>CM054378.1:111438307-112652057 GCA_028858755.1 Ara ararauna | reverse complement strand
CAGGCTCTACCCCGGGAGTGTCCGGGCTTAGGCAGCATTCGCCCTGTCGGTCTCAGGAGCTGCCACCTCGGGGAAGGCTGGGGGTGAGTCCCCCTCCTTCGGGGCTCCTTAAACAGGGCCGGGGATGCTGTCACCCACCCCTCGGCAGGACAGAGATGTGACACACAGATCCGAAAGGAAAGGGGGTGGGGAGGGAAGGATGCAAGCAGCCTGTTCCGAGGCAGCGCTGAGGTGGCAGCAGAGATAAAGGCGACCCGGAGCAGCGATGGCTGGGCTGCGGGCCCTTTCCCGTGGTGCCGGCACTGCTTCCCAATCAGGCGCCCGCCCCTCAACAGGCCGTGCACCCTCTCGGCTCCCCGAGGGAGCTCCCCGCTCCCTGCTCTCACTCCTCTCCCGCCCGCCCCGTCGGGCGCCGGCTCCTCACAGCGCCGCCAACCGTGTGGCCGCAGCGCCCCCTGGTGGCTCCGGGGGTGCGGCAGCGAGGGCAGGCCGGACCCCGCAGCGGGGTGTAACTGCCGCCCTCAAGGCCCCTCGCTCCTCCGTGGGGCACTCCACGAACGAGAGGACCCCACGAGGGTGAACGCGGCTGCAGACCAAAGCTAAAGCGCCGGCAGGTGATGTGGGACTCCGTTAAGGGTTAGCTGTCAGGCAGGCAGCTCATCAGGGCTGGAAAAGGCAGGAGCATTTCTCCAGGGCTCATGGTTTCTGTGACAGCGGACAGTTAGAGAGGGCTGCTCTGTTCCGTTTTCTCTTTAATTTTGCTGTCTGAAACCACATGAACCTATCAGAGGCTCTGGGAATTCTGGAGCTGCCTGGGCCATCTGGAAGCATGTTAATCATTGCTACTTGAATCCCACTGAAACCTGGGTTAAGCACTACCAGAAAGACAGCCCTAAATAATGATATGCTTAAGACAAGGCACGATGTTGCAGCTGAGCATTGCAGACCGTTGCTGAACACCCATCCCACTTACCCTTTAAGCCAGTTGCACTCCAGGCCTGGGTACCTGATCTAACATAAACTGTACTGAAAAGACGTTAAAGAGCTATCTAGAGCTCCGTTAAAGACTTGTAAACTACTGACAAAGCCTGGAAGGATGTTAAGGGACAATGGGAGCTAGGGTGATTAATCCTGGAGTAAGAAAGGTATGAACATGGGCATAGCCAAGCACACATAATGACTCTGGATAAGGAAACCACACACCTGTATGCCCAGAAAGGGATGGTGATTCAAGAGAGATAGACTATTACTATTTATCCCACATTAAGTCTTCAAAGATAAAACAACGTCAGGATGATGCAGAAGATTTTCAGACATGCCCAGCACTGGCCACACTTGACTTTCAGCAGAATGAACAAAAGATGTGTTGCTTTCTACAGCACCTGACTGAAAATAAGGCTGGAAAAGGTGGGGCAACACTTTGTTTTAAGAGTAGACCCTATATCAAAACCAAACTAATACACTGCAGATTTGTCATTTGTTGTTTCAAAGTTGTTTAGCTTATTCGCAAAAGCTCTGGAAGATCTAAGTGTAATATACTGGGAGCAGCAGTAAGGCTCTCCTTATTCCAAATACTTCCTTGTTCCAGAAAACAGCACATCTTCATTTCCCATAGATTTTTTATGTAGTTGCCACATCCTTTGGACTGTGTCCCTGCATGGGAGGACTTCTATTGGATGACAGATGGCAAGTAACCCTTTTTGGATGCACGGCATGCCAACGAAGGGATGACCTGCCCCTCCTTGCTGGGCAGAGCCTGTGCCATGCCATGACAAGGGTTTCTGAGGCTCTGCATTAACAGCTCCTTTGCCCACCACTACCCCAAACTATGACTATAAAGGCACTGCAGCAGAGTCCCCACTCCACTCTGGAGTTTTTCCCTCTTCCTCCACAAAGTATTCTTGGAGAACTGCCCAGTGGTTGAGCGCATCTTAGACTTGATGCACCTCTTACCTCTACCACAGCCAAAGCCATCTCTGGTCCAGCATAGAAAGGGCTAACTAGAACTGTGGGTCTTGACACTAGGATGGCTCTGCAGATGCCTGAGAAGACCACTGTCTTCTCTCAAGCTGCTAGTTCACATGTTCAAGTTTCCTCCTTGGAAACGTAGGGACCATATAGGCATTCCTTTAAAGAAAAAGAAAAAAAGAAAAAGGAAAAGGAAAGGGAATAGAAAAAAAGAAAAAGAAAGACAAAAAAAAAAAAAAAGAAAAAGAGGAAAAGAAAGAAGAAAAAGAAGAAAAAAGGAAAAGAGGAAAAGAAAAAGGTAATGAGAAAAAGGAAAAGAAGAAGAAAAAGAAACCTTATAAAAAGGAAAAGAAGAAGAAAAAGAAACCTTAGAATTCCATTGGGATGACCCACAACACAGACTGGATGTGACCCTGTAGCATTATATTTTATTATTTGATTTGATTTAAATTTTTTTATTTTATTTTTTAATTATTTTATTATTTTTTATTTTTTAATTATGTTTTTATTATTAATGGTACAAAACTATCTTTTCTTCACAGACCTAGGTGGACTGTCTTGCACACATGCCACTTCGGGAACCACTGCTTCACCACTTTATCCTGTTTTATGTTACTTACATCAATGCCACAACCCTGGCAGCTATCGTAGAATTTGAGTTCAGTGATCACATGAAATGGAGGGACATCGGTCCCACATCCCTTTAGATATGTTTTCCTGAAAGGGCTTGCAGCCAGCTGACTCAGTTCAGATTTGATGGATCATAGCGCAAAGCATGATCCCTGTTTATGGCGGTGGAATTTATGTATATTTCAGTGGCAGGGCAGCTTCCCAGACTCTTCTCCGGTATCTGACATCCTAGCATTCATCTGCAGAGCCAGAGGTGTACAAGGATCACAGTGTCATCTTGAGGACACTACTTTGCCTGTGTCAAGAACTGAAAAATCCTGTGGCACTGTTGCCATTTTGTAATTCAGGTGGGCTAAATACATAGTTTTGCAAAACTCTAAGCTCTGTATATAGCAGTTAGCTAATACCACTGCTTACATGTATGCATTGCTTCTGGCTATTTGAGTTCTGCATCATGTGCATGAGCTTCATCCTTACCTCCTATTCCTCACTGCACTCATAACTCCTGTTCTTTGTTCAATCTTCACTATTTTTGTGCTGCAGTCTTAGAGACTGGTGGAAATGACGCTGACATTGGGAAGCATACTTTGCCAGCAGAGGTACTGGAAAGTTTCTGGGTAGAGTGGTCTCCTTGTGTTGCCACTTCCAAATGGATTTTCATGGTACTGTCATGAGAATGAACAATAAGCTGCTGCTTGTCACCAAAAATGTCCTCAGTCCATCCAAAGAGGGAAGATTTGGAAGTGGACAATCTTGGAAATTCTAGCTTCTGTTTGAACAAGAGAATGAGAAGGATACTTGTCAAAAGACATAAAACTGGTGCAATTTAAAGATTTATAATGAAGTAAGCATTGAATAGCTCAACTTACACAGACAGGCCTTGACATAAAAGACCTGCTACAGAACTCTGTTGAGGGAAGAGTAATATAAGGAAGTTGTAAGGGATCTGTATCTTAGCCAATACTTTCTTCTGTACCCTGGCCACGGCTATCTTTATGTTGCAGTTAACCTAAATATCTGAGCACACGTTTAGGTGCTCACGTTTGTCCCATCTGATGCAGGAGTATTCACTGCACAGCCCACATAATTGCTATGGCCTCTCTTTTTGCATATGCCAGCCAGTGTCCCTGCGAGGGTACACTGTTCATTGCCACTCTGAGACTGGCACAGTTAAATGAAGCACCTATGACACATTTCTTTCATCCTGGGATGAACTGTGGGAAGATCATGGGAGGTCTTCCAGCTCTGGAGTGAACCAGCCTGTGCTCAGGATCCAGGCTGTGTTAAACCACTGACTACAAAACATGGCTCCTCTCCCATTTCTCTGAAGGCAAAGGAAGTAGTATATGATGTAAATTATCCCCAAATGCAGGGTTTGTCCCCTGTCCTGAAGTCACCTGCACTGTTTATGGCTGCAGCACACTCCCTGGCAGAGTTTCATCCTTTGCCAGCTTAGCCTGGACATGACTCAGCAGTAGCATGGAACTGTTCCCAGTTTTGGGTGGACCCACTTTAGGGTGGAAAAGGTTTTAGTTGCATGGATATGTGCAGCAGGCTGCCATTTACCTACCAAGGTCAAACAACAGATACTGACACATTTGATTTACTGGTATAGATGTCACCTACAAGTCCTGGTTAACCCTAGAAGACTCAGAGGACATCTGTTGAGAGTGGGATAAAGCCTGATTGCAAATTAATAGGGCGATTCTTTATGTTTAAAGCATCTAAGAATGGAGGCTTATCCCACCTCAGTACGTTTCTCTTCCCAGGTCTGTGCTTCATCCCCCACAAATGAGGAGGCTTGTTAATTGTGCTATGGATGCTGAGTCAAAAACAGAAGTCAGTGGAAAAGCTCACATATTACAGCTAACGTAGAAGAAAACAAATGGTATCACCCAGCACACATCTCACCAAAGCTTTCAGATATGGATTGTGTGCCAAAAAGACATATGAGGCTATATTCAATACAAATCAAGTATGAAAACCTCAGATGCCTTTTGTTGGTTGAATCCACCCGGCCCAGTAAATATGCTCTCTTACGTATGAGGTATCACCTGGACACCAAATGATTCATTGTCCCTCGGTTTTCGTTTATAAAACTGACAAAGTCTGGGCTGATAAATGCTGATATATGTTAAATTCAACCAGCTTATGATAAAAGTTGCTTGCCAAGTGGCGACAGCTGGATGCCTCAGTAAATACACCATGCAGCTACCTTCACCCCTGAGGAATGTTAATTGCTATTTGATATAATAAAGCATGTTTAAGGTCCAAAGGAAAGAGATGAGGAGGTTAAACTCAACAGATACATAATTCTATCAACCATAACGTCTATCATTTAAAATTTACTACCAAGTACCAAAACAGCTAATACCTGCTTCAGCCAAGCCTGTCAAGGCAGCGATAATGGTTGTGAGTAGATATGAGATAATTATGATCTGATGCTTCCAGATTTACAGTATAACATTGCTGAGGTGTCATCCAGATGGCTATGGAAACAAAAAAGCATCTTACAGGGAGGTGAGGTCAGTACTGTATTTTGCTATTAAGTTCCTCTGCATATGTCTACACTGGCAGGCAGAGCACCGGCTGAAGGACCTGGTTTGAACCATGGCTCACAGACAATTAATTCCCACCCCTCATCCTGGGTGCACTCACCAAATCCAGAAACTGAATGACTCCATCAGCCCTTGGTGCTCTTGAGTTTGGTCCATGTTGCAGACACAAGCACTCTTAGTACATGCTGAGAAATGGCAGAAGTTTGTGCTTTCTCCTTGCCTTACCCCACATCTCATCACAAATTTGTGCCTGACAAAGGCTTTCTTTCCTCCAAACAGTTTGGGCCTGGGGCAAGCTGGAGCTTGTGAGTGGACTTGGGTCCATACTGGAGAGCCAAAGAAGCAGGTGCAAGCAATGTGACTGGGAAAATGCACAGAGTTTGGGGGCACCAAAAGCCATTTCAAACCTGGTACAGAAATGTGAAGAAGGGTTTGTGTTCAAGCAAGCCTGCCCATTTCTCCCCAGGATTTTCACTGGTCTAACTAAAACCAGTGCTTCTCTCATGAAATTTGCCCCATTTACAATACTGAGTCTTTGTGCTTGAGAAACAAGACACTGGAAGTCTTCACTGCAATATAAAATTGTAACATAAGAAGCTAATACTGACATTTCTAGCCCTGGAAAACGTTCATAGCATGATTTATGGTCCTTCCTTGCACTGAATAGCAGCTATTTTACGAATCAGTAGTTCTGTCAGAGCTCTAATACGAGGGCTGTCATTGATTTAAAGCAAACCTTTGCATGGCAAGCTGGTTGATGTGAGCAACCTGAGTGTTTTCAAGGTGCTTGTTTAATTTAAATGCTTTTTACTGGGCTGCAAAAGGACAAAGAACTGTAGGCTGGAATGATATATAAACATCTTGTTTATAAGAACAGGATGTGGTAACAACCCAAGTATTTCAGAGGTGGTAGGGAAGGCACTTAGTTGACTAAATCTTAATTCTCAGGGCCATCTTAAATGTCTAAGGTACCCAAGACATGGCTAGCAGAGATAACACAGGTCATATGGGAGTCTGCCCCATTGCAAAGCAGCAACCAGAGACCAGAGAGGATCATAGAATCGTAGCATAGTTAGGGCTGGAAAGGACCTTAAGATCATCTAGTTCTAACCCCCCTGCCAGGGGCAGAGACACCTATCCCAAAGTAGCCCACACAGAACCTACATTAGGGCAACTGAATCTCACACAACCCATTTTGTATTCTCAAGCGTTACCATGTTCTTGTTCAGGCAGATTCCTGCTCCAAATACCTGCCACTTTCCCCTTGCAAGGGCACAAACTGGAGCCAGAGTCCTGGAAGTTGGGAAGGATTCAGTGGGTGCTGGGTGTGGGAAAGGCTGTTCAGTCTTGAGACAGACTGTACTAACCCTGCTGAAAAATCCTCCAGAGCACAGTAGCCTGGCTCGGGAATACTCATTTGCCCTCTGCAGTGGTCCTGTCTGCAGTTCATTTAATAGAAGATTCTTAAGTGGTTTTCTTCTAGTGATGCTGTGAACAGGGTAAATGTGCTCCACATTTGTAGGAAGGGACAAACCTGTGTTGGACCCTGCTGGACTTCAGTGGAGAAATAGTACTGAATCCTGGGAGCAGATGTCACATCCTTTCTCCATTGCCAAACTTCAGGACCAAGAAGATTTTCCTTTTGCCATTTCAAAGCTTGAGAAAAACATGACATTTCTGAGTAACAAGGGACACGTATGTCTTCAGAGCTGTAGGTGTCCTTTTGGAGGAAAATGTCGTTATATTTTTAAGAGGAAACCATTCCCAAGTGATTGGCAAAAAGAAGCAACCAAACGTATACAGCCCAACATACTTCGGCAAAGACAGAGGGGGGAACTAACCTGCCAGTGTCACTCACTGCCTCACAAATCTACCCCTATCAAGAAACAGGAGCTAGCAGCATGGTTAGTCCTGCCCAAAATGGAAGGAAAAAGAATGCAGTTCTAGTAGACTTGACGTGTCAGTAGCAACAGCTATAGGGAAAAAGAATCAAAGATATGTGTCCTTCTGTGTTAAAATAGTACCTGTAAATAACTGCTGGATGTTGCATAGGTGCAGAGTGTTACAGAAGATGTAATTTTTTCGTGACTTGAGAAACAAGTCTTCTGGCATCTAAATTTTCAGCTTAGCTTTCTTCTTCCTCTGAAGTTTAGAAGCAAACTTACGGCTGCACACTAACACATATGTTACTATTGAAGACCCGAAAGTTTCAGGTAAATTTTTGATGAAAATAAATGAAGTAAAATTAAAAAAAAAAAGAAAATTAAAGAACAACCACCTTCAAATTCTGTGTTCAGGGTTACTCTCTAATTTGATCTTCTCCCCCGGCTACTATGAGTTAAAAATCCTGACCTATAACTTGTTTATAAAGTGCGTGGATTTTGCAGAAGTGTACCATTTAGCATGTGACAGGACCTGGAGAGGTTATTGCACTGGACATGAGGTGATCCATGCCTTCAGCTTTATGGAGATGTTTCCACTGTAACAAGTTGTTCATTTCACCTGTTGAAAATGCGTTTAACTGGAAATTGCTGACAGTACAACATTTGCTTGTCTGTCAGCATCTGGCAATATAAACATCGCTAATAAGCCAACAAGAATTTTTATTCTTCACTTTTATTCTTAGGTTAATAATAAGCCAGTCCGGATCATGATTGTGTAGAGAAGACCTCAAGGCTTCAAATCCCTAAATAGAAATGATGGTCACAGAGTTTGCAAAACAGATAAGAAAAGGATAATGGAGTGCAAAGAATTTACAGGGTATGATTTGTTTTCTGCTTTCAATATCTACAATTGTCATTCATCTATTTACAAGAATCTGCCCCAATTCATGTCCGGTCCAGATCTATTCCCTTGCACCCTTCCCATCTTATGTCACTTAACCATACACCTGAGGTTCTGAACATGACTCCTAGAATAGACTCATAGAACGGCTTAAAGATGACCTACTTCCAACCCCTCTGCCATGGGCAGAGACACATTCCACTAAACCAGGTTGCTCAAAGCCCCATCCAAGCCCCATGGAGAAGAGGTGTTGTCCAACTCTGAAACTCCACCTCCTAGCAGGTGTTGGTCTGTCCTATATTGGACACTGGCTTCACCAGGAGATCACTGAAACCTGATGTCCCTGTCTACTGTTTATGAAGCGGGTTAGAACAATGAGCTCAGATGGAGAAGTGCAAAATGGAAATGTTGAACATGAGGGTATAGAAACAGCTGCATACATCAGGCTGAAGATCCCTGCTATTGGGTATCCACTACCCACCAGCAGCCTAGAGAAGGTGCCTAGAGAAAAGGAAATGAGGATAAACACTTAGGGATACCCGAGGACACTTTCCCTGTTGTGTGAACTTCCTTGGCTGCATTAAGATGCTCCTTCACTAGACAGTTTGTCCTGGGTAGACCTGCTGTTTGATAAGATAAATGCCACGTTAAATTGCTTCTGTTGCTGGAAACATCTGTGCAACAGGCAGGGCACTGGCTGCAGGCATGGATCAGACCATTCTCAGGCATCCCAGGATTTGTGTGAGCAGTCCCATTTACGCAGAGGGTATTTTAGCTCTAGCCTGCTCTAGTAACAGGTGATTTTTTGTGTCCCAGAGCAGGCTCTGGGTCCGCCATTATTTTTGTAGGAACAGTACTTTCTTTTTCAACCTTGCTCTTTATTTAGAGTTAATACAAAAAAAAAAAAAGTCCATCCCTTCTTTGAGATTTTTATCTCCCTGCTGTCACTGAATGCTTTACAGGCTATTTGCCTATACCACCTCCAGGGTGACCTTCCTGCCACCTTCAAACAGGTTGCCATTTAGACACACCTCCTGTCCCCACCAGTGACAGCTTTAGCCCAGGCAGCTCTAGGCTGCTCATCCTAATGGCCTGAACTGAGATTTCTGAGCCACTCATCAGCTGCAGCCTTGACCCCATTGTTATTAACATTAGAAACTTCCTAAAAGAGTGCCTTTGAATTCATGTATCCAGGTACAGTCTTTGGTCTTCTGTACTCACTAAACACTTTGCAACACATATCTATAATCACTGATTACAGTTACATGCAACTTGCAAAACTTGTGTTTATATGCAGGGAAAGAAAAGAGCCTTGGTAGTCTGCAAAATTAAATTTGCCAAACATTATAGCAAGCACCTTTTCTTTGCCCATAAATGCAAGATTCACCTTGTGGTCCCAGCCATTGAAATTTCTAGGGCAGCAGGGTGAATTTGGGCATGGAGATATGCAACCAAGTAGTTCCCAGCATCACCGTTGATTCAGGCAACCATGGACTAAGTTCCTAGAGCTCACTAACCCCAGCCATGTTAGAAGCCTTATGGATATGGCTCTAGTAGTCTCTGTCAAACAAGAACGTATTTACTGGTGATTTAAAAGGTCTGCCTTCCTATCTGTGATGGTGGAGAGAATTTCTCACTGCTGCACTAATTCATCAACCAAGGCACCAGCAAAAGGGGGCAGAGGCTGTGTGTTCCTGCCATGCACCAGGGAGTCACACTGTTACACCTGAAGGAGAGCACGAGAGCTGTCTGCTTGCTGCCTGCTGTGTGGGTGCAAGGAAACACCTGTAGGTGAGAAGTAAAGGCCCAGACCACTCTTCATCCCAAGGCCTTGGGTTCAGAGGGCATCCTGGAGGCAACAAGCACAAGACCTGACCTGACCAATCACAGCAGGCTCCTCATCCAGGTTCTTTGTCTGCTTGGGAAAAATCCACCCACCCAACCAATCAACCACCACCAACAAAAGTATCTCTTCGAGGAGGTCCAGGAGCAAAGGCTGATGCATCAGCTTTCTCCAAGGACATCTTTCCAATGCAGAATGAATTTATGCCTGGTCCTTGTGCACGTCAGTGTTTCTCCACACAGAGGAGCTGCAGAGAAGTTTATGGAAGGAGACCTTCTCCTCCTTACCTAGCCACACAGATACTGCAAGTGCCAGTTCCAGGGGGCTGGGGGAACGGTCTCTGGGAGGTACCCAGGTTTCTTGGTGACTTCAGACAACCCGTGAACTTCTATATTGTTTCCTGAGGCAAAAACCAGTTCTTTCTTCCCCAGCCCTGTTGGCAGAAATGCTCTTTGCTTTCCTCTTTAGCTGAGACACCCTAAAGGCTGCATGTTGCTCATATCCAGCCCAACCTGTCAGGGCCACATGGGTGAGCCTATGCTTTGAGATGTTCAGTGGCTGCCTGGCTGTTGCAGAAGGACACAAGCCAGGCCAAGGAGGAGGCACAAGGCATGTAATCCCTGCTTTCTGTCATCCCATGAGGCAGCAGCACTTCCTGGAAGAGTTCACTCCTGGCGCAGTGGAGACACCCAGTGCACTTGTGCTGTGCACTGGGAACACACAGAGCAGTGCAGTTGACATGGGGCAGAGGTACCTGTGCCAGGTCCTGGTTGGAGAGGGGTGGCTGAGGTGGAAGCAACACATGGTGCAAGTGAAAGCCATTGGATGGCAAGAGGGAGAATGGGCACTTTTGCCTTGCTGAATGCTAATTTGGACCACCCTTCACCTTGGGCTTACAGAGCGTCTAAGTCTATTCCAATAAAAAAGGTATGAGGAGGTTGGGTGAAACCATAGGGGTGTTTGCAGTGTGGCCTCACCTCCAGAAGAGATTGTTTCCTTCAACATCCCTGCAATTGCTCCCACTTGAATCCTGCAAGGACACCAGAGCCCAGGAGGCTGCTGGCCCTGTGGCTCCAGAGGGGAAGAAAATCCTTGGAGCTGTTTCCACATCCACCCAGAGCTAATGCTTTGTCTTGGGAAAAGTGTTAAATCCACCTAGGCCTTGAAAACACAGTGATACCAAATCTGAATTTAAAACAATTTATGCACAGACCATCATAACATTTTAATGGGGAAAAAATACACAGTCATTTCAAGCTTGAAGAGTCTAAGTAGTATGGCTTTGTATAAATGGCTGATACGTTATTTGTTTATTGGGCAATCTACTTTTTTATACTGTTTGTCAGGCTATATAATTTTAGGTGAAAGCTTTTTAGCATGCTGTGCCTGCCACAAGAACTTCCTTTATATACAGGTTTCTGTTCCAATGTGCATAGAAAATAGACTACTAATTGCCTTCTTACCCCCTCTTGCGCTGTTACCCAGAACTTGGCTACTCCATAAATTAGACAGCTATATTAATAGTGCTGCTGCATGAATGAGTTGAGCACTAAAGTAGTTGATTTCATTTGAGGTTCACAAGGGGATCATTTAGTTTAAGAGGCTGATTTTGGCAACCATAGCACTCATTTATTCAATTTGAGGTTTCCTAACCACAGTGCAGATGAGGGGGTGTGTTCTCTTCATAGGCCTGGGGCAGGTGGCTTCCTTCCCCTGAGCTGCCTTGGTCTGCTCTGGGTCTTTGGACTGTACATTACTCCAAGAGCAGGTCACCTCCTAGGCTGAGCTGACGTTGGGACCACATGGCCCGGACGCTGTGGGGCTTCTGAAAGTTTCCTTACTAAAACATGATGTTTCACTTACTTCAGCTGCTATGAATAAATTACTGTCACCAAAGTTTCTGCAACGCCACATGGATTTCATTGAATGTTAAATACTTGTAGGTGTAATATAGGAGAAGAATCCTAAAGCAAAAGATCTAATGGTCGTGCCTGGCTAGAAACCCAGTGGCTAGATACTGCTCTGGTGAAGCCCACCAAGTGGCATTTTAAAGCTTAAAACCCAGTGGAGCCTCTCACCTCTGGCTCAAGTGTTAATCTGTACAGTGGCAGTGCAAACATCACCTGTGTCAAGTCAGGGAAGATCAGCCCAGGGTTTTTAGAAGTTCAAATAAACTGAGGGCAGGCAGACTGGAATTTCTTCTTCCTTCTATCTTTCCATATTAATCCAGCTCCACTGTCTTACAATCCCCCACTGTGCTCACCATGCACCCTTGGGCTATCTACCCACTCACTAAGCACTAAGAGTCCAGGTGCTCTTCCAAGGACCAAATGCCCGGTGCATTCCTTACCAGCTGGGAGAGACTCTTCCCATTCATTTTCACTCAACAGACAGGACCAATTAGTCCTCTAAATCACACTAAGTGTTTTCTGACTGCTGCTTTTTAAGCCTCCTGTTATTTCTAGAGCTTGGACCAAACATCAAGTTAATGATTACTGGGAGGAGTTTCACTGGTTATTTTGAGAAGACCAGCCTTCTGGACACCTGAGGCAGAACATTTAATCAATGTCTTTGTCAGCTGATGCATTAAATCAGGTACATAAAATCATTTCAAGCTCTGACAATGTGTTTTCCAGTGTACAGGTAAGAAGCAACAAAAAATAAGGCATTATTAAAAGAATTAGAATCTAGTCAAGCTTTCACTTAAATGTGTAAATTTATATCCATGAAGTGTGTACCATCATTGCACCATAAAGACCTTGATTTTTTTTCTGGTTTAAATCACAGCTTTTCAAATTTAATTTACTTGCAAATGTTATACATATATAAATATATAAACAGAAATAGTATACAAAGACAAGGAAATAAATATACAGATAAAGGACTGGGAAATACTAGAATTAAAATTATGATGGCTAAAGAGAAAGTGAAAGAGAAAGCAAGTGAAAGGGAAAGTGGGAGAAGGCAAGGAGCAAGAAAGGTGAGCAGAGGGGTACTGCAGCTAAGTGGAAGTATTTGAGGCTACATGGATCCTTAGCATGACTAAATTGCACTTGAAATATATTATAAATAAAAAAGCAAGCCAATAGATGTTACAGCGCACAATAAATATTTAGATTATTTTGCATACACAAAAAAACCTTCATTGCAGCTGTACAAATTTGCAATACGTATTACTTAGTTGTTTCTGCTTACCCATGTGTTTGTGAATTACTTGTGAGAAAATTCTGGTTTCTTTTCCTTCATTTTTTAAAGCATGAGGGGTTCTAAAAAGCTTTTAAAAGGCAGACTTTAAAGGAATATTTATTTAAATATTTATAATTTAAACTGTGTTAATAACTAATTGGACACATAAGATATAGACGTATATATCTCCCCTTGATGCATGAACACAGGTAAGGAAATATGAGCAAGGACATTGACTGAATAGCTTCAATTGATGCTACTGTCTAACTACTCTGTAAGATGGCATTTTGTCTCCTGCTCTCCTCCCATTCCTTCCCAGGAATCTTATTTACAACATGTTATAGACAAAGCCTAGTTAATACAACTTTGCATTTGTTCTACTTTCCTTCTTCAGGTCCTTGAGTCCAAGATTTATTAACTGCAGCCTTTATTACCTCTGTGCTCAGAGGACAGGGGTGTGTTTCCTCGAAGGCTCCTTTCTAGCCCTTCCTTCTGTAGACTTTGGTAGCTTCACAGCTCCTCCAGGACTGATGTGCTATCAGTTTACAGAGGGAAGAAATCTGGTGCACTGGTTTACAAATGGATTTCAATAATTGCTTAACTATGCAAATACCTTCTGAAATGCCCATTACATCAGGTGGGATTAAGTTAAAGTTTCTGCTAAGTCTTAGTGCCCAGTTGAAGTGCTCAAAAGTTCTACTGAACCCACCAGCTCAGAAAAAGCCTGTGTGGACTGTGTGGGAGGGGGTCAAAACACTTCCAGAGCCCAGGTCTTGTGGCATTAGGCATTCACAACCAGGCTCCCCAAAAGCATCCACTTCTCCTCAGAGTCCCTCAAGTGTTTGCAGACCAGGACAGAAAAGCCCTTTCTGGGGAGTTCAACCCAAGAGATTCATCAGGGTTACATTGTCTGCTGGAGCACCCAGCAGCACAACCCAGTTCCTGCTTCCCATCTGAGCAGAGGGCTGGCGAGAACACACCTACCTTCTCCCCTGGCTTGCTACACCAATATTTCTCCCTAGGGGCAGAGACAGTGGACGGGAAAAAGGTCAGGTGTATTCCTGGGTCTCACCCAGAGCTGATCTGGGAGCCCATACAAACCCAGACCTTCAAATGTTCTCTGAAGGGCGAGCATCTTACGTGTCCCCTGCATGAATCACCTTCCTTCTCTAAACTGCCCAGGGCTGGAGGACAGAGTGTTAGGAACATCTCCCACTTTTTCAGCTACTGGGCTTGATGCTATGTCTGCAACGCCGTGAGCTGTCACTCAATCCTGAAGTGCAGGGCAGGGTAGAAAGAAGTTGTAAAGCACTTAGCTGCTACATTTTAAGATGCATCTGTGGAACCTGTCTAATGTGCAGCAGTTCAGAGTCTCGCTAAATGCAGGCAGCTTTGCACGGAGATTGGTCTGGAGGGACATTACTGTGGGATAAGATCCCAGCAGGACTTCTAACATACTTAAATCCAGAAAAGAAGCGCAGCAACAAAGAAAACAGAGCAGGAAAATTCTGTAGAAGGTTGCTGCCTCCAGCTGTCAGCTACTCCTGTCTTCTACCCCAGTTTGGGATCGCCATGCGTTTATTGCTCTTGTTTTCAGAGACTTGCAGAGGCAGTGACTCCATGAAGCCAGCTCCAGTGTGTCACCACTTCCCAACTCCGCTTTCATACCGCTCCAAATAATTGTAAGGAAAGTTTCCCCACGCCTTGGGTGAGAGGTGGAGATACAGAATGGAAAATTTCAGCCCAAACGGCTCAAGTCCGGCAAAGTCGCACTGGACAAACAGGAGGGGCGGGCTATGGTGGGAACTGCCAGGTGCCATCTGCACAGCCAGAGGCACCGGCTGAGCCCAAAATGCACCCTGCTGTAAAGAGCCCTGGGTCTAGGTGAGAAATCAGGCAGGAAAGGGAATTCTCTCTGGCTTATAGCTCTGCCCTGAGTTCCTCTCTCTATAACTATCTGAATTTTTGTTGTTTGGTTTTGGCTCCCCCCCCCCTCCCCCCCATTCCTGTCTGGTATAATAAACATGAGGCGGAAAATAGCAAGTTGTGTGGGCAGACAACCCATGAAATTGCTGTGTTTTCAGCGGAAAGGTTTACGGTATTTTAAAGCAGTTCCTCACCTCTTCTTCCAAGGCAATGAAATTATGTTTCCCTGGTGATAGGCAATATTCCTACCAGAAAATGAAATTATGAGTATGGGGGACAATGAGAAGAAAATTTAAAGGTGTTAAAAAAAAAACAACAAGTGTAAAAAGTTACTACTAATATAAGATCCTCTCCTACACTCAGCGTTTCCCAAGACAGTTTTCCTATATATTTCCTGGACAAGATCTTATTCAAAATGGCTTACATAAACATGTCTTCCTGCAGTTCAAGATGTGGCCCACACCTTTGGTGTGAAGAAGCTGATGCGTGATGGGAAGAGCAAACTGAAGGTGCCATGTGTGAATGCAGAATTGCTCAGAGACCAAGAAAGCTTCTTGCCAAAAAAACAAAGCTGATGACCCAATGTTACTTTAAGGCAGGTGGAATAGTTCGTGCTCTCGTTTTTATCGTTAGTGCTAAGAGGGAAAGACAGCTTTGTTTTCACATGGTTATTGATTATTAACTAGCTTTGTGAAAGGTTACCTTTCTGCTAGATACAGCTGGAGGGGGGTGGTGGAATGGTGTTAAAAATCAATCCCTGGGAAAGCTCTGTTTCCCAGTCAACTTCTCCCACTGCCAGCCCTTGCCATGGATACAGTTTCCCTGTGTTGGTTTCTTCATGGCTGGGTTTGAAAAAGAGACTATTTTGATTACTTTCAACTCACCTTCAATACTTCTTTTCTGTCTAAAGGTATATTGCAGAAAAGTGTTTGAGCACTGAGAAATCATTAAATATTATGCAGATATAGAAAATCAAGCCAGATTACTATAAGGAAGTGTGACTGAACTATACTCATTATTTTACACTCTAGTTAGATTGTCAGGGAGGTGGGAGAAATGATGAAACAGCCATCAGTCATAACAAGAAATGAAACAAATTTAATAGGGGTTCACAAATTGTTTGCATCAAAAGGCAAACAAAATGGTCCTGCCACCCTTCCTAGGGAAAAAATTCCTGCTGTGTCCAGGTGGTTTTACATTTCATTGATCTCAGCAGCCTTCAGTGATGTCTGCCAGACACTGCTGGAGAAGAAGTGGACAAGACTTTCAAAACAGAATGACTTACATTAAGCTCCTAAATTAATCATTTAAAGGTAACATCATTGAAAAAGCCATTGCATTTCAAGAGGAGTGTTGCATATGCTGGTATACATTTAAAAACACAGATACGACATTAGGTATGTGTCTTGGCTTTCCAAACACCTGAGCTCTCAGGATCATATTGTATTGTAAATTTTTAGGCACCATATAACACAGAACAAAAGTTAACCATGGAGGTAACCTCTTCTCTGTCAAGCAAACACCAAGGTACAGGAGTATAATCAGATTTTCACGAGTCCTTAAAACATACTTGAATCTAACACGGTAATCGGAGTATTGCAGTGTGATTATTGTGCGATCTTACTGTAGGACAGCAACAGCTCAGTACCTGAAACGTTTGTTACTGGTGCTTGGATGTCTGAATTCCTGTGCTTATGTTGAGGGTAATTACATACAGCCTGCTCTACTTAACATTGCTGTTATCACCATCATCCTTCAATTACTGATACAGACCCATGAATTCATTTTTGTTTAATGTCTTGGAATAACAAACTTGCTATAAAGCTTTACCTTCTAAGTCGATTTTCACGGCATCTTTAATGAGAGCATTGAGTAGCCCAAAAAAGTCACCTCAAGGAGTAAAGTGCTGTTAGAGGAAATCAGACAACACAGAGCTGGAAGTGTGAGCTTTTCGGCTCCATGGATGAAGCTGAGTGATCCAAACATGGTAGCCATAAATACCCCCAGGATCTCTAAAGACTTCTACAGTCCATAAAAACTTCCTACCACACATAAAACACAGGACCTCCCGCTGAACTGCAACATACATCCAGACAGGTTTAAGTGTAGGGAGAAACTTTCCAACCCATTGTTAATTTGTTCTGGGGCACATGTCCTTTGCTTTTCTGGTTTCAAAGGTTTAATCTCTGTTGTACATGCATCAGTGTGAAGTAACACATTTAATCAACCGTCTTCTCTTTGCATGGTTACCTATAGACTGAGGATGGCCAAGTTTCTTGTCATTCTGAGATTGTCAAAACCAGAGACCTAAGGAGTAAGGACAGGGCAATTTCTCAGCTGTGCGATTACAATGTGTATGCAGCAGTTCCTGGGCTCACTATTAAAAGCGTTTAAGGGCCACTGGCCTCACAGGGTCCACATATGAGCTAAAGAGGCAACGCTGCATCTTTTCATTTCTTACATTTTGCCTACCCATCTCAAAGCTTTTCTAGTTGGAGAATAGGGACTGATTAAATGCAGGCAGGTGCAAGGTCAGCAAAGGGCAGCAATGCCTCACACAGCAGCAGTGAATCTGGGGAACCATTTGCCAGAAGGTGGTGGAAGGCAAAGGTTTTCATAAAGTTTCATGGGAGACTTAAGGTGTGGAAGAATCAACAGGACTGTAACATTTCCATGGGTCAGGAAATACCTGGAGTAGAAAATTCTGAGAGTCTGGGAGAAGATCTCGATGGGGTGTCTCATGTGCACACCTGCTGCAACTGCCAAAGGTGACGCGCATGGACATCATTTAGGGGGAGAGCTTGGGGACACTGGACCTTTGCCCGGAGTCAACACAGCAGTGTCTGCAGAGTGCCATTCTTCCCATTGTTCCCATCTGCCTCTTCCGTCATCCATTTCCCACACCAAGCAGGCACTGGGGTAGGACCCCCTCACAGCTCAGAGGCTTTTCCTGGGAAACCCCAGCTGTAGAGGGGCTTTGCCGCCAGACCTCGTTGACTGCATCCCAAGAAGAGACTCAGCCCGTGGCCCCGGCTGCTGGACATTACCACGCTGGGGACCGGCTGGGTGTTCCCAGTGCCGGGATACCCAGCGAGGCCCTTTTCCTGCACTGCAGCTTGCCGCTTTGTTGTTAGCGCGCTAAAGAGTGCCCTTATCGCTGGCTCACGGAGGCAGAATGAAAGAGAATCAGCTCTAAATTATAAGAAATTCATTTGCTTTGGAGGGGCAAGTGTTTGCTCTATTTAGAGACGTTCGTTATAGAGGACTGCATTAAGACACCGGCTAATGGTACTCCCTGGAGATGAATCAATTTGCTCTGGGTTTTATGGCCTTGCACTTGTTTGTCCGCGCCGGTTCCCCGTGGAAAAATAGGGGCTGTAAATGCTGCGGGGAGCAGATCTCTGGAGAAAGGGTGCTGAACTAGGGTCGGCGCCCGAGGAGTCTCCGGATCGGACATCCGTGCCAGCCCAGAAACCCCGGGGAGGCACCACAGGCATGCATAGAGGTGTTGAGCGAGGGGAGCACGGCTAAAGAAGCTCGCCTGGCTCAGCGCACCCGCCCCGGGCACACACCGGCTGCAAGAACCGGGCAGGCCGCGTACGCGCCCGGCTTGCAGGGGATGGAGAGGGAGGGCGCCGGGCCGGGGTAGCTCCAGCAGCAGCGATGCCTATCGGTAATTCCCGCTAATAAAATACTTTTTCACTATCCTCACTATAATTGGTTTACAGCCTTTTTTGTTTATTTATCCATAACAGCTGCTGTTAAATGGCTTGGGAAAGCAATGGCTTAATGGCTCAATATTGAATCAAAGGCTCAGTGTGCTTTCTAAGAGATGGGGGACCTGCGTGGGTCCGGAGCGGAAACTCATTATAAGTGTAATGGACTAGGCGGGTTTATGATCCCACTGAACCTGACGCAAAAGCGAGCTACCGGGAGCCTCCTGTTCCTCCCCATCAGAGGATGCATCGCCACAGGCGAAGCCGCGCAGAGCCCGGCCGGGCTTAGGCTGGCCAAGCCGAATAGAACCGAGCCGAGCCGCCGGCGCACGGGCCCGCCGCGCTGCTCCCCGCGCCCGCCATGGACTTAGCCGCGGGTGTGCCCCACGGCGGCGGCGGCCGGAGCCCCAATGCCGTGGAAGGAACCCGGAGAAGAGGCGGTGAGAGGAGGCGGGACAGGCTTATAGGAAGCGTGCCTGCCCCCGAGCCAGCGAGAGCGGCGGCCGGTTCGAGCTCAGGGAGGCAGGGAAATGATCTTTGTCCCTTTCGGTAGCTCTCCGCCTCCTCATAGCCTCGTCACCAAGTCAACCGGCACCAGCTCGGAGCAGATTATCTCCGAGGGTCAACACATTGCAGCCCAAACCGCGGGGAAGGCTCCCAAATTTACCCCTTGGACAAACAATCCGCTGCCTATCGCTCGTTCTGGTGATAGCATTGTGGTCCACATCAGCCGCATCCCCCAGGCCAGGGCGGGAGAGGGCAGAAAGCCGATCGTTACCCACTCACGGGCCCCCGGCGCACAGGTCCCCCCGAGGGAGCGGGAGCACCCTGCCCTCACCCTGGCGGGCACCTGGCGCACCCTGCCCTTCTCCGGACACCTGCATACCTTCACGGGATGCTCCCGCAGCCAAAAGTGCCCTGATGCCAAACCCCTTCAGGAGTCTTTTCTTCCCGAGGGTTTCCCTCCCCAGGAGGTGACCGGATGAGGGAGGGGTGGCTGGGAGAAGCGCAGCCCCTGGCCAAGAGGGACGTGGAGGCAAAAGGTGGGTTTCGGGGCCACCCCTCTCGGCGAGCCCTGCACGTCGGGCAATCTCCGCAAGACCCTGGCGGCGGGGCTTCTCACCCCAAAGGAAGGAGCGGCACCCCTTGGCAGGGTCAGGGGGTCCTGGGGCCTGCCCGGCCACGGGGAAGTGGCTTGCGGGGCCAGGGCCACCCCGGGGGCCTCATATGGGTCGCGCCCCGCCCCGGAGGGCTGCGGGAGGGCTCACGTGGGGAGCGGCACCTATGGGGAGGCGGCGGGAGCCGGGCGGGTGGCAGGGCCCATCGGAGCCGCGAGCTGTCAAAGAGGCATCCCGGGAGCCGGAGCAGCCCTATGTGTCTCTAAGCTGCGAGACCCCCCGCCCCGGCCCCTCTCGCCATGAACACTGAGGAGCAGTATTACGCCTCGGCGCAGCTCTATAAGGAGTCGTGCGCATTTCAGAGAACCCCGGCACAGGATTACAGCCCCGGCCCCCCCGCCTGCCTGTACATGGGCAGGCAGCAGCAAACTCCTTACCCCAGCGCCTTAGGGGCTCTCGAGCAAGGCAGCCCGCCAGACATCTCACCTTACGAGGTGCCCCCCATCACAGAAGATGCCGGGGTCTCCCACCTTCACCACCATCACCACCACCACCATCATCTGCCTCCTCTCCACCAGGACGCGCTGCCTTTCGCAGACGGCGCTGACACGGGGGGGATTGAGGAGCCCCGAGTCCAGGTGCCTTTCGCCTGGATGAAGTCCACCAAATCTCACGCCTGGAAGGGACAGTGGACCGGTAAGTCTCGCCTAATCCCTCTGTCCCTGCCCCGCCGCTCCTCCCTATCTCCTCGGTCAGGAACCCTCCCCTGCACTGGTCCTGCTCCCGCCGCCCGGGTGTAGCGTGAAGAGATACTGGACGGTAGCTTCCTTGGAATGGTACTGCCCCCCTGCCATCCCTTCAAGTCACAGTGCTCTGGGCTGCTGCCGTCGGGTTGAACGCCGGGGTTGGAGCCGGCCCCCGGGCCTCTCCCTGCGCTGCCCAAGCCGTCAGCAATTATTAACAGCTTATTTTTCACCAATTAACAAATTGTCCCCAAGTCGGGGCGACGCGCAAAAGCTTTCCGGGCGCTGCTGCCTCTCCGAGCAGGGTGGGTCCGCGGGTCGGCTGCCCTGCGGACACGGTGGGCTCCTCCCTAGGGCCTCGGACGGGGGCGCGGACACGCCAGCGAGCTGGAGCCGGCGGGAAGCGGCGGGCAGGACGGCAAACGACACGGGTCTCCCCGGCGGCAGAGTCCATTTCCCTCCCAGACTCCCTGTCCCACCTTCTCCCGCTCCCCGGTGGGTTTTAGTCGTAATGGCACCTTTCCAAGTGAAAACCGAGGGCAGGAGAAACAATGCACAAACGAAACAGAGCTGCCAGCGAGGGGAAGAAACTCTATCTAGGCAGAAAGTTCCGCTGCCCAACAATATTCTTGTCTCTGCCTGCACAATGTTATCGTGTCCTGTGCCTTTGTCACGCCTATACGGCAAATATTATATCAATGGCTTTGTTCAAATAGACAGTTGAAAAAAGGACCGGAGTATTAAAATCACCATGAAATAGTTTGGGAATTACATGGTTCAGATCGAGGGGAGAAGGGACGGGGAGGTGGACAGGCGGCGGTCTCTTATCCCCATGGAGGTGCAACCGCCGAGAAGGGGAGAGGAATGCTGACCCCCGCCGCGGACTCGGCGGCAGGGATTGTGCCAGGGGAGAGAAAAATCAGATAGTTTACCTTGGATTGAATGAATTTCTGGAATAATAGATATATATAAATATATATATATTAAAAAGGGTCGGCTGGGAGAAAGCGGCAGATTCCCGACACCTTTTTCTCTGCGTCCTTACCAGATGACCAAACCATCAGCAAAACGAAACTTTTCCCGCAACAGCTGAAAACTCTGCCCTGTTCTTCCCAGATCTGCCGCGAGGTCCAGGCAAAGGCTGTCCCACAGCTCTGCGTGGTGCATGCCAGGGGTGTGCGGGCACCCGGGGCCTCTCCCACGGCGGTGCGCGGGGCCCAGCGCTGTGCCGTGGCCAGTCCCGGGAGGTTCTGCAATGTAGAAATCTCAGATCCGATATACTGCAAGCTCTATAGCCCAAGGATTTCAGTTTTTATGGACACCCTTGGGATGTAGGCGCCCATGGATTCTGCGGGGCTCTGTGTTGCTATTGCCGGGGAAAGGCGCCCAGAGAGGACGTGGCAAACCCGGCCCGGTGCCCCCCGCAGTGCCCAGCCCCGGACTCCGCCTGAAAGAGAGCTGCCGGCCGCCCCTCTAGGGCTCACCCGGTCCCACAGGCAGGACACGGAGGGAGCGCGGCACA
Source organism: Ara ararauna (assembly GCA_028858755.1). Taxonomy (NCBI): domain Eukaryota; kingdom Metazoa; phylum Chordata; class Aves; order Psittaciformes; family Psittacidae; genus Ara; species Ara ararauna. The sequence continues at coordinate 112,630,063 of CM054378.1, read as the reverse complement.
GTGAGCGGCGGGAGCAGGTCTGCCGCTGCCTTCCGATGGGCAGATCCCGGTGTTCCGCTTTCCGGGTAGCACTGGTTCACCTTGCCATAACAGAGCTTTTTTCAGATCCATGCACACGCACAGTGTTATACTTACAAACATTTAATGTATATATATTTATTTTAACATCGATTTAATATATTTACAGAAAGAATATATGCAGCGGCTTATATTTATAAACATTTTTCTATATATAAACATTTCTGTGCCTAATTTAGATTAAATATTCGGAAGAAATTCTTCACTATGAGAGTGCTGAGGCACTGGCACAGGTTGACGAGAGAAGCTGTAGCTGCCCCATCCTTGGAAGTGCTCAAGGCCAGGCTGGATCATGGCTTTGAACAACCTGGTTTAGTGGAAGGTATTCCTTCCCGTGGCAGGGGGTTAGACAAGTTGTTCTTTAAAGTCCCTTCCAACCCAAACCAGTCTATGATTCTACATACATGCATTTTAATATATATAATATGTATACACACACATAAGTTTATACACAGAGGCTTATAATTCTATTTATAAACATTATGTACATATAAACCCATGGGAATAAAAAGATGGGACACAAAGAGCCCGTGTAGCTGTCTTGAAATGGCTGTTGCCATCTGGCTCTTTCAACGACTGTTCCCTACAGACGTTATCGCCACCGAATGTCTTCGTAGGTGGGCTCCAGGCTCTGGCCACAGTGGCCGGGAATTTCGGTGCCCTCCCGGCCTCCCGCGTGCCCCGGGCCGCTCTGTGAACGGCCATTCCTCTGCTGCCGCTGTTTACGGGAAGGAAAGAGCCAAGGTTTCACCAACCTGACAAAACGGAGGAGCTGCGGTCCTGCTGTCGGTCTCGGTCCCTGTCCCGTCCCGGCAGCCATACCGGCGCCCTCCCCGTTGCGTCTCACGGGGGTCTCGGAGGCCGAGAAAAGGACGAAGCCTCCGCTGGCTCGGGGCTGTTCGGTGGTGATACCCTGGAAGAACCCCCAAACTCTTGTTCCGTGAGATTTCCCCCACCTTTTTGAGGCTTGTGCCGACGGGTGCCCGCGGCGAGGCCCGTCGGGGAGATGCTGCCCGCCCGCCCTGCCCGGCTGCGGCACTGCCACCGTACCGCCGCTGGCCGGCTGGCTTCTCTTCCTGGTCCCGTACTGCAGGGCTGAGATTTGGTTGTATTTATTATTATTATTATTATTACTATTATTACTACTGTTACTATTATTATCACTATTATTAATTTGGCTGCTTGTGCGTGTGTAAAAACGAAAGTATTTTTCTGTATTATTATAGCTTTGGTTTTGTTGTTGGTTGTTTGGTGGTTGAAGATTTTTTGGGGATCGGAGCCGTTTTGCTGCTGAGGGATTATGTAAATTTATTTTTATTTTTCCCTTTCTTTTCCCTTTTTTTCTTGGCTATTGCCAGGTCCTGGAGCTCTGCGGAGCTCTCAGAGACATGCGACCCCCGGTGCCTGCGCGTCAATCCCAGTTTGAGCGACGGCTCTTCCATGAAAGCTTCCACCACTACTTCTACTACTAACCACCCCCTAAATCATTATAAAAGAAAACAGCAGCAGTCGCAACTGCTGCCACCAGCTCCTCCTTACTGTGCCCGGCCGGGGGCCTTCCCAAGGCCACCTCTCACCCCACCCGCTTTTCCCCGCGTGTTCTTCGTGCAGAGCAGGGACGCAGGGTCGCGGCCCCGCAGCCCGATGGGAGACCGGGCGGGCCGGGACTGACTGTTCCTTCTTTCTCTCCAGGAGGGTCCTACGTGGTGGAGCCGGAGGAGAGCAAGCGGACGAGGACGGCGTACACCCGGGCTCAGCTTCTGGAGCTGGAGAAGGAGTTTCTCTTCAACAAGTACATCTCCAGGCCGCGGCGGGTGGAGCTAGCTGTCATGTTGAACTTGACCGAGAGGCACATCAAGATCTGGTTTCAGAACCGGCGGATGAAGTGGAAGAAGGAAGAGGACAAAAAGCGAGGGGCGGGTAACAGCAGTGACCTCGAGCAAGACTGCGTGGTGTCCTCCGGGGAGCTCCAGGGCAAGGAGGATCTCCAGCCGTGCCCCCCAGGGAACCTGCCTTCGGGGGCCTCCAGGGACGCGCTCGCCCCCAGCCTCACCCCCAGAAGGCAGCCGGACTCCCGGTGAGCTGTGGGGAGTCTCACGCCCGGGGTCTAGAAAAAGGAGATCGGGGCGAGAGCCGGGAAGCTGGCGCCGGCTTCCCGCCGCCGTGCCGTGCCGTGGCCGACTCTCGCCCGCCTTCCCTGGGGAAACTCGATGCCCCCACTCCGAAACTCCCGTCCTGAGGTAATCAAACGAAAGTGTTCGGGTGTAGCGAGGAGAAGCTCGCTGCGAGCCGTGGGGCCGGAGGAGGCCGCAGTCAGCCGCCGGGATGGCGGTGAGCTGGGCCCCAATTTCTCGGGTCACCCCGCGTCGCAGGGGGCCTGATGGGGCAGCTTTCCCCGGGGAAGGCGGGTCTCGGGCGGGCACCGACGGTGTGCGCAACCCTGGGTGCACGGAGAGGCCTGGAAACCGGAGGAGAAGCGAGCTCACGCCGCCGTACCGCCGGCGGCTGCTTGGCCAGGGCGCGGGACCAGCCGTGCCCGGCGCTGCACAAGCGCGGCTGCAGATCCGGGCATCCTGGGCCTTAGGGGTCAGAGCCCCCAGGGGCACCGGTTCTACCGAGGACTGTTACTCCCTCCTGTAGAAACTGGAACCTGATTTGTTTCGTTTTCTTTTGCATTTGGGGAAAAAAATCAAAAAGAAAAATTTAGGGAAAAAAAAAAAAAAGAAAGAAAAGCCCGGCTGTCCTGCGAGCAGGACTTGTCTCCCCTGATGACAGGCTCCCCATGACCGGCACAGGTAGCCAGACCCTCCTCCAGGCTCCGCTACCTCCTGACGCTGCATTACGGCCCGAGTGTCTCCCGAGGGATGGGTGTCAGCCCGGAGACGCGCCAGAAAACCAGCTGGTGCTCCCCGGGCAGCAAATAGACGCAGATCGGGCTGCAAGCCGAGAGCGGGACGTGTTAAGGGGGTTAGGACCGGTCCCAGGAACATTTTACTTTCTTCCACCCCTCCCGCAAGTTCGGACTCTGCTTCAGAGAGAAGAAACCTCCCTGCAGCACAGGCTCCCTGGCCGGTGTGGCTCTCTGCATGTTTTTTCTCCTCGGCCCTGGCTTTACATCCCCGCAGAGAACGTGGTCGGCTCCCTCCAGGGCTATGGTGCCTTTTTCCTGGTGTTCTTTTCCAACCCTGCTCGGCGTGCAGGACAGCCTGCCTGCTACGGGCTGGAGGGGGCTTCCCTGCGGGGAGACGGGTGCCGACGGCTCAGCAGCCGGCCCCACGGCCCCAGCCAGCCTTCTCTTCAGCCGCTGCTTGCCTGTCGCCAGAAACAGCTTCCCTGTCGCGACAAGGGCAGCAACAGGCATTTTGTACAAGGGAAATGAGCTGTTCCAGAGAGCGCCTCTAAGAGCTACGGTAATTCAACCAAGCGCGGAAAAAGATCACATCCAAACTAGAAACAGAAAATAGAGGCTGGAAGGAAGCAGGAGGTGCCTGGGTTTGCTGTGGGTCAGGCATATCTGTCTCCTCTCCTCGACGGGAGGCTCCAGACCTATTCCCGGCAGCTGCAAGCCTCGAGCATCCTTCAGGGACCTAGAGCATCACTCCTGCCCACGCTGAGGACCTGCGACTATCATGGAAAGAGGAAGAGGGCCTGTTTCACCCTGGCCAGGGGATGTTTCCAGTCCCCCAGCCGAAAGCGAGGGGGAGAGGAAGTAGCTTGCCACTGCTCTTTGGGGTTTTTTTCCATCTTATATGAGACTTTTAATAAGGTGGAGCCTTGAGCTGAAGGTGTAATTTGTCTATTGATTTTCATTCCTCTGGGGGCATTAAGATGTGTGTGCAAACGGAGACATTTCTGGTCATTTTTCCCGCAAGTTGCCTGAGAAACTTAGCATTCGCGCCCGTAAATCCTTATTCATCAAAACACAGTCAATGAGGGAGAACTTCACTAATGATTGTGAGCAAAATTCAAATAAAGCTGTTCTGCTTAAGAAGCAAAGCACCACATTAATTAAAGTAACATTTCTCAAACTTCTCAGGATTATAAAGCTCTTTTAAAACCTCAGAATTCCTCATCACTATTTATTAGCATCAACTTGTCACCGGTAACACACAGTGAAACAATTTCCATGTACGCTTTGCAATGTCTGGCGCTGAAATCGCAGTTTGGGAGTCCCTGTAAAACTAGATCTAGCTGTGGAAAGGATCTATCACAAAATACTATGATTATCTGCCTAGATTCGCACAGCTTATTGGCTTGTGTAAACAGGAGCACGGTGCCTGTAATTTTGCCTGTAATTTCTCTAGTATACACACTCCATTTCCTTTTTCTCCACGCACTGCTGTAAAAAAGGAGAAGTTGCAGAGTTTGGAGGAATTGTTTGACCATAGTGCCGAGGTATTTTTATGAGTGGAAGCACAATCAGACCTGCCTGGTTTAATTTTAATGAATAAAGTATTTTTCTTCAAAGAACTAATATAGTTTATGGGTTTAGCACTTTATACATATATATATATAAAATATTAATTCATTTTCCAACTGCATCAATAGAAACAGTAGCATTAACTGAATCAAGACAGCTCCAGGACCCTGTAGAGGTAAAGGTTCAGAGTAACCTTCACCTGGCAGAGCCACTGGCCCTTTACCATGCTGGGGAAAGGCAAGGCTGATACGGAAAGTAATAAGGCTGCTGGAATTCTTGTGCCGTGTCATCTCACCAAAGCCAGTTGTGCAGACATATCCATTTTTCCTAGGAGTCACCACTCCTTATGGAATAGTTCCTAGTTTGTATTATTACATAGTTCTTCATCTATATTTAATCACCTTTAACCCTAGGACAGTGTTTCCACAAGACATTCTAAAAATCCTGATTTTAAAAATTAAGAATGAGATGAAAAGGGTGAGACATCTTTTTATTTCCTTCTTGGGCAATACTCAAATGCTTTAGGCATTTGTGGGAGAGGTATGTACCCAAAGCTTACCTGTATTCAGTGTTGGTTATATTAAAGAAAAACTGAGCAAGATTCAGGGTGATTTTCCCTCCCCAGGTGTACCTGGTATGGGCACCTGCAACACCCAGAACTATGGAGATATCAGTTCTACCTGTGGCTCCAGTGAGGCTGCAGGTCTTGATGCAGCTTTGCACAGGCAACACCTTTACTTCTGCTTTGCTCAGATACACCCCCCAGTAATGCAGTAAAAGTTTTCCACCTCTGCTTCTGTGCTACCAGGATACTGACTGTTATGACCTGAAGGACCACAAGGCAGGGAATATTTAATGCCCTTTTTTTTCTCCAAGCAGGGCTGAGCATCTAATGTGAACAGCACACAGCTAGGCAAACCCTGGCCAGGAGCTGGGGGCTGCTGTCACACACAGGCCAGATCCCGCCACAAAATGGTTGTTGGTTTGCTTCTGTCTGAGTAGTTGCATCCAGCAGTCTCTGTTGGTGCCATGCTACCACCGTGTTTGGGCTGAGGCTGGGAAAGGGAAACAGGAGCTCATGCACTCCCTGTGCCAACCCCTGCTTTACCTCCCACACACAGGACCATGTCCCAGGATCCCACAGTGATTGCCATATAAAAGGTCCTCCATTACAAACCCATACATTTCCCTGAAAATCCCTCTGTGTATGTCCATAAATCAATTCTGAAAGCAGTGATTTAACCTAAGGTGTGAAAGCCTTTCCAGCGACTCTGAAGCCTGTTACCTCCCACGCTGTGGTTGCTGCTGCTGCCATGACCACAGCTGAGGAGAGATGTTGCAGGCTGAGAAGAAATATTGCTCAGGAAGGCTTCAGTTCTTTGAAGTGCAGCCAGGGATGGGATGCCAGCCCTGCAATGACCACCAAAGCAGGGTCTGTCAGCCTGGGCAGTGTACCTCACAATCTGGGTTCCACACTGGGCAGAGCTGTCAGGGAGTTAAGTGTTGTATTTCAAGGCTTACTTTGGAAGTACAAAGAAATGCCTTGGGGCTCCCTTCACTCCTGATAGCTTATAGGGTTGTTCTTCACATAAGTGTATGCAACCCATACACACACATGCACACGTGGCTTCCAATAAACTGTGACTCAGAAAGGCATTTCCTCCAAGTTCATTTCACCCCAGATGGGGATAAGAATGGACAGATCTTCAAGGATATTTTTATAGCAGCCCGGAATATGTCTGGTTTAGCATCTAGGGAGGACAATGAAATGTGGAAACATTGCAGTGCCCATGTTAGTAGTGAACACTACCTGGTTTTACTTGCCCATTACTTACTTTCATTTACCATTTATCCTCCTTGATGGTGTCCCACTGGATTCCACCACCCTTTACAATATCTTCCCGTGCACACTGCCTGCACTTATGTGCTTCCACAGCACTTTAGCTGTGAGCACAAGGAATGGTGAAGCAAAAGAGGAAGTGCATAGATGCACGGCTTCTCCTAGTTTCTGCCTTTCTCCATTTCCTCTCCTCCCATCACTTGCTGTCGTGGTATGCTGCTCCTCTGTTCCCCACATCTTCTGGGATTGCAACATATGGAGGGATAAATAAAATCATAGACTCATAAAACAGGGCTGGAAAAGACCTTAAGATCATCTAGTTCCATCTCCATGTCATGGGCAGGGACACCTCACATTAAACCATGTCACCCAAGATTCCATCCAACCTGGCCTTGAATACTGCAGGGGTGGAACATTCACAGCTTCCTTGGGCAATCCATTCCAGTGCCTCACCACCCTTACAGTAAAGAATTTCTTCCTAAGGTCTAATCTAAATCTCCCCTCTTTCAGTTTAAATCCATTACGTGTTGTCCCATTACTACCTGCCCTTGTAAAAGTTCCCTCTCTGAATTTTTTGTGGGTCCTTGTAGGAGTCAGTCCTGGCCAGCTTTGTTCATGGATGTCCTGGGTTCAGCAGCAGCAGTCATTTTTCTTCTTCTTGGTGGCTGTGCGGCGCTGTGTTTTTGACTTTCTGCCTGGGAGCAGCGTTGATAACACTGATGTTTTCAGTTACTGCTTGGTAATGTTTTGGTCTGACGAAGGACTTTCTGAGTCTCATACTCTGCCAGGGAGGAGGGGAAGCCAGGAGGAAGCAGAGACAGGACACCTGACCCAAACTGACCAAAGAGGTATTCCATACCACAGCACGTCATGCCCAGGATGTAAAAACGGAGGGCAGAGACCCAGAAGGGTGGAGGTTCACTGCAGGGTCGGACTGGGTATCGGGTGGTGAGCAGTTGTATTCTCTTTCCTTGTATTTCCCTTGTCATTATTATTACTGGTGGTAGCAGCTGTGATTTGTGTTATACCTTAATTGCTAAACTGTTCTTATCTCAACCTGTGGGAGTTGCATTCTTTCAATTCTCCTTCCCATCCCTCCGGGAGCGGGGGGAAGAAAGATGGAGGAGTGAATGAGCAAACTGTGTGGCTGAGAGGCTTAAACCACGACAGTGGAGTAGGAAATTCAAACATGTGGCTCCTCTACTAGTAGACCTCAAGCACTTGCTGCCTCTTATCAGGGTTTCTTCCAGGAACCATTTGCTTCCAGCTGCAGTGCCACTGGAATGAGGAAAAGCCGCAGTTGGGCTGCCTTGGACTGATGTGCCTTCAGAAGGGACCCCATGTTCTTAGGAGCACTGATCCTCCATCCACCAGGATCCACCAGGCACAAGAGGCAGATGCCTTGGCAAACAGTCTTCAGGACTATTCTTCATCAACAACCCAAAAATATGTTGGGAGAGAAGAAACCTGAGAGATGAGGGTGAGGCCATGGACAGAAGCATCTCAAGCAGGTGTGGAGCATCCCACTTTGAAAGCATTGGCAGAGAGAGGGTTATTGGGCTTTGTTTCATGACAGTGTTGGTTTGGGTACAATGTGTTGGTGCCAGTGGCAGCTTTGTGTCCTCCATGTCCCTTGACCCTGACTCAGGGGGGAGAAAACAATCTGCTCCAAGAAGCCTTGGCACAGTGTATTAAAGATTCAAGAGTAAAACACATTTAGCAGGTATAGAAAGCAGATGATGGTTTGTGTCTCCACTTGCAGGGCTAGACTTGATAATGGATAGTGGAAAAGAGTTGTCTCTGTGGGTGACTGGTAGCATGCTGGTATTCTGTTTGAGCAGAAGTATGTGCTGTTATATATTTAGCTACACCTACTTTGGACATTCCTTGCAGACATCAAAGCACTGAGCAGAGATACACAGGGATTAGTGACTTCAGTGATGTAAGAAGAAGGTAGAACCAGGAAAGGGAGCTGTGAGGGAACGAAGGGCACCCACAGTCCATGCTGAGAGACCAAGCTGTCTCAGGACCAAGGTGGAGCTAGGGCAGGGATACCAGGTCCTGAACTGTGTGGAGACCTCTGTTTGAACACCACTTCCCCAGGCTCAAACCCTTTTCCAGAGAAAAGCAAACAGTTACCTGCTGGGAGCCTCAGCTGGGTGCGGCATCGAAGGGCTCCAGAGTCGTGTTTTGAGTGCAACCCCTCATGGAGAGGAAGCTGTACCTTTCTGCGGCAGGCAGTAGCAAAGCAGCCCCCTTGCATCTTGGCTTTTAACTGCCCTTCAGCACAACTGCTCAGGTCCCTCTGGTTCAAAATAGGTGTCTCTCACTCCCTGCCAAGCTCCCAGCAGTGAGAGCTGATCTGTCATCTGCTATGGCCTTCTTTTCCGTTGCTAACCCCTTGTTGGTGAGTCAGTATTTGGCTAAGGGTGAGACTGTGTGAGGTGACATTGTTCAAGATAAGCTAGCAGAATAGCGATTCCTGTTTTTTTTTCAGGCTACTCTGTAAGCTGAATTTTTATCCCAGGAATGAAAATTGCCAAAAAGGGGGACATAGGGAAACTCCCTCTGCTTTGGAGGAATCAAATCCTTTACCCTGGACGGAATGTGGCAAAACTATTTGTTAAAGTCATAGCTGGCTCCTGGAGTTGTGATTGGAAACCTTCTTGCAGCTTCACCCTTCACCTTATGATGCCACATCGTTGATGGTTTGGTTATATTCATCTCACAAACCTCAGTGAGGCAGTTTCAGTTCAGACAGAAAGAGGTACATCTGATGGCAGGTCAGCAGGACAGCATTTTGAGCTGTGCATGAGATTAGGTGGAGGTAAAGGCAGAGAAAAGGACCATAAGGTGTAGAGGAACATGACCCTTATATGAGAATTAAGGAAATTCCTTATGAGCATCCCTGAAGGAGCAAAAAGAGAACTAAAACTGGAATCACTGAGGCTTCTACTCTGTTTTTCTGCCCCAAGGAGGATCATTCCAGACATGTTGCTCTCTCCTCTTCACTAAGACCTACAAAGCTGCCGATCTTCTGTTCCAGTGCATCATTATTCCTACAATTAGTGCATTTTTCCTAACATCCAGCCAGTCTTACCTGTTGCAGTATGGTTTCTTGTCCTGTGAGCAAGAAGACACTGTATTTCCTTTCTTTTTATAACAGCTTCCCCAAAGCCAAAGGACAAGATTTTGAGAAGAAAAGTATCTCTTAAAGTAACTTCTGGCTTACTAGAGACTTATTAGAGACAACTGCAAGAGCAGTCTCCTCAGAGCTCAGAAAGCAGAAGCGGGAGAGGACAGGCCTAAAAGGCAAGTAGAGGAATGGTACTCCAAGAAGTGATGGAAGGCAACACCATCAGTGAGTGGACAGGCAGAAGGATAAGCAGGCGCTGAAAGCAGAAGGAAAGGTCAGAAAGAAGGCAAGTGGAGGCTGAAGCAGTTTGGTTATGGGGAGAAGACAGAGGGAGGTGGTAATGGAGAGGGGAGAAGAAAAAGAAACTGGTGTAGTGCCAAGACCTTAACAGCTACAGGATTATGATGCCAATGAGCTCATTAGCCGGGAATACCATTCTGCTTCTAGGAAAAAAGCTATGATACAGAAACCAGGTGTTTTGTATGTTTTACTTAGCTGTTAATTACAACTTGCACCTTTTCTGTGGAAGCTTAATTCCCCCTTGTGACGTGTGTGTGTGAGTTTGCTCACCCGTCTCTGCATTCCTCCTCATCCATTCTCTAAGTGTTGGGAATCCAGCAGAGATTTCAATTTCTTGCAGTTCCTCTGTACTGGTGTTTATGCACTGTTAGATGTGGGGTTTGTTCCAGCTGTCCCTGGTCATTACAAATCGGTATACACAGTCCAGCTTGCCCAGGGCTCTAAATAAAACTATCTTTACACAAGCATCTCATAGAGCTGCCTCACAGTTCCTGGGAAAAATCATCCCAACTGGGTTAGATACAGGCACTGGAAATTGTCAGGAATACTGCAAAGATGTGGGAGATAAAAATCCATTTGTGCTGGCAGATTTATGTCCTGCTCCAGCAGAGTCTCATTTGCTCCTATATCTGCTTTTATCCCATCCTCTCAACATGGCCCTGAAGAGTGAGGTAAGCCGCACACCAGTGCTGCTCATGGAAGATGTGAAAAATCCTGCCCTTTCAATGGAGTTCTGGCAACTAGATGACAGAAGGCTGGGAGCAGGGATAGCTTGTTGGAAAATCTTAGTGTCCACACTTCTTCTCTAGATGTGGTCACTAGATAGGTCAGGGCTTCATTCTTCACTGGTTGTAAAACTGCAAACACTAGGGAGAAGGGGGAATAAAAATCTCAGGACAGGGAGAGATTTTACAGGTTAAGGTCAGGACCAAGGAAAAGGCAAAGAGCTGCAGGCCATGCCAGCACAATTTGGTGAAGTCAGACCAAGGGAAATGTGGTGTTTTTTCTGCCAGTTTGTGTGAAGCATGCTTGCACAGCTGGCTCTGTGCCTAGTTATGGGAGATAGAGGATGATACAGCAAGAGCAAAAAACCAGCCAGGGAGAGAGCAAGTGGAGGGACAACACTTTTTCCATGGCACAGGGAAGGAACTGGGGCTGGAGCCAGGAAAGCGGCAAAGAAGAAAAGAAGAGACACAATTTGCTTTCAAGTCCCATCTCTCCTTCAGAGCTACATGGAATGAAGCAAGGGGCAGAAAATGATGAGCAGACAGAGTAAGTGTCAGTGAAGGGTAGAGCTGGGGAGAACCAATGGATAGGAAGGATCCAGAAAGCTGTCACATCCCAGTCTGAAGGTGCAGTGGCATGTCACGCTCATCAGAAGTGCGACTGCTCCCACTCTGTCTGCTGTTTCTGTAGCAAACAGAAACAACTGGATGAAACAGCTCAGCTCACCAATCCAACAAAACAGCATCCTGCAGAAAGTGCCGTCCCTTTTGTGTTCAGAAGCAGCTCATCCTGCACTTGTATCTACACTAGCTTTGACTCAAAGCAGGAGATAGGTGTTCCTGCAGGATCTGGGGGCCAGGAAGATGCAGAAAGGGAGGCAGAGGAGAGTGACTGGTGGAACTAAGAGTGGGGAGAGGGAATAAAACCTGTGGGAGCTGGTTTTACCCAACAGCTTGTGTAGTGCTTGAAGAGCACTTCTCATCCTCTAACCCCATCTCACTCCTCTGTGGGACCTTTGTCATGCTTCCAGCCCAGACTCCTGCTTAGGAATGAACCCATGAGAGGGAGTAAGAGGTGGGTGGAAGCCTCAGGTACCTTTAGAGCTCCTTGTGGAAAGTGAGACTGGGGAAGGGGAGTGTTCACTGTGCAGCCTTGAATTTCCTCCACTGGTGGAGCATCTGCTTGGGCATTCTCAGTGAGGGAAATTTGGAACCCCAGCACTCAGTGGTGAGTCTCAAGCCCATATGTGTGAGAAGAACCTGAAGGCTGCTCAGACAAGCCCAATCCTTTGCAACTCTTGTTTTCCAAACATTTTTGTATATAACCATGATGCTGCACTTCTGACATTGCTTTTTATACTCAGCTATAAAAAGAACCATAGGGCTTACCATGTATTGCAGAGTGATATGAAAAAAGACGCCACAACACAGTACTGTCCTGTTTGAAACTGGGGTAATACATTCATTCACTTAGGGCATGTACCAGTTCAGTGCTCTCCCGACTGTCAGCCTCTTGCTTTGTCCTGCTAAAGAACTTCGTAGAATCATAGACTGGTTTGTGTTGGAAGGACCTTAAAGCTCATCTAATTTCAACCCTCTACCATGGGCAGGGACAACCTTCCACTAGACCAGGTTGCTCAAAGCCCCATCCAGGAATGGAGCATCCACAGCTTTTCTGGGCAACTTCCTTGCCTTGCTAAAGTTTCCCTTTGAGGCCCAACATGTCTTGGCTGTTGGTCACCTTTATTTGCTTGCTGACATTCCAGGAGACATACTCACACACACAACACACACACTCCTTTGCTAGTAATCTCCCCATCTTCTGGCACCTCTTAGAGTGTCCCTGCTGCATTCCAATACACTCTCTGAAGGCATAATTTATCCACTGTAGAGAGGTGTCCTAAACAACAGAATTTGAAGAAAGAGAGCCTTCAAGCAGACAGAGACTGTTCCAAGTGAGGGCATGGAAGAGGTGCAAAGCCAAGAGCCAGCAAAGGCGATCTAGGCCATAATCCAAAGTTGACTGCAGCCAATGAGACTGATTTGAATGGGCTTTGGACCAGACTCTTGGCAAGCAGCTGTGAAGGAGGGTACCAGAGGTATAACATGTGTGGAGATCTGAGGACAGAAAAGTGAGGAGGAGGAGGAGGGATTTGTTCAGCCATTCAAGCATGGTTTATGTAGGACATATAATGGTTTTCTTTAGTGCCACCAGGGCTCTTCAGATGGTGCTATAGACTTTTGCAGGTTCTGCTCAATAGGGCTGTGTTTTACATGACAGTGGCGGCTGCTGTCTTGCATTGCAGCAGCAACAAGTATGTGATGGAAGGGGAAAAAAACACTGCAGAGCGAGGAGGACAAGCCCTTGGTGGGAAATGGATACGGGGAGTTTCAGGACTCCTGATGTTGATCCCGAGTAGCCCAAGCCCAGGGGAGGGAGGAGGATGCGCCCGCCGGAGCAACCCCGCCCGGGAGGTCACGCCAAGGCAATAGGGCAGTCCCGAGGCGGTGACACGTCTCTTACTGCCAGCTCTAAGTCCTTCGGGTGACCTCGGCGGGAGGACGTTGGTGGCATTAGCTCAGCCGAGCATGCTGGGAGAAGGGAGCCGCGCCGCGGGCTGGCGCGGTCGGCCCCGCAGGGGAGCGCTTGAGGCTGCCCGCCCCTCTGCAAGGCGCCTCCGCGGCGACACTGCCACCTGCCGGCCGCGCCGCGACACTGCGGGACTGCGCTGGGCTAAGAGGGGCAGACACAGCGCCACCCACTGGTACCTGGAGGGCCCGGCCGGCCTGTTCTGTATTCTTTTCTCTTTTTCTCTTTCTCTTTTTCTTTTTCTTTTTCTTTTTCTTTTTTTTCTTTTTCTTTTTCTTTTTCTTTTTTTCTTTTTCTTTTTTCTTTTTCTTTTTCTTTTTCTTTTTCTTTTTCTTTTTCTTTTTCTTTTTCTTTTTCTTTTTCTTTTTCTTTTCTTTTTCTTTTTCTTTTCCTGTTTCTTCTTCTTTTTCTTTTCCTTTTCCTTTTCTTTTTTCTCTTTCTCTTTTTCTTCCTTTTCTTTTTTCTATTTCACTTCCCTTCTCTTCTCTTTTCTCTCCCCTCCCTTCCCTTCCCCTCCCTTCCCCTCCCCTCCCTTCCCCTCCCTTCCCTTCCCCTCCCCTCCCCTCCCCTCCCCTCCCCTCCCCTCCCCTCCCCTCCCCTCCCCTCCCCTTCCCTTCCACTTCCCTTCCCTTCCCTTCCCTTCCCTTCCCTTCCCTTCCCTTCCCTTCCCTTCCCTTCCCTCTTGGGCATATTTGAATTTATAGGACACATGAAAGAAAGCTGGTTTCTTGGCCATCTTGGCAGGAGCAAGGAAGATTTCTATCATCTAAGCAGGTTCTGGATGACTCTAGAACATTTCTGTAAATGAAAAGGTGCCATTACTTCAAGCAAAGAGTGTTTGAAAGACAAACACTGTACTCTCGTGTTTTGAAGCTGCAGTGCCAGAGCAGTAAGCATCTGAGAGCCTATAAACCAGGATGGACTTGAATTTGAAGAGCAGTGCTGTAGGACTCTGAGCATGTACTGATTTGGCAGAAGCAGAGTCTCATGTCTTTCATATAACAATGAACATAGAGTATGATGTTTGCAAAGGAAAAGTACTGAGTGAGATTAAAAGTCAGAACTGTTTCTTGAAGCATTCAAAGTCAGATAAAACCACATTGCTGATTCCTCCAACATGAGTCATTAGCTTGTGCTGACGTGCTCCTAACAGTTCACGGCAGCTCTTGCTTTTCCTTGGGCTATCAGGAAGGGACCTGTGGACTGAATGGCCAGGGAAAGGAGTGGCATGGTGGCACATGGTGGCTGGAAAGGGTCGATGCCTAATGAGCTGTCATTCCCTCCTGTCTTTATTTTTGTGGGCTTTGCAAGCTGCCAGGGTGCGCTTGCTTGTATCTCACTCAGAAGGGTCTCCCTTTGCTCTGGACCTTACAGCAGATCACACACTGGTCTGGACTTCCCACCGACCACAGGAACCTCATGGAGCACAGGTAGCCGCCAGATCAGGGTGAGTGGCGCTGCTGCCTGGACTCCCTCTTGACAGGGAGGCAGCAGATACTACTTGAGAAAGAGGAGGAGGCATTCTCCTGCCCCCAGGGGCACCTGACACTGCAACCCTAGCTCTTTCACTTCCTGTAGTGGAAGTAGCCTCGCTCCTTGTCTCTGACACAGGAAAATTCTTTCTTGACTTTCCTTTCTCATTCTACACTTGATTTTTGCATAAGGGACCAATACCAGGATACCTCCATGATGGCAGCTCCCAGCCCATGGGTGATACAGGGTCACTTTCCTAGGCCAAAAGGAGAAGGAGGTAGGATTTCAGATGCCCACAGTAGGATGCCTGGGGAGGGATGTGCATGGGAGGTGGCTGATTACTGCCAGCCCCTGGACCAACATGGACTTTGCTGGGGCTTGTGAGCCCTTGGTGTGACAGCCCTGGCTGCTCGTGCTTGGCCAGCTGCTTTCACTAGACCAGTGTCTAGGCTTGGCTTTCCTGCCCCAGTTCAGGAGTGTGTGCCCGCAGGCAAAGAGATAATGCAGGACATGTTTACAAGCAGGAGCTGGTGGCAAAGGCCAAGCCTCTGAGGATGGAAAACACCTTTGGAGTTGCAATGAGAGTATGGCAAGGGAGTGACTGAGAATAAAAGGTTGCTCTAGCTTTGGAAGAGTAGGGTGCTGTTACTGGGAACAGAAAAAGTATCATGTTTCTGGATTGAAGTCCTGGAGGAAGAAATACGCTCCTGATAAGAGAAAGTCGCTTTTTCTTCTGAGTCATTGCATTCCGGGGAGTAGTTGCGCAAGATGCTTTTAGAGACCCCCTTTTCAGCTCAACAAGTTCAGCTCCCCAAGTTTACCTTTACATCTATAGATGCATATAAGCATCTTGATGAGGATCAAACATCTAAAAAATTAACATTATTGAGAAATATATAATATACTGCAGTTACTATTTATGAAAAAATAGTGGGTTTATTATTTCTATTATTGCAATTTATTATTCATAAAGCAGCGTATGTTTATTTTAAACTAGAATAAAATTGTTTGGTATTGCTGACAGGAGGTGATTCTCAGTGATTGTTACTGAGAGCTGATGTAAGTTCCCTCTCATGCTCTTACATCTTACAAGTGAAAAAAAATAATCCCTAGTTTGGGTAAGTACTGGAATTTCCCTAAAATGTAGTTGAAAGCTTCGGTTATCTTTAAAGAGACCTCAGTAGTTAAGCATTACTCAGCTCTTTATATCACTTCTGAAATCTCTGTGAAAAGATTGGCTCATTTTCATATTGTGGGAAAAGGAAGAAAAATCTTGGATGCTAGTGCCTCTTGGCTCCTGCTTGATTTAGGAGCTTCAATGCCTTTGGAAGCTCAGAAGGCCTCTGGTGTCCACGCCTTCCACTTGTCCACCTTCCACTTGAGATGTTTAAGTGTAGAATTGTAATCTTAAAAATCCTGAGAAACATCTGATCATGAAGGCCCCTGGATCATGCCATTAGCTTCTAATGTTTGAGTTTTGCAACAGGATATTTTCCAAGGCCTTACTTACAAGCAAGCCCTTATTGGAAGCCCTGATTGACCTTTTGCTGCCACTCAGAGAGGCAAGGGACCAAACAAGTCTCATAGACTGAGAAATGTTTCTGTTTATATGGTCGAAACATGGCATGGAAAAACTAGACCACAGGCAATTTCAGTTTCCAGGGCTGAAAGCTTGTCTTGTTTGCCTGCAGAGGAAGGGACATTCTGCAGCTAGCAGCATCCCTTTCCAAAGAATGCTGAAGATAAGGCAGCTTTTCTCTCAGAAAGGTCTTTTGGTCTATGCAAGTTATCTGAAGGATGGGCTATGACTCTGTGGAAAGCACCAAGGCATGTCAGGGGAACAGGATCTGACTCAAAAGCAAAACTACATGAGCTTGCGACAGCTGCCAAAAAATACCTGCCTGACTAAGGGAAAAAGAATGCTGAGAGTGGGAAAGGTCCATGTGCTTTGTTTGGCTTGTTCTCTTTCTCTGGAAGAGCACTATAAGAAATGCTTTCTTTCCAACCGTGCCTGTTACAGCTGGGTGCCAGAATACTAGGAGGCAGATAATGAGTCCAGATGTTATATTCAGCATCTCTCTAGTTGTCTTCAGTCCAGCTCAAGTGCTACGGATCCACAGATTAGAAGGAAGCAGTTAGAAGTTTAAATTAAAAGAGGGTAGATTTAGACTAGATAAAAGGAAGAAAATATTTACAAAGAGGGTATCTTCCAAAATAGATGATGCTTCAATATAGAAACACAGAGCTAGAAAGGGACTTGTGGGTCTCTGACTCCAGTATCCTAACAACAAACTGTTTCAGTGAGTAGCTCAATTTTTTCCTGTCCCTTTGCAAGAGAGTGTCTGTCTCCCTCTTTTAAGAAAGGTAAGTTTGACTTCTGACAATGCCAAAGCCTGAGGATGGAACTGGAAGCATTGCAGAAGCTGAGACATCAATTAGAAGAAACTGCCTATGTTCACCTGAGTCACAGCACAAGTGAGAGGGAAGCAGCCCCTTCAGTGAGGAGAGGAGGAACATCCTGCTCCACTGAGGAGCTCTGCTGGAGCAAAGCCCATAGGGCTGCTAAGGCTGACAGGAGGGTTTGTCCTCATCTGTCCCCAGGGGTTGCTGACACTTCTATGTCGTAGCTCTCCCCCAGTAACCAGAGCTGCTTTGCTAGGGAGGACACAGGGATCTCTCCTGCACCAGGCCACCCATCCCATGACCTCCCATGCCAAGGTGTCTTTGCTTTCTTGCCAAGCTACCTGTGCAGCTGGATGTGCCCTTGGCAGACTCGTGTCTTGCTGACTTTCCTTACCATTTATGAGCTGTTTCCTCCTGGAAGGCCTCCAGTGCTGATTCTCTGGCATCAACTCAACTTCTGTAACTGCTTTAAACTTCAGCATGTAGCTCCATTACCTGGGTGGGACCCAGGCAAAGTATTTAGTCATGAATTTTGGCTATGAAGCATTGCAACCAGCAGAGCTCTGTCAACAGAATTGTAGACTCCATGATTTCCTCTTGCACTCCAGCTGCTTGATGGAGAGGCAAAGAGAAACTAATAACCTTGCACAGCCCTCTGGAGTCAGGATTAAAGTCACGCACAGCAACCCCTGCCCTCAGTTTCTGAAGGATTGGCTCTGCCCTCCATTACATGTCTGGGATGTGTGCTTCCAGCCACTGCTTCATCCACTGATGAAAATAGCCTGTTTCCACTGAAGACACTCATGTTGATGTCTGAAGTTGCTGCTTACTGATGACGCCAGTTTTGGGTTTTTCTTTACATTTTTAAAAGCTTACTGTCTTCATACTGCACACCCAGAGTGCTCAGCTATCAGGCTGAGGACACATAAGGTCCCTAGAAGATACTCAAGATCAGTGAAAGCAGACCTTTGCTTTGAATGCCATCCAAGTCTGCCATCTAAGGACCTTCCTGTTCTCTCTATGGTGGGCTATGACACATATTGTAATTTCTTGCCCAAAACTCAAAGAGCTTTCTGGAGGAACTCTTATATTTGGCTAAAAGCTAAGCCAAGAGAAGGGATCCTAAGTCTTTTGTTATTGCACAGGAAAATCTGTTGAAAAGAGGGAGAGCAAGGGGCTGCCATCCTGCAATTTTGAGCCAAACCTTTTGATTTCCTGGATTTTACCCAGCCCGGTCAGAGGCTCTCCATGGACACCCACTCCAGCCCCTGCTAGGCAGGCATGATGCTGTAGCTCTGACCCATCATACCCCACTGGTCTGGCTCAGCTGCTGCAGGACAGTTGTGAAGGGTGGACAGGGGGTCACCACAACAAGTTCAGCCCTCCCAAATGAGAGAGATGAGGTTCAGTGTCATGGTCCAGCCACTGAACTGATCCATATGCCTGTAAATATCCCCCCCAAAAACCCAAGGTATCCAGTTTATGACCTTTTATGCTCCTTGATGGTGCATGGGGAATATGAAGGAAGCAGGAAGGTTGGTGGTTTATTTGTTTGAGGATGGGGGAGAGAAATGTTTGAAATTGGGTGTGGATATAATTTACTTGGTTGGTTCCTTCTTACACTAAGAAATTTGAGTTCTGCATTGCCTTCATCAAGAATTTGAGGAGAGATCAGAAAATGAATATTTGCTGGCAAAGAGTGAAAGAGATCTGGAATGGGGATGTTTAAAACCTGTTGGGCTTGTTTATATGTGTCTAATGAACTTTTCAGAGACAGGAAACTTTCATTGACTTCAAGCAGTTCACCACAATTGGGACATCTCTCTTTCTCAAAAGTCCTACAGGCAAGAAAGAAATGTTGATACTTTCAGCATTAAAACCAAGTGGGAGCACGCTATTGAAGGGTTATAGGTTCTACCTCAAATGTTGCTATGCCCAGCCAGGGACATCTGGGTGCCACCACTGCTGTGAGGAGCTGTGGGCTCTACCAGTCCTGTGCCACTGCAGCCCGTGGACATGGAGAAATGCCAGCAAAACCACACCAAAGCACCAGCTCTTACACCCAAAGATCTTTTGTGATTAATTTACTTATTGATGGCCTTTCATAACTCCTTGGTCATCTTTTCAAGCACTGCCATTAATTATTCCTGGAAGTAAATAAAAGGGCCCACTGATATCTCTCCCTCCCTCTTGCTGCAGCCAGCTTTTCCTTAGAGAGAAAAAACTTGTGCTCGCTTGCAGTGGGACAATGCCGACTTTTGAACCTCTAGCCACTAAACAAACAAACCTTGCGCTCTGCTCCACAATCCAAACAGGGTTTATTGACAGGTGTTTCACAGCAACGCGTAGCAGCTCTGGCAGCAGCCGGGCTGGGGATCAATGCAGCGGGGGTGGACCAGGGTGCCACAGGGCATCCTTGAAGGGACAGCACCACCCGGGGCTGCTGGCATGGTCACTGCTTTCAGGAGCCCTCGTGCCCGCCTGGGAAGAGCACAAGGGAAAGAGTGGTCATGGTGCCTGCAAAATCCTGTTAAGCAATGGTTCTCCTCTGGTTTAAGGTTGGTGCTGCAGAACCAGGGTCCTCACTTTGGGTGCTACTGAGCTTTAAGTATCCCCAGGAAAGCAGCTCCTCCAGAGAGATCCAAGGACTCTTTAGAGGTAAAGAATGATGGATCTGGTTACTGCCTCCTTCTGGTCCAGAGTGAACCATGGACATTGGACCCAGCAAGATGTGGTATGTGTCAAGCCCACATCAATGAGCATAACTGCCTGGGTGCTGCACCCATGTCTCCTGGCCAGGTCTGTTTCAGAGACTATGCATGAGGCAGAAAAGCAAGCAGGTTGCCTGCAATGAAGGTTCTGCCTCCCACCATGGTCTTCCCCTAGGTGTAGGAGCTCTGGATCAGGTTTGCATGGCCACATGTCTGCGGTGAGCCTACGATCCAGCCCCCAGACCCCAGCTCAGCATGCCATGCTGAGCTACATGTGGCCAAAACACAGCATGGAGGCTTTGGGGCTGGTGCTCACCATTTCCCCAAACTCCCCCAGGCAGAGAGAGCTACCTTGTCCGTCAGGCCTAGCAAACTAATCATCCCCATGCAGTTCTGCAGATCCTGCTGGCATTTGGCTTTAGCTTTCAGCAAAAAGGTGAGAAAATTGTCATCAGGGAAACAAAGTGTAACAAAGAAGTAAAATGGAATATCTTAAATAAATTTGATGAGAAAAACAGAACAATTTTGGGCCAAATGCTAGGGAAGACCTGCATGATGTGTTTGGGCTGGACAATGCTCCCATTGCTGCCAGGACCCAGGCCCACGTGAGCTGGCCCTACTCCCAGCCCCAGCTGCAGTGCAGCAGCCCCAGTCTGGCTGCATGGTTTCAATTCTCAGGGGGGGTTCTCCCAAACCTAAGTACTACACACAGCCAACAGCCAGGGTGATTTGGCCAGATCAGCTGGACTTCTCTGGTTTTCATCTCTTGCCAGGAGAATCGTTCAGCAACTCTCTCCTGGTCCCCACCGTCTAGCCAGCATGTGGAAATAGGCCACAGCCTGTGCAAGGTGGGCTGTGGTATGGCACATGTTTCTTTCTGAGGATTTCTGCTCCTGGTGGGTCTGCGATGAAGCCTACATAAAGCTGATTAAACCAAAGAGATTTTGGAAAACTAATTGGGAAAAAAACTCCGAACAAGCAGGGAAGTGTAAGTAGGTGAGAAACAGCACGTAATTCAATGACTGACATGGCATATGCACAAGCAAAGCTGCTCACTGCAGCATGACAGGACACCTTTTTCAGAAGAGGCTTCATTCCTCCAATTTCTCTGCACTAGGGCTAATAAATCTGGCTGGCTGACTATCAGCACCGGATTTATGGGCTCTTTTACAAGTGTCTAACATTAACCAATTCACTTCTGAACGTTTAAACAGTGCCTTATCTCATCTGTCCTGGCCTTAGGGCAGGATGAACATTTTGTACATTCCTGACACTTGGTTACAAGAAGAAAATAAAATATTAAATTAAAAAAAAATCTGCTTTAATTTTGTTTTCTGTTGAAATTCATTGCTAGCCCAACAATATTTCTAAGGTCTTTTGGACCGATCCCTGAGATTCACCGGGGGTTGACTGGCAGGCAGTGCCCCCCCTTTTTATCTAACAAACTCCAGGGTAAAAAACCCCACCCAAACGTAATAATAATAATATTAATAGAGAGATGGCCACGCTTCCCCCAGAGGACGAGACACATATACTGTACATCTGTACACACGGCCGGCCCCGCGGGGCGCTGTAGTGCATGGGGAGGGCGGAGGGGGCTCCCACCGTGCCCCCCGGCCCGGCCAGGCCCCGGCGCTGCCGTGCCCTCCAGCAGCAGTCCCTGCGCCGCGATCCCCGGCCGCTGTCACTGCGGGGCAGCGGGGCCCAGGCCGGCGGCGGCAGCTCCCGCTGCGGGACCCTGCAGAGGGGCGCCGGGGCTGAGGGGCTCCGCTCCGCCGGGCTGCGCCTGCTGCAGCTTCTTCTTGTTGATCTTCCTCTCCTTTGCCCGCCTGTTCTGGAACCAGATTTTCACCTGCAGGGGGTAGAACAGGAGAATGAGGGGGGTAGTTCCCTGGGGACATCCCACATCCAGGGGGGCCCGCACAGAGAGCACATCCCTGTCCCGCGCATCCCGACCCCGCACATCCCGATCCCAGAGCATCCCGGCCCCCTTGGCGGCGTGGGAAGAGGCACGCGTGGGACAGACCTGCCTCTCGGACAGCCCCAGGTTGAAGGCCAGCTCTGCTTTCCTCCTGATGGTGATGTAGCGGCTGTAGTGAAACTCCTTCTCCAGCTCCAGCCGCTGGTGGTCGGTGTACACGACTCGGTACTTGTCTTTCGTCCTGGTTTTAACTGCGGAGGACAAAGCCGGGGTTGGGAAAGCCCAAACCAAAGGGCCGGTGTGGAGCGCGGCTCTCCTGTCTGCAGTTGCAGGGCTAGCAGGACCCTGCCTTCCGGCCCCCTGCTCTCCTCTCCCTTTCCGGGGCTCTGCTGAGCGCAGCGGTCAGGGGGGACAAGAGCAGTTCCACAGTTCCGTGGGGACACAGGACAGAAATCCCCGGCGTACCGGCTGTGGATCTTGCTCGGTCGCCGGCTCCTGCCCCTCCACACTGCTGTGCGTTGCGCTTGGGACACCTTTCTTGTACCTTTGTTACTGGCTTTCGTTTTTGTTTTGCCTTCCCTAATGACAACCGACTTTTTGCAAAGAGAAGGGAAAATGAAAAGAAATAAAAGCCCTGTTCAGGGCACGGCGGCTTCTGTTCTAAACGAGAAACACCGATCTAGGCAGGAGAACAGGGAGCGGCCGTCGGGGGTCCCCAGGGACCCTGCCCGGCTCCCCCCGCTTCACCCACAGCCTCCAGGCAGCGAATAAAGAGATTTCTCGGAGACTCTAGAAGTGGAACGTGTAACTTTAGAGCTCAAAAATCCCACTAGAAAACAAACCGAACGAAATCCGAACGAAGGCAATTGCCAGCGACGGCCAGCGAAAGCGTGTAGCAGCGGCAGTGACCTCCCTTCTGCAGAGGTTTTCTTGTCTGACTGGTTGTATTCCTGGCCCTCCCGTTCCCCAGGGAGCCGAGGCGGGGAGTCTCTGCCCCCAAGGTGCTTAATGGCTAGCAGGCTGACTTTGTTCAGGTAAACTCTCTGCAAACCACAACAAAAGCACCCTGTAAAGATACAAGCCTGATCAGAGAAAACTCCCCAGAGCCAGTGAATAGGGAACACAGTCCCAAACAATGCAGGACAAGGAGATTTTATCAAAGAAAAACCCTTCTCAAAGCCTTAATGACAGCCACATTCTGTTTAAATTACCACTACTGAACAAATGGCGGCAGGCGCTTTCATCCCCCAGCCCTGCACATTAACATAAACACTGTCTCCAAAGGCAGAATTTGAATGGAGACAAGGGACCGGCCACCATCGCACAAGCCCAAACTGTGGGAACACCACGGGCTGCTGTGGGAAGCGCGACGGGTCTGGGACAGCGCAGCCGCCATCGCCGCCCGGGGCGTAGCGGGCGCTAGCGCCTTGCCCCGGGGCATCGGGGATTCCCCGCGGCAGGCGGGTGTGCCCAGGACCAGCACCCACGGAGCCCGGGGAGCCCCACTGCCGGAGCACAAGGAAGGGGATGAAGGAGGAATGGCAGAACTCGTTATTTACTGCGAAAGTCGCCACTTTTTCCTTTTTTCGGCCACTATATATAAATATAAAAAAAGACCAAAAAAAAGGAAAGAAAAAAATAAAAAGACGATACAACAGTCGTGGAGGCCGTATATCAAAGCGGGGGGGGGGGGGGGGGGGGCACGCATGTCTCCGGGAGGATGTAGAGGGGAAATGAAACCGGGGGTCTGCGGGGATATTAACATCACTTGGGAGCATGGCGCCGGCCACGGCCTGCCCCGTCCTGCCCACGGCCGCCCTCCCGCCACTGGGGACCAGGGCTGGGGGGGCTGTCACGCCCTCGCACCTCCCGGGCCCACCGGCCACAGCCCACAGGGTCGGGGGCAGCGCAACCGCCGTTCGGGAGGCCTGGCCGCACGGGGACCTTAATGAGGGGTAGGCGCCCAGTGACTCAGAAACAAATGTGGAGCGACACCGGCCGATGATTTATATGACTATAATTGGTTATAAAAATCTTCTAAGTGGCTATAAGCGGACGAGAGGAGCAGAGGGGGGGGGAAGAGCGAGTATTTCCCCGCGATCCCGAGCCATTTCGCTCTGCTTCGAAGAAGCGCAGCTCCGGGCAGTGGCGCTCCGAGGCCGGCAGTCGCTGTTGCCCGGCGCAGAGCCGCTCCCGCCGCTTGCCCTCCCGGCGCAGCGGCTGGGCCGTACGCGGCAGCGCGGACAGGCTGTCGGCTGAGCCCGGCCACCCCGTTCTTCCGAGGACCAGCCCTCGAGTGGGTTTGTTTTGGGGGGGGTTTCCCGCTCACCACTTCTTTGCCCTGCACACCGTAACCCGGGGAGCCGTCGGCGCCCCTCGGAAGCCGTTGGAGGGGCTGCACCCAGCCCGCCCGCCTCCCCCTGGCCCGGGCTTACCCTGGCTGCTGAGCGGGGGCTGCACCGGCTTCCTCATCCACTCGCAGAGGCCGCGGCGCTGCCCGCCGGGTGACAGAGGCTCGGGAGCGGTGGCTGCGGCAGCGTTGTTGGCAGCGTTGAGGGGCTGCATGACCCCGGCAGAGCAGTGGGGAGTGGGACCGGCGTGGTGGTGGGCGTGCGGGTGGTGGTGGTGGTAGTCGGCGGGGTTGTAGGCCATGGCGGCAGCGGGGGAGCCTCCGTTGAGGCCATGGACGGTGGCGGCGGCCGGCGGAGCCCCTTGGCCGTAGGCGCCCCAGTCGTCGCGGAGCGGGGCGGCATAGGGTGCGGGCCAGGCCGGGCCGGGGGACTGGGCGCTGTCGAGGTTCACATGGTAGCCGCCGTAGTCCGCGTACTGTGGGGCGCCCACGAAGTTCTGCGCCGCCAGGTTGAGCCCCCCCGAGTGTCGCACCGGGCCGGGGTACATGGGCCCGTCCTTCTCCAGGAGGTAGCTCACGTACATGCTGTCGGGGCCCCGGCGGCGGCTCTCCGCATGCTGCTCGGGGCTCTGGCAGCGGCGCGGCTGCCGCCTGGGGACGGGCTGCCCGGGGCGGGGAGGGGGCAGGCGGAGGGGCCGCTGCCCCGCGCTGAGCTCCGCTCTCCCGGTCCGAATCCAATGGCCGGCAGCACTTACATGATTAACGATTGTTTACAAGGCTCTATTAGTAATGGCCCAGACACACCAAAGGCAGGTGACGTGGAGACGCGCTGGGTATATAGCTACTACCCCTAAAAGACGATTTGCATTTAAAAAGATAAGGAGAGGGCAGCAACCTGATCACAGCTAAATATTCAAGCCTTTATTGTTTAAGAGCTTCCTCCTTCCATTGCAACCTGGTGCACTTTAACCTCCAATCACAGGTTCAAAGGATGAAATCAAGAGACTTGCAAGAGACAGAGAGGGAGATCTAAGGGAGAGGGTGGGAATATGGGAGCCCTGTATCGCAGACGATCTGTAGGCAGCATTTTAACCAACTCTTCTCTGTGCTTGGGGCTGGGGGGGGGGAAGGGGCGGAGAAGGAGGGAGTTTTGATTAAAAATCCACAAAGCCATTTTGTCGTGGTGGTTTTAAGCAACAAGCCCTATCGCGATGGCCTACTGCTTTTTCTAACGCAATTCCACCCGCTCCCACTCGGTCACGGGCGATGAAGGAGAGGTAAGAGGAGAAATCCCCACTCCGAAGGCGCTGCCTCCTTCCCCCCTGTGTGTGCCTGCCGAGCTCCGAGGTCGGGCGCTTCCCACCCTGCCCACCCCAGCCTGGGCCTCGCTGTCGGGAAGGGGGGAGGGCTGGGGGTGCCTTCTCCTCAAACACCCGCTGCTCTTGTACCCACCGCTGGAGCTAGGCCCGAGGACCTCCCCACCCGCAGGGGCCTGGGTACCAAGCCATGGGATGGTCCCCACCAAAGGGGGAACAGTCTTCTCCCCCGGAACCTGACACCTCGGGGGGCGAGCCCACGGGGAAACCGGCGGCCTGTCCTCCACGCACGCTTTTTCCCTCACCGACGCCTTGGAACCCCTCTGGAAATGCAGGCCCTGGAAGGGCGGCTCCCGGGCAAGCGGCAGTCACTTCCCCCGGCCCCACCAGCCCCCTTTGAAGAGGCGACCCCCTCCCAGCTTCCCCCCGCAGCTTTTATGCTTTAACTTTTCACCCTGAGCGGGGACAATGCGAGACAACGTTTGCATATTCGCATCTTTTCCCATGACACAGCGAGGAAACCTTTCACCCGCCGAGAAAAAAAATGGATGGAATCGGGAGCGTCCCCCCTTTTTCCCAGCACGTTCTCTCGGAGCAGCCCGATACTGGCCGTCCCCGACGGCTCTCCCGGGCGCTGGAGGAAGCTGCGGCTGGGTCCTGAGGTGGCTCTCTACGGGCTATCCAGGCCGCGCGCGTCCCGCGCCATACGTGAGGAGATCCACATAACCGTGTCCTAGGGGTATTTTTCCTCCCCCGTGGGTGGCTGTTTTGCAGATCGGGGAGTGACCCTCTGAGAAGAAGCGTTTTGTGGTTAAGGGCGGATTTCAACTCTGCTGAGGCACATCTCCCTACCCGCACTCCCTGAAAATCTCCCTCTCCTTCCCCCCATTCCACCGGGCTCTTTGGTGCCGGCGTCGGGCTGCCGCGAAGCTATGCTCTAACGCGAGTGGGAATAATTCAGCGACATCTAAATTATGCGGAAAGGTCCCATGTCCACTGTCCTGGGGGAGGGGGGTGCTCAAGGCGGGAAGGACGGAGGATCTCTCCCGAAGAAGAGAGCGCTGGAGGCGCCTCGGAGCCCCCGTGCGTACCCCGGCTGTGAGGAAAGGGGTGCCCCCACCCTGACCACAGCCGGTAACGCAATGCCTGCGTCCACACCGTCACTTGTAGTTCGCAGACTATCTTCGATGGCCGCGGTTGAGACCCTACCATAACAGCAGCACTAGAACAGGGATTCGGGGACGATTGCCAGCCGCCTTTTCCGGAGGATATTTCTCTCCCTGCTGCCCATTCCCACCTTAACACCTCACCTCGCCTCAATGGTAAAGGGGAGACGGAGCGGGGCTGGCAGCCCCCAGCGCTCCCTGACAGGGAGGATGAAATGTAATCCTGGAAAAGAAACTCTGCGTCCCTTCAGCGTAATCGCTTTTCCCGATAAGCACCGACAGAGCCGATCTATCTGGATGTGAATTTGATGATGCCATAAACTGAGGAAAGAGCCATTAAAATGACAAAACTCTGAACACGTTATATTAAAAACCACTAAAAGCCTGACAAACCCCGAACCAGTCCAGTTCGCTAAGTCTCCATTCATGAATCCCTGTCAAGCAGGTGGCAGAGCTTTCGGATGAGATCAGACACCAGTCCGAGCTGGCAGGTCTGGGAGCCACCGGAACGGATGAGAGCCCTGAGCTCCAGCGAAGGAACAAAACAGGGCTCTGAGCAGCACCGAGCCTCACAGCGAGCGAGCCATTCGCCTCTTCTCCGGCCCTGCTCTGCCTTTGCCAGTCGGACGGTGATTCCAGCAGCTCCCCTAGCAGGAGCAGCACTTGGGAGACTGGACCCTGCCAGCCGTCCCCCACCCCGGCGGTGGGGCGAAGCCCACTGCGCAGGGAACAGATGCTCCGGAGCATCCGTCGCCGCTGCCGAGCTGTCCCTGCTCCCCACCCGCCGCAGAGGTGCCCGGCGGCAGGGTGGGGAAGCTCTGCCCCGGGACCCTCTTGTTTTAAAATAAGAGGAAGCTCACGGGGCTGCTTGGGTTTCCTTCCTTTGCGGCTGGGGCAGGATTTATACCCCCGCCAGCCCTCCCCAGCTATCGGAACTTCCCGAGAGGTTTGGGGAGAGGGAATATCTCTCTCTGTCGGGAATCCCCGCTTTTCTCTTCTCCGTCCTGCATGTTGGAAGTTTCCCGAGCCGGCCCTGGCAGTTGCCCGCTCCTTCCCTGCCTTGGGTCTTCCCGCCGATTCGGTCCCAGAGCCACAGCCCCGGGAGAGGAGCGGGAACCCCTGGACCGGATCCTGAGACCGGAGCGCGGACGAAGCCCTGATCTCTCCCCTTTTGCTTCCTTCGTTTTTTCCTATTTCGTTAGACCCTGAGCAGCAGAATAGGACTTAACGCCTCTCAAGGTGACAAGTGCCTGATCCGGAAAACCGTTTTCAGGGAAATATCTTTTTAATTATTACTAATATTTCCTTCCCTCTATTTCTGAGTCCTTCCTTCACCGAAGGGGGTTTTCACAGGAGCCCCTTCACGGGCAGACACCGGACTCCCGCCTTCCTCCTCCAGCCCCAGTCTTATTTCTCGAGTTGAATAAGTAATTTCTGAGGGGATCTGCCTGCTGTGGGGGGAGTCAGATCAGCGGCGTGATTGAGTGCGGAAATCCGGGGGCAGGATGCCGTTGCCAGCGGCTCCCTGCCCGCTGCCCGCTGTCCGGCCCTCGACCAGCGGGGAGGTGGAGGCCGGTGCCCGCATCTGGGGCACCTCTTTTCGGAGCCGGCGCTCATCGTCACCTAGGGCCCAGGGCTGGGGCGGGCTGGAGGGTAAAGGGGTGGGCCGTACAGCCCGGGGACCCCCGTCCCGGGTAAAAGACATCTCAGTGCTGCGTAGTCCCCGCTATTCCCCCTCCACCGGGCCGCTCCGGTTTGCCGGGGCCTTTGCGGCGATGCGAATTCACCTTCTTCATTTATAATTGTTTTCTGGATTAAGGAATTTATTTTTCTGTCACTCAGGAGAAGCTCGGGGCGGGCTGGGGGATCCTCCCCTCTCCCCCACCTTAACGACAGGGAACAGGGAGCTTTGTTTGCAAGGTTAAAAAAAAAAAAAAGCCTGCTGGAAAGCCTTTGGTGGCCGAGGAGGGAGAAGGGAAGGAGGAATCGTGTGTTAGTTAGTCCGACCTGTGGAATTTATGACTCCCCCTAAGCACAGACATGATAAGGACTTAGAAAACATCTTGGATCTTTTCAAGCCGGCAGCCCCCGAGGCTTTGATGTAGATTACGTTGCAGAATAACCCAATACTTTTATCGTGGGGTTGATACTCGGCTAGTTTAAGCACATGCCTCTAGGAGCGGGTTAGATGCTACACGCACGCTCCCGAGCGGATTTGCGTTGCTGGGAAGGAAGCAGAGAAGGGAGAGGATGGGGGGATGGCCCCTTGTGTTAGAATGCGGCACCCCCGTCCTGCAAGCCCTGGCCCGCGCCTCTGGCAGCCCCGCTGCCCCTGCCAGCTCTGCCGCTTCGCACAGGTGCTGAGCTAGCTCCCTCCAGGAAACGGGAATGTGAGCACAGAAGGGGGAGAAAATAGCCGTGTTATGCACCGGAGGCTTCGTGCAGCCACAGGCCGGTGGGGGTCCTCAGCCTCTCAGTCCAGTGTCTAGACCGTTCCGGAGAGACGCTAGGTGTGCCGAGAGGGACCAAAGGCTGATCCAGTGGCGTTCCCTGATTATATATACACGGGCTTGGCATTGCTCTGCTCCCTTGGAAGTTGCTGGTGCAGGTTCCCCCACTGTACCCCTCTGCTGGGCGGTGAAATCCATCCAAGGCTGGAATTTTAAATCTTTATTTAAGTATCTGTTTTGTCAGTGGGAAGGGGAAGCAAAGCCGTCTGCAAAGCGCCTATGCCCGGGCGCTGCCGGCACGTCCCGCCTGCGGAGGCCGGAGCCCGGTACGGTCACGGGAGCTGAGTCACCGGCAGCGCGCACCCGTGGGGCAGCCCCGACGGCAAGGTCCCGGTGGGCCTGCTCCCGGGGAGGGAGCCTAGGGCTCGGTTGTTATCGGTCCCTGCCCCCCGCGGACTCCTACCGCCCTGTACGGACGCTCCCCGTATCACGCAGGACCGCTGTTACTGCCCCGGCTTGCAGCGCGGCCCTGGCGGCGCTCGGATGGGGGATGCAGCGGGAGTGCGGTGCTCCCCAGTAGCAAGGTTTGGCCTTCTTGGCGAGGCACAGACTGGTTGGAAAGGAGTGCAGGGTGTCCCCGGCCCCCCAGCCCTCGCCTAGATCCACGCAGATCCCAGGGAAATCACAAGCCCCAGCCCAGAGGGTGGGACAGTGCCACAAATGCGCGTGTTGACTTCCACGACAAGCAAAACATCAAATTCCAGTTGCAAAATGGTTGGCACATGTTTGCCACCAGCGAGACCCCAGGTCATTGCACCCCCCAGGGGCAACAGAGAGGCCGATATCTTCGTTGCTTTCCTCCCTGATTAATTTCCTACATCTCCCAGATTTGGAATGTAATATTGTCAGGGAGGTGATGCACAGCCGTGTCGCCCTCCTTCCCCCCCCCCCCCCCCCCCCCAGTCCTGCTCATTTATCCATCTCTCCAGGGCTTTCCACGGCAATACACTATGAGATGGCTGCCCACACCACAGTCACCCTCAGCTGCTGCTTCACAGCAGTGCCTGATCTGGCAAACGTGTTCAGTCAGCAGAGGCACAGGGTGACTCTGTAACTCTGTGACAGTTTGCTGTTTGCGAGGCCGAAGATTTCAGGGGTTGTAAATATACGTATCCCTACAGGGCAGTGGTGTTTTGTGGACAGTATTTCATGCCAGGCAACGCGGTAGTCCAAGCAGGCAGGTGCCAAGTGCTTCCTTGGCTGGGCAGGGAGCAGGCTGAGGCTTCCACATGGGACCTTTTTTTATTCTGGGACTGTAAGAAGGCAGGAGAATACTCATCTTTCTCCATGGGGAAACCTTTTCCCTCCAAATCAAACAAAACCTCAGTCCTGTGGCTCCAAAGAGAAACAGTGCCTGACTGCTCTCCACCACCTTCCATTTGCTTCCAGCTGTCTTATTCTAGTTCCTGGGAGGGAAGAGGAGTCTCACCGCATGTTTTTCTGGCCTGAACAGAAGCCCCCAAAGGAGAGAAGGGGAGGGCCAGGCCCAGACCTCAGGGCCAGGCTCCCAGCTGTGCCCACGCTGCCCTCTTCTGGCCGCTCGTCTGATGGCTTAGCTCCTGGGGAACAGCCCCATCTCAGCCTTGGGTAGCTCCACAGCCCCGCTGCACCCAGTTTTCCGGCACAGCCTTAAACCCCTACATTTTAATGTGGCAGTGACCTGTAAGGCAGGATCCCTGTCCCCAGCAGCCCACCTCTTTATCTTATTCCTGGGAAGCATGTCAGAAAGCATGAATCTGGCCCAGGTCTCTGACAGTGCAGTTGGAAGAGACTCCACTGAGCATTGGCATGCCTGGCAAGGGGAAGAACGAGCTGGGATTAAGTCCCACAGTGCTCTGTGGTCTCCTCAACCACAGGTCCGGGTGAGTCTTTTTGTGCTTCTTTTTAAAGTTGGTTTCCTTTGCGTGACCTAATTAATTAGCCATTGATGGGGGAGGGAAGGAGGCAGTGACGCAGTAGCACAGCAATGCATACAGCTGGGAAGAGGGAGCCCTGTGCCGGTGAGTGCTGGATCTAGTTCAGTGCTTGGGAGAAGGGGCTGAGACCTGGTGTGCCCCATGCCCAGCTGCATGGGGAATGCCCTAATCCAGTCATCTTCAGCCTACTTTGATTTCTGCAACCCCAAAATATTTTCCAGCAGGAGTGTAGACTCTTGAAAAAGTAACTTATGTGCAAATAGCTCTGTAGCAAATTCTACCTTGGATTTCTTCATCCCCTTTCATAGGTCATGAGCATGTAGATTGGAAAACACTGCTAGCAGGCATGACAGGGTCCCTTATGCTCTCCTCTTCTGGTTCAGTACATGGCTAGCCCCAGCACCTCCCAGAGGGACTTCAAAGAGCCCAAATCTGACGGTGAGACATGTTGGAGAAGCCCCTCCAGTTTTTCTGAAAGGACCTCTTCTTTTTCAGACGTCTGCTGCCTGTGACACATGGGCACGGTGTTTTGGAAGAACGCCCTGCAGGAGAAGGCTGACTGGCTCCTGGCTCATCCCTTAGGCCGGCACCACCATCCGCAGTACCGCTTTCCCGGGTCTCCTTCAGCTCTGCTTCAGACACCGCGGCTGACCCAGGCCCGGCCCCTTGCCGCCGCCGCTGCGGACCCAGCTCCCGTGACGGAGCTCCACCTAGTGCCGGCTCCGGCCACAGGACCAGGACCGCGGCCCCGGAGCGTCCCGCAGGGGGGCCTCCTCGGCACCCGGCTGCCCGCTCCTGGGTGTGCTGAGCCAGGGAAAAGGGAAAGAAAATTGGGACACATTCCTCAACTCATCTCACCCTTCAGTTTGGGTCGTCAGTATCTTTTCTTTCTTTCTCTTACTGCTAACGAGGATGACACGGTACCGTTTTATGTTCCCCCCCATTTTTCATTCTGCCCTTCTACTCGGTCCTAGTGAGCCTACATCTGGAGTTCCATGTTCAGTTCTGGGCTCCTCAGTACAAGAAAGAGAAGGAGCTGCTGGAGAGGGTCTGGCAGAGGCCACAAGGATGATCAGGGGTCTGGAGCATCTCTTACGAGGAGAAATTGCAGGAGCTGGGCCTGCTCAGTCGAGAAAGGAGAAGACTGAGAGGGGATCTCATTAATGTGTGTAAATATCTCAAAGGTGGGTGCCAGGAGGATGGTGCCAGGCTCTTTTCAGTGGTGCCCCGCAACAGGACGAGGAGCAATGGCCATAAACTAAAACACAAGAGGTTTCACCTCAACATGAGAAAGAACTTTACTTTGAGGGTGACAGAGCACTGAACAGGCTGCCCAGGGAGGTTGTGGAGTCTTCCCTCCCTGGAAACATTCAAAACCCACCTGGACACATTCCTGCATCACCAGCTCTAGGTGACCCTTCCTTGGCAGGGTGTTGGATGAGATGATCTCCAGAGGTCCCTTCCAACCCTAATGATTCTGTGATTCAGCACTTTTAATAGACCTAAGCCCCTTCTGTTCCCCTTCTTCCTCTGGTTACTGAATCTTTGTCAGTCTCTGCCTTTCTTTATGCATCTGCCTTAGACTAATGACATCCCTGCTGAAGGTCTCCAAACAAGCTTAACTCTCTGCATTCCACTTCAAATTCTGAACTTTCTCCTGAGAACATGCTCCTGGAGGCACAGATTAGGGGTCTGGATCCTAACAAGAGAAATATGTGCATTTTCCTTCCAGAACCATGAAACAGCTGCTTAAACAACACTGGCTGTCACTCTGCACAAACCTCAGGAACAGACCAGCATTTTGCTAAGTCATGTTGGAAGCATTCTGGAAATGAAATGTGCTCCTAAAAGATATTATTTCCCACTGAATACCTCCTTTAGCTTTGGTTCATCCACCTCTGCCATACAGAGAAGCAGATGCACAACCCACCATTGGTCTAGCTGTTGTGGTTTAAGCCCAGCTGGTAACTCAGAACCACACAGCCGCTTGCTCAATCTTCCCCTTCCCCCCCCTCCAGGTTGGATGGGGATGAGAATCAAAAGAACGTAAACCCCATGGGTTGAGAGAAGAACAGCCTAGTAACTAAGGTATAATACAAACCCACTACTACCACCACCAATAATACTAATGATAAGGGATAATGATTATAATAACAATTATAAGGGGAGAAAACATATAAGTAAAAAGGGAAAGGGGAAAAAAACCCCAATAAACATAAGTGATGCACAATACAATTCCTCACCACCTGCTGATTTGACCCAAACAATGATCAGTCCCTTCCAGGTGACTCCCCCCAGTTTATATACTGGGCATGATGTGCTGGGGTATGGAACACCCCTTTGACTAGTTTAGGTTAGGTGTCCTGTCTCTGCTTCCTCCCAGCTTCTGGTGCCCCTCCTCACTGCAGAGCATGAGAAACTGAAAAGTCCTTGATCAGGATAAATGCTACTGTGCAACCGCTAAAACATTGTTGTGTTATCAACATTGTTCTCAGACTAAAGCCCAAACACAGCACTGCACCAGACACTATAAACGAGAAAAATAACTGTCAGAGCTGAACCCAGGACACCAGTCCTTACAGGAGAGTCTTTTTCATGATAATACATTCTCAGAGAGCTGTGTTGCCTGAGCTGATTTTCCAATGTGTGTCACGAGAAGTTTGTTTTAACTCCAAGGTTCTCTATTCACAGAGTCATAGAAACATAGAATGGTTTGGGTTGGAAGGGACCATAAAGCTCATCTAGTTCCAACCCCCCTGCCACAGGGGTGGACGGACACCTTCCACTAGACTAGATTACTCAAAGCCCCATCTAACGTGGCCTTGGACACTGTCAGGGATGGTGCAGCCACAATTTCTCTGGGAAACCTGTGCCAGTGCCTCACTACCCTCATAGTTAAGAATTTCTTCCTAATGTCTGATCTAAATCTGCTCTCTTTCAGTTTAAAACCATTACCCTTGTTCAATCTCACATGCCCTTGTAAAAAATCCCCTTCAGGTTTCGTGTAGGACCCCTTTCTTCGTCTTTCTATCCCTGAATTTCAGCTCAATAGTGCTGATGGGGCAAGATGACCTCTGTCCACTCCTTTTTTAATCTTTTGGAAAAACATTTGACACAACTCCCTGGCATATTTTAAAGTACATGGGATTCCCATCTGCCCCTCTATGAGCCAAGTTCACATCTGCTTAGTTTCCAGGGCCAGCTAGGCTTGAATGCAACCAGTTCATTGTTAAGCTGTCTGAGATCTGAAGGCTGAAAACTCCTGTCTGCACAAGACACTTAACTTCCATTTTCCAGCCGGTGCAGGCTGTGTGTTAATGGTGCTAAACAGTGATATCTCATTGCTGAACACTTTGAAATTGTGCTATGAGTATGTTAAAAGTCAGATATGTCTTCCAGAGAATGCAGTGTTAAAGTTTTATTGCTATCTTTGTATTTCCAAATTATTCTTCAGCAGTTTATATCTGATTAAAAAAATCAATGTTCCCTTGCTAATTCAACCATGTTAACAAAAATATACAAGTCATAGTTGCTGTTTTACAACATTAATTATTTTCAGACAATATTAGTAAAAAGCGGCTCAATTTATGTGATGGCATACTCTATCAGATAGTTATTAAATTATAACACTTGCCAGTGAAAATTATGTGGTTAACATCTAGTAAAATGGAAAAGAGAAGAAAACCATTAACCAGGATATTCTCATCTTGATTCACTGTGATATAGACAAATGTATCCTGTTAGTCATTATGAAAGCTGCATTTATAAATCCCCAAACCACATAATGAAAATAATGTGTCTTTTTATCTATATTAAAACCCATCAAGCCTCTGGTTATTGTCCTGGGAGTCAGGGAGAAACTTAAAGAGACATGCTCTCATTTTATTGCAGCAGAGTTCATACACCCAGGATGACTTATGGGAATTGGAGTGATGCTATTACACTCCTAAATTGCTACAGAAGATGATTTCTTTAAAATTAAACATTTTATTTGTTATTAAAACACAGAAAGCCCAAAGAATGAAATTAGCTGTAATGCAGTTGAAGTGAGACTTTCAGTCAGAAACTGACACCTGAATTTTCGAGACCAGGGAGGCAGAAGGTCATCTCCAAATATCACTCTTCCTGCTTGTTTTAGATGCTTATTTTAGGTAAAAAAAGAATCACACCTTGTAAGTGGCTAACTGTCATCAGCAGATTGGAATGTAGCCTGGACAACTAGAGACCACTCGAGTACCTAAAGCTCAGTGAAGTGAACTCACCTGAACTTGACATCTATTGGGAAATTCACAGCAATTATCCAGGATAAGACAGTTATAGACACTCAGATTTACAGTTCCTTGTAAAACAGGACTGATATTTTTAAATTCTGGCATCTAAAGTTGGCTACTCCAACAGCCTTTTCTTCCAGCGCTCACTGACATCTGGAGATGAGGATGAGTAGCACTTCTGGAAATCACACCAAGCTCTCTTTAGATGCATAGTCCGTGCTTGTAAACATTGACTAAAAAAACCATCTATTTTCTTGTGCTTGCTTGCCATGAGGAAAGAAAAGTCTGAATTCAATGCATTGATTAGACATTATTTGCAAAAACCAGGAAAAGAGATCTCCAAAGACAAGTTGAAAAGACCGTTGCTTCTGTTTACGATAAACGTGTTTTCTGAATTCAAAGCAATGAATTGAGTCTTCTGCTCAAAGTAACATAAATATAGACTGTCCCATAACAAATGTGAATGGAGCAGTGGTTGGTAATGTTTTCTTTCCTTAGTGGTGTTATAATACATTTATGCTACATGGAATTAATGAAAATACTGGGATCAAATCCATAACCCAGATTATTTTTCAGCCTGAGAGTCTTCATGCTGGAGCACAGTCAGGGACAGCAGAGATTTCTCATCCCTACTTACATGTGGTTTAGTTTTGATGCCAGAATTGTTTGTGGAAACATTTTTCTTCATATTTTGGTAAACCTAGAATTGGAACAAGGAAATAAAAGATAACTTCTGCTGTTACTTATGGTACTTGGAAGACTGCTTTTCTCCCTGTGAAGCAGGCACTTGTAAGGTATAGTCGGCCTCCTCTTAAGGGAGAATCACACTCGTACTTGCCCATTTACTTCCCACTGACTCCAGGGGGAGGTCAGACGGCAGATGAATGCTGTCCAGCCACAAAGAGCTGGGTTGAGGAAAGGCACTGGACTGCAAAAAGGGGATTTTTTTCTAGGTACAGTGCTTTGCAGTTGCTCATTAGTTCACCTCTATGCTCGGCAGGTTCTGCCAGGCTACCAGCCTGCAGGGAGGCTCAAGGCTGCAAAGGCAAGAGTCCTTCATAGCTCTCCATACCCCAGAAGGTTCACAAGGACGCTGCACTGGGAAAAAGTGTGTCTAGCCCAGGGGGAACAGTAGTTTATAAAGAAGTTGCTTATCCTCCCTGAGGAAGAGATCATCATCTGGTAAGGATGAAGTATGACTTTGAGAATGACATGCTGCCCTCCCTCTGTCTGTGAGGATGTGGCAGCACACACCTATGATGGGTCCCCCATGAGATCCCTGGCTGGAGGCCCGGGCTCATCTCCTCTCCCATGGCAGCTGTCAGCAGCACCAAAGCCAAATGCACTGGCTCCTTCACAAGTGAAACACATTCCCATAGCACAGGCTGAGAGATTTCAGCCTTCCAGAGTCCTGGTGCAGATAATTGGAGTAAAGAAATCCTGACCAGGGAGGTCAGGATTTCTTCCCATGACAGCAAAAAATCCCCTGAACTCTTACATAGATCCATGGGCAGTGTATCCATAACTCAGTGGTGCACTTGAATAGAAACCAGAAGACTATCAGCTAATTGTGATCTATGGGGCTAGGAAAAAAAAAGTATGTAAAAGAAAAGTAACATTTTCTTCTTTCTGTGTTTACTTACTGCTCCTTCTGCCTCAGCCAGCTGACAGGCAAGAGAGGAAACCAGCCGGGAAAAAGAGGGTCTCTTTCTGGAGTCAAGGTCCCAACAGGACTGCATCACGCGATAGCTGCAGGAGCAAAGAGGTGATACACAAAACATGTTAGCTGCTGGAATCTCTGCAAGTAACTGCATGGAAGTGCAGAATCTGAATGGAATTCATGGGGCACCAGAATGATTTTATGGGAAGGTGCCTGATTTTGCAGTTTCAGCTGGGACCAGTGCAATGCCTATCTGCTAATGTCCCTTGAAAACTTACTAGGTCAATAGGTTCCCTGGTATTTATAAGCCACACTACAATCTTTCATGGGTCAATCTGTAAAAGTCACCTTTGATGCCATTACGTTCTTTACATGGAGAGGATAAGAACAGCATAGTGTCATAGCAAGGCACTGAGTCCCTAGACCATCTATGAAATGTCTGCCAAAAGAGCTCAGGCAACCCAAAGTTCTTCCCTTTCCTCCATGCTCTTGGTCTTGTAGCTCCCCATCGCCCTCTCTTCTTTCTCTCCCTGGGGTCCACCTCTAGGCAGAGTTCACTCAGGCACAGAGGCACAGGCTAAAAACCATGGTCTGAGAGCCCAGGAATAGCTCCCACCAACCCTTCCTTAGCAGGGTTTTTCCTTTAAGAGGATCCCTGTCCTCCTGGAACTGAATCAAACATGCTAAAGCTCAATAAAAAAAAGAAAGGGAAGTTTAGAAAAAATCACCAAATATTTAGTTAATATCCAAAATGTATTTGGTATAACATAGCTTTTGCAAAAAGAAAAGAAGTCTGTGATATGAGAACGAGAAGTTCCCTGGGAAAGGAAGGCCATGTAACCTTTAGTGTTGATCTCTTCTGCGCTAGGACAGAATCTGCAGGATTAAGCAGCCAGAGGCAGGGGAAGATCTCACTTTTTGCAACTTTTCCTGAACAAGGTATGGTGTACATACAAACAGTGGCTTAATATATATAAATTCCCACGCTGTCCATCACTCAGGAAATACACTTACATGTCTTTTGTAGCATAATATGGTTGGTCCATTTTAAATCCACTTTGTATTAATTTGTAGAAGTTTGCATCAACCGGAATCCCAGGGTAGGGATTTACACCTGTGGAAAACATCAGAATGCATGTTAATTCAGAAGCTGCCAAAACCAAGCACTGCTTTGCTGTTGTGTTACAGAACATACCCAAAGAGAATATTTCCCATAGCAATATTCCGTAAGACCAGACATCACTCTTCATTGTGTATGTCCTCTCAAATAAGCTTTCAGGAGCCATCCATTTAACTGGCAAACGAGCCTGTACAGAGGGAAAGGAGGCCAGGTCATGCTGTGACACAGGCTTTCTTGATGACTCACTGCAGTTTCCACTGCTTGGGTAGGTTCAGTTCATGTTTGCTATGTGAATAGCTGGACCTCTTTCTGTAGACTCTTTAAATTTCTCTTATAGAGAGAAACAGCACTTCAATGAAGCCAGTTCATCTCATCCATTTTAGATGACTATTAAAGGCAGAGATGGGCTCAGCCCTGGAAGAGACTTCCCTCCTCTGACTTCCAGAGGTAGTAGCACAGATGGAGATATCCACACAGTACTTCTTCCTATAGCCGGGGGATCTGGTGTACTCCCCCCACATGCTATTGTCCCTGTATTTTTATTGTGTGTACCAATAAACAATTACCAGCACTTCCATCAAGGGATCTTCAGTGTGCTTCAGAAAGCATGTGGGTACCATTCCATTTACAGTGCTAGCTTGATCATAGTAATTATAAGCTGAGAATCTGCATTTGCCAAGAGCAGGAAAACATGAGATTTCTGCACTGTCTGTACAGCTACCCATAAAGCTAACATGGAATTTCAAAATGAAAGGCTTCACTTTCTAGGTTCCTTGTCATTTTTACAACGGTATGAAAAACAGAGAGCACCCAGGAACTTACATTGCCCCTGACAATGTAGTTGGAGTCATTCACTATGTCT
The DNA here is from genome assembly GCA_028858755.1 of Ara ararauna. NCBI lineage: Eukaryota > Metazoa > Chordata > Aves > Psittaciformes > Psittacidae > Ara > Ara ararauna. The sequence continues at coordinate 112,591,295 of CM054378.1, read as the reverse complement.
CTGGCAAGGCCAAAGTCACATATTTTCAACACTTTTCCATGGGTCACTAGTACATTTCGGGCAGCAAGGTCTCTGTGAATGCACTTAGAAGGAAAAGGAAGGTTAGCACTGCAGCATTTGGTATCAGAAAAAGATAATTCCCTTGTCTCAGAGAGAGTTCTCTGAACTGGTGCCTCCTTCCACTTAAACAGTTTGCAGAATGAGCAAGCTGGGCAGTCCCTGGTTGTCCTGGCAAGCGGATAGGGCAAGAGCAGGCAGAAGTGTGCAGTGTAGACACTTCTAACTCAGGGTCCTGTCTAAAGCTGCAATCCCATCCTCTCTGTAAAGCCAGGGAAGGAGGCATAGTTCCAACCTGCCACTGAGTGGCTCTGTTCTTCAGTCTGACTGACCTATTTTTGCTTCCTTTTCTCTCTAAACAATTTGCTACCCTTCATCATACCGATTTGGACTCAAGAAACTCCATTCCTTTGGCAACTTGATAAGAGAAGCAAAGAAGGTCTTCAAAAGTGAGCACATTAAAGTCCTCCTCTTCATCTATCTGTCTGCTTTCATGTCTAATTTCATCTGTAAAAAATAACCAAAAGTATGAGTTTTCCATGGGCTTCCTTACTCTCTGGTTAATTCCATTGATTGCCGTAAGGATTTTCACATGCTCCTACCAAGGACAACATCACAAAGAGCATCCATCTTTCACATCCTTTGTTCAGATACAAAGTAGAGCAAAGAATATTTTCATGCAAATGCTATGCACAAGTATTTCCATGAAAAATACTCAGAAACATAAACCTCTCATCTTAAGTGTTGTTGAATCCTTCTCAGGAAAATCCCTGCTAGAAGGGAACAGGGGCATATGATAGAAAGGGGCCTCCTGTGTCACTGAATCTTGTCTAGTTAGAGCAATAATATAATAAATACAATAATAACAGAATCACTAGAGATAGAAGCAATTACCTTCCTCAGAATGCAGCACAATCCCATTTGATCCAGATGTCACATTTATGTTTTGACTTTGTGTGACTTCAAATTCATCTTCTCTCCATAGAGCTGCATTCACACCATACTTCAGGTGAGTTCCCTTCCTGGAGTGGATGACATACTTTCAATGGTTACACGCAGTGTATCACATAATCTTCTGCACATAAACTATTTTTGCAGTAAAAAAGCATGATCAGTTATTGGCGTTAAAAATCTGGGCATAGACATGAGTCTTCTCAAAAGCGGAAAGAGAATAAGATATTACTTGTCTTTTGCAGTTCAGTGTGAAGAACATCATAGGGAGAATCAAATCTCAGTTCCCCCCTAAGGCATTGCTTATTAGAGTATGTGAAGATACATTCTCATGAATTCAGTGATTTCAGCAACTTGCAGCACAGCTGAGAATGCAGCTTAAAAAGAGACAGTAGTTTATAAAGCATTAAACTGCTGCTGAATGCTTTACCTGGAATTTTGGTTCAAATGGATATTGTGGTATAAGCTGAAGTTGTGCTGTTTAAAAACATATGTCAATGTCCGGTGGAACTTTTCTCTCTTGCTCCTTAAGTAGTTCAGAAGATCACCATAGCAACAGTATTCAAATATCAAGTAGATTGGTCCTGAAATAGTTGGAGATGTAAATGTCTCTTGCTATATATGGCACTCTCTCCATTAAAGCCCTAATGATGCCACATCTCTCAGAACTAATCGGTATTAAGTATCCCACGCATCTTCCTTCCCTAGTTGTACCTCTTTTCATTATTCACTTCTCTCCTTCCTTTGGGTGTCACCCACATCTCTGCTCTTTTTCAGTTCTTTTCTTTCCCGTCTATTTTTCAGCCGTTTTCCCCTTTCTTTCTCCAACTTCATTATTTGGGAAGCCACATGATTAAAAAAAACAAATTAAAATTTGTTATGTGAACATAACCATGTGGATACCAAAGTATCTTACACCAGAGAAGATTTTCCTTTTCACTTAAAAAACTAAGCCATATCATTGTCATCACCACTGTAACAGGAAAACCTCTTCTACAGAAGGGTTGTTGTATCACTTCATGCAAGTTCAATGAGAAAGCATTCATTTCTGTACACATGCATGGCCTTAACTTTGCTTTCAGCTCATCTTCATCTTGTTGTGGGCCAGCACAGAACAGCAAAATTGGTTGGGCAAAGACAGGATTTGGGATGAAGAGAGAAACAGCAGCCTGAGGAATAGGCAATTAAGTATGTCTTGGATGTTTTTTATACTGCTTTCAACGATCAATTTTTGATACTTTTTTTTCTGTTCAGGAGTCTCTGTTATTCTGGAGGTTTTGACTGGCACTTTTCTACAATTGCAAGTTACCTGACACAGTACAAGCTCCTAGTAGGTTCACAATATTTTCATGGTTTCCAATGTGAGTCATCATTTTCAGCTCAGACATTAGAGCATCTTTTTCTGAAGCATCAGGTTTTTCTGTAAAATTAATAACAAAGATTTGGAAATCTCCAGCAAAGAAATAAAAATGTAAATGGTTGCGATGCTTTGTCACAGGCAAGTCTTCATTTCAAGTTCGTTGGACTGACAGTACATTTGGGAACATCCTAAAAAATTGTTGTACAGTATAAAAAGCTTAAGCCAAAGGCAGAAACTACATGTGTGTAAGTGTGGATCATTTGAATGCTTGGGAAAGCAGTCATAAAATGTTAGTATTTGTTATTCTTCGGCTGACTAGGAATAACAGCAATTGGTAAGGTGTTCACAATCACTGAGAAAATGGCAGTCAACCCTGTTGGTAAGAGAAAAATGTCTTAACAGCCATATGGCATGCAACCAGTTGTAATCAAATAGCTAAGGAAAACTCTATGTTTCAGTAATAGCTTTAGGCTTGTCTTTCAGCAAGCATTTGGTGTTCACAGTCTCAGTGAATTTGGGATGTGAACCAAAATGATCAAGTTGAACTTCCATAAGGACAGCCACAAACGAGTGGATCAAGGAAGCATGAAGCTGCTACACACGTGCAATAGGGGATGGAGAGCTGGATGGCAGTTCTGGCAGGAAGGGGCTGTGTGGGCATACTGGTGAGTAGGGTGCTGGTGCAGCTACCGATGTATCAACGGATGGATGAGGTGACTGTTGGTCTCTTTTCTCAAGTAGCAAGTGATAGGATGAGAGGAACAGCCTCAAGTTGCACCAGAGAAAGTTTATACTGGATATTAAGAAAAAATTTCTTTACTGAAAGATTTGTCAAGCACTGCAACAGGCTGCTCAGGGAAGAGGTTGAGTCACCATCCCTGGAGGTGTATAAAAGATGTGTAGATGTGGCACTGAGGGACATGGTTTAGTGATGGACTTGGCAGTGTTAGATTAATGGTTGGACTCAGTTATGTTTAAGGTCTTTTCCAGCCTAAATGATTCTATGATTCTATGTGGTACTTGGGACCCAGTGAAGCAGCCCTCCTCCTCTGCTTGCTGCGAGGGAGGCTCACTCCTGGCCACTGCTTTTGTGAGGGGTCAAGACAGTTTGGAGAGATGCCAGAGCTAAGCAGCAAGAAGTAGTAGAGATTTAATAAGCCTGATCCATAAGGAGAGATGGAAAGAAATTGCTTTGCCATCAGGAAGAAAAGACTACAGGAAGATGTGCTGGAAGTTTTGCAAACAAGCTACTTCAGGCACAGGAGGTGAAGGGAGTACAACAGCTAGACAGCGCTGCAAGACAAAAGGATCTTACACCAAAGACCACAGAGCCACCAATCTGACCAGCAGGCTAACCTGCATTATGAATTTGCATTCATCCTATTTAGAGCAGAGCAGCTCCATCCTTCCACACACAATGCAGACCTCTGTTGTGTAGGACATGCTACAGGAAGAAGGCACTTCAGCAGTACCTTTCCAAACCGAAACAGGATTTTGAAATGAAGTATTTGTGAGGTGTAACTGCTAGGAGTTTGTATATAAAAGGATTTCCAGCACCACTTCTGCTTTGGAGCCACTAGAATACATCATTGCTTGTAATAGGCACCCAGAGTTTATCATACCTTTTAGCATTTTGACTGCAACCTGGACTGAATCTCCTGCATTGCTAATTCCATAAGCTGTTGCATTTACCACTTTCCCAAAAGCCCCAGAACCAAGGACCTGTCCTAAAAGACACAATATACCAATATTATTCACAGTTGGTATAGCACGGGCTATTGCTCCAGCATTAGGGTTTGCCTTATGGACTGCTCACCAAATTCCAGATTTTCCCTGGGAAATTCCCATTTGAGATCATATTCAAATTCTCTGAAGTCGATGTAGATATACTCGTTATCCGATGGGCCTATGATGTGAATCATTTGCAACTGGCTTTCGTATCTAAATTGCTTTGGAAGATAAAAAAACCCAACAGTGTAATAAGTCTTAGAGAAGGAGAAACAGCCTGGTAAGAACAACAGAAGGGGCAGGTATTTATATTTGTTTTTACCTTTTTGTATTTATGAAAAATAAGTACAAACAAGAAAGCGATCAGTAGGAGGAAAAATCCAACAGAGACGTAGAATGCAGTATTGTCCAGGGGAGGAGAAACAGCTCCTGCAACTTTAAGAATACATATTACTACTCACGGAATCAGTTTCGTGTGTACAGCTAAAGGTACCAGGAGAACCCGCAGTTTAAGGTCTTTTCCCCAGTACTCACTCCTACTTCCCACACAGGGACTGACTCTTGAGTGTCTCTGTTGGCTCAGCCATACTCTGTGCAATGACCCCCACGGGGTGAGGAGAGCTCCCATGGGCATTTCTGGTAGCACCATGGTGACCTCCAGGAGAGGAACAAGGGCCAACATCTGCCAGCTACCAAAAGTGGCTTCAGCATTTCCCAGAGCTGATACCTTCATGCTTCAGTTAGGGATTACTAAGATGAAATAAACCATCAGACCCCAACATTGCCATGGCTCTATTCAGCACTTCATATTTGTGTGAAATTTCTGCTCATTTTAATGAGGGAGGTCCCCACTTTGGCACCAGAGAAAAGAAACCTGAGTCACCCATTCATCCACTGTTTCCCACAATGTATACAAACAGCACTTGTGTTTTACCTGCAATGCCACAGCTTGTCAGACATTTAGCCAGGCACAAAATACTGTAAGATCTATAATGACAGCTTTAATCGAGAAAACCTATGCTAAAACACTGTTTTATGGCACCTGACAGGTTAATGAAATTCTTTTCACAGGCTGAACCAGCAGAATTTTTTGCACAGCACTCCACAGAGAAGGTTGTTGCTGTCTCCTTTACATCCAAAGTACTGCTTGAAATCCATGACCCCAGGGATCTCCTCTCAGGCAAGAAACTGCGAATCCCCTCAGTGATTTCTTCTGTACAGCTGAAAAAGAAAGCATGCCAGTTCTGACTTTTGGCTCACGATGGCATTTTCCAGGGTAGAAGGTGGAGTGTTTCAAAACATGTTTTGTGTGATATGTCTGAGCTGGGAGGGATGGAGGGAGGGATAGATGGGATTGGTTTTTCTTTGCGACTGTTTGAGTGAGGCTTCAGAGCAGTTGCCAGTCTCATTTTTGGTGATGGTCATGATGGGGTCTGCAGGGGTTGAACTGGGCTCCCTATCTCCTACACTGGGCTCACTCTCAGTCCCACCACTGCTCCAGCAGGGCACCTGCACCTCTTAACCATTGGGATCTCCAGAGTTTCACAGCTGACACAACCCCCCCAGCACATCTATTCCCACTGATTTCACCGTTACCTCAAATACTCAAACCACTGAGCAGCTCCAAACAAGCCCCTACTGAAACAATAAATACAAAATGAACCAGCAGTAAAGTTCAAACTCTTTTCCCTGCAGGTGTGTGATTTCAATGAGAAGTTTCTCTCATTGATCATGGAGAGCATCTACCCTGTATTAATGACTTATTTAGGACCTGATATGTAGAAAGAGGGAACATTATACTCAAGGGAAAGTAAGCCTCCACAGAGATTATTTTGTTTGTTATTTATTTAGCTTTTCTATCATTTATCAGCTTACTAATTTACTGTCTACACAAATAAATGAAGAGGTAAGTAAATAAAATTAATTCAGCTCTACACAAAGCACCACCTTCTATATGTGGAAGTTCCCAAGAAAAGAAATGTCACAGCATTTTCTTTCCAGAAAGCTGATTTAAGGACTATTTTAATATCACTAGCTGGATGTTTTCTTTCCTCTTCCATTTCTGCACAGAACAAAGTTAGGAACCCTTTTCAGAACTATGGATAGGAAAATCATCTAGATATTTTGTTTTTAATATCTGCTTAAAATATGTAGAGCTTTATCCACAATCTTCCTAAAGATACTTTGACTTAGTACTTTTCTGCAGCATGGGAATATTATATTTTGGAATAGCTAAATAAGTACTGCAGGGTTCATAAAAGAGCTCAAAGCTGTTTCAGCATCCTTTGAAATTTTAGGGCCTGACTCATTGCCCCAGATAAATAGAGGAAATAGAAACACTCTCACTGAGTGTCATGGTTTAACCACAGCCAGTAAGGAAGCCCCACAGAGCTGCTCACTCACTCCCCACCATGGGATGGAGGAGAGAATCAGAAGAGTAAAAGTGAGAAAACTCTTGGGCTGAGATAAAGACAGTTTAACAGGTAAAGCAAAAGCCATCACTCCAAACCTCCCACCTTCCTCCTTCTTCCCCAGGTTTACATGCTGAGCATGACATCATATGGTCTGGTATATCCCTTTGGTCAGCTGGGATCAGCTGTCCTGGCTGCGTCCTCTCCCAACTCCTTGTGCACCCCCAACTCCCTTGCTGTTGGGGTGGTGTGAGGAGCAGAAAAGGCCTTGGCTCTGTGCAAGCAGTGCTCAGCAGCTACTAAAACAACCCTGAATTATCACCACTCTTTTCAGCACAAATCTGAAACACAGCCCCACACCAGCTACTGTGGAGAAAATTAACTCCATCCAAGCTAAAAACAGTACACTGACTTTACTGGCTTTGGTAACAGCTCACTGTAACAGCTGTATTAATCAAAGCTTACCTAATTAATCAAGCCTGTATTAAACAATGCATTCTCTGAATACCTGTACATTTGACAGGCCAAGAGGAATACTCAGACTGGACTTTGTAACTGCCTGACTGTTGCTATAAACCCTGCGGAGCTTATTTCACTGTAAAGAGCCTGAGATACACACCTTTATAGACTTCATTTCATGACAATAAAAAAAAATATGGAAAACTTTCTCTAGTTTTGGTGATCCCCTGGAGTGTGTCACCATGGCCCCTTGTACAAATGGTCAAAGGTGCATTTTACACTTAGTTTCTTACAGGCCAGTCTTCATTTAACCAAGGGTAGATCTGCTACGGTATTTGCAATGAATAAAAAAGAGGGAAATGTATTTACTTGGATGAGTTCAGCTTGGGACAGTTCCTCCAAACCCAGGATGAAGCAGGGTAACTGTCAGCAGTGCAGGAGATCTGCTTGAACAGCCACTGCATCTTTATTTCAGGCTTTCCTGCAACAATATAATACAATAATATAATGGTTTGTGTTGGAAAAGACCATCTGGTTGCACTCCCCTGCCATGGGCAGGGACAACACAATATAACACAAGATAATTTCTGTCAGCACTTCAGTGACCAAAACCTCAAGATTTATGGGGCAATGTCACTCTGCCAAGACCGAGGTCTGCTTCTGTGTTTTCAAACTAACCCACCCACGTCATTGTGAAAGCTGGGTGCAGCCCTCAGCCTTCCTCCTTCCTGCAGCTCCCTGCCTCGGCTCTGTAGGACAGTAGTGTGGGCAAGGCAAGGGGAGCAGCTGTTTCTCTGTACAGGCACAGCCAGAACGAAACAGTGGCAGAGCCAAAATTAGAATCTTGACTTCTACTTTTCTAACCCAGAGAAAGCAGTCAGCCCTAGGACTCCCCTGACACCCCAGGTCTGGGTGTCCAGCTTATACAAAATGTGCATAGAGGATCCCTGTATAAATAATATGTAGTAAAAAATGCTTCCTGACCTGACCTAGAGCAACGGTGAGAGGGTGCTGCAGTTGTGAGGCAGAACTGAGATAACAGAGCATTGGGCAAGACTCTGCATGTGCGTGACTCGAGGGCAGGGGTGTATGAAGCATTGCAGCCCTAATACATGTTTTACACGCCAAAGGGTCTCCAGATGAACTACATTAACTCACAAGAGCCATTAGGAAAAAAATAAAATAAACGTGCCGTAGAAAGCTAACACCTAACTAGGGTGTTTCCTCTCACTGTGTATCTCATGTGGTCTCTACACAGGCTTGTTCAGCCTGGAGAAGGCTCAGGGAAGATCTTATGACAGTCTCCCAACACCTAAAGGGGGCCTAGGAGAAACCTAGAGAGGGACTTTTTACAAGGGCATGTAGTGACAGGATAAGGGGGGTGGCTTTAAGCTGAAAGAGGGTAGGCATTATGAAAAAATTCTTCAGTAAGTAGGCTCTGAGGCACTGGCAGAGGCTGCCCAGAGAAGCTGTGGCTGCCCCATTCCTGGCAGTGTTCAAGGCCAGGTCGGATGGGGCTTTGACCCGAACTGTTGCATGATTCTATGATATTCTGACTCTGTAGAGTTAGAATAAAATACTCTGTATTTTATACTGAGCTCCCAGGCTTTGTGGTTTTCTGAAGAAGCATTACTCTTCTCAGTGTAAGATTCATTTCTCCTATTCTGTCATCTCTGTTTACAGCAAACTAAAGGGAAGACAAAAAAATTAATAACTTCCTCCTCCTTCCTCTGTTTTCCATCCCTGACCAACACAAGAAACATGACACACAGGCAGCCAGCATCGTTCTCTGACCCAGAGCCTGGATTTCAGTAGTGTAGTGCAGAGTGAAGAGAATCACATTTTTGACTTGTGCTCCTCCATTGTCAACAATAAACCTACGTAAATGAAATGGGGAATACCAAGGGAAAATAAACGTCTTAGCTCCATTTATATCAGTGGCAAAATCCCAGACTTTGCCAAATCTTCACAAGGGTTATTTTCTCACTTACTTCTCACGTACAGAGTGAATTTTTTTGTCACGACTGTGTCATCATTTTCTGCATAAAATACATATACTCCAGACTGGTGCTGATGGTTGCAGAACTTCGATGAAATGCTGTGGAGTAAAGAAAAGGAGGGAAATGGACAAACAGTTGACTTGAAAAAGATTTCAGATGTAGTCAGGACTCATACATATGTTTGAAACAATTCAACATCTTGTAATAAGGAACCCAGATGAAATTATTATTGCTTAGACAATATAAATCCCAGTATGTAACAGTCTTGATGGCAGGATATTTGTTTCCTGCAGTATTGATTTAATTCTGCAATTTTCTTCATAGTTACTGGAGTACAGGTGGACTGTCAGGGTGTGATTTTATTACCAATCCTTTGGAAGACAATTTACATAATTCATAGCATCAGAATAATTTAGATTAGAAAAGACCCTAAAGATCATTGAGTCCACCTGTAAACCGAATACTGTCGAAGTCAAGGTGATTGTCAGATTTAAATGGCAGTTATTGCAGTTCATCAACATTAAAAAGCACTTCAGAAAATCTCTCTTAGATGGGGGAGATGGGGGCAGATTTTGGGGACAGATGCTTTGTCTGACTGCTCAAAGATAACTGGTTAGGAAGTCCCCAACTAAATTTCTGTGGTAAAGGCAAGCAGAATATCAGGTGGTTTGAAGCAGAAATTAAAACCAGACAGCCTATGCCAGCAATTTGTGAAGTAAGAAATCTAGAGAAATAAACCCAGGGTATTTCTCATTAAGCAAGATACATACAAAGGAATTAAGTATCACCTTGCAATTCTAAACCGGTTTTGCAATTTTAAGCTGGGAAAACTCACATGGAAGACACTGGCAATTTTGCCGTTTGACTAAGGCAGTAACTCCATATAGTTACTGACTTTTGAATGTCTTCATCTGAAATGGCCTTAAAGATGTCCTTGAACTCAGGGATTTTTTTAAATCAGACCCCTTTTAAGCTACCTCAAAATGGATAGTGAAGGCAGAAGAAACCACAAATCATCTGTTGCTTTTGAAGTCCTAGGTCTGAAGAATTAAATCTTAATAAAGTAACAAGAAAATAATTTAAAGCATGTCTTTGATAACTGAAAACACAAGGGGATGCGAGATAAATACTATAAATTTAGCAGAGGTCGCTCTGTGTATGATTTACTCTTAGGAGGGAAGTGAAAATTAGCAGTGTGCTAAAGCAGAGAGTCAACAAAAGCAAATAGAAAATGTAAATTCTGAAGAAATGCCTGGAAACATGTAGGGGCAGTGATAGAAGAGATGAATCCTTGGTACTTGAAATTAGAAGCTAAAGAAGTGGACAGAGTTAATTAACAAATTTAATATCATCTATAATCGGGAAGAATAATTTGATAAGGAAATGGCAAAAATCAAAAATGCAGAAAAACAGGAAATGAAAAAGGATATGAAAAGAGTAAAGTAGAAGTGTTGGGAGACAGGATTACACAGAAATCTAATTAAAATGTGCAAAGTTAGATTCACAATACAGGAAGATATATGATGACCTTTATTTGTTTTGTTTCAAGAAACATTCTGCTTTAAAATCACAGTGGAATCTGCAATGCTACAGCTGCAGGCAGTATTTGCTGACCTCCCTACCCCTTGCTGCTTCAAACTGAATGAAATATCTACCTCTACTTCTTTTCCTCAGGGGAGACATGTTTATCCAATGCTAGTATTCAACCAAAACTGAATACCTGTGGGGAATGTTTGTACAGAAGAATGTACTTGTCAGATGAAATAATCACCAAATTAATGTTTTTTTCCCTCAATTATATTTTTCCAAAAGATAAATTGGATGACAAAGAAACAAACACAAAGTGTAATTACCTAAAATGAACCTAAAAAAAGTATTTCATCAACAGCACAGTCAGATGGATGGCAAAGTTATCTGTTTGAAGCAATCTCCAGGCCAACCTCCAGTGATACTTCGGGTGGTGAGGTGCCCATAGCCATGGTCGTGGCCAGGGATAGTGCAGGGCTGGCCTGGAATGCAGTTCTCGAGGACATGGGCTGTATTTTTCCTGTCAGCAGGTGGTGATCAGCACTCAACAACTGTTGGTGCTGTGCTGCAAAAGCTATCTGATGTGACTCATAGATCCCAGGCTACCAGCAGCTGCACCTTACCCATTAATGAGAGCTACCTAAGCTATTTCTGGAGTTCCCAAAATTGTCATTGTTGGCCCAGCCCATAGCACGTTCTTATCTGGATTGAATTTACACCAGCTGTCAATCATCCAAGCAAAACTGGCCCCTGTTCTTATGAGTGGTGTGAAGAGATCAATACCAGCTGCAAAGCAAATCAACTAGGCATTATCAGCTGCAGGGAGGTACCTATTGGACAAGGATGAGCAAATGCTCATGGCTGTCCCCTGAGACCTCATTTCCAAAATCAGTCATGACCACAAAGAACAGATCTGCTTAGCCCATGTCAGGCATTGCAGATTAGTCACCAATACACACCCATAGCTAACAAAGTTTGCTGACAGCCCTCACTTTATCAGCAGGGACAGAGTTCCTGTGGCCATTGCCAGGAGATGACAATTTACTAATCTGAACTGAGCTGTCTCTGAACCTCATGAAGATCTGACTCTAATGCACCTTCTAATGCAGATGGAAAGGCCAGTCTGTTGCAAGGATGACTTGACAAGCTAGTGGATAAAATTGAGTGCACCAAAATACTAAGGAAAGAAAAAAATGCTGTAGCACAGTTTTATGCAGATGCCAAAGAGAGGTTTTAAGAATATGAGAAAAAAAATCTGTGCAGCCACATTAATTCCTGCCTAGGCCCTACTTGGTTTTAAAGTAAAAACTTTAAAAGAGCAGCTTAGCTTTATTTTCACTGAGGTGAATAAGAGTTGTTACCTTGAAAGCCATGGGACTACTTTGAAAGAGTCTCTGAAGGAAATTAGATAATGTTATCAAGAAATTAGAAAGCCTAAGGAATGGAGAAAACATTAGCCTTAAGCAGGATTCATGCCAGAACTTCATTGTAGGAAATAACAGAAAAGGTAGATAACTAGCAGGTTTATTCAAAACATGTTTTGCAGCAGAGGAAGAATACATGACCTAGGTAACAAGCAGAACGGTATGTTTCTGTGGCATAGTCGAACAGATCTAACAGTGGCCTGGGAAACTACGTGGCCTTAGACTTGATTTAAGCGGTCTGAAAGACACTGGGAACATCATCAAGAACAGGATGACAAAAGGGGAACGTGTAGAACTTGTGATCTTGTATGAAAACTGCAACAGATCTGTAATTGAGAAACTATGTTAGAGAGAAAGGGAATAGCAAAATGCAGATAAACAAAAGGCTACATGCCTAGTTTCCCAAAGGGTTTATTATAACATGGAGAATAACTTGATTCTAGAAGTTATTTACATGAACTGCTGTTGAAAACCAAAATCATGTTTGAGTGCCTTTTGTTAACACAGCTTCACCTCCGCATTTTAAAAACAGAAAGAGAGTACAAAACATGGACAGTAGGCAGTCCAAATGAGATATAAAGACAAGACATTATTATATCAAATTACCAAAATATTCAAGTACCTGTGTCCATCCAAGCTGTAACTTTGTTTACATGGAAAGGTTTTCTGGGAAGATAGCCACGTGCATCTAACTGATGGATATGCTGTAAAGTTAACTTCAAAGCAAAATGCTTCCTCACCAATTTCAAATTCTTCTTTAGAGTCAGTTATATTTATAAATCCCTTTTCTGAAAAAAAAATAATATATATATTATAAAGGCTAAACTGCTTAATGAAGGAATTTTGCCATCTGTATGTTTTTCATTTTGGCAATCACAAGCAAAAAAAGCACCATGCTACATTACAAAAGGCATCCTGCTCATCAAAATAAGAATACTTCAAAATAGTACTGAAATGATGTCACTGTGCTCAGCTGCAGACAAATGATCTCATCCTGCTGAAGTTGCATATTTGGTCAAACCAGAGTCCTTCCAAAGTGGCCTGATTCCTCGCTGGTCCGCCCTACAGAGCCACAGGGCCACCACCACCATTATGTATTTGGTTTGGTTTAGGTGTGTTCCAGGTGCTAACAGCTGCATCTCCTGACTTTCCTCTATCGGGGACAAAACCAGGTGGCACTATTAGCATAATCAGATGTTGATAGCAGTCGTTCCTCCTTCCCTGAAATGAGCTGAAGATTTTGCTAATGAGTCTTGTAGCTGCTCCTTTATATTTCCATCTCAATTAGGCATATTTGATGCAAGACAACAGCAACATGAAAATGTGTTTTGAAGGTGTATGTGAACTGTAAGATGCTGGCCCTTGCCCTATTAGGGTGGGATTACTTTCACCTAATGGAGCTGTATGTAGTTCAGTAACCCACCTAAGCTATCTGTTTTGACCTCTGATAAACTCATTGGAATGAGAGAGGCATGTCCAGATGTATGCCATCCTAAAATGATAAGATGATAAAATATCTGAAAACATCTGTTTCTCCACACTGACTGCTGAAGGAATCAAATTCATTGCGGGGGCTAGATGTCTTATGACGTGAAATGAATCCCACCTAACCAACAGCAGACACATGTGAGAGGAGGCTGTCCTAAAGACATCAGTGGGGCTAGGACCAGCTCTGTAAAAATCATGGAATCATACACATTGGAAGAGATCTCTGGGGATGTCTAGTCCAGCCCCTGCTCAGAGTAAGTCCAACTACGTGAGATTGCTCAGAGCCACATCCAGTTGAGTTTGGTTATCTCCAAGGAAGTAGGCTTTACAACCTCTTGGGAACTTGTGCCAGTGCTTAACCAGTCATATGGTGAAAAACTGCACTGTAGAAATATTGCTGGACTGTTTTTTTCTTTTTTGAGTGTTTCTCTTCTGGATGAAACCTTATATGCTGCTTGGCATGTTTTATCCCTGTCTATCTTACTGGCTTACAAAATAATATCTGGAAACTTACAGGAAACCACAAAAAAAGCAGTATTTTAAAGCAAGCAGCAAATCCTTTCATGATTGTTCTATTTTTTTTGCTTTTTGGTTTTATAAGTTGGGCCTTCATGTTTTGAATGATGTTTTGGACTTTGTACTTCTAGGCAGAATGTCATCTCTGGGTGTACTGTCAACAACAAAACCAGTCAGGAGTCAAGGCTTTCTCCAGAGTGTACACAAGGACCTTGGAGCACGGTATGCCTTTTCTCTGGGAAACAACTTAAGAAAAGGTAGTTTCTTTCTTGAAAGAGAAAGAAAGTCATAGAATCATAGAACAGTTCGGGTTGGAAAGGACCTAAAGATCATCTAGTTCCAACCCCCTGCCATGGGACACCTCCCACTAAACCATCTCACCCAAGGCTATGTCCAACCCGGCCTTGAACACTGCCAGGGATAGAGCATTCACAACTTCCTTGGCCAACCCATTCCAGTGCATCACCACCCTCACAGTAAAGAACTTCTTCCTTATATCCAATCTATACTTCCCCTGTTTAAGCTTGAACCCATTACCCCTTGTTCTATCATTACAGTCCCTAGTGAAGAGTGCCTCCCCAGCATCCCTATAGCCCCCCTTCAGATACTAGAAGGCTGCTATGAGGTCTCCACACAGCCTTCTCTTCTCCAGGCTCAACAGCCCAAACTTTCTCAGCCTATCTTCATACGGGAGGTGTTCCAGTCCCCTGATCATCCTCATGGCCCTCCTCTGGACTCTTTCCAACAGTTCTATGTCCTTTTTATGTTGAGAACACCAGAACTGCACACAATATTCCAAGTGAGGTCTCATGAGAGCAGAGGGTCAGGATCACCTCCCTCAACCTCCTGGTCACGCTCCTTTGGATGCAGCCCAGGATACGGCTGCCTTTCTGGGCTGCGAGAGCACACTGAAGCCAGCTCACGTTCTTTTTTTCATCGACCAACACCCCCAAGTCCTCCGCAGGGCTGCTCTGAATCTCTTCTCTGCCCAACCTGTAGCTCTGCCTGGGATTGCTCTGACCCAGCTGTAGGATCTTGCACTTGGCATGGTTAAACTTCATCAGGTTGGCATCAGCCCACCTCGCAAGCGTGTCAAGGTCCCTCAGGATGGCATTCCTTCCCTCCAGCGTATCAACCAAACCACACAGCTTGGTGTCATCGGCAAACTTGCTGAGGGCACACTCAATCCCAGTGTCCATGTCACCGACAAAGATGTTGAACAAGGCTGGTCCCAACACTGATCCCTGAGGGACACCACTCGTTACTGGTCTCCAGCTGGACATTGAGCCATTGACCACAACTCTTTGGTGCAGTCATCCAGCCAGTTCTTTATCTACCGAGTGGTCCACCTATCAAATTGATGTCTCTCCAACTTAGAGACAAGGATGTCGTGTGGGACAATGTCGAACACTTTACACAAGTCCAGGTAGATGACATCAACTGCTCAATCCCTGTCCATCAGTTCCATAGCCCCATCATAGAAGGCCACCAGATTGGTCAGGCAGGATTTCCCCTAAGTGAAGCCATGCTGGCTGTCACCAAGCACCCTGTTGTTTTTCATGTGCCTTAGCATGCCTTCCAGGAGAAAATAGCACACTATTGCTTGGCTGACTATTTTTTTGGCAGATTCAAGTGTATTTCTGCCAGAGAACCAGTGAACATGATTATTGAGTAATGACAGAGAGGTGAGATGAAATTCTTGAGACTGGAAACAAAGCTTTCAAGTCTCTGTATTTATTGTATTTGTTTATTTGTGGCTTTAAGCCTAAGGTGTTGCAAAATAGCTTGCATATTCCTGAATCAGGATTGCATAGGGCTAAAAATTCTTTATTCAACACTGGTGTAAATAGAGCATAAGAACTGCAGAAACAAAGAGCCTTACAGCTGCAGTTGTTGGTGTGACCTCTGTTGTGCTTTAAAGTGGCTTAACCACCCTGCCTGACCTGACCAGCTACACAAGATGGGATAAGTTGATTAAGTATCAATTAGCAAAAATCAAAACCAGAGCTGTGTGGATGCAAGGCATTACTAAAGATTAGAAGACCACTCACCAATGTAGTTAATGTTAGCCAAACCCCCCAGGCCATGCAGCATGTGTCAACCAAATCAGTTTTCTTGTGGTTAAGTTACATCACGACCATTCCCAGTGTAACTGTAGGTGCTGACTCATGAACTGTGATGGTTAAAGGTAAGATCATTTCAGAAACTGTCACCCTATGACATGAGCAACTGAGTGAAATCTGTACCTATACCACCGACAAAATTGAAGCTGGGATGATAGCATAAATTCACACCAACAATGGTTGACATTAGTACATTAGGCTAAAAGTTGAGGAGGTTCTGAAGTACATGATCTACCTGTATAACCTTGGAGAGAGAAGCACACCTGTTAGCCAGGTGACAACATCCCCCCACTTTAATTCACCATGTAAGTAAATAAATAGACTTTCTCATCAGCAAAGCCAATAAGTCCTCAGTTTTGTTGGCATAAAGGGTCGTAAGGAGGGTACAGACAATCACTGCAGCTTGGCATATTCCAGTTAAAAAACGCCCTACTCAGAAATCCTTCCATGGACAGTGACCGAAATATCTTCTATTACTGTGACGCATACTCAGACCTAATAGTTCATGGATCCAAGAAGCCACTGTTTCTGAACTGGGCATCAGTACTGAGAAAACAGAGGATCTTGCTCCACCTCTACAATACCCTCTCACTCCTACCTTCGTGTTTACTAGGAAGATGTGTGTAGAAAAAATGCCCAGGTATTGTACTCAGTTGTTGTAAATGAGTGAACCACTCGCTCTGTGGGAGGCAGAAACTGAAGAGATGTTATTGCACTGGGAAAGTAATTTCTGAAGAGATTGGGGCAAGTATTCTCACTTTATATCATTCTTAGCCTACGTGTTGTAAACTCTGAGGGCCACTACATCTAAGGTGAAACACACGGTGAGTGCTTTGGAGATCCTTCTTCTCGGGGCTATAGACTCCATCTCCAGGCACAACAAACAGAAATTTACTTCCAGTGTCTATTCCAGCAGTACAGTCCAAACTACAGCTTTCCTTTCTATACCTTGTTTCCAGACTTATGGCTCTTTGTACATTATTTCCATCTGAATAACTAAGTTTGCAGTTGAGGCTATTTTGGACTAACTTCAATTCCCCTGGCTTTTAAATCAACATGTTGCTTAAGTAGAATGACGTTTCCTTTGGTATGCTTTTGATTTTTTAAATTTTCAGGCCCTGTATATCTTGGTCTTAAGAGGATTGTTCCCTTCAGCACCTGGAAAACAGGAGACATGCAGAACAACCAATAATGTTGGAGTAGTCTCTCTACTTGCAGGTTTTCGTTCAGATCTATCAATGCTGCAGCTGCACTTCTACATGACAATTTGCCAGCTCTGTCAGCCCTCACTATTCATCATTCTTTTGGGCTTACATTCTCCATTAACACTAAAGTTTTAATTTCTTGTCTGCTACCACTTCCACAGATTTTGGAGCTAAAATTCTTCCACAGATTTACTTTCCCATGAAAATTTGGCAAACTCAGATGTCCATCTGTCAGTCATTCCCCCACTGTAAGAGGAAATGGTCACTTCTTGTTTGTTCTGGGTTTTGAGTGAGAGAGCCCACTAACAAGAATCTTATACCTGTTTGATTCCTTCCTCTCAGACCTATGTCAGGCCTGGTACGTATTTTGTATTTAACTTCCAAAAGGACTGTCTTTTAATGGGAATTATTTGAGAAGCAATATAATGCAAAGGCTGATTATCTTCAGGTACCAGATTGACTCAGTTCAGGTTAATGTCTTGGCTCCCCTAGACTATCAGTAAGTCAGACCTTTTCCTTAGATAAGGAACTATAAACATATGCTGCCTACCTGCAAGCAAACAACTGCCACATGGAAAACAAAGAAAAATAACCAGCTGAAGGACAAAATCAACACCAGGGGTTGGAATTACCTAAAACTGTAACCAAAGCAGTTTGATTCGGATGAGCAGTAGAAGAACAGGTATAATGTCCACTATCACTTCTTCCTGCCGCTGAAGCAAACACATACCGGATCCGAATTGCTGAGTAATCGGTTTGATATTCTAATCCTTCAAACTGGCGATCCTAGTTTTCAACAGAGATTTCCATTTAATCAGTTGATAGTGCCCAAAATTCCTCCCCTGAAACGTGCCTTGTCTTCTTACCTGCTCAACTTCTTTGTTTTCTAAAGATAATTTTATTCCAAATTTATAATTGTGGTGAACAGCTCTGCACCTGATCAGCAATGGTTCTCCGACTTTAAGAAGTAATTCAGGTAAAGGTGCTGCTTGTCTTTCATTTAAATCTACAAAATCAAAACATAGTCGCTGAAAGAACCATCACTTTGCCCGGAAAAATGTTCAGTTAATTCAACAGTTTTGACGTAAGCTACAAGATATCTCGAGGGCACAGTTCAGCACAGAGCTTAGCTCAGGTCAGGTTTACTTAAAAGAACCAGACTAATAAACCTGAATTTATAGATTAATTTATAATTATTTATAAATGTATATATTTGAGAACATTTTGAAGAGTGTTTCCATGCCCCATAGTGCTAAAAACATGAAGAAAAAGTTAATAGATATTTAGCAAATGTAAGGCAAGACATTTTTTACAGAGACTACAAATAGCTATTAGAATTAGGCTTTAAACATGTAACAGAGCAATCATATTCATTGTTAGATTTGTTCCAGTGATTATACAAACATATAACTTTATACAAACAAGTAGTTTAGCAAAGAAAGTATACCCAGGTGAGTAGCGCAACTGACTTCAGCAGCAGGATCCAGTTTGCATGTAAGTAAACTTAGAGGAAAGTTACCTATTGTAAAGAGGCCAGTGCATTCTCTGCCCAGTTCATTAGCTGCACAGCACCATATGTAAGTTTGAAATAATTCATATTGTATCTTCTGTATGCCATCTATTTCCCCAGCTTCTTCATGCACTTTATCAGGACAACTACAATTACAAGCACGATTATTCATTGACTCATTTGGTTAACTTCAAGCAAATAAATCTGATAAATTTCCAAGCCATGAAACTATGCGAACAATAGTGGGAAAACTGGATCTTACATAGCTGAATAAAAAAGGAACTAGGAAAGGTGAAGATAAGAAAAGAAAATGTCACAGCCTAGGCAGAAATATGAGCTGAAATAACCTGAATATGCTCAAACTGGCTCATAGACAGGTAATGCTGTGACTAAAATCTAGACAAGAGTAAAATCATAGAGGCTGAGCTTTCACACCGCATCTCTGAATTCCTGTGGTAGGAGCTGCTGCAAATCCAGCAGCCCTTATGAGACCCAGATCCCCAAGAAATCCAAAAGACCTCAACGATCTGAAAGAAAGGCATTATTCCTGCTATTAATAGAATCAACTTTATATATTAATAGAATGGGGGAAAAATACTTTAGCTCAGAAAACTAGGATCCTTTCTAACATCTTCCCAGCTCTAATACTTCATGTGAAGTCCCCACAACTGGAAAAAGGGAAACATTGCAGATATTTTTAAGAAGGGTAGACAGGAGGACCCTGGAAACTACTGACCTATTACCTTCACCTCTGTATCTGGGAATATCATGGATCAGATCCTCCTAGAAGCTATGCTAAGGTGGACATGGAGGACAGAGAAGTGATTTGAGACAGCTAGCATGGCTTCATAAAGGATAACTCCTGCCTGACCAACATGGTGATCTTCCATGATGGAGTAACTACATCAGTGGACAAGAGAAGAGCTACGGATGTCATCTGTCTGTACTTCTGTAAGGCCTTTAACACCGACTTTCCCAACTTCCCTCTTTCTAAATTGGAGAGATATGAATTTGATGGGTGGACTGTTTGGTGGATGAGGAATTGGTTGGATGGTCACATCCAGAGGGTCGTGGTCAAGGGCTCAATATCCAGATGGAGATCTGTGACAAATGGTGTCCCTCAGGGGTCTGTATTGGGACCAGTACTGTTTAATATCTTGATCAGTGACAGACTGTGCACACCCTCAGCAAGTTTGCAGATGACACCAAGCTGAATGGTGTGGTTGACATGCCTGAGGGATGGGATGTGGTTGACATGTCTGGCTCAAGAAGTTGGCCTGTGTGAACTTCTTGAGGCTCAACAAGGCAGAGTGCAAGTTTCTGCACCTGGGTTGGGGCAACTCCCAGTATCAACAACAGGCAGGGGATGAAGGGACTGAGAGTATCCCTGAGGAGAAGGACTTGTGGGTACTGGTAGATGAAATATTAGACGTGAGCTGGCTTCAGTGTGTGAGCGCAGCCCAGAAAGCCAATTGTATCTTGGGCTGCATCCAAAGGAGCCTGACCAGCAGGTTGAAGGAGGTGATCCTGCCCCTCTACGCTGCCCTTGTGAGACCATACTTGCAGCACTATGCTCAGACCTGGGGCCCCCGACATAAGAAGGACATGGGCCTGTAGGAGTGAGTCCAGAGGAGTTGCAGCACTCCTGGGAGTGGATCATGCAGGGACAGGTTTTCAACCAAGCTGGCAGAATCTGTCTCCAAAAATTCTGACCCCAAAGCTCTTCTTCAGTTATCTCCCCAGCTCACTATGCACACTAAGCAGTACAAAGCCTTCCTCTACTTCAGAAGTTGGTGAACTGAGTCTAGCGATTCAACATGTGGATAAACATACACCATACCTCTTTTCGGGTGTTTTGCAAAATATCCACTCCACATAGGCCTGGGGGTAGCTCTCAGATATGCATTCAATTGCATCTGATCCTTCCCTTTTCCTAAAATAGGGTTTGCCTGGTCTCTCTGTTAAGAAATAATGCAAATATTTAAGAATACTGAAACCATTTTGAAACGGTGTTTTGCTTATTTCATAGTGCATGAAGTTACAGAGATGCAATTTGTTTCAGGAGGTTTAGACACTGAGTAAATAGAAAATTATTCTGCCTTAGGGATATTGTGGGTTGGTCTCATGAGATTTTCAGCCTTGATTGCTAAATCACAGCTTCCCCGGTATCAAAGCCTGCACCGAAGGATATTCCTGAGTCTGAGACTGAAAGGTGTGAATTTGCTGTGGTTGCTATTCATTTCACTGGGGAGGAGCACAGATACCTTTCGAAATAACATACCAATCCCATGGTGTTTGGTAGAGTATCTGTTGAGACTAGAAAGTCTTTACACAAAGTGGGATCCTTGCATACTATTCGGTCAGATCAGATACACCATGGAAAAACAACAGGTGATAACGACTTCTGATAACCAACAGACTTCTCTAACCTGTATTTGTAACCTGGGGTGAAAAGGAAAAACTCCCAGTCCCCTCAATCCATCAGGTGCAGACTCGGACTAAGCACAGAAATTTAATGTATTAAAACTGCTAAAGATTTGACTCAGAGCACCGACTGGCTTTAGGTCATTTTACAATGAAATTAGAGCTTCCACACAGAAGAGTGACATCTTCTTTAGTCGTTCTCCCATTGCCTGCAAGGTGACATGCTAACCTAGTTGGTTCTATGACTCTAAGGTGAAACTAATTCTTTAGGATTTTCAGTTTTTTCTTCATTTTTCTCTTATAAGCTGGGCCTAAAAGGTCTTTTTTTTTTCTACCTCTAGAGATTCACATCTCAGTTGAAGGATTCCCATCTAGACTGGAGGATTTTGAGAGATGAAATTATGATTAGATTCACAGGAGCAAGAAGAATGCAATCCAAGCAATTGATATGGAAAAGATCTTTATCGAGACTGTTTCAAACCACTCTTGCTTGCACATGCAATGTCACTTTTTACCTCTAAAGCCTAATTGGCACAGTAGAGAAGATAATGTTTAATTGAATATTTAATACCCCATCCCCGCACTGAAGCTGTTAAAATTATGATTGAGACATGCAATAGGCCTTCAAATAAAACAAGGAGAGACTGGAGATGACACTTTTGACACCTGAGAAAGAAAAAAAGTCAAGCAAAAGTGCTTTAAAAACAAATAAAGAGGGAATAAAAACAGCTGATTTATCACAATTAATTAAAAACAGGGCAAGTAACAATGCTATTAAACCTTTCTCTAGAAGGCTTTGCCAGTCTTTTAGCTGTTTGGATGGATGTTTTCCTCTCCTTCCTTTGAAATTTGTTTTGCATTTTTTGATTTTAAATTTGGCCCTCTCCAGACAAAATATAGCATTTATCTTCTGTTAAAAAAAAACCCAAACATGGCAACATGGGTCCTTTTTCTTTTTTTAATCTATGTTCTTGGACAGCCCTACTCAGAAGTTTGAACTTTGTTGCAGCAGTTGCCTTTGCATCAGAGATGTTCCTTGTGTTATTCTTCAGAAAATTCAATCAAATCTGCTCCCACCATGAGCCTTTCAAAAAGTCATACCTCACAGGTGAGCTGTCATGAGCATTTAACAGCAGCTAAAATCTCAGCTTCTCAGACACCCTTGTATGGAGCAGCTGTAGTACTGATGGGTTTTACCTGAAGACTCAATAAACAAGTAAAGGCTGGGACTTGTCTTTCCCCTTATCTCAGTGGTGACTCTTGTTGCCCATGGAATTGTGAAAGGAGAAGCTGTGAGAGAAGCGCATGGACCCAGAGGCAAGCCCAGGAGGAGAAACGGCACTGACTTTGGAGCACCAGAGACCAGAATATAAAAGCGATGTCCTGTTCTGGTCCAGGTAATAGCCCAGCTGACAACACAGAATAAACAGGGTAAGATGCAAGTAAAGAAATCTAGCCCATGAGCTTTGAGACCATGCAAAATACCCTCTCAATTTGCCCCTTCTGGCATAGAGGGAATTTCTCAGAGGGGAGAAGAGAGCTGCTATGCATTTCCATCTTTATTTGCTCAGTTGTGAGGTTTATTGACTAGCAAAAGCTGACTCATACAGTCTGTAGTTTTGATTTCAGCCTCTGAAGACAGCTCCAAGACCTATTCAAGTCTAGGAAGATGCTTGAAATGCAGCATGTGAGAGCTTCATTGCTTTGACTGAACTGGAGTCTCTCCCCTTAAACTACTGATGGAGAAAGTTCTTTCATCTCAGATATACTTACTTCGGATGAGAACAGGCACAATTACTGTGTAATTGCCAGTTTCACTCATGACTGAGAAGGTGTATTTTCCAGCTTGCGCTTCTTTTATTTGGGAAAAAGCCAAAGACATAACATACCTGTAAAACAGAAAGTAAAGCTGTATTTGTTATCTAGAAGGTAATATGTAGCACATGCAATAAAATGTTAGTTCCTCAGTCTTGCAAAAAGCCTTCAGAAATACTAGTTTCCATTATTTACACAAAACCCTTCAAACTGAAGTGTTTTTATCATGTATCTTCATACAAAAGCAGCACATAGGAATCTAAAACCACAGGTACCACATGCTTAATGCTGAGGACTGAGAAGGATGGATTTCCTGAGCTTAGGACAGCTGGGGAGGTACACAGGGAAATGCTTTACCTACAGTCCCATGCCACATGTTTTGAAGTGGGAAGCAATAATCGAGCCTCAGGTTCCAGACCAGGTCTGGCTGTGAGAATTAGAATGTTGTTCCTGTTGTTGCTCCTGACCTGCAGTGTCACCCTGACAAGTCACATAATTTTTCATACATCAGTTTCTTTGATTATAAAATCACAATTTTGCCTCACATGAGCACTTTAAAGCTCAAAGTGATCAATGTCAGAAAGTCCCTGGAGATCCCTATGCATGATGCTACGCAAATTCACAGAACAAGCTTATTCCAAACTATTCATATATGTATGAGTCTAAATGACAATCAGTAATGTGCTGCCAGCTGACAACCCTGAAGGAAGATTAGAAGGTTTAGAAAGATGATGTATAACATGAAATTGAATGCAAGCACAGTCACAGAAAATAATCTGCTTGCATCCTAAAAGAAATGGTCGCTTAAAGGATCTTTGCACCAGTACATCCTTTGACTCACCGATTCCCTGAGTCCAAAGAAGGGTTACACGCTTTGCTCTCTTTAAAGAACCAAAAGCATGAAATTATATTAGAAATGTTCATTATTACTCTTAATTCAATATCTTCAAAGACATTAACTTCCACATTTTTAGTTGGTTCATAGATGTTTTCTGTTCCTTGAGAATTCAAATAACACCCAAGATCTTCCAAAATGTTAGAAATCTGCAATGCAGGAGGACAGACTGTTATGTGTCTATTAGAAATTAAATTTATTTGCTTTTTTACATTCAAATATTTTTAAAGGACGCTCTTCTAGAAAAGCTTTCACAAACTGCCTCATAATGTTCAAATATGAATAGAAATTATCATAGAATCATAGAATAGAAAGATCATCTAGTTCCAACCCCCCTGCCACGGGCAGGGACACCTCACACTAAACCGTGCCACCCAAGGCCATGTCCAACCCAACCTTGAACACCGCCAGCGATGGAGCATTCACAGCTTCCCTGGGCAACCCATTCCAGTGCCTCACCACCCTTACAGTAAAGAGTTTCTTCCCCATATCCAATCTAAACTTCCCCTGTTTAAGTTTGAACCTGTTACCCCTTGTCCTCTCACTACAGTTCCTAATGAAGAGTCCCTCCCCAGCATCCCTATAGGCCCCCTTGAGGTATTGAAAGGCTGCTATGAGGTCTCCACACAACGGCCCCAACTTTCTCAGCCTGTCTTCATACGGGAGGTTATACTGAAACAACACCATCATACCTTTCTTTGTTTTGTTTTATCATTCCTACTGTCAAATTTATTCATAAATATGTTAAATTCTACTGCATGATGAAATACTATAGGACTCCAGTTAAATTAGATAATTATGTTCTGTAAACAGACATCATAGAACCAGTTTTGCCAGAAACATTATAGTTTCCCTTAGTGATACAGGCTATTCTTTACTCTCATTTTTGTTTCCTTTCATGTAGAACCATAGGAAGACACAGAATTATAATACAACTTTTCTGTCTGCAACTTCAATGCAAAGGCAGGGCCAGAACATTTGGGTATTTTTCAGTATCCCACAGCTTGTCACTGCGTCACCTGGCTAGGCTGCTCCTCGACTCCTTTGTGGGGGGCTTTACTGGGTAAGGAACATTTGACCTGGGCGCCTTCACACCTTTCATTTCCTCACCATTATGTATGGCTAAAGGAGAATTGAAACCAGAAGGAGAACATTCCACAGTCATTCTGAAAGCCACCAATGGATTTATGAGTCTCTAAGCTCAGCTGCAGCAAAAGGTGGAAAGTAAATAGCTCCATCTGAAGAGTAGTCCTAAATGTCTCCCTTCATGACTTGGGTGGGTGAAATTTACCCAGTGTAAGTGTATGAAAAGACAAAGTTCCTTGTATTCTCTATTCCGCACTCTGCTTGGCCTTGGTTCTTCTCATTCATTCCTCCTTCTTTTTTCTTTCACTTGATCTGAGAAGTATTTAGAGATAGCAGCCATACTCTGCCTTGTCAGATACAAGGACATCACAGCTTTGGTTGCTGTACTTTCATTTGTTATCCAAATTTTTTATTTATTTGTCCAGGAATGAAAAAGATTCCATAAGACTACCTTGGAAAAATATTCAGTAATATTCAGGCAAGCTGATGTGAGACAGCATCAAGAAATTAAAAAATCAGTTTTAGGGAAAAGTGATACTTATATATTCACACTTTCAAAGTATGAATTGTGATATGTAATTACCTCTAGCCTCCTCTAGTCATATTTGGCATAACCCCAGTTATTTTTACTGTGACCCCCCCCCCCACCCTAAAGGTTTAGGGTGTTGCTAACTTCTGGAAAGCCATTTCTAGAAAGGACAGGAGTACTTTATAAACAACTAGTTCTCTGTTACATTACCTTGGGAGATACCAATGTCTCTGGTGCTCCTGAACCTTCATCCTTCTGGCTGATTAAAACACACATAATCTCAGATGTATTTTGTTTTATTGCAGAAGTGAAAGTAACTGCTGTCATAACAAGAACTGTAAAACAGAAATAGAAAATGTAATTATGTCTAGATCTTTGCTCTGGGAGAATCATTTTAGAAAAAATAAAATACAACAAAGCTGTAGAAAGGTTACATCTTATAAAAAGAAAAGGCAAAATGAATACGCAGATATATTGTATGCATTTGCAAACACTGCATTTGTGTATTGAAGCTGAGTGGAAGTACTATTTGGAGAACCTTTCAAAGGCACATCACGCTTTAGATGTACATCCCATAAGATTGCAGAAAATATCTGAAGACAAAAGCCTCTATGTGTTCTGGAGGCTCCTTTAGAAACCACATTATAAAACACAGGCTCTCTCATGCAGATCCCTTCTGCATCTGTGTGTTGGAAAGGGCCTTGCAGCACTACCCTTGCAGCTGCAGGTCAAAGTTTGCCTGGTGTGAGCTGCAGGATGATCATGCACCATCCCTCTCATTGGCACTGAGAAGGTGTCCAGGTCAGAACCACTCTCTGAGCCCTCCTGCTTCAACTTGCAATGGCAAAATAATGTCCTCCAAATTGCCTTCAGAGCTCACACTGAGCTCACCCAAGGATTCAAGATCATATCTTCCTTTTCCCTTCCATCCAGGGCTGGCTGTATTTGATTTGACATACTGGACATCCTCCTGAGCCTTTCTGGTGTGGATTTGTGTACCCCAGCTCACAAGTGAGGTGCAGGTTAGATGCATCTTCCTTTGCTCTGCCATTCACAGTCTTGAGCTCTTTTCCCTCCAAGAAGCAAATAAGGCAGC
The DNA here is from genome assembly GCA_028858755.1 of Ara ararauna. Classification (NCBI taxonomy): domain Eukaryota; kingdom Metazoa; phylum Chordata; class Aves; order Psittaciformes; family Psittacidae; genus Ara; species Ara ararauna. The sequence goes on along the minus strand of CM054378.1, from coordinate 112,564,691 downwards.
AATTCACACTATTTTGAGGAAAGAAGATGCAGAAAGTGGGGAAAGAGGAACAGTAAGCCCATGGCTTTCTCCTCCTCAATACCTCCCTGGCTTTCTGCTTATTGAGCCAGGGTAGCTCCTAGCCCTGGCAGGAGTAGAAAATGTCATTTCTCCTTATACGTAAGGAGCAGCGTGGGAAAGCCATTTGTGCCTCAAAGGCATCATGTCTCTGGAATGCTGCATATGAGCCTTTCTACTGGAACTGCAGCTTGAGAAGTCACCTTTTAATCTTAAAGGAGCTATATAGTACCCATGCTCACAGAGAAGGACTTGGGGGTGTTGGTCGATGAAAAAATGAACATGAGCCGTCAGTGTGCGCTTGCAGCCCAAAAAGCCTACCGTATCCTGGGCTGCACCAAAAGGAGCGTGACCAGGAGGTTGAGGGAGGTGATCCTGACCCTCTACTCTGCTCTTGTGAGACCTCACTTGGAGAAGTGTGTGCAGTTCTGGTGTCCTCAACATAAAAAGGACACAGAACTGCTGGAAAGAGTCCAGAGGAGGGCCATGAGGATGATCAGGGGACTGGAGCACCTCCCGTATGAAGATAGGCTGAGAAAGTTTGGGCTGTTGAGCCTGGAGAAGAGAAGGCTGTGTGGAGACCTCATAGCAGCCTTTCAGTATCTCAAGGGGGGCTACGGGGATGCTGGGGAGGGACTCTTCATGAGGAACTGTAGTGAGAGGACAAGGGGTAACAGGTTCAAACTTAAACAGGGGAAGTTTAGATGGGATATAAGGAAGAAGTTCTTTACTGTGAGGGTGGTGAGGCACTGGAATGGGTTGCCCAGGGAAGCTGTGAATGCTCCATTGCTGGCGGTGTTCAAGGCTGGGTTGGACATAGCCTTGGGTGGCACGGTTTAGTGTGAGGTGTCCCTGCCCATGGCAGGGGGGTTGGAACTAGATGATCTTTAGGTCCTTTCCAACCCTAACTATTCTATGATTCTATGATCATTGCACATAAGCAAGATAAGATAAACAGAAGTAAGACTGAATAACTGGCTGGGTGAAATGTGCCTGATTTCCATTAATTCCCTAAAGCCAGCTCTCAACAGCACTGAATCATAAAATAACATCTCTCTCCTGGCGACTTGGAAGATTTCTGCCCTCAGGTCTTGGTTTTTCGCTTTTCCTTTCCCTTAAAGCCCTCCCAGCTCATGAGATGGTTGGACATGAAGCAAGCTGCGGAGTTTAAAGAAGGAAAAAAAGTTAAATACATCAGGAGGCACTTGAAGGATGAAAGTAATGAGACTGTTTCTGTGGGTGATGGAAGGAGCAAAACTGGTAGAAGGGAGAAGTGAGCAAGAGTTGCTGCCATTCCCTCTGTGATGTTTGTACGTTCTGGAGCTGCCTGAGCTCTAATCTGGCAACACTGACATCTTGCTGAGTCCTCCTCGCAAATGTGGATTAAGTCTGAGTCCTTCACATTCAGACACCTAACATACACTTCATTTTTGGTGCCACCTTTCCACAGTATACACAGGCAGTGGTCTCCTTTTACAATCTCTGAGGAAGATCCTGTCCATCTGCCTGTCATCCCAAGAAAGGTGAACAGGAGTTCTTTGTGAAGACATCTATCTCCCGCCATTAGCTATAGAGATAATGTTGGCACTTCTTGAGACAGTGAGTGCCAGAGGGCAGCCAAAAGCCAGGTATGCATTAGGTATCTACACCAAGCATGCTAAATTCCTCCCCATCAACACAAGCCAGGTTTCCAGCCCTCCCACTAGCCTTTCACCAAGTCCTTCTCTGCTCAGCTTTTTCCACTTCTGTTTGTTGGCCACTTATCACCCTTTTCAAACCAGAGACCATCTGACCCGTTTACAGCCAGGGGCTTACTTACCTGATGGAAACCCACCTATGTCCACTGATTTCTAAAATGCATCAGCTGAAACCACCTGAAAATAGGACCTCAAAAGTTAAAACTCATTTTGCCTGTTGAGCATTCCCTTCAGCTTTCTGATCTGCGAATAGTTTTAGCTTCTGATTGTACAAGCCAAGCCAATTTATCCCTGGCATTACTCCATCTTGCTCACATTGCCTTGTCAGTTAGATGCCTAACACCACAGTAGGAAAGGGAAAGGTGTATTTAAACAGGGAAAGATTTGCAGCTAAAAGCTAGGCAGAAGCAGACAGATGTAGCAACCAGACTATGAGCAGACATGCAAACAAGGCGTCTGATGAACTGGAACTGCATCTGTAAAGGACGGTATGTGGGAGTATATGCTGGAAGAGGGAGCAGTGAGCACCCTGACACCCTCAGGTATAAGAGAAAATGGAACTCCTTGTCCTGTTAACTACTAAAGTTTATCATTGCTGTCCTCCACCTTTATTCCTGTGAAATCCAAGAAGGTTTTTAGGGTGAGGAAGAATACTTTGAACCTGAGATGATTCTAGCTGCTTTAAAGTGAGAAAAAAATGGTTAATGTGATCGTATTTACATCACATGGAGTGCTCTCAATTTGTGTAGGACTTAGAGAAATACATCACAATGACAAAACAGAAAAGGAGAACATGAATGAGCTTTTCAGAAAAAGCAGAATGAGCTTTTCAGAAAAAGCAGAATCAAGAAAAATATTGGGAAGTGTTAACGCTCTCATTCACTGTCTTGATCTTCCAGCTTCTAGCTGGCCTGTTCAGGGACTGCTGTTATAGTCTGCACATCAGCCATCCTCCCAAAAGCCCAAAGTAAGAACTGCAGAGACTAAAAGCACTGAGCAAGGAGTATCAAATATGTAGCGTGCACAATCATATTGTGTATTGCTGAACTGTAGTGAAGCTGGAATGGAAATAAATTGCTGCCACTAAACAATGTTTTTTTATGCCTGCTTTCCATCTTCATTGTCTTTTCATAGGCCATAAAAATATATTCACTAGGAGAAATCTTGTTCTCATTGAAGTCAGAAAAACCTCTAGTTGCCATAAAAATTGAGCCAGGATTTCATCAAGATGTGGAGGCACATACATGGGGAAATGCCTGTGCAAGTCAAAAGGTGGGCTTACATATTATGGTAGTGAGAAGAGAGGCCTGAATCTACTGAAGAGACAGCAAACCAAGAAGCTATGCTTAAGGTATTTCAGCTAGAGGCTGGTTCACCGAATGGAACTGCTTACAAAATTTTATTTTCAGATGGGGGATGACAAAAGCAGCCTTTGGAAAACTGGGAAAGCCTCTTCAAAATACACTGAAAGCCTGAGTTTAGCAGAGAGAGAATAGCTGAGGAACTGGAACACTGTGAAGCGTGAAGAGCAAACCTTTCTCTTCATACCGAGGGATGCAATCTTGCGGTTGTCTTCAGCTCGGGATTTTACATAGCAGTCAGGCCTTCCCTAGACATAGAAGATTCTTCTACTCTGTTTCACAGCTCAGAAGACTTACTTAAAGAAAACTATGTTTAGCTTCTTATTTGGCTTCTGATCATTTTCCTTGGGTGAGACTCTCTGGATCAACTTTCCAAAATTTTCTTCCTGATCAGGGAAGCTAGAATGACCCTTTTTTCCAGGGAAGCTATAGTCTTCTCACAGTCATATGCTGCCAGAAACAAATCTGTAATAGTGGTAACATGGAGAAGCCTAATACTCATGATTAACTCTTAAAACCCCCACAACTTTGCATGTGGTTGCCTTTTTCTCAAATCACTCCCAAAGCAGTGGATCCTGAAATGAGAATTTTACTCAATATAAATATGATAAAGATCAGAGGGAGGCAGGATAGGTAGAAAGAGGTGATATTAAATTAATTCCTTCCTTTTACCTATATCTTATTTCTCTCCCATCAAACTTAACTTTTCTCCTTACCCATCTTTCAGCACACCTTCTTTCCTTGGTGTTTTCACTGTTTCAGCTTAAATACTTCCCCAAAAATGCAACCTGTGAGTTCATTCTCAAATTGTGATGGGGCCAGAGGTGTTGATCTATGTTGCAGAATAATACTGCTAGAACAAGGTTCAACAAGCAAGGTGGGTGACAAGACACCTCTGTTGCAGCTCATGCTAATTGTGAGTAGTTGCTGTAACACCAGATGGGGTACATCTAGGTCAGGACCAGTCATTTATCTGGTCTTACCAGTTAATTACAACAAACATCAAGTGAACTGATTTAATTATTGCCAGTCATGTTCAAACATGATTGAGATTTGAGATGGAAGGGAAAAAAACACTATAGAATGTGCTAGCTCTTTGGGAGGGTTTAATGGAAGAGAATCTCTATACTTGAGTCACCTAGCAGGAAAGCAGTGAGAAGATGAGAGCAGAGGAGGTTGGGTGGGTTTGGAAAGTGCCTAATTCGGCTCTGTGTGCTGAGTAAATAACTAATAACAAGGAGCGACACTGATATTATACCTTGCCCTGCCTCCTGCCAGTCTTGCTGCATTGCCTTCAACCCTCCACCTGGATTATCTTCCCACCTGGATCCGCTGACAACGCTTCCACCACCCGAGGCCGTTCAGGCTGTGGCATTACACGCTGTTTCTTCCCGGGGCAATTCAGCCCGAGAGAGGGGTCTCGGCGCACGGGGGGATCGAGACCTACGAGCACCGGCGCGGGGGCGCCCGGGGGCGTGCCAGCGGCGGCCGCCAGGGGGAGCTACCGCGCCGCGCAGCCCCGCGCCGCGCGGCCTCGCGCGGCCCCGCGCCGCCCCGCGCTACAGGGTAGCCCGCAAACATGTTGTGACCTTCTGTTAAAAGGCAGAAAGCTTAAAAATGCTGACCTCTCCCGGGAAGGTCCCATGTCTGTCCTTGCATGGCACAGGCAGGATTCTGAGTCCGTTCTATCGGTTTGAAAAGCTGATTAAAAATAAAGGCAGTTTTGCACACGAACAGCTCATGCGTACACAGTGAAAACTTCCTAGTCAGCAGAACATAGAATCATAGAATCATAGAATAGTTCTTCAAGTAGGTCATGCCCTATTTATTATAGTGGTCTCAAGTGTTTCTTCTGAAGATACATTAAACCAGAACTTGTCACAGTGAATAAACCATTTCTAATGCATCCTGTGCAAATGCCAGCAAAGGGTTTTGCTGGTGCATAACTTACTTTATGTCAGCTCCTGTAGTAAAACTACACTGCCCCTGCCTAAGAATTTTGTTTCCCCTGTCCTTCTAAATCTAATCTATGCCTGAATCTAAAATATCTTTTTCCAACATATGAGAGAGAAGCTTGTTCAATCTGTCTCTGGAACATCACTGCCAAGAGCTGCCTATTCCAACACAGTTTGCCACATGCAGCAGAGAACACTCTGTCCACAAATCAATTTTTCATATTTTGAATTTTCTCCTCTTTTCCATTTTCAGGTCCCAGATGAGAACAGCTGCAAGAAATTTTACTCTTCCGCATTTTTTTTTTTAATATATCTAATGACTTGGCCACTTTTTCCAACAACTTGTCCTCTGTCTTGTTATGGCCTAACATATTTTTGGGACAAATTTCAGCAAACTTCATCTTTTGGATAAAATTGCACCTTTTGATCCTGTTATTTTTTCTCTTGGAGGAGGACAGTCAGCAGCTCAGCCTATGGCTCATTGCAGCCAGCTTATAAATTTCACAGAGATTTTAGCCAAGAATAATTAAAATGGCTGAAGATTTCAAACAAGGTATCACAGTATTTTATACTCCTCTGTCAGAAAATCAAACAAAACCTTCTCTAACAGAACAGGTAACTGGGAGTCAGCAGAGCGTCTCCTGTTCTTTTGCTGATTAGTTACAGATATGTTTGCTTCAGTGCCTTGTGTAGTAAAAATTAGCTAATGATTGCACTAAGTGCAGGCATATTTTTTCACGTGATACTATTACATATCCAACTTTATTGACTACTTTTGCCATTTGCTTTATTGCAGACAGCTATCCTGATTATGCTCTGTGATTCAGATTGCGTTTTCAGCATTTGTTTAGGCCAGGATGAATAGCAATCTAGTTTGACTTCTTTATATATTCCATCATTTTTCAGACCTTCTAATCATATAACTGGCCTCCCGAGTACAGGTTCCTTGTTGTTCCTCTGCGAATGAGTTGCTGTTAGTAAGGGATTAAGTACATTTATGAGCAGCCCGGCTGCTTTAGCTGTTGCAGGCTTCTTTGATAAAAACAACTGGTGCTAACACCTTGCTGCTCTTTGATTTATAGATTTGCTTTGAAATCACCTTTCTGGGTTCTAAGTGTATGTCAATAACTCATGGATTTTATCTGGGAAAAAAAAAACCCAGAAGAATTCTTCTTAGCACAAAGCAAATGCTGAAGGCTGAAGCAAGCAAGACATTTAGTTCTGCTTTATCTCTGTCCTGCCTCTTCTGGTTTTTGTTTACCTGGGTTTGGGTGAGAAAGGACTGCAGGGCTGTATCCAAACCCTTATTTGCCTTTCATTTCACTAAGATAACTTGCTGTCTCCCTTCCCTGTGAGTCCAAGATAAAGACACTGCCTGAACAGCTGAACTATTGTTTTGCTTGTTATTATTCATTTTGTCTGCTTTATATGGGCTAGCTGAATTAATGACAGCCCTTCCACAGGTCCCTGAGCTGTGATCTCACAGTGCCCTCTCTGCTGAGGGTAGTGGTCAGAGGGAGCTCAATGCAGCACCTGCGGCTCTACCCACAGTTTGGGCCATTACAGCCAGAAAAACGGCTGAGGACAGGAAAACTGAGGACACCCCTTTCTGGGAAGTGGTTGAAAAGTGGCAGCAGAGAGAGTGAACCTCAGCTGCCATGGCAACCTCCCTTTCTGAGGAAATGCTTACACTGTGGCTGGCTCTTCTGCTTCTTGCCCACATCTTCCATCCTCTCAGGAGGGCTGCTTCTTGATTCCCACATTACTCAGACCTTTACACCCCACGAAATATGGTGAACAATGGTACCCTGGGACACATTAGGATGGGTTTTGCCAGCAGGTAGAGGTTCTTCCCCTCAGCACTGAGAGGACACAGCCGTGAGCTCCTTGGCATAAGACACATTGACATACTGAACAAAGTCAGCAAAGTGCCACAAAGATGATTAAGGGACCGGAGCATCTCTCCTGTGAAAAAAGGCTGAGAGAGCTGGGACTGTTCAGCTTGGAGAAGAGGAGGGTCATAGAGATCTTATCAATGTATATAAATACCTGAAGGGAGGTGCAAAGAGGATGGAGCCAGGCTTTTTTCAGTGGTGCTCAGTGACAGGATCAGAGGCAATGACACAAACTTTTTCACCATGTGCGTGCCTAAGCACTGGCACAGGTTGCCCAGAGAGGCAGTGGATTCCATCGTCATATAGTCGAAAGCTGCCTGTATAAGGTCCTGGACACCTGGCCATTGGTGGCCATCATGGAACAGGGAGGTTGGACTAGATGACCTATAGAGGTCCCTTGCCACCTCAAGCTTTCTGTGATCCTGTGAACAAAGGGACAATTCTGAGGGCAAAGTTTTGCTGGTGACCACAGAGGTCCTTCAGGAATCAGAAAGTGGCATTCGGCTGTCTTTTTTCTTGACTGTTCTCTAGAGGATATTTGCTCATGGAAATAGCATGTTCATGCCATTAAAAAGCTGGATAGATAACCATGAAGCAAACAGGTACGTCTCATCTAATGACATAAATAAGATTGCTTTAACTCCTTAAAAAAAAAAACCCAACAAACTACTCCATGTTTAAGTACTCCAGTGTCATTGCCTGACATACTCTAACACTTCTATTGACATTAGTGGAATTACTAACTTCTTGCAAGCAAGGGCCACCTTATTTAAACACCTAAAGGCAAAGGTATGAGATTCCTGCACCTCATTAACAAGGAGAAAAAGTTCTGCCTCAAAGAGAAATGAAAACAGAAGATGGCAGATAATGAAATGATACTAGCAGTCATCCTGGTATTGTAAAACTTCTCTTTTGAATCAAAACAACAGTTTCCATAGCTGAAAGCATCCTTTCTTTCCTGAAAAAGGGGGTGAGGAGGGAACACTGAAGGCCTTAATTGTGCAAGGTGGAAGGATAGACAGAAAGAAGAAGAGTAGGAGAGAATGGTTTTGCTGCAAAATATGAAATGATAAAAATGAATCCAAGGTATTTGATAAAAATGGTAGTTGGCATTTGGTACCAAATTTGGTAAGAATGAACAAAACTCCCTAACCAATTGTTCTTACTTGCATCATTATGAGGTTAGTGTTGAAAAAGAATTGCAATTCCCAAGCAGTTGTACAAATGTAAAATCCAACATATTCCTTAAAGAGCATGCTGTAACAATAAAACACTTTTCAAACCAGCTCTTGTATCTCACCCATTAGAAATCTTATCTACACCATTAAGCCTAGACTACAAAGAAAGGAGTAAATAATGTCTTACTTTTACAACAGTAACAGAGCTAATCATCCAGGCCATAAGGCAGCTTTTCTGTTTGTTTACCCTGTTCAGTTTTTTCAGCAGTTTTTAAGGAAACATCTTAGAAAAAATAGGGAGCCATTCCTTCCTTCGGATGGGACACAGGCACACAATGTTTATCCCACTTATCTGTCTAGCTTTCTTATCATCTTATTTGTCATAAAATACAGAGGAGAAGAGTCTATCCTTTGAACACACCAGCAATTTTTAGGGCATTATCTGTGTTTGAAGGTGACAGATTCCTTAAGGAAGCATTTTGCATTTAGAGTCATAGAGCATCTTCTTAAATGCATTTCTACTAAGATCATTAGGGTTAAGATGTATGGGAAATAAGGCCTTCCTACCCATTTGAGAAACATTCTCTTTGCTGGCTCTGGACTGATTTTTTAGTCCCTATTTCCTTTTTAGAAGTGTATAATCACTGGGATTAAACAGTCCTTGCTCTTTCCTAGTGTTACTAGAAAAAACTGAAATTGCTTTCTGCTTTCAGTGATCATCCACTCCTGCTCTTCCACATTTTTGCTCCATAAATGTTTTACTCTCCAATTTAATTTCCACTGCTGTTTGCTGGACCAGTTCATCACTGCCTTTCGTAGCAAACATCTCTATGAAGTTCTTCAGAAAACCTCATGGAGAAAACTCAACCCAATTACACAAACCAGCTTCTCAGCTAACAGAGCAGAACCTGAAAAGTGGGTGAGTTTATGCCATGAAGTTTCGCGTTTTGAAAGCTACATTTTCAGAAACCTGTGAACAAAAGATGCTCTGTGCTATATTATTTTGGTGTCGTTATGGGAAGGGGTCTCTAAGGGGATGCTGCAGAAGGGCAGGATGCCCCCAGCTCTACTCCACTGACAAACCTGCCTCCACTGATCAGCCACAGCAGCACACACACATTCACCACTGGGCAGAGACATGTGGGTGGCCCTGGGACTCAGGCTGGCCTCTGGGCATCTTCCAGCTTCTCAGTAGCATGAAATATGGGTAACCTGGAATTTTCTGGAGAAAAGAGAGGTTTGGGGGAATGAAGCAAGTGGGGCCAAACCTCAAGGAATTTAATCACACATGGTTTTAAATTGCATTTACTTTCACTGGAAAATAACCCTTTTCCTAAACAATCTTTTCAGATTCAGGAATCTTCAGAAGTGATACCTTATCTTCTGGTCCACAAAGTACTTGGAGATAGATAACTGTGACAGTATGTTCCACTGGGCACGACTGTTTCCTTGAGTAAGCAGACCATGTACTGGCCTTATCCAACATTCACAGCTAGCTTGCACCCAGGTTTTTGCATGTTTTGTGAAAGAGACAGGATCAAACTTGATTCCCCCTGGGGTGCTCATCGATTTCACCTTCCTGCCAGTGGCAGGGCTTAGCGCCTGAACTTGTTCTGGAATGTTTGTCAGCTGTTTCTGCAGAGAGAAATCAGCGTATTGCTGGGAGATGGACAGATCCTGCAGGTGGTTAGGTCCCAAGCATTTCTGGGGTTCTCCTTAGAAAGAAGTGTGCTGGCCCATCTGTTCCTGAGTCTCTGCCATAGGAGTGTAATGGACACTTATATGTTCTGTGGAGGGGTGTTCAAAAGTATTGTCCTATATTTTTTGTGCAATCAGACACACCATTGTCTAACCCAGAGCTTGTTAGGGCCTGGGTGTGCAGTTCTTGCACATATAAAATTTCACCTTATTTGCCAGCAACAGGGAGATCTCAGTCAGCATCTCACAGCTTCATTTCTCCATCCCCTGAAGTTGTGGGTTTCATGAACAGCTCTCAGTAAGAGCGTGTGCAACAAAATAAAAGGGAGCAAGAGCAGTTGTTAATGGAAAACTTCCCTCATGAGAAAGGTCACCGAAAGTCTCTGTTCATCACTAAATTCTCTAACTTATAAAAGAGGAAACTACTACTGCTTCACTTCCCAGGCCCCATCCACCCTCCCACCTCATCCACTAATGCAAGGCTAACTGCATGCTAGATAATATTCTCTTTAAACACATGCTATTGCTTGGGATGACCAGAAAAAGTTAAGAACATGAGGAACTGGAATAGAGCTTTTAATGTAATAGCTGTATTTACATATATATTGTATATATATATTGCTTTCTAAAGTTCTTGTGATTACATTCCTTGCTGCTGGGAAGCATCTATTTCCAGCAAATAACACAGGCAAGATGCTTCTTCTTTCCTGCAACTTTTGCAGTTCTGAGACTATAATTTAAAGACAGACGTGGTGCCTTAAGTCTACAGATATTGTGGAGATTCTCCTCTAGGTGTTATTACAGCTTAGCTTTTCTTTGCTGGTGAAGTGTTGCAGTTTCTGATGATTCTAGTTCATCATACGGATATTCTCTCTCAAGTACACAAATATTAGTTTTTATCTCTAGACAACCTATAGATTCTTAACAGGAACACATTCATATTTAAGAAATTACATATAATTAATTGAATGCTTATGATATTGACATCAAAGTTGCTTTTAAAGAGTGATCTGCTATAGAGAAATGTACGGAGCTAGCAGTTTTCCAGCTTTCTGCTGTCAGCTACACATCTGATCCTTCAAATCCTAGCTGGTTTGTATGTCCAAAAGATTTGCTGCTTTTTCCTATAACAGCTAGCCTTAGAAGAAGCAACACCGCCTTCCTATACACTTTGCCTTGACTACATGACACCTCAACAGAAAGAACATAAGTTGTCCTGTCACACCTTGGGGCTCTCACACCTTTTGCTGTCTTTGCAGAACTGCCTCCTAGCCCTGCTGAAGTCTATCCCTTGCAGGGGCCTTTGGACACCATCACATCCTAAATGCTAATCATTTTTATTTACTTTGGTATGCTGCCTGCAAGACTAGCAAAGCTCAGTCAAGAAGAAAACAGAAAAACCTCTCCTTGACAGGGTTTGCTTAGTAGTAGTATCATCAGTCATGCAAAGCATGAGATCATAGAATACTCATTTTCATTTCTACTCCACCTTCTCTTCAAATAGCTCAACCTAGACTTTCAACCATGAATGAATAATATTTAACAATTGCTCTTTGAAGTAAGTATTATTATCCTTATATATAGAGCTGAAAATGGACTGCAGTTAGTTAAATAACTTTCCCAGGCATGCAACAGAACTGCATCAATCAGGAAAAAAAAACACTCTTTTTTTTTCAGTCCTGGATTTTGAATCAGCAAGATCATGTTTGATAGGAGCAAGGCATTTATTTTAGAGTTAGAGAGGAATAGTTTCAGGCATTTGAGATGGAAGCAAACACTATTTCATTTTCTCTTAACATCTAAACGTTGGGAGGATTTGGTAGAGGAAATCAAGCTTTAAAATCCAAAACTCTTCCCTCTAACAAAAAAAAAAAAAAAAAAAAACAAACAAACAAACAAACAAACAAAAAGAAAGAGAGAATTAAAGGCACTTTCATATATTAATATCAGCCTTCTTCTATTCAGGTCATTTAACGACAACAACAAAACCTGGTAAGATACAGATGCATCATATTCCACTCTACAAGGTATCTGATTTGCAGATAATTTACCTGGGAGATTGCAGATATATTACTTAAAGTGAGCAGGTCAAGCTAGCATTAACACCAGGAACACATTTACACCAGGAAGAAGAAAACAAAAAAATGAGTATTCTTAAAACTTTAATATTCTCATTTAATGCTCTTAAATACTTGTGCAAGAAATGTGTCAGATGCAGTGAGAGCGAAAAGCAGGCTGGACTGGAAGAGACTAAGTTCACAGAGGGGAGAAGAGCATGTCCAGAAGAGAGGAGAAAGATGGGCCAGGAAAGGAAAGATGCAAGAGAAAATGAATGGATAAGAAGTCAAAAGTGAAAGAAAGGAAAGGTGTGAAGTGATGTAGTGAGAGACTGGGAAATGGAGAGGAAAGGGTTCAAGGAGCAGCATGAGGAGACCGTACCTGCTAGCTGAAATGGGCTTCCATCAGGGTGGCCACGGGGCCAACCTGCTGCCATGGCTGGTGATGCCCTGCAGTCACCCAGCCCCAGTGAGTGAAACCGAGTCGTGCAGGTGGCTGCCTTAAGGGTGCACGTCACTGCCCACAGTGAAACCACTTCTTCAAAATCGAGGTCCCGAGATCTCAGCCTGAAGGAAACACTGTGGTACACGGAGAAGAGGGGCCTCTCTGAGGGTCGGGGAGCATCTTCCTTCTGTCAGAGAATGCGTCTGCCAAGCCAAATAGCTGCTTCCACTCCAGTTGCTCGGTCCTTGCCTGTTTCTTTACCCCTTCATTCACACTTCTACACAAACCTATTTTCTTGGGTAAATTTGGTGCAACTGATTTTTGCTGTCTCACCTCAATTCTTATTTTTGAAGCAGTTATAGTTTCTGCTTTCATGCACCGGCAGTCTGCATAATTTATCTGAGTATTGATGAGGGGGAAGAACAAGTGTCACTGCCAAGCTAAAGAGCTTAAAAAAACAATCCAAAGTTTGTGTGATTCCACGGGAACACCCCACTGCATGTGTTATTGTGGGCTGAGGGAGGTTTCCTGCGCTGGGTGAGTGCTCGGTCTGCTGGTGACAGAGGACTTGCTGCGGTCACCTCCGTGAGCCAATGGATGGGGAGCAGGTTTGTGGCATGGGGCTGTGTTTATGCCAGGGGAAGAGGGAACTAGCACTGTCCGCAGGAGGTTTATACTGAGCTACAGCTGCTCTGAAGTTGTTTTGCAAATGATTTGTCAAGGGGATAAAAATAAAGGTCTCCAGGCTCACCCTCAGACATGAGCCTCTAGGGACACAGCCCCTCTGCCCTTAGCCTGTCCCCACTTGCTGCCTTCCTTGGAGTGTAGCATCCCAGGACCTGCCTCTTCATTGTCTCCCAGTCATTGGTGTGTAAAGGGTAGAACCATCCTGGCTCTGGCTGAGGTTGCTCACCTCAGCAAGGCCTCCTGTTTGTATCAGGACAGGACATCACAGAGGAGCAGGAGGGTCTCCCCAGCTTCCACAGCCCCACATCACAGCCCCAGGCAGAGAGTGGATCCAGTTTTAAGGTATAAGCTGGAGCATCTGCCCCATGATCCCACAGGATATGCTGGGGTATTTTTATTATTCATTCAACTGTTACAGTTTATATCTAAAAGCATATTTTATTACATTATTCAATCAGTTACAGTTTTACTTGCTAGGGACTAAGCATCCATTCTGTAATTGTACAGAACCTGGATAAAAAGAATCCCTAAAAAATAAATTCAGCATCAGTAAGTTGTTCTCAGAAACCTGTCAGAGGTGATACCTATATATTTTTATTTTCTACTGATACCTGGTAAATAGCTTCTTTTGAATGAGGGTAGGTTAAATAATAATGTAGATGGACTAGAAATAGGGACATATCATAGGTAAAAGAAGTCACAGATAATGTCCCATAGGTAATTGCACGGACAATGGGGGAAATGGCATTGAGACCACCATCGTTAGCAAAGACAAGTGGATGATCTCTCACAAGACTGCCCTAGAAGACTGGGGCAATAGCATTGTACTCTGGTGCTGGAGACAAGTTTGTATGTGATGCAGTACAAAGGAAGGAGCTGAAATTATATGAAAACTAGGGAGGTACATATTTGCAAGGATTCAAAAACTGGGAAAGGAAGTATAGGATTCCACAGGCCCTAGAGAAATCATTGCAAGCAGGGAAATTTCATGCTGGCAGTAAGATTTCCTGGCTGGCAGGTTGCCTTTTTGTTTTCCACAGCCCTCACTGGTACTCAGTCCCAGCATGGGTGAGGTCGGAAAACACCTCTGGCGATCACTTAGTCCAGTCCCATGTTGAAAGCATGATTGGCTAGCACAGGCTGCCCCAGAGCACATCCAGTAAGGTTTTAAATATCTCCAAGGATGGAGAGTCCACAACTTCTCCAGGCAATTATTCAGCACTCAACCACCCTCACAGTAAAAATGTGTTGCCTGACATTGAGGGGGAATGTCCTGTGTCTCAGTCTGTGCCCATTGCCTCTGATCCTGTCACCAAGTACCAGAGAAAGGAGTCTAGGTCCCCCATAGATATTTATACATATTGGTAGGATCCAAGACTCTCTTCTGCAGGATAAACAGTCCCAGCCCTTTCACCCCCTTCTCGCATGTCAGATATCCCAATTGCTTAACTTCTTCATGGCTCTTCACTGGACTCACTCCAGTAAGTCCATGTTTTTCTTGTACTTTCTTGTATCCCTTTCAGCACCATACCTACATACAGGTTTTGCCCTCAGAAACCAGGGAGTAGACAGTTTGTGCTTCGGTTCTGAAACTATTAGACATCTACCCCAGCTACTTTCTGCTCATGGGCAGTTGGGTGGCATGGCAATGACCTGTCTGAACACTTACATACATACTAAACAAGTGTCCTTTGATTTAAAATTGGCAAGTAAGTAAAGTGCTTTGTTTTCTCTTCCACTTAACGCATTCAGCACTGGAAGCTGCTGGGATGCCATTGAAGATCTTTCACCTTTTTGTGCTTCAGACAAGATGAAACAAACATTAACTTTCTTAACCACAAGACTGTTGCTGGTGATTCAGCAGATCTGGTATCAGAAGTCTCAATGTATACGTCATGCTTTCAGCTTAAAAGCTTCTGTGAAAGATGCTCTCAGCTAGGACAGTTCATATCTATTGGATGAAAGCAAGATAAATTTATAAAATCTGGCATATTAGCTTATTCTCAGAGGTGCTGGACTGCGGGTAGAGAGGGTTCAACAAATGTGACATACATACATAAAGCATTCTTCTAAGTGAGCAGGGTGGGTTGGGTTTTTTTCCACCATAAAAGAGTGCTTTCTGTTACCAAGTATTTTATCCAAGTTATGTCACACTATGGTTGGTCTTCACTGCACCAGTTAGATAAAGCCAGCTCCAGTGGGAGTAGCCACATGGCAAGAAACTCTCTACCTAAAATGTATGAGGCTGGATTACTAGCACAGTTAAATTAGACTTATATTGTAGTGCTTGTACTAATACGAACTCTAGCTTAGGGCTAGACCTCCACCTTATACATTATTAACATAGGTGTTAGCATATATTTTGAATGTAGGTGTTAGCAGGAGCACTTCAGGGTCAACTCCTGATTTGCTACTTGATTTGAATTCAAAACTTCACTGAGTGGGAATGAATTTGTTTTTGCATGTGAATGGGAGTTGAGTTAGGAGCAACATTTAGTTTCTTCCACATACTGTTAGTAAAGACAACCACCTAGTTAGGGACATATAGGTATTGCCACAGCAGGTTGGTCCTGCTTATTCCAGCCAATATCCTGACTGCCATATTAGTAATTCTCAAACATTTCAAAGGAAGATCAAAAAGCCCCTTAATTTTGTGGATTCATCTCCTCAAGTGTGGCAATTTCCCTCAGACTCCAGACAGCAGTTGGTGTATATCCTGAACTATCAGGCTTTATTACCCTTCCTTCAAAAAACTAAACGAGCAAATGCTAAATTCTTGTCTAATATTACTGTGGACTCTGATCATGCTAGTATTTTTGTAAATCTTGCTAACTTTTTTTCTTAATGATACACTATAATGATAGACTTTCAAGGTTAAATTCAGATTATGTGAAAACTTTCTTTTAGAAGCATTTCCTTTGATCAATTTCAATAATATTAAGCAAGGCCATTTTTGTAGATAGAGATAATATCTTTTAATAGACCAACTGGTACTGTTAAAAAAAAGTGTTTAGGCATTACTTTTTTCAACTACTTGGTTTAACAAGATTCCTACCTACAAAACTTGTCTTGCCTATGCCTTAAAAAAATTAAAATCACAGCTACAATAACCCTATCCCTCAAAAAGTATTATTATTCATTTGCATTATCTGATGCCAGCCTGCACTTCAGGATCTGTTTCCACATGATTTACTAAACATGTTAATTTTGGGTCAATACAAAGAGAAATTATCACTCTCAATAGCAGACGTAGCCTTCTCAACGCTGATTTAAATGTTAGGGGAGAGCTATTTGGCACTTGCGACCTGATTTGGCTAGAGAAAAGAGCTGTTGGCAGGGATTTCCTTCCCAAAGATTCTACCTCCCCTCTTCCCCCTCATTTTTCATCTCATAATGTTTAATTAATTCTGCCTTTCTGTCAGAGCTCATACAAATTCTGTCACTTGGCTATTTCTGGGTTGGAAAACACACCACAGTTACGGCTTAACTCCAAAGTGGGACAAGACTCAGGGGTATCTATCCATTTCTCCTTTGTCCTGCTCCCTTGATCTCTTGCAAAGTAAATCTCTGTACGTGCTCAGGGGAGGAATGGTAGTGCTCTCCATATAGGTGCCAGTTTCAATTAACAGGGGATCTAGTTTTGTGGAAAAAGGATAACATCATCAATCACTACTCTGCAGGAATGTCCAGTAAATCTCCTTGCACTGCACAAGGTAGTAGTGCAAGCTCAAGCAGATACGGAATGGCCGACAGGACTCCTCAGCCCTCTGGCTGACCAGCAGGAACAGGCAATAAAAGCAGAATTCTGGAGGGGAACACATGATTAATGAGAAGGTGTCAGGCTCCTACACGGATACTCAATAGCTGCAGACCAGTCTTCAGGCCAAATCCTTATACATAGTGAACAGAAATGAAGAGACAGGAGAGATGAGAGCTTGCTGGAGCCACAAAAAGAGGCTTATGCCATCTTGAGCCTCTTCCCATTATTGATGCTGTTCTGCTGGCCAAGAGAACACACAAAAGATGAGGAATACTTCCAAACCAATTTGATGCTTGGATCAGGTACAGCACTTACACCAGAAACCCTTAGGATGGTACCACACATCTCACTGCTACCTGGGCACTCTGGCTGGCAGGATCACATGGTACTGCCCAGTCTGCTATCTCATCTCTGCCTGCATCCAGTGGGAATATTTTCAACCCAAGCTACAGCATGCAGACAGAGAGAATGTGGGTCTTGTATACACAAGCCTTTTTGTGTCCTTGTTCCTAACCTCACTGCGTATATGTAACATTAGACATATGCATAGATCAGCAAAAGAGCTGTGGGAAAAGCAGATTCACAAGGTTGAAAACTCAGGTTAAAATACACTTCAGCAATGGGAGTGGCTACACAACTGAAGTCTTTGCTTGGAAGAACTCATTTCACGTTCAACCAGTTTACCCAGAAAAGGTATTACCCTAAGTGTATCAAGAAATCTCTTGTAAGATAACTTGATACCATTAAATCCACAGTACTAAAGCTCTGGATGAAAAGATCCACAAAGCTTGGGAAAGCTCTGGGTGAAAGCTTTTTCTTCTCAAACATCCTTCTGTGGCCCCTTCCAACCTTTTTACATACACATACAACTTGTCCACACAGTCTGACCTTTCTGAAGGTAAGGGATATTTTTTTCCAGAGGACAGATGTCCTGGGTTCAGCAGGAGCAGCCATTTTTCTCCTTCTTAGTAGCTGGTGCAGTGCTGTGTTTTTGACTTTCGGCCTGGGAACAGCGCTGATAACACCAATGTTTTCAGTTGCTGCTCAGTAACGTTTAGTCTGACCAAGGACTTTCTGAGTCTCATGCTCTGCCAGGGAGGAGGGGAAGCCAGGAGGAAGCAGAGACAGGACACCTGACCCAAACTAACCAAAGGGTATTCCATACCACAGCACGTCATGCCCAGTATATAAACTGGGGGCAGTTACCCGGAAGGGTTAGATCACTGCTCAGTCGGGCTGGGTATCGGTCCACAGGTGGTGAGCGGTTGTATTTTCTTCCCTTGTTACTTCCCTTATTATTATTACTGGTGGTAGCAGCAGTGGTTTGTGTTATATCTTAGTTACTGGACAGTTCTTATCTCAACTTGTGGGTGTCATATTCTTTTGATTCTCCTCCCCATCCCTCCAGGAGCAGGAGGGAGGAAGGAGGAGGGGAGTGAGAGAGAAACTGCTTGGTTTTTCTGAGTTACAGCTGGGTTTAAACCATGACAACCTGACACATGGAATAAGGAGGGGTAGACTGCTGGTTACTGGACTTCAGCAGAAGGTGACATGGGGTTCTTCTCTTCCTCCACACCTGGCATTACCTCAACACGTCTTCTACCTCCCATTCCCCTATTTGTACCCATGCACCCCAAAGGCTCCAGCTGTGCTGTGCTGGTGTCTTCCCAGGGCACGGATGAGCAGGATAAAGGGAGAGAAAACAGTGCAATCGCAGGCTCTCCCTTTCTCCACTGCAGCAGCTGAGGGAAATGCCACTGGTGGTCACTGGTGTGCAGCTATGGACAGAGTGAGGAAGCCCTCAATTTCACTCCTCAGAGGCATAATGCTGATGCCAGGGGCCTCAGTGATATGCAACCAAGTAGCATGGTGGGTACCTCAGCTAAAGAAGCTAGGACTGCCTCTGATCTGTATACTGATGCAAAACAACTTTGGTCATCAGAGAAGGTGCAAGCTGGGACATTTCCCATGGTTGAGGAGTTTATATGAAGACTGTCTTCACTGTGGAATTCACTGTGGTTTGTTTGAGCTCCTACCCAGAGATTTTAATGGAAAACCCAACAGGAACTTTCCACCCTTTTGCCTGCTTTTCTAAACTTGCAGGAACACAGAAGCTGTGAACTTTTTGCCATACGGTTGAAAGGAAGAAAATGATTGCTGGAGAATGACAGAAAGATGATACTCTCATCTTGTTTTCCTGGGATACCAGTCTGGAACTGGAGCTCTGGCTCTTCTAGCCTTATCCTATTCTAGTTTTCTGTCCAACCTTTTTTTTTGCAGAGCAACTACCTTCCCCCCCCCCCCGCTGGTTCCTAAGCTTGGAGAGGCCACTATTCTGACTGCACAAATGGTGATCTTAAGATTTCAGCTTAAGGCCCACTTACTTCTTGAAGTCTTTAAAGACTCTCTGAGGAAGAAAGACTTCAATTTGTTCCAATGTGACATTTAAAAGCTCACTTTTTTAAATTTCTTTTTGTACAAACTGTCAAAGCATCTTGGAAACAGGCCCTGATTTTCTTTTCACTTTTACTAAGAGAGACTATGACAGACAAAAAAGTAATCTTAATACTACAGCAAATGTTTTTCTTACCAAAATAATGTCAAGTGCACTTTAACATATGCTGCTTTTTTGTCTATATATACATCACTTCAGCTGCACCAGCTATGTCAACAATTCGATTGAGGAAAAATTAATGAAACATCTTGAGGAGCTTTGCAAGGGAGTCACTGAAAATTCACATCACTTAATTCTCCACTCTCAGAGGAAAACATTTCAAACGTCCCATTAAAAACCGCCCGCACGCCGATTCGACGCCAGGAGAGAGAGAATCCCACAGGCTGCCTTCCCGTGATACCGGCCGGCAGGGAAAAGCAGGCGCGCGGCTGGGTGGCTACAGCAGGGAAGAGATACATGGCTTTTGAGGGGGACATAGGTCGGGATCCTGCCGCGTCGCTGGTACTCTGCCCTCCGCCCGCGAGGGGAACGGCAGCACCAGGGCGGCGGCCCTCACGGGAGCCGAGCGGCAGCAGCCCCGGGCTCGGGCTCGAGCGGAGGCCGGTGGTCAGGCGCGCCGGCCGTTTGCCCCTTCAGCACGGGCGTTACCGACGGGCTGGCTGGCGCTGCGCGGGACGGGTAACGCCCGGCCGCTCGAACCCGGCCAGCACGGCTGCACAGCCAGTCCGCCACACACCGCGCTCAGCCGCCCGCATCCCCACAACCCCTGCCCGCCGCTCTTCCGCCGGCTCCCGCCCGCAGCACCCAGCGGCCCAGCCCGGCCGCGCTACCCATCATGCCCCGCGCCGGCGCAGGCGCGCCCGTGCGGCCGCTCAGGAAGAGGAAAATGGCATAAACAACCCCGAAGCGCCGGGACCACTGAGGAGGCGCCGCCGCCCCCGCCGCGGGCCGCGCGGCCCCTTTAAGAGGCGCGGAGTCGCCCCCTCCTCCCCCTTCCACAGCCGGAGCCCGGGGTGACGGCGGTTCCCGCGCCCCTTCCCCCTCCCCGCCCCCTCCCGGCCGCCCTCCTTCCCCATGGTGCCGACCCCGGCGGCGGCGGGGCGGTTGCCATGAACAGCAGCGGCCTGCCCTGCTCGTCGCCGTCGCCGGTGGTGGGGCCACCGCCTCCGGCGGCGGGGGTCGGCGTGGCGGGTCCGGCGGCCGGCGGGGCGGGGGCCGGCTGTGGCGGCGGCGGCGCCGTGAAGCTGAAGTTCTGCCGTTACTACGCCAAGGACAAGACCTGCTTCTACGGCGAGGAGTGCCAGTTCCTGCATGAGGAGCCGGGCGCCGCCCCCGCCGGCCCCGGGCCCGCCGCCCCCCTCGGCGGGCTCCCGCTCGGCATCCCCTCGGCCGCCGCCGCCGCCGCCGGGCCTGGCTACCCGCCGCACGGGGCCAGCTCGGGCCCGGCGGCGGCGGCGGTGGTGGGGCCTAAGAAAGCCGAGCTGGGGGCGGGAGGCGGCGGCGGCGGGGGGCTGGATGGCCCGCGGCTGGCGAGTGAGTGCGGCGGGGCGGCCCGGCGGTGGGGTGGGGCGGGGGCGCTGCCGGGAGCGGGGGGGCGGGCGGCGGCGCGTTGTTCCTGCTCCCCGACACGCTGTGGTGCTACCGGAAACAAATAACAACAGCCATGGTGGCGGTGGTGGTCCCTGGGTCGCCCTCCCCGCCGCCTTGCCCACGGGTTCGGTCGGTGCTGGGCGCCGTGGTGGTCTGTCCTGAGCGGGCGGGACGGGGCTGTGCCGGAGGCACGTAGCGGGGACCCGGCCGGTCCTGACAAGGCAGAGCGGGCAGGTGTGTGTGGGAAGGGGCTCCCCCCGGCTGGCTGTGGGGGCAGCGGGGCAGCTGCAGGGTGGCCGGACCTCCGTGCCTGAAGTGGGGCTGGGAGGAGGGCGGTGGCAGTGAGGCTGTGCTTTCGGGGGTAGTACCTTTGGATGGGCTCTTCCTAGCAACCTCTGCTGAGTTTCAGGTCCTGGAAGTTTTGAATGTTCCCACTGAAATATTGCATTAAAAATACATAAAATCATCTTATAACTAGCTATGTATCTCTACATTGTCTGCTACTGTGAGCAGGAATTGCTTAAAAGTGTTGCTTTCCAAGGCTTCTTCAGCCTTTCATAGACATCCACTTCTCAGATGGTGAGAGTTCAGGTCACCCGTATGCCATGCAGAGAGGCATTGCTGTTACTGGCTGGTTATGCATCTTCCTGATGTGCGGCCCAATAGTTAGATGTTGCAGTAAACTGATTTGAATAACCATTTGTTTTGTAGGTAAAGCAGCACTTGGCAGCTAGGAAAAGATGCTCCTTCAGGATAAGTCATGCCACTTTTAATGGGTATATCAGGCTTGGTTGCATTATTGATTGCTGTCATAAATCTGATGTTTGTTTACATGAAATGACTCAACTACTACATGGTCACACCAGTATTTTTTCTGAAATTAACATGCAACCATGCTGAACATCCTGTGTGTAGGTTTTTGGTGTGCTTGATACGTGTTTCAGGAACCTGCAACTGCTGCTTTGGCAGATGTGGCGAGCTTGTGCCACTGAGGATTATTATCTCTGTAGTTGGTAGCTTGTCAGTGTCTTACATTAACCCAGCATTATCATGTGCACCCTTCCAGGAGGAGCCTGTGATATAAAATTGCTTGCTATTAAAGACACCGTTTTCAGATTTTGATAGTTTTGTCAAGCTTCAGTTCAAGCTGAAGTCTTTCCCTTTTTATTCTTTTACAGGTAGAAATATCTTAGATTCAGCAGCTATAAGTTGATCGTTGTTAGTTTTTCTTTTGGACTGGATTAGGCACAAAATACAGTTTTTCCCTATGTGAAAGGAAATCACTAAAATCCATTAAACTAGGGGATTCATGCTTGGGGAGAGGGTGTATAATTTGGCTTGGGTGTAAAAGTTCCTAGACGTAGATTGTTCTTGTAAGAAAGTTCCAAAATTCCCCCAAGCCCTAAGTCGAAGAAAAAAAATCCCTCAGAATTTGTGTGTGCTCAGAGGTTGATACTGCGGAACAGTGAAATTATTAGAAAAACTGGCTTCTATTGAATGTGTCAGAGGTTTAAAACTGCATAGAGCTCTCTGCAGTTGAACCCATTATGAGGGGCAAGGGCTTCAAGAATGGATAAACCCACTTCGGTGTTATCAGTGGTTACCTGCTGGGAAAGTCACCTCCCTTGAAGTTTTAGGATCCAAAAGCTTGGACTGGTAGAAAATATTACAGAAAGGAACTAACGAGCAAGGAAGAGTAAGGAAAGAAAGGAGAGAGAAATTGAAGTTGAAGAGCTCTGAGTTGGGTGGGCTCAGGCTCACTTCTTAGCTTCCTTGCTTTGGTATACATTTGAGAAACAAATTCAAAATCTGGACTGCATCTGTAAAGGTACTGGCAAGCTAATATCTAAAATCCTTATTTTGCTGATGATCCATGGTGTTAACAGTATGATTGCTATGTGAATGGAATGAAAATTTTGTTTCCATGGATGTAGCAAGTAATGCACAAAGTTGTATTAAGTAATAAAGTTCTGAGTTTAAGAACATGAAATTGGGCATTGCCAAAAAGTTGCTTGCCTGTACAGTCTCACAAACTGTTTTTCCTAATTCAAAATTATTTGTTAGTCTTCAGTTGTATGGCTGTGGATGCCACCTTCTCTTCCTCCTTCTTCACTGGACCCCAGCCTTGTTCAGTGCATAGAGCAGATAATGCTCATTGACTAATTAACTGTGTAGTCCTATTTATTGTTAAAAGTGGGTCAGTGCCTCATTCTAACATGTGTGTTACTCTAATCCCTCTTTGAGTACAGGATTATTAATTTGCTTATAGGTTTTTCTGTGGTAATCACAAAGGCTCCCCAAATACCCACTTATTTTCACAACATGAGTGATAGGAATGTTGAGTGATGAGAAGGCGAACAGTGAAAATACAAGAAATACTCTGGTGTGGAAGTATTTCAATATGAGGGTATGAAGTGTAATGAGCAGGGCACATCCTCAGAGCTAACGAGGAGAAATTTCTTGCATGACGTGTGGTTAAGCTATTCTGTGCCATAAATGTTTTGGAGACTAACATCTGACAGGGATTCCAAAAGTGATCAGATATTCTTGGAAGAATGCTCTGCTTGAGATTATTAAATGTGAAAAAATCATCTCTGAATGGGACTCATCTTCCCCTACGCATGGCTGAGGGCCTGCTAGGAAATCCTGCTTTATCCTTGCCTCACGGTTATGCTTTTGTCCATGTATCTGCTGCTGTCCAGAGTCAGAGATGAGGTAGTGGGCTGATGTTGCTTTGGCCTGACTGTGGCTTTTCATGTTCTTGGAGAATGAGGCTGACCATGGTGATGAGCTCTGTTTGCTCTCAGAAAACAGCACTGCTGCCCACCACCTCCAAATTACTTGACATGTGCGGCACATGTGTTCAAAGTGCCATTCCTACTTCCCCTAGAGCTGTGAGTGCTCAGCTTTCTGCGTGGCTCACCTTCCATGTGTAAGCTGCCAAAATCTGCCCATGTATGTCCCATGTGTCAGCCCAGTAAGCAGCAGTGTCAGTGGTGCTGAATCCAAGAAGGCTGTAGGAACAGAGGTGGGGAAATGACTGATGCTTGGTATTTAGGGGAAAAGATATGATTGATTAATAGGATAGTAAGAAACAGCCTAGGGAAGGGTTGGTAGGGGGCATAGTAGCATGAAAAATTTCTCTTCTGATATCTGCTCTCTGTTCTCTCTGGCACTTTCCAACTTCTCTAAGAAGCAAAGCAGCAGCCTGCTTTGCTGCACAGTCATTCCTATGACACTGTCCCTTCTTGATGCTGCATGAGGGAGAGTCTAGAGGAAAAGGTCATTTTGCTATTGAAGTGTATCATGTCTGTATACAAGTTGGACAGGTTAAAGTTGCACAGGCAACTGCAATCGTATTTGCTAGCCTTTAGGTAGTTTTAACAGATGCAGTATTGTTTTGATTGTAGACCTCAGATATAAATAGGAGCTGAAATATGTATCTAAACATTTGTGAACTTCCACCCTGCTTTTTGCCGTAGAGCATATGGTACATAGTGCTCACTCTGTCCTCTCTTGCCTTTGGTTCCTGTAAATGTGATCAAAACACAGAGGTGCTGAGCTAAGGAGCTCCTGGTGCTCTCCAGCTCCGGACCGCAGCGCCAGCGTCTGTGGGTGGGCGCCGCAGCTGGCGGCGGAGCTGGCCACTGCTGCGGTGCTGCTGCCCGATATCCCCGTGATAGAGGTTAGCTCTCACCCTTTCATCTGGTTCTCTGCCAGAAAGCCTTTCTCGGAGTCCTCCTAAGAAATCTGTAGTCAAAATATTTCTGTGAGGTGCCTGCAGTATTTCCCTGAGTGGCCTTGCTCTGGGGTTCTCTGCAGATGCTGGAAAGCTTGTGTGTGAATAGACTTTGTTGCCAGCCTTTCAGAAGGGGGAAAGGTCTTGGATTGTGTTGAGTTAGCCTAATGAAAGCATGATGGTTTTGCAGCCCACCCTTCATGTGTCATGTGGCTGGTCATAGCACATGTGGATAGTGGCCACTGCTGTAGCAGCTCCGTGTTGCAATTGCTTGGTGGTTAGGTTAAGTGAGCATTACGGTGTAGGTTTTGTGAAATCCATAAATGCGCTAGGTTTGGAGTGGAAAGACTTTTGTATATTTCCTGCTTTTTGAAATGTGTTTTAAGTCTTTACCAGTTCATTCATTTGTAAACAAAATGAATCAGTGGATATAGAAAAAATGAAAGGATAAGCTATTCAGCAAAACAGGTACTAAAGATCATCTGTTGGATTACACAATGCAATGAAACGATGGTCAGGATTATTCTAAATATGGATTTTTCTTATCTTTGGTAGCATTTCAGTATTTGCAACTTGAAATACTTAGAAATGGACAGTTATCTCAAACTTTTAAATATAAGTATAGTTGCGGTATGTCACATACTGGTCAGTTTTCTCTGGGTTTGTTTCTTCTTCACTTATAAGCAGAACATAGGTACTATAGTAAAAGTGTGTGGTTGGGAATTCTTTTTCCAAACTTGTTTGTACTTCTTGCAAGTGATGCTGTATTAGTTGCTGTATGCCTCAGTTTTGTTTTTAGAGAGATGTTTCCCTTTCCAATTTTCCTGATGTCTTTTCCAGGAGTTGATAGATGGTACAATTTCATCTTGTTTTCCTCTGAATGTTTTTAAGAAATGGGGAGGCAATTCTGAGAATTGAAGAGACATTTGGGACATTTGAAGACAGAGGCAACTGAGAGTTGAAGAGTAAAAACAATAACCAGTTAGAGATGCATGGGAGAAAATGAAAATTATGGATTTTGTTTAATCACTTTGTCTTGTATGTCAGCTCCAGGAACTGGGAAATAATAGACCTGGTTTTTCTTTTTGCTTTTTCATGTTTCATGTGGAAATGAAACAAGGAGGAAAATTATTAGGGGGAGCTAAAGAAAAAAAAAGGTGGGAAGGAAAAAAATTCAGTCTGCAAAATGAGATGGGATTTTTAGGGGCAGTTTCAGCATATGAAACTTTTTAAAAAAATCCACTATTAATTGGCTTTGAAACTGATCATATTTATTTAAATACTTTATGGGTTTTCCTCATTGTATTGAAAATCATTTAAAGTCCAAATATTCCACAGGAATTACAGATTCCTGAGGAGTACTGTGTTTATTTGTTTCTGGTAGTACCCACCCTGTGTTGGGTATTGAAGAATGTAAAGAAAGCACTATTACTGTTGTAACTGTTTTTCTGCTTCAAATTAAAGATGAAAAGGAGTATGTGGGGGGATAGTTACATTATGTGAGCAAACCTTATATATTATATCTTAATAATTTGAAGTTTTGTTAATGTGTTTTTAAGATACAGAGCATCCCCATTTAGTTTCTATCTAGCAGATATTAGATAACTGATTTTTTGTAGGTATCACTGTAGGAGTGGGCCTTCAGGAAGGATTTGAATGCCCAGAAAATAGTGACCTTGGGGACCAGCTCAGAAAGAGTTCCATGTGTAAGGAACCACCTAGAAGCAAATTTAGACTGCTGCGGGAAAAGTGGACAAATGGTAAGTGAGGGTTGGGTGATAAACATAGGTAGAAGCACTTCTCTAGAGCCTTCAAAGTAGAAAAACAATCTTGATGCTGAAGCAGCTGATGAAAAGGGGGTCAGTGGAGGGATTTAGATAGTGAGCTGATGTTTTCCTCATCTGTTGCTTTCTAGTAAAGATATAATGCATTACACCACCAGAAAATGATGTGCTGAATCAATGTGTATTGGAGAAGAGTTGGAGTAGATCATGCTCTGTATGTGTGTGCATGTGTGTGTTGTTCCATGAGTCTTCCAGGAGTTAAAAAAATTCCAATTATATGATTGTTTGAGCTTCAGAGATACTTTGTGCTTACAACTTGTCTTTTTTTATTTTGCTTCCTGATAGCCTTTTACTCTTGACAACCAAAAACAAACAAAAAAAAAACCCCAAAAAACAACCAACTTGAGAATAGAGGTTTAGAAACAAAGTACAGATATATAAAAGTGAGAGTAGGGACATGCATTGTGCAAGCTCTTGTCAGGTTGGTTATCTGTTATGCAATTCCTGTAGTCTGTGGGTAGACTCCCTCAACTTCAGTTGCTCTAATGCAGATGTAGCTGGCAGGAAGACCTTTCTTTTCCTTTCTTTTATGCATTCTCCTCCGCTGGTGTGAAAAATGTCCTAACATTCTGTTCAGGTTATCTACACACATTTTAAACAGCTATTTATGTATAAAAAAGTTAAGTTTTAGAAGGCTATTGAAAACTAAAAGCTTAAGCATGTATGTTTTGAGAATTTTGATGCAGTTTTATTGAATAATTCAGTGCAATATGATAGGAATTGTGAAGGCTTTTGGAGAGGGTTTGCTTGGAAAGCTATGATATTAAGTAATTGCATTACTTTGAATTGCTGTTTCTGATAGTAGAGTGGCTCTGGCTTGAAAAAGTGTGAGTTTTCATTTCTGTTATCACTGTGCTTTTGGACTTGGTCCATGAGGAGTCCTGCTGCTCAGGACTCTGCATGGATTGTTTTACAGAGCAAAAGGATGGCACCTATTGGTGTGGTTTTTTTTAAATTCTCTATCAGATGCTTCTATGATGTTTGAGATAAATTAAAAAAAAAAAAAAAAAAAAAACAAAAAACCAAACAAACCAAAACCAAAAGAGCTCAGTCATTTACTGTTACCATAAAGATTGCTGTTTTCCTTTGCTTGCACATGAATATCTCCTCGCCTAGTGGGAGTGTTTGTAAATAAGGCAGCATTTCCCAAACTGTTTTGCTTCCTGTCTGCCTTTCAGCCAGCTTGGTTCATTTGTGCTGCCTGCCCTCATATTGCACTTTCCGTCACGGCATCCTAACCCAGGCATGTGCTTTTACTTTTGCCTCTAATGCCTGGGGGTGTTCACTTTCTTTGTTGTCTCTATTTCACTGATTCCCAGCCTGTGTTTCAAAAACACTGCATTAAATGAGAGAGACAGAAAAACATCAGAGAATCCACTTTCCCTAACAAGTTGCAACAGTAGCAGTTCTGTAGTGAAAGTAACCTATGTATAGTGCTAGCGAACTGTTACAGAAGTGTACAAGCACTTTATTATTTCCCAATACAAAGATGTCAGTACAAAACAAAGCAGGACAAGCGTAAGTTCTTCTGACACCTCTGTGCTTCTAGGAGACTAAAAGGACACAAGTCTTAGATGGCTTGTCATAGATAGGTTTTGTATAAAACTTTTATTGTTCTTGTCTCAATACTAGGTAGCGATCTCTGTAAAATTCTACTGGAGATATGGCACTGTGGTTTTTACTGCTTTATACCTAGCTGAGATAACACCTTGTCCTTTGTATGCACATGGTATGCAGTGAACCTATAATCCGGTTTACCAAGCTGTGCTGAGGTGAAAAGTGCTTGCTCTGTTGCAGTGCTGGGAGTTTAAATAACGATTACCTCTCTACATAAGCTTTTTTTTCCCAGCATAAAAATAATTATAACACAGGTTCTTTTTTTTTTTTTTTAAGCAGTGATAGTAACAAAGTGAATAATTTCAATCCATGTTCTAGTATCTTGCTAGAAGTCTTTAAATTGTTGTTTTGAAAAATATGTCAACAAAAATCTGTTGCGATCTTGCTTTAGCCCATTAACTTTTGGGGCAATATATCACACCCCTATAAGAACAGTTTCCAAGATGATCAGTGCTGATACTAAGTTCATAAAAGCAGCAGCATAGGATATTACAGTATTTGTTTACTGGTTAGTGTAACATTAGAATGAAAATGTCAGAAATGCCATCTTTTCAGGTAGTGTTTGTGTTAATATTCAGATAGTGCTAGTATTAGACACTATGAGCAATAAACTAAAACCATATCAAACCCACAGATCCTGTTGAAGCGTGTGTTGAGTTCATCACAGTTGTACCCAGACATTTAAGCTGTGATGAGATCCTTTGTTTCTGAAAAATGTCTTTGTAATAAGTAAGGCAAAAATAACTACCTGGGTTGTTTTTGTTTTCCCCCTCTTTGATGCCTGCATCTGATGAGAAGCCTACTTTCTGCTAAAATTCTGTGGGAGAAGAATTATATAAGAAGATATTTATTTTTAATTGCAGTTGTCACATTAAGCTGCAGTGTTACTCACCAAGCAAAATATTATTAGGTAATATGTGTATAAAAAGTAGAAAATGTCTTCTGAATTTCTCAAGTTGCTGTATTTTATTTCTTTACAGAATTGCCAGCATGTAGCTTCTGACATTAATGTTGATAGAATTTAGAAGTTTCTTCTTGTTTTCACATATGTGCTTATATAATGTGTTAGCATTTTTTTTTCTTTGCTGGATTCCTAGTCGTTCCCTTTCATGTCCACCTTTTCTCGGACCTGCCTCGTCAACCTTTCTTCTTTTTTAAGGAAGTTGTTGCTTGTCTCTGGAAGAGCCTGTTGAAAATATATCCAATTTCAATGCATGGATAGTAGTTACACAACAGAAAGGCATGGGTTTTTTGACAACAGATGAGGAATTCAAGGCTTTCCTATATTGCCTAAACTTACTTTCCTGAAGTTATAATCAGTGCCTTAGGAGAGAAAAGGCATAAACCTCAGAAGTTTTGTCATTCTAATAATGCTGTCTGCTGAGCTCTTGACAGTGTGTGCTCACAATTGTTACACAGGAGAGATCTTGATAGACAAATTGAATGCAGGGTCTGATGTAAATTATTAAACATATGAGAATTCAAACTTTCTAAGGACTAAGATTTTCTTTCCAGTTTAGATTTCTCTGCTTCTAATACCACATTGCCTGTGTGGTGAAGTGTGCCCTCTTCTGAAGACCTTCGCCTATGAGTTGCTTATGATAAATTGCTTTTATTTTTTCATACTCTGAACTACCATGGTCTTCAAGAAGCAAGTGAGAATTTATGATTTGCCAAGTGTTTGGCAGAAGGAGGATAAAAACGTTCTACTTCTCGTGGAGAAGGCCAGGTGTCAAATACAGTAAAACTGCCTTGGCTGTTTAGGTATTTGCTGAGCTTTCATCACTGTAACAGCTGAATGTCCCTTCTTCGAACAGAAAGGGGGTATGTAGTGAACATTCTTTTTGGTTCTATAGGCAATAAGGAATTACTTTTTTTTCCTTTGTACCTATGTAAGCTGCATCTTTTTTGTTAGTCTTAATTTTATGGCTTGTTATATAGGGAAGTTAGTTTAAGGAAGCTGATGTTGAGTTTTTTTCTGAAGGCGACAGTTATACTTACCATTTATAGGGCATTCTATCCTTAGTAGGAGCTACTGCCAAGAAAACTGCCCTCTGCTCCACTGAGCTTACTTCATTCTGATGGTTTTCTTTTGATTGTTCCTGTGGAAAATGTTTTCTTGTCATCTTGGTCCCTCTACTAGATGTGTGTTTCTGCACAACAGAAAGCCTTATAGTTGAAATTGCTGTGGTACCCATAGAATTGAGTGGTATGAAGGTGGCTTAGCACTGGAGTACAGAATTTGTAGTAATGGCATAAGAAGGCTGATTGGTATGGCCAAACCATTGCACTTCAGTAGAAAGATAGTCTTCATAAAGCTAGATAAAGGTAAATATTCTGGAGAAGTTTCTGCTATCTGGAGTGCACAGTTGAATATCAGTGTGCCAATAGAAAGCCTAAATTGTAGCTTTGAGCATCTTTAAGTGGTTTGGCTAGGCTGCATAGCACATACCAGCAGTAGAAAGGCAGCAGTTTCAAAGATCAACTTTGTTATTCCCAGCAGCATCTTCAGCCTTGCTCAGCTCTGGGGTTGCTGCTGTAAGCCGGCTCCTGCCTGCAGCTTGAGCTTCCTCACCCTGACGGTGCTTCAGCCAGACTAGGAGAAGAGCATCTGGTGCTGTATTTGTGCTCCAACAAGGTTACCGGCACCAGCTCCAGTGCTTTGGATAATGGGTGATTGCAGCTGTACCACTGGTCTGAAGTTACTGGAGGTCAGCTCTGGTTTTCTTCACACCGTGGGAGCTCTTCACATGCCTTGCTGCTGAATGTGGCAAACCTTGCAACCTTTCGCTTGCCTGTTTCCAGTGGAGAAATGAAGGTAGGTTCTCACATTGACTAGTATATTGAGGAGCAGTGGAAGAAGCAGAAACAAATCAGCTATTTCTTGGCTCTTCAACGGAGGCTGAAGGATTTGTAAAGCTGATGGTGTAATCTGAGGGAGTTGCTTGCTAGTTTGTTAAAAATTGGATAGACTATGGACTTTCTGACAGAAGTATAACATGAAGTAGTAGATATACTGCTGAAATTACACAGTGTACCTTGAAATGACAGTGTTCCCGGAACTGAAACAGTTTTGATCTTTTACAGTAAAGATGTAGCATTAAAAACTGCATCAGTTTTTGATACTGGCTGAAATGCAGGCAGAGAAGCTATATTGGAAATGTATTTTTAAAATAAACCCACAGTGTGAGCCCTGAATAATTCACGGGCAAACTGGACTGAAACTACTTATAATTAAACACTGACTTGCTATATCTTCATATTCTTTTATGATGGAGTCCTAGTATTTGTCATGATGACAGAAAACAATTGTGTTAAAATGCTAACCTTCACAGTGTGAATTAGGGACTGACTGTAGTGGGTAGGATGAGACAGTAATTGGTGTTACTGCAGATATTAAATTTTCCCTGGTACAGTAGCTCAAACTTAAAATACTTTTCTTAGGCCTTTGAATGTAAGTTTCCCAAATGAAGGCAAAAGAGGGACAGACGTTTGAAAGACATTAACAGCTTTTTCTAGGGCTGTAGCAAGAGGATTTCTGAAGTTTGTGTGGCTGTTACTTTGAAAATATGAAGAAGGATCTTGGGCATGGAGAGTAGAGCTTTATTTGCCTATTCTCTTAGATAACTTAAAAAAATAATTATGTTGCAATTCATTAGTAATTAGGATCTTTAAAGTTCTTTAAGTGTCTCCTTCAAACATGCAGAGTAGACAATGTTCTAGATCTGGCAGCAATACTTCAAGAATCTTTTTTGCTTGCAAAATTGATATGTATTGCCACTGAGGTATTCAATGTATTTGATCTCTCTCACATACAGCTCTTCGTTTGGGGTGCTGTAGGTGTTACCTCTAGTTGTCTAGTTCATCCAGCTCCAGTCTGGGGGAGTGTAGGTGGGCAGTGTTGCCATCTGTCTGTAGTAGGGGTGCTGTTTGTCATTCTCCTCTTCCAGCCCTTCCTGTGAGTTCATCTGCCTGTACTGCTTTTGTTTTTTCCTGTGCCTTACATCATGGAAATAGCTCACCAGGTTATACAGTCTCTTTTGGAGGGGAAATCCCCATCTGATGAAATATGAGGGGTTTATAATCTTCATTCCTTTAGCTCTGCCATGAAGTTGCATTTTATTTCCTTTGAGGAGTAGGATCAGGAAGTTGTTTCCTTGTGTCATCGGCTGGCTGCGAGTCCTCCCAGAAGTTCAAGTCGGATGGTTTGGTACAGGATGTTCTTCTGAGTTGGATGTGTGCCCTCTTACCTTGGAGCTACTGATTACTCATGCCTTTTGGCTTGCAGTGGCCTGGCCATACTGATTAGTGTCTTTATAAGTTGCTGTGGGTGTTTTTGTGGAAGCTTAATTTGAGCTTGTATACCATTGTAAACTTTTTTTCGTCGTACCCACTCAAGTGTTTTGTGTTTATTATTGCTGCTTCTTGTTGTTCTCTGTAGTTTCATAGTATTGAATTAATTTATTTGTGGTTAAAGTAGTGTACTTGTATGTCAAGAGTCTTATTTCTAGACAGGGGATTAATTTCTTCATACATCCTTCACACTTGCTTTCAGTCTAGAAGATATTTTTGGCCAAATTTCATTAAATTGTTGTCACTTTATGAAGTACGAGGTAATGAAAATAGTCATGTTCTTAAAGAAGCTTTGAAAATGCTTGTGCTTTGTGTGAAAGGGCTTGAGATTTTTTTAAATGTAAATTGTGTTACTCTTTAAAAGAACCAGTGCATCCAGTTTAAAACTCTACTTGGCAGATGTATTTCCAAGATGGGTTATGCAAGAATGCAGGTTTTATTAGAATAAGCTTATTTTCTAGTTTCTTGTTGTTTTCTTTATGATATCATTACTTTTCTTGTTACTTGTGTTCAAACGCATCATCTCTGTCAAAGCTTTTCACTTTTCTGCCTCTTTCTGAATTTGTGCTGTAATTTCATGCTGCATATGTTGTCATTTAGCCACCTCTTTCATAAAATTTCTTTTTTTGTTGTTTTGCTGAGAAGATAGGCTTGAAATACAGTATTACCAACCTTTTCCTATTCTACCCTCCTGCCAAAAAAATGATTTAAGAGGTATTACCAAATAAACCCATGGTAAACTAATGTTTTTCTGAAACTGTTTTCTTCTTTTATTCTAGTTCCTGGAATAGATGGCGGTGGCTTAGCTGATGCTAGTCTCACAGATTCCTACTTTAGCACCAGCTTCATTGGCGTTAATGGATTTGGAGGTCCTGCTGAAACAAAGTACCCCATGATGCAGGTAATAGCAGTGAACTGTATACTGATTCATTAATTCTGGCTGGTGTTACTCTGGGAAGGGAAAACTGTTCAAGAGGCAGAAAAAATGGGGCCTATAGGGTTTCTGGGGAGGGACTCTTCATTAGGGACTGTAGTGATAGGACAAGAGGTAACGGGTTCAAACTTAAACAGGGGAAGTTCAGATTGGATATGAGGAAGAAATTCTTTACTGTAAGGGTGGTGAGGCACTGGAATGGGCTGCACAGGGAAGTTGTGAATGCTCCATCGCTGGCGGTGTTCAAGGCTGGATTGGACATAGCCTTGGGTGGCATGGTTTAGTGGGAGGTGTCCCTGCCCCAGGCAGGGGAGTTGGAACTAGATGATCTTAATGTCCTTTCTAACCCTAACTATTCTATGATTCTATGATCTTGTAGGATATACGGAGTATATACTCACTTTAATCTTGCAGATGAAAATGCAACAATATCATTGTTTTAAAATTAGTCTGTTTTTATTGGCACTTATCTGAGCTGTTGTGTTGGGCTTTGGCACATATATTAACTCTGTTCCTAGATTTCTTTTTTGGCTTATAGCTTATTTTGATAGCCTTCTAGTAAATATATAAAAACAGATTTTTGAAACGTTTCAGAGATCAAAAGTCACTGAAGCAGAATGTGAACTGTCAAACCTGTAAATTACTAGGCAAAAACTTCAGAATTTGTAAACTCAGTCTCTGGGGGCATTCCATTCATGTTTAAGTCTTCTGACATGTTTTTTTGTATTTATTATTTTCTGTAGATGTTGGCATAGGAACTCCCCTGAGGTGGAATTTATTGTGTAGGTAGTGTTATGCAAAATTTTCAGCAAAAGGCTGTCTTTCATACCCACATGAGTGTCTATTGAGTTAACACATGAAGTACTATAGCATCACTCTCAAACTGTTATGCTTTAAAAAAGCTGAAGAGATGGCCTTTCCCTGTACTCAAAGGTTTAACAAACCAATTTCTGGTAAATGAAAGAGAGCACAAGTCAAACAGTTCACACTAAGTCCTGACAACAACTCTCTTTTATATCAAGGAAACTCTCCTTATGAGCTTTCTTTGATCTCAGTTGTGGCTGTATTAGGGATTGAAAAAAAACTCAGCAAAAGGTGGGAATTAATTAGGTATGTTTCCTTTTTTCCTTCTTTTTTTTTTTCCCCTACATGTTTTCAAGAACGCTGGGTTTTCTCGTTCAGCGGAATTGCAAAACTACGAAAATGTTTGTTACTGACAGTGCTGCATGATTTAAAAAGAGAAATTTTAACCTCCAATTTCAGAGTGTACTATTGAAGCTGGAAGTTACAAATTTTGGTATCACTGAGATCGTATAGTTTTAACCTTTTTAGTGCAAAGTCATCATGTTTTGTATCCTTGAATGGTATTCTACAAAATCACTGGTGACTTTCTAAACACGAATTTTTGATTATAACTGTTTATTCTAGACAGGCAATAAGGCATACATCTAACATGAACACTCATAGGATTTTAAATACTTTGCTAATGCCTGTGAGATTACAGTCAAGGCATTGTGGTTTCTCTTTGATAAAAGAGAAGAAATTGATGTGCCTCTTACCCATTGGAGGCTAAGGAAAATTACTTCTGAAGGAGGATTTCATTAGAGTTGAGAAATGCTTACAGGCATTAAACTACAGTTTGAAAAGCATCCTTATATTGATTTTTACACCAGCCCCCCCCTTTGAGTCATGTCATTTAAGTTCTTGTTTGCATATTTAAAGTTGGTAACACTGTCTGTTTTGATTGTGTCAGCTTCTCAATTAAGTCCATACTGATAAAGTTTAGCCACTAGGAATGTGGTTTTCCATGTCACTCAGCCTTTTGGATTACAAGGTGTGGGGAAAATCCTGCTGCCTTTTACTTTAAATAATACTGATGCTTTGTGGTTTGGAACAGAGACTTTAAATCTCATAGACTGGTGGTTGTGTCAAGGATGAACCTTTTGCTCTCTAAAGATTGTTAGTTGATTAAACCTTAGCAGAACTGATTTATATAGACCCACTGGAGACTTCCTAGATGTTACAGTTTCCAAAAGATATCACCTGCATTGGCATGTTCCATCTTGAATTCATTCCTGCAGTTAAAGCTGTGGCCTAATCTAGGCCTTGTCTGAACTCCAAGCAGGAATGCTGATCTACTTTGTTTCCCTCTTTTTCTTCCACTTCACACTGAAGCAGCATGAAAGTGGATCTGTATTTAATGACAGCTGCATCCACGTTAATTGGAGCTGAGGGGTGTGTAAGGAAGGAGAGGCTTATGCTGTAGGCTTAGAGAAACTGAGCTGAGAAGTGAACAAGGAACTAGGAAAGACTGAGGGAAGGGATTGAAGCTTAGAGGTGTTGGTGGGATACTCACAGAATGGGGGCTGGAATTGCACAAATGAAATACACAGAAACTGGAACAAAGAAATGAGTTGGCATAATGCAAAGCTGGGGCAAAGTAGGGTGGAGAGAACAAATCCGTGTGCCTGTTTCTCTCCAGTTCCTTGAATCACACTAAAGATACTGAAAATTTAGAGTTCTGCCATTGATGAAACATCAGAAGGTGTCTGTAAAATATGTCAGTAGCTCTCAGCTTTTGCAGATGAAAACATTAATTCCATCTGTGAGTTACTTAGCCATCTCTGGTGGATCTGTGCACTTCACAAATAGATACATCAGTGACGCAATATGAGGAAATTTTTCAGCTTGTTTTTTTAAACTGGGAAATTGCACAAATGTACAAATAAACACACTGCGAGAAAACTGCTAGTAAGATATATTTGTATGTTAAGAAAAGTTAAGTTTAGGTTGTCAGTGCAGCCTTGAGGTTATATACTGAGATATAGTTCTCATATATAATTTTTTTTTTGGTGGGAAAATTGTGAGTGGGGCTTACTCAGGACACGAGATGTGTGGTGCATGGGTAATGAGCATCCATTTGATAGTTAAGCGTTCATCTTACGGTTCCATGCCTTACTCCTGCATGCTGTTCACATCTTTCTTATAAAGGCTGTTAGTTGGCAGTGTGCTTTCCTGTGCAGGTTATGATTATTGCATCCAACTTTATGGGATGCTTTCCTTACGAAAGAAGAAAGCAGTCTGCATTTTATAGAGGCCTGGCAAGAAAAAGGATGGCAACTAAACAAACAAAACCAAAACAAAACCCAAAAAAACCATCAGTGCTGGAAAACTAGAGACTCCAAACTAACCTGTACAGCTGGAAGGTGAGGAATGGCGTTAATGACCACCTATAGAAAGCTTGTTTCAAGTTGCTTAACTGGCCTCAATCTGGCAAAGATAGAAATAGTTGGTCTCTTCTAGGTAATGTTCTTTTTCTTTTACCATGAGATAATCTTTTTTGCAGTCCGTGTTTTTTTCACTAGATACCTCCCAACATAATCATCATCAGGGATTCAATAGATGAGTTTTTTTGACTATTCCTAATTAATCTCCAGAACATTTGTGATGTGCAGCACATAAACCTGAAGTTTATTGAAAACAGTATGTGATTGTGTATATATTTGGGTTATCATAACACATACGTAATGGAGCCAAACTGCCTCAAGCAATGCTACATACGAATTTCACAATGCTTATGTTTTTGTGTGCAATGAAAATCTGTTGCAGTGTTAAGTAAACAGCAAAAGAAAGGAAAGTAAAAGTGGATTGTGTAATCATGAATTGGGAAGGGGATGTGCTTCTTTCATCATAAATAATGTAGGTGATTAGTGGCCAACATTTCTGCAGAATGGATATTTCTGACTTTGAGGTTTCATTTGTATGTGTTGAAGAATGTTTTGAGATCTAGAATATCTCATTGGGGTTAGATTAGTGGTGAAGATGCAATTATGGCAATGCTCAGTTTGCAGTGGAAAAAAAAGAGTAAAAATCGTTGGTAGAATTGGGAAAAGGATTTTTGATGTGGCCCTGGTTTTAATTCTTTTTCTTCCTTTCTGAAAAATAGCTTTGCCTCATTATTCCACCCTTCTTACCTCAAGGGTCTCTGCTGTTAGCCAACCTTCCATTCCCCCGCTGTTGGCATCTTCTGTTTTTACTATCTCCTATTGATTAATAGTCTCCTGTCCTTATTGGTTTGCATTTTCCTGTAATACACTTTTGCTTCATGTCTTTTCTTCCCTGAATCTGCGTGTGCTTTCATATGCTACATTAGCAGTATTGGCTTCCAGCTTATCAAAGTGAATATTTTCTGTTTTCCCCTCTCTAACTAATAACAGAGCAGGCCTACACAACACATGGCCCGCAGGCTGCATGCTGTCCTCGAAGCTGTTCTTTCTCTTTTTGGTGTAGCAGCAGCTGCCAAGAGACAGAGGTGTGGTTCAAGAAGCAGCTCATTGCTTTTGGCTTTCCCAGCAATGAGGAGGCAGGAGCTGGCTGGCCAGGATGCCTCTGATGCTTGGCTGTTTGCTCAGCTGCTCTGTGTGTGCCACTTGGCTGGCTGGTGCCTGGCACTAGTGCTGCCGCTTGCTTGACTTGTGGCTTGATCAAAGATACAGGTGGTGCAGGAAGGAGCAGTAGTATTATGTTGGGATCTTAAAAGGATATTATAGCAGGATGAGGCAGAGGAGTATCTTGATGTTAATAACATCTAATGTCATGTTAGAACTGAACAATTTTGCTGTAAGAGTATAAACCAGTCAAAGGTGTCTTCATGCATGTTGCTTCACAAAGATCTTTGATTTCCTTATGTTCGTGGGATGAGATTTATAATTACATGACTTCCATTGGGCTACAGGTAATGTAGAAAGTAAGAATCACAACTTTTCAATTAGTCACCCTAATAAAATAAAAAAGGGGTAACAGTCTTCAGTGTTAGAGTTGGCAAGGCCAAGCAATAGAGAAGAATTGGTCTTGCTTGCTTTTGCCATTCTGATGTTGGTATACTACGTGTTCTTGAAAGTTTGAGAAGTAAAGACCATGCTCACTTCAAAGCCTTGCAGCTGAATAAACACAAAGACCTTTGTTCACATTGCTGCCTCTGCCAAGAGTTGAGTAATAACACTCTCCTTATAGCACAGAAGCTATATTTACAATGTCTTCAGTTTTTAACTGTTGAGAACTGAGTGGAACTACAGACATGCTATTTTAAATATAAAATTATGCAGTTATTTACATAATGCTTTCTGAAGAAATCCAGTTGCTTTAGCTCAAGCAGTTGTGAGTGAGACATGCAGTAGGTGATGCCAAATACACTAGCTGTCAAAGGCAAGTTTTGGATTGTTTAGAAAGGAAATCAAAAGGTAGGTCATAGAATCTGACAAGCAACGATTTGTTTGGTTGTGACAATCTTATTCTTTTGCAGGGTAACTTCTTTTATATTCCAACTAATATTATTCTAGAAATTACAAAGAAGGATTTTGAAATGTAGTTCCAGTAGAACAGTATTAAGATGAAGAAGACGTACTACAAAATATTTTGATATACAACACAGAAATGACTGTCTACACCTACCTGAAAGGACGTTGTAGTGAGGTGGGGGTCAGTCTCTTCTCCCAGGTATCAAGCAGTAGTACAAGAGGTAACAGCCTCAAGCTGTGCCAGGGGAGGCTTAGACTGGATGTTAGGAAAAATTTCTTCACACAGAGGGTGATCAGGTGTTGGAACAGACTGCCCACAAAAGTGGTGGAATTGCCATTCCTGGAAGTGTTCAGAAACTGTGTAGATGAAGCCCTCAGTGACATGGTTTAGTGGTGGACTTCGCAGTCCTGGGGTGGTGGTTGGAACTGATGATCTTAAAGGTCTCTTCCAACCTAGTTGATTCTATGATTCTAAGGAAGGTGCTCATTTTCTTTGTGTTAGGGCAGAGAATATGGAGACAGAGGGAGCAAATGCTATCTCTTAAGTATTTTGGGGAGAAGAAATGGTGGAGATGAAATCAAAATCCCTCACTTAAGTCTTGTAACATAAGATATGTAAAATTATGTAAAACTGTAATTGTGTGCAGCAAAGCTTTATTCATGCTCTATCTTGATGAGAATTTCCTAAGTATATATTTTAGTGGAGGGATATAAAAGCTAAGCAAACTTCTTGTAAGTGCAGCTATAATTTGTGTTTTGCTACTGAACATTGAAGGGTGGAGGCAAGGTGGTGTGTCCTTTAGAAGGCAGGAGTATTTCTTTGTAACACTTCTTTTCCTCTACACCGAGGAAGTATTGAAGTGAGGGTGAATGGTGTCCTGGGCTACATTAGATGAAATGCTGCTAGCAGGTCTAGGGAAGTAATCCTTCCCCTCTGCTCAGCACTGGTGAAGTCACACCTGGGTTGCTGGGCTTCTCAGTACATGAGAGACATGGACATACTGGAGAGACTGCAGTGAGGGGCCTTGAAGATGGTGAGGGGGCTGAAGCCTCTCATCTGTGATGAAAGGTTGAGAGAGCTGAGAGTGCTGAGCCTGGGGAGTAGAAGGCTTGGGGGAATCTATATCTGTGTATATAAATACCTGAAGAGAGGGTGCAAAGCAGATTAATTGTTGAATAATTAATTGCTTAATTGCTTGGATATCCAGGAATTAACACAGTATTCTGGAAAACTTTATTTCTTAATTTTTCTGTGAAATTAAAGACCCTGTATTTTGTTAGCTGGTGTAACAGAACATTCAATGCTGGAGGAACTTTAAATTGAAACCTCAGGTTAAATCCTTGGACAGGGATGAATGTGACAGTTTTGTTTTGTTGTAGATTGCTTTGAGATGTGAACAGAAACAGCTTTTAATTCCTTTAAAGGGAGAGGGACAGGATGTATGCCAGTCAGTCTAGTTGAATTTTAACTAGTGCTTAAAGAACCTCAATAAATCCTGTCAAGAGGGAGGCAAAGAAAAGCAGTTCATATGGAACTGAGTGACATTGGTGTGGTGCTTAGTTATGACTAAAGTTTACTTTTTATGTTAACTTCTGTATGGTGAAAGTCATGATGTACTAAAGTCTGAAGCTCACATTTGTGTGTGCTTGCCTTGCCTGGCAGGCTTAGTAGTTTTTCTTCTTCTGTTAATGGTTCCTTTTCCCTTTCTGAACGTTTCATCCTTTGGGCTTGAGGTTCTTGTGATTGTAGTCATCTTGAAATTGAATTTGTATGAAAAATAGTTCAACACCATTAGAAGAGATTGAGAGGTGTTATTTAAAATCAAAACTGCCTTCTGGAAAACACAAATAACAAATAGCACTTGGGTTTTCTTCTTTCTTTCAAGACATTTCAGCCTTTGTAAGAATTAAATACAGGAATAACCTTCATAAAGACTAAATGCTTTTGGGTGTGGTAGAAATTTTAATATTGAAACAGTTTAAAAATCCTTTACTGATTACGTACATGTCTTCTATAAATAATGTTAAGCTAAGCAGCTTCTGCATATGTAATAGAAGTGAGCAAACTGAAAAATTCATGAGTGGTGAAGTGAAGGTTTTTTAACCTCATTCAAGGTACAATTTACAAGCGGTTGTTAAAGCAAGAGCCGCCTGAGAGAGGCTTTGGTTTTTCAGAATGCTGGTTCATATAAAAGTACGTTTGCATCTTGAACAAGGCTTGACTTTGTAGAAGCACAGTTGATGTTCATAGACTTTGTTTGCACTGTGCTTTCAGAACCCTGAACAATGTGTTCTGTTGCAATCTGTCTTGCACGCACAGTGTGTTTTTAGTGATTTTATCAGCACTGATTTTCATCACTGCAGTCACCTATTCATGTTACAAGTCTGAGTGTTTGACTCCTCCTGCACTTGAAGATGTAGAGTACTGGTATAAACTTAGAGTTCAAAGTTCTTAGAACTTAAAGTTCTAAGTTTAAGTCATATGCTTACCATCTTTGCTAGTCCAGATCTCAGTATCATACTTATCCCTGTTCTGGCAGACCATTACATTTTGCATGAAGATGATTGTGATAATCTGAGTGTTATAAATTGGCATGAATGGACATTTTAGTCTACACCAGGACAAATTTTATGTGAATCTGAATGGTTCCCATTAGGAGTTTTCTTCCTAAAGCACTTTCTTTCATCCACACTTTAGGCTCAGTGTGGATGTATCAAATGCCAAGAAAAGATGCATAATAGGGATGCTTGTCAAATATTTATGAAAAACTATAACTTCTTTCCATCGCTTGGTCAGCAATGAGAATATAAGGTATGGATAGTTGAGCTACTGTAATCCTGAAGTTAGTTATTTTGATATATTCTTAATCTTTTGATGATGGTGAACAGTAGGATGACCATCCCTTTTCTTGGGCAAGATTGTTAACTTAGCGCAGGTTTCCTGAAGTGTCACTTTGTTTTGTAGAAATAAGTAAATTTTGTTTTGCTAGAGGCATCTCTCTTGTGTAAAGAATTAATTGTTGATCACTAACCTTATGGTGAGGGTTACGTTGTGTCAGTTGAGTATATTTAGGAACATGAGACATGTGGCATCAAAATAGGAGGAGCATATAGCAAACAACTTTCTTCATTTAAGTCTTGAAAAAGCTAAAGTTTACATAGTATTTATATGTGTACACATAGTATACATATTGTCCTAGGACATCTGCATGTGCTACAGTTCTGCTTCCTGTAGTACTACATACTTGTGCTGAATGAAGAGTTGTATCAGAGAAGCCTGAATGGTTGCAGAAAGCTTGCTATATGAATGAAGCACAGATAATGGAAGTAATAAGTGGGCAAATAAAGCATTGAGGGATTGAGCCTGTTGAGAAGGCAACATAAAACTTTCCTTATAAGAATTGCTTTATACAATCTATTTGCTCTTTTAGATACAAGTATTGAAAGCTGCAACTTCTGGTGAAGTTAGTAGTAGCATGAAAACTGCAGATGTTGAGAAATTTGAATTGCAGTAAGTTTATAGTTCTACCATACTGGATAACACTCAAGCTTCTGTTCGTTCTCCTCTGTTCTTAACCAAATTTGCTTCATAATATTGATATTTTTGATCAAGAATTAGATGGAATGGCATTGAAGTATAATGTAGCAAGGTTCTTGCCCTTTGCCACCAATGTTGAGGTTGGTCGTGGAAAAATGTAAGCATAAAGAGCAACTCCAGTGGCAAATTTTGAGTCTTAGTCTGTGTCTAGACTGCTACATTAAGCATGCCTGGAAACTTTCCCTAGTGTTTAGGGCCAGCTGGCATAAAATAGCCTGTTTGTCCTGGTGTACGCTCACCCGATAAAGCAGAGGCTGCATGCAAACTGTCTATTTGAAGGGATCTCAAACCTTTTCACTGCTGAATAGTGCCTGGAAATTGGCTGGGAGAGTCCTGGTTGATGTGGGCCAAAAGCATGCCGAGGAATATTTTAACGTATTACTGGTTGTCTCTCTCAGTGATGGAAAACACTTCCTGACCTTGCCTTGCTTTTCTTCTCACACTTTTTCTTCCTGTGGGAGACTGGATGAAGAAAATAAGAAGCAGAAGTAAGAAGGGACCTTCTTAAATTTCTCTATCAAAGCAGTACTTTAGGGCAGCACTGCCACACTTAGTCCAGTTTATTGCTAGCCCATAGCTCTAGAGGAGTGCAGGAGAGGCAGATGGGGTCTAGGAGGAATGTTGTGAGGGTTTCAGATGCCCTGCTAGGATTGCAAGAATCACATGGTTTTGCTGAAAGGTCTCAAAAGTTGGTTTGTTGTTGGTTTTTTGTTTGTTTTGCGTGTGTGTGGTTTTTTTTTTTTTTTTTTTTAAGAAGAACCTATCAAATGTTGTACTCATTTGAGTATTTTATGTTGGAAAAGTTTTGTGCTCTGTTGATAATGTATAATAAAGGGAGTTGTTGTTTCAGGAGTACAGTGTGAAAGAATGTTTAAAGAAGATAAGTAATTGGCTTGTCTAATGTTTTGACAACGTACAGAAAGAGAGCCATAGGTTTGGTAAACCCTCCCAAGTTAGAAGAAACTCGTGAAGATAGTGTTTTAATATGCAATCATTTTTGGTTTGCATTGCTGTCATGCAAAATGCTTCAGTAAATGTTCTTGTCAACTACAAATAATTGCCTGTTTAGAGTATTTACTAAATGGGGAATGAGCACAGGTTTCATAGTCTGTTCTTAAAGCTTTCTAAATGTCATTCTGAATGCCATCACTTCATCTTTTGTAGCTGTATTTTACATGTACACACTTTCATCTCCTGTTTTGCAGAGGATGACAAATAGCAGCAGCTCCCCTAGCCTTCTCAATGACAGTGCCAAGCAGTATGCAGGCCATGGTAAGTATTTTTTAAAGTAATACATATAAAACTATGTTTGGAAATTTAAACTCACTTTTGCAAAACTGAGTCTTAAAGGAGTTTTTTCCTTTCTCTTCTGATTTGGTTCAAGGTGCAGAAGAACTTCATTTTCTTTTAGCAATAATATGTTGTGTGATTACTTTTAATACAAAGCTAAGTGCTACTAAACTGAAATTTTCAGCCTTCTCTTTGGTCCAGTGGGGAAAAACTCAAAAAAGTCATTTTTGGTCTTGTCCCTTCAAGTAAATTGCTAGTTCGGACATCTGTTGTAAAGCACTGATAGCGTAAGCATTTTCGTTGCTCTGCAATAGTATGTCTTTTTATTGTGCTTTTCAAGTAAGTGTGTGGAATGAATGTATAGGTTTTTATTCTTAAATTTAGGGTGTATGTTTTTTGTGAAATGTGTCACATAAATGATGATTTTTCAATAGCTTTTTGTTTTGTCCTTTAAGCAGTACTTTACCTCTTACAGTTTTTTCCCTACTATAGGGAACGTGGTTTTGAACCAGACAGAATGTCTCAGTACTGTAGACCTGAATACTCACAGAATTGTTGTGGAGGGTATATTGAACTTCTGTAAGGAACTTTTCAGAATCCCTGCAGATTTTCCTCTGTGGCTGTTAAACTATGTTCTTTAAAGAAGAGGGTACTACTCCATTATGGCAAGGACATACATTTAAAATGCAATTCTTCTCTGAAAATTGCTGGGTAAATGATGTTCTAGAACTCCATTTGCATGTCTGACCCTGTGGCTAGTCTGCTTTCTAGGGTTATAATTTTTTAAGCATGGCAGTAACTACTATGAAATTGACTTGCTTGAAATTTGAATTTATTTATTTATTTATTTTTAAATTTTCTTTTCCTCCTGGTCCATTTCCAGTAGGTTTTGTGATTAATTCTGCTTCC
The DNA here is from genome assembly GCA_028858755.1 of Ara ararauna. Taxonomy (NCBI): domain Eukaryota; kingdom Metazoa; phylum Chordata; class Aves; order Psittaciformes; family Psittacidae; genus Ara; species Ara ararauna. Next base: position 112,520,275 of record CM054378.1, on the reverse strand, counting down.
TTTGTCTCACTGAACAATCAGCTATTCAAGGCAGTGGAAGTCTCTAGTTTTAAATGCAGTCAGAGTTTGACTGTGACAGGTCAAATAGTGATGGTGATGCATGAGAAGGAGAGAAACCAGAATGACTTTTCGAAACCAGTTTAAATTCTGTTGTGTCTTGGGTCCTTTTTTTTCTCCTGCCCTGCCAAGCTATGCTTCACTCGTAGAATTACTTTTAAAGGAATAACACCAATGCTTACAGACGGCAGTCATCCGCTAATTTGACAGCTCTGCCCATGCATTTTGGAGTTTTAACTTGCATCTGTGATTGTTACTCACTTTTTTTGTGCTTCAACTCTGGAAAGGATAAGTAGTGACAAAGAAAAAGCAATAAAAAGCTACCAACAGAATGTAGACTTCTGCTACACTTAATTCTGATTTAAATTTGTGGAGAACAGTGACAGGACAAGTAAAATTCACATTATTTGTAAGGCCATAGTATATGGAAGATGAGTAATTTTAGGTAACTAGAGACAAAGGCTGTGAAATATTAGATGGACATTAGTGACAACAGCAATTATACTAAATTCAGCTAATGAGCACCATTTCTATTGAGCAGTTGCACAGAATCTAATAAATACCATGGTTTTTTTTTAGCAGGGTGGTTGATAAAGTTTTGTCAAAAGGAATTTTTCTTACAGAAATAAGTTAAAAATGTAAAATGTCTTTTTAATATTAGAGGTGTCCAACATGTTCTTTTACATTCTTTTTATAGATCCACTAACTTCACCAAATTCATCCTTGTTTAATGACTTTGCTGCCCTCAGTGTGTCTCAAAGGAGGAAGGTAGGCAAGCAACTAACTCCTTAAGTATTTATATGTGAGTTGACAGGGAAGAAGATCTGGAATAACTTGAAATGCTAGGTGAAATAAGGATCATTCTTCTGATGTTACTAGATATATTTTAATACGTTGCTTTTGGTGTAAATAAGATCTTACTGCTTCATTTTTGCCACACCAGATCAGACTGTTGCTGCTATTATGAAGTATTCCAAGCACTTGTAAACAGTAGTTTGTAAGAATGCTTTGAATAGGAAAATCAGGACATAGCCCAGTGAATTTGAAAACAACTTATTTTTATTGTATTGATGCACAAGCACCTGCAGGCCTTCATGACAACAAGTTCTGAATGCATGAAGAATCATTCCCCTGTTTATATATGATGTGAAAGTAATTCTTACAGTTTGAAATGCATTTAGTTTGAAAGACACTCTATAATATTATTGGGAAGCTGGGGTTTGGGATTGTTTATTCCCATGAATTTCTGCTGAGAAATCTTTCTTTTACTGAGGGTAAAGCATCTTTTTCTAGATGCTAAACAGCATCCTCAAACACCTTTGGTCTATGCCAACACAGCTTGTAGTGCTTTCCAGTTATACACTTATAAACACAGTGGCTGGAATAAGAGACAAAAGTTCAGTTACACCAGAATTTTGTCATTTTTGTGAGTTGTGGCTTATCAAAAAGACATTATCTTGTCTCAACCAGTTAATAAATTTTACTTTAACTGATGACTTTCATGTTTTACTACTTTTTTAGGCACATGATCCTGAACTTTCCTGTAGTTGATAATGTATTTTCTTGAAAGCAAGCTACATCAGCGTGCTTGTGACTTTTCATAGAGCTTCATTTGTGTGTTGGCAATTGGGAGTTCTGTATCATTCCTGCAGGTTAAGACTGAGCTTAAAGATAATTACCATAGCTGACCCATCAGACTAATGTTCCTTAAAATTAAATGATGTTGTAGAATGTTAATTTCCTAATATTATGATGTAGCCAAACTGCATGGGATCTCTTAATTGCCCTTTTCTTTAAGGCCAGTACAGTCGCACCGGAAGTTGGATGTAAAAAAGGAAATATATAGTTTATCCACTTACTGAGGCTAGTAAGAAAGAAAATAAGCATACATTCTTTTTTAACAGTCTGCAAGAGCTATGTGTGTGTATATACAAACATGTATGTATGTGCATGTATGTGTGTGCTTAGGTACATAAACCACATGCACTGAAGAAAGTGAACTATCATACAGAAGTATTACCAGAGTGACCACTGCCTCTAAAAGTTACTTCAGAGTTAATTGAACAGTTAAAAATGAAAATAAAGCAATTAATGTTTGAGTGTAAAGCTCAAATAACTCAAAACTCAAATACTAATGTAGAATCTTCTCTGACTTGGTCCCTTTTTCCCCAAGAAAAAAAAATCGGCCAATTAAGACACTTGCTGCTAACATAGTATCAAGAGGAAGATTTATCTGTAAAACAGATTGATTTGGTTTTTTTCCAATTACTACTTCAAACATAACTGGCATTAATTGAAAAAGGTTTGTGTTTTGCTTTGCATATTAACAACTTATTGTTTATTAGGATTGTGTTTTTGTGATGTATGCTTGTATAAAAGGTTGTTAAATAATACTAGTAATAGGGAAGTTTTCATCTAATTTTCCTTGAGCTGTCTAAAATCCAGGCACCCAGGCTCCCTCTATAGTCAGCAGAGAGAGGTGATCCTCTTAAAGGAATATTAGGTTCACATTAAGTATTTTGGAAAAGACTAGATGCGACTGCTTTAAATGGATAAAAATTGATATTCAAAGTTATGAGAAATTAATCACACTGTTGTAACTGACTTTTGCTACCAGTTGTGAGTGTAGTTTTTTAATATTTTTAGCATTTTTTGAGTACAGTATTCAAGTTGTGTTGACTTCCTCAAAAGCACTAAATGCTTGAGTGCCTGGTATTTAAAAACTTGTGTGATTTCCTCCCACCCCAGTAAATGGGATTTCTGGGAAGCTTGAGTACTGGGATCTGTCAGGCCAGTGCTTGATGCCTGCTGTGACACAAGGTAGATAGCCTTCTAGAAGTGTATGCTTCTGTACGTTGACTCTAAAGGGAGCCTTGGTGATGAGCTCAAATGTAGGTGTTTACAACATCTGCTATTTGAAAAAAAAAAAAAAAAAACCTTTCTATTTTCTGGTAAAGAGTCCAAGGCTGAGGTTTTGTTTTTTTCTGAACTAGCTGGCAAAACCAGCATTTCCTTCGTTTATCACTGACTTGGAGGACAGATACAATACAGTCCTGGTAAGTGAATAAAGAGTAATCACTTTCCTTTACAAATTGGAATTATGGTATTTTAAATATTTAGAACTATTAAGTTATTTGCAACTATATAAAAGCTGCATATTTGTATAAAACTGGGAATAGTTTTTATAAAAGCATGTAATATGTAGCTGGGTTAAGCAAGGGAGTTAAGTTTAGTACTCCTTATTGTCTGTGAATATTGCTGACCATGTTATCCTGGCAGCCTTTTAACGATGGGCAAGCCATATGGAGGTAAATATTTGATATCAATAAACTATTAAAGATAAGACTTGATGATTGTAATTCTGAATATCCTTGCTTTTTAAATGGACAGTGTGACTAGTTAAGTTGCTTTTGATAATTTTGATACTTAAAGACATTCTTCTTTTTTTGTTTTAAAGTAAACATAGTCCTTGAATTTTTATGAACATTCATGAGGTTCTCTGTTTAGAAATTATTAAACTGCATTTCAATTTTAGATTTCAGGAAAGCTAAGATTACTATTTAAAGACATTTTAATAGGATACTTAAAATGAAATCAGAGGAGCTAAGTATTTCTGTAGATGGAGCCTTGGTGGAGGTTCTGTCAGCTGTAAAATCTTCTGGATTTACTGTCCGGTTGTTGTAACTCCACATGCAGTAAGACAAGCAACCGTAAAGTGAATTTCCTATAAGAGATTCTCAGGTAAGTATTAATCTGCAATGCAAAAATAGGATTTGTGAAGCATGGAACAAAAGCTAGAGTTAGTAATAGACTAACCCTCTTTCCTGAGAATAATGATGTCACACTTACTTCATTTTTTCTTCAAATACATGTTATGCTTGTTAAAAAAAGAGTGTCAATAGAGTGGGTATTTTTCCTAAATTGGCTTTAGTCATTATCTTGAAAAATGCTTCTCTCTAAACCCTGAAATGATCTGGCTGGAAAACTCCTTGCATTCATTGTGGTGGTTCTGGTAAAAAGTTCATAAAAAACATGTGCAACATAACTGATTGGAATCTGTTGCAAGGGAATGAGAGCTTAATGCACTATAAAGAAAATATATAATGAAACCTTTGTTTAAATTTGTTCTGAGACTGTTGCCATCCATCCAGGCTAAAGGGTTCCCTATTTGTCACTTGTCAGCCTTCCAAGAAAGTGAAAAGCTTCTTCATTTTACTTTGTTTTTTTTCTCATACCTTCAATCCTCATGAAAACTGAACTCTTTTGAACAGTTCCTAACATTGGTTTATTTCCGTTTCATTTTTTTTAATTGTTCAGTCACACCTAGAGGAAGGCCGTTAAGGTGAGAACCGCTGTTGGTCCACAGGCTGCAAGAAGTGAACCAACTGCTGTAGTGAACTGCTTTCAGTAAAATCTTAATGCACTTTTGTATGTATTCTGAAGACATCTTTTTTTGTTGTTTGGGTTTTTGTTTTGTTTTGGTGTGGGTTTTTTTTGTGTTTTTGTTTTTTTTTTTCTCTTTACGATCTCTTCCATTGGTTTTAGGTGAGTAAAGCCAGAACCAAAAGACTCTAGATTAGAATGGGACATATAGGATAGATTATTTGGTCTGAAGTTGATGCAGAAAAGGGTGCTGCTCTTTAGTGCTCTCTAAGGAGTTTGAAAGTAAGTGAGATTGGAGAGCAGACTTCTTTAATTCATATACTTTGATTAGCAGTAATAAATGTGCAGAGACAATAATTTTGAAACAGAAAGAATGCCTTTAAGCCTAGTCTGCATAAATTCAAGTGTTTTAGCAAGTACAGTTTCCCATCTCGTGTTAAAACAATAGAGCTAACTTCAGGTTCTGTGGAAAGTAAATTCTTGAGACCTAAACTATAGCTAGTTTATTTTGAGTGTCTTGTCTTCCATCTAATTTTGTTACCTCTTGGGGAGCTATATTTCTTTCCAGCTTACTGTCTCTAGCTCTATCTTGACACCCTTTGATACCCTGATATAGTTCAGTGGTGGTCATTGGAAAGCCATGTGTGCCCTCTTTGGTCTTTCTGTATTTGCCTTTAATGAAAATATGTCAATATGGTTGTTTCATGTTTCATAGTCTCCTGAATACCATCTCAGAAGTGTGAATCATGTTCTGAGAAGTTGAGGGGTCATTACCAAGCGCCATGTCATGTCACTGTGTTGTAAACTGCAGAATTATGACTGCACAGACTTCAAAATGTATCTGGGCTAAATTTATATTTCAAACCAGAAATTTTCATTCTGGGGTTATCCACCCCTACTGCAATAATAAAACACTGCAGCTTGAAAGTATTGCAAGAAAAAGCTGTTGCAGGAATATAGGAAGACAGGCTTCTAGAGAAAAAAAAATGTTTGCAGGTAATATTGTTTTCCTTGGTCTAAAACGTGTTTTAAGTATGATGTCATCTAATCTGTTTTACATTTTTCTTTGGAATGGTTGTTGGAATTGATCCTTGTTGTGTGCTCTTGCTGTTTTAGTAATTACTACGTAGTATGATATTTTTCAAGTTTGACATGAGAAAATATTGACTTTATTCTTGCGTATGGATCGGTGATGATTGTGTTATGTAAGAAATCAAATTATTAAAGCACTTCCTTTCAGCAATATGTAACACTTGAATGTTGATGAGGAGTCATCATGTTTTTGTTGCCTAATCCTGTTTTGTATGTGAAGGGAAAAATGCAGAATAAGATGGCTGCATAGTACAGTGCTTACCTTAGGATTGTATTGAAAAAGAAGTTTGCTTGCTTTGGCTTTGTAGCTAAGCAGGGTATGTTATGACCTACAGAAATCTAAAACCGTAAATGCTGCCCTCTGTCCCAATTTTTCAAGGATAACTTTTCAGTTGGGCACGTAGGTTTTGTCAGGTGCAGCTTACAAGATGGGGCAGTTAACTACAAATGTAAATTTAATGTGCAAGATGCTTTTTACTTATATTTACAAGCTTTATTTGATTCTTTCTGCTCCAAGATGTATGTAGTCTTTTAGAGTGACTGAAAGGTTTTGTTTTTTTTAAGCTTGTGCAAACAATGTTGAAGATGCTATACAAATATTTAAAGCAGCTGGAAAATATACCATTTTTGAGAACTCGTATGCTTAGCTAAGACCAGAGTAGAAGTTGTATCAGTCTTTAATTCTCTTTTACCTATGTCTGACAATGTAATATTTATTTTTATCTGTTTGTACATGCAGATACAGTAAAATCACTGTACAACAGATGAACCCTAACTAACGCTACTGATACCTTTTGGCTATGGTAATTTAAGGTAGTGCTGCTTAATTTAGCCTTAGATGGGGAAGGCTTAAGATCACTTCTGTTTGCTTCAGTAGTATATACGCATAGACAGCATTACCATAGCTCAGATAAACCTTTTGTTGTTTAGATTTATTCATGTAGGATAGCCTTGTAACATCTTGCGCCAGTGGTATGTGCAACCCTGAACTAGAAAGAGGAAGGGTAACATTGCCCACTGTCCACAAAACAGGAGGAACTAGGAGCAAAGGTGCTGTTACAGCAAATAGTAGGGAGAAAATAGACTTGCTAAACATGTTCCCAAACTTCTTGTTGAATGAATGGGAAGCGAGTAGTTAAGCTGACTTGAGGAATATTTTCTGGCATGGGCTAATTAAGTTACTCATCTGTAGTGGAGTTCTGATGTGACGATGCTACTTGGGAAGAATCTTTCTGGTTTTCAAATGGGTTTCTTTTGTTCAAGTGTAATGTTTCTCAGACTTTGGGGGCTTATCGTTCCTGATATAACACCTTCCCTCTAATCGTGCCAACCAATAGCTTGTTATCGTTAACTACTGGCAGAGGCTTGTTTCTACAGGGCAAGGGTTATAATTGTTAGCTATGGTTGAACATGCTTACCCTTCTCACCCTGGGGAGCCAATCTGTTGCTTGCAATTAAAGGTAGTTAGTTGTTCCCTGCTTCATATAAACATTTGCAGCCTGTAATTACTGCTGCTTCATACTTCTTTGCCCTGGAGGAGCTGAACTCTTCTAGTAATGCTTTGTAATAATTTGGGTTTGTAGGTTTTTTTCTTTCTTTCTTTTAGATTTCATGTTAATTATTGTAGCTTAATCTTACTTTTCCACTTAAAAATAATAGTGATGTCTTTGACCTTTCACAACTCATTTGGAACTTGTAACTGTATGGGAATTTGAAACCTAGTTTGAGAAATACCTGCTGAAGGATTATGAAGTATTTAAATGCTTTAGCCACCTTCTCCCTAAAAATAATAACAAAAAAAAGTTCAGTATATTGGAGTATCCCTTCATCTGTATGGCTGAACAGGGTTGTTTTTTTTTTTAACCTCATAGAAAGACTTCAGGAACGGGAGAAATGCACTCGCTCTTGAAATCATCCAAGAGAAATTGTCCCCATGCCAAGAAGTTTAGGTTTATTTGTCCAGATTGTCATGCCTCTGTGTTTTAGGTAGATACATTAGTTCAGAAATGTTCAGTGTTTGATAAGTTCTTCCTTGTTTCAGGATGCACTATTCTATCACTGTTGCTTTATTTGCTACTTTTTGAGAGGGAAGGTTTGTAGCAAAGTTGATGAGCTTATTCAGACTGCTCAATCTGTTTGATCTTTCCCTTCTATTGAATCTCTCCTGTTGGCAGGCACTCTTTCCTGTGTTTTCTGGTCTCCTGTAAACTTGATTGGATTTCTGAATCAGATGCCGTTGGACATTGAGAACAAGTGTAATTCAGAGTTACTTTGATTTAAATAGACTAAAACTCGTTTCCAGATGTTAATATTGTATATTCTACCTTCTATTGCCGATTTGAACAATAAAATCCTGGACTAGTAATGCACTGGTAATGTTTTATGATAGATAATGAAACAAAAATATTAATGTAGTCTTACCCATGTATTATTTTATTTTTTTCTTACCAGTAGGTTGAGAACTACTGGTACATAAACTTAAATTGTCACTGTGTTGCTTTATGGCATAGAATTGACCATTGATTGCCCTCCGCAGCCTCCCTGGTATGGTCCTTTGTAAAACCTAAAATACGGTTTCATTCTGATACCTGGAATCTGAATCCCATTGTAACCAAAATGGCTTCCCTCCATATTGGCTCAGTTCCTCTTTTGTTTTGGTCCTCCTTTTCAAAATATTTATAGATCACTTTTTATTATGGAAGATTAAAAGAAACCTTTATGAATAGGAATGTGTTTGGACACTGGCTGTAGTCTGGTAGTCTGAGGCAGACTCTGTCCCTGCACTTAGAGAACATGCAGAGAGATGAGGAGGCTGCCAGAGAAACTGTTCCTCTTTGTTATGTTGTCGCTTCTAATAGCCAGGCTAAGGAAAACACATACTGCATTCAAACCCTGCTCAAAGTCCATATTTGTCTGTCTGGCTTCTCAGACCTTATAGTTTATGATATTAGTAGTCCTTCTGAATTATTAAGATGGTAATTTGCCCAATAGTTGAGTGATTCTTCCAATGAATCACCAGTACTCAGATTTGCATTCAACCTACTGGAGGACTTTGTGCTACCCATCGCAGAGTTTACCAAATTTCTAAATGGTATGGCAAAATTGTTTTGATTATTGTAATTAAAGTTGGTTAACTTGGTCTTCATGGAGTTTATTACCTTTGTAGCTCATAGTCAATGTTGGTATCCTTGGGGGTTTGCTTTTTTGTTTGCTTGGTTGGGTTTTAGGCGAATTAAGTAATGGTGATTCTACTCACTTTTAATTCTTTCCAAAGCTTTCAGCCTAAATGTTTTAGGGAAGTGGAGGAGGGAATCTGTTTAGGTTTGTTTTTATGACCATTTTATGGTAGTTTTGTCCTGCGTTTTACAAATTGTTTGTGTGAGTGAGGAATTTCCCAGTTATATTCTCACCTTGTTTTCTGAGAGACAATTTTTAAAATGCGTGTCAAGGTACATGTTGCTAAGATTTCTAAGGTGCCAGATGAAGTAGATATTGGAATAAAGGTAAGTTAAGCTTTGATTGCTTAAAGTAGTCTACATCCAGATGATAATAGTTGCATTTTCAGATTAATAAACCCCCCAAATAATACAGCAAAAGACAAACAGACCAACCCCTGCAATTTGGTCCAGTTGTTGCTATAATTGGTATAAAAGGTCCTGGTCTAAATATGTGTAGATGCTGAAATATTTCTTTTGGTGGTATTTACTATCTAGGTAGGTATACATATATTTGAAAGCGCAGAGAAATCCGGAGAACTTCCATATTTTACATGTTTGAAAGTCTTAACAGGGTTTCCCCCCCCCCCCCCCCCCCCCAGTTTGGTTTTACAATGTTCATAATTTATAAATAGTTTCATTTGTGGAGATCACTGCCAATGTAACAGAATGTCGCTGGTATTGAGGTACAAGTGCCTCCTGCAAGTTCCCTTCCTCAAGCGCATTTTATTTTCTCAATTTTAAGTCAGTTTCCAATGCATTTATCATGGTAATTCTTGTCTGTTTTCACTTAAGCTGGTGGCTGTAGTTAGTGTTTTGAATATTAACTTGAGCAGAAATGTTTGGGCCTTTTTTTTTTTTTTTTTTTTTTTTCCCCCCTGAGTTCTGCTGCAATTGGCTACTTGATTCTACCTATTTTTAAAAGCAAGTCTCTTCAGGAGATGAGTCTTGACAAATTTGAATATGAAAAGAAGCATGCAAAAGTCAATGTTAATATCTTGGTGATAGAAATCTCAAGGGAAATGCTCATTTTTATGATGTGATTGAAGGTATCTATTGGAGAAATATGGATTTTTTTTTTTTTTTTACAAAAGAATTCTTAATTTTTACAGAATTGCCCAATTTATACTCATTTCAGTGGCTGACTTGTGGTGGACAGTTTTGCTTATGAATAATCAGTAGTCCCTGAAGTTTTGGGGTTTTTTTAATAGTCTTGTTTATTATAACCAAATAGTCAGGATTGAAAGGAAACAGTCTCAGATAAATTTTACTTGCAAATTGTTTCCTATTCCACCAATCCAGAAATCGTATCACAGTGTAATACCTGGTTTAGTGTAGCTTTAGATGAGGGTTGTTAGGAGTGGCCTGGTTTCTCTCCTTCTTTTTCGTAGCCCAGGAAGTATCGACTGGGGATGCTGGATGAGAGGATAGTTCCGGTGGGATCAAAAGCAAGAAAATCAAAGAACCCTATCGGCTGTCTGGCTGACAGGTGTAAAGCAGGAGTACCCATCAATATGGTTTGGTGGAACAGAGTCACAGAAAACAATTTACAGGTAAAATTATTTCTTACTAGTCATTTTTTCAGTAGTTTGGATGCTTTATTTTAAATTTCGGAAAATGTTAGAAGCAGTTACTCCAAATACAGGTTGAAATCAGAGCAAATATGTCTTTCGCAGCGAAGGCATAGTAGCCCTTCAGGAGAGACACTCAGATGTTTTCTATTCACCTATTGCTGTGCTATGTACTTTGCTTAATTGTGTTATAATCTGTAGAGGAGAAGCAAAAGTAATCATTAAATGTATTCTAAACCCAAACAAATGTAACCTTTTACTTTTTATATGAGAAAAGTTTCTATTGGAAAAATCAGTGATCTTTGTTGAAATGATTGACACTTAATGCAAATAAATTCCCTCAGTACAGAATTTAAAGATGTAACCAACATGATCAGAAAATATAAATTTTAATTTTGATATTAGGATAGCTTACATTTCTCAACTTGTTTGTTAAACTTTATTGTTACTTTGTTCCTGAATTTTCTTCATCTGCTTAAGAAGGGAGAAGTACAGCTGGGTTTGAGCAACTTGTATAAAAGTAGCGAGTTATCCTTGGGGTGTTGATGAAGAATAATTTGAATCTAGGAGGAATCTGCTCCATGTCCCTTAAAATGGGAGTTAGATGGAAGTTATAATAATAGTGGAAACTGCAGCACTGCTGCTAATACTGTTTTTCACGTATGTGATGCTTTTGATTCCTTGGAGATCATTACTTTAGTTTTTCCATGAGGGTTCTGTTAGTTTTGATATTTTCTAGGTGAGTGAAATGGGTAACTGACAGCAGACTAAATTTGTGACATCTTAACGGTTTCTTTCAGTTTGCTAAATTTTTGCCGTGTAAGGGCCAACATGAATCTTGTATGAGAGCCCTTCATACAAATACTACTTTTCATTGCTTATGTTTCGACATCGATGTTACTGAAGTTGGGAGTCACAGGCAGTGTGATGCAGGCAGACTGGTGCTACATTGTGTGGGGGCATTTGGGCTTACATCTATCTTGGCCCTTTTGCTGCTGGGGAAGCAGCACAGCCAATGTGGAGAAAAGAGGAAGCATAAAGGAAACATTGCTAGAAGGACAAGGTAAGATTGCAGAGGATTGGTTGGTGCCTGTGAAGCACTACCTTTCTTAAGGGAGAGAAGGCTGACAGGTTGAATTTGTATGTACCTAATGGGAGTATAAGCTGTAATCGACAGACAGTTGCTTGGAGAAGAGAGAATAAAAAAATTGGTCTTTCAGATTTCAGGTGGTTATTAAAGGGCAGGAAAAGCCCCATTTGTACTCATGTCCTCTGTTGTTTTCTCAGCTGTTCAGTGTTGCAGCAAAGTTTGTCTTTGGTTGACTTCACTTAAAACAGAGCAGAAAAAGTGTATATGGAGACTGAAGAGCCAGTAGTATGAGACGTGGAACTTCTGCCCAGGAGCAATTGTCTTCTTAGTACCTATGCCCTCCAAAGCTGTGTTGACAGTGTGGCAAAAGGAAGCTCAAGGTCCCCTAGTTTTCTGATACTAGTGACAATAGTCTGGTACTGGCTGCAGAGCATATGGCTTTTGAAGGGTGCAATTCCAAGTTCCTTTATTGTGCCAGGATCTCAGCTGCATAATTGATTTAAACTATGTACAGCGTAAAACTTTGTATTATGTAATGCAATTATGTCTCTTCCCATGGTGATGTGGGACTTCAGAAAAGCATGGATATGCTTATGTGGTGGAAATAACAATAGGAGGATGTTCCAGCCACAGGAAATATAACTGGAGAAGAAATAGGAGAGATTACAGAGAAACTGTGGAGTCTGAATGGGGAAAGGTGTAAAACCAGGCTGCAGATGAGATTATGGGGAATATAAAGCTCTACCTAGATGAGAACCCAAATTTTATTTTGAGGTGATCATTGTAAATCTTTATATTGTAGTGTGAACATTTTCTAAATTACCATTTAAACAAAACTTGGACTGTTAAAAATTGGAAGTTTTAATTACAAATGCACAGAAAATGGCTGGAGAAGTTTGAAAATATGAAAAAATGGGTGGTGTCATACTGAGATTTCAGATTGACCTTTTTTTGTCCACTTCATTATGTATGTAATCCACAGATAGCATTGCTCTTCAGTATTTTGAAATACAGGCTGCTTAGAGATTTTTGCAGGTGTTAATATAGGTTACACAAACTATATTTTGGCTGATGGTGAGTGCTAAGTAATAAGGTTGAATTATAATGGAAGTACATTTGTTTGAGGACATATTTTTCATTTGTGTTTGAAGATGAGAAGGCAGAATTACATCTCACTTGCTGAGGACTTGCGATGCTGTGGAAGTCTTGAAGCTTTTGTGTCTATGTAAATGTCCACTCTTCCAAATGTATGATTTCAGATGTGGAAATACACCATTTCATGGTGTAATGTTCGGAGATCTTTGTCAAAAAAGTGTCTGTTTAAAAAAAACAAGATAATTTACAACATGTATTTTAAAACAGTATAAATGTTTCTCATGCATGGCTATGAATTTATAACCCAAATCTGTATTTCTTAACTGCTGTGTTAGATTTATATGATTAAAAGTGAAGTCCATAGTGGCTTGTATTCTGTATTGTGCATCAAAAAGTAAAAAAAGAAAAACCCAAACCAAAAAAACCCAAAGTTCATTCTGTAGTGAGATGGCCTACCTTATATTAGGAAATGTCCTGAGCTACTTCACTGCCACATGATACATCATGAAAGACAATGTTAGTTCTCCTTAAAATAGTAGGTATAGATTGGCTTTTAGTAATACGGATCAGTTCTTAATCACCATGTTTGTTTCTTGAATACAAAAACCCCTATGAGAATGAAGTTTTCATATACTTAGCATCAAGGACATGGACTTTAAAATTTCAGTTTTTCAGTTTTCATGAAATTGTCTGAACTCTTCTGCAAGAGTAGAAGAGCAATATGGCTGATAATGTTGGCGAATTGAAATTTGTTAGAGCTAATTATACAGGTGATGCAATGACTTGTCACAGTAATTGTGATAAGATAGCATGTTGTAGAAATTCAGTAGTGGAAGGGAAGGAGACTTGTTTTGAAGCCCTTGGTGACCTCCGGTTTCTGCTGGGCTGCTCTGACATCACAGAATGTGTCTTTTGCTGATGCTATAGTAAACAAGGAATCCTAGAAACAGAGGAATTGCAGCGATGTTCTCGAGACAAACTGAGCTCCTCATATGGCACATCTGCATATTTAAAACAACAGCAAAGAAAACCCAAAAAACCCAAGCAATACTTTTGCATGGTTTTGGATTCTGAAGACCTATTCTGAAACCTATGCCAAGCAGACTGGTAGAGGACTGCCCTGCTTTATAGCATGGGTGTACTTTAGTGGTGCTTTTCTGAAACCATTACAAGATCATGCAATTCAGGATGTCAGAACAGATCAGCATAAATTTGGTGGTGAAGGAGAGCATAAAAAGAGAAGAACTAAAAGGCTTGTATCCAGTTTTTAGCATGGTAAGTACATTAGCACATCTTCCAAAATAAAATTGGCCTACTTTTTGCTTTAGGTAGCGGGCTTTGGTTGAATATGGGACCAGAACCAATCTAACAAAGTGGTGTTAAAGCCACTGAAACAGGGGTGGTGGCTCTGCTGCTGCTGTACAGCTTTGTACTGTGTTGTGAGATGCCGAATAGGAAATGAGAGAGAAGGTGGCTTCCAGTACTCTTGTTGGATCCCTGCTCCCTACTGTTGTTGGGGCATTCCAAAGGCTCCCTAAGTTGTATATCCCTGTGTTGCAGTATACATGGCAGTTTGAGGATTCAGTTATGAACGAATGCAGCAGTGTGGCTATAGGAGCTCTATAACTGAGGAGCATGAAGGCAAATCATACATATTGAAATTGATAGTTGATGAAACAGGAATTTTCATTTTACTTCTGGATTACAGAAATCTGTTGAGATGTGCAACTCCTCAATATACAGTAATGCTGTGTGCTGCTCTGTAGTACTCCAGTGATGGTTTTCAGACGAGATCTTAGCTTCCTCTTTACTTTCATCTGCACCTTCTTTGAGGGAGCCTTGAATTGTTTTTTTGGTGTCGCCCACAAAATATTTTGTTTCTTCTGCTCCACACTGTATTTCCTTTTATACCTTTAAAAGAATAAAAGCCACCAGACAAACTCTGTGCTGAATGGTAGCACAAATGAGCTGTTTATAGTCCTTCCCCCATGTTTTAAATATCTGGTGGCTCCATCCTTACTAATGTCATCAAGACTTAATTCAGACTTCATTTAGACAGTATTTGATTTTTATAATATTTTGAATTCTCTGATGTGTAGAAGTATAGAAATTGGTTTTGTATGTGGAGCTGGATGGACTCAGTTTTGTGGTCTCTTTGCAAGTTTCTCTGCAAAGCTCACTGGGAGGAGGCCTCTCTCTCTTTGAGAGAGCACAGACAAAGAATCTGAAAGTAGGGCATTTTGGTGAAATTTCTACATGGAATCAGTCTGAGAATGCATTATGCAGGTATTAATTAAGATAATACACAGGGAATTTGCTTCCCTGCTATTGTCTGACAGTATTGCTATGTATTTACTGAAAGAAGCAGGGGGAGCTTGAAACTGACCTGGGTGAGAGGAAAAAGGGAATGGTAGTAATTTTAGCAAATGTATGAGTTGGAAATTACTTTAGGTAGGTTGCTAGAAAAATCTAACATAGCTGACAAGGCTGTACTTGTTTCTGTTTAATGCTGTTTGAAAACATATTACTGTTTTGAATTAATTTTGTGTGCCTTTCTATAGAACATTTGCATTTGGAACTGAAAATGCAGTCTTTAGTTTGTTGCAGAGTGCAGACAGTGCTAGTGCGGTTTGTGTTTCTTGTTTGGATTTTAGAAAGTACATTCACAGCTTTTGTTCTTAACATCACAGTATTGAATAATTCATTACATGTCCTCTAAGTACTTTTTGCATCTCCATTCTTTTAGTTACTCCCAAGGTTTAAAGTCTTCAATAACTGTTTTATCTACATCTTTTACTGATCCCAGGTGACTCAAAGTTCTTAAACCTGGTCTAGCATGAATAAGATACTTTGAGATGAGTAATCAAGTGAAATTTGTTTTAAAGCTGTGCTTTTGGGAAATTTAAACAACATACAGAGCTCATTAGATGTAGATTATTTTCATTCTTATCAAAATTTAATTTTTTGTACTCAACTTCATTTTGGGAAGTTTGGTAGGATTCTAACAGAAAATCTGTAAAAATGCCCTGTAAAAATTCCCAAAGGATTGGGAAGCATAGTTCCCTTCAAGCTTACCATTGATGCAAGTGTAAAACTAACAGTAGAATTTACACTTTGTATTATGAGTTACCAAAGTGAAAGTAGAGTATTTTTCCAGACCAAGAACATAATGACCAATGATTCAAGAAATTAAGAGTGTGGATTCCTAATTTGGGCATATTTGTATGCTTATTATTGCAGAATTAGGTTATTGACAAAGTTTGAAAAAATTAAAAGATTAAATATTCATTCACTTCATCTAATCCAGTCACTTACATTAGCCTACATGCTATGGAAATGTCTGGGATTTGTTTTTTTATTTTGTTGGAAGCAAAGTGTATGCAGTGCGAAGTTAATGGTTTACTTCCAATGAAGACTTGTATGCCTTTGGAAGCATTTTAAGAAGTGCAGCTTCACATAGATGTATTTAAACACGGCCTGGGGTTTTCTGACAAAGTATTTACTATTTTTGACCACAAATTAATAAATTTTGTGGTACTAGTGTGATTAGTTAATTCTGGCTGATGGCTGTAGATGCCTCAAGTGTTTTGTTTTGTATTGTTTTTTTTTTTTTCCTGTATTTAGAACACAGATTGAATGTGGAAGGGCC
Organism: Ara ararauna; assembly: GCA_028858755.1. Classification (NCBI taxonomy): domain Eukaryota; kingdom Metazoa; phylum Chordata; class Aves; order Psittaciformes; family Psittacidae; genus Ara; species Ara ararauna. Next base: position 112,504,123 of record CM054378.1, on the reverse strand, counting down.
TTTTTGAAATAGGAACCAGAAGTTAAATCGCTATTTTTAACCAGTGAGGAAAGTCTTAGATTACAGCTTCATGTTTTGTAATATCACAGATAAGTAAACCAAGCTATTACAATAAAGGGTCTAGCTCTGCAAATCAAGGCTGTTTACTCATCTAAAATGCTTTCATAAAAGTTATATAGAAAAACTCAGTCTTACCAGGTTTTGATTCTGATAATGTACTGTGACACCACTGAATTTCCATCAGGTTTGACCCACTGTTGTTTATAATGCTACAGCATAAACCCAAACTGCTCTAGCAGGTTCCTGGGTTTGACTCTTTTCTTGGATAAACTGAAACACCTACCAGTTAAAGTGGAGCTCTCAAACAACTTTATCTTAAAATGATGGTGGATATATAACTAACTTTTAGAGACCAAAACTGGTCCATGAAAACTTGCAGAATGCATTTAGACATGAAAAGCAGTCCTCTGCTGTAGGCATTGATTGAATCAGCTGGTTAAAGTGGTGAGAGTTTAGTCAGAATGGTATGGATGGGGTTTTGGAAACTCTCTCAGTTACCCTAGGAGAGGCTGAAGTTACCTTCTGGAAGCTATCTTTTCTTCCACTTGCATGCTTCAGTTTTTTTGCCATGTCCTGCCCTTGTTACCTGGTTGACACAGTTCAGGTATGGTAGAGCTGTGGATGTGTTATGGCTAGGTTTAGCAGTGGAAAAATGTGGATTTTTGCAGTGGAAATTATGTGTTTTTAACAAGATGCTACAAATTCTGTCCCTTGCTGTCCCAGTTGTTTGTTTGATGATGACTTTTCAGCTCTATCACTATTTGAACAAATTATACTTGGCTGTTTACAACCTTTATTATTTTCTCCAGTTTCAGTGTAGGTTTGGCTGAATGATTTCATGCCAGATTTTATCTGGAGGAACATCATTCCAGTTTTTCTTTAATAAAATGTGATTGAAGAGTTTTAAAAGCCTTATGAACTTTTTACCCATGTAAATTTAAGTGTTTTATTTCCCTGGTCTACTTATTTGGTTAAAGCTGTTCTTTGAATATTCAGACACATACCTATATAGAATGACTAATATGTAACATCATAAGGTGGCTAGAGGTTAAAATATACTGTGTGATTAAGGGTGGGATATGCTTACTATTTGCTTTTAAACCTGAAAATCCTCTTTATTTTATAGCTTTTAAAATCCTCTTTCTTTTCCAGTGCTTTGAAATAAATTATTACTATGATATTTGGCTGAAGTATTCAAATACTTCAGATACTAAAAACAGATTAACCCCAAAAAATACTTTTTTTCACTGTCTAAATTGGTGTTATGTAATTACATTTCTTTTCTAATTTGGCAATAACTTAGCTTCTCTGATGCCACTTTATTCATATCAGTAAATATCAATGTTGGTAACTTGACCACACATAACATCTGTTAGTTATTTTAAAACTGCCTAAACCCAAAGTACTCCAATATAATTTGCTTTAAAAGAACATTATGGATTATCTTAACAGTATCTTTGTCTATTGGGAGTTGTTACTGTCATCTCATTTTAAGTCTTGCTTAGACTACTTTTGAGAGGTACTCTGAAGAGTAATTAATAAACCTAACTTTGACAGTTAATAATCTTCAAGCTTTTCAGTGTGTTCATGTAATAACTTGCTTTATTTCTTGGCTTAATTTCTTTTCTCCTTCCACTAATGCCTTTTGCAATTTGCTATCCAATAATAAGCTTTTTGCCTTCTGACTCTAATTAGGATTTTCTTCTAACCCTCCTTACTCTATAGCAAACAAAAAACTCACCCACAAACACCACCACCCAAAAACTCTACGAAGCTTTGCACAGATTTTGGTAGAAATTAAAAGCTGGTTCTGTGATACATTTTATGTACTAATAAGTAATGAATGTTTGACAGTCACTCTCCTGCTATTTGCTTCTGTGGTACCAAATCAAACCTCATTATTAAAAGTGCTACATAAAGGAAATAGGTAATTAAAACAGAAGTTAACATCACAAAAAAAGGAAGTAGAGGCAGGGATAACTTCTTTAGTTGGAATAGCTTTTACTGCCTTAATCTGAAACTGTTTCATAGGTTGAGATGAAATCTCTAAGATCATGTAGTAAGCCTGTGCAGGAATGGCAAGGCTTTCACTGGCAAGTCTGCTCTCCAATTTTGTAACATAATGCTTATGGAAAGCCTTTTGCAAAGTATTAGTATGAACTCAAACATCAACTGTTCATGTGGAAAGCTTGCTAATGCTACTTCAGGCATAAGCTAAAACACACTTAACATCTGTTAGTGCTGACCAGCTTCCAGTATTGCCTGTTCTTCTTAGCATTCTGTCTGTAACTTAAAAATATCCCCTGCACTTGGTAGGCTTACCTAGAAAGTATTTTCTACCAAATAGATGCTGCCCATCTCTTAATAAACATTTAATTTACATTTATTTTTAAACAGACACCAAATCCTTCTGCAAGCGAGTTTGTTCCTAAAGTAGGATCAACCTCCAGGCTGAGTAATGTATCCCAGTCAAGTATGTCTGCCTTCTCTCAAGCCTTGTTCTCTCACCCCTCCATGGGAAGTCCTGCTACTGCTGGGCTAGCACCAGGTAAGTTGAGAGTAATGATTTTCAGTACAGTTACTTCTTTCAATGTCAAACGTAACCTCATGTAGATAGTTGTCAGGTTTATTGGGGATAAATATAGCCACCTCCTTCTTTGGCTCCTAATTTTAAGTTCATCTTCAAGCATATAGACATGCAGGAACTTGGGGTTTATCTTCCAGTAGTGTGGAAATCATGCTGCACGCTGTGAAATCTGTTCAGCCACAGCAGCACTGAAATTAACTCAGCTTAACTTGCTCTGCCCTTTTTTTTGGAGAAGAGGTGCTGAACTACTACATACTGTCCTCTGTACAGTCCTTGCCAGAGCAGTACCTGAAGTTGCTTTGAATTAGTAGTGTAGAAATTCACTGCAGTTTAGAGTGAATGTGTTCTGTTTACCAACACAAACATGCACTTTTGTTTCTAGAGAATATAATCTGGAAGTAACGATTGTCAGTAAAATCTTGATGAAAAATAAGAAGTAGAAGATAAACTTATTCTAAAATAATTGGCCTACCAAGTAGTGTTAATTGTTGTATCTGTCATACGTAAACTCACTTTTAAGACCCATTTATGATTATTTCCCATGTTTACAGTGGTTACCAAAATGTGTTCTGTGCAGGCATAAAATGTGCCAAGCTTTTTTTAATTATTTTTTGCACTTAAAAAGTTCAAGCTCTTAATGCATCTTTTGGGCTTCTTAACAAGTTAGCTTAATTCTAATTATTCTTCCTTTTTTAAATTAAATGAAATTGTTCTAAAATATAACCATCAGCAGACCCGGATACTATACTTTGCAGATCCTTTAGCAAGCTTCTGCATGTACTTAAACCTTTGTCAGTTTCCTGCCACTCACAAGATGCATTAGGAGGCTGGCAAAAGGCAGAGGGCCAAGTATTCTAAGAACTGTTTTTTAAACCAGGATTGGCAATTACCATCTATTAAACAGAACGTCAGTCATTCTTGGTGCCGGGGATAAACATCTGTCAGTGTGAAAGGAGGACTTAGCTTGCATGTTATAACTGTCACAACAGGCTAGGAAAGCAATTTGATGCTTCTGCTGACCAAATGAACATATTGCAGTACTCTGTCTGATTGATACTATATTGTGCTGTACAGTCTTATTGGAAAACTGTTGTGTTTATATGCCTCTCAGCCTTGTCACCTGGATTGAAAAGTGTATAAAGGATTGGATTGAAAAGTGTATAAAGGATTAAATAGAATACAGTAAAATGATCTACTTTTGGAAAGTATCCAGTGGGGTCTCAGAGGGATCCTTCACAGTCCAATTTCTTTACTATCTGTAAGTAACACTTGAAAGGATAAGTAACACTGATGAAAGAAGTTAGCACAACGATTTGAGCTCCTAGAAATATAGTTGCCAATGCTGAAAACTGTCTAGGTTCAAATACTCTTGTTTGTTTTATGGATGAGAGGGATGTGGGAGTATTCACAAGAGCTAACTTTAGGCAAAGTTGGCTTGTTTCCCTGCTCTTCCTGTATAATTAAAAAGAAAATATAGTTCAGAGTAGGGACCTGGGCTGGGTGCTCTGAATTTCTCTAGAGGCTTCTTTCTCTACACTGAGTGCAGTATTCTCTGAACTGAATGTCCTGTGTAAATAATACTCAGACACTTCTATTTAAATGGTTTTGCTGTTGGTAGTATGTATCCACAGAAAATTCTGTTACCTCAAGGTGAGTTAGGTGGTGCTCTTTCGAAAAGATTAGGCTCTTATATAAGAAAGCAGTATTTATGTGTGACATAACTACACCCTTTAGGTCATACAGGCTGACAGAATAAAAAAAAATCTGAATCTGTTCTAATGTTTTCATTAAAAATTAATCTGTTAGCTTTAAGTGAAAACAAATTCAAATGAAACCCATGCAAACAGTTTGTGGGCGTTTTTCCTTTAAATAAAGGTAAGTTTTCTTCCAGTTAAATGGTGTATGCTTTCCGGTAGAGAGTGTACACATTTCAGGAAACATGTAAGATTTAAGCATTTGCATGAGATTACGATTGCTTACCGTAGTTTACAGGATACTGAAAGAAATTAATGTCTCCTAAGAAATAAGGAGATGTACTAGGAATAATTTGTTAAAAGTTCCATAGTTTAATTCACCCATAATGAAGTAGGTAAATGATGAGAACAATCCTTTGATTTTCCTCTTGCAGATGGAAAACTTTAATATATCTAATTTACATGATTTCTGTTAAGGTAGGTGTAAATCAAAACCACTTTTGGCATCTAGTATTTCAAAGGTAACCATTCACAAAATTGATTGTCCCTGGATAATGTTTTGCCTGTTTTATCAGTGGTGCTGCAGAAGTACTGGACAAAATGATCACTGAAACCTAGCCTCCTTTAATAGATAACTTGTATCCACACCTGACACATCTGTTAGCAGGTAGCATGGAAGATTGTTACCCCAACTTTTATGTGTATTTATTGAGGTAAGTGCTTTCTTATGCAACAAAGCATATGAAAGAAATGATGAATGTCATCAAGGTGGTAAGACAAACATTGTCATGTTAAACTTGAGACAGGACAGATGTATAGCTCCCATCAGAGAAAATCTTTGGCTTGGGTTTGCTTACATTAGGTTATCGCTGAAGAGTAATGTCTTTGTTATCAATGCAAATTACAGCAAATTGCTGTTGCTTCTGTATTTAGTCCAAGACAAACTCTGAGCTTATGCAGAATGTAAGAAGTCCTATTTCTGATGCCAGCATGAACCTGCAGGCTTAGGAACCAAGAGCATGAGGGTGATGTGCTTGTGACCACTTTATGCATCTCCATTTGTGATGGGCTACAGGAGTGTCGTTGGAGTGCCTAACCCAAGCTGGAAATGAAACACTTTCAGCTGAGGTGGTTTGAGTGGCCTAAGGCCTCAAGAGCTTGTTCAGACATCCCGTATCAAAAGTGGTGCAGCATTCTATGGAGAAAGTTCCACGGTCATTCTGAAATAGCACAAGAAAGTAAGAAGGAAAAGAGACTGGAAAATCAGGGTTTGGGTTTTTTTTTTTCCCCAATACGATAAAGGAGGAAAAATGATGACCATAAAGCTTAGGGAGTTAAGCAGATTTAAGTAGCTTGGAAATATGCAGCTACAACCTCTGATAGACCTAATAGAAATCTTATAATAAAAATAAAAATTAAAGGATGTTGCTTTAAGTTCTTGAAATAATCTGGTTTTATTGTTTGCTTTGATTTTTCATTCCTAAAAATGTACCTAGTAGTCTAAAGTATCTCTAATGTGCAGAATATTAATATGATAAAATGTTAAATGCTTAATTTTTGACCTCGGTTATAATCTTAGAGGCATAGGGATGTAGTTGCAGATGAGTTGAGAAGAAAAAAGGGGAGAGCTCAATGTTGTTTTGTCAGAATCACTGGCATGATATACTTGTAAGTAGAAATCAGATTATTAAATCACCATTTTTGGCCTTTAAGTGAGCAAGTGTTGATATAAATTGCTATTCAAAACAGCTTGGTCCGTATTCACCACATTGTTAACATCCTATGTTCAGTACAGTCTTTTTTCTTCAGTATGAGTCAGTAGGAATACACATTCACCTTTTAATACAGCCATTTTCTTTTATTTTTGTCTAATTCTATTTTGTTGTGGTTAAATATTAATATTAGTAAGGGTTTCACTGATTGAAATATTAATGAAGTTGTTGAGATCTGCTGGAGTTTGTCCATCCAGTTGTTTGCTCCTGTAAGTACTTAGCTATACATCAGTTTCACCGTATTAAAAGGTTTTCTTGTGATACTGCACTTTATTAAGTTATTTATTTAGACTCTGTAGAATTTAACACAAGTGTCTCAGCAGAATCTATCACCTTTAATATTTGCTGCCTCAGCCTATCAGCACCTACTGCAGCACTAGCAGCAAATTTTCTGTAACTCGTAGTGTAACGTTCTAGTAGTATAAAACCAAACTCTAGTCAAGTGTCTTTCATATCTTGAACTTACTATGCATATTGGCAAATGAGGAGCCTGTATGTTACGCCCACTAGATGATTTTTATTGAATCACAGAATCATAGAATAGTTTGGGTTGGAAAGGACCTTAGATCATCTAGTTCCAACCCCCCTGCAATGGACAGGGACACCTCCCAGTAAACCATGCCACCGAAGGCTCTGTCCAACCCGGCCTTGAACACCGCCAGCAATGGAGCATTCACAACTTCCCTGGGCAACCCATTCCAGTTTTCATTGAACTCTCAATGTCCTACTAAAATGAGACCTAATTGAGGCTGGAAGGGCATTTGAAAGGATTCAGCTAACTCTGTCTTCTTTCAGTCTTGCTTTAGTACTCAAGCAAAGACATTGAAGGTTTATATTTGTAACTATTCTTTGGCATGATTTTTTTTTTTTAATCAATCTTATAGTGGAAATTGTATCAGTAAGAGCTGCTAGTGATACGTTTATCTTTTTTTTTTTCTTTTGAGAACTTTCGTTAGAAGGTCACTATCATTTTAGTGAAGTTGTAAGTTATCACTTTAATTTTTAAGGTAGGATTTACAGTATACTGTCTTGTTCATTTAGTTTTTATCTTAAAGTAGGGAAGACTTTGGTTAATTTTTCATTCGTATATATGAAGGCTGCTGTTATGTTCTTTTTTCTCCTGGTTCATGTGGTTGAATATTTTATTGAAACAGAAGTTTCATGAAGCCAGTTACTTCTGCCTCAATAGAGATTACATGTTTGCAAGGACTTTGGTTAATACCGTGTTTTATTGCAATAGAGTGAAAAAGACGTCAATAACTTTCCCTAGATGAGGATAATCCCTTGAATATCACAGACACAAATTGTAGAGTTGCTTCAGTTTTTTGTCCATAATTATCCATCCTTCAAGTTTTAATAGTAATACATTGTTTCCTTTGAAATTGCTCTTTTCCTCAAGTGGATTAAGAATGCATTCATGTTTTAGTCCTTTGCTAAGATGTAGCTATTTATACAGTAGCTATTGAAATATTTGTTACTCAGTTGCTCAAAGCAACTCTTACCCTAATGGAAACTTACTTTATTTTGTAGCATAGACCAGTGCTGTCACAATGTGTAACATTTCATGGTCATTCTATTGACTTGTAAACAGATTTTTAGGATGCTTGTGTTACCGTTCAGAAGTACTTTGAAATCAAACATTCAGTAGTGCCTATTAAAATTCACATTACTTAATACAGTAATCAGCAAGCAATTATTCCACTATACTGCTTATCTGTAATGTGTGTGTATACACACACCTATGTGTTAATATAAAGAAAAGCTCTGGCCCAGAAAAGTGTAGACTTTATATTTTGCATATTCTTATATTTTATGTTTTTATAAAAAGAATAAATGACTGAAGAGACTCAACTAAAGATAATGAGGTAAAACTTTCTTGTGGGTTATGTTAAATACTCTGGTTTATCATAGGATAGTTAGGGTTGGAAAGGACCTTAAGATCATCCAGTTCCAACCCAGGGACTCCTCACACTAGACCATGTTGCCCAAGGCTCTGTCCAACCTGCCCTTGAACACTGCCAGGGAGTATTTACCAGGTTGCTTTGGGCATGTTGGAGCTATTCACTTTTCAAGAACAAAAGAAATAATTGTGCTCAATTAATGTGCATCATTTTTGAGGTGTCAAAGTAGTAAATTATTTGAGTTAAATGAAAGGTTACAAATATTCTGTTAATATCATTAGGATAATATAGCTTCTCAGTCACTTTTCCTTAACCACTGATTACACTGTTAATACTAAAATTGTTATTTGCTTTTGTAGTTCGCTTAACAAAAGAAAGAAGTAAATGTAGGAGGGATGCGACTACTCTAGGGACAAGACATGCATATAAAAACACTCCTACATGTTACTGATGATTCATATTGAGAACTCTCAATTAAAATAACTATTTTTTTTTTTTGTAACTAAAGAGTGTGTATACAATAAAAAAAAGTTGTTCTTGCTTTTATTAGTCAGATGTTGTCTTAAATTACTCTGATTACCAGAGCTTATAAATGGGAGTAAATTGAGCAAATATCTGGCTAATTTTCAGCTGTCAATAGAGCATTAAATATAAAAGTTGTGCATCTTATATCCTTTCAAGAAATTTACTGTGACTAATAGTGTTCTGACAGTTAAAGAGGAGAAAATAAAACCCAAATGGAGTAACAATAAATTTAAAAGATTCTTTCATTGGCGTTAGTCTAGGACCTTCTGCTGGTAACACTAGGAGTTTTTTGAAGGGTTCTCTTCCTCAGTAGTACCCTTGAAGGTTTGTTACAGCTTAGCGAGCTCTGTTGACTGCTGTCATAACTATTACATAAACATTTACTTTTTTTTTTTTTTCACAGTTTTAATAAACTCTCTTCTAGACACAGCATGAATTTGATGCTTCCTAGTACTTCTGTGCCTTTCTTTCTGGTTCTTCATGAGTAGATCATAAGTTCCCAAGCTCTTTCTCTCTCAACTAAACAAAGATATTTGGGGAAATTTTTCTGTTCAGTCTTACTCTTGATGTTTTACCTCTTAACTCTTCATATAGATGTAGCAATTTTTTAGCATCTCACCTGCTCAGGATATTACTGGTAGTGAGGGCTGTTGTTTGTCAAACTGCTAATTTTTTTGGTGACAGGTTTGATCAAGAATATCTTCTTGTGTTTCTTTAAGGAATGTCACTGTCAGCAGGATCTTCTCCTCTTCATTCCCCCAAAATAACTCCTCATACATCTCCTGCTCCTCGAAGAAGAAGTCATACTCCTAACCCAGCAAACTATATGGTGCCTACTAGTGCCTCTGCTTCTGTCGCTAATGCTGTCTCTCAGCCTCCATCTACTGGCCAGGTGATACAGAAGGAAACAGTAGGTGGAACAACATACTTCTATACTGATACAACTCCAGCACCTCTAACAGGAATGGTACGTTTGCTTTTGGTACAGAAGTGTATGGAACTTCCAAATCCTGAATTGGTTGATACTACAGAGATTATTCTTAACACTCTGAAACCCGTATTTTGTATGAAGATTAGGCCTTTTAATTGTTGTAATTGCTCTCCCAGATCACTGAGACTTAAGCACCTCTGTGTTGAGGGTTTTTTTCATACAGAAATCAAAGCAAAGCATTTTGTGTGTACCTCAGTGGATGCATATGTAATGAGAAAACATAAAAAATTCAGATTGCCTTTTTTTTTTCTGATGTGTTAAATAACTCTTACATTTACAGTGGAGAGGAAAAGGCACTTACAAAAATGTTAAAATATCTGTGTACGTACGTGCTCCCCTTTTTCTTCCCTGAAGTCATTAGTAGCGAATACCACATAAGGGAATTGTAATGTATCTGACAGTGTATTTGTAATACATACTGTGCATGAAGACTTTGTAGTTCAGTAGTTCAAACTAAAAGGGTGACACAACTTTGTTTTCCCTATTCTTATGGATTTAAAACTGTTTCTTAAAATGGTTTGGTTTCAGGTGTTTCCAAACTACCATATTTACCATCCAGCTGCACCTCATGTTGCTTACATGCAGCCAAAAGCAAATGCACCTTCCTTCTTCATGGCAGATGAACTCAGACAGGTAAGGTGATAGAGAACTTAAAGGAAAATCACATATATTGGCAAAACCTAAGAAATCACTATTAGTAGAGGAGAAATACCCACTCAAAATCTGCACAGTCCATTTTCACTATGGAGAACTTAAAAATTTAAGTCCTGTAATGGATGGAGTACAACAGAGGGTGGGGGCAGGCTACAACACATGTGACTACAATCTAATTTGCATGCCATGATTTACTATTCACCTAAGTACTCTTACTTCTTGTGTATTGTTTTGGTGTGCCTGAGTTAATTTACATAGCATTCCTTTAAGCTGTTGTCCTGTCCAGTTTTAAATCTTTCACTGATATGAAAGTATATGCAGGGTTAGTTGGTGAGCCTTTCTCTGAAGGCTGGCTGCGACTGTTATTTCAGTTTTACTATGGTGGGTGCCTCTGTCAATGTTAGTGCTAACTAATGTCTTCTGCAGCTCCTTCCTTCAGGAATTTTATATATTTTGTCACTGATGTTTTCAAGCTAGTGGTCTACTCCCTCTGCCCAGACACTTCCATCAACTTCCTATTTTAGCACAAGTAGCTGGTACTTTGAAGACAGTGTACTCTTAACTTATCAGAAATTATGACCTGAATTATAATGTTCAAAAACTTGACTTATTTTGTTCTTCAGGAACTGATCAACAGACACTTAATAACTATGGCTCAGATTGATCAGGCTGATATTCCTTGTAAGTAAATGTTTCTTATAAAATAAACTCGGATAGTATTGTTCTGTAACCTTGTGTATTCAATGATATTAATGCTATTTTGCAAAAGCCAAGCACGGCCTGTGGATAACCAGATACAGAGTATTTCACATATACAAAATTTTATTCTTCTATTATCTTTTTCTTCTGTAATTTTATTCTATTTGGAACCTCCTTAATGGTTGGGAATACTTAAAATTGCTGAGAGAGAAGAAAATAATTAAGACAAGTAAAGCCTTCTGAAGAGTAGTGTAGTATTACTTTGTGCATATTGAATAGTCCTGTAAAGGAAGCCTAAATCTTCAAACTCTGTATATAAACTAGCAAATTAGTTTGTTTTGAAGATGGGATTGGCTGGTTTATCAGAGAAGGCTTTGTACTAGTTGTCAGGCGAGAGAAGCAGATACTATTCATTGTAATTTGGCTTTTGGAGAATTTATAATTGACTCTGTTCAACTTGATTTAAGCACATTGCCTTTTTGTTGCAGCATCCTTCTCAAATGTGTTTAATATGGTAATGATACAGGAAAAAAAAAGGCAGTTTAGTTTACTAATCCAGGTGAAGTACAATTGTGTATCTTCTTGTAAGGTTAATCTTTTAATCTGATTTGTAAATCATCAGCACCTCTCTGCCTGTTTTCTAAACCAGTATGTTAAAGCATGGAAGGTTGATTGCTTTTCTTTTTTGTGCTGAAAATGGGGTTCAGCGGTCTGAAGTCTGAATGGAAATTGGTGCTTATTTATGATCTCTGCAGGAAAAAAACATCAAAGAAATATTAGAAGGGTGAATTTTTAAAGCAGATGAGAAAGTAGCAGATAGAACTGTGCACCTCTTCTGTTGATTTTTACTTGGTTTAACTTTTTTTGAAGACAGCTATTTTAGCTCTGTGGAATCTCTTCCACGAGCCCATATGGTGGTATTAAAGCAACAATAGTGAATTTTAACTTTACATGCACCAGAAAGATGGTGCAAAAAATTTCTTTTAATGACAGTAATTTTAATATTTTCTGCTGCTGTGATAACTTCCTCAAAGTCAACTGATGCCTAATGTTTCTGTGTATAAACTGATCTTAGCAGTTCCTGCGGAAGTGGACAGCTACCACAGTCTCTTTCCTTTGGAACCGCTGCCACCACCCAATCGGATACAGAAAACAAGCAACTTTGGGTACATTACATCATGCTATAAAGCTGTAAATAGTAAAGATGACCTGCCATATTGCCTTCGGAGGATACACGGTGAGAAAAATGGAGTTGACTCAATAGGGTTAGCATTCCTCAGCATGCTAGTCATAGTTTAATGTCTGGGTGGTTTTAAGTAGTTTCAGAAGAAACGTTAAAGTAAAAAATTCTCCCTCAAAACATTACATTTTAAACCATGTTTTTTTGTTCTTTTCTAGGTTTTCGTCTTGTTAACACGAAGTGCATGGTATTGGTTGACATGTGGAAAAAAATTCAGCACTCAAATATAGTAACTTTGCGTGAAGTGTTTACTACTAAGGCGTTTGGAGAACATTGTAAGGTTTTTGTTGGTCCCCTCCGTTTCCCCCCCTCAATGTTGAGACTTTTTTTCTAAATATGCTTGAGTTAGTAATTGTCACGCATTTCTATTTTTAAGCTCTTGTGTTTGCATATGATTTTCATGCTGGAGGAGAGACCATGATGAGCAGACACTTCAATGACCCTAGTGCTGATTCCTATTTCACAAAACGAAAATGGGGTAAGGAAAATACATTATAATACAATACTTCTATAAACTATTTCTAATATTTAAGCCGTAAATAGCTTGTCAGAAATACTCGTTCAACTTAATTTTTTATCTAATCAGTTCTATCATATCATAAGCTGACTGGGATCAGAGAGCTCTTTGCTTCCTTTCCATAAAATTTCTCTTTTTTAATTGAAAGGAAAGTATAACTAAAGTTAAAAGTTAAGGGAAAAGTCTAACAATGAACAACTTCTCTGGTCACGTTTGAGTTATGACTAATTTACAAAACTGGCATCAGTTTGTAAGGGAATTACAGTTCTTTGACAGGGGAGTAAGTTTGCATGGGACTGGGAGCCAAGAATTTGGAGGTCCTGGTTGCAGGTCATTCACTGAGTGACACCAGGCACTGGAGATATTTCCAAAATTGTAAGACACACGTTATATCAATTTGATGCTTGCTGTTCCAGTGCCTTCAGTTATAATTCTTGCCTCCCAAAGTATTATGAGGACTAATTAGTATTTTATTTCATGTTTTTGAATATGAAGTACTAGTTAAGGCAAGCAACTGATTGAAAAATCCCTGTAACACATTCTGTTCTGAGGCAAACTTCACATAGGTCTGATTTTTATTTCTTTTCAGATTTATACTATGGCTTCAAAGGAGTCACTAAAGCTACATCTACATTCATAAATAAAGTCTGTCACAGCGTGGTCTGTGGCTCGGCAAGTTGCCCAGCAGACCTCATATCCATATGGCTAAAGCCTCTTCCCCTCCTAAACAGTATGCTGTCAATCATACTGCCTATTTGGACCAGCCTGTGACCCGTGTAGTCCCACAAAGTGCATCCAGGTTTTGTCTGGATCAGAACAGGCCAAAGCTGTTAGTAAAGCACAGTGCCATGCTTAGAGAGGGAGAGAGAGAGAGTATTCAGGTGTGACAGTCACAGAAAGACTTAGGTTAGGAAGGTGCCCTCAGAGTATATTTGACCGAACTTCCTGCTCAATGCACGGCCAGCCCTGAAACTAGATCCAGTGGTAGGGATAACCAGAGGACTATGACCTGGTCTCGCTTATTTCTGTTTTCTTCTTCCTTTTGAAATGAGAGCATTTAGAATCATAGAATGGTTAGGGTTGGGAAGGACCTTAAGATCATCTAGTTCCAACCCCTTGCCATGGGCAGGGACACCTCACACTAGACCATGTTGCCCAAGGCCCTGTCCAAGCCAGCCTTGAACGCTGCCAGGGATGGAGCATTTACCACTTCTTTGAGGAACCTGTTCCAGAGCCTCATTAGCCTCACAGTAAAGAACGTCTTCCTTATATCTAACCCAAACTTCCCGTGTTAAAGGGGTAGTTTCCCATTACCCCTTGTCCTATCACTACAGTCCCTGATGAAGAGTCCCTCTCTGGCATCCTTGCAGGCCCCCTTCAGATACTTGGAAGGCTGCTATGAGGTCTCCATGCAGCCTTCTCTTCTCCAGGCTGAATGGCCCCAACTTTCTTAGCCTATCTTCATATGGGAGGTGCTCTAACTCCCTTATTTAGCTGTGAATTCAGTATTTTTCAAACACTGACTTAGAAAACTTTGATTACCAGATAGCCAAGTAAAGTATAATGAATTGGTAGCGTGTGAATACATTCAAAGACTTGTAAGTCCCTTATATACTGAATAATTCCCACTGGCTTTGCCCAGAACTGACTTGTATAAGTGAGGTTGGAACTTGAGTTCCACCACTGGTTTTGGTGGTAATATCTCAGTTGGAAGAAACCCTGGTTTGACTTTCATATCTTCTGGTAAGAGAAAGAATGTAATTACAGATTCAGCAAGCCTTGTGTGAAACTAACTTGGTAGGATAAACCTAGAACACCTACTGCCAGGTTGATGACTGTTACGTGCAGTACTAGCCTTTTGAAGGTCTCCTATGGTTTTCAATTTCCATGTAAATCAGTCCGTGTTATGTTTTTGTAGCTCTCTCTATAGTATTAGACAAAAATGATGTCTCTTCTAGGTAAAATAATAGAAGTTATTATAAAATTCTTGGGGGTACCTTCTTTTGTCACACTGGAAAAGAGTTAAGTTTTGCTTCTATTAAGGGCAGTCATGTCTCCTTTATCAAAGTTCTTTCAAGGAGTCTCTAGTAGATAACATCTTGGTTTTCTATGATGTTTATCAGTCTTTAAAAAAACTTAAGTGACCATGAAACAAAAGAGAAAGTTCTCAATGAATAACTGGTTAGAACATAAAAAACAGAGTAAGAGTGAACAGTTGACTTTCACAGTGACGGGAGATCACAAGAATATGTGCTGGGAGTTGTATTTCTTAACACACTCGCTTGTTTGCTTTGAAGATGAATAATGGTCTGTCAGAGTTTGCTGGTAATACCAAATCATTTTGATTGTTAAAAAAAAAAGGCCAATTGTGGTGGATTGCAGAAGGATCTTACAAGACTTGGACTTGGCAATAATCTAGCAGGTGATGTAATGCAAACTGATGTGATCAAGTGAAAACATAACTCTGAGCTTCAAACATAAAATGACAACCTCTGTGGTGGCTGTTACCAGTCAATAATAGATCTGGGGCTGTAGTTAAGTAGATTAAGGAAAATATTGTCCCCTTGCCGAATAGCTGTAAATAGGAAATGCATTGTTGCAGTTGAAGATGTGGGTGTATCATAGGCTCATATCTGTAGTTGTGGTCCTACTTATACATTTTGAAAGGTGTAGAAGAACAGCAAACAAGAGGTGACAGGGATGATCAAAAGCGTTTGGAACACTTCTGCATGAAGAATGGCAAGGTGGATTAGTACTTGTCATACTCTTAAAGATGGACAGGAATATGATGGAGTTAAAAATTACTGGAATATGGTAGGTATCTGGAAAATCATCGGATTTTTCATAAAAAATGAATAAGCAGCAATAGTTGCTATTTCTTCCAGCCTAAAACTAGGGAGTGACAAATGAAACTAGCCAGGTAGCAAATTCAAAACCCTTTTAAAAAGATAATCAAGCTGTGGAACTTTATAACAGATCATTGTGGGTGTTTGCTTGGGCTCAAGGGGAAAGTGGGATTTACTCATGGAGGAGAAATACTTGAGGATTGTTAACTGCAAAGACATATTTCTCATTCAGTAGTTCTCTGAGCTGCAAATTGGAGGCTAGTAGAATATTCCATTTCTTTATGTTTATATGCTCAGATATCCATTGCAAGCTATTTTTCTAATTCTAGTGTTAGGTGTCTTTCAAGCAGGCTGTGGGCTATCTGGATAATTTATTTGACCTACTACAGTTTCTTCCTATAGATAGGGATGGTCTTTGAAATCAGGAATAAGATACCAATTTCTGTTCAGTCAAACCAAAGTAGTATTTAATTAAAATGAACTGTTGTGGGAGAGCCTACAGGGATATGTAAGGAAGATAATTTTCTACTGCCTGTAGCACTTCTTGTAACCTGCTCTTCCAGTCTTTTTATTAGATAAAGTCACCTGAAATTCACAGATTTTGCAAATCATTCTGCACATCTTTGCTTTGGCCTTTCTTTTTTGGTAACTGCTGCTTTCTAGCTTGGTCCTCAGTAGAAGGAGCAATATAAGAGAGAAAAATAAGATTGCATACCTATAACTTGATTTCTCAGAATTGCCTGCCTTCACAGATCCTTTCTCCATCCCCTCACAGAGTTTCTTGGCCGTCTGCCTGCCTAGAGGAGACTCCCAAGAGAAGCAGGGGAATGGATGGAAGTTGGGTACTCTGCAGCATGAGGCCCAGATTAGTACAATTGCTTTTAAAGGTTTTAGAAGGCACAACACTGTGAACCTGATCAGTGAACTCAGAGAATTTGATTTCAGGTATGCAACCTTATTTATGTTGAACACTCCAGTTGGCAACATGAGACTTTGACAGTTAAAAGATGAGGATTATGTTTTACTTAGCTGTCTTGCATGTCACTGGTGTCAGTGTGATCAGTCTTGGGGTTTTTTATTTTTGCCAGGTTATTTACAGGCCCTGTTGCAGAACTACTTTGGAAGAGGCTTGGTGTGGGGGGAAAGAAATAGCAGCTTGCATTGATTTTTATACTGTAATATCTTTGCTACTGCAGAATGCTACTGAATTTATAGCTTGTGTTCTTTATGCAGTGAGATACCGTCTGTCTTTAGGTGGTACAGTATGATAGTCCAATGTTCTGTCATATTTTTCTAAATTCATACAACTTTTAAAAACGGGAGTCTGACTTTTTGGTTAATTGTTATTCAGAGTACCTATATTTGAAAAGTGCCTTTTTGTTTGATTCTCATGCCTGATATTCCCTCAATACTCATATTTCTATCAGAAGTGCCTAAACATGAGTTCTGTTGTTCCAAAACTTGTTGGGTTTCTTCAACCTTTCTGATACTTCTCAACTTCAGTTTATAGTACATTTAGTGCATTTATCTCTGCAGAAATGACCTCTTTAAATTAGCAAGTTAAACCAGAAGTACTGAGATGTTTTTCTTAACAGTCCAGTAATTAAATGGTAAACCACATTTCGAATGCATGTACTTTAAAACTATGGGCTACGAAATCTTGGCAAATCAACAGTAACTATCCACTGCTGCCAGTAACACTTTTTCTTTATCCTGATGAGTGTCTGTGGTTGGCAGAGATAAGTATACCTTTGATATGCCATTGATACTTTCTAATAAAGATAGACAAGTTTCCTGGGTTTTGTTTTCCTTTTTAGTACGTAACGCACAAAAAGGGACTTCACTGCTGACATTGCAGTTTTTGCATCCTCAGTTGCTGAGTGTTTGGGTTTTTTTGTTGTGGTTTTTTTTTTTTGGTTGTTTTTTTCATAAGATACACCTTTCATTGATAAAGAAATGTTGCGTGCTTTGACTGTTATGAGGAGAAAGAATACATGAATATTGAAAGTCAGGGTGAATGGTGTGAGGGCAAAATATGTGACTTGCAATTATCCTAAAATACCTATGCCAAAAGCTGTAACTCTTTCAAAGTAAATTCAAAGTATCTTCAGAATTTTTTACAAAATATAGTGCTAAACTGGTAGTTCAGAACCTTTCTATATGTTGAAAAATGGGAAATATAAAACTAAAGCCCAGTTTTCCTTGGAGGAGGGGAAATGAAGGCTGCTGCATTTTTATTTTTACTGTACGTTCAGTACTTGAACTCAGGAACAGAAAGAAAACACTGAACAACTCTCAATGTAAAAACCTGATTTACAGGACTGAGGGGTTCAATTTAGTGAGCAGCTAAATCTTTCATTGGGCTTCTGATTTTTCTCATAACTGTGATGTGAATTGGTGTTTGTTAGCATGCTTCTAACAGTGCTCCTGATGGTGTAAACCAGGTCTTACTCCCAGTGGTCCCAACTCTTCCTTCCACCCTGGACTGTCCCTGGCTTTAGCATTGCTCTAGGGAACTGAATTTCATTTAAATGCTTTTTCAATGAACTAAAGTAGTATACACATATATAACAGTGCAAAGGGTGCACTTGTTATTCCACTGAGAGCGTCATACCACAGAATTTAAATATATAAAAGTGCTGACAATGATTTTTATCTTAATGCAGCAAGGAGAAATAATGGATAACCTGTGTGGTTTTTTAAATGGCCGTTGTTACATTTTTAATCTTCTCTGTTAATATCTGTGTTCTGCATCTCAAAGAGATTAAAGTAGTGGGAGAGGTGAGTCTGCCCTGCAGTAAATGGGGAGAGCATATGAATTTTTGCATGTTCTGGCAGTGGATCCAACCTGTGGTGGAAAGCCTTTTTCAAATCAGCCATGAAATATTTCAAATGCTACTTTTTGGAGTCAAGTAATCCTGATAATTTTTGTACTGTTTTTCTAATGTTCTTGTGATGTTTTCCACTGTGTTCAGCACTGTTTGGAAAGCTTTCAGCTGTGTGTTTTGCCTGAAGAGTTATCTTTCAGGTCTCATCTCCTTGGGTCCTTGCCCAAGTACCATCTGTGGCAGGTCTTACAGGCCTTGTGGGACAGACTTTGTAGTTAGCATTGCAGGAAACTGAACTGCTTTAAATCTTACTTCTTTTAAACAGATGGGTAGGTAGGAGGGCATTTCAAAACGGATTCATCTAGCATTTTAGCTTGTACCTTTGGTGCATGGGAACGTGGGGTGCAGCCAACCAGTCTGAAAGCAGCAGCCTAGGTTTGGCTGTAGGACCTAAGTGATTCTTTCCAGTAGTAAAATAATGTTGTTGCTTGGTTGGGATTTTCTGATGGGGAGAAGAAGCTGTGTTGAACTCTATCTTGATCTTTCAGCTTTTCAGCATTAAGTTGAATGTTCTCTTGCTTACACTGCCTTTACCTGGAAATCAAAGGAGAAGTGGTGATGTTGCATACAGAAAAATAACTCCTAAGTTTTGGATTTTCTCTCTCTTTGGCATATTGTAGCAAGATTTCTGTTCTGGACTTACTTATTTCATACAGAAGTAGCTCTTACAGTGAAGAAGTCTTACAGTGTCCATACACATTCCTGTTAAACATAGCACACACATTGCTGTTTATGAAATATAAAGTGCATTGTATAGCAAGTAGTAACTAGAGAGTCTTGACAAAGGAGGTGCTATCTCCTCAGTCATTTTTGTATCATCATAATTTTTGTCATGCTGAAGAAGAGAGAATCATAAGGGGAATAAAGTTTGGTATGTGACACTTCTAGTATGCTGGTTTGTGGGAAGTTATTTGCATAATGATTCATCAGGAGGCCAGAAAAAAAATCTCATTCTATTCAGCCTTCAGTAGACATGCCAGGCATGTTGCTATTTAAAGGAGTTGATGTCTCAATTTTGTAATCTAAACCAAAACACCTTAAAACTGAAAAATGAACCAAAGTTTATAAACAAACAAAAACTCAGAAGTGAAAGCTGGGAATAATCCAAGCCCATCAACCCCAAATCTGTAAAATTTCTAAGTTAAAAATTTTCAGTAATGTTTCATTTTTTTTAACTCTTGCATATATTTGTGTGTGTTTGTATGTACAGATGCAAGTGCACACACACAAACTTACTTTGATCAGGTGCACAGATGTTAGTATGCTCCTCTAGGGAGAGCAAGGGTTAAAAAAAAGACCCAACAACAAAACCCAGGAAATAAATGTTTGGAGGAAAGGAGTGCAGGCAGTTAGAATTGAGTCTGGCCAGGGATGTCAGAGATAACAGGAAAGGCTTCTATAGGTATGTTGCTAACAAAAGACAAACTAGGGATAAGGTGGGCCTTCTCCTGAAGGAAATGGAAGAACTGGCTACGCTGGATTTGGAGAAGACTGAGGTTCTCAATGACTTCTTTCCCTCAGTCTCCACTGGCAAGTGCTCTAGCCATGCTGTTCAAGTCTTGGAAGGCAAATACAGGGACTGTGGGAATGAAGGCCTTAGGCCGACTGTAGGAGATAATCAGGTTGGAGATCATCTTAGGAACCTGAATGTGTGTAAGTCCATGGGACCTGATGAAATCCATCTGTGGGTCCTGAAGGAGCTGGTGAGTGAAGTTGCTAAGCCATTGTTCATCATATTTGAAAAATCATGGCAGTCAGGTGAAGTTCCAATAACTAGAAAAAGGGAAATATAACCCCCATTTTCAAGAAGGGGAAAATGGAAGATCTGGGAAACTACAGACCAGTCAGTCTCATCTCTGTGCCTGGCAAAATCCTGGAACCCATCCTCCTGGAAAACATGCTAAGGCACATGAAGAACAACAAGGTGGTTGGTGACAGCCAGCATGGCTTCACTAAGGGGAAATCCTGCCTGACCGATTTGGTGGCCTTTTGTGATGGGGCTACAGGACTGATGGATATGGGCAAAGCAGTTGATGTTGTCTACCTGGACCTGTGCAAAGTGCTTGACGCTGTCCTATATGACATCCTTGTCTCTAAATTGGAGAGACATCAATTTGATAGGTGGACCACTCAGTGGATAAGGAATTGGCTGGTTAGCCACATGCAGAGAGTTGTGGTCAGTGGCTCAATATTCAATGGCTCAGTATCCAACTGGAGACCAGTAATGAGTGGTGTCATTCAGGAGTTGCTTTTGGGACTGTGCTTGTTCAACATCTTCATGGTAACATGGACAGTGGGATTGAGTGCACCCTCAGCTAGTTTGCTGGTGACACCAAGCTGTGTGGTTTGGTTGATACGCTGGAGGGAAGGAATGCCATCCAGAGGGACCTTGACATGCTTGTGAGGTGGGCTGATGCCAACCTGATGAAGTTTAACCATGCCAAGTGCAAGGTCCTACAGCTGGGTGGGAGCAATCCCAGGCACAGCTACAGGTTGGGCAGAGAAGAGATTGAGAGCAGCCCTGTGGAGGAGGACTTGGGGGTGTTGGTTGATGAGAAACTGAACATGAGCTGGCTTCAGTGTGCCCTCGCAGCCCAGAAACCAACCGTATCCTGGGCCGCATCAAAAGGAGCGTGACCAGCAGGTAGAAGGTGATCCTGCCCCTCTACTCTGCTCTTGTGAGACCTCACTTGGAGTATTGTGCCCAGTTCTGGTGTCCTCAATGTAAGGGCATGGAGCTGTTGGAGCTGGTCCAGAGGATGGCCACAAGGGTAGGAGATCTAGAGTACCTCCCGTACAAACACAAGCTGTGAAAGTTGGGGCTGTTTCAGCCTGAAGAAGAGAAGCTGTGTGGAGACCTCACAGCAGCCTTCCAGTATCTGCAGGGGGCCTCCAGGGTTGCCAGAGAGGGTCTCTTCATCAGGGGCTGTAGTGATAGGACAAGGGGTAATGGGTTTCAACTCAAACAAGAGCAGTTCATGTTAGATATAAGGAAGAAGTTCTTTACTCCGACGGTGTTCAAGGCACTGGAACAGGCTGCCAAAAGGAATGATAAATGCTTCATCCCTGGCAGTATTCAAGGCTGGCTTGGACAGGGCCTTGGCCGACATGATCTAGTGTGAGGTGTCCCTGCCCCATGGCAGGGGGGTTGGAACTAGATGATCTTGAGGTCCTTTCCAACTCTAACCATTCTATGATCTTTATTTTTTAGTTTCTGTCTGTGTTACTCAAACTCTTTGCAGTATAGAATTTGGGGGTGTGTTTCTTTTTGCAAAGGAGAAGTTTTACTTTTGAAGAGGACTACAAATCCATTTAGAAAGGGAGTGAAACATTGCTTTCATATGGCCCACTGGACTCATGGGAGACTTGTCAGGGAGTTGGGTCATAGTAGAACCTACATGAAGTTGTGTTTGTTGATGTTTAGCCACCAGATCTTCAAGTCTGATTTGTATATGTAATTTGAAGCGAGCTTAATTTTCATTTTGTCTTATCACATGATAGAGAAGGCTTAATTTATAAGCCTTCCTACAGTAAAGGAGGTAAAATAGTATCTGTTTTAGCTATTGTGCTCATTGTTTCAGAATACTGGCATTTTTACTTCTGAAGTACCGGCATATTTTGATATACCACCCACTTTCAGCAATTTCTAACCAGTGTTCTTTTTGTAGCGATTATTCATTGTGAACTTTAAAAATTGGCATGTTTTTCCTTAATACAAGTGAAAATAATGTCTGATGAATCATCAGCATTTTAAAATGTGGTGTCCTTCCAAAAAACTCTTAAACTAAACAAATGAACATAAAAAGGCGCCAACCCCAAACCAACAT
This sequence comes from Ara ararauna, assembly GCA_028858755.1. Taxonomy (NCBI): domain Eukaryota; kingdom Metazoa; phylum Chordata; class Aves; order Psittaciformes; family Psittacidae; genus Ara; species Ara ararauna. Next base: position 112,481,922 of record CM054378.1, on the reverse strand, counting down.
TAAAGGACAGTAGATATGTCTTTAAGGGACTTTTAAGAGTTGAATGAGATAAATAAGCAAGTCAATTGTATAATTCAAAATGTCCTAGTTTGTTTTTTGTGCAGTAGCCTTCTATTGACGCTTACAATGTTTTGCTTCTAGGTCAGCATGATGGACCTCTACCACGACAGCACGCTGGATTGCTTCCAGAGTCTTTGATATGGGCATATATTGTGCAGCTGAGTTCTGCATTACGGACCATTCATACAGCAGGACTGGCATGCCGAGTTATGGATCCAACAAAGATATTAGTAACAGGCAAAACAAGGTAATGAAAGCATTAATTCTCACTGTGTTAATGTGACCTGTATTTGTGGTAGCTGCTGACTGTACACCTTACAGACGTAGCAAAGACTAGCTAGAAAGTTCTGTTACTTTTAAGCGGTATGAGACAGTTTGCTAAAACTTCTATATTAAAGTTCCTTTTAAACCTATTTGGTGAAGATTTGTATATTAATACTGTTCAGATGCACTACTGACAATTTAGAAATGTGTTGGTTTTTTTGTTTACTTTAAACAGTCTGTTGCATTTTGTCAAATTGTAAAATTAGTACTTTCTGCTTCACAGTAATTTGCTGTGTATTGATGACTTTTTTCTTTTTTGTTGGAAAAAGCATTCAATGAATGCCAGAGGAAAGACTGAGTAGCCAACAAAATTTATTGGCACTTCTTCCTTTTCTCTCCTTGTTCCTAAAGGTTGCGAGTTAATTGTGTTGGAATCTTTGACGTTTTGACATTTGACAACAGTCAAAATAATCCACTGGCATTAATGGCTCAGTTTCAGGTAAGACAGCAGCACCATAGTTCAGTTGGCGACTTGGTATAGGGAGTACTGAAAAACAGTGTGATTCCTTCTGGAAGACAAGTATGGTAGTCAAACTGTAGTCCAGTATATCTATCTCTAAATGACTATTTCTTCATTCCTGATTTGATCTTCGTTCTGCTATGCATTATTCAAATTTGCTTGTAATTTAGAAATGCAAATGCTCATTTTGCTGTCTTCTGCTTCTAAAATTTCAGCAAACTCACCAAACGGGTTGAACCATTAGTATTTAACAAATTTGAATCAGGAGTGATTGGAAATAAAAGTTTCTAGAGCAAGGAGGGGAAAAATCTTACATTTAGTGGTAGAAATAAAAAAATAATGTTTCAGCAGAAAGTTTTTGCTCTTTTGTTATTTTGGCAAAAATAATGAAGTATTGAATACCTGTTCACAGAGGAGTAAGTGATCTTTTAAATTACTGCACTTAAGTTTTCTCTTCTCTCCTAAAAGGTTCTAGTGTATCTTTGTTTTAGGCTCGTAGTTTTGCTGTGTTCTCTTGGCATTCTGAGGTCTCTGCATAAATCCTGAATTAAGAATCCCTTTAGACTTAACAAAAACTGCTCTGCAGTTGTCTGTAGCATCACTGTGTACAGGATTGCCTCTTTCCCTAACTTTCCCTCAGGATAAAGTACATTGCTTCAGCAGCCATCATGTGTCCTGTCCGTACAGGGAGTGGAAGACTACAGTAGGGAGTTGCACTTAATTTATTTTCATTAATTGAGGTTATTCACTGTGAGAAATTGTTCATTCAGAGTCTTCCAGTAATAAATGAAACGTTTGAACTTTGGCCAGGCAGAAACTAGCTTATTGGAACCATGTCCTAGAACATAGCAACTTCTTTGTTGTTCTTTGGTTTGAATCATACAGCAAAGCAATTTTCAGTGTACTTTGAGTAGTACATCAAAGGATTCCCTGCCTTCACCCAGCTTGATATCAGTGGGCTTCTGGTAATAATTTATTGGAAAACAGCTGAAGAAAGATAGGAATGCAAGTGAGGGATTCTATGCCTTAAAATGTAATGAGGTGGATTTTTTATCTGCATACTTCTTTTAACTTATTTTAGTTGCAGCTGGGAATAAAATCCTCCTGAGATATTATGACATTCAAGTAATTTTAAGGCAAAACATGTAGTGTACATGGCCGCACAAATCTATACAGGTACACAAATCTGTGTCAAAAGCATTTACTACCACATTAGCCCAACACTTGGTAATGTCTAGTTTTGTTTAGGGGGATGTTTTTGCATGTTTTATATATTGTTAATATCCAGATTATTCAGGTATCACTGCCAAACCCAGCAACAAAGTACTCTTAAATACATAGTTTGGAAGACATGAACAGGGGTTTGGAAATACAGTGCCTTCTTTTGCCTTTTGTTTTTTTTCGTTGCTTCTTGTAGAAGGGCTAGGCTTTCACTATCCATTTTGTTCCTTCAGAGATTCTGGACTGAGTTCATTCCTTGAAATTCAGGAGTCATTTATCATCCTCTACCTTTGTTTGCCCCAGCCAGATAAAATTACAAAATAACAGCTGCTGCTTGTCCTTTTTCCTCTCGATCCATGACCGAGTTCCTGAATTCCTCTGGGACTCCTGTGACTGTTAAAAATGTCGGTTATCTCTTGGTTTACTGCCCAGCTAATATGCATTTCCTTGTTGCTGTCTTCTATGGAGGAAGGTATTTTTGTTAGCATTTGTCACTTTCTGGCTATTTCCCATTGTTAATATAGATAGGAAAGAGTTTGGCCAGAATACTTAGGGGCCATGTAAAAGGAATGCAATTGTTCTTTACAAGCTGTGTTAAACACATCAATTTATATGATCATTTAAGAGTTAAATAAAGCCACCAATAAGGGAAGCTGGAAAGAAGTAAATGAAATATGAATGGTATTAAAAACAAGGTATTAAACCTATGTAAATTCCAGCACATCACTTTGCACCCTGCAGTCCTTAAGTCTTGTGCCAATTGCCAGATACAGATGGGAAAATTGTAGATGGTGATGTAAGAAACAGTAAAAAGGTTAAATAAATATTTCTGTATTTTGAATATAGTGACAGTGAGTCCTTTCCATATGAAATGAAGAAAAAAAAGTAAGTTTCATTGTTTTAACAAGGGTTATAAGGTTACATTTGCTTAAAGTAAATATTTTTGATTTTGCAAACCAAAATAACTGTCACATGCACCTCCCCAAATTTAAAGAAACCAGCTGAAGAGGCATCTGAAGTACTAATGTTGGCTTTCCAAAAATAAATAATAAAAAGCCTGGGATCTTGGAGGCACTTCTAAGGGGATTCCAGAACTTAAAAGGATAAATGAATCCACAGAATTGTAGAGAGGATGAGCTGATATTGATCCAAGCAAAGCAGTGGAACAGGGTAAACAAAAGTCTTGTCAGTTTCAAAGTGTTTATGGAAAACGAATCTTGTAAAAAAAAAAAAAAAAAAAAAGGATTTATTTGCCTAGCTTACATGTCTGTCTGGTAAAGCCAAGTGTATAAAATGCTGAGGTGTCTCCAGGGCATTTGGCACAGTAGTACATACCTTTTAAATATTAAAATGCAGAAGGGGAAGGGTACCTACTCAATTAACTTTTGAGTTGTTCACTGACATATTTGAAATTCATTTGATAACAGGGAGACACTAATGAAGAGGGCTGTTTCTGAGTTGATCTCCAGGGGCTGGTTTTCAGTCTAATGCTATTTAATAGTTCTATCAATGAACCAGATGGTGATAAAATCTATACTAGAAAGCTTTCAGGAGATAAAAAGTAGGTTGGTACAAGTTAGTTATGAATTGAATTGCTAATTAAATAGCCATTCGTTGCATGTAAGGTACATTTTTGAACAAAAGGCAGCCTGTGCTTAAAAGGTGTAAGATTTTTTGTAGAAGCTGAGAATCAACTTACTATCACATAATAGTCACTGTTGGTAGTTACCACAGCCACAAGTCTTCAGGCAGGTCTGTGGCAAAAGGAACTGGTGTAATTCAAATATATGTGAAAAGTACAATGTGGTGTATACACAAGGAAATGATCATACCTAATGTTGATCTGTACCTTGCATTTGCAAGGCTGCCCCAGGAATACACCATTTATTTCTGGAGCCGTGCTCCAAGGAGGTGTAGTATTCTTGTGTGCCTCCTTTAAGCTTTCTCTGCCTAGAAGCAGGAAGAGATGAATATGTCGATATTTTCAGAGGGGAGTTTGGGGCTTAATAGGCATATGTGGATTGCTTCCTTTCCTGAAAAGGGTGGGGTACCTCTGTTTCTGAGACATTGTGTATGCTGTCTGCATGGATAGAGCTGGTCAGTGGATGGTGGTTTTGCCCCTTCTAGAATAGGACTTCAGTAAGTCCTGATCCTTGCACTTAAAGGTCCTTTCCAATTCAAGATATTCTGATTCTGTTTTTGCACAGGAAAATTACTGCTTCCCTTTGTGCACTTTTAAGTCTTTAAACACGAGGCATTGTAATAATGTTTTTTCTTGAGGGTTTTGGCTGTCAGTGAATAGTGAAGCACCTCCAGAGAGCAATTCAGCCTACTCAAGATCCATATTGTCTTGCAGAATTACCGACATCTTAAATTGATCAGACTCCTAACTGAATTGCATGAAGTTTAAGTTCCTAAAATTAGTGGGATGAATCCCAAGCCACTTTGCAACTAAAGCAAGTTAAGCATTGACTGTAATTTGTTGTGTGCATGTTTGAGGCTGCACTGGTCTATTGTATTGTCTCCTCCAGTTTTTCTATTAGGTGTAACCTGCAAAACAAATTGTGGTTGTGAGTCAAATGCTCAAAAACCCCAAAACCCTGAATTTAAAATTTCATGGCTGATGCTGATTTAAGGCTTTCTTAACCATTTTTAAGATCTAATGGAATCTGTATTATGAAAATGTCTGTGTAAAGAAGACTGTTTTCATAGGGTCTTGCCTGAATTTGCGTATTTTCAGTATCTCAGGGCTGTGTGATGATAGAGAATTTTTATAGGATACATCCTTATGAATTACTGAAAGTTGGAAGGGGTAAAGTAGGGGACTGCAGAAGGAAGAAAGATTATGATTAATACAAATACTTGCATATTTCTTTTGAGGCAATAATAAAAAATGCCAGTGTGGCAGGTGACATATGTGTGTCTGTAGATACTGTATCAGCAAGATTTCTCTGTTTAGTTACTATAGCAATATCCTGAGCTGCTCAAATTGTCTATTTGGTAATGGAAACAAGTGGATTCCCACCAAAATGGGGTTGTTTGCTCTGGTTCATTTCTCTTTACCAAAGTACAAAGGAATGCTGATACTCAGGAATTCCTGGTCCCTTAGGAAATTGAGTCTATCTCCTTCTCCACCAATCTGTCATTCTTGTTTCTGTCTCATTTTCCACATCCTGTTTCTGTCTTCATTAGCTATAGGAGTACTGTGCTTTTAAACTTCTACCATGTTGTGTATCCATGTTTAAATTGTGTTGCTTCATCATACTTGATATGAAAACAGTGGTGACATGGAGAGAGCTGGAAAGGTTTTCTTTTCTCAGTCCCTCAACATCTGGGACATATGGCTGCACGGAAAGCTCTGCTCAGCTGCTGCAGCCACAGGCAGCAAGCATGGTTACCTCTCTGGGAGGAAGGGCTGTGGCACATTCACTATCACAGCAGTTTTCTAAAGCTGTCAAATTCTAAGCAAAATTTTTAGCCTTTCTTACAAACATGACAGAAGGTGTATTCCTTGTATGGCTGCATTCTCTGCTAAATGGCACAGCCTTGGTCTAGACTATGGAACTGACATTCTTGATAGCCAGCAGCTTTCACTTTTCTGAGGAAGTAAGATATTTTTGCAAAAGAAAAAAAAAAAGTCTGGCAAATACTAAATTTGTATTTTTAGCTGACTCTTAAATTCCATCTGAAGCAGGCATCCAGCATGGAAAGCTGCAGGTGTTTCAAGTTAGGCCAAGTTGTGTGCAGCTGAAAGTCCTTTCATGGAAAGAATCAGGCGGCTTTTGCTATGGTTCTCAGTATATGCTCCTAAAATAGGCTCCTGTTTTTACGAGTGGGCTTTAAAATCTGGTATAGCTTTTCAGAATAATTTCTGGTGACTGTCTATAGAAATTGGCAGAATTTTCTGTTGTGGCAAAGCAACCTGTATGCAGTTTTCACCTTTCAAGAGCAGTTCTACTTTTAAGGAAAGCATGTAGTAATGCTAAGGATTTCTTCATAAAATGTGATGCTGCTCAATTTGTCTGTCATACAGGCTTGTTCCTGTCTAGCTGTTTCAGGCAGTTGATATCTTTTCACACTGCCCATCAGAGATTAAAATCCTTGAGCTCTTTAAGGCAGAAACATTATTTGCTGGAATCTGGTGTTGAAAGGATAGTCCAGCAAATGCTGTTTCTGTTTTACCCTTCATGGCTATTTGTGTGTCGCGTATTGAGAAGACTTCTTCTATTTGCCACCAACTTGACTTGTCAGGAATGAGGTGGGCGATTAGGAGAACCTCTTTGGAGAGCTTCAGCTCACTACAAAAGAGTTCTCTCTAGTACTGTCCTTAAGCTAAAAATAAGTAAATTTTAAGCATTCAAAGATAAATATAGTACCTAGAAATTGCTAGGTTTCAAGACAGAAAATCAGGACAGATTTTCCTCTGTGTATTTTAACTACTGTAACTTGGACAGTCATATTGAACTATGATTTGAATAGCACTTATTTTAGTTGCCCAAGTTATATTCTAAGGTTATTGAAGAACTGTCTCTTTTTAAACACCATCTAGTACCATAGGTAATATTTATCTATACTAAGAATCTTGCCTGTGTGTGTTTTCCTTGTTAGCAAGCAGATCTGATCTCCCTGGGGAAAGTTGTGTTGGCTTTGGCTTGCAATTCTTTATCAGGAATTCAGAGAGAGAATTTGCAGAAAGCAATGGAACTGGTGACAATCAACTATTCCTCTGATCTGAAGAATCTGATTTTGTAAGTTTGCTTAATAAATCTTTTAAAGGCAATTACTAATTTTTTAAAACATACAAATGAAATGTCAAATGGTATTTTTAGATGCAAGTAAGATTATAGATATAACTACTGTCAGTGACTTGCCTGCAGAGTCAATGCATCACTAAATATTATAACTTAAGACTCGTTTACATAGTATGTTTTCTCATGATGTCTCTAATCAATATCCTTTCTTTACTAACTGCTGTTAGCTGCTTGTAAGAATTAGGAGTGCCTCCGCCCTCATTTGAAGAGCAATTGCATTGCAATCTGAATCTTCATGTCTCGTCTCTTTTGAGTTTGTTCTTGCTGTTTGAATGGAGTGAACTACAGTTCCATGAAAGCATGCTCCTATCTTGTATAAATAACTGACTAGATGTATACATGTAAGCTAACATGTTTTCTCTCCTAATGTATTTTTTAAGAAGCGCTGCAATTCTCAACTTTATGTATTAAGTAGGTATCAGGGTGAGGGTAAAATACTTATACAATCATAATAGGATGATTTCTATTGGCATTTGCAGCATCTTTAAGTAATCTTTTTGGGGTGGGGATATTTTGGCAGGTATTTGCTGACCGACCAAAACAGGCTTCGCAGTGTAAATGATATCATGCCTATGATTGGTGCACGATTCTATACTCAGTTGGATGCTGCTCAAATGCGAAATGATGTTATAGAGGAGGACCTTGCAAAGGTAAATCCTATGGGAAGACCTATAGTCAGTATTCCTATAGCTGTATATATTATCCTATAGTATTCCTATAGCTGTATCTTATAAAAAGAATGTTTTCTACATTTTTTCTTCTGTTTGTTTAGCAATCTAAGTAATCTCTGCAGGCTTGAGAAGTCTGTGCTCAAGGTATTGAAAGTCCAAAAGCTCCAAGAACCACTTTTAGGATGTCCTTAGCTGTCTTTAACTGAAGTAAGAGATCTTCATGTCCAACCAGCAGTCTTGGGGAAAAGATGTTCTTCATAGAACAGTTAAAAGTAGTATTCTGAGTAAATAAAGCCATGTATGTCCTCACACCCTAGGTCATGTAGTCTGTGCTAGAGGTTGTACAGAACAAATATTGCCTTTAAATTCTTGGATAGATTTGTATTCCAATGTACCTTTACTTATCTCATACATTTTCCTTTCCAAATGAATGATAGGTCACAGAAGTAAAGGTTTCCACCCTCTACTTCCCTGGGCTGTGCATCTTTTGCTGTGGGGGTCTGGTTAGTGTATCATGTTCAGTCAAGGTATCAGGTGCTAGCTACAAAGGAAATAAGTAATTTGTCCCATGTTAGTGTGTTCAGCAGGAAAGTGTGTCTGCTCATCAGAAGCCACCGATAACAGGATTTTATAACAAGGCTGAGATAGATTACTAAGGCTTTCATAATACTGAAGATAGGGTATTAAGTTTTGAAGTATTTAATCGAGTCCTGTGACTCCTTTCCCTTAAGGAGAACTGATTCTTTTAAGAGGTAGTAGACCAATGGCTGGGATTCTGATGGACTGATTTTACTTAATCTCTCCATTGCCTGGCTTGTTGGAAAACATTTTTTCCCTCTTATACAAGCAAAGAGCTGTATAAGAGCAATGCAGTATCTACTTTGATGCAGAGCTCTAGATGACAGGTGCCCACGCTGAATCACCAACTACTCCTGCTCTGAAGATGTGTAAGGTCATTTTTGTTAAGGTTGGCTAATGTGCCTGAACAAATGTGGGCAGCTAAACCTTTTCCCGTAACAAAGACGGAGATTGTCCTGTGGTCAGTATTAAGCAATCTGCATTTTCAGTCATTTGTAGCAGTGACAGGGGAGCATAGTCCCCAGTTTGGCAATAGCTGTTTACCTGGCAGTGATAAATAGCAGTTGCTAATTAGCTGCCATATTGTAATTTGTTTGTAGTACCATATCCTCAGTAATATCAGAGCCACAGTACCCCTGAAGTATCACCTGGCACCCTCTCTGATTACTGCCCAAAGCAGATGCTTAGGGGAGAATGTTAGAACAAGACTAGTGTGTATGATGTTTTAACTTGTGTCCTCCAAGCATGCAGACATCTGTAGCTTAGGGGCTTCTGATGTTGGAAGTGGTTTGTATGTAGTTAATAATCTTGTTTTCTTGAAGCCATGAATATTTTGTTACCCCTGTAATACTCATGTTTCACAGAGGAGTGACACCATTACACTACGTCTTTCCTCACCTTAATATTCCCATCATTTATGTGCCACAGCATTCAAAGCTTCAGTTTTTAAAGTCCTCTAATTCACTCTGTAGAAGAGCTCTCTGCCTTTTTACAGGCTGCCAAGCCTGTAAAGAGGCCACATGGAGACTTTTGCCAGTGTTATTGTTCAGTTGTGTCTTCATTGACTGGGAATCTACAGGGCAGTGGCATTCACACAAATGCAGTTTTGGCTTTTGTGTGTGTGGCCACATACAAAAAGTTATTTGGAAGTTGTATAGACATTTGCTGGACAAGGTAAGTATTCGCTGTCAGTCTGTAAGTGTAGCTACTGTTGTGGTACAAGCTGTTCTGGTGGGTGTTTTTCGATAGGTAATAGAAGTCTTGCAGCCTATAGGTTGTCTAAGGTCAAGCTATTATCACCTTGCCCTACTTTATTTACCCAGTTGTGCTGAGTAATGTACTCCAGACTGAATTCATTTGAAATCAGTATGATCCTGCATGGAATAAGATGCAGCTTAACATAAATAATATTGGAGAATATGGAAGAGTATGAATAATATTAGGAGAGTATCTTTTTCCTGCCAGCTTTGAGCAGATTTTACTTAAACAAAAGATTAGTCCACAGTGTAATGTAAGCTAGGGTGTAACTTTTTACTGTATCCTAAGTGATGAGAAAAAACGTATGAGATTAATTTTTCAGTTGCATGTATTCTAAGCATGTATAATTTTAATGTTTTATCTTTGAACTTGTTCTCATTGCTTTATCTGTGTCACTGTTTGACTCAGAATTGATACTGTTTTAAGACTTAAATTCTAGCTTTTTTGGAAAAACTTGTTTCAAAATTATATTTGGAATGAATTGTAATTTAAATGTTATTCTGATATTGTTGCTAAATATATACTGATAATGGCCTACAAAGCATTTTTGAAAAACAGATCTGGTAGATTATGTTCCTTCTCATCTTTACCTGAAATGTGGTGTTGTACTTCTACAGGTCTTCATAACTTTGTGTATATATGAAGTGTATTATTTTTGTTTAACTTACTGTATTTTAGCACACCTGTAAATATAGGATAGCAAGAGACCAGACATGCTTCCACAAAGAAATAGATTGTTTGATCCAGTTCCTGCTGGGTCAGCAAGGTGGTGGTGTTGAATTTCCACATTATAATTTGAATATAAAGTGCTAAAATGAGCTACCAATACACAGTATAATGCATTTGATCTCTTCCTGACAAAATTATACCCTCCTCTTTGAATAAATAAATAATTTTAATGCTTTGTTTGCATTTCTGTTTTATATCTTTTGAAAATAAGTGTCTTAATTTTATGTTTCAGAAACTTTAATAACCTCTTTCTTGTTTTGTAGGAGGTGCAAAATGGAAGGTTGTTTAGGCTTCTAGCAAAATTGGGAACAATCAATGAGAGACCAGAGTAAGAAACACTTGTTTTCATTGTATAGAGCATGTAAAAAACTGTCTGCAATGCAAGTTTTCTTCCCTTATAAGTTTAAGCTAAACATTTTCCCCATATTATTCCCCTGAAGAAATGAGTATTTAAGAAGCTTTGAGAAAAATAAGATAAGCAACTCTGATCAAAAGTTTAAATAAAGGAGAAGAGAAAGCTACATATAGACATGCAAAAGTTGAAGTTTTTTAGTATGGTTTCTCTTGGCAATCTCTTGTGAGTGATGATAGATTTTGAGAAAATCTATAGCTACTAAGGCTAAAAATCAACTACTACATAAAACGAAGCATTCATGGTTTGTTTTCAATTGAATAGACTTGGAGTTGTAAATGTTAGAAACCAGCATTGCAAACATGTTAAACTTGTTGAAGGTAACTCTTGCTTTCTACCATTACTTTTCTGTGGCCCTTATTGGACATTAGCTTCCGGTGCTTCAACAGCTGAGAAACTTTGAATATTTATATCTTCTGTTTGCAGCGTGGGGAAGACTAATTGAACTGCGAATTATAGCAGGTAGCTTAGAGCAGTAAGTTTAGATTTGAAGTTTAGATCGAAGAATCATGTATATATGTGGGGTTTGATTTTTCTTAACTTTCTGAGCTTTAATATGAGTCTTTGTTTTACACCAGGTTTCAGAAAGACCCAACGTGGTCAGAAACTGGAGACAGGTATTTACTAAAGCTCTTTCGAGATCACCTTTTCCATCAGGTGACAGAAGCGGGTACTCCTTGGATTGACCTCAGTCACATTATCTCATGTCTTAACAAGGTACACTTGGGTATTTGGGTTAGCTTTTAAAAATTTGTTCGGGTTAACTTTCTTTAAAATAACATTCCACTTCAAAGCAAGTTGGCATTGGCAGGTTAATTCTGTTGATTTAATTAATGTTTTTTTTCCCCATTTTGGATGAAAACAATGTATTCACTAAGCTAATATTCATACATTTATGGATAATTTAAATAAACTTAGTACACCAATATTAAAAACTTGGAATTTGGTCATATAGCATGAGATAACAGTATTAACTTTTCATCCTAGAATGCATTGAATTCTGTGGATAAGCAATGCTGGTCCCTTTATGCTACTCTGGTCTTTCAACACAGCATAAAGGATCCATAAAACCCCTTTAACTGGAGGAGGCTTCTGCTGGTATAGATATCACAGAAGATGATCATAAGGCAAGAGGATCCATTTCTAAACTGTGCTGACCAGAGTAGAAGACAGGAGGGAAACTGCAGTAGAAAACTGCAAAATCCTTACCATCTAGGACAGTGATGGAAAATGTCTGTGACTTAAAAAGCAAAGTCCAATTCTGTAACTTCCCTAGCCAGTCCTGCCCTTTGTTTTCCAAGGCTGATGTAACAAAGCTATTTTAAGTTTTTTTTTAAGAGCTGCACCACTAGCAATATTTTGGCTGAGGACTCTCATGATTAATAGTGGGATATGTGTGAGAGACCACAAGATCTTCAGTAGCTGTAGAACTGTTTTGCTCTATAAATTTAAAAAGTACAGGAGCTGATTATTTTTTTAATTGGCAGATCAGTTTTCAGCTGAGTTCACATTGTCTTGTCAAACTTCAGGAATTCATAGGATGTTACTTCTTCCTTTTTTCTTTTTTTGGTGGTTTTGGTTTTGGTAGTTGCTTGGTCATTCTACTCACTCTGTAGAGAATGGTGATGCAGACACTGACAATATACAGGTTTTCAGTGACAAGTATTTCTTTTCTAGGATTAGGATAGCCAACTTTCTCTTTCAGAAAAAAATGAATATATTCAGATTCTTTGACATGTAACAGCTGACTTAAGTACAGTAAAATGTTTTGTCTAAATTGTCAGGGCTTTTAATCTCATATTAGACCACTGCTGTGCATTTCTTTAACCTCCTTTTTATCTTTCTGGTTGGTGTCTGTAATCATTTTAAAAAGGACATTAAAGGGCTTGAGGCTAAATGAAAAAGAAAGCATGTTGCTATTCAAATAGGCAGTGAAATGCCATCATGATTTGAAAGCAGTGACCTGTACAGTACTGTAGCAAGAGGGGACAGTCCTGAATTCCTAGGTCAGGTAAGAGATGGTGTCAAAGAGTGCCTGTTCTATAAACGTTCATGGCTTACTTTTTTGAACAGAGGCTCTTCTCTTCTGTGGTTGTGGGCTCAGCACACATAAAAGTGTAAGGTTTGCAGAACTCTACTTTGGAAATAACGTTAAAAAGCACTTCTGAAACTGTAGTGTGTACTACTAGCAATAGTTATTTGGGCTTTCCTACTACATTCCAAAAGCATTCTTTTGAATGAAAATTGCCCTATTTAAAAAAATAATCATTCTTTTCAATGTGGCATTTGGGGGATCTTTTCAGTTGATTTATGCCTCCACAGAGGGAGAGAAGAAAGCCATAAATATTGATGTTTCTAGTTACTGTGTGGCTTTCTTAATACAAATCTTCCGTATCCTACATGCATTAAGATAATTTGCTGATTTCTTGTATGATGCTAATGGAGACAGTAGACAATATTTCACAAAGACCTTAATTGTGATAATATTTTGTAGTGGATGTTAGAAGATGGTGGTGGTTTTATCCTCCTCCACAAGAATTAAAAGCTAATTGGCTTGCTTTTGTCCTTTTAAAACTATTCATGAACCAGGAACTTTAAGTTGGGGAGATTCCAACTCTTATGGCTATGCTAAGAACATTATTTTAGAAGACAAAAGCAAGAAATTACTAATTTACTGTGTTGTTCCACTAGCTGGTGTTGAGCAGTGTCAACTTTGTTATCTCAGTGACAACTTTAATTGTTCTTCTGCAATTCAGTACAATATTATAATACATCTTTTTAATCCTGCTAGGGTTGTATTTCCAAAAACTTTATTGGTAGTGTCATATCCCACTTCTCTGCCCCACCTTCTCTATTGGAACAAGAAAGTTTGTAGTGTCAAGTATTTGGAAATAGCAATATATTGACTAAAGCAGAGCTACAAAAGTTCTGTTGTAAGAGTCTGCCAGCTTTCCGTCGATAACCATTTCTTGCACAGTGGGGAGAATATAAGATATAGTGTTGGAAGGAACTTGAGCATGTAAAGCAGGATATTCCACTGTTCCAATTTAGGTTTTAGTGGTGCATCTTAAAGTACATAGCATGACATAAAATTTTTTAAAATTGAATTTGAGAAGTCATAAGAAAACATGAAAACAAATGTGGAACGACTTTAATCTCTAACTCCAAGTTATCTATTTGTTTATGAATTATAACTAGGTAATCAAGGGTGTTGGTTTAGTTTGGTGGTTTTGGTTTTTTTTTTTTTAGTAGCGTAAGGGGTGAAATGTGCCGTACAGCTTAGGATCTAGTTTGTTTCAGTATTGCCAAAACATGAGGTTTGGGTTTCTACCAGTTTTCATACTACCTGGGGCTGGTCCATCCATTATTTCATTTTAGTGTGGGCAAGAAGTAATCTGCTGACCCTACTTGGAGGCTTGTGGAACTTATGTGCAAATGTAATGTCAAACATGGTTTTGTTCATCAGGAGCTATATGAAAATTTTGCTAGGCCTTCTACATGGGGGAAGATCACATTGCAGGATTATTGACTTTATGGAAAGGGAAGAAAACAATGGTAGTAACCTAGTCCAAAGGTCTGGAATGTCAATCAGGTTAAGACCAAAATGTCTCCATTTTTTGGCAAATACATTGTTGTGGTGCGATTCAGATCCTTCCTTTCTGCGGTGTTAGCAGATTTGAGCCGCACCACAACAATGTGCTTGCCAAGAAATTGATTGCTTTTGTTATTGGGGAAATGTTTTGCCATTTCTTTCACACTTCTTTTATTTTATCTTTTGCATTCTTGTTACAGTTAGATGCTGGTGTGCCAGAAAAAATAAGCCTCATTTCCAGAGATGAGAAGAGTGTACTTGTGGTAACTTACAGCGATTTAAAACGCTGCTTTGAAAATACTTTTCAAGAACTGATTGCAGCCGCAAATGGTCAGTTGTAGTATTTGCTGAAAGCATGCAGGACATTGCTGAGGAACTTAACCAATAGCAAATTGCACTACAGCTGAATTGTTGTTGTCATCTCATTTCACATTTGGGAAACAAACAGGAGATGAGCAAAGCTGCTTGCACTTCAGTCAGGTACACTGTTACTTGAAGGGAAGAATGTTTCACTTATCCTAGAGCTAAGGCTGCCATTGGAGGCTTTATCTGTGAAGAATTTATTTTAGATTAAGGAACACATCAGGTGCATGATGTTCCTGCTTTTATTTTTTCCACTTGTATATGCACTAATTTTAATTTTTTTAAGACTTTTCTGATCTCTGAAGTTTTGCCACATTGTATACTTAAGGGAAACTCTTTGCAAGGACATTTCTGGGATATGTTTTTGTCACTGAGGATATAGCAAAATTTATTCATTTTTGATATTATTTGCACCCAGAATAGCATAAAGGACCAGGTAAATAATTTAATAGAAATTGTGTTCTATTAATGACCGTTTAGTTCGTAATCTCTGTAAAGGTGTGTTGTATGCAAGCTCTGTATGCCACCCACTGTTAGCTCAAAGAAATGTGCGAAGATGAAACTTTTTAAAACCAGTCAAGTGAAGTATCGGTGAATTGACAAAAAAGGAAAGAAATTCCCCTGCCATTTGATTTAAACTTTGTCTAAGTGAAGTGACGAAAATAGCAAAATGGGAAGCATCTATAATTTAAGGAGCATATCAAACTTGCTCTAAACACAGCCAGCGCCTTTTAAAAACTGTTTGTATGTTTTCCTGCTAGTCAGAAGCATTTACACTTATGCAATTTTTTTAATAGTTTTTTGTTTTGTTTTGTTTTTTGTTTTTTGTTTTTTGTTTTTGTTTTTTTTTTTAAGAAATTGTTTAAATGCCTGAAGTTTCAGGAGTGTATTACTTTAGGTTATTTACAGTATAATTTTTGTATAAAGTTCTGTTCTTTGAACCACAGCTTTATTATGGTACGCTACACTGGATACAGATACAAAGACACTGTTAAAAGAAGATTAACTAAACACAGCAGTTGTCTGGCATCAAGAGCTTTTCAAGTTTTACAGCCTGAATCTGGAGGGATAATGATCTGCTGTGCCTTTGCAGTCACTGCTTAGCCCAAAGTAATATTACTTTTGATAATACGCAACACATGAATATTCCTGAAGTAATTCAGTCTCAAAAGTCTGGAATTTTTCTCCTCATTTATCTTTCTAATATTTGGACATGCAGTTGTCTCCAAACTTGGGTATTCATGGGATTTCTAGCTAAACACCTACACTTTGATACTGAAGACTGCCAAATAGTAGGAATTTCCTTTCTTAAAGCAGTAGTGAAGACTGTATCTATCCTTTCCCAGCACTGAATGTTTTAATAGCACTGGGTGCTCACCATGAAGAAAATGTGGAAACTCAAAAGGTCAGGACAGACTCTAAGCACTTGCAACTGATGTTACTGACATCAATTTTAATAATTCTCAATATTTGTAGTTTTCAGAGAAGTTTTTAATATTTCTCTGTCCACTTTTATAAGCTTTAAAATGATTCTCCGCCTTGAGACTTGCATCAAGAAAAAAGCAACTCTCTTCACATCGAAAGCTTTGAAGACTAGGGACATGCTTTACACATTTTAGAAAATGTGGTTGAATCCACATTAGGTAGCATCAGTTGTTGAGTTTAAAAATTGATTATTGTCGCATTTGATCGAATGAATTTTAAAAGGAACATAATGTTTAATATTCAAACAATAACAGTTGCCAGAATGTTCTTTTTAATATAAAAGGAACAGGAACTTTGAAAAGTGAACATGCAAAACAGTCTTTTATCATTAGCTCATGTATTTGAGGAAGAGCAGCTGTCTTTTATATGTTTTTTGACAAATCATATTGTAATTCTTTTGTACAAAAAAGAAGTACTTGTATTCTAGAAGAAATATGAAATGCTTAATTTATAAGCGGGCTGAGGTTTTTTCCAGTATTGTTTTCTTTGAAAATGAAAGGGGATCATCTGTTCAGTTGTGGGGTTTGGGAACCTTTGAAAATTTAATTTGTGGACCAATATTTTGTGGAAGTGTAAGGCAGGGGTAAAATAGGGCTTGAATTCTCATCCTTTTTAGACCAGCAAACCACCCTCTGCAAGACATGTCAAAATTGCAAACCTGTGTGTATTTGCATAATGTCAGTTTGCTTCAGCCCCTAGTAACCTCAGGACTTGGTTTAAAAATAAAAAGGTAGACAGCTAATAAGTTTTCATACATATATGTCAGCCAGAAAATATTTGGTTTCAGGTAATGCATAAAAAAGAAAGTTAAGCTTTTTTTTTTTATTTTATTTTTTTATTTATTTCATTTGATCTGTATTTGGGAATGATTTGAACAGTCTGAAGTTCAACTTGGGTGTTTTTTTTGGGGGGAGAGGTCTTCACCCCATTTTAATTCCATTTAGAAGGTTGTCCTAAAGTTGTATTTTGATTCATTCATAGGAAGAACTGTGTTACCTGTGTTTAAAAGAAGAGCCACCAGGATGTGCCCTCCCAAATGGGAAATTTAATTCTGCCCTTCCTATTTTTTTACAGCTAAAAGCACAGAAGGGACAACCTTTGAAATCTGATGTTGGTCATTTTAATTTTTGTACCTGTTTTAAATTCTGTTGCTGTATTTACTATATTGTAAATATTTTGTTGAGGGAACCTATGTATTTTTGATTTGCCCTTGTTTCAGTAATTCAGGTGTCAACTGCTTCCCCTAAAAAGCACCAGTATGTTAAGTTCTAATGTCATGACCCCAATATGTGTTACTCATCTTTAATCCTGTTTTCATTCTTCATGTGTACAGCAGTATTTTTAATAAAGAATACCAGAAATAACATGGCCTTATTTTGACAAAGTGAAGTTCTGAAGTTGGGTACAGGATGTTTAAACTTTGGTGCTGGAATTGTATTTCATTCCATCATATTTCTCTTGTACTTACTGTCTGCAATGCAGAGTTTAAACAATCATGAGTCACAAAGTGTGCCACTTACACTATATCAGATATCCTAAAGCTTACACATGTTGCCAACTAGAGTCATACTGATAACACATTTCCATAACTCCCAACTCAAGTCCCATCTCTCTCTGGATCAGGTCTGCTTTACTGGACAAGCCCTAATTTTGAAAACTCTGTTAAAGTACCCTTATTTTCATGTTTGTTGCACTTTTTTGTCCAATAATGAAGTATATTTATTTCTCTGAGAATTTGTTTGTGGAGTGACGACAGCTTTATTTCCCAGAATTACTTTTGTGTTTTGTTAAGCAGAAAGGTGAGATGATTTACTGGTGGGGTAAAAGCTCTTATACCCCTCCGCTCCTTAACCATGCTTGTGTAATGTGAAATTTTTGTGCAATTGTGTAATTGTCAATATTCCCTGCATATATTTAACATGGAGTGACTGATAGATGTGCTTATCTAGTCTCCATTTTCCTCCATAGTAGAGTGCAGCAGCAGCTATGTAACTCCTGTGGCAATAGACAGTCACGTTGCATTCTGCCTTTCCAGAGAAGGTTTAGTCTCTGCTTCCTTCCAGAGCTTGTTTAATTTATCTGCAGTGTGGTTTGGAGATCCTCTCAGACTATAAAATGCTATCTAGCAGAGAGGACCCAACTGCCCCCTCTGTGGAAGAAGCATCCCAAGCTTCTGATGGGGTGTGGAGATTCTCTGAAGAAGGCAAAGCATCTACCCAGGACTAAAGTGCTAGCTTATGTCACAGTTAGTTCAGAACAGGCTTTGCTGGGTCCACCTTGGCTCTGTTTGAAGTCCTTTGATCTGTACCAGACCTTTTAGCTGCAGAAGTCACCAGGTGTGGGGGGCAGTTGAATGGATGCTCGTCAAGGAGCTGCTTTGTGTTCCCCCAGTAGGAAACCTTGACTCTCTTGCAGGCAGAGTTGACTTTTTACCTCTAGCCAGCAGTAGGCCCTTCTTAGTTATGCTGAGTTTAAGGTATGTCATTCACACAGGGAGCTGTACAAGCATCCCTCACTGTTTATCTGCTTTGCGTGTGAGAAGTGTGTCTTCCATGCAATTATTCTGTATTCTCCTTTGCTCACAAAACTGGCCCACAAGCTGGGTTGTTTGCCAGCTGTGTTAGTGCTGCCCAGTGCTAAACCATCTGCTGCAGCAGTCTGTGACATTGAATTGACTAGTTTGGCAGAACTGTGGATTCTTTCAAAAGCAAACTTTATTATATGAATTTTGCAGTCATACATTATATGAAGACAGAAAATGCAAAACAAAACAGAAGTTATTCACATACAAAGAAACTTTGGGGATTCATATAAAAGTAATCTTTGTAGTCCAGTTTTCTTAAATATTTGTGCACAAAAAGTATATTTATATATTTACACTGTGCAAACATTCCTTTGAGATGCATCCCACATCTACTTTTGCTCAATTGGAGTTAAGAAACCGTCCTTAAACTTTCTTTTTGTGTCGATCAAGATCAAATATACTTCACCAGCAAGAGATAGTGCAATAGATACATAAAACTGATGATCTCTTGGCCAGGAAGATGTAGAATTGATACGTATCTTAGAAGTAGTGGTACATATTTCTTTTACGTGAATATCCAAGAAAATTTTTCTTTGTAAATATGCAAAAAGTCGTTTGCCTTTAAGCAATTAGTGGGTTAAATTCACAGCTCCTAAGCTGAGTTTTAAGAGGTCATAGCCATATTATACATAGCATTTGAATTAAATATATTTATCGTGGACCCCAAGAAGCTGAGATTGGGCAGTAGTTGTTGATTTGGAAGACATAAATGGCCAACTCTCATTTTAACATTGCATTCAAAGGTGAAAGGGGATGGTGAATCCTTACACTGTCAAACAAAGAGCACTCATGCCCTTTCTGAGATGCTATACAGAAGTGTTGCAAATGAACGATAACATCTTTATTCCTGTACATATATACTAGTAACTAACACAGAAATTCAGATGTCTTCATAGAAAAGCTGCCTTAACTCTCCAGGGAGATTGTCTTGTCATTTCTAACTAATCTCTTCAAACTCTCTAGTGATCAATTTATTTAAAGGATATGCAGTTTAGTAGCCATCCTGTCTTTTCAGACAGATTCCCATAAATAAAATATAATCAGTGCAGTGTTAGAAAGTCCACAGGGTTTTGTGGACGGAGCTTGGCTTTAACATCTAGCTTGTGGTTTGGTTCCAGTGTGTGTGTGTTGGCATAGTGTCAAAGTGCAAAACTTCAAGACTATTTACTCGATTGCAGCAGGGTTGTCCAAACCAAATTGATATGTATTCTCTGGTGTTGCAGCCCTGGCTCTGATCTTAGTTCTCCCCTGTCCTTGCCAATTGTGTTTTGCAACACAAATTTGAAATTCTTGTCTCGCACAACTCTTTACCGCAAATGCCGTCTGAAGCAGTGAGAGCCATGTGATGCCCCATTCCCAGCTGCCTAATCCTGCTTCCCTGGAACATTAGCCTTCCCTCAAGTTTCTAAAAGTAGAGTTTTCACTAAAAGCTGTAGAGCGTGGTTTGTTTCTTGTTTGTCTCTTCTTGAGGAATCTTCTGTTTTCCAGCACTGCGCAGGTCTCAGCAGTAGGGTGCAAATTCCCCAGTGCCTGATGCAGTCTGAGCAGGGGCTGGCTGACTAGAGCATGAAATACCATCCTGCTGCCAGGGACCAAACAGCAAGATGTTTTTCTCTGTATTAATGACCATACAGGTTTTCAGAAGCGCTGGGCAATTTTAGTGGCAGCTCTTGATGTTCAGCATTTGGGAAAGTCAAGGCCTAAGCATTAGTATTTTGCTATCTTTTATATATGCTTGTTACAGTCTGTAGAAAAGCAGATCACCAAGATGAAGCCAATGATATCTTTTTGACTTGTAGGATAAATAAAATTATTTGGGTCAGATTTTTTAAACTGACAGCGTTTCAGAAGAACCTTTATGGATTTAATGCATATTTAAATCTTGGCTTAGAAGTGTTTATAGGGGTGGCTGAGCATAAAGGATGACAGAGTTGTAGTCAGGAGGGGGAGAATGGCTTCCTCTCATTTTCTCCAACACATTACCATATGTGTATCGTCGCTTGGAGTCACTGAGCTGGTCACAGCTGAAGCTGCAGAAGCTTCTTGGCTTGGTTATTCCAGAAAGCACCGACTCCTTGCTTCTGCTGGCACCTTTAATGCTGTAACAGAGCAGTGTCCCTGTTAGTGTATTTAATGTGTACAGGCATTTGTTTTAATGACTTGAGAGCAAAGCCACATCACAAGAAGCAGCTTTGTTTATTCTGAGATGATGGGAATGGCATTGATGCAGAAGGGATTTTTCATTGGCAGAGCAGAACCAAGGATGGAGAGAGCCCTCCTGTGTCCCCCTTAATTTCCCTTCTATGACTAAGCATCACTATTTCTGTTTATTGTAAGTATTAGGGTCTTGGTGCCCATAAGGTCCCCACATTCAAATGTTCTTCTTCCTAAGGGGGCTGGGCTTTTTTTGAGCAGGAGTGAAGTAATGAAAGATCTCAAGCCTTGCAGCAAAAGCAGAAAGCTACTGACTGGTGTAGGTGTTCCCAAAGCCCAATGTTTTTTTAAGCATTTAAATTTTTAAGGCGCAAGGTCCAGGTATCTCCTCTCTTTGGCTTATCTTGGCAGCAGATATGAACTGCTGGTTTGAATTAGAGTTTTCCTGTTATCCTGTATGCTACCTTTTATATAAGATGCCCTTTACAAGAAGGGTTTAATGTCTTCTCAGCTGAGCCGCTCTTAAAGGTACTGTTTGTCTTGCAGCTCTTTCTCCCGCATGTTCAGAGAGCACAGTGCTTAAAGGGGCTCCCTCAATACTTCAGAAAATAAAGGCAAAGAGAATTTTCACACCACTGAATTTAGATACCAAAGATCTATCTGTAGACAAAGGACAAGCCAGAGCATTTACTATCATTGATTACATGTGAAAGCCTAATGCAAATGTATGTTGGGCTGCAATGCCTAAAATTAGATTTCCTCCCCTGTATTTTTATGAGTTCATGGATACTCCACCCCTCTCCATTTATAAGGTCAGGAACGCTGGCAGCCCTAGTCTTGAATTCCAGAGAAGACAGTCAGAACATCTGGTGAGGCTTTCGGAGCCCAGGGTTTTGCTTTTCATTTTAATTTGCAGTGTTAGTACTTGAGTACGATACAGAACTGGTAGCGCAGGCCATCCTGGGTTAGGAAAGAGAGAAGTAACAGCTTCTTGAATCTTTAGCTCACACGCCTGTGTGCTTTTTAAGGAGTGTGGTCCCTGCCTTCTGTCCTGCTGTAGGAATTTGGAGGGTCCTCACAAGACAACGCTTTACATTTGTTTGTAAATGGACAGAGTTCATGAGGGCAAGCCCTCATGATGAGGGTTGCAGATGAATCCCGTATTTTTACATTGCATCTGTTGGCAGATGGAAGAAGCAATTGCCTTGGGATAAATTCTGTAACTATGTGGCAAGGTACTTTTTTGTGATGGGTTTAAAGAGAAACGCTTCCGTGAATTACATTGTAATTGTGAGTCTTAGGGAGCAGCGAGCTGGTAGAAGTGAAGTGTGCATGTGAAGTTACGAGCCTTAAAATCATTATGCTTTGATCCTTTCATCATCAGACTCTTGCATCCTGAGAACTTTCTTGTGGGCTGGACTTGGTTTCAACTTCAATAAACCTTTATACCAGTGGAGCTGTACCTATTAATTTTACCTTACATGCACAGCTGTACCTGGGCATGCAGTCCCACAGAGAGCTTTGAGGGAGCCCACAGGGTCTGGGCATCCATAGCCAGGCTTCATTTTGAGACTGAGCTTGCAGTCAGTAAGGGCTTCTGTAGCTGTGGACTATCTTCTTTGCACTCTAGAAATGTAAATTGGAAACTGTCTCTCATTGGGGTTTTAATTGGGATCATTTGATGGAGGAAACAGCTGCTGCTTTCCTGGTAGATTGAAGAATGGAGTGAGGTTAGAGGCTGGCTGCAGCTATTGAGGTGCTTGTTCCAGCTCACAAGTGGGGAGTTCTCACTGTTTTTCTTGCTTAGGCTTTGCTCCAGCCCAGGGTTTTTGGCTTACTTGGGTTAGGCATTTTTCACCAATACTGAAAACTAGAAGATAGTTGCAGTTGGGATCCTTTCCACTTACAAAGGAGAAGAGCTCAGAAGTTTGTTTTTTCTCTCTCCCAAACCTTTTTATTGGGATGTTGTTACCCGAGGCTTTACATTAGGAAAGACTTGTCCCTATGCTGTTCGCAGTATCATCTCAATTGCAATAGTCCAAGGCACATGGCAGCCATTTCTGTTGTTGTCCTCCTGGCCACCACGCGGGCCTGGGGCTTACTGAAGGTTTGGGCTGATGCTCAGTTTCCTAAAGTAAAACCAAGGGTGGTGAGCTTTGCTTGTCAGTACCTTTCCTCCATAGCAGTGGAAGGAAAAGGGGAGGAGTCTTACCGGGGTCAGTGGGGTACCCCTGCACTATCAGGTAAGTTGGCTCCCTGCTCTGTGTAGTCATGCTGAGTAAGCACCAGCGCGTGCTCTGGCTCTGTTCTGGACTCAGTTGATTATATTCCTCTGACACAAACCCTGGGTGCACTTCTGGGGACAGGTGGGATGCGCTGGGTTTGGCTCCTTCCACGCTATGCAGTAGGTATGGCCTCACCAAGTCTGAATCTGCTAATGGCCACGTCCAGCATGCATACAGCATATGTTGGTCTAAAAGCATCAACCCTACCTGACCGGCTCAAATGCCATTTCAGATGCTTTGAACTGAGGAAAAAGCCATGCTGAGCCCAATCTTTCTGCTGTGGCAGCAGGGAAAAGCTGTGGCCCAGGGAAAGGCAGACCAGCCTGCCCCAGCCTGCAGGCAAGCAGGAATCAGCAAGGATGCAGCCTTGCAGCCCCTCTGTTTCTGCTCAGGACTCACCTGCCACTGCATCTGTGTCCTAAACTGCAGTGTTGAGGTATGATGGTTGTGCTGTCATGGCAGCATGATGGCAAGTGCTCTGGGAGCAGTTAGGTGTTACAGTGATGGTGATCTAACTGTAAGCTGTTGCTAAGAAGGTGGGGGTGACCCCTTCCTCAGCCTGGCACTGGCACCCTGACAGTGAGCTGCTACTGCTTGCTCAGAAACTATCCTGGGACAGCTCTGCCAATAATTCAGTGACCTGAACCACAAAAGAGAGAGCAGAATGCTTGAGTTGCAGGGGAAGAAGCAGGACTATGCATCTGGTGAGATCAGCTTACATAATGTCAATCCCCCTCCAGGCTTTATGTTGCCCAGTGTCCAGTACAAGTACAGCCTAAGTAAAGGATACTTAGCTAAGAAGCTGCCACTTTCAGGAATGTGTGCAGACTACAAGGGTCACTGCATGCATTCACAGATCTGAGTCTGTGTTATGGTTATGGCATAACACTACAGTACCAATTGTTCAGCTTGCAGGCCAGATGACCTTGTATGTTCTCAGCCAACTGCTGTTTCCTGGGGATTTACCTGCTAGCAGTCACTGTTGAGTTTGACATTTTTTTTTTTTTTGCCCCATCCAAGCATTCGTTTTCCTTCTGCAGCTGAAAATGCTCCTTAAAGCATTTCCAGAAGGGTGCCTGGGGTACACACTGTGTATTCTGCGCCATGCAAAGGCATTTCACACTTTTCATTTGGAACATGTTGTCTCTGCAGCTGACAGCAGCCTTCAGAAAACTCATGTTTGCACACAGAAACAATAGGTTAAACCACTTCTGGGAACCATTGCACCCTTTGAAGCCGTGTAATATCCACACACGCTCCAAGTTCCGTGATACCCGGCTCCTCAAAGGAGAGTATGGCTTCACAGAATCAAAGTACCATGAAATTGCTTATGGGCCTGTTTTCTGAAAGGTCAAGACAGGAGAAAGGGTTTCCAGGCTCTTGTTTGCAGTGGCTTGTATCACCTCGGCTTTGCTGCACATGAGCAGTGCTCCACTGAGCGCTCCTCCTGCCAGCAGCAGGTTTACCCTGTGCACTGTGTGTCTTGGCTGTGTGAGTGTGCACACTCCTGTTCACGTATTCCCGTGCCTCCAACCAACGCCCTCTTAGTCACTGTGGTTTTTCCTGCAGCAGCTCCTCGCTGCCCTGCCTGCATGTTCCAACCAGCTCCAATTGTTCATCCAGACAATACTACACCTCCCAGCCTGCTCAGCACTGACTCCTTCCCCACAGGCACGATGGCCTTGACCTCCTGCCAGCCTAAGATGAAGGATGGGTTGGGTCTGGGCAGTCCCCGGGCTGGCTGAGAGCTGAAGCCAGGCATGGACACTGCCAGCTTCACAGCAGCTGGGAACTGAGACACCGCCGGCATCAGTCTAACAAATACTTCCCATTTACAGAGTTCATGTCAGTGCAACCCCATTCTTAGAGCACCCCTAGTCCCTGCTTGGGCAGCTGTCAGGAATTAGGTGGAGGAAGGTGGCCAATATATTAAAGTGCTTAAAGGCAGGAAGAGAAGTGAGGCCCTCACATCCATCTATTGTGAAGTTGCCACTTTAGCATCCTGAGCCCCTGGGTGTTAAATGGGCCGTGCTTAGCTGAGTCATGGAAAAGAAGGGCAAAAACAAGCGCAGGGAGCTGTGTCCCAGCTGGGGTGCCCTTGAGGACTTGCAGAAACAACTGCAAATCCTTCACAGCCACACGTTCCTCCTCCCCCATTGCCAAGGGCTTATTGTTTAGAGTTACCTACCTCTACCTTGGTCTGTTGCACTCACTTGCCCAGCTTGGCATTAAGCTGACAATCAGGCTCATCAATAGAGTACTAATAAATCATATTGGTGATGTGCTTCGAGGGGTTGAGGGTTATTTGTTTCCCTTGAAGACGCATGGAGGGTTATGTGTGGGAGGTGATTGGGTGCTCACTCAACCAAGCAGGACACAGCTCAGCAAGAGTGCATGCAGGGACTTGGAACTCCTCAGCTGCTTCATTAGGCATGATTTAGCACAAAGACCTTGAATCCTCCTTTGCCCTCTAAAACATGAAGAAAGGAACATAAAATACAGACCCAAAGAGTGTCCGTTTCTGCTTGCTGCCTGTCCATGTGAAGCGTTTCAGTTCTTCTGGAGCCAGCACCATCCCACTGTCTGCTTGATAATCCTTGGAAAAAGAAAATGCAACGCTATTAGATGTTAACTCTAGAAAGTTATATTTAGAATGGACTCAATTCCTCTTTGGTCTGATTTGCACCCTTTGTTTTGTTATTTCTACTCCAACAGCTCTAGGAGGCAGTGGCCCTGTGCTGCTGGAGGTGCTGCAGTGCCCAGGTATTTAATGGTGCCTTTCCAAACTGTCCTTGCTTTGGGGTACAGCACACACGTTGTTAAGGCAGATACAGGGTGCTAAAATAAAAGTGCCTACACATAAGGTGAGGTTTTGGCCAGCTGCTAGTTCAACCTTGCAGGCACCACTGTGCCTTTCCCACCTTGCACCACTTAATGTGTACAACTGGGTCACTGAAAGCTTCCCAACCGCTCAACATGCCCAGCCCCATTGGACAGTATGTGTGCCCCTTTAGTAGACACTTCTCCAGCTTGTCCACCTGGTAACAGGACTTGTTCCTACCTGCAACCTCTGAAATGTGACCCCCCGTTCTCATTTGTGCGCTGCTATTCAGATGAAAACACAAATCCAAGGGATTTTAAGTGGTCCTCTCACACCAGTGGGACCCTGTCAGTGGCACCTTCCAGGCCTGCTGGCACTGGCCATTCTTACCAGGGAAGGAGTGTTTGCAGCCCATGGCATGGTCAGCAAGGATCTGCTGACCCTGCTTAATAGGACAGTGGGATAATTAAATGCTGCAAGCACAGCCGATCTCACACCTCAAACCAATAGAGCTGACAAAGCAGTAAACCTCATCTTGATTCTCTCTGCATGAATCTGTCACACAAATAAAAAGAAATAAATGACATACCATTTGGCCCAGGAGTCACTTACATTCAATACAAGTGTTTCCTTGATGGGAAGCTCTTCAAATGTCTTTATGCGCTGGGGTGGTTTTATTTTGAAGGTGTTTATGTATCTGTTCAACAAGAAAAGCAGGGCAGTGTTTGGTGAGAGTGTTCAGTGCACAAGCAGGAAGCGCTGGGTATTCCTCTGTTTCTTTGAGCAGTTTCCTAACTGTCATCGAGGTAGTTTACACTAATGGGGCTGGTTAAGCAGACCCTATCCAAACCTCACTCCCCGGTACTGGGGTGCACACAGCTGGCCCTCTCACAGCGCCTGAGCCCACGTGTGCCCCTTAAGTAGCAGACCTGACGTTTCCCTGGGCAGAGACATTCCAAAGTGCTGCCCCAGACTAATGGGATCCCAGAGGTGGTGGCTTAGTGGCTGGTGGGACACTCAGGCCACATGGAATGTCTGAGTGTTTCTCCTGTCCAGGACCAAAACAGGCTATGCAGCAAGCTACAATACCCAGCAAACCAACCCAGGCTTCATCTTGCTTCTCTCACCTGATGTTTTCAGTGCTCCCACAATTTGAGTTTGTAACAGGAAAACTTTCATTGCACAGAGGATCAGAGGCCGGGGGAAACCCACTTTCCTTTGTAAATATCGTGTCGAGGGGTACGTAGTCTTTGCCGTCCTAAATGGAAACAAGAAATTAACCTGTTACTCCTGGGACCATGTGGCCAGTCACCTCCGCCTCGGTGACCGTGCATGGCCATGGTGTAGGTACCTGCTGGACGTTTGCTTGCAGCAGGTCACCCAGCCTTTTCACCAGCTCGGAGAACCGTGGTCTGTCATTGGGTTTGCTTCGCCAGCAGTCCAGCATGATCTGGTAGCTGTGAGGACAAAAGCAAAGTGAGCACATGGTGGGGTTACAGCTCACTTTGACTCAAGACAGCACAGCTCTGACAGCTTGACATTGATAGTTAACTCCTGAGCCTGCCTGAGTTTCAAAGAGGCTCTCCAACACAAGGCCTCCTACTCAAAGTAAGAGTAAACTTCCCACAAAAAAGGCAAAAACCTTCCCGCAAGACACCAGGAAAACCACATCAAAAGAACGATTTAGCCAACTAGTCATATTTTCTATTTTATTCCTAATTAAGCATTAAACCTTTGTATTAAACACCTATTAACTGGCAGTGTTTAGGTTAAAGCATCCTAAGATGACTTATATGAATGTGTCACTTCCTCATATTGGTCAAGCTTTCCTT
The DNA here is from genome assembly GCA_028858755.1 of Ara ararauna. Lineage (NCBI taxonomy): Eukaryota > Metazoa > Chordata > Aves > Psittaciformes > Psittacidae > Ara > Ara ararauna. Next base: position 112,454,282 of record CM054378.1, on the reverse strand, counting down.
CCTGCAATAAAGTATGTGAAAAAGAAAAAAAAGCTCTTATCTACTGTCACTACAATAATAAAATTAGCCAATGGGTAATATTCCCAGATAGGCATGGCTGGCTCGCATCCTCCTTCTTTCAGAGCTATTTTTTGGTAAGCGTTGCTATTTTGAGTCATGACGTAGCACTTGAATAGGCACCAAAGACACATAACACGTACTTGATTTTGCCTCCAGAGATAAAATACCCTGGATGTGTTCATGCTCACACCATGAGGTGTGCATTTGGGGTGCTCCAGCTGCCTCCCTGGGCAGAGCGCTCCATTCCACTCACAGGGTAGAGGCACTGCAGACTCAGCGGCTCACTTGAACTCCCCCCAAGCCTCCAAAACACTGTCAGCCTAAGGCAGGGCACCGGAAAGTGACAGCCAGTGTCATGGTGGAAGGGCTCAAGCAAACCCCACAGGGGACATGGGCTGGGAGGCTGCTGGTCCCCGTCACCTTCCTCTGCCATCTCCGGGAAAGGGTGGACCCTCGTCACCAGAGTGCTTGCGAGGACGCCTCTGCTGTCACTTCCTAAGTCAAGACGACGTTAATAAAGTCACATTCCTCCAGCACTTATCTGTGCGCACGTCAGTAAATATTAAACCTGGAGAGGGATGAGCGACCTTCCTCCTCTGGGCTGGCTGCTCACTCAGGTCCCCTTGGAACACAGCCCAGCTGGTACCCTGGGCTTGGGTCCATGTCCCTCCTCATCCTCTCCTACCCCACTGGAGGGCCAGGGAGCCAAGGAGTGGGGGATGCAAGAAGATGCTGATGACAGCAACAAGATGTGAGGCAACATCAGGTTGCTTTTCATTATATTGGTGCAGGGTACTTTTTGTGGAGACTCATGCATCATGGGTAAGGCAGCCACGAAGGGCAGCGGTACACAAGGCAAGCAGAGAAAGGCATCTTACATCTCCTCAGTCGCTTGCTCCGGGGCTCGCATTCTTGTGCCTTCCTTTAGTCTGCTGCAGAAATCCTCATCTATTTGGACTCCAGGGTAAGGAGAAGCACCTGAAGGAACCATGGGAAGAACAGGGTCATACATGTTTTGAGCTGGGTACCTGTGACCTAGCCCTGGTCCCATGCATCCTCCTCAAACACTTGTGGTATGCAGCATCTGCTTGCAGAGCTTGGGGTCTGGCTCCTGGCAGCTACCAAAGGCAGGGCTCTACTGCTGCTGGTGGTGTTCCAAGCCCTGATCTTTGAAGGGCAGGATCAAACCCAGCACTATTGGTGGTGCTTACCTGGCCTGAATGCATAAGATAAGATGCACATGAATTTGACTTGAAAAGTGTCCCTCAAGTATAGCCAGTTTGGACCACCTCAAATCCTAGTAAGCAGAGTAGTAACAAGCCCTAAATGCTCAAAACCACCTTGAAAATAATAAAAGCATGGTTTTTAAATCAGATCACAGTTCATTATAGTTCTAGTTCGGGTGTTTTAATTTAAGACGCAGCCTGGTTGTGCTGTTGGGTTTTGGTTTTGGTTATTTTTTGGGGTTTTTTTTCTGTAGACAAATCCAAATAAAATCAGGAAAAGGCAAAATGAAAGTTAAAAAAAAAGACCTTTCAGAGTCAGTCACCAGGTTCAAGGAGCTGGGGCTTTAAGAAAAAAATAGCAGATATTATGAGTCTGACCATAAAATCACATGAGTTGGCAGGCTGACCAACAACACGTATTTAAACTAATAAATGATTGATTGTCCTGAGAATTGTATGGTATTGTTTCCTCTGCTGTTTGCCTCTTTTGTCAGCCTCTATGTTGAACCCAATTAAGATTCTTCTATTCTGACGGTCATTGTTCTTCCCACTCAGTGTACATCTTGTATCCTGCCTTTTCCATGTGAAAGAAAGGGGAGGCGGGGGGGAAAGCTGCACGGGGTCTTAATTTCGGATTGCATGCTCTAGTTCATCCTGTGGTATCCGTGCAGATGCTTGCTCGCCTGCTGCATCCAGTGGCTGGGGTGAAGGGGGCTCTGTGTCTCTCCTGGGCTTAGGGAACCACTTGGTCTTAGGCTGGAAAAGTGGTGACACAGGCTGAGATGCGCAAAGACACACTCGTGTTCAGATCACTTGCTCCCACAAGAGAACTAAGAAGCTTTTGAGGGAGCACCCAGCCCATGGCACTTGGTGTCTTGAATGCTATCTGTGAGTGGCACAGGAGGCAATGTGCTTGCCAGCCCCGGACCACAGATCTGTGTTCACACACAGGGTTCCACATTTAGCAAAAACATTTTATATTTGGTAAAAACACTAAAAAATTTGCCTGATTTTCCAGGTTTGCTCCATCAGGCAGACACAGCACTGCAACTGCTCCAGCCATGCTGCCCAGTGTCTCTACTGAGGCTTTCTGCAGGGGAAAAAGGAAGCTTAGGTTTGCCCTAAGAAATATATGGTAAAGTTATCAGATAGCTGTGCTATCCATAATTGCTTTCAGCCTGGAAAACCAGCTTTTCGAGTCCTAACAAGCACCAGAATTTCCAGTTCACACAGGTATGGTACACACAGTTGCCCCTCTACCTGCACACCCCATCTCTGCCTGTTGTAGGTCTTTCTTGGCAGATGACCTGGCAAAAGCTCATTGAAGGTAATGGGTGTTCTCCCCCAGACTTAAGTCGCTGCCTCTGATTCCAGCTCCCAGGGGGCAGAGTTAACGTACCCAAGGAAAATATCTCCCACAGCAAGACCCCATAGGACCACACGTCACTTTTTGTATTGTAGATTTTATCAAATATGGATTCTGGAGCCATCCACTTGAGCGGAAGTCGAGCCTGGAGTAAAAGGGACAAACCTGACTATTATTTTCAAAGCCTAAAAGAATTTAATCGTAGATGAATCAACTATATATTGTTATGTAAATAATTACCATTCAAGCAGCGACCTGTGGGATTTCCTTACAGGCAGTCAAGATAAACCCACACTCATTCAGACACTTTCTTAACAAATTGTAGGAGTAAAGGACTGTTTTTAAAGTATGTTTGGCACAAAACACCAGACATTGGAAACCTGTGACCAGAGCGACCAGGTCTCTTCTGTATGGGGATGTGGGCATATGCAAGAGCAGGGAGCTCTTGCCAGCATCTTAGAGACAGGGGAGAAAACCCTACATCCAAATGTAAATAATTCTGTGATAGTGTTGGAGATGTTGCCAGGGACATATTCAGAGCCTGAATTGCAGGAGTATATCGGTCACCTTGAAGCCACCTCAGCTCAGCCTGTTAGGGGCTCCTGAGCAGTGCCCAAGTTATGTCCACTTAGTTTCCCAGCTGATATGCAATGCTGTAAATCTTGAAAGCTACTTACCAAGGAGGGAATAGCTGGCAGGTGGGTGAGACCTTGAGATGGAGACTGCATGACCCCAATTCCCAGACCAAATTCCTGTAGCATCAGTGGGCATAGGCAGAGTTGCTGGCCCGGCCTGGCAGAGTGCTTACTGCCTACTCTTTGCAGCAGAAGCACAAAAACCACCCAAGTGAGCAGCTGGTGGAGGCAGCGAGTCCAGCTCAGCAGCTGGGGGCACCACAAGCCATGGCTCTGGTGTGGGTGCACTGGGGGACACGCACCTTGTTTTGGAGGGGCTGGTTTCCTTGGAGGAAGTTTACTGAGTAAGGGGGTAAAGCTGAGCCAGCCAAGAAACATGTCTAAAAGATATCTGAAGTATTAATGGGGCACAGCTGTGAAACAGTGAGAATGTACAAGTGTTATGCCTAAGGGTAGAAATGCTTTCCAGATCTACAACACATCTGGATAGCTCATCTTCACATAAAAACCATGACAGCTTTCAAGCTTTTAAGATCAGGAAATGTGAACATCTACGGAACATTTTGGTGGACAGTTTGAAATGATATGTTATAAACATTATAAACAAACAGCATCTTGACTTACATCTCCTTTTCTCACATAATCAGGATTCTTATAAATATCTCTTGCGAGGCCAAAATCACAGATCTTCACGACATTGTTCTCAGATAAAAGGATGTTTCTGGCTGCCAGGTCACGATGAATGCACTATAATAAAACAGTTTCACAATCAAGCTGTATTTCCTTAATCCTGCCCACAAATTTCCTGACTGTCTCCCATATCCTTTAAAAAATTATTATGTGAGAGATCAATTTTATATTTTTGTAGGGAAGTTGACTGCAGTTTACATGAAGTTGCTGTAAACTGGCAGTTCTTTCAAAAAAAAACCCAATATTCCTAAGGCCAGAAAGTGTCGCATTTTTAAGCCCCTTGACATTTGCAAGGAAAGCACTGATTCACTTGGAGCTCCCTACCTAATACATGTTGAAATGAAGAAATAAAACCCCACCCCACCCAAAAGATCTTCCCTGAATGAATGAGCTTGATCCACTGCCTTCAGCCACGATCCTGTGTTTATGGACTATGGACAGTTGGATAAACACATTGTTATATTTATAACGCCAAGAGGAAAATGGCTCTTCCTTTGGGAGCTCTCCCAAGGAAGGTGTCACTAAAATGTAGATGTGATTTCACCTCTGAATCCCATCCTTCTGCAGGGAAAAATCCCCAGTGCAAAACTCACCTTTCTGGAGGAGAGGAACTCCATGCCTCTGGCCACCTGAAAGCTGTAAGAGATGAGGTCCTCCATAGTGAGGGGCAACTTGTAGAGCTCATCAACATCTGTGAAGGTGGAAAATGCGGTTTGTTACAAAGATCACTCAAAAGGCAGTTATTTCCCCCCTCTTTTACTGACCCTATTACTCCCATAAATTCAGTGTTCACAGAGTAGTATTTGAAGGTCAGCCTACTGTCACTGGAAACAAAAACAGTGCTTGCTTTACACCCCACGCTTTGGACACTGCTGTGTTTCCCCCAAAGATAAGGAGCAGTCAGAAGAAACAATCACACATTTTCCTGTCAGATTTAGTAACCCTGCAAATAATCTTTTTTTAAATCTTCTACCCTCTGGACATGACCCTGTGAGCGTCTCCCACGGATGTTTATTAGGGTGATAAATGAGGAAAAAAAAATCAGGGATGCACAGTATGTTGTAAAAATATCACAGACCGTGTAGGGACAGGAAGGAATTAATACCTACCCTCCTCGTCCTCCTCCACATCACTCAGACTTTTATCTTCCTGGAACCCCGAGCTCGCAAAGCTTTCGCTGCTGGTGACACTGGCCAGCCTTTGTTTCTTGCCTTCCACCAGCTCAATATCCTTTTTCTCTTTCATAGGCTCTCCTTGCAGAGAGGAGTCCTTCAAACAAACAGAGGAGAGGTGCTACACCAGAGCGACAGAGGGGGTGGGAGAGGAACCTAGTCAGACTTCTGTCGCCTTTCTGCCGGAGGGAAAGGCTGGTCCATGGCACGTGCAGTCACGTCTCCCATCAGTGTGGGTGTCCAGTGCCACAGGAGGGGTTGGTTCCCATCTCCACAGGACTGAAACATGGTGACTTGGGAGCACCAGCACATGATTTTGGGGCAGCCTGGGTGGTGATGATTTGCAGGTTCCGTTGATGGACATGTCTGCTGGGTCATCTCAGCCTGAAGTGAGACATCTGAAAGGGCCTATTTCTCTCTGATAGCCAGAGAAGGAGCATGGTGGGATGAGTTGAGAAGGATGTGCCCACAGTGCAGGTGTCCCAGACCTCTCAAGGAGCGTCAGCTTTTCATCCCTGGCTGGTTAAAGCACCTACCTCTATTTCCCTGCACAGCGCTTGGTGTGGGGCCGTAAGCCCTTCCAATGAGGAGCAAGGGCATTTGGTGTTTGAAATACAGCTGATCTTGGAAGCGACTGCCTCTCTTCCCCAGTGCCTTTATCCAATGCGTTCATGTTATGACAGTTTAGTGGGACACATGCAACACTGTTTGGAAAATACTTTCCCTCTGCAACCCAGAGAGCAGCCTAGCTGCCTGGCCATGCTCTTGCCCCCTCATCGCTTTGCTCTTGTCCTGTGAATTTCTCTCTCTCTTGCGCACACTGGAGCAGAGCCAGGCTCCTTCCCTCCCTCCCTCCTGATAAGTTACCTTCCCAAGGATGCTGGAGCACCAAACCTGGGCAGGCTTCTCCCAGGGTAAATCCTGCATGGCCATGCCCTGCTAAGCATCCTACGCCAACAACGGCATTTTGGAGGAAGCAACTGCTGTGTCTCATGCAGAGTCCAACATGAACAGCCTTGGGAACAGAGATTCAGCCAAATCCCTTTGGAGGGGACAGCCTCCCAAGTGTGCTTTCCTGCAGAGCCCTCCCAGAACAAACCCTGAGATGCTGCTGAGCTTTTGGCGCAGCTGAGCAGGGGTTTTGGGTACTGCTATTCTGGGTCCAGGCTCTGAAATCCCACTTCAGAACCGTTAATCCTCTGGGGGGGTTTGCTGAAAGTGCACAAGCAGGATATAGTTGGCATACTTGGGTTCATGTTTGTAATAAGAAACATGCAGCAGGCTGTGGGCTGTGGGATGTAAGGACAAGACTCTAATGTTCTTTCTTTTTGATAGCTCTTCTCACACAATAATGGGATCACTTGCAAATCTCTGAATATTAGGGTATATTGGAATAGGAGCTTTAAATGGCATTCTCTTGGTTGTGTTCCCATCAATACTGAAATTAGTGGGCAAAACCACTTCCTCCGGCTTCGCTGACACCAGCCTGGGAAGTGACCCCAAGCTCACCAGGAATGGGTTTGTCAGCAGTGGAGCAAGAGCATGTGGGGACACTTTGGATAGGATTTACTTCCTCTTACTGTAGATGGCTCCAGCCGAATTACTCACAGCAGTCTCCTTGCGCAGTCAGGGGATAGAAATGAGTCCTTTCTTGGCACGATACACCCCACTCCACATATTAAAATAGCTCAGGCCAACTGCGCCCAAAAGCTGTTTCTCTCCTTTAGAAAAGAGTCTAAGGAGATTAGCTCAGAAGCTGACATCTACATTACCAACACTTACATTAGGTAAGATGAACCTTTCCAGAGGCATCTGTCTCCTCACCTTGTTAGGGCAGAAAAAGTTCCTCTTGCTCTTCAGGTAGTTTGATAAATTCCCATACTTGCAGTATTCAACAATCACCATCAGAGGTCCTGGGCAAAAGGAAAGTGCATTTTGACCAGTGTATAGCAATGCAAGGTGGTGGTAGTTCTGAGAAGAAAAGTCATGCCAGTAGCTCTATCCTGAGTCCAGAACAACTAACATGTCCTAATGACGGAGAAGGCTGCTTGAAGGGACACTGAACATGTTAGCAAAACAATACTGTTTCTGGAAATCAGGTAAAGGCCTAAAAGCTAGGTCATTAACCTGGGTCCTGAGCGTCCCTCCATTTCCCCTTTGAGCAGTCTGCATTCAGACAGGAGTCCCTCAGCTCACACTACTAGAACAGGTGATGTACCTAAAACAAATGATTGCTTATACTGGCCCTTTGATTTTCTTAGTGGCATATCATGAAGGATTTGATAACAGTTCCCTGGTGATTAATTGAGGAGGGCCAGCAGCTGATACCACTTGTTCCCAGTCTTCCCAAATCATGTTTAACTTGAGCTTGAGCAGTGAAGTGAAGGACAAGTTGCATGTTCCTAAATTCGCAATTCTCAACTAAATACTGAAAAAGTGTTGAAGTAGAGAAAATGTTTAATCACTTCATTAAATGACTAAAATTCTCTTTTTCTCTTCCTCTTTTTTTCACCAGCCACAGGATGAGCTCAAATATTTCAAGTTAATAACTTGACCCCTGGATGAAACCAACACAGCAAACTGCCTGTTATTGGGAGATGATCCAAACCCATTTTCAGTGCAGTGCAGACTTTTTTACCTCCATTTTTTGTGCAGGCTCCCAGCAAATTCACAATATTGAGATGATGACCAATGTGGATCAGGATCTTCAGCTCAGTCATCAGTGCTTTGTACTCGCTGGCTGTGGCCCCTTCTGTAAATACAAAATATAGTCAATGTGAAATGGCAAGGTACTGGCCCTGCTGAGCTTTACCACTTCTTGCTACTTTCTGTTGAAAGAACCTCCGTTACTGGATGTACTTCATGTGTTGATGTTCTTTGTCAATTCCTCCCTGCTCAGCATCCTCTTACTTGCAATAAAACCCATAAAAAGATTTAGGCACTCAGCTTCCTCCCAGTAGACCCCGGTTATATTTAGAACTGAGAGAATTTTTTTTCACATGAATAGTTTTGTTGTTTCAGCCAAAAAATGAACAAATAAAAAGGGATTTCAAGACTATAATTAACTCCATCTAGAGTAGGTTTCAGCTGATCTGACTTCAGCTGTCTAAGGGTTATGTACTAGCCTGAGCTAACCAACATCTCAAGGAATGAGTGGAAAGAGAAAAGCATTTCCAGAGGCTGCCATCAGCTTTAGCCATCTATATAGGGAAGAGAGGAACCACACCCGGGAGATGCTTGTCTGGTTCTGCTCATTACAGAGGAAGACTGGAGTATTAAGATAGATGAGGGAAGTAAATTTTTATTGGTTAAAGATATTTAATTTTAATTAGTTAAGTAATTAGTTAAAGGTGGCTGCATCTCACCCTTATTAATTACAATCAGTATCAATAATAATGCTAATAGTATAGTAATGATATAAGAAATCCCACAAGTAAACCCAAAACATTTTATTTAGTGTTGAATGAAACTTTCCATGCCCTCCGAGCAAATATTTTTCTGCAGAATTTTATTTTGGTAAGAAAGCAAGAAAAAACATTCTTACTCTTGATAAAGTCCTTTTGCGTTTGCATGAAGCAGTATAACAGTCCAGTAGAAAGAACCTAGAGCTCAGTCTTTAAAAGGCTTGGTTTCAGCATCTGAATGGAAACAGATTTTCTTGGTGACCCCACACAAAACTTGCCAAGTAGCCGGTGACCCACTATTCATTTATATAGGTGGTGACACTTCCCCTCCACCTCATGGGAATTCTGTGAGGACAAAGCTTATAAATGACTGCAGAGTTCCTGGATAATCCAGTGAGGACACAAGCAATAGGGCAGACCGCTCATAACTTTAGGTGCCCATAGCGAAGATGCCTACAGAGAATCTAGTCACCACAGGCTCTCTTCATCGTCAGCAGAGCAAAACAAAGGCTCAGCCCACCAGGTGCAGGGTGATTTCCCTTAGGATGGGATGGGCCGCTGTTTCTCACTACTGACTCAGATACAAGCATCTACCCTGTGTAAGCAGACAAGAATTTCACCATGAAACCTTTTTGTAGCTGCTGTCTGGTCCCATCTATTCCAGGAGCAACTCTTGCTGCCTGGATGGTGCTGGCTGGCACAAGAAGACTGCTGACGTACATAAAGTGCTGAATCTGGCAGACCACTCTGCCAGCACATACATCTGCATGTTGACAAGAAAACTCAGTTAACCAAGGGTCAGGCGATGACCCAGGTGACAGACTTGAAACCAGTGACACAGATGGCTATTGGCCCACTGCTGCAGAAGGTCTGGACAGGGACCAAAGCTTTAGTTCCTTCCCGTTTTCCAGACATGCTTGCTGCAGGGTAGTTGTTCATTTGGCATTGGTCAATAGGGTATTTCTGTGCTTCTGGAACAAGAGTGAGAAGAAAGGTTTGAAACCCTCTCAGCTGCAAACAACCTCCTTCGGGATAATCGGAAAGCATTTAATGTTATATTGCAGAACAAGCCTGTTGAGGACAATATGGCTCACCCTACACAAGAGCACAGCTGCCCGGTCATTGCCAGCAAGAAATAGGAACTATTTCAGGTTGAGTGTTGCAGAGACAGACTAGGTCTGAGAGTATCACACAGGTGCCTCCAAAAGGCTGGAAGTAACATGTACAGATCTCCTGATAACTGATAAGTAAGCATCTGTGAAGCTAGAAGCTACTGGGTAAGAGGGATGTATTCAAACTGTGCCTGAACAGAGCCAACTGAGAGCATCAGAGATCCCAGTCTCATCGGCAGAACAGGGGATGTGTCCTGGCTGAGAATGACACTGAAAAGGATTCAGGGATTAAGACAGATAAGCAATGCAGCATAAGATCCCAAGGCAGTGAAAAATTATCCTTTAGATATATAAACAATGGAAAACTAAATACACAGGAAGAGATGCCACCGGGACTCTGGGCTAAGGAATTCAACCGCGGCTGCTTCAGGCCATGACTGAATATCATCCTGCTGTTAACTTTCCAAGTGCCCTCTTCAAACTGATGAGGGTCTTTGTCCGTTCTGCTCCAGCGAGAAAAGTGGCAGTGAATAGCTGGGAGATGATTTCACTTTAGGAAGAGCACTGGTGTATGAACCATGCTGGTAAATCCATTACACAAGCTGGGTATCAGCATCCTAAGCACTATGTGATGAGCCTGCAGACAGTTCAGCGAAGACACACCTGCACAGCAGCTCCAAGATTTAAACTGCTCAATCTGTTTAGCTTCATGAAGAAAAATCATTATATAATCTAATGGAGAAGGCTAGAATGAGATGCAAAAGTCAGACATGCAAATAGACATAAGGCACCTGTTTTTAATAGTGCGTTGATTAATCATTGGAAAAAATGACCAAGGAAAATATGAAAGCTTCTGTTCAAGTGTCTTCACATCAAGGTGGGTGCCTTATGCTCCAGCCAAATTTTATTCATGGTGTTCAGTGTAGGGTCAGTCTAGCACAATGGTACAATGTAGGGTATGCAGGAAACCTAATTGCTCCTTCCAACCCTACAGAAGTCAGCCTTTCTATTCTTCCTGGGATTTGAGGTAGTGGAACCAGGATGTTTCAAAAACATTAGGCACTCAGATTCTCACTGCACCTGACACATCCCCCCATATCATGTGACGATTTATCACCTCTTTTACTGTGAATGCAATTTTTATTTCATAGTTCTGCCATTCCACTCGTGTGGATAACCGAAACTTAGTGTGCACATTTTGGGGGCTTCAGAGAATAATTGTTGGGGGCATAACATCACACACTCTTGCTTACAACAGAATCATATTAACAGTAGTACACTATATAAAGCAAAAGTTTCTTCCGGCCCAGCTTTGTAGTAGGTACCTTTCAGCATTTTCACAGCAACTATTCTGCATGTTGGTGATTTCTTAATTCCAAAAGCAGATGCTTGTACCACCTTTCCAAAAGCTCCATGTCCAAGAGACTTTCCTGTAAAGAAAATAAATTGGAGAGATACATTCTGTTAAAAATAAACCTTATCAGCAAATTGCTTCATAAATAATTAATTGAAAAATATGCTTTACAATGAGTCCTACATGTATATTTTTAACATAGAGGGGTTTTGGGATTGGATATTTGGTTGCTGTTTGATTGTTTTTAGTTTTATAAAGAGTAAGCAGACAAACCAGAAGGCAGTGTCATTGGAGGGAGTAAGTGATACGCTTGAAAATGATGCTAAATGAAGGCAACCATTCGGTAGAGATACCCTGGCTTCTGACCCAGTTTTTGAAGTCTAGCTGCCAGAGCAAGGTTTGTTGTTTTTCCCCTGAGCACACTGCACCATGCAGCAGGCTGGCATATTGCTAGTTATATCCTCCATAACACAGGGCCTCTACCTGAACTCACACACACACACTAAGGTGCAGCTTGCTGAAGGCTTTGGTAATTTTTACAAGTTAAATTCTTCCATCTCAAACAAGGTGCCTTAAAATTATTTTCATTCCAGGGAGGCAGCAGCAGCAGCTTTGCATCAAAACCCCTGGAGTACATGCACAGCCTGCCGATGCCCTTCCATAGCACACCCTTGTAGTCCGAGATTATGGAGTGATGAGAAGCTGCAAATCTGTGCAAATGAGACCTTTAAATTTGTGAAATGAGGTCTGGGGGGATTCAGTGAGTGGGGATTTGAAGTGACAAATGGTGGGTTTGATCACAGTGGGTATGATGCTTCCAGGTGTCCAAGAACAGACATCTGTGCTGGATCATTATCATGTTGCTGCTGAGCAGATCCCAGGAAAAGCATCCAGCGGTCCTTGAGAGAAATTAATGGGCATGGATAAAATCCTCCAGCAGTAGAAGCTGAGTGTCCTTTTCCTTCATGTTCAGAACCAGGTAAGATTCCAAAGGTACAGTCATAACTTTTCTGGAGTTCATGACATTTTGTCAATCTTACAATCTTCACAGCCTTCTTCATGATTTATTAGAATAGAATATTTGAAGCACGGAGTATTGACTATTTCTTTGACACTGTGCTCACGTGGACAGCCTGGCTGCCTCTGCCCTTCTTCAAGTGTCTGGCAGAGTTTTGATCAGAAAGATCTAGTCAGGATATCAGCTGGCAATAGATTTTTTTTCCAAGTAACTATTTTCAGGTTGTATTTGTGCTTCACTTTCAGCAGAAACCAGGCACCTAAGTGTCTAACGGTATAGCAGCAGGCTTCGTGGTGTAGAGAAGAGAAGAAAATAAAGGCCAGCTTTTCATATAAAAGCAAAGGATAATATCTGCCATATAGTTATTTTCCAGATATGGGCATGTGACCTAGCCATCTCCATAGGATAGTTCCCTTTCCCTATGATGGACATCTGTTTGACTAGCTTTCACTTGAACATCTAACATATTGATGTCTAAGTGAGAGATGAATCCCACCCAGACACTCACAAGCAGAGAAAAACTGCTGTCAGTTCTAAATTAAATAGATACTCTCTTTTATATGTGTATCATATTTCTAAACTGTAGTTCTCAGTATGTCTATAAGTAGAAGCAAAAAGGATATGCTATCAAAGCAATAGAAACATGACGTGAAATATGCTAAGCCAACCCCCCCCCCCCCCCGAATGTATTTCCCTCCTAGATGTACAGAACTGTGGCATTTTTTACTCCTAATAAAAACCATGAAGAACTTAATTAACTGACTGAGTGTTGGCTTGTGAAGGGCTTAGTGTTTGACACACAAGTACAGGTGAGTTTGTGTATGTCTTTGAAAATCTACGGTCACCTTTTTCAGTTGCTTCATTCAGCAAATGTACAATGTTAAGACTAAGGTCTCAGTTTTCTTGGTGAATTAATGTTTTTAGGCCTTAATGAATTGAATGCTCATGATTTCTACAAGATTGTAGTTACAATCTGAGGTCCTATAAAACCAATCATACCTTTGTTTAGTCCATAGCTTTAGTCTGTTTCCATCACTATTAACTCACGTCCCACATCAAGATAACCTACTTAGTCACCACTTGGAAAACATACCAGCTAGCTCATAATGCTACACAAAGCTGCTAACCTTTCATAAAGGAGAATAAGCATTGGCAACAAAACTTCCTTCTCTAAACAACAGTTGCAATTTAGTGGGAAACTGTATTAATACTTGATATATTAGTCTTTGTTGCTCCACCATTGTTTGTACCATGGTAAATGTTAGCACAGAATAAGGGTGCGTTAACTTTGCAGTGTATAGATCAAACTCCACAGTTTAGTATGTAGATTGTGGCTATGACTGCTCTTGCAATTGATACACAAAGTATTAAATGGAGCAATTAAACAGTGGAATAGTAAGTTTCCCAACCATCTGAGATGTCAACTTGTCACAACCTTCAAACAGCAACACTGGCCATGTTTCGGGTAGCGCTCAGGTATGAAATGTATGAAAAGACAAAGGAAGCAAAGTGCTATACTTAAATATTCTGTGCTTGCCTCTGGTTTCCTGGTGCAACTCAGAAGTCATTATAGTGAGCATACTCTTCAATCAAGGAGTTTTGGATCAGGAGGTTTGCTTTTCAGTCCCATTTTAACAAAGTCCTTCAAGCATGTGAGGTACTGGACTGGGGCATCTGCACAAAGCACTTGCAGGCACTGCACTCCATGTGTGTGGGAAGGCAGAGGCCCAATGGTATGTTTGTTTTTCAGGTCATTTGAGTCATCTGTGTTTCCCACATATGTGGCTTCATATTTTCCATTAAGTTATGTACAACAGCTCTGACATAAAGGAGAACAGAAAGCGCTCTGCTCAGTGTCAGTGCTGCAGGCTTGCAGTGCGCAGGAGGGAGCAGGGCTCAGGAAGCCCCCTACCACCAGCGTGTTTGACATTGCACTGGTGCCATGTGGCAGGGCTCCCTTGAGGCCTTGCACCACAGTTTCAGCAGTGTCTGACCTCTCACAGATTAGGAAGGTCAAGGCTAAGAGTCAGGTGAGAAATGCGTGATAGACTGCAGTGTTATCGTCGACTACACTGACAGTGATTTATAACACTGCAGTTTCCTACCTAATGAAAAGATGACATTTTGCTCTTAGTCAGACTAATCTATACTGAATATTAATTATCCTGACTTCAGTGGCGACCATATGAAATTTACTGTAGCTCTTACAGATGAAGGGGGAGCCCTGTTATACAAGCATTACATCACAGCCGTGGGCTGTATGTATGTGTATTGGAGGAACACATAGCAGAGGAGATGTGGGCTGAAAAGAGAGACTTTTCTGCAAAACTTACAATAAATATGTATCCTGGAGGACAAGTAGGTGGGAAGAGAAAACCACACATATCTGATGCTGGAAGGGGTGGAATTTCTCAGTAAAAATATTTTTGAAAAACCATAGAAGCACATTTTGTGTTTGTGAGACACTAATCCTCAGAGACTGCCAAGGTTACTCAAAGGCTGAGCCAACTGCCATGGAGGCAGGACTTGCGCTGAGCTAATCTAGCATACTGCACATACCCAAGGTCTCTGAGTCTGGTTCTCATTCACTGTCAGCATTCTTTGTTTGTTTACACCAGTTCTTCCACTTCTAACTCATTCTCTGCTCACCATTCCTCACCTTCAGATTCCAAAACCACTAACCCTGCGAGATGTGTTTTTTTCCTTGGTGTTTACATTCCATTTCTGCTTGATTCTTTCCATGGATCTTACACACAAATAAAGCATTGCATAAAACTGTAACTACGTTGTCAGCACATCAGGTTCTTGGTCCATCATTGTCAGAAAACTATTTGAAGATTGAAGACACTCCAGCACAAGGTTTCAGCATTCCCAGAATTGTGTATGACAATTATAAATTGCTAGCAAAGTATTTCAGCTGTGCTTGTACACATCTGCTCACCTTGTGACTTCTAGCAGGCAAACGAAGTGTGATCCCAATTGTGTACATGTTTCACCTGTCCCTCATCCCCGGAGGACAAAAGGAATCTGTTATAGCTTCTACCTAAAATGCAGGGATTTTCTGGGCCTTCCTGTAGGACAAATGTAATGCATGCCTGAAAGAACAAACAGCACTACAGCAACAGGCTGAGCTTATCACTGATATTTTAATGTTGGCCCACTTGCCAAAATCTGTGTGGTTTCTGGAGGGATGCCTCAACTTCAAAACTTGGTCCCTACCTTTCTGCCCTCCTCAGCAGCCTCACACTAGGCTAACTAAGCAAGTAAGGAATACTCTCAAACCCATGCCTTACACTGGGCATCTGTAGGCGAGATAGCTGTAAGTTCAAAGTTTCAGTGGGTACTTACTTATTTCTCTATTTATGAGTGGGCTCATGTGTCACATTCTTGCGCTTTATGGTGCACTGACAAGAATGTTTATAAGTCTGCAGCACAGGGGGAAAACAGCGAGATTACACTGGAGAAAGGAGGAAAAGGGGGAACAGGCTGGGGTACAGGGAGGATTGTAAGGACTCATTTCTGCACAGGCTCATTTTCCAAATGAGTACATAACAAGGTTAGAAGGGAAGAAAATTGCAGTAAATGCCAAAGGTCAGACTCCTGAATATGGAGAGAGAAGCTTCTAAGTCAGTGGTCCGATTTGGAAGTGCTTGGTTGCCCTGGTTTTATGTTGTGTTTAAAGTAAATTAATCTGCAAAAATTAGAGTGCAGCATTCTTGTCCATATTCTCTTTCTATGACAAGGTGACTCACTTAGTGGATGTGGGAAAGGCTGTGGATGTTGTCTACCTGGACTTTAGTAAAGCCTTTAACAGCATTTCCCACAGCATCCTGGCTGCTCATGGCTTGGATGGGTGCATTCTTCACTGGATAAAACACTGTCTGGATGGCTGAGCCCAAAGAGCAGTGGTGAATGGAATTAAATCCAGCTTGTGACAAGTCACAAGTTTTGTTCCCCAGGGCTCAGTATTAAGTCCAGTTTTGTTTTATGTCTTTGTCAATGATCTGGATGAGAGGATCGAGTGCACCTTCAGCAAGTTTGCAGACGACACCAAGTTGGCTGGGAGTGTTGATCTGCTGGAGGGTAGGAAGGCTCTGCTGAAGGATCTGGACAGGCTGGATCAATGTGCCAAGGCTAATTGTATGAGGTTCAACAAGGCAAAGTCCTGGGTCCACAACAACCCCATGCTTGGGTAAAGAGTTGCTGGAAAGCTGCTTGCAGAAAAGGACCTGGGCATGCTGATTGACAGAGCTGAACATGAACCAGCTTGTGCCCAGGTGGCCAAGAAGGCCAAGAGCATCCTGGCCTTTATCAGAAATAGTGTGGCCAACAGGGCCAGGGAAGTGATTGTCCCCCTGTACTTGGCACTGGTGAGGCTACACCTTGAATCCTGCGCTCGGTTCTGAGCCCATACTACAAGAGAGATATTGAGGTGCTGGAGCAGGTTCAGAAAAGGGCAACAAAGCTGGTGAAGGTTCTGGAGAGCAGGTCCTAGGAGGAGCAGCTGAGGGAACTGGGGGTGTTCTGTCTGGAGAAAAGGAGGCTCAGGGGAGACCATATTGCTCTTTACAACTACCTGAAAGCGGTTTGTAGTGGGGGGGGGGGGGGTTGATCTCTTCTTCCAGGTATCAAGTGATAGGAGAAGAGGAAATGGCCTCAGGTTGCTTCATGGGAGGTTTAGCTTGGGTGGTAAGAAAAATTTCTTCACCAAAAGGATTGTCAAGCACTGGAACAGGCTGCCCAGGGAAGTGGTGGAGTCACCATCTCTGGAGGTATTTAAAAGACGTGTAGATGTGGTGCTTAGGGACATGGTTTAGAGGTAGACTTGGCAGTGCAAAGTTAGGGGTTGGATTTGATGGTCTTAAAGGTCTTTTCCAACCTAAATGATTCTAAGATTCTACTTGAGTTTTTCTACCTGGTGTCAAAATATACATATGGAAAGTCAGGTATATAGTCAGTCAGTCCTAAATGCTGTAATTCAGTCATGGGCCAGGGCACTTGATATGGAATAGCACACACCAAACCTGGCAGTACGTTGTGCTGCAGGTCTAAAACACATCCAGCTCCTCTTCACCTGCAGTTATAGGTATATCTTATTCAATCACTGCAAATCCAAAGCTAAGTATGCTAATGTTACCTAGTTTAAGCCTTTCCCTTGCAATTTCCCACTTGCTGGCATCATAAGGCAGACGTTCACATTGCTCATCTAATGGAACTTCATCAGGATCCATTATGATTGACAGATAATGGTTGGTCTTCATTTCGGTGGAATAAGGCTAGAAAATAAATAATATTAAAAAATGAGAAACAGGATAAGGGTATCTGTGAGCATCTTCTGGACAGTTAATTCTGTCCATAGGGCTGTGCGTTTTATAGTTCAATAGATGGTTTGGTTAAGCTCCTTTGGTTTTTTATATATTGCAAGACTTTTTATGTAGAAGAAACTCATTCTAGCTTTCCTCTTATGTGGTGTATCAGTTTCTTCAATGAAATCCATGTGGATCTGTATCAACATATGGTGTTATGATACAGGCCTTCTGCACAGTCAAGAGAAATATTTTCAGCAAATGTCTAAACATTGATGATAAAAAAAACTTCCCTTCATGATTGTGCAAAGCGAGAAGTGGCCATATGCAACACATGGGGCTCAAATGCCTGTGTTTATTTTTCCCGTAAACCCGGCAAAGATAGATCATAGGTGGTTACAAGTTGTGCAAGACCAGTCATCAGGAGACCAGGCATTATACATTTCAGAAACTGTTTACAAATATCCAGGAGTTTTTATTTCATTGGTGGAAGCGTTCAAGGCCAAGTTGCATGGGGCTCTGAGCAACATGGCCTAGTGGAAGGTGTCCCTGCCTGTGGCAGGGAGGTGGGAACTACATGATCTTTAAGGTCTCTTCCAACCCAAACCATTCGATGACTCTGTAATTCTATAAAATTATTTGAGTGTGATGTGAACACCCAAGCTCAAACACTTAATTTCAAATTAATTTGCCAGAAGTTCAGTTTCTGCTGAGCTAATGGATAATCTACTTCACATGAGAAATGCAAGGAAAAATGAATCTAGTAGCAAAATTTTCTGCACTCCATGCATTTTGAAACATTCAAACCCTTCAAAGGATTGCATTCAAGTGTAGATAAGGCCCTTAGTGACATTGTTTAGTGGTGGACTTGGCAGTCCTTGTGTAAAGGTTGGACTTAGTGATCTTAAAGGTCTTTTCCAACCTAGATGATTCTATGATTTGAATCCACTGGAATTTTCTTGACACAGGAGTACTTCTATTTCTATAGAAAAGGTTTGAAGTTTGCTCTAATTTCCTGGCTATTAGTTGGAATAAGGGAAAATCTGTTGAACTAAGCCTCTTTGTGTTGCTTTTCCTAAACTCCTGGAAACAGCACAAGGACACACACACAAACACACGGATATACCAACATACTGTTTTCTTGTTGCCTTCTGTTACTTTCAACTTTCCTTGTCTACAGCTTGGAAATCTATCCCTAATACAGGTGTTTCTAGACACTTCTTTGAGAAGGATATTGCTAGCTGTGCATGTTTTGGTTACAACCACAACTAGACTAAAATGACAGTAGCTAATAACTCCTGGTTTAGTTGCCATTCACTATCCCAAATAACCAGAAAATTTGTCCCAAGTTGGATTGCACTGATGCTTGGGGAAAAGTCACTTGGTATAAATCCTGGCTTCAAACCATCCACTGACCCTGGACAGGACATGGGTAAGTGGGATATGGCTAGAAACAAAGGCACGTTTGGCGCTCCAAAAAGAGCATTTCTTGATAGAGACGTGCACCAGACTGTTTCTACCAGTCACTTGAGAAAAGCTTTTAAGTGAATCCACCTCAGAAAGAGCAATAGGGGAGTGGGAAGGTACTGAGAGCTTCCTACAGTTCTTTCTTGAGGTGCACTGAATACCAAATCATTTGCCCCTGTACGTGTAACAGACAGGCTCTAACAAAATTCTCTCTGAAGCACACAAGTATCTTTTTTCATTGTGGTAACGTAATTTAGAGCTAATTCCAGACATAAATCCTTGAGAGTAAGGGTTTGTAACAGAAACATGCAGGAGACCATTAGCATAGGCCAACACTAGCTGGAGAGGCTCCCCTGGAAAGAAGTCTTCACATGTCATCACGTCCCTTGTTCTACAGCAACAATTATTATTTTAATAATCTTTTAACAATCTAACGAGTAAATGTCAAGTTTGGTGTCATAACAAATTAAAAAGTATTTGCAACCCTTTGCTACATTTGGAACTTACATTTTCCAAGGGTTTGCAGTCATGTTTTGAATTGTTTCATCATTACTGGTGCGCAGTCAGAACTTGCTTTTTAATTTCTCTTATAGTAGAAGTCTGTGGCGATAGGAAGGCAGGCAGAGTAGCTGCTGCCGTACTGCCCTGGTTTGGAGGTCTGGGCCTGCTTTCCCATTGTCAAGGGAAGTTCTCAGTGTAAAATCCAAGATACAGACAGGTGTTAGTGCAGGTTGGGATAAAATGGTCTGGCAGGCTGCAGTCAGCCTTTAGCAATCTGCAGGGAGCTCGACCAGCTGGAACATGCTCAGCTGTGGTACCTGTGAGCTGATGCCTGTGGCACTGCACTGTGGTACCTCTCACACTGGGTAAAGGAGGGCAGCTGGGCTCAGCCCTAGTGTGGGAGTGAGGACAGGGGGACGTGCAGCCATTCCTTATGCTCTGCAGTGCATCCCATCTCCCCAGTACTGTCTTCTCTCAAATCCATCTGCTCTAGAAAATTCTATGAGATCTTTCTGCATTACTGAGGTTCTGTATATTCTGCTTATGAGATCTGCTATGCTTTAACCTGCACACACCAACCGCGCAATGCAGACATGGTGCTGTCAGCAAAAAGGGGCTTTAAACTATCACCATCAGCTTTGGACAAGAAGGAGGAGCAGCTGCAGGGGCACTTAAGATTATCATTCTGATATAGGGTCATATCACTAAGAAGCTGCACCACCAAAACTGCTTCAGCAAAGTATCACTTTGGAAGTGATGTAATTATATCAGACACTGTGTGCAAAACAGATCTCGTCGTGCTCTGTGAAGATCTGTCATTCCCACTCACTCAGATCTTCAAAGACATTGAGATGCCAAACGCCCACATCTTTTAAGGGAATGGGGATGCCTTTGGTGGGAGTCAGGCACCCAAATTCTTGTGAGACTCAGAGCCTTGCCACCACCCCGGCTTTGCTTCCTGGCTTACTCATATTCAGCCTTGCAAGTTACAGTTTCCTGAGCACCAATCAGCAGCCTGGTGATTGCACTGGGGGCAAGGGTAGAATCAGATTATTCTTTTCATTAGACTCAGCAATCCCAGTGTCCCGGGAAGGATTTTCTAACATGAACAAAGGGTTGGTAAGGAGAGGCAGGAGCCACTGGGAGCTCCCTGTCCATTCTTACCCTCTTCAGCTTGCGAATGAAGAGGGTCAACAGGAGCCAAAAGAGAGTTGCAGCCACACAGGTACAGGTCAGGGTTATTAGCTCGAGGTTTGACCTCTCCGATGTGCCTGGGAAAATCAAGTGGCAAACATTTTAGAAAATGACCTGCACAGCAAGGGCACTTTATGTTTCTTTGCCATTAAAATAAAATACCAGGAAGGACCAGCTTCTTTTCAATGGGGTATTAATCTCTGTTTGGGCTGGCTCGCAGACCCTGGGAAAAAAAATGGTCTCCCCAGCAAAGCTTTGCATTGAATACAGAAAAATTGCGTTTGATCCAACTGTAATTTTTTCCTTAAAAAGTCAGCTCTTCTCTCAGGTGCAGGAGGTGAAGTATCCAGGTTGGGGACGGCCACTCAGATAATAATTTCCTTTAGAGCTGTAAATTCAGCTGCAGGGTATTTTTAGCCAGACTTTCTCTGTGCGAGCATGCATGTGGCCTGTGTATGCAGTTTCAAGCCCCTCGCCACCCACAGCTGCAAAACACATCTGACCAAGCCCACAGCCAGCAGAGGAGCAGAGGTCTTGAAAACGCTCGCTCCCTGGCAGCCCTGGGAGTGGATGGGGATTGCCAGAGGGGACAGCTCTGCTGGCCCTTCCTGGGGAGAATGCCATGGTGTGAGAGCTGCTGCTAACATGTAGAAGCTCCAGGGAAGGCTTGTGCTGATATAGATATCAGTGAATCCAGGTGTGATCCAGGACATGCTGCAGTGCTGCTGCTTGGGTTTTGCTGATGGGGATGTTTGGTGGCTTTCCTCAGGCCCAGCTCAGCAAGCTCTTCTGTGCTGATGACTGGGTGCTGAAGCCCGCACCGCTGGCCCAACAGCCCTCACTAGAAACCTCGATGGGGGAGAGAACAGTGCCAGGCTCTGAAGGGATATGGGACCCTCTCCTTCCTCAGCAGCACCTCTCAGAACCCATCTGGCAGGGAGCAGGAAGAGCTCTCCAAACCAGGGAACATATTAAGCGCAGAGAATGGAAAACAAAAACAACAACTGAAAATAGAGCAGCAGTGAACATGAACATTAGAAACCCGGAGAACATTAGAGCCCACTGACAGGTCTTAACACAAAAAAAAAATAGGAACAAAATTAATTTCAGACTGCTGTTTAGGGACTCATAAAATGGTTTCAGAACAGTCAGTTTTGCAAATCCTGTGATCGTGTCAAAATACCACACTTCCCACAATATGTTTTCCATCTGATTAGTAAAATATGCAAAAATAAACCCCTTCATGCTCTGTCTCTTATTCTGATACACTCTCCACAGAGAGAGAATGAGAGGACAAGAAGGAGTAACTTTGAATATGATTTCACAGTAGTTATGTCAACAGCACTTGCAGCAGTTTCAGACCCCAGGGAGCTCAGTGCTACTTCTGACACATGAAAAACGAATGACTGATGCCTGATTGGTGGGTTTACCGCGTAATCCAGAAGGATGTGCTGCCTGGCTTCAAGCAAGGCTACAAAGCTTTGTTCAGAGGTTGAATTGCTTCTTGTAGCTGCAGCTTAAGTAGCATAATATCTTTCCTCTCTAAAGGTGATAATCAGATTTGCATTCATGCCCTATGTCTAAGATTCCTCTGTCATGTCCATTCTGGAGCTTTGAGAATAAAACGCACTGAAGAAAAACATGACTGCAACTACAAATGGAGACATAAAGAGTCTATTTCTTAAAAATTCCAAGAGTGTTAATTTTTCACTAGTATTTTTTAAAAGGCTTGATTTAGGTATGGGACATAGTGATGACAGAAATGATATAGCCTAAAGCAGCTTGCGCAACCTCTGGCATCAGGCTTTCCTTTTACGTATGGACGCCCTGCTCTTGCTTCTGAGGAGCACTCCTGCAGATGGTGAGTAATAGTTTCTGACATTTATTCACCAAAACCTAGAGGGGCTGAAGGTTCATTTGTTGCTGCTGCTCCATATGGCAGGACTCAGAACAACCTTAAGGCACAGTACATCCAGTCCTGGGGTGGAAGACAGCAACTCCTTAACCACTACCCTATGCTACCAAGGAGTTAGTGAAAGAAGCAAATGTGCTGTCTTTAAAATGTCCAAGCTAAATTAGGCAACCTGAAAGCATTTCTTCAATCTGGGTTTGGGCTTGGTTATCAAACAGCAGATTTGATATGATTCCCACTGCCTCCTCTTAGAGAAGCTGATGTATTATGGTTGAGACAAGTGGTCCATGCAGTGGGTGGGAAACTGGCTGATCAGCTGCACCCAGAGGGTGGTGATAAATAGCTCCTTTTCCAGCTTGTGACCTGTCACTAGTGGGGTCCTCCAGGGATCAGTGTTGGGCCCAACACTGTTTAGTATCTTCATGAGTGATCTGGAAGACGGGATCAAGTGTACCCTGATGAATTTTGCTGCTGAAACCAAACTGAGAAAGGAATTAGATGCTTTGGAAGGGAGAGCCACCCTGGAGGATGACTTCGCTAAGGTGAAAGAGTGGGCCAACAGAAACATTACAAAATTCAACAAGGATAAGTGCAAAGTCTTGCACCTGGGAAAACACAATCTAAGAGTACAGTACAGGCTGGGATCTACCCAGCTGGGGAGCAGCTCTGTAGAAAGACATCTGCAGGTCCTGGTGGACATCAAGCCCAATGTGAGTGAACAGTGTGCTGCTGTGGCAAAGAAAGCCAATAGGATGCTAGGTTACATTAACAAAGGCATCACCAGAAGAGATAAAGATGTCATTATCCCACTCTACTCAGTGCTTGTATGGCCACACCTGGAATATTGTGTTCAGTTTTGGTCCCTGCTATACAAAAAAAGATGTGAATAGGCTGGAGAGGGTCCAGATTAGAGCCACAAAGATGATCCAAGGACTGCTGTATGAGGAAAGGCTGAGAGAACTGGGTTTGTTCAGCCTTGAGAAAAGAAGGCTCAGGGGAGACCTTATTTCCATGTTCCATCATTTAACGGGTGGCTACAAAGAAGATGAAGACTCCCTTCTTACAAGGAGTAACATGGAAAAGATGAGGGATAATGGGTACGAATTCCTCCTGGGGAAATTCCTATTGGACACAAGTGGAAAAATTTCCACAGTGAGAAAATCAGCCATTGGAATAATTTCCCTGGGAAAGTGGTGGATTCTCCAATGTTGGACATTTTTAAGATTCAGCTAGACAAGGTGCTGGGACATCTTGTCTAGACTGTGTTTCTGCCAAGAAAGGTTGGAGCAGATAATCCTTGAGGTCCTTCCAACCTGGTGTTCTACGATACCATGATTCTGTGATTCTCTGACTCCTAGTCTTGCTAAAAGCTTTCCAGCCAGAGCTAGCTGAGTGCCTCTCAGCTGGGTATGAAAAATTTAATATGAGGCAGACCAGGCAGGAGCATTCAGAAGAGGTCAGGATTAACAGAGTTTGGAGAAGCTGTACACAGCTGTAAATCTCCTTCTATGCCAAACAGCCCAAGATTTCTGTCTCCACCTTACACTCCTCCCAGACTTTTAACCACCAGCTACCTCATTACACACAGACTTTAGCCCACGTGCAATTCTGTCCCATCCTCCTGACCTGCTGCGGCAAGTGGCAGCCTCCTTCCTGTCCCAGAGCCCCTCCAAAATCCTCCCACTCCATTCTGTGCCTCTGCAGTGCTGCAGAGAGGCAAGCAGGGAGAAAGTGAAGAAGTGCCACTAACAGCAGCTTCTCTCTCTCAGCAGTAACAGTAGCCACCGGGACCATGCAACCATGCAGCCATGCGCGAATGAGAACCTGCACTAATGTGCTGACCCCACCAGGTATGAGATCAAGGCTTGGGCTGGCATGGGCACTGTCATTAGGATTTCAGCTCCAAACATCTAAGTGCAGCTCAGCTGTCAAGGGAAAAAGCAATGCCTGGGGCAGCAGCTCTATTGTGCTGCACACAAAGCATCCCTTGTCCCTATACCAATGTGATTTACCCTGCTTAATCTTTGTGGTCTTGGCAATGCAGCACTGGGATGGGTGCTCAGAGAGGCTGAAGACTTTCATGGCAAATCATCTATTTAGAGAGCAGAGCTGAAGAAGAGCTGCCAGAGAAAGCCTCTGTTTTCCCCCTGCCCAGCAGCTTGTGTACCATGGCCTTTAGGGACACGCTTCCCTCCATCTGCTGGGTGCTCTGGCAGTCATTTGCTATTCTAGTTCCATCTCTGCAGATTTGCTGCCTCTTCAGTTCCTCAGCCAAGAGCAAACAGACAGCTTGCTCTGACATGTCCACAAACACATCTCCTCTCCTTCTCAGACAGCCCAGCAAGCATGGCTTCCAAACCAAACATGGGCTGTGATTATTTAAGGATGGCCCTTTGATTCCACCTTCCATGCATCCATCTCGGATACAAAAATAACACACTGTTTTATCTTTGAGTATAAAAATGTTTTTTTTCAGAGGAAATATAGACAGCAGACAGTTTCCTTCCTGACTTATTCACAAACTACTCTTCCAATCTGCTAAACATGGCCATCGACATGAGGTGTTGCTCCACTCCCTTTGATCTGCAGCCGCATGCTCTGAGAGCCCCCCAGGATGTAGGGAGGGTTTGGTGCTCATGGTGGCAGGGTCTTTACTTCTCAGAAAGGCAAGCAAGTGGCAAAGCCTAGAGAGAGCCTCACGTTTAAACCCTGACCTTGTCCAGGCTCAGGGATGAGGTGAGAAGCTGCTGTTCCATGGGAGAGGGACAGACCCTAGAGATCAATGTAGGAATGAGTGAAAAAAACTGCAGCAATGTCCCTTCATGTAATAGGAAAAGGAAGGGTGGAAAGGCATTTTCCTTGGTCATAGTAGATAAGACAACCTCTCTCTCTTGTTCTCATCCAGTATCAAAGCTGTTAATTTAAATATGGTAGTCTTCCCATAGGAGCCACACAAGAACATTGCCAGTGGTTCCTCAGGACATGTAACCAGAGAAGAAGCCTTCCTGGCTGCTTTCTTTCCTCTCCTCTGAATCACGGACAAGGAGATATGACTTCCCAGAAGCTATCTGACAGAATGTTTGTGGTTGTAATAAATAGCCAAGCTACAATGATGTTAAAAATCAATACAGTAATGAATTACATTGCCCAGGACTATCAATCAGAAGAATGCATTGGACGGTAAGCACTTAACACAAGTTATTCTTTTAGCTATTATAGCAGCCATAAAAACCTTAGCATTGGGAGACAGGTGGTTTTACCTCCTAGATAACATCAGTTTGGCCAGTCCACATGTACCTGTACATATCCCAGATCATTTAAAGTAAAACTATCATTGTATCATCAGCAATCACCATTAACTGAGACTGCTATCACACTCATGGCAGAAAATCAATACTGATTTACTATCTGTAATTGCCTTCTGCTGTAGGGTAATTTCCAAATACTCAGTAGTATTCTGATACATTTTGCAGCTGTACGAGAATATCCAAAAAGACATAATCCCTCCTGAGAGGCTGGTAGTCAAGTTTTCTTCTATAAAAAGAAACTAAATGCATTTACAATTATTTACTTAACAGATGCAATCAGTAAGATAGGTTATGTCAAATTATGTTCATACATGGTACTGACTTATATGGAAAATGTCAACCTATTTCTCTTACGTGACAATATATGAACCAAAAGGGTTCATAAAACTGAATTCCACAAAACTGAAAAGTCACTGAATAAACATTATTTCTATGCAATGTTAAATTTCTTGACAGAAGTAGCTACCATAGGCCTGAGTCAAGCTTGGCAGGAGGCAGAACAATGCGGACATTTAAATAAATAGCAAAATAATTCAAGTAATGGTTACAGAAATAACTAGATCAGACCTACTTTTTACAACAAGTACCTCTGAAAAATGCATGTGTAGCTATTGCTAGGCTAAAATCTTCTCGTCCAATTTGGCAGCTTGCTTTACATTGAAAATAAACAAATGAAAATATCCCAGGTCTCTAATTTCTACGGAATTAAACTGAAATGGGAAAATGAGTGGGTAGGAGAGTGTTCCTTATTGTGTTTTTTGTTTGTTTTGACAATACTAAATTTACATTTGTCTTCTACCCTGACCTGATCTTTGTTGGGTTGAAGCAATTCTTCTTTTTAGGTCAGTGTAAACATGCTCGAGTTAGCATTTCCTGCTAGGCTTCCTTTCCAACCTGGTATGCTTCCTTTGCTAGGACTTCCTTCAAACTGCTGCCTTCAGAGATCACCACATGAGCCCCAAGTCATATCCCCATGCTTCCAGCCTGAGTAAGAACATCACCCTGGCAAGCTTGCTCTTCCCGTTTAAAGCTGCGCTTTACCTTGTACCGTGACGTATGCTGCACTCTCCACGGACCCTTTAAAGTTGGTGGCTACACACTGGTAAAGTCCTTCATCCTCCTCTTTTACTCTTTCAA
Organism: Ara ararauna; assembly: GCA_028858755.1. Classification (NCBI taxonomy): domain Eukaryota; kingdom Metazoa; phylum Chordata; class Aves; order Psittaciformes; family Psittacidae; genus Ara; species Ara ararauna. Next base: position 112,427,420 of record CM054378.1, on the reverse strand, counting down.
TAAACAGCATTCGGCTTCCGGGCCCTAAAATTATTCCTGTGAAATGAATTATTTTGCAATGAGAGGGAGCCAGGATATAAACAAAAGCAGGCCCTTGGGTAATAATATCTGCTTTAAGTTCTTCTGAATAGAAATCTGAGCTGCAGACTGCACAGCACAATGTTATCTGCAGGAAAGCCAAATATACTTGGATGTTCTGGGGTTCTTTTGGAAATCAGTGCTTACAAAGCATTTGTGTTAGTGAAAAAGCTCAGCCTAAATGAATGATCTGGAAACACTTGGTACTGTGTATATTGATTAGCACTGTGCCTATACTGTCATCCATGTGAGTTCTTCAGCATGTCTCCAGCTTTTGGAAAACGGGTGGTCTGCTTACTGCACTTGCAGGTGTAGCTCTGCCCCAGAAGCAACTCAAGCTTCCAAGATCCAGATCCATGCATCCACACTGGCCCTATGGGCAGAAGGTTCACTCCAAATCTCACTTGCCCATGTGGCATGGAACAACAAGCTCCTTCACAGAAGGACCCCAGCTAGCAAAAGAAATCCCATGAGGTGTACCCTAAAACACAAGAGTTACCTGAAGCTTTCAACACCTTGTTTATTCCGGCGGGGCCAACCCAGAAGCCAGCCTGGGCAGTACTCCAGCAAGTAAGGAAGAGGCAGGGAGCAGATTTGGCCTCAGGACTGCCTCTAAGGTACCGCACAGCCAGGAAGCGTGTAGTCAAGTACACACTTGTGTGTTTGCCTCCATCAGAACTACCATCCCATCAACATGTATTCCCACCATCTGTTTCAGGCACCTAAATAAAGTGCTCTGACATGCCCTCTAAAGACATCTTTCTGGCTACTAACTTTATGCGTTGCTTCACACCCAAGTTAAACACATAACATCCATTTTAGAGGGGAGTGTAAAAAATGCATATTACAACAATGTGGTCACTGTAAAGCTTTATGGAATCTGGCTCTAGATTTAGTGCCTGGGCTGCAAGTCTGCACAGGCTTACAACTCACTTGGAGAAATCCTTAGATTTTTTCCCAGCTGCCTTTATTCACCCTATGGTAATTTCCAATAATGCAGGACAGAACCATAAACACAAACTTTCTAAAACGTTGCTATTGAAAGACTACGCTTAGGATGCAGGTACCTATAGACCAAACCACCTTGAACATTTTTGCTGAGCCTGCAACACTTGTTTACTGCGTGTTTCTGATACGAATGTGGATCAATTCCCATGAGAAAGGCTTTGCCTTTTCCCCCATCATTCATTTACACCTGCAATCGCCAAGAAACACTTCCATGACTGTGGTGTCAGCAGTGCTGGAGAAATAGCCTTAGCTGATCTTTGAAGCCACATTCCAGACACAGCAGTAAACAAATCCCAGAGTTTTCCTGTAGCAGCAGCATGCCACCAGGGAAGTTGTTCCTTCCTGCTGTGTAAGACCTGGATTCCTCTGTTGCCAACAGGCACGTTTTGGTTTTGGTCACCCCAGGTATGGATTTAGTCTGGTGAATCAAGAGCAGACTTTCCATACCCAGCCACAGACACCCCTGGTACCCCTACACACATCACACAGGCTTGGTTTTCTCCTGTCTAGCTGTACTCTGGCCAAGACCCCTGATCCTTAGGCTCCCTCTATAGTAAATTGAGAGAAGTATATTTCTCTGGAGATGACTCTTCTGAGATGCAAATTGAGAGCTATAATTTTTACACAGACACCATAGAGACCGATTGTGTCTACGCCTACAGGTTGGCTGAGGTTTTGAGGTGAGATAGAATAGCTGAGAGCACCTGTGTGGCTGCCTGCCCTCCTGTAGTGCCTGGGCAATTCTCTTTCCTCTTATCCAGGTACCAGTGCCAACAACTCTGCAAATAGGTACCTAGGGCAGATGGGTAAATAAGAAGGCTGCAAAAGGTAGGTGAGTACACAGAGCTCTCACCTGATTCTTGCTGTATTTCCTCATGATTTTTAAACCAGGATATCTGGGGCTCGGGGATGCCATGAACCTGGCACTCCAATATGGCAGAGTTACTGGTGTTCACTGTCTGATCCGTAAGGTGCCGCAGCAGGGCTGGTGCCTCTTGAGCTACAAGACAAAACAACACCTCTATTTTATATTCTTGCAACTGTGGGGGTTTAATTATCTTCCCTACCAGCATTTTACTGATGTTAGAGATTGCTATGGCTGTTCTACGAAGTTCATTGTTCACAGATTTTATTTACCATTTCAGTTTGCTAAAGTGTTTGGTGTGTACAGAGTACCCTCATTACTCAGCAATAGCAAGTTATGATTAACAAGTTATGAAGACCCAGTGATAGCACCATTTCAAAGATTTCCTCGGTTCCATTACCAACTGTATTTGTTTATAAAAAGCCATGAGTTTCTAGGAGAGCTCAGAGCTTTGCATCATCAAGAGAAACAAACTGTGACACCAAAGTTTTTAACAATTAGCAGGACACTTCTAGCAGAGCATCTCTGTGGCACTGACAGCACCATGTGACTTTGTACACCACGATACCAGTGAATGTGACTTTCATAATTTGCTTACTTTAAAGAGCACAGTTACAAATCATATTCAGTAAACTCATATCATCTAAACCCAGAAACCATAGGCACAGAAGTATTGCATTACACCTCCCAAAGTCTTCATAAATTCTTCCACTTCTGCGTTTCACATATTTGGCTGAACATAACAAGGCTTGGCCAAACCACACCACCGCCCACGTGCCTAAACTACATTGATGAGAAATGTGCCCATGTCCTCTGGCATCCAACAGGCATTGGAAACCCTGACGGCAGGACCCAAAGCTGAGTGCTAGCAGGCCACACAGTGTACCAACACCACTCCAGTTTTACTTTGATTTACTGACATTCATATGACCACAATGCAATAAAACACATTTCCATTACAGTCAGTGACAATGAGTATTGGAAGCATGTCTCATCTCTTCTGTTTCTTCTCAAGGGCCTCCCAGAAGGGCATTTCAAAAACACTCTATAAACATCATGCTACTGTTGTCCCTATATGAATCAAAACAGCCAATCTTTCTCAGTCATTTCAAACCTTTACCACTCTTTCTGCCATTTTGTACAGAGCTGAAGGCTGTCCTGACAAAGATCAAGATATTTGCAATATTTATGCATGTTACACAGCAATGTCTTTCTGTCACATTTGCAACTCTCACTTTCTCCTTTTTGGTATTTTGGTTCCTTTAAAGCAGTGATGGAGAATCCGGGACAGTCCCAAGCAATCTCACAGATGCAGATGCTCTGCAGATTCCCTCAAATTCCCTGATCTTGCAAGAAGTGATTATTTGCAATCTTTCCCATCAAGGACACTTCCAGAATCAGCCATTATTAACACAGTAAGATTATACAGTTCAAAATATGAAACAAAACTAAGCAGAAACCAACCCTTTGCAAACATTTTCTTTAAGACTGCAACAGATACAGATATACCAAATTCAAGTACAGGAGCTGAATTTCTGACATTCTGTCTTTGGAAGATCTATCCACCCTTTCAGAAAAACTGACTGTCAGATATTTCCATCTTCACAATCATTCTGTTACCAGCTGTAGATAAAAATTCTCCAGAAAAATTAAGCACCTATGTATGCTCCACCAGCTTATGCAGTCTGCATGAACCCCATAGCATTAAAAGCACTTTTAAAGTAGGCTTTGTTATGTTTTTACCCCTCGAAATTCATTCCAACATAGTCAGGACTGTGCAGTGACCAGTCTGGGCTTTTCGGAGCTGCAAGTCTGTAATCTCCACAGGCAATGTTTTTTTTTTTTGCTGGTGTTTACATGTAGTAGACAATTTATTCTCTCTTCCCAAACAGTAATGCTCATGAGAGAGGCTGTAAAGTAAATTTTTCAACATATACATACACAATGACAGGGTCAACAATATTTGCCTTGCAGCCAAGAAGACTGCCCTCTTCCCACTGATACCCCACCTGATTTTTGCACAGTTCCATTTTTCACAACACTGTCTATGAACAGGTACCGTCTGATACATGCGCACATACACACGCTGAGAAGAGCTCACATTTATCAGTAGTCCCTGATGAACACCCCAGCCCAGACATCCAAAATGAAGGCGGACAAGGTGACAGAACAAAGGCAAATCACACATTCTGTGAGTTACTTGTGATTAATTTTAATTTGTTTATAGCCATACACTAAAGATGGGTTTTCATATTAAGAAAAAACTTTTTTTTTGCTTAAAACTTAAATCACCATTCACATACTTTCAACAATTTTTCTGCTGCAAAAAGCTGTTTTTTCAAGGACTTGGTCAACCTGAGGATTATTCTCTTTTGCAAACCACTCATTTCTCCCATTCATTTTTGCAGTGAAGACAAGGGGGGACAGTTTCCAACACCCCTCTCTGCTCACTCAAACCAAGGGTCTGCCTTGGCCACCAGCAAGAACAGCTCAGCACCCAGGACAGCCCCCCAGGCTCATCCTCAGCCCTGGTGCCTGCCCACAAATGCTGCCTTGCCATGCCAAACTCTGCTCTCAGTTACCCTGAGGAACTTCATTGTAGGCAGAGTTTGGCCCAGGAGAGTAACAGGGAGGTCACAGAGTGAAAACATTACAATTTTTTCACTTTGGGATTTACTTTTGCATTCCATCCATTTTTGCCCTTTGTTATGATTATGTTGTCTGATCACTTTTTTTATTAAACAGTACAAAAATATAAATACAAGCTTTAACTTAAACACTTCAAAAAAAAAAAAAAAAGATAATTCACACCTTTCTCCCTAAATAATATATTACACAACAAAAGGCAGAGAAACTCCCCAAACCCATGAGATTCTCCAGTCACTTGAGGACATCAAAAGTGACATCAGTAGTTTTGATTTGGCCACAAAGAACTGCTTTCCTCAAATGTTTCCAGTGAGGTTTCTCTGTGCCTCCCAACATGGGCAGCCACATTGGGTGTTACAACCTCCTTGCACAGCATGGCCCTTTGAGCACAGTCAAGACCAGGCTGTCAGGACGTCTACCCATCAGTGGTATACACCATCACAATTCGCAACAATTTCACAGAAGAACAGTCTAATAGTCACATCTCTTTTTCTTCTTTTCTGAAACAAACTCATATTGCCTGGCAACTGGCTGCTGCAAGTCACTGTGCTCCAGCTCCCAAGACCATGGAAAATTCATAACGTCCTGTCATCACTGCCCACCTTGCCATCAAATGTCTTCTCACAAAAGAGCCTTGTAAAAAAGGGGATTCTGTATTGTAACCCTTCTGAGGACTTGCAAATACCGAAGAGCACACTTGCCCCATTTTTAAGCAGTCACCAATGACTTCTCTTGCTTTTTAGGCATGTTTTAGAAAAAAAAAAAGCGAGCCAGATCCCTTTGCAAGAACACATTGTTTCTGGAAGCCATCACACTAATAATGAACAAAAGAGCTACTGTATGCGAGCAAGCTATAGGTGACATTTCAAGATATAAATGATTATTCTTTTCTTTACTCTGACAACTTCCAGGTTATCAATTGTTTTCTAAGCATTTTAGGCTCCATGAAACTGGCATTATGGGGAAATGCTATTGTTTACCCTTTCACACTTGACAAAAGCAATTCCCACGTGAAAGACAAGTTTAGCCGTGGGACACAGTCTCGACACCTAAAGGAGGAAATAGTCTGGTGAGTTCCCAAGCGCAAGAAACTGTCATGTTGTCACCCTCTATTTTAGAAGCACAGCCACTTTGTTCCTTTGCTGTAGCTATTTTGGTCACTACGGTCTGTTTTGTTATGGCTTATGTAAATGCTATATAAATGATCAATCATAAGTGTAACCAAAATAATAAAAGCTATGTATTGTAAAAAAATAAAGTTATCAGATCTATTAAAAATAGTAACTTCTTCCTTATACAGCATTTATAATACACAGAAACACCTCATAGAAAAATCATCACAAAGGAAATAAAAAGGGGGAGAGCTCACGAGGAAGTCTTAGGTTGCCCTCAATTCTCCTTCAGCACTCTGTCTGGTTCTTAATTCTCATAATAAATCCAATTGCCATTTGCATACCAGGGGAATGAATATTTTTAATGGCTTCAATTTTGAATTTGTATTTTCCAAAACATATTAAACAACTCACTGTGCTGGCTGCAACCTTGTCAGTCGTGTTAGTGTAATATTTCTCATTTAATAAAATAATTACAACATTACAAATTCCCGAACCTTCAGGCCAGGAGCAATACTCACACTTCTATCAGTAGCTTTTTACATTAGTGCAGAATTGACTTTAAAAATTGATCAACACGGCAACTGGAAGTCTACCTGGATTTATTTGGAGAAACATGGTTCACGTCTGCCAGTTTTAAAATCATCGTTATTATAAATGATATGATAGGTCTGTGCATTATATCAACATTTTTATTTCTTCCCTGCATACTTCTTTTAGAAGATACTTTTTAAGATTAATGTACTTTAGTGTAGAAAATAATTTCAAATAAATAAGCATTAGAACTTGCTCAGCAGGTAATATTTATAAGTCCATCAAGATCAGATTAAAATAAAAAATATATAGTCCAGTCAATCTCAAACTGAATTGTGCTCATTCTGCACATTCAAGTTAACTTATTAAATGTCCATTGTTGACTGAAAACAGCAGTTTTTACAGTTAATCAGCTTTGACACTTTTGACGAGGCCGATATCATAGTGGAAGAAAAGATTGATCCAGAGTTTTCCTTATCGCTCAGTAGGAGACAGCAAGAGAAAAAATAACAACATGCAAAATGTAGCATAAGGGATCTTCCAAACCCCAGCTTCCACGTGCCTTGTCAAAGCAGAAAACACCCGTCTGAACTCAACTGGAAGCTCACGTGTTATGAGTTTTTTTGCTATTCTTCCTACATCCAAACCATGGGGGAATGTGCACCACCTCATGGAATGGAAGGTAGCAACAGTAATAAAAAATCAAGATGATATGAGACACCTGTTACTGTTTAATGAGTCCTTTAATGTTTTACATTGCTTTGTGTTGTACAATCATTCCTTGTGCTTTTATATTTGAGGATCCGAGAGTAAACAGCCTTTTTGTTGCAGTGCTCACCTCTGATTGTAACGTCTTTCTTTTGAAGCACTTCTTTCCCCGTGTATATGTTCCTTGCTCGGCAGGCATAGGTGCCCGAGTGTGCCAGGGAAACATTCTTGATGGTCAGAGTGAGGGTGATGGAGTACTCCTTTTTGAGAGACCTTTTTGCTTTCGTTTGATTGTTGACTGTCCTCGGTAAAATCCAAGCAATGTCTTTGTACAGGAATTTGTTGGCCGAACAGGACAATATCAAATTCTCTCCTTCAATGGGCATTTTTTCCAAACTAATATGGAATCCACTGGGTACATCTGTCAAAAATCAAGAACACTTTTTAGATTATATGAAATGAATGAGCCAAAATTAACACGGCGTGTATTTTCCCCTTTATCAGGAAGTGTTTGCACCAATCAATGTTGTTGTCTTCCTGCTGAAGTCTCTAGTCTTTCCTTTCATATGCTAGGCTCCAGCTATTCCTATAATTTGTCTTGGAGCTGTGAGACACTTGGGCTCAGACATTGGTGTAAACTGAAGTCTCTCTTGGAAGTAATGAGTTTGTGTAAATGTAATGTCAAGTTAAGACAGACTGGGGCAAGGTACCAAAAGAGAATTATTTAAAGACAGCACAGTGGGACTATGAAAAAGGGGGAAAATTCTGATCTCAGCTCCAGCTTGCATGAGAGAAAATGAATCTCAAGAGGATAGTAGAAAAATACTGCAGCTCATCATGTTTGGTTTTATTGTTTTCTTGTTATTCCTAAGTATTCAGACAAATTATGTCTTATTTCTTACAAATGCTTCAAATCCTGAGAAATTGCTGGATCTGTGATTACATGCCTGAGAATTCCCTTGGTATTTACCCTTCATGCATTTAAAGTGTGCCAGACACTCAAGAGGAAAGCAGAAACATTACCCTCTGGCCTCAGTGGCTGGCTGGGTATGAACAGCATTCGGATGAAGATCATTCTATTCAGGCTACCCGGTACTAAACATAGGTGAACAATATTTCCACCTGAGAGAAATCAATGATCATGGCACTAACTATACAACTTAAGTTTTCACAAGTATTATCCATAGCCAATAGTTCAGGAAGGAGTAATTTAGCCAACAGTATAAAGCCATACTTGACAAGTCACTTTTGCAGTTGGTTGTAATGTTATTGCAGCTTCCTCCACCAGGGGTGCGGCGCAGATCCATGGCAGTGCGGACTGGCTCCCGGCTGCCTCCACCTGGGGCTCATCCCTCCAGCGAGGGAGAGTTACACCATTGACCTCAGTGAAAGCAGAAGCGAGTTCCTGAGAGAAAGCACTTCCAAGTTTTGCTCCTAGAGTGCAACCTCTCTGGGTTTATTTGTAGCCAATATTCTGATAAAGTCATTTCCTTCTCAGTCAAGTGACATTGACTTTGGCCATTTTCAATTGTTCTTTCACTGCTAATTGCTACGGTACTTGGCTGTGAACTTGATTCAAAATCATAAGAATGGGTTTGTCTTTCATAACAGAATTATGCCTTCTTGCCTCATAGAACATGAACAGCTCAACGCTGACTTTCATTCAGTTCCATGCTCACCAATGTTGCTTTCGGTTTAATGTCACATCAGAGTGACATGTAAGAATAGATCTCCAGTGATTAGTATCTCACATCTTCTTCCAGTAACCTCTTTCATTGACTGACCAATCCATCAGATAGCTTCTGCCTAAATCCCCACAATACAAGCTGACCTGCCTTGCCTCCCCAGCAGGACCATGAACATGACCTGCTCACTGCTGCTTTCTGAAGTTCTGCCTGTAGAAAGTCTGGCATTAGTTGCTGCCCTTATTATCCTCTTTTCCACAGTTAGCCTTGAGTGTTAAGCACAGGGTAGAGGAGCTCCTGCAAGTCCTGGATTGGAATTTTCTCTGATTGTAGATGCCTTCCAGGGAGAGGCCTGGTTTCTGTTGGTAGAACCCATCGAGCCCTTACAGTAGGATTGAAGTGTATGCCTATCATCAGCTGTAATTCAGGGGTATAGTCCAAAGATCACCCTAGTGGAGGCAGTTAGAGTACAGATTGGATATTGAAACCTGTGTATTGACTTGTTCCTCTTACATGTCATTGGGATCCCCTTTTTAAATCTCTCTGGCAAAAAAACCCTTTAAATTTAGTAACTTATCTATGACTGATGATCATCAACATTGTTTTTTATATGTACGAGTGCATGGTACCAGATTTTGATCTCAATTAAGAACACTGGAAGTGTTACTAAGATGAAACCTTTCCTTACACAGGCTACAGCATATTTAGCCTAAGCCATCAAAATGTAGACATCTACATAGTTGTTTTGTGTATGGGCAAAAGTTTACAGACCATGGAGTGACACAGGCTCCAAAGGGCAGTGCAACCCATTGCCTTAAGGTGAGTGAAATTACATCGATCTAGCTCCCTTGCACATAACTGTGAAGAAATCCTACATGACCAGCTTAGGCTTAGATACCTATCTTTCAGGCATAAGTTAGATGAAGTGAATCCTACTCTTTATTTTGTCAAAAAACATCGAATTCAGACACAAAACTGATCAGGGGTCCAAAGTTTTGATCACAGAGAAGTATTTGGATGAAAGAAGTTCGTATTAACTTACTCACAGTACATCTCAAATTGTTCTGATATCTGTTGGGAAAGCCAGGGTATGGGTCTGAAATACTGCTAATTTTTGACTTTCACAGATGCCAGTGCTCAGTAAAAGCTAGGAAGAGCCAAGCAAAACTCTTAAGATTAAGATAAAGAACCCCTGGGGCTGAGGCAAATGAGCTATTTTTAACGTAAAAGGACAGCGTGCCAAGAGAATAATATAGTTGCAACTACTTCCATGTTGTCAGGTCTGGAGCTCTTCCTAGATGTGTCTTCTGTGAAGAAAGACTCTTTTCTGAATAAATCCAGGGACAAAAGCAAAATGCACAGGGTTCCAAGGGAATCGTTTGTTTAAAGGCTACCAGCCCTCTAATATATGACACCTCTCACCAATTGTTACAGGCTCAGGCCAGCTAAATAACGTGGCTGGGAATAATGTAAAAGGATTTTATTTACTTTAGCGATTTGAAGCTTCCTGTGGAAATAGCTCCCAGGTTTCCTGATGGAAGATTTTGTTTATCTTTGCCAAGCACCATCAGGAATCTCAAAATAAAATGCGCTTAGTGACATTGGGAAGCCAGGGAGATAAGGCAGAGCTGTTCCTGTCTCACCCTCTGTAATTGCAAACACACCCATGGGCCTGCTGTGTGCCAGCAAAACAGCCAAAATGTAGGGAAAGGGGCAGACTGGAGGAAAGGGGGCTACCACAGTTAAATTTGGCATAGAGGTGTTGTTCCAGAGACTGTTTCTGTTTCAGCAAGCAGGAGACATTTCAGAAATCATCTTTCTTCATCACTTATATATAAAGCTCACAGCTACTTTTGTACTCTGAAAAAAGGTTTCCTTTTAGAAATAAGTCGGCATGACAACGCCTCAAAAATGCCCCTCATCTGACAGAGGCCATAGGAAAGGAAAGCTACTCCGTAGCCCATAGACTTGATATCCTACACCCTCAGGCAGAGTGTATAAAATCATACCACTCTCCAACCACCCAGAAACACATACACAAGTTTCACTTCAAGCCCAGAAATAATGAAATTTACGATAACTTAAGAAAGGGCTTGCTCTTACTGGGTCCTCTTTGCTATACCTTCTTGCACATCCGTTCTTCCTTGAAGGGGTGGAACGTGCCACCACCAAAACAGGGCTGCTGGGACAAGGTCTGCTTTCCCACCACCTTCCCAATGGTTTCTACTCATAGAAAAGAGACTCCTTACACCACTACAGCCGCATGTGCATTTTCTCATCCCCAGGACAAGGTCTGAAAGATATTACCTCCAAGGAAAGAGGTTATTCCTGTTCAGGACAGGCTTTGTCTCCATCTGCTCTTTGGCGTCCTTTCTGGCAACTCCCCTTCATACAAGGGATTGCCTTCTCCTGCTTATACACGTCTCTTACTTTCAGATGCTTACTTTTATATAGTTCAGGCTGGCTTCATATGGTGCCAGCAGATACAACAACATAAGACAAACTATCCCCAAGCTGTCACACAAGACCTGAAGTATTGGATTTGGACTCATCAGAAGGAAATACTTTGTAGTGTCCTGTTCACATCCACCAGCATTTAGGCCTCTCAATTTTCTATACCCTCAGTGTGTTTTTCAGCAAATTTGTTTCATTGAAGTGAAAAACAGGCTGTTATCGAGCCACAGCAGTTTGGTCTCAGCTTGATGGAGGAGAACTGTGATTACATAGAGGCCAACTGATGCACTATGTGTGCAAAACAGAATAATGAGCTTTACTTGATTTTTGAAAGGACAAAACAGCAGGATTCTTTAAACTGCCTTCAATCAGTGCAATTGGGAACCAGCTGATGATCAGGACTTTCCAAGTCATGCAACCAAAGTGCTCAGCTCCAGGAACAAAAAGGACAAACACATTTTACCACCCTATATAGAAAGTTTGCCATCAGTCAATGTATTATAAATTTCCAAGCCATAATAAAGCTGCCACTCCTCTTTCTGAACACCAGCCAATAAAAGAGTCTTCAAAGGAAAGTCATAACATTCAATATGTTCCCATGCAAGGTCTGGTATCAAGAAGAAGAATTTCCTTCTATCCCTGGTCAAGATCTAAGAATTGGAGATCTAAGCAGGGAAACTAAGTCCTTCATGTCACTGCACTGAAATACCTGAAACAACCATCAAAACTTCAAAAGGGAGATTTCGATACAGTGAATGGGGCCTATCAAAATACAGCTTCATTTGGTTTCAGGATCTTCCCGGCAGCATTTTGGAGACTGAAGAATAAGAGCTAAAAAAGGCCAAGTTTGTCATCTTGCACATTAAACGGGCAACCGCCTAAGTAAGCGACTCGCAGTGACTGCTCGAAGTTACATGTGTAGTCCTCACATTAAGATGAGAATACAGCACCATTGGCATGTTAATTTATGGAGAATTATACATTATTGTTTAGCTTTCTGTCCAGACACAGTGTAAGGGTAAGGATGAAAGCAAAACTGATTTGAGAGCAGGGCCAGCAGTCATATTCAAGGTGTCAAATGTTCCTGTCACATCCATTAATAGAACATGTAGATATTCTTCTCATTTCTGTATATTAACAGACAACCTGCCTATGTGTCATTTATCTGTTTATACTTCTCTTTCTTATTACCAAATTTCTGCATTTATAGATAATTGGCACTTTCTAAAAGTGGAAATGTGCTATGATATGAAACATTGACAGCTGTAGACACCCATGAGCAAGGTCTGCAGGGAAGAAACTGTACCAGCAGCACACAGTGGATACTACAAGAATAAATGATTAGTGCTTGCAATGTGTGACTCTGTTAAGGGGCACTGAGGCACCTGTCTGCTTCCTTTGGAACCTAAGGTCCAAGATATAAGAGGGTGTTGTCAAGAGCACAGGCTACTTTGATCGATGAGAAAATGAACATGAACCGGCTTCAGTGTGTGCTTGCAGCCCAGAAAGCCAACCGTATCCTGGGCTGCGTCAAAAGCAGCATGACCATCAGGTCGAGGAAGGTGATCCTGCCAATCTACTCTGCTCTCATGAGACCTCACTTGGAGCACTGTGTGCAGTTCTGGTGTTCTCAACACAAAAAGGACATGGAACTGTTGGAACAAGTCCAGAGGAGGCCACGAGGATGATCAGGGGACTGGAGCACCTGCCATATGAAGATAAGATGAGAAAGTTTGGGCTGTTCAGCCTGGAGAAGAGAAGGCTGCGTGGAGACCTCATAGCAGCATTCCAGTATCTGAAGGAGGCCTACAGGGATGCAAGGGAGGGGCTCTTCATCAGAGATTGTAGTGATAGGAAAAAGGGCAAGGGGGTCAAACTTAAACAGAGGAGATTTAAGTTAGATGTAAGGAAGAAATTCTTTACTGTGTGGGTGGTGAGGCACTGGAATGGGGTGCCCAAGGAAGTTGTGAATGCTCCATCCCTGGTGGTGTTCAAGGCCAGGTTGGACATAGCCTTGGGTGATATGGTTTAGTGTGAGGTGTCCCTGCCCCTGGCAGGGGGTTGGAACTAGATGATCTTAAGGTCCTTTCCAACCTGAACTATTCTATGATTCTATTATCTACTGCTACTTTTTCATGTGGGCATGAATGACACCACAAGCTGGATCCACCTGTCTAGAAGAAGCAAGGGAATCTTCGGCAGCAGGCTGTCCAACTTCATGAGGCAGGCTTTAAAATGAAGAACTCAGGAAGTAGCGTCCCAAGTGGCAACAGTCATGCCATGAAGGTTAGTACTAAGACAAAGGTTTTAGATTTTAAAAGAGCAAACTTCAACTCACTCAGAGCTCAGTTGTGAAGGATGTTGTAGGAAGCTTCCATGGAGGATAAAGGAGCTAGAGAGTGCTGGCAGTTTTTAAATGCTCTCCTGGAGGCACAAAACCAGTTTAAAGGTAAGGGAAGCAGATGAAGCAAGAGACACCTCTTGGCTTAATTGCGAGCTTCTGAGTCGTGTACCAGAGATAGAAAAGCAGACAAATACCGGTTGAGAACTAAAAGGGCATTGCCAGGGTGTGCAGGGATGCAGTTAGAAAAGCAAAATCTCAGCTTGACTGGAAATTGTCCAGAGACGTCAAAAACTACAAGAAATGGTTCTTCAGGTAGGGAAACAAAAAGCAGAAACAGAAGGAAAATATTGGCCCACTGTTAAATAGGAGAGCTAAATTAGTCACCAGCAATACTGAAAAGGTAGAAGTTCTCAATACTCTGTCTTTACCAGCACTGCTGGGTCCTGGGCCCTGGGGACAAAACTCCAGGCTGATTCAAAGACCCACCATCAGTGAAGGAAGAGTTGGTATATAAAGAGTAAAATTTCCACAGTGAGAACAATCAGCCATTGGAACAGTTTCCCCAGGGAAGTGGTGGATTTCCCAATATTGGACAGCAAGATTCAGTTGGACAGGGTGCTGGGACATCTTGTCCGGACTGTGCTTTTGCCAAGAAAGGTTGGAGCAGATGATCCTTGAAGTCCCTTCTGACCTGGTGTTCTATGATTCCATTACAGCTGGTCAGAATATTTCAAAAATACAAATTTTGGTCCACAAAATCCAGATGGAGGACATTTTCCAAAAAAGTTTTCTTCCTTCGTTGAGCATATCTAGTGAGTGTGGGTCTACTTTATCTTGACCTCAGAGTGTTAGCAGAATGAGTTAGACGAAAATCACATCAGAATGATAAGGAAAAGATTGACAACAAAAAACATATGAGAAAGCAAAAGTTAAAAGGGATACATTAAAACTATTTTTTAATTTCACCTTCAAGATTATGATTTTGGGATTAAAGTATCCACATTTTTTAACCTTTTTGACTTTTCTCTTATTTCTGAATGAATCACATTTCCTTAATGACCTACCATGAAAGTTCTCATCATCCTAAGTGCTCTATGTACTACCACTTTGTAAACAAAACCAGAATAAAATCTTTTGCCAGAAAACAAATTCCTTGTAATTGTGCATGCAGATATTATGCTGCTAAATCATGCAGTAGTTATTCTCAGAACCTCATTGTTTTGGGGTTTATTTCCTAGTAATTCCTGAATTCAAACATTTAACAACTTGTTTCTGAGAACATCTAAACACATCTTGCAATGGAAAGTTAGCTGGAAACATGCTCATATGTGCAGCTAACATAAGTATTCTCAGTGCCACGGCCCAAATGACATCCAAGGTTGTCTTTCTCAGAAAAGGGAACAGAACTCTGTAATTTTTACCCTGCCACTTTTCTACATACAAGTTGCCGTAGTCCTCGAGAGCTGTGGGGGGCTGCCCAGTTACCCCAGGCACTCATCCTCTAGCACCACACTGCCTGCAGACACTGGCACTACTCTGGACACTATACTGTGAGACCTCCCGGTTGGCAGCAGTATCACGATGTAGCCACTGTCAATGTCACATGATACTGGCTTACTGGCATATGAGAATACAGTAAAAATTCGTGTAGGGAATGATTGCAAAGACTAGGTGATTTAAAAGGGGGAATTACAGGGTGCTATATTTGTGAGCAATATGTGTCATGCTGGATACTTGGTGGAGGGATGAGTAGAGACCAGCTGCTGTGACAAACCTTTCTAGGATCACCCAAAAGCATGATATGAATTTACAGGTGAGTGCATTACAACAATTTTCAAACTGTGGCATAAGAAAAAGCCACAAGAGCCTAATAGTTATAATCCCAGGACCAGGAAACACGTTTGGCTCTAGTGTGGACGAGGTCTTACCTGTTACAATAAAGCTGACATTTCTTTCCGATTTTCCCACTTTATTGGATGCCACGCAGCTGTAGATTCCAGAAGATTTGGTTTCAGCTACAATGAGAGTGCTAGCAGTCTGTGAAAGAAAGAAGAGGTTTAGCTCTCACTGGCTCAGGAATTCAGTTAAATCTTCCTTTCTCTTTTTCCTAAGTCACCCTTGACAATCCCATGATTCACTCTCTCCATTTGCTCAGTGATGGCACCACTGGGGTTATTTGAAAGACGTACAGCTTTGGAAACTGTAGAAGAATAACAGGAAACAAGCTCCTTTGGTAACCCTTATATTATCAGAGCCATCATAACCAAAAATCCTTGAATGTGTCTTTCAGATTGATTTATCTCTTGTTGCTGATGCAATGATAAGCTACAAAACATGGAGCTTGACCAAATGCGGTATGCCCAAGGAGATAAACAGCCTGTAGGAGAGTCAGACTGCAAAGGGAATAGGTGAGGCATGCCTTAGGCGCTTGGAAAACACTGGGAAAAGAAGAATCCCTGTTTTGCACTATCAATCTGATTACTCTTTCATTTTCTCATATACATATAGGGTGACAAAAGACAGCGGCAGAAAAGATGTTCACTCATCCTTTTTCAGACTATTTCCTCTTCTTGGACTTACCATTTCTATTATTAAATAATAATATGTCAGTTCTCTTTACATTGTATTCTATCACCAACTTAAGAGGTCCAGCACACTAAATATTTTCACCAAGTCATATGACTTGCAAGCTAACACCTCGGAAGCCCAGGGACAAAGAACACCTGGGGTGCCTTTAGAAAAATAAAAAACATTGTAATAATAAGAGTTATACCTTCATGGTGATGGAACATCATGGTCTAATGACTTGGCATTAAGTGAAAAAAGAAAGTTGTGCAAAAATAATTGAGGTGTCATTCTGATGCAAAGTGGAGACATGGAGCATGCATGTGGAGCTCAGCAGTAGGTTGTGCTTTCAGGTAAAGCTAGTAGCTTAATTTTCTGTCTTTCTATCTCCATTTTACTTCTCCTGTAAAACATGCTTTTACAGACAGAGCCGGGACAGTGACGAAAGGAAACTTTGTGACCGCAGAATCCTGTTGTTTGGAATGATTTGGCTTTTTTAAAAACCTTCAAAATCATTTTTGTGCAATTAATACATTCCTTTAAGTCTGCCTGGTTGCTGGAGTCCAGAGACAAGAACAAGAGGGTGAGTCAGTAATAAATAAGAACCAGCTATCTACATTTCTACATAAACACTGGCTCAACATTTGCACTGCTTCTGTGTCTCCTACTCAGACTTTATGGCTGTCCCCAGACTCCTTGTTGAATCCCTACATAATATAGATCTTCTGGTTTCCCTAAACATTCTTTAGTAGAAAGAGAGTATTAATACTACATGAGCAAACACAGTGGAGTCAGGACATTTGATTCTGGCTTTTTTGTTTTAGAAAACATGGCAAATTCAAGACTACAAGTGATGCTAACTGCACCTGTACCCTGTTAAGGTGTCTCAATGGTCAGCTACTTGTCTGCTAATAAACTACATCTCATTTCTAGCTAGAATTTTTCTAGCCTACCTTTTTGGCTCTTCTGTGAGATGAAAAAGGCTCTGTAATACCAGATAGATACTTACAGCCCTTAAGAATAATCATTCTGTTTTGCTAAATTCAGTAGATCGACCTCTGCAAATTCCTAATTATAACGCATGGGTCCAGCCCAGTCTATATTTTATCATTCCCTTTGAATTCCTTCCAGTTTTTAAACATAATTTTGCAAAGTGTGGACACACAGGGCCCAGCACCAGGATTCCTGCAGCCATTTTATCAACACTAACTCAGAATAAAAGGAAGTCCCAAAACATCTGCCAGAGGGCTAATATGGGTGGTTAAACACTGCTTCTGCCATCCCAGACTTTCCACTACAAAATTAGCCATTTTTGTGGCTCATAGCAACTTTGCCCAGGAAAGAATAGTGGCCTAAAATGCATAGTGAAGGACAATGAAACTCTTACTCTCTGACTACAGGATACCTGTATTTATTCTGCTTTACTCAGAACCAGAGCATTACAAAGCCTGAAAAATACAAGTCAAATATTCCTCCCACAATTACTCCAATAGTTTGAAAAGTTTTTTGGTAGTATTAAAATGTATTTGTCAGTATCAGGTATTAGTTTTTAATGAAAAATTGGGTATCGTGTCTGAGTTTTACTGCTCCAGCACACTATGGTGTTACGATTACTTTTGTTACACTGAGGATGCAGACTTATAGAATCATAGAATGTTTTGGGCTGGAAAGGACATTAAGATCATCCAGTTAAAACCCCTCTGCCATGGGCAGGGACACCATGCACTAGACCAGGTTGCTCAAAGCCCTGTGCAGCCTGGCCTTGAACACTTCCAGGTATAGGGCATTCACAGCTTCTCTGGGCAACCTGTACCAGTGCCTCACCACCCTAACAGTAAAGAATTTCTTCCTTACATCTAACTTAAATCTCCCCTGTTTAAGTTTGACCCCCTTGCCCTTTTTCCTATCACTACAATCTCTGATGAAGAGCCCCTCCCTTGCACCCCTGTAGGCCTCCTTCAGATATTGGAAGGCTGCTATGAGGTCTCCATGCAGCCTTCTCTTCTCCAGGCTCAACAGCCCCAACTTTCTCAGCCTATCTTCATATGGGAGGTGCTCCAGTCCTCCGATCATCCTCTTGGCCCTCCTCTGGACTTGTTCCAACAGTTCCATGTCCTTCTCATGTTGAGAACACCAGAACTGCACACAGTGCTCCAAGTGAGGTCTCACGAGAGCAGAGCAGAGGGGCAGGATCACCTCCCTCAATCTGCTGTTCACGCTCCTTTTGATGCAGCCCAGGATACAGTTGGCTTTCTGGGCCGCAAGCACACACTGAAGCTACCTATTGTTGAGCTTCTCATCAGCCAACCCCCCCAAGTCCTTCTCCTTGAGCTGCTCTGAATTTCCTCTTTGCCCAGCCTGCAGCTGTGCCTGGGATTGCCCCGACCCAGGAGCAGGACCTTGCACTTTGCATCGTTGAACTTCATGAGGTTGGCATTGGCCCACAGCTCAAGCATGTTTAGTTACACTAAAGCAGTATGAATGCAGTTATTGACCAGAGTGTTTACAGCTTATTCATTTTTTTTGGTTACTAAAAGTTTATTTTGTACTAAGTACCAAGTTCTGGTTACTTTTGTTTTTTGGTTGGTTTTTTTTTTTTTTTGGTTACACTCCTCAGCACTAAAATTCAGTGATTTAAACTTAGCTTTTGCCCAGCACTGTTTTGGTTTCGACCAACTCACACTGTCCCAACTACTCCTTAAACATGATCCAAGGATCATTTCTAAAAGGCAACTTCCATGCAACCAACGTCTTTGAAGGGCAAGGGAGATAAATGTTATGAACACAGGCCTTAGTGCCAGAGAGAAGTCATTGGTAGATTTGATTAACTAAGACAGAGAAAGCCATAGAGTCTAGGAAAAAGCAAGACTGGCTTTGCAAGAGAACAGAATATTTTAGAGACAACATGTCTCTGCATAAATCTTGTAGTTTATAAATTAGTCATAAGGATAAGATGACATCTCTTTAAATAGTTTGTGAGCCCTCCAGTGGTGCACTCTGTGTTCTGCATTGTGGATGCCAGCCAAAACCCACCAGAGAAGCAGTGTGTACAAAACTAAGCCTGGCATGTTGTTGTTTATTGAACAGTTATGGCTGTTTAAGATCAGTCAGTGCTGCACCACTTCTCTATACAGCTATTGCTGAAAAAGGAGCAAGAGAAAAAATTCTTGCAGCCTTGTATTGTCTGTCTTTGTAACAGAGTTTCAGGCCCTGGATTTGCAACAGCATTATATACGGAAGGTCTGAATCCAGTTATCATGCTCAGCAGAACAGGGAAAATCCTTTCTGGTGTGCTTGATATCTTGAGCATCATCTGTTAGCAAACCCCACTTACCACCAATGTTTTGATCTTTCATTTCTCCTTTCTTCACTCATCATCTCAGCTGAAGCACTACACTACAGGCTCATCTCAAAGCCAGGAGCTAGGGAAGTAAATCCCATAATACTGCTGCTTCTGCCAGCAAATGAAAGAGGCACAAAGCAGAAATCCTGAGAAATGGAAAAGGGACTAACAGATTTGTTCATGGTGGAAAACTATGAGGAAAAGACTGGGAGGAAAACAGAATGCAAAGCAAGCAACAGGCATGATCATGGTGTGTGCAGGTAGGCTGGTCTTTCCCCTGGAGTGTCTGCTTGAATTTCTCTTGTCTCAAAGTAGCTTAGATAGAGGATTCCCACTGCTCCAGCTGATGCCAGAGAAGCAAGAGGAGTTTTCAGAAAATGATTCACAACTTGTTTCTTGCCTGACTCCTTAAAGGCCCCTGCAGACACTGGCATAAACGTGCTCCTTTCAGAGATTGCTATCCTAACTTCTTGAAATATCCTGTACATTTAAAAAACAAAACACTGTCCTTTCAACGTTAAGCAGGTCAGTGCAAGTCTGCCAAACGCTGTGGAGTCCCTCCTAGTTATGCTTTTAAGATGTGTTTGTTAAAAAAACAAACCAAAACAAACAAAAAGCAAACAAACAAAAAATAAACACAAACACCCCACCCCCCCAAAAAAAAACCCAACAAACCCCACCCCCCCAAACCCCCCCACAAAAACAACCCAGAAAGGAATGAAGATTTGCTCTCCTTACCCTCTTGGATTTATCTTTGGCTAAATGAATATATTTAGGAAAACCCATTCCTAAATATACCAGCATACCATTGGGTTGGTTCTACTGACTCATGAGGAAATCACGCTACAGACAGTTATGCCACGGCACCCCATGCCCTCCTCCCAGGGCCACTGGGAGGGCATTGCTTTCAGGAGCTGCAGCTTGGCAGAGGCAGGTGCCAAGTTCTGCTGGTTTTAAACTCACCAAGGGCTTGGCCCAGTGAGCACCTCCCAGCGATCTGCTCAGAAGTGTTGACAGCGATTCTAGCAGCACTTACGGGGGCCCCAGGAGAAGTACAATGTGCTGAAGAGAGACAAGCTACACTCCCACTGCTATCTTTAGCCTGGCTTCCTCGGAAGATCACACTGTCTGTCTGTCCATCTGACAGCCAGCCCATCTACTTGTCTGCCACTATCCTGTCCTTTCCCACGCGTTTTTGAACCCATTGCCCAATTTCAACCAAAATTGACAGACAACTCAAAGCTCATAAGACCTTATGCATTTCATGAAAACCAGCTGTTGGGTAGATGAGAAGGATCAAAATGAGTGTTACGTAGTGAGCTCAACAGCTTCCTCTTCTGCTTTGGGCCCCAGATGGCAAATCAGCACAGACTTACTGGCCAGAAAGCTGGCATGCGTAGGGACTGAGAACAGACAAAACACATGCTTCGTCATCTCATTGGTAACAAAGGAATGTGGAAAAGAGGTAGAGGTTTAACTGTTGGCATAGAAGATGCAGGAGAGATGGACCCATCTTATTTTGCATGGTCAAACCTTATAGAATCATAGAATCATAGAATAGTTAGGGTTGGAAAGGACCTTAAGATGGTCTAGTTCCAACCCCCTGCCATGGGCAGGGAAAATCAGTTATGTCTAAAAATGATTACTCTTTTGACTATCTAGCACTCTGCCTCTATATTCGATGGTCACAGTTTTTAATACTACCCACCATCAGCACATGTAGGTTAACCCCTCACTGTCATCCAAACCAGAGATGGACAAGGGCAAGCCTAGGTTTGGTCTTGCAGAATCCTATTACAGGGCCATTACTTTCCTTTCCCCTTGAAGTCAAGTGGCTTTGTCACCCACAAGGGATGGTACCATTAAAAACTTGTGTCAGTAAGGTATTTATGCAGTTGAAAACAAGGCCATACATGCATATAGATATACACATACATATAAATATACATATATAAATGATAAACAACTTGATGAATTACTATTCTTTATCCACAGTTCCTGGAGGCATGCACTGTAACACAGACCCAGATTTCATGGTATTTGTTAATGTCAGTAGGACCCCAACATTTGCTGGCAGCAAAGGAATGAGGCAATCAGAGACCTTCTGTTTTCATTTTTTCAAGAATGTGACTCTAGTGTGTTACTTCCCAAAAACAAGAGGGTTTTTTTTCCCCTTTCCCTCTAACGTTTCCCTGTACTCAACTTCCCTCCTGTCTAATGCCTCCTTCCCTTGGATTTATCATCCTTTCTTCTTGGCCAACACTTTACTCTCTCTCTCATCTGAACTTGCTTTAGCGCTCTTGCGTGAATTCTCCAAACCCAGGAACTCTGTCCATCTCTCCTGCACCTCCCTGTCCCTTGTACCCCTGTACAAGGTGTACTGACTCCTTCTTTCAAAGCTGTTGATAAACCAGTGTGTGCCTGCGCACGCAGGGGAGAACACGTGCTCCATATGTATGCACTGAAACCAATGAATACACAAGCTCCTTGTGCTTCATTTTTGCAGCTTATACACAAATTGACATTTTAATAAACACTGGTCATGCTAAGAATAATATTCATCGGTATTAGCCCTGAGTTATATACATAGCAGTTAGCTTTAGCTGTGAACAGTGAGAAGTGATGGGTTTTAGCAGCTGAATGACAGGAGAGTATCTGTGACCTGTTTACATAAGTGTAAGAATAGTGCAACTTGTAGGAAGTCACTGAAATGTCCAACAAACTCAGAATGAAAACTTTGGGTGGGGGAATCAAGTTATTTCAAGAGTTGTCTTATGATTAAGTATTATGGCTTATGTCACAAAGTTCTTCCATTATACCACTTGAGTTTCTCAATGTCCGTTTAGAGAGGCATCAAAGGGAATACCACTAAAACGCTGTTGTTGTCACGGTTTCTCTGTCACCAGAAGAATAATGTAGCACAGGCTTCCTGCATTACTTTAACCATACAGACACTGGGTTTAAGGTTTTTCTAACTTTAAAAATATACTTGTAGCTACCTTGATAATCACAGACAAGCAAACAATCCATCAACCTACCGCAGAGAAAAGCCAAACTGGAGGGACTCAGATGTTGCATATACAGGAAACTGGCACAATATCTTTAAGCAAGGTGAAAACAGCTACCTTGATTGCCAAAAGAAACCTTCTGACCATTCCTTGCTCATCTCTTCTCTTGATTACAATAATCTCATCCTGTGGTCACCTCCGTTTCTGCTTTCATGCTAACCCAAATGTGCAATCTTTTGAGTTTCTTCATCCATTTCCTACTGCTTTGTCTCCTACATCTTTGTTGTTTCCATTGAGCTTTGAGATTGTTTTTACCATGCTTGCTATGCTCGGATGTGGAAGTGGGGTAGACGCTCTGTTTAGATAGCAGGACTTCATTGATGTGGAAGTGCCTCAGAGAGCTGTTCATAGCTGTTTGCAGTAGCAGAACTGCTCACAGTAGCAGTCCACCAGAACCAGACATTTGTGATGACGTGCTGCATTCAATGAGCTCGGTGCTATTAACAGTCTCACAATATCCCAGCAGATGAGGAAGGTTTTGTCTGAACTGTGTCCCTTTCAGTTTGCTCTGGGAGACCAAGAATGACTCTTGGACTGCAAAAAGTGAAAAGCCTATAGACTTCCATGGAGAAAAAAATGAATCCTGGGTGATCTAGAGCAGCTGTTTGTGCACAAATCATGCAACTCACAGCTTGGCCAGGATCCCAAGCCTAGAGAGCATTTTCTGCTTACAATAGCAACCCAGCTGTGCTTGAAAAGCTATGGAAAAGCAGCAGAAATTAAGGAATCTTAGAAAAGCTGCAAAAAAGCTGAGCAAAGAGATTGCTTCACTAACCTCCCCTTCCCTGTAGGGACCAGGAGGAATAAAGTAATGCAAGGTAGACCTTCCTTAGTTGAACTAAATAGCATGAAGACGAGAAATACCCAGGAAAACCACTAAGTTTTACTGCAAAGCTTTCCATGTAACACATGCAGAGACCATTCCTTGGTTCATTTCTGGGCATATTTTTTAAAAAGGGCTGCTTGCCAAAGGTTTCAAACAAAACCTGCAGTTCTGCTGCAAGGACCCATTTTTAGCATCTTTGCTGTTGACTGGAAGCTGCTTTGATGTTTCAGCCGCTCCTCTTCTGCTGTCTCCAAAATGCATGGCACATAAGGAGAATGAGATCTGTTGTTAGAGAGCTCCTTCTGCACCCTGTGAGCAGGTAGGACTTCTCCCATAGCATGGCTAGATGCATTCTTGGAAATAACTGGTTCTTATATCTTTAGCTCATCACTCTCCCTTTGGAATAGAATGTGACTTCCTGTGCCTGAAATTATTTCCCTTTCCTCCTTCAAATCCCTCCTTATGTCTCAGTTTTCATGTGACAGTCTCCTCTAGGAAGCTGATTGCTCCCATCTTTGTCTGCATCTTTAAGCACGTAGAGGTGGCCAGCTGTGGTACTTTCTAAATAATGCAACAGCAGGAGAAAATACAGTCCCAGGCCTGATTCTTGGCTGGACACAAGTCCCATTTATTCTGTGGTGTGTGAAAGGGCCCTAACATGAAAAAAATTGCAGCTTATGCTCATTTTCATACGCAGGAGACTAGAGGTTGTAAAGGAAGGAGACTTCTATCCCCAGTGCCTTTAGAATTATAAAAAGCATTTCAGTATCCTTACAAATAACAAGCCTTGAATAAGATAGGCTTTAAAATACATAATCGCTCCAGCCATTACTACCACAGACTAAACCAGCCTGTGAAAAAAGATGTTGTGACAGTGGCATGACACTGTGCATCTTCACCTGAGCTCCTATGTAGCTTACCCAACCACAACAAATCAGTCTTATGTCTCACCTAGATAAGTGCAGTTGATCTAGGGCATCCTCTAGTAAAACATCTTGATTTCAAGGTTTTTAACTGATGGACAATCCTTCACAACACTTGGCAAGCCAATCTCTCACACCTTAGACACTATAGACTACAGGCCTACTCACCCTACAGAAGGGTCTACATCTCCCCATGGCCCATAAACGGATGCTTGACTTGTACTAGACAGTTAATATTTAGCTGGTTAATAACACTGGAATGAATCTCACCTTGATCCCTCTGACTGAGATGTCTTTTAAACTTTGTTTCTTTAATCTGATTCATTTGGCCCTTTAAATTTTTTATTGCAAGAAAAGACCTGGTCATCTAATAACCTAGGACCACATCTGCGAATAAACTCTCTAATGAGAGTAAATTGTTTAATTCTCATAGGAAAAACAACAGGAAATTGTGCAATGTAACAAATGAAGCAAAGATGGCCTGGAACCATGCCCCTGTGCTCCTGAGGTGCCCCAAGATACTAAAAACCACCTCTGAGAAAGCAGACATGGTGAATCCCACTGATACACTCTCTTGGCATGTCTCTTACCTTACTATGACTGCTTGCAGGAATAAATACATCTCAGAAGAAAAATACCAAGTATGAAAGTTATTTGCATACATGCAGCTCTTCAAATCTAAACAATATAAAAACACTGGCTTCTTCACTATTACATCAATAGCATTCTATAGTACTTTTCCAACACATGCTGTCACACAGAAAGGTTATCTGCTCCTAAGAATCATACCTTATTTTTGCCCTCTATTACAGCTGTCCTCTCAGTGATGCTCTGGATCCTGTTTCCTATATTGCTGCCAGCTTTCAGGATGAAAGATCCTTCAGTATAAGAGCAAAAGCCATGCCTGAAGACAACAAAAATTGAAATTTTATTGATTTGGTTCAACACATAAGACGAAACAATTTTTCTGGAAACAGTGAACAGTGAGTGAGGGAAACTGCAGGTGTGGTGTTGACCAGGAAAGTATGCTTCTCATTAAATCCTGCAGTCTGTAGCCTGACAATTGTATCTACTTCCACAGCTCCTCCTTGAATATTACCTCTCACCATTTAGCCCACTGTGGACTGGAAGGTCAGAATCTACAGCTGGAGTCTAATTATAGGGCTGTGAGAGACCAACATCCCATTACCAGTGATCCAGAGCCATTGTCATGGTTCAAGCATGGCTCCAAACATGAGTTCATACTATTTTCAGCCTTAAATTCAAAACAAGTTATATTTGTTTTGAGATCCATTCCAGAGTGGATGCTTTTTCACTATGTGCAGGTTCTTTTTCTTATAATGAAAAATGATGCAATTTCTGATTTCTGTGTGTTTTCTTTAGTCTAGTTTACAAAAATGTCAAAATATCCATACTGAGGTTCAGTGATTACAAGACACGGTAAAAATAACTTTAATCCCGTAAATTAGGAAAAATCAAGCTAAACAAAACTATATGTAATTGTCAAAGAGATATAAATGAAAAATCAAGCTAAACAAAACTATATGTAATTGTCAAAGAGATTTAAATGAAAAATCAAGCTAAACAAAACTATATGTAACTGTAAAAGAGATTAAAATGTTCATTCAATCTGGGGGAGGGGAGGAATTAACGTCATGTTAATGAATGCAAATCTCAGGGAAACAAAATGTTTTTGCCTTATGCAACAAATTGGCTTGTAATCAGAACATTCAGGTGTGGTCATGGTAGAGCTAATTTGTTTCTCAAAGCCTAATGTGGTACACACATGGAAATAAACACATTGGAATGCTTCTTAAATGCTGTCTGTCCCTATTCCTTTTTGAGGATATCTAGTTTTGCTTTTCATCCAAAATTTAATTGTTGCTTTTTCAATTCCAGCTGCATCAGTAGAGCTTAACCCTTCAGCAGGGTCGGGCTCTTTCGAATATGACACGGTCCTTTGATCTTCCATGGATTTGAAAGATAATGACTGTAGTATCTGTAATCAAATAGTTCTGACATGTATATCAGTTGTTTGGAGAAACGACCTTTAAAGCTCAGTGACTGGATAACAGCGTGTGATGCAATCCTGACCAGAGAATGAGGTTCATTTCCCTTCAGCTAACTGGGCAATTTTCTTAAACTTTGTGTTGTTTATAATATCAATGATATAATAACTTTACATGCTTGTTTTTAATTGTGTAACTTTGCATCACACTGGCCAGTGTCTTAGCAGACATTACAGCTTAAGGAAATTATGATATGCAAACTAACTTGGGCTGTGATCATTAGCATAGATATATGATTGTCTGCCCAAATTTCTTAATGTGCACTGTGAGGCTCAGTGAGCTAAAAAGCCGAAAAACAGGAGCAAGCCATTGTCATTCAGGCATGGAAAGAGGACAGGGAGCAATAGCATGGCAGGAAAGCCCTATCTGCACAGACATTTATTCCAGATCCTTGGTTTAAAAGCCCACTTCTAAGATATGATTTTTGAGGCCATGGTAGATGACAGACAGCTGCATTAAGACAGTTGATGTATTCAGATTGAAAAAGGAAGTGGTTAAAAATTATTCAGAAAGGTAGATACTATATACTTTGCACATTTAATGCTTTAAGATGTCTGGTTCTGTAACAAGACTAGAACACAGAAGACATGATAATGTTGGTAAGCTGATAACATTTCCACGCCATAGTAGATATCAGAACTTATTTCATGATGCCCATACAGGCACACAGGCAGTATCAAAGGCACATCCCCATCACTGGGTATTTGGGCAATCTCTGTGCAGGAGACAGAGACCCCAAATCTCATTTCACCCATACAAAAAAGAAATTTTAATCTTTTTTTCCTTTCCCCACAGAATGAATTTATCTTTGTTACAATGCTGAAAATTTTTGCTTTTTACTACAAAATGCCTTACAGAGACACATATTTTGGTACAGGACAGAAAGAAAGACAGAGATTTTCTCAATAATGTATATTCAGAAATCGCTTGTGCATCTCTGAAATGCAATCTCCCTTCTTGCAGATCTGGAGCCTCCAGGCTTAGTTATTATTATACTTGTCCTCATAATTCCTTGAACAAAACTGTATATATTTAGGTTGCAATGTCTTAGGGATAAGGACAGTGTTATGTCTTTGTTGATGCTTAGCACAATGAGATGCTGATTACTCATTTATACCATAACACAAACCAACAATATAATTACAATAACATCACAATAACAAGAAAAACACATGTAAAACTCTAGATTAAATATTAGCCCTGGAGGCACATATGTGAACCCTACTGATTTCACATACTATACTATCTCCAAGCTGCAAATTACGATATTAATGCAATTACAGTAGAAAATCAAATACCCTTAATAGCGGTTGTCCATAGTTTTAATAAAAAACGAGTCACAATTGAGCTGAGAGTACATTATCCAACAGCCCACAGTAAACAGCGGGAGATGTGAGCACAGTCATATGCGCCACTTTGACTCCATAGCCTGCTGGATCAGCAAACATTTACTAATCAGTTGCAGCACGACTGCCAGGCAAACTCTAGGACAAGACTCAGACTCATCCCTTTGGATGCAGAACCAGATGCTTTCTCTCCTCATATGCCAAATGCTCTCTCTTTAACCTCAGCTACATTAAGAGAGCGTAGGACAGCATACAAGCCACCTCCAGTCTCCTGAGCTGGTTAATAGGCTAGTACTCAGTCATCCTGTTTCTTGCTGCTGCCAGTGATGTCAGCTGAAGCCACTGCTTAAGACAGCAGCTTCAGGTAGAGATGGGGAGGGCATAAATGGGAGTAATTTAGAGTTCTATCTATCTCCTAACCTGAACTCAGCTTCTAACAACAGGCATTTTGTAACAGAAAGAGAAAAGGCTCTGCTGAACTTAGAAGCAGTCATCAAACCAAATGTTTGTGTTAACTACAGATACTTGGAAAGAAAGAGAGAAAAATGAAAATAAAAAATTTACTCAGGCTGGGAACAAAACACACAATCATCTTCCTGTTAATCCAATTGGTGTGTCGCTGTGAGTGTCCTCAGATAACATCAGCTACGTATTTTTCTGCTTTGTAAAGAAGTTTTACAAGTTACTCCAGCTATCTACTCAGTACCCTATTTGTAGCAAGAACTGCCTGTGTTTGCAGCGAAATCCCACTGAATATCTGAATCTTACTCCACGTATCTCCAGAGCCTGTGAATTCCTGAAATGTTTTGCTGTGGGATGAGCCTCATTACTTTGCACCTTCAGGAAAGCTTACAGCAGGGTTACTGCCAGGTTAATGAAAAAGCACACAGTGTGCACAGAGATTGATAAACAAGCTGATATCTGCCAGCACATCTCTAAGCACTTCTTGCA
The DNA here is from genome assembly GCA_028858755.1 of Ara ararauna. NCBI lineage: Eukaryota > Metazoa > Chordata > Aves > Psittaciformes > Psittacidae > Ara > Ara ararauna. The sequence goes on along the minus strand of CM054378.1, from coordinate 112,398,895 downwards.
TGCTTCCCTGCAGATCCTTTCACTTCCCTACTTTGTGAGTGTAACTGTTCAAGTGTAGAGACCCTATATAATAAATGATAATGGACAGTGGCAGGGGGATGTAGAAATGTATGCTTCTAAGTGTTATGGAACCTCAGAGCAAAGTGATCAGGCTCTGCTGTCTTAGTGGAGCACTGGGAGAAGCAGAATAACCATGTTTCTCCCCTCAAGTAGTTTTTCCATGTGCCTGCATGCGTGCTCGCATGCGCGTTTGCCTGTGTGCATGCGCACGCACACCCGCACACACACACACACCCTCACCACAAGCACGCTTCATCCTTTGTGTCCAGAGCCTGAGAAATAGGCTATTTCTTTGTAAAAACAGAAGCTGTTAATTCTCCTGTGGGTTTCCAGGGCGGAAGAAGGGGTGAGGGCAGCTCCGCGGGTGCTGGGGAGAGCTGGCAGCATGCACTGCCTGTTCTGCCCTGCTGCCTGCAGTGCAGGGCGGGCTCCACCAGCAGACCTGCTCGCCACCCTTAGCTTTGGGAATTTACTCTTCTTTGGAAGGCTGGGGAGTGGTTTATGCAACCAGAATAAGTTCAGCTTTATAAAAGGTCTGTGATGTGCAGAGCTGGCACCGGGAGAGGCCCTAGAGAAGTGGCCTGGGGGAGGGGAACCAGCCTGCTTCTCAAGAATACATCAAGCCCTTGAGGAAGCAGAGTGTGCCATGTTTGAAGATGCAAAGATAATCACAGTGCTGGGAACCGTCTTGTGTAGTGGAGGAAGCCAAACAACAAGAGGAAAGCAGCATATGCTCCTGATTTCGCACAGGAAGCCAGCAGCACCTCCTGCCAAAGTGAGATAAGAAAACTCCCATGGCCTATTCTGGACAAGGCCGTGGTTATCAACCTTAGCCTCACACTGTCCTCACTCTGCTCTGCAGTCCGCTCCCTTTCCTAATGAGTTTCAGAGCCCTCACCTCTATTAGCGTACAACATGCCAAGCACAATAGCATGGTGTATTTATAACTATAGATGGGGAAAAGTTTCCAGGGTAAGAGTGTACTTCATGTCATCTTGATGTATTTCACTGAAATCAAATTACAGACCAGCTCCAAGCTAAAGTCCTGCCTATGAACTACTGGTCTCAGAAAAAAAGCTGTTTTGTTGTCACCACAGTGATTTATAGTGGAGCATACTAGCTGAGATAAGGGATTTGTCTAATTATTCACAGGATGGATTTGACCCTCTGTGTGACAGTCCTAAGTGAAAGCCCTAGACCCAGCTTGTCCAGACACATCTTCTTCCCCATCCTGGAGACATTCTGCAGTTTAAGTAGTACAGTGACAAATACGAATGGAAGACCCTTGATCCCCATATCAGTTGGAAAAATGCTCATCTTCTGTCTCCTCATCTTCCCAGCTCCTCCCTCCCAAACCCTCTTATGTGATGCCAGAGGCCACTGCAATCTTTCCTTCTTGTAAGATCCCATTCAATTCTCTAAGCATTCCTCTCGACAAAGCCACTGGCAACCTCAATCACACTGTTGTTTACTGAGGTAGTATTTGGCAATTGCACCAGTACCAGGAGCAAAAGGAAGCCATCCTGTCACTGACGGTGACAATTTTAGAGCATAATTAATTGTAGGCACAATATTTTTCTCAGCATCTACCCTTTTTTTAGGGCAGCTATCAATTCCTAGCAGCATCAAGGCAATGTTATTATAAACTCAAGTTGGGCTGACTCACATCTTTCAAGAGGCAATGGTGACGACACTAACTTTAAGACAGGAACTCTGGAAATTCCTGGAATTGTAAAGAATATATAGGAACTGTTTTCCACTTGGAAGTTATTGAAAGAATCAGAATGACATGGGCCTTGCCTGCTCCACGCCTTGGCATCCAGCACCCTGTGACTGATAGCAAGGGGCTTGTTTAGCCACGTGTCTTGGGGTATATTGAGTTGTTTTGAGGCAGGAAACAGAGAGGGAAAATAGTAGCAGGGATATGTACAGGTTGTGAAACGTGCTTTATGGGGGTGGAGAAGGAGAACGTGTGCTGGCCCTCTGCCAGCGTGCTCCACAGCTTTGGCTATGGATGTGATTCTATGATTCTAAGGAGCTATGGTACAAGTGTTCCTGCTATAGGTCAAAAATAATCAATGCTGGGCCTACTGCGTTCAGTGGAAAAGCTGCAGCCAGCTGGGATTTCATCCCAAACACCTTCACTGATATGCAGGTTAGTAGGGCTAGGAGGAAATCTACAAATAGTGGGAGCTGGATGCATTTTACATTGTATATTGTAGTTTGTTTATTTATATGTATTTAGGAGCTTAGCAAGGAATGCTAAACAAGAAATTCTAGTGAAAGCAGCGCAGATTCCTCCTTTGCACGTCTCATTTGACTCTCTGCTCTCACTGTCACTGGTTCCTACTGTAGTGTCAACACTTGCCCACCAAGAGGAGATGTCACCTGCACCTCTCACTTCGGATACCCTCATGATTCTTGGAGGAGAGCAACTCTCCATCGCCACTCCTCAGCTCTTGTCCCCAGTGCAGGATCAGCTTATGACCAAGGACACTAATAGCCATGTTCAGAAGTTACTCACTGATGAGCTGAAGGGTGGCTTTCTCAATGGCCTCCTGGCATTAGGGAGTTGGGGTCCTGGCGCACTGCTCACTTGCCAGAGTGAGGATTGAGTTGTCTTCTGTTTTGTAGGATGCTCTGTGTCCCCATTGAGGAGGATACTTAAAGGGAAAGCTCATTCTCTGGAGGAGATCCCTGATGTCCTGAATGATCCATCCTCCTTGTGAGCATCTTTGAAAACAGTAGGGTATATGGCATTCATAGCTTTGCTGCATATTGCATTAGCTTTATGGGAAAAGGAGACATTTGACAGCTGCACGCTGTCTTTCTTCCTGTTATCTACATGCAACCAGACAAATGGGGAGTGTCTCCCTTATATACTCATCCTTTCCAAACACTATGGCTTGCCCCAAATTATTCCAGTATGCTACTACAAAAAGCTGATTTATCTGAAGTATCGCAAAAGAAGCAGTATGATCAACAGCATTCTTACCTAACCACCTTTCAACTCTTCATCATCCCACACTCACATTTCTACAGGGAAAAAAAATTACTTTTACGTCTGCACACCAGCTATTCACAACAAAAATGTAAATGCCTGAGGCTGACAGTCACCAAAACACACATTTTGCTTCCAACATCTTTGCCAATACTTGATAGCCCTGGCCATTAGGGAACATAAGAGCATTTGAAAGTAATTTTTAAGGTGTTTGCACATCCTGGGGTGACTAGACATTTTTGCAACTTGAGTTTCTTATCAGATAATTATATTTTGCTTCTTGGCCTCCAATTTCCTGCTTCACACTGCTTAGTGCTCTTCATGGATGCAGAATACCATCATACTTTAGCCAATCCTTCCTTCCTTCCTTCTTTTCCGCCTCCTTTCCCTCCTTTGCTAGACTGCCATCATGCTCATCTACCATGCAGTCACTGTGACTCAGCCTCCACTTTCTCTGTGTGAAAATGACAACCACGTCCTCCACAGAGGAGCTGGATGTTGGCTGGAACTATAGAATTATCACTCAGAACATGAGATTTCCACAAGCACCTAGTATTTCTTTGAGGAAAAGAAAGTGTTTGGTTTTAATAGTCTGTAGTACTGAAAAGAAGATGTGTTTTCTGTTTTGGTTGAGTAGTAAGAAGCCTACACAGAAAGACCATGAAGACTCTATATACAATATCCACTCTTGCACTTCATTTCTTTTATTTCAAATCAAAGTTCCTTATATAAGAAGTCCAAGATATTGTTCAGACCCTTCTGGCATAAGTTTTTTTCCATGCACAAGTCACTTCTAACAGCTTACATGGCTTCTAGACATAACCTCACCTCAACTTCCAAGATCCAGATATTCCCAATATCTTCCTTCTCATAATGCCAAAATTTCCTTCCTTTCCCTTGCTTTCCTGACTGGATCCTTTTGCTTTTTGTATCTAAAAGAGAGTAACTCTTTACTAATCTGTTTACACAATCCTTAATGCTCCCTGTCTTGTTGACAAGCAGGAAGCACAAGTAACACCCTTTCCATTTTCCATTGATTAGCAGAGGAGATGAAAGAGCTATTGCTGCATTGAGGTTGTATTTTTCAAAATTACTTGTTTTCAGCTTCACTGCAAGTAGAGGTCTGAGAGCAGCTCTGGGCTGACTGGAAAGAGGGACTGGAAGTGCAGGCAGAAAACAAGGAAAGGATGAAAAAGAATGGAGGGAAACATTTTTAAGGAGAGAGGGGAATTGATTAGAGGGAAAACAGGAAGAGAAAATACTGACAGACGTGGATATAAGACCAAGGATCCATCTACCCCATATCCTGTCTCAACAATGACCATAAGCAGATGGTTGGGGATGAGTAAGACCAGGACTAACTTGAGATACTTCCTCCTAATACTCCCCCAGTCACCAATTATTATGAGCTCAGGAACTTCCCGCAGTGGAGGCCGCTTCTACACTTCAGTGGATTTCCAAGACTTTGTGCGGACTTTTCAAACCCCCAAAGTCTTCTGGCATGGAGTTTCACAGATCTGCCATCCACTGCATGAGGAGCCACCTCCTTCTTATGTTCCAAAGTACTTTCCTCCTAGCTTTATTTAATAGGCCCTACTTCTTGAACTAGAAAAGACATACACAACTGAACCTCAGACATGTGTCCCCTTCACAAGTCTGTAGATCTCTACAATGTAGCACCCAAGTCACCCCTATTTTGGGTCTGAGAGCCTCGACCTCTCTCCTCACTCATCCCTCACACATTCCTCTCATTCCTTGAAATTCCTTTAACCCTTTTTGTTGCCCCTCCTGGTGTGCCTCCCAGTTTGGCTGCATCCTTTGAGATGAAAGGATCAGAAATGCTCATAGTATAAAAGATGTTGGTAATTTATGGATTTATGTGGAGTTATCATGGTGTTCTCTATTTTGTTCTTTATGTCTTTCCTAGGAATTCCTAACACTTAATTTGCTTTTAGAGCTGCTCAGGACTGTGATCGCTTTCACAAGCCCATGTATCACAACACTCAGATCGCTCTTTGTGGTAGTAATGATCAGCCAACAGCCTTTTTACACTGCAATTTTGCATGTGAAAGTGGGATTGTTTTTTCCTATGCACATCATGCACATTTATCTTATATGAATTTCATCTGCCACTTTGTCACTCAGATACCCAGATTCACATAGTTCTGCATTTCTTCACAATCAGCCCTCATTCTTACAAATCTGAATAACTTTATATCATCAGCAAATTCTGTCACATCCTTACCACCTTTACCAGGTTATTTCTGAACATGTTGACAAGTACAGACCCCAGCACCAACTCCTGAAAAACTTCACTAGTGGCTTCCCCTTGCTGCAAGAACTGGCTGTTCCCTCTTAGCTTCTGTTTTCTGTTTTTTAACTGAATATATTTTTCTGTGCGTGATCTTACCCCATACGCCGTGTCTGTTCAAAGCCTTCTGCAAAGGCTTTTTGAAAGGCGTACACTTAAAAGGGAAAAGGATGCTAACTAAAGTTTGTATATTTTTGTAAAAGGTGTACTTGATCCAGTAATAGTTCTCCATTCATAATCACTCCTAAGCACACACAGAGTTTGACCTGGTGCCTTCCTTTGGCCGAAAGGTTTCTGGCTACAGGCTGGGACGTCCCACTGGCTCGGACACTGCCAGCGTGCAGGGCCTCTCTCACGACGTGCAGTCCCCACGTACAGCCTGTCACATATTTTATTTTCTATGGGCTGGGCCACAGGGAGTAAAAGATCAAGCAAAAACATCCCACTGTCTGCATGTCCCTTATGTGTTCTTCCTTAAGATTGGGGGTCAGGCTGTCTGTAGTAAAGCCAAGAGACCACACTGTGAAGGCAACAAGAGGGGATAAAAAAGGAACTGGGAAAAAAAGAGGGACAGGAAGTGGAAAAAAAATAGGAGAGTGAGATAAAATAATAATTAAATCATTAACACCTTGCAGAATAAATTCATCAGTGCATTGTCCTGAGGACAGACTGGGGTAAACCGCATGCAGTGTATAGCATGTGTTTGTCAGATTTATTCATCCATAAATATATGCCACATCTGATTCATATGGCATTTTTGTTAGTAAAATAATAGAACATATATATTAGAAAAATCTGAAATACCGACTGAGAGCTAGAACACAGCCCTAGTAGCTGCTTTCAGAGGATAGAAGGTGGAACACCAGAATGAGATGTCTCAGCACATTGCAGATCAGATGATATTTCACTTTTTCTTTTGGCTTCAGATTCTCTGCAGGTCCATGCTGCTGCAATGTACACTCACGTCTGCTCCTCTGCATATTTTGAAAGGTACGTGAAAAACAAAAGGGCTGATTTTTACTTATGTTAATCTATTTCCCCAACCATAGCAGAGTTACGGAGAAGTTAGCGTATTTTTTTGATGTGCCCATTTTAAGTATCTTTACATTATCAGATTGATGCAAGATTTTTCTGTAGTAGATCATGGAAGGCATGTGCTGGAAGGCATGAAGGCCACCAGCCAGATCCTCAGCCAGTGTGAATTTAGAGCTGAGGATCTGGCCACATGTCAAATTAAACAAAAGCATTTTTGAACTACCTGTTTATTAATGGCATCTGACCTACTTTTACCAGCTGTACGGACTCAGACTTCCCCTTCCTGAAAATGGAGGGTGGCATGGGGGGCAAAACCAGTTGCTGTGGACAAACTAATGGGCATCAACGTTTGCAGACACCCAACAATTAAATTTGGGTGGTTCAGTACATTTCTAATTAAGTAAAATTAACATTTGTTCTTTACTTATTCATTCTACATACCTCACTGATGTTCCAAATGCGGTTTCCCCTCATAATCTATCCAAGCACATGCTAGTGATTCTGCCTTTCAATCCCTTATTAATACACTGACATAAACAATGCAGAAATGCAATTAGACTGCTGTGCACACATGGCCTGCCTCCTCTTTCACTGAAGCTGGTGGAGGTTTGGCCATGCACTTTTATTCCAATAGTTTCAGTCTTTCTGTATATCTGCAGAAGTTTCAAGGAAAGCCTCTAGTTTCTGCCTCTCGGAGATCCACAATATGTTCCTCTTCCTCCCTCTGTATTGCTGGAGAGCTATTTCTATTGAAAATAGTTCATGTGACCCTAACTTTACATTGCATACAAGCTCAAAGGGAGATAATACTCCCTTCTTATCACTCGGTGTTAAATCAGTAGTGATTTCAATGAGGACCCGCACAGCAGAGCGCTGTGATTTCCTGAGCTTAGCTCTTTAGCAGCAGGATCAGCTTAGGCATTGCTGCATAGCACCTGGTTCCTGCTGCCTGCTTCTGTCCTCAGCTTCATACACTCAGCCCTTCATTCTCAGTCCAATCATTCAGGTGGGTTTACACCAAGAGGAGTTTATATCCTGATGCTATAGGGGGAGAGAATCATGTGCCATTTTTTTCAGTGACTTTGTTTTCATAGCAATCTCCACAGTACTGTTACGTTTCCCTCTCCCTCATGCACACATACACACACAAAGGAAACAAAAGCCAGAAAATGCAGACTGATGTGATGGGAAGGTTGTAAAATAGTAATTTGATATGCAGCTTGAGGCTAAACAAACCTGATTGATAGCTCATGGAGAGAGGGAGGCAGCGAGGTGATGGGACAGTATTGCAGTTTCTGAAGGGCCGATTGCCCAAACCTTGGGCAGATCTTGAAGAAGATCTCTCTGAAACCGGCCACATGGAAATGTCCACAGAAAGAAACTGTTCCCAAATGACATCGTACAACTGCTGAGGAAACCAGTGCTTTCACTGAGCAATATCAGTATCCCACATGCCTTTCTTGGCAATCTCTGCCAGACCAGTTCAAGATAAACACAAATCTGCTGAAGAGATTCAGGTCAAGAGCCATTAGCATCAAGCACGTTCCTAGTGTGCAGATGCTCGTTCTGCAGCCTTGGAGCTGATCAGTTTAAGGTGGACCCCAGCCTGGCTGTCTCCAGGGACTTTCAGCAAGCCCTGCCGCTGCTGCCCCTTTGAACGCCTCCACTGACAACCCAGCCCGAGCCAAAATAAAGCAAGAAGAAACCACTCGAGGGTGGTAGGGAAGAGGCCAAGGAGGCTGATGGACAGTGTAGGACAAGTGTCCCACAAGCTGTCTTCTGCTATGTCCATTGAGCAACCGGGGCTGCCTGGCCTAGGAATGTGTGTGCCTGCTACAGCAGGGTAAGCTGGAGTAAGATAGCACTCAAAAAGAAATTTCTCAGTCACTTAAGAAGGACTAACCTTTCAATTTTTAAATTGCATTTTTTTTTAAACTCTTATTACATCTTCTACTGTCTCTTGCCTGCCATCTCCAAATTTACTAGCTCTGCAAAAGCTTTAAAAATCACCAGAACGTAACTTTTTGACCAAGTTTTTCTTGATTCTCCTGTTTCCTTGTTGGGATGAGCATCAGAATATCATCTTTTCACTTATCCATCCAGTTAGCTAGCTGGCTAACAGGAGGATATTTAATTGCAATAGCATTGGTTTAAGCAAAGTCATTTTAAGAGAAAATAAAGAACAGGAAATGTTAATGATGTTGGTCTGTCCACATTCCAAAAAGTTCACTTGTTGAGCAATTTTACAGGTTTGGGTTGTTTTTTTGTTTGTTGTTTTGTTTTGTTTGCTTGTTTTTCTTAATTTGCTACCAGGAAACTATGGTAACTGTTTAATTTGGCTGGCATTCTATTACTGGTTTGAATGAAGTTTAGAGAAGAGTTATGCAGATTGATTTACAAAGATAAATCACAAAACATTAAAATATATCTGCATTTTATTTAAAAGCGAAGGAATCCTTCCAAGGTATTTTTAGATTATTGAAACAGAAACTCTTTGGAACAGAAATTGAAAGAAACAGCCAGATAATCTAATAGTTTCTATTAAGGAGCCTATAGGAAACTGTCCTTTAAAAATAAAACCATCTAATTTTTACACTGTGTCATAGTACTCCAGTGATGTGAAGTTAAGCACACACATAAACCTTGGAGCAAACAGATCTCTGCATTGCAAGGTCTTTGCAGCAGCAGCATTATTTCACTCAGAGTGCACAGTGTGTCCCATGGCATGGGACTCAAACTTGAGGAGAATCCCTACTGCCATACACTGAATGATGGTAACCCATGGGGGTTTATCAACTTAAGGTACAGGGCACAGATATAGACACTACTCAAACACAAATAAAGTAGCATTTTAGCCTTGGAAACCTAATGCTGAGCATGTAAACCCAAAGAAATTCTGTAATGGCAGAGTAAGATACATTTTTTCCTCAGCTGCACAAAGTACACACAAATCTTTTTTAGACAAACGCCTCCTCATACAAACGGGAAAGTTTAGTGAAATAAGTGGGATTAAAGGGTTCTCAGGTTCTTCAGGGGTAACACCTGAAGTGGCCCAGACATCAGCCTGAGCAAAGTGTGCCAGCCAGCGAGCTAGTCCACTCTGCTCTCTTCCCAGAGCAAGAAACAAAATGCAGTTGTTCAGGTACTTCTGCCTTTCTTTGATAGTTAATTGTCACCATATTATTCAGGAGTCACTCCACTTCTCTTAAGCAAAGGAATAAAAATGGTCTTCTCCAGGCTATTCCTTCAATGAGCATTTAAAGGAGAAGGAAGGGGAGGCGGTTAAAGAGAACTGTCGCAGAACAATTATGAAGGCAATTTGGAAGCAAGTCTGGAAACAGCCTTGTAACAGAGCCAATAGCGGATTCAAGTTGTTACATTTGTCCTTTGATCACCTGCTCAAACACACTTCTAATTAGCATTTAATTGAGTCTACAGTTTAGCAGATTATTAAACACCTGCTGGTGGATATTAATTTCTGTTATTGATGACACGCACCCCTGTGATGTAGTGCAGATCTGTGCTTGTTAACAGAAGGAAAGGTTTGACAATGGACAAGCACCACGCCATCTCCCAAAGAATAACCAACAGTTTTAACAGCGGTGAACTGTGATTTCCACCCAGAGTATGCATAGATGTATGAACACTTGACAGAAATGAATAGATTGAAAATTTTCACATACACATTTCACAGGGTTTCTCTACTTAAAAGATGTTGCTGTTTCTTTTGTCTTACATCTTGCAATCATAAGGAAAGACAAATTAATACTCAGAATTTTGCAACTCATCCTTTGAAGGTAATATAACAGATAGAGGAAATGCAGCCCTCACCTGTCCTCAAAATGAAGAATTTCAGGTTATACCTATGTTAGCAAAAGGAGAGATTGCTAGTGCCACCTCTTGGTGAGAAGGGCACAGAAAGCCATCATTAGCATAATACCAAAGCAAGGCATAATTGGAAAAACTGTGTGCTCCTAGAAAGCGCCGACCACTCTCTTCCTGATCACAAAGCACTTACAACACCCTTAATTTAAAATGAAATATTTGTTCTATTTAATTGAATGAAGAGTCTTATTCACCTGCAGTTAAGCATAAGCTTAAATGTGTGGCTGGACTGGCACTAAAACCCAATTCCATGAAAGCCTTAAAGAAGGTAAGTCCTATGTAAAGTGATTATTGTCAACACAAAATGAGAAAATGTTGGTTCCTAAACTTCTGTTAGGTTTAAGTACCTTCATTGTGCTCTGATCCAAATACCTTCCATGTTTGAACCCTTCAATAGTAGCTTAATGCTAATGCCATTGTGAAGGTTAAGTGTTAATCATTAGGATTGTGTCAGATTTCATGATGCAGGAAGAGCTTTGGATAAATGAGTCAACACACAAACTTGTAATAGTAAGAAACAGAGCTCAAAAGAAAGCTTAAATATAAAAGAGGATTAAATAAGCACCACATCAGCATTACCTAAGCTTGTATGGCACCATTTATATTTTACACTGTTGAAATATCATCTGGAGAATGCTGGGCACATTTGGCTTAATGAACTGAATCTGTGAGTCAATGTACCAGAAAACACATTTGACCTTCTGAAGGGGGTCTATAGGGATGCTGAAGAGGGACTCTTCATTAGGGACTGTAGTGATAGGACAAGGGGTAACGGGTTCAAACTTAAACAGGAAGTTTAGATTGGATAGGAGGAAGAAATTCTTTACTGTGAGGGTGGTGAGGCACTGGAATAGGTTGCCCAGGGAAATCATGAATTCTCCATTGCTGGCGGTGTTCAAGGCCAGGCTGGACATAGCCTTGGGTGGCATGGTTCAGTGGGAGGTGTCCCTGCCCATGGCAGGGTGGCTGGAACTAGATGATCTTAAGGTCCCTTTCCAATTACTATTCTATGATTCTATGATTCATAATGGAAAAAGTCTTTAAGATTAGCTTGGTTAAATTCCAAAAGGTGGCACACAGAAGAATCACTGTGCATGGAGGAAAGCATAGAGGAAAGCATGGAAATCTCCTTCATGGGAAAATGTATGAACTTTGCAAGACACTGTCTGCAATGCTTCCCTCAAAATTAGAAAGTGATTATCGCCTCTGGACATTACATGCATGAATGGTAGTGAACTGTAAACAAACCTAAGTAGCAATACAAAATAACAACTCTGCCCTCCATTTTCAAATAATGATGTAGAAAAAAATGCATTGTGCCTATATGGTTACTAAAAACTATATTAACTAAAAGCACACAAACTCTACTAACTAAGCAACAGTCAAAGCAAGCTTTATTCTTGTAGAAAAAGTAAATATTTAAATGTAATATTAAGGGGAAATCATGCCAAATGGAAGTAAGGAAGTTGCCCTACCTTGTTCTAGAATGATTTTGTCTGCAGGGATACCACATCCACTTAATTTTAGGCTGAGGAATACCATACACGGTACATGTCAGCACTTGCTTGCTGCCCAGTAAATACAGATTGGGATCCGGGAATGACGACACGGCATTTTCATATATCTGGGGTTTCACTGCAAAGGACAAAAAATTGGAAAGCGATTAAAACCAGCTCATCTCCAATGTATTACATGATCATGAAAATACTGCATTCCTGCAGGATGAGTAATAAGAAAAATCCCTAAGAAAACAAAGAAAAACAGCAAGCCTAAGTCAAGTCAGATGAGTGGTTAGTAACACATTTAAGTCTTCAGGAACAAGTATGTGACCATGGAAGACAGAAACCCTTCTAAAGAAAACCAGCTTCTGTTTTCTGATTCCAAGATGGGTCTGTCACCCTTCATATGGGGCTTGGATTTGGGTCCATGAAAGCCAGTAAGAAAACACTTAATGACCTTAAATGTGCAAGATAAAAGAATATCTAGTTCAATGTTTGGGAGAAGAGTGAGAACATGCTGTAAACTTACCGTTTACTGTAAGAGTGACTGTGAGATTCTTAGACAAATTCCACTGACGTATGCTCAATAATATAGTATAGTTTCCAGCATCTTCCTCAGCAACATCCTTTATGATTAATGAATAGTCTTTAACCATGTATCGGGCACACTTTTCTGCAGCAGGTAGCCCATCTTTTAACCTGTTTAAAAGAATTCCAGAAATCAAAATTTTGAAAAAATAATGTAGCTTAAGCTGCCTGCATTATTTCATTACACGTTTCTCACTCTTTGGGCAATAACTGAATTTACAGCCTGAGATTCTGTCTACCAGAGGCTTATCATTCCCTTACAAATAAGATTGGTATTCTCCAAACTGCTTTATAAGTATCATTATTCTCTATATAAAATTGATAAGGATCCGACAGGGCTCTGTAGTACATGAGAGCTGCTGAAAAATGCAGCTCTATCTGTGAAGATATCAATTTTCCATGCTCGTGATGCCATTTAGTCTAGAAGGCGACCATTTTGGCTCATAGTCATTCAGACAAAAAAAAGGTTGTATCATCCAGCACTGACCATTTCTCTATGACCTCAGAATACATCCTGGGACAAAGTATTACAGTAGCCTAAGCACAGCTGTGATTTTAGGAAGAGGAAGAGTAAGTAGATTAGATAAGCACTAAAGAATCAGATATCCTGCTATCAAGCAAATGTTTTTAAAGATAACAGAAAATCAGCATAGAAAATACTAGCTGTTGCTCACACACAGATTCCTGAAGAAACACAACACTTTTCTTCAAAGTCTAAAATACAGCATAAACCACATTTTAGTAGGTTGCATGATGTATGAAGGTTGACATGATGTTAGTGGAGGAGTGCAACAGTGTTTCATTATGATGATGGTCTTGATTAAAATGATTCCCAGGTTTTAGTAAGTACAGAAAACCTACTGTCAGTAAAAGAGCACTAAAACTTTGGTCTAAACATTATGGATTTAGGCATTTCATTGCATCTGTATTTTACAGAACCACAGAATGGTTGAGGCTGAAAGGGCCTCTGGATGTCACCTAGTCCAACCTACTGTTCAAAGCAAGGTCAGACGGTTGGCCAAGACCATTCTCAGTCTGGCTTTTTAGTATCTCCAAGGATGGAGACTCTACAGCCTCTCTGGACTACTTGTTCCAGTGTTTGACCAACCTCACTGTAATAAATAAACAGATAACTAAAAATTCTTGTTTGCTTTTTTTTTTATTTCAGAAGTTCCGGCTCTATATGTGTGGTCAATAGCCCAACCATCAAGGAAACTGAAAAGACTGTATAAATGGCTAGCATGAGCTCTACTTTTGTCCCTTAAATTTTCCAGGTGGATCTATAAACGTAAAGGTTTTGTAAAACAAAATGTTTGGAGCAAAAGTAATTCCTGGCTGTGAGTAACATGAACTCTCACTGTTCATCTGTCTATGGTTTGTTTTCTTAATCAGTCTTGTCATAGACCCTTTGTTAAAGTGCAATGAATTGAGCCAGAGCTACTGGTGTTTAAAATGATTTAAACAAAACAAAACAACAACAACAAAAAAACCCTCTCAACACTTGAGATCATGAATAGATAACATTGTTTCATATGAAAGTGGTTTGGATTAATATAAAAAACTGTTCAAAAGATTTCTTAGCACAGTATATTTGAGCCAAAGTGAATGCTCCAGTCACTAAAGATCTACAACCTGCATTTCACCATATAATAAACCAAACTTCCATTGTTTTTTCTAATAGTGCACATCTGTATGACCCAATTCAGTCTTTTATTTTAATGAAAATCTTCTTTTTTTTCTTCTACTGTCTGGAAAGGAAGTTGAGGTCTCATATCTAGGTCTGAGTGAAGTTAGATGCAACCCTTCAGTCAAGCTTGGTACAGATATTAAGTAGTAGGGTGTCCACTGATTTCAGTAGGAGACATACCTAATATGTTTGAGGATATGAGCTTTAAAGTTTCCAGATCTCCTTTTTTGCACTTGCAAAATGGAGATTAAGTTCTCATAAATTGTTAAAACCCAGGACAACCCTGAAACTTCCAACAAAACTAAAACTGCATTATCTCCAGTTTGTTGCAATTTCAAGGGGCCTTATTTGAATATTTTACCAAGATAGTATTTTTCGTCTAAGAAAAGGTCCAGTATGCATATGTGGAAGTAATTGTTGTCCTACCATATAACCTCTGGAGAGGGAAATGCCTTCACTTTCATTGACAAACGATAGGATTTTCTTCCAGCTACAGCCTCCAGTGCAGTTTTTCTTCGCCGTTTCAAATTAATGAACACTTTATCTTAAACAAAATAAAAAGAGTCCACTTTATTAGTGTTTTTCAGCCTGCAGAAAGAATTGTTCTACTAAAGAGAACAGGAATCCAAATAAAAGTAATCTTTAATAGCTTTGGTGTTCCCACATGGGAACAGCAGGAGTAAAGCCTAACATCTTAGAGAGGAATACCACAAATAGAAAAGAAACTGAGATGCAGTTTCCAGGCCATGAATCTGCCAGAAGAAGATACATTGTAGCCAAATTCACATTGTGCTTCAGTCAAAAGACACAAAAGATAAGGTGGTTTGTGGTACAGGGGAAGCTGAACTAGATGGTCAGATGACCCTTCCACTCCTAAAGGCCAAGAATCAATAAATGTCCCAAAAGAACATATTCTGTCAGAGGTGATTTAAGGCACCTTCAGAGAAACAGCAGAGGAAAAGGCAGGAACTTTCTGTATCACTGGTAAACAGCTGTTTCATCAAACAAACAAATCTTTATCACTTCATTGGAACAATCTCAACCTGCTGGAATTTGTTCTTTTCCAGTTGTACTGCCCATATTTCAAACTCTCTGGCAAGATGACGGGTTTTACCAGAGGCAATAAAACACAATACATAAAAAAATCTCTTATGCCTTTTTTTTTTTACCCTCTAAATGCACTTGAGCAAAATAAAACCATTCAAAACATGAACAACTGTTTGAGTGTCGTTTTCATAATACCTATGGTGCAACATTTACCCACATTATAGACTGCATAAGGATGTTGAATGTCTATTAAACAAATTCAATCCTTAATCCAGCTTGCCATGTACATCGAAAATAACATACACATGACAAATCAGTAGTTTAATTCCACAAGTCAAATTAAAAATATACAACCCTGATTCTGCAAACCATTATTCACACACAGGCTCTTTCTAACATGGGTATCCCATGGATGGGGTTGCTTATGCGAATAAGAGCTTACAGGCTACCTTCAACAGTTGCAGCTCCCCTGACTTTAATCTAAAACTCAGTTTCTGACTTCTCCAGGTTACTGTTTAAAAATACAAGTGGATGTCATGATTCATCCTGTGCTCCCAGTCGCTTAGCCCGGGGCTTAAATAGAGAAAATGGACTGAAATACTCTCTAAGAATACCAACATGGGATGTTCAGACCACACTTTGAGGCAAGAGAGAAAAGGTAGACCACTGAAAACATGGAACTAATCAATATTCCTACCATAAATCATCTGTCACAGAGGACATCCACCAACCACTTGGTCTTTAAAACCAGTGATGCTCCAAAGGTCCTGGATAGTCCTAATAGTAACAGGAAGCCACAAAGAAGGGAGTCCCAGTGCAAAAAAGTCCTAATTCACATACATTTGAAATAACACCAGAAATTTCTAGATTTCACTGAAGGTCCAGGCAGTCCATAGGGAACTCGTTTGAGGATCCCACTCTAAAACCATTTTAATGAGGTGCAGTATCTAGTGCTTGTTTCATTTTTTTGAATGGCCTGTTTTTGAAGCTACCTCCTCCCTGCAGAGCTAGACTTTTTTTTAATCTTCATTTTTCATAGTAATCAGTGAATAAGTACCATAGAAGAGGAAGTGAAATTCTTCTACTTAAATTCATCTTGAACTTTTTTTCCCCCAGACGGTAGTTTGATAGATTGCTTCCTCCAGAACTGACTGAGAACAAGGTCATCACAGTTTTCAGCAGACAACAGTGATCAAACTGAACATTAACAGGTCTACTGCCAACAACACAGGACAGTCATGGAAGTAAAGGCCCAGATTCTCTCTGGTCTCCCTTTTTTTTCTGGCCATGGTGAACCTGCTATAAATTCACTTCCACTTTATGTTCAAGATATAAAGCTATCGTAAGACTGAACTTGGTGCATGAGTATTCAGTATTCTACAGATCTGCACCACTTCTTACCATAAACAATGACTGTTGTGTTAACAGCTTTGATTGATGGCCCACTCTTCACATGGCAGGTATACTGGCCTTTATCAATATCACGCACTTTGTCAACAACAAGGATGCTGTAAAAAATATTGGCTTCTGTATTCTTCTGGTCAATGCGCTGTGTTACAGAGCCTCTCCTCCTTGCCTATAAAAATGAAAATGAACAAGAGTGAGCTCAATCAGACCAATTTTCAGTAAGATTTTTATTTTACTATGCTGTCAACATACATAAATTTAAGAAATCCAGATCCCTCTGTACAGCACAGATGTGAAAAGATGTCTTAACATTCCCAGAGGATCAACAACAAAAATTATGAGTGACATTATATGGGAAGTCATTCCTATCTTCATCAATGCTGTAACAGCATCCAAACTAGGTCTTTCCAGATGAAAATCATCCCTCCTGTATGGCCTGCCCCATCAAGACACCAGCTCCCTATTGCACCTATTCCAGCATTGCTCATAAAAATCCTGGAAGCCACAATGGGAAGAGCAGCATATAGTTTGGTGCCTGGATTCAGTGCCATAGTCAGCAGACATATAGAAAAAGAGGGCATTAACACAAGAAAGGGAGGATTCTGGAAACGCTATAGACGGAAAAAGGACTAGATTTTGCAAGGGAATAACAGGGTGGAACTGAAGATAATGTGAGTCTGAGGAGTTATTTCCTGCAACTGCTACTCAGCCTTTGGCCTCAAAGTTTATTTAACCCAGGACATTGTTGGTGTCTCATAAACACTGAGCACTCTTCAGTTACCATCCAAATAAAAACAAAGCAGAATTTCACAAGTTTGGTACCCAGCTAGGGCTTGGTAAGGCAGCAATGAGCAATATAATGTATTTGGAGCATTTCTTGTTGCCAAGTTGTTTATTTCCAAGGAGAAAAAATGCCAGGGAAAATGGCAAAAACCAATTGCATTAATCTTCCTTATATAATGTAATCATAATTTCAGTTTGTGATTGGGCACAATGAGTGACATAATAAATGATCTTTACTTGAATCACCAGCGTAAATCAAACTGACATGAAAGGAATGGGAGTTGTAAACCTTAAACTAATGTCAAATTTCTTATCAGGTTTATACTGACTCCCTGGCAGTTATTCTGTATGAGACAAGTATTTATGAGGATGCTCTCAACATGGGGGGAGGAGAAGCACATTCAAGATCATTCCTGTAAGTTGTCAAAACAAGAGGATTGTTCATGTGACACTTAACAAATGAGATTTTGGCTAGCTAAATCAAAATATCTTTTCTAAACATGCTCGAGTCCGGTGCCTGACTGTCTGCCAGTCTTTGAAATGGATGTGTCGAGAAAGACAGCCTTGCTGAAAACTTTTTTGTCACAAGAGAGAGTCCTTGCTCAGGACTGGGTGATAAATTTCTATCATCTCACCAGGTTGAAAAGAAGCTCCTTGATGAAACAATTCTAGCATTTGCTCATGATTATGCAATACAACCAGAATACATTGTGTAAACATGTTTACTTATCCAATTATGCACCAGAAAGAAAAAAAGAAACCTTAAAAGACATGTCAGCTGGGGTCAAAATGATGGAATGAGAACCAAGGCAAGCCTTTTGAGCAAAACTCCTCCTGGTACGCTAGATACAGCGCTGTTTGTGGGAAACCCCTGATTTCTTCATTTCAACCACAGCACCCACCTCTCCAGGATAAGTCCACGTCATCTGCACTCTGGTGTTCCAGGCTGCGGTGACAGTGCAGTTAATTGCTAGGCTGTCTCCTTTCAGCAACTTGACAAGACGTGGGGTGCTTAACTGAACATCAAAAATTGTGTTGGCTGCACATGATGAAGAGAAAGAAAAGTGAATAACGTCACAAGGGCAGAGTGCTTTTCGAAAGACAGGGAGCATGTGGAGAGGGCTACTTACTTTCTCGGTGTGTTAGGTACTTTGTGCTGTACTTGTGTCCACCGACAGCTGCCTCACAGCTCAGGAGCCCTATGAATTTGTAGGTTGCCTTAGGTATCCTGAAGCCTTTCATGCTGTCCCAGATTATTGTCTTGCCATCAGGAATTAGAGTTTCTCCTGGAATCTGGAAGTGCCAAACATGCATCATAAAAACAACTCATCCTCCTGCCACACTCTAATCAAAGCAGCCTAATAAAAAGGAATGTGAAAAAAACACCCTAAAAATGCCAATCAAACTAGAGAGGATGACATTCAATTATGCAGATTTTTCAAGACACATTTTCATCACAAAATAGAGGAAAAGTCTGGGTGAAGAATGTGAATGTTTTATTTGCTTCCAAGATTTCATTATTTATAACAGGATGTAATTTATGACACAATAGATTGACACTATCATCAGCTTCAGCGCTTGGACTGCTATTCTGTTAGCTCCTGGCTGGCAGCTAAAGTGCTCGTCTTGGTGAACCTTTGCAATTAAGTACCCTGGTTTCACCACGGAGATACAAATACACATTTTTCAATGGAGGTGACAAATGGATTTAATTTGCTGTCATTTTGTGGTTTTAGCAAATTCCTGCCAGAATTCAATCTGATGCTTCTCACATTCATGTCGTCTAAAGGACTGGACTACTTAAAAAAATGCCAAACAGCTGAGGACATAAATGGCTGTTCCAAAGCTGGCAGGTCACAGAGTTTGTCTCTCAAAGCCATACAGCATGAAGCACAAATTTTAAAGCCACAAAGCTTCCTTAGGCACTTTTATTGAGAACTTTTGATCATACAGAATGAGGAAAGTCATATTCACTAGAGATTTTGAAAGGACACCATGAAAGACTAAATACATCACATTTCCACAGAAAAAGTATTCATCACATTTTAAAAATATGGCACTTTAAAGACCCTAAAATGTTGAGGAGCCAACAAGTAACTAGTGAATAGCCAGAAGTGTTTTTAAACTGAAGACCTGAAATGTAATCATAGAACCATAGAATAGTTAGGGTTGGAAAGGACCTTAAGATCATCTAGTTCCAACCCCCCTGCCATGGGCAGGGAGACATCACACTAAACCACGTCACCCAAGGCTATGTCCAACCCGGCCTTGAACACCGCCAGCGATGGAGCATTCACAACTTCCCTGGGAAACCCATTCCAGTGCCTCACCACCCTCACAGTAAAGAACTTCTTCCTTATATCCAATGTAAACTTCCCCTGTTTAAGTTTGAACCTGTTACCCCTCGTTCTATCACTACAGTCCCTCATGAAGAGTTCCTCCCCAGCATCCCTATAGGCCCCCTTCAGATACTGGAAGGCTGCTATGAGGTCTCCATGCAGCCTTCTCTTCTCCAGGCTCAACAGCCCCAACTTTCTCATCCTATCTTCATACGGGAGGTGCTCCAGTCCCCTGATCATCCTCGTGGCCCTCCTCTGCACTTGTTCCAACAGTTCCATGTCCTTTTTATGTTGAGGACACCAGAACTGCACACAATACTCCAAATGAGGTCTCACGAGAGCAGAGTAGAGGGGCAGCAACACCTCCCTCTACCTGCTGGTCATGCTGCTTTTGATGCAGCCCAGGGTACGGTTGGCTTTCTGGGCTGCAAGAGCACACTGAAGCCATTTCATGTTCATTTTTTCATCGACCAACACCCCCAAGTCCTTCTCCTTGGGCTGCTCTGAATCTCTTCTCTGCCTAACCTGTAGCTGTGCCTGGGATTGCTGACTCAGGTGTAGGACATTGCACTTGACATGGTTAAACTTCATCAGGTTGGCATCAGCCCACCTCACAAGCATGTGAAGGTCCCTCTGGATGGCATTCCTACAGACTAAAATATAGCCACACGGGATCAAGTTCTCACTTTGTCAGTTCAATATTAAGTTCCTTTGAGTTTTAAGCCCCTTAAGATATATATATATATAAAACCACCCAACCTGAAAAAGCAAAGCATGGCATAGGCATTGAAGGTCAGACAAGACCTCTCGCTTTCACATTGTGTTTTTTGTTATGCTTTATTGAGGGAATAAATACCACCATTGGGGTAACACAGATATCAGCCACAAATACAAAGCCTGGATGTGAGCCTAGGTTTATATAGCATGCTTTTGTGGTAAAAGTAGCATGTTTATAAAGATGTCAGAGCAGAGTTTGAGTGAATTAATGCCCTAAGCAAAGACCTCTGAGTCAACTAAGCACCTTGCAGCCCATCACCTCTCACTATGTACTCAGTCTCACTAAGTCTCCTTCACCTGTTTCTTCTACTTTGTTTGAATAGAAGACTTATGTGTTGGCCACCCTTCTCCTTCCTATGGCCAAAACCAGCATGGGTGGCTGCCAGATGCTGGGGGAAGCATGGCTGCCTGGCACCTTTCTGCGTGATACAGCTTCTGTCCAAAACAGGACAGCTTTGATGCTGCCACCTCAGTGCATGCCAAAAGCTACGCTTGAGATCACCTCCACTCATCTCATGCCACTTCCCCCACTTCCCCCAACAGAAATGCATGATGAATCAGACAAGCAATAATTGCAGAGCATGAAATGCTGTGGTAGAATTCCTTATCTTTACAACAGCTGATAAGATGCTATAATAAGCATACAAATCACAGGGGAAGTGTTTGTTACACATAAGTAAAGCCCATTGCATTACAGCCTGCTGGCTACCTTTCAACAATATCTTGGAATCTAAGAGTTCTGTTGCCATTCCTGTTCTAAGTAAAACAAATATTCAAGCTTTGGTTTAAGTAGTTCATAGTTATGCTTTCAAGGGCTTCAACTAGATTTATCATCTTGCTGCTCTGGTGGAAACCAAACTCTTTTTGAGCGTATCAATCTATCGATTTTTTGCTTCCTGGCAATATAGAATGCAGCACCTAACGACTCTAATGCTGGGGTTTTCTTTCCAGCTCCAGAAGACTGCATTATGGGGACACCACTTCTTCCTTTATTGCTGAATGGGAAACAGAATAGCTCTTGCCAGCTTTCCAGAAGTACTAAGCCTGCAGCTGTGAAATTCATTTAACACACCTCTTAATTGCTCTGTGACCAAAAACTTGCTGGAATCTTCATATTTGGGTGTCTCAGATGATAAACAAAGTAAGATATGATGTAATACACTGTAGCTTGCATGCTTCAGGAAATTCTGGGATTAACTAGGATACACATTTATTTTTCCTGGAATGCAAAACACGTAAGCAACTAATCCTTTCTTTCAAGACTTGGCTCAAACTCCTCTTTCTGCTTCTCAGAGTATTATATCTGGTATTGAAAGTGTAAAAATATCTTACACCACAACCACAAGCTAAAGGCGAGTCAATATGAAAAGAGATAGCAGATATGTCCCAATCTCCTCCAAATAAGGAGAAAAAATTAAAAAATATTTTTACATTGCTTAAAAAGACCCTGCCAGGAATTTTCTCAGGAATTTAATGTGCTGAGATTTCAGAAGCAACACTACGGTGCCCTTATAAGTTCCCACTTTACTACATTTCACCCTATGGAAAGCAAAGCCTCATTTACTTCCGCTTCTATAGCCACAGAATCTTGTGCATCATCCACCCCGGTACACTTCTTGCAGCAGAACCGTATGCGTGTGTGTGTGCGTGCGTGCGCATACACATACAGTAACATCCTAGGTCAAATTACTTTTCTCTGTATTTTCCTTTCTTTCATGTGATTTAACAGATGGAAACCAAGAGGTCAAATCAGTATTCACATTACCAAAACAGCACTGGATAGAATTTGCAAACCTCCAGGTCAAGTTAAAACACAGGATCGGATCTGTGGCTGCTGTAAAATTCTGCAGACAGAGGAATCAAAGACTAGTATTGATGTAGATAAACATCTTATGGTGGTATTGTTTGGCAATTACATGTTATTCTATAAAAAGACAAATGTCTTTTCTTTGTAACAATGGTGAACACTTAAACCACTGGGTACAGAACTCCTTTTATTTAGAAGCAAAACATCACTGTCACCTCTACCTGCTTTTTAAGCCAAACAAAAGAACTTCATTAAAAAGAAGCACCATTCTCTGTCTTGATACCAGGTACTTCACTACATATATACAGGACAATCACCTATATATATGTAGGTACTTGCTACACCTAGGCAAGAAAGGGTTTCTCTTAAACGTAAAAGAAGTCTAGTTTTTCTAAAACTGGGCCCACTCAAACTCTGCACAAGTTTCCCTGCAAAGAGAAGCCCTCCCTTTTCTGATAAATGCATTCATATGTAAAAGGAAGCAGCAAAGTCACTGGTGAGAGTGAGGTAGGGTAAAGGCTTGCAGAGATCCTTGTACAGCCCCAGCAAATCTCCAGGGACTGCACTTTCCAGCTGTTCTAGAGGACAGAAGAGGAAAGGGGAGGAAGGGCAAGGGAAGAGGTGGGACGAAATCTCTTCTCCTAACAAGAAATTCCCTCCTGGGCTTCAGAAACCTTTGTCAGTAAAGCTTTGCTAAAATGCTATGAAAAGCTTCAGTTTCTTCTGAAAATTCCCATCCAGTGTAAAAGTTTTGACGAAGCTCTTCTGTGAGATGTGACACAAAGCCTCCAGGGTTGAAATGCTCAATGTTTCTGAGCACACTGACACCCAGAAACCTTGTTTAAGAAATACTAAATTGTTGAAATATTTCAAAAGCGTTAAAAGGGTTGTAAACAAGCAAACAAACAAAGCATCATCCACAATAACACTTTCAGGGCATGCTCGGATTGAAGTACCTTTTTTAAAGTAACAGCAATGTTTGGTGCTGTAACTCTGCATGGAATGATCATTTCTCTTCCCACAGTCATGTGTATTATTTTAGGAATATCACTGTGCATCTCTACAAATGGGCTGCCGGTATCTGCAAGAGAAGAAGAAGAAAAGGTTAACATTTGAAATTTTAAAACAGTGTATGGAAATTGTAATGGTGCACACAGCCTTGAAAGAGCAGACTAACCCTGTCCATAATGAAAACTAGCCAAAGTTCTCAAATCAATCTTCCGTTTGCTTCTGTATAAACAAGTTCAGCAAAATACAGCTAAATATTTGATAATATTCTTGTCCGTCAATATCAGTGGCAGTACTTTAGTATCTCCTTTAAAATCCAGGATAGTTGAAGGACATTTTTCCCATTACAGCATCATCTCTACTGCCAAAAAACATATTTCTTATTTCAGGTCATTTCTGTTTTGTTATCACTAGGAAAAGTAATTATATGGGAAATGAACTGAAATTGATTTATCAGAAAATCGCAATACAGTACATGTTCCTGCTCTCTGTAGAGAAAATTGATGGGAAAAACTAAAGTGAATCTGCCAGGAGAAAGACTCTGCTGTGATTATGTAGCCATATTTTCAACTCTGAGAATACAAACTAGCAAGAGTTAATTATTCTCCTCCTTCCCACTACCAAAATACCTATATGTCTCTTTTTTAAGTGACAAGGTAAATGGAAATGCCAGGAAAACATTAATTCCTTTCAACTCAATAACTAAAGCTTGGCAGAGTAGTTTACCGTCCCTTGAACAATCCCTTTAACAAAGGGCATTGTCATAAATAGCTTGCTCTGGGAACAGGGAACATTGTTGCTGCTATTGTTTGAACCACTTAACAAAGAGGGGCTCAAGCCACAGGCTCTGGCTCTAAATCTTCTTTGCAGGTGTTCAGATCTGAAGGTTTGGGTTGATTCACATCGCAGATAGACCAGCTCAGAATTCATGCAAGATTTGGGGTTTAACTCTTAAAAAAGTGGAACATTCAGATCTTAATTCTGTGCTTATCTACAGACCCAATGTTTTTTCAGGCAAATACTATTATTCCAACTCAGTCAAGAGTCTTTCAAATAACAATGGAAATCTTTCTGGACAAGAAATTAGTAGAGCTAGCAAGAACTGACCCTTTATAAAACCTCAAATTGCAATACTTTAGTCAAGGGTTCTGGCCCCAGACTTCTGCATGTTGACCTATGTTCACTCAAGTAGCTCTTCAAACACAGTACTTTTGCTTCTCTTTCAAAAGTTTGATCTGTACTTCCCAGTGGCATAAAACTGTTCTGCCTTTAGGAGCTTCTTGTTTTATTCAATAATATTTTTGTTTGAGACAGACATCAAACAGGAAGAGAAGCAAATTCTACTTTAATTTATACTGGGAAGAATCCTAAAGTACAGCATCTCAACTGTACTCCATGACACTGAAAAAAGTTTCCCTGAAGAGGTTCAATTGAACTGTTACGCAAACTTTCTGAAATGAAAACCACAATGCTTTATTTAATAATAATAGGTGTTAAATGTCCACCAAAATCGTAAAAGGAACTTATGAGTAATAAAGGATGCGTATGCAATAAAAAATACCCTAAGGACTTGTTAGGCTGACGTTTCCTCTGCAGTACGATGCAAGGAAAGACCAAGAATGAACCTGTTTGTAGAATGGTGAAAAGAACCTTTTTTGTTTCAGGAGCTGCAGCCACAGAAGAGGTCACCTGCCCCTTAACATCACCAGACAAAATGATTTACTACTCCCTAAAGAATCATTTGTCTTTGTCACAAAATCAAGAGCTCCTGCCCAAAACCAGCAAGCTTTGCAAAGTTGTTTCCTGTATCACAATCTCCAGATCATTACAAGTGTGAGGAAGAGCTGTTTTGGGGACTGCCGGTGGTGTCTGCAGACACAGTGTCACCACTGACTGATGCCAATATCGAGGCAGTGGGGGCTGTGCAGCTCAGATCTCATAGGATTCCAGCCCATCCGAAGGCAGGGACAGGAAATGAGCACAAAACACCAAGCTTGGCTTTTTTTCCTTCTACAATGGAAATGCACGTTCGCGCCTTGAGAAGTCAATGAAGTGCTCTATAAAAGTCAACTAAACACCCCAGCTGCTCTTGGTAGGTTTTAAAGCTCAGTCACAGCCTTTCTTGGTACACTCCCTGCAGAGGTACGCCAAGGTGTCTCCATGCCCCCGCTATTCGCGTGCAGAGCTCCCATTTACATCACTGGGGACTTCCGCCATGGGCCGGAGGGCAATCGATGGCCCCGAGTGCTCCAAATGTCTTCCTGCTTTTGATTAAAAGAAATACGCATCATGTTTCCTACCACAGTTTTGTTTTCATAATGAGTGTGGAGGCTTTTCCTGATTCCCTTTGATTTTATTCTCCTTCCGTCTTAATGGCCATAACGGGATACTCTCAGTGCCTCAAGACCAGAATCTGGTACAGGCTCTACCAGCCTGGATCAGGTAAAGGTGAACCCACAGCAGCAGGATGGCAGGTTATTTCACATTGGCAGGGTATGCCAACAACATGGAACCCTTCTTTCCTTCAAGTAATAGCACTCCATGCTTCTGTTTTTCCCCTCATCATAGCCCTAGCTATTGCCAGTGTCTTTGCTATATTTCCTCTCAGTTCCTTCCTGGGGTAAAGTAAATGCCATCCTCCCCTGAGCAGCCAGCTGGCAGTTCATCTGGGATGACCTAACCTCCCACCAGAGGTCTTCTGGGCCAGCCTCATTCACTTTTACATTCAGACAGCTCTAGACATAAGAAGAACATTATGTCTTGACCTATCTTGAAGACCACATCCAAGTTACACACTCAGGTCCATTGGGGTTTGGAATGGAAGATCTAAGAGGGTCGACCTTAGTTTTTTTGAGTTACGGGTTTTGGGTTTTTTATCTCTTCGGAGTTGCCTGCAGGAATAGCAAAATGAAAGATGGACAGACAGAATATTTGCATACGCCAAAGGTTCGCTTAGAAGTCAGTTTGGTGTATTTTTAAATTGTGCCTGGAATTACTGACTGTGTGCTGGTTTGACTGTGTTCCTTACACTATCTCTCAGTTACAATCAACATGAAAACACAAAGAGCATTTATGAAATCACAAAACCCATGAAGGTTACTTGCTATATTGTTAAAGAACATAAATAACAGCTTTTTCTTAAGCTAGTTGGAAGCCAGATACAAACTTGATAAGAGACTTAACACAAGCGATATTATGTCTGGTATCAGTAACCTGTCTAGGCTATTTATGGGTTTTGCACAAACAACTAAATTAACCAACATTGAAACGCCAAATTCTGAAAAGATGGAGAGATTCTTTATTTCCACAAGCTTCAGCTACTGTTCTGGGGTTTGTTTTGTTTTAAATAATCCGAGCTATGTAAAACAGAGCACTTACACATACACTTGCAAGAAGAAAAGTCTCTGCAGGAAAATCTGAGCTTCTTGAAATCTCTGAAAGCTTGTCCTCTGAAGTTCTTCCAAAATGCCTACTTACACTTGGCTCATCATTACGACCTTTTTCAGGCTGAAGGAGCCAAAATGGTTTCCTCACATTCACATAACACCCTTTTCCTGATGCATGTGGAGAGAGGACCAGTCTTTGCTGAAGTATGGACATGCAAACTTCATAAAAGTTAATGGGCCAATAGCCAAATTCCCCTTTCCATTGTAGGAACTCACCCTAACTATCTTTATTTATCCCTGCTAAATTAGTAGGGCTGTTCAGAATTAATTCAAAGGGAACCTTGCACACCTGAGTGGCTCTCATTTCACTTGCGTATTGAAAATACAGAAGTTTCTCATGAGGATGACCCAACTGGTAGTGTTCTCACTGGGGAAAAAAGGGGAATTCTGCCATGGGGTTCATCTGATCTGCTGTAGACACCCATTTTATGATGAGATGAATCATGCTCTAAAAAACACACCTATTCAACCTGCTCACATGTAGGTGTCTATGTTCCTTAAGAAGAAAAGAAAAAATAATCTCATTTTGTGTATCTGGAAGCACAACACTTAACTGCGAGAAGAGCTTTTCCACTGTTGCCTCTTCTTAGCCTATAAAATTATACTTTTCAAATTCTTCCTAAACCTTGAAGGAAAACTTAACATAAAGAATGAATAATCATAGAAGTCCAGGAAAAAATAAAAAAAAGGAGGGGGATACATTATATCTGGATCACATTCGGACACAAAACATTGCTAGCGTAACTGTACAGTGACTTTTAGACAGGGTTTGATTGTTTTCTTTTGGGGCTAGTTATACTATGCTATCATAAGTGTAGGTGATGATACGCAGATGATACACAGTTAAAACTCTTAAGGAAAAAATGTTCTTACCCACATTAGCCAGGAAATCCACACTAGAGCAATTAACTGTGCTCAGAAAGCAATCTCTGGAAAGGCTAATGGGCATTAGGAACACTTTTTCAGATGTGTTCCTCCCTTATAATGCTTCATCTCAGATATGCATTTCTGTTTCAGTAGGAGCCATAAGCCTTGGTGAGGAAGGACTTCAGGGCACTTAGTGCGTGGCCTTAAATGCTGCCAAGGCATCCATAGATGTTCTACTCAATACAGCGTACTATGATGTGAAGTTGATGTACACACAATGACAAACATGGCAATTATAAGTGATTGACGTCAGCAAGTCCAAGAGGGGTCTGTTTTGTAACAGGAACCTCATTAGACACTAAAAATGAGTCCACATACTTGATACAGCTGTAGCACAGTTTAATTTCTACTAGTTTCCTTTTCATAACAGAAGCACTATCATATTATTGACTCTGACACTGTAAGCCAAAACAGTAGAAAGCAAAGACAGAAAAAAGGCACAGGGGAGGAAGAGTTTCCCAAGCTTCAGTAGGTTCTTCTATCAGTACATTATTTCTGAATAAGAAGGAAAAAGAAGAAGAAATTCTCCCTTTCTGTTAGCTTTTATTACTCCTTATTTCACTTGTAGAATTATTTTGACTTGGACATAATTGATCTTAAAAGACCTTTTTGGGGAACTCCTTGTATGCCCTCCTTGTTCTGCAACATAGTACCTTTAGGGTTACAGAAAACAATCCAATCAAGCTAAATCTTAAATCCATGCCAGTTCTGTGGCTGGATCTAGCTATCTGTCAACACATGGACCTCCCAAGGAGATGCCATGCACTCAGAACAATACAGCATTAGAATTTGAAAATGTACTCAAAGCCCAGATGTTTTAGCATGCCAAAGGCTTACATTTTGAACCATTCACTAATGCTAAAGCCCTTTACTTTGGACTGTCCAACCTGAGACACATTTCAAGCCAAATATCACAAACTAGTGGATAAATTCGATGTTCTAGGCATAGGTGAGCAGAAGTACTCTTAGGAGTTGTACCTTTTATTCCCCAGCTCTGATTTGTGTCACCCAACTTAAATCATTTCAAAGCAAGACACCTATTCTAAGCTTGTTCTTCAGATTCCTTATAAAGTCATTGATGAGAAAAACGTACCAGAAGGTCCTTTATTTTCTCTTTTTAGTACAGAGAACAGAGAACTGACTAAGCCTAGAGGTCTGATTTTAAAACAGACTATTTTGAATGGTGCTTGATTGAAGTGCCAGTACACAACTCATTTTGCAAGGAAAAGCATGCAGCCAGAAGACATGCACGGCACGAGTGTGAGGAGAGATGAGGAGAGGGAGAACACTAAGAAATAGGATAATATCCTAATGCCAAGTAAACTTCGCCTAGCAAAGAATTGTCTGTTGCAGCAGAATTAAGGCATTACTATTATTAATCAGTAGTTGAAAGCTGTCTTCATCACAGGAAGTAACAACACAATACTTCAATTTGAATCAAAGTTTGCTTAAATCCTTGCAAAAATTGAACCTTGATATATCAATTTAACTGAATATGTGCTTTTCCTCTGTCATACCCTGATCAAAGGCAAGAGACAGTGAGATGCACTTTTTTGAAGGGAACAGCACGGTTTTTAATGCAGTGAATGAGCTCCAGCAACTGGAAAAGAGTATCTTGGAGACACCAGTACAAAGACAGGCAGAAAGAAAAGCCTTTGGCACTGCCATAGAGATATCTGAAAAGGATTCAAGACAGTCTGCTGATAATTTGGTGTTTCTTAAATGTCTTTATTTCATAAATACCTCTTTTCAAGCAGAAAGTTGCCCATGCTTCGCTGTAAGGTATGCAATGAATGTTCATTACAATCTTTTCATTTTATTACTAGACTGCAGTTGTGTAGCAGAATAAAGATCTGAGCAGTTTTGGATCTGAGACAGTGGAGAAATTGGCAAAGAAACTTTGCTTCATTTCATACTTTTCCCATGGCTCGTGGTGGAAGTCAGGCCATCAGTTTCCTTAGAGCAAACCAAGGCTCTTAAGAGAATTCATTTCCCTTGCTTGTTGTCTCAATTCCTGAGCTGTGCGTGGTCAAGAGGTGCTGCGGCACACACTGTACACTGATTCCCTTGTGCAACTCAGTAGTGACCTCTCCAGCTGAAAGAAGGGTGGTGTCAGGACTAGCTCCTCTAAAAGAAGTCACCAGCGTGCCTTGCTCTTGATCACCCAAACACCAGACTTCATAAGCACTTCAAGTCATCCAAGGGCACACATGACCTGCAGTCTCCTCATCATCTTGCGCCTTGAGTTTTTTTTCTTATAGAAGCTCATCTTCTGCCATAGTACACACTCATTACTGAACCAAAGGACTTGCTGGGTTTATTGTTTTGTTGTTGTTTTTTTGAGGGGAGAGGGCTGTTGGGTTTTATTTAATTAATTATTTATTTTAATGCAGTTCATATTCAGTATCACTCTAATTACGGAAATGAATAATGTTTTTAAAACAATAAGTGATGGCTTCCTGTACAAACAATATCAACTTTCCTGATTCAGATTCTGTGTTTGTAAATAGCAACTAGCATGCTAAGACATGGGAAACAGGCACCTTGGTGATCCACATGGAGCTAATATGGGAAATGGACTGACACAACGTCCTGCCACAGGAAACAATACAAAACTAGTAGGGACCCAAATTTTACAAATGTTTGTTTCCTAAGCACCCACAAATTCATTTAAAATACAACTAAACTCAGGAAAGGTAGTCTTCACACAGGATTTTGTTACCCTCTTCTCACTCTCACTTGAGCCAGATAGTTGAGTTTCATGCATGTTCACAGAAACTATGACATCTATTAAGACATTCCTTAAGTATTTTCTTTCCCAATGCTACACTGATCAGAAATGGTGACTTTTGGTACTCAGTAGCTAGTTTCTTTTCAACTTACTCTACAATTCTTCCTGAAACTGTAAAATTTTTGAGGACTAATATACCTTTCCCCACCTTAAGGCAGAGCAACAACTTCAACAGGCATGAAATGAGCTGCTACCTTGCAGCTTCCCTCACTACCAGTAGTTTGCCCTAACTGTCATATGAGCTTATTAGGACACAGTCAACACTCAAGTGTTAGAACATTGGTTTCCAATTAAAATGATTGTCAAAATTAATTGTCAGAAAATTAAGATGGCAAAGAGGTCTAAGCTTGATACAGGTTTGTCCCAAAAACATTTTACTGTTTTTTTCAGCAAGTAAGGTAAGAGAAGATACATAATCTAATCCTACCTTCAACGCTGACATCAACATCTAAGGACTGAGTGTCCTTGCAAAAAATCAAAAAACCAAGACACTTAGGCAGTCTTCCTTAACTGATCTGGGAGGGGTGGGAGTGGGGAAATGGTCTGTCCACAACTATTTCTCCAATGATGTGTTTCTCTTCCATCACTGTGTGAATTAGGCAGTTAATCTCGGTTCGCATACATCTAATTGAGGAACTCTTTCAGATGCAAACAAGTTATGCTACGTATAACTAAGGAAAGCTGTGAAGAGTTAGAAAGATTGGTTGCAGCTTCCATTTCTAAAAATTCAGGATATGGAAAAATTAACACTTCAAGTAGGAAAGAGACCCAGAGAACATAAAGAAATCTCTTGATATCATAAAGTGGGTTTAGCAGAGAGGTTAGGTTCTCAGTCAGAGTCACAACCATCCTTGCTCTTCTCATGCAGTGAATGGAAAGGATTGTGGGTGGATCTCAACTAGAAATGACATCTAAGGTAGGAGGTTCAAGAGAGTTCCATGACAG
This sequence comes from Ara ararauna, assembly GCA_028858755.1. Classification (NCBI taxonomy): domain Eukaryota; kingdom Metazoa; phylum Chordata; class Aves; order Psittaciformes; family Psittacidae; genus Ara; species Ara ararauna. Next base: position 112,367,552 of record CM054378.1, on the reverse strand, counting down.
GAAACTTGCTAAAGTCATGCATAAAAATTATTAAGTCTTCCTATGCAGCAGGAAATGTTGGTCTCTTAATGAGTAACCTACTTTGGTTATACTTCCATGGATGCATTTGTTGTTGGGTACTCAATGAATTGTATGAAAATAGTTGGGTGATACAAACACTCTTCAGTATACTTCAGGTGAAGGAAAGCAGGATGAACAGCATGAATTATTCAGTAATTCTCAATAAAACACAATAATGAGGGGATCTTATTTTCTATAACTGTAGTGAGAGGCCCACTTTATTCTGCTTTTTCACAGTGCCAGTCCCACTTTTTGTCATAAAATTGAAACAAATCTAATTCACTCTGATGTAAACTCATTAGAAACAGCAGAAACATAATTTGGAAAACTTCCAGTTACACATTCTCTGTAATATGGGCTTTCTAAGTCTTTAAATCTCATATCTTACAGTAATCTATTAATTACGTAAAATCAAGAAAAACTAAAATATAAAATTAAACCAAACCCCTAAAATATTTATAATTTCTTCTTTTATTATTGTGTCTATTGAGTTCAATTGTTCTGAGAAGTATCTGATTAATATTCTGGAAAAAATACCCAGGATCAAGAAAGTAATTTCTGTAACAGCCTAACTACATTGCACAATACTTGTTTGCTGAACACAATTCTGTGTTTAGTTTGATTCCATTTATTCCAGGTTTTTACAATCTGTGTAATGTGGACTACAGAATATGACTCAATGCACAAATAATAATTTTCTACAGCATGAGATTATTCAGAGAACTAGATAGACACCTTTGGCATTCTTCAGGTGCCTAGAAATCTGTAATCTTACACAGACAGGTTAAAGAGAACATTGTATCAGACATATGGTTTGCATCAGTCATCATCTGATTCTGTAAGATATGATTTCTCTGGTACCCATTTCACAGATTCACTTCTAGTCTACTTCCATGTGGAGTTGTATTTGCTCTAGCAGACTGGGTGACATGGGTCTTTTTCTTTCTTCATGTTTTCCTAACAGATAACGCACTAGCATTTGTATTTGCAAGCTCTGAGAAAACAGATTTTACACACTGATTGGTAAATTACCGCACATTTTGCAAGGCTGAAAATATCGTTCAAAATCCTGTATTAAACCACAGCTGAACTGCCTTATTTATCCATTTTGCTGTATTGAAGTGCAAATACCAAGAAGTGTTAAAAAACCATCTTACCGTTAATAAATACATAAACTGTAGATTCCTTCTTCTTTTTTGCTGGACTTGTTGGGTATTTGCAGCTATAGTTTCCAGTGTCACTTGCTTGAGTTCTGCTCAAGGTCAGACTGCTGCAGGACTGCTTCCCATTCCTTCCACAGGCATATTTAATTACTTTCAGCCTTTTGCTATCCTTACTTAGAGTTTCAGGCAAAGACCATGAATGAACCATTTCCCCCCTGCAAATACAGATAAGGAAGCAGAAACAATTATGTTGGGCTGCAATTATACAGCTCCAGTTCCCAAGCTTTCTTTTTTATTATATCAGGCTATTTCTGGGGTTCTCTTTTATCTTGTTTTCCAAAAACAACAACAGAAACAACAAAGAACTATCAAACAATTGCCATTGAAGTTCACTCCCCACCTTTCCCCACAACATAAGGTTTCATTTTTTTCTAATTTCAGTTACAAAAAAAAATAGAAAGTGTCAGGTGTAGGAACTCTCAGCCAAATTATCAGAACCCAACTCAGCTGGTTACCTGCAGGTGAGATTTAAAGACTGTCCTGCTTGAACAACATGCTGTGTGCCATTTATACTCAACTCAGGAACTTTCAATTTTGATCCTGAACTAGATCCTAGAAAAACAAAGAAAAGAAAAAAACCAAAACATTAACAATGACAAATCATTCTGTTCCCAGTCCACTCACGTTTATGACGTTACAATGGAAGGCAAAAGCAGAGAAAATGAGGTGCTCCCCTTACCACATATACTCTCTTCCTGCTGTCCTGACTCAGGACTTGTATAATCTTCCACAAGAATTACTCAGGAAAGAAAGTTGGAATGAAAGCTATGCCAGTTTCAGTCAGCAAGTTTGCTCTCAGATTGTTCACTGAGCAGACCATAAAGAAAGTTCAGGACCTTGCAGTTACATATCTAACCAGGGAAGAGTGCCCTCAAGCACCGCTGGCTGTATTTCCTTAGGAAACACCACCATGACATCCCCTTCAATGGGAAGGGCAAAAGTCAGCCACTTCCATGGCAAGAGCCACATATTGACGTCTAAGATACCGAACTCTTGCTCAAGCCCCTTGCTGAAAAGCTGGAACTGCTCTGGAAGAAATGAAATGGGGTTAAGGATCTTTCCTTCCTGACTGAAGGTCCCAGCACTGTTACTTATGGTCCCTCATTACTGTAGGCTTTGTACCAGTGAAGTGGTGTCAAAAGATAACTGGACAGCTTTACATTAAATTTTGAGAACAAGATCAAGCACCTTCCAGACCAGATGTGCAGTTTATTGAGAAAGCAAGCATGTCAACATGGCCCCAACCATGGCCAGAACTTTCTGTTATACATGAAACCCTGGGTGTCAGTAAGACATGAGGTGGCTTAAGACACTTGAAAACATCCAGGCAGGCTTCTCACAGGCCATGTGGAGGTAATTTTTAGGGAGTCCATGAAAGAGCCCCATGATCAGAAGACTAAAGGAACATTGGACCTTCCCTTTCATCGAGCCAGCAAGTGCTGGAAAGGCACAATGTTTTATATTTGCCCCATAGTAGGCTATGGCCACAAAAGCTTTCATGGCAAGCAGACAGAATTGCATTCCTTGGGGGAAAAAACAGTCCTTGATCCATCCCATTGCCCTTGCACTGACAGCAAAGTGTTCCAGAAGCAAGAAACATAACAAGAAAATATTTTGAAACAGTTCAAGTCAAAAACCAGTTTAAATCTAAATCGGGACCTGGATGCAATTTGTGAAGATTTTGGTGTTGTGAGAGAGGAGCAGAGGGCACCCTGGATCACTTTACTCAAAGTATTCTGCTGTCAACATACAAGAAAAGGAGCATCACATAAACAAGGGTAATGCAGATTTTCCACTAGATCTCAGTCAAGTACAGTTTCAGTTTACCTATTTTAAGCTGTTTAAGAGGTCCCAATCACAGCCAAATATGAACAGCCATACACACCAAACCTAGTAGCAATACATGAACATTATTTGGCTGCTGTGCATCATCCACTGGAAAGGCCTCCCTCTTTGCTGACCATAGAAGGAGCTTTTGGACACCAGCTCCGGCTGAGGTTGGCAACTGAATTTCAGCTGCATAAACCCTCAAAAGTCAATGGCTGCTCGAAATTCGGCAGCTTTCACCCAGCAGCAGATGCAGCCTCAGATTAGAGGCTGAATAGCAAAACTTTGTTCTGAGATGTGGACTTGAACTCCTTCAGTCTGAGAAAAGCCCAGAAGCCAAGCCTCCACTTTTGGAGAGAGATGCTCAAAGCACAGGTATTTTGTACAAAAGGTGAAGAGGCTCTGCCCTCATCTACTGGTTTGGGGGCTTACTTTTATTTTTTTTTTGAGGAGCCCGATATGCTTCATTTGTCAGTATTTCCTGGGGATTCCCTATAACGTCAGTGGAGACAAGAGGTCTAAATCACCTTCTGGAACTTCCTAGCACTAGCCATGAAGAGAAGCAAGTAGCCAATTCGGTCTGCAAATCAGTTTGTCAGGTGTTCACAGACCTGTTTCTCTTCCTTAGCAATATAGGAAATGTACACTGCAGGGGTTAATTAAATTTTAACCTTTGGCATCTAAGTTAGTTACATTTATGTGCATTTTTCTTTTTAGCCCTGTATGACTTATTTGAGCTGTGGCTCCAGTAGTTTTCCCGTATATGCTTTCATCCATCCCTATTCAAAACAAGATTTAAAGGGTACACTTCAGCTTAAACTTAAACTAAATTATAGCTCACTTAAACAGGCTTCAACCAAGGGCATAACAAACCTTCAGAATAAAGAGGTTCTCTGAACTGCAACACAAATATTACCAGAAATATGAATGCTGATGCTGTACAAATGCACATATTTCCTCTCTGATTTCTCTGGACAATCATACTTCTGACTAGAAATTAATATATTTTGCCAGCTGCCAAGAAAGGACAAAAAAAGATGCAGCAGATCTTTGAAGAAAAAATTTGTTACATGATATATTGCAAACATACATTTTTCTCGCCTACCATTTATGGATCTCAACTCTGAAATGCTGGGTCTCCCTAAGATCACACTGCGCTTTTATGGGAAAGTCTTCCATAGATGCTTACAGTCTATGAGTCTACTCACGTGCTGCTCTGAAATGTCCCTGAAGCTAAACACTGAGAAGTTGAGATAAGATGGTACAAAAGCCTAGGCAGCTTCTTGAAGAAAAACCCAGGCACTTTGGTTGAGAGGATCTGTCAACATCCTCTAGCTAAACAATCTGACAGTTTCATGAAACTACCATGTTTCTGCATTTCATTTGTATTCCTCTTGTCATCCTAGAATTCGAGGCTCAGATGCTCTCCCAAGAAGGCAGTGTTCATATTCAACTTTATGAATCCTGTTCCTTACTTCAGGGGGGAACCTGGCCTCAAGCTTCCCTGAACTTCTTATTTCAGGCTCTAAAAAAGATGAAAGCAAGTAACAGTGTATACAGACAGTTCAATATGTATGAAAAAGCTATCAGTAATAGTCTGCCAGATCAGATTCCATCAGGATCAAAGCCCAGCTGCTGGAGTTAACAACATTCAACAAAGTTGCCAGAGAGCAACATGTAGGCTCTGTCCAGTGTAAAACTCATGGAAAAGTGGAAAATCCATGTGAGTGACAGGCACTGAAAGCAAGTCTATAGTGGCTGGTGATGAGTGTTTGGCTTCACTCAGCACTAGCACCCTGCCCAGAAGCAGAGCCAGCCATGCAGCACCATGCTGAGACAAGATCAATTTGGGTGCATAGGCTGCTCTTGTTTTCAAAGTCTGCCAAAAGTGAATGACAAGAAACCGTTATAAATGCTACAAACTCTTGATAACTCCACAGCAATATAAGCAAAGATCTGTTTTAAATTCAGCATACCAAACAAGACAGCCTGGAAGCCTGCATGTCAGAAGATCTGCCTCAGAGTTACTAAAGTTGAATGAAATAAAAAACAAAACACAAAACAACCCACCCAGATCTTTTCACCCATCCTGTAGGCAACAAAGAAACCCAGATATATTGGGTACATGTTCAAGCTTTTGCCCTTTTACACATATTACGTATATCTGAAAGCCAGCACAATATTTGTAAATATTGTGGGTGGGATCTTAAGGAGTGCTTGGTGTTTGTCCAACTTTGTTCCCATTACTATAAACCAGAGTTTCATCATTGAATTCCAGTACAATTTAGACACTTAATTCCAGTAGTTAACCATATTCACATTCGAGACCGGATATCAGTGTATTTGGCATGACATATCAAATTTGTTATATACTTATTCATTTAGTTTTTCACTGACAAAAAGATGAAGTAAATCTTATTTCAAACCAATAATGCTGCTTTTACAAGTATGTGAGACAATGCTTTTACCAGCAAGATTCAAAGTCTTGAAGAAAAATAGCTTTATTTGACATCCTATCTATTCATGGGTCATTAGCTTCCTTACATTTTTAAACGCTTCAAAACTGATGCAGAGTACAAATGCAATAGAGTTTGACATGTTTACCAGAAAAGAAAAAAGAAGGAGAATAGCAGGAAAATTCCTACTGTCAATATTTAGAAGCAGATTATGCTTTCTATGTACCTCCTTTGGGCATTAAACTTGACATCGTCTTTTCTGAAGGGTCATGGCTCAACAGGACATGTTCACTTATCATTGTGCCTGTCACTAAGCGACCATCTGCAGCCTACCCTCACACTGACCTACATTGGGGGGTGCAACTGCTTTTCATGTGACAACAGGAGAACTAATTAATCCTGATAACTGAGGAATCTCCTTCCATAGGGAAAGGGGTGATTTTTTGGGGCATATTCTATTTGCTTTGGAAGACTTATTAGATATGTATGAAAGTCAGTCAACAGGGTTGCTTAATTAATGCGCAAACATTAATTTAGATTGCAAAAGTTAGCCATTCTGTCTAAAATAAGGGAAAGACTAATATTTATTTTCAGAGGTTATAATCTGCATTTTGCAAGGCAAGAAAATAATAAATATTCTTCAATTATTTTCTGCCTTGAGAAAAGGTAATCCTCTTCCTGAATGAAGGAAACATTTAAATGACCTGTTAACCAAAACCACTGATTACTAGTCATTAAAAAAAATAAAATAAATGAACATGCATATATTTTTCAATATGATGTGCAATTTCAGTTCTACAGACAAATGAGTAACTATGCACATCTCATCTGAATCTCGATTTCTTTTAAAAGGATATATCTGCTAACTTAAAAGCAGGAGCACATTCTGGATTGTTATTCCTATTTTTATTTTTCTAGCTACTACTTTCCAATTTCTTTTCATATACTGTGAATTTCTGCTACCTTTGACTAAAGGAAGTAAACCCAAAAGCTGTCTTTATGGCTTAGTTAAAAAAATAGCATTAGGAGTTATAGAAATTTCCTTCAAGTTAACAGGTTTGATGGCCTTCTAACGTCTTCTTCATAATTTGAGGCTGAGTGATTGTCTTCCAACCACTCCAGCTATCTTGAATATGTTGACTACTCTTTTTTCACCCATGCAATGAGAATGACCAGTTAAGGAGAATGATCGGTTTATCTTTGCAACTTCAGTGTATACAAAGAATCTGACCTTCTGGGTTTAAAGTGACATCTGTGGGCAATGAAGTTATCCATCATGAAGTAATTGTTTTAGTCAGTGTTGGATTTCCACGTTTTAGGGCTTGTTACACATAACCAACCCTTTGTGGTCTTTACCGTCAAATATCATTTCCTCCTGATTCAAACACATTCAGCCAAAATGTATTTTGTAGAGGACACTCCTGCACATGAGACTGCTTAATAGGGTCTTCACCTCTTTGTGTTCCTTAAAACATAGGTCATTCAGTTCAAATGCAGTGCAGGACTTTACTCTCGCTTATGAGCACTTTCTTAAGAGTCATCCCATTGAAGGGAATGGGAATACCTATGTGTGCAACTGATAAGCAGTTGCAGAATCCGGACTAAATTCTTAGGAGCATGGTAGCATCCAGTGGGTTAACCTTCAATGTGTCTTCAGTGGAAATGAGCTGACTCTAACATGTAGCAGCACTGTAACCAGAACATGGCTACCAGCTAACGTTGTATGATCTATACAGCTTTCCTCCGTTTTCATAGAATCATATCATCATTTTGTAAGGAAACCTGGAATATCAGTAATTTCCTTTATTTAAGAGCTCTTCTTGACAGGCTATTGTATAACCGTCTCCTCTAAAGGTACTTCAGGTCATTCTGTAAGTAAATATAACCCTTTTTTGGTCAGACAGTTGTACCTATGCATCATAATTCCAATGACATCATTACAACAAATCACTCAAAAAAAGGGAAAAAGAAAAAAGAGAGAGAAAGAGAAAAAGGAACTTGTGGTCAACTCTGAAGAGCCATTTAAAATTTACATCTGACCATAATGAGGAATGTTGACCAACAGGGACTCCTAGTTTGATGAACAGTGAGATTCTCCTCAGCATCAATACTTCCATTGATAAGATAGGAGGAGGTTTAGGCAGAGTTTTTCTCAAAATTAATATGGTGACTTGAAAACAATTTTCTTTTTTTCCTGCTTGAAGTGTGAAAGTCTGGCCTGGTCAGGAAGGAAAAGGGATCACCCTGGATACTGAAGCTTTCTAAGCTTTCTATTTTTGTGACTGCTGGTGGCTGGGAAGAGCTGCTACTTGAAGACACTCTTCTATCTCCATGGCAGCAATAGTCCCCATCTCACCTATGTCACCTGGGTTTCTTGTGCTCAGGCACAGCCAAAGCAGGCAGTGCAACCTGGTTCCTGCACAGAGAGCGAAAAGCACCATCTGCATCGCCTGTACCTAGAAAGAGCGTCCAGAAAACACCTACAATGCTGAACCATGAGCCACCCTGAGATTCAGAGCCATTTCTCAAAGTCTTTCAGACACCATCTAGGTCCCAATTCTAAAGGGGACCTCACAGTCCTTCACACATCTGATTTCATACCACTTCTCTGACACAAATCCAAGTTTCACACCTGAAACCTGCGGAAGAGAAGCAAGGACAGCTTATCTGTGAGAGAGTGTCTTTGTCTCAAGCTGATGTTGACAACCATCCAGATAAGCAAGCTCATGATCTGAAGCAACAAATTGCAACCACTATTTCAGTCAAAGCAGAACTTTGCAAGGCAATTAAGGGCCATAGGGGCTTGCAAAGGTTAACAGACACTTGGGTCTTTGGATTGCAAGGTAGCTTTGTCCCCACTTCCTCTTGGCTCTTGCACAAAGAGGGGCACCATGTGTGCTGGTACATGTCCAGCAAACAGAACACACTCAGGGCAGAAGCAGCAGCTCAAGCTCTATCACTCCTCAATGGATCTATTACTCACACATGCCGCTGTTGTGACTGGAATATATTCTCATTTGCTTTCAAGATCAAGAAAGTTGTTGGAAGCTACTTATAAAGTATACATCGATGCATAAAAATCATCAATTCATTAGTTTGTCCCTTTCAGTTCCAAAAGAAACATCCCAATTATCCAGTCTGATGTTCCGCAACATATGCCAAGTGATTTCTGGATCAAATCCTTAAACCTGATTAATCTCAGCTATAATCTAAGAGTTTAAAGTACCATCAGGACATAACAGCCAGACAAGAAAATTGATAGGTTAATGGATGAGAACATTGGACTGCTGTATGATATTACTCCATCATAATACTCTGCTGTATACTATTCGATTATAATGAGCAGCATAAGGTTTATCACAGTAGATCAGAAGATTCCTGGGCAGATCGAAAATGCCTTGACTCTGTCTGCACCTTGGAACTGAAAATGTGTCAGCGGGGCAAATAGAAATGCAACTGCCCAAGAAAGGCACAGAAAGATGTGTGTGTCTAATATTTGAGCTAGCGTGTCCTTACCCTCTTGGTTCTCTATCTCACAGCAAGTGATAAGAGTTTATCTACTATCTGTATGTGTTTGCTGTCCCTAGATGAGCAGGCACACTGATATAAGATTAGATGCTATGGAGGCAAAGCAAAACATGCAGTAGGTAAAAACAGAGCAGGTACAATTCTGATAGTACTTCCTTAACACCTCTGAGCAGTACACACTGTTATGCCAATATGGTCTATAGCTGTAAATGTGAACAAATATGTATTTCCCCGATAATTGTCCAATGCTTTGCCAGTATTTGCCTTAGTTGCCTACAGAAGAGCCTGTGGTAAAGCCATTTTATTAAAGAACAGGGGAGAGGTTGTTAATTTAAAAAAATTAGATACAGAAATTTAACACGCTGAAATCACAGTTGGTTATTTGAAATAAATCTGGCTCCAGTTACTACCAATTAAAGTTATTACCACTTCCCATCATACCTGGGCAGCCAAACAATTCAGTTCAGTGCACTGTGCCCACACAGCACCTGCTTGAAGGCACTTGCTTCACCAAAGTTTATGTCCTGTCTGCCCTAAAGTCAACAGATTACTTTTGTGCATGAGCATGGGCACTTTACATAATGCCAATTAAAAATAAATTTCAAAATTTAACGTTCAGAGAAACTGTGAAAAAAAAAAAAACCTTAGTTACCTCTTTTATCCATCCAGCTTTAATAACTCTGGAAACTTATAATTTGAAATGAGCGCCTTTGACACTATCTAGCCTGGAGAAGTTGCTCATTTCATTAGCTATATCAAGAGAAAGAAATTAAAGAGGGAATAAAACCAGCCATAATCACAACCTTTTTATTTTCCATTGAGCATATGGAACTGAAAATGGGAAGCCAAATGTACAGTCTAACACCTCCATTACGAGCTCCTATGGGATCATCACTTAGATAAACCACACCAAGTGGCAAAATGCATATAGATGGTGTGAGTTGAGAAAAGCAAGAGTAGTGTCACAGCTGTGGTTGTGACTCCATTATCTGCCCATCCAAAAGCAATCCCATGTGATCAGCCACTGGCATTCACCTGGGAGTATGCCTTCACACCTCCAGGCATGGTTAAGCCCATATTACTTCCAGGAGAGTAGGTAGCTCTACCCATATATGTCTGTGAGCCATCAGATCTACTCCATCACTTACTGACCCATGTCAGCAACCACTGTGCCTCAGCTCTAATTCCACCATGAAAAGATCCCAGCACATAATTATCAGTTCAATATTTCGGAGAAAAATTTATCCCATTAACTAGTGCAGTAAAAATGTATTGATATGATATAAAGACAAAACATATCTGTGCAGTAAAACAGACACAAAAATAATTTAGAATTCCTACACAGAGTAATGGAGTTCATTTTCTTGACTAAATTAAATTTCTTTACCAACTTCATGCTTAGATCTGTTACAGATTCCCTGGCAGGAAAAATTAAGCAACATAATAGGATGGAACTGGAAGACTGTTTCATATAGACAGACAAACTGCCTATCTGCCAGCAACATGCCAGCTCAGCCAGGACACAGGCCGGTCAAATTCATCTGGGGCTGTATTATTCATTAAGCTGTGCACAGAAAAATAAATTAGGAACTATATAAAAGAAAATTTGAAGCAAAGTTTCAGGATTTCCACTTTGCTGAAAGCTGACGGTTATTATTTCCGATGCTCCATCATTAAGGCTGAACTGTCCTGTAGCGTTCCAAGACCAAAAAAAAGTAAAAGGCCAAGGTTGGGAATTGACTTTCCATCCACCCTACAGTCTGCAGAGGAGTCCCTTGCAACAACTCAAGAGGCTAAATCCATTCTGAAGTTAAACGATAATCCAAACCACAAAGTCTATAGTAGGTACACATGAAGAAAGCTTCTGTCAAGCTTGCCTGTGCCCCAGTTTACTTTGGAAAATGTATAATTATTAATATTTAGAGAATAGATCAGGAAAAACATTCATTACAGCACTTCATGAGACAATTAAAGGCGGGTTTTCACCCAAAATGCTACCAGCACATCAGAAGAAAAATCTCTGTATTATACAGTAAAACGCAACTTAATCCCACTATGTTGTATCGATTTGCCATAAACACAGACAACACCTAAATTTTGGCAGATGTTAATTTTAGTTTTCTCAACCTTCAATCCCACGGTTTCTACTAAATAATCATGGATTTTAGATCATACTACAAAAAAATTTCCTCTCTGGAGATTTTTATCAGATAACTGCTTCCTGCAAGGTTCCTTGAACCTCCCCTGAAGATCAGATGCTGGATACCAGCAGAGACATGACTCGGAGCTAAATTGAGCACTTGTCTGATCCAGGATGGCAACTCTCACGCTTCTCTTAACATTAGTCCACGGTGATTCTGAGGAGAGGTTTTTCCACAGAGGAATGACAATGAGAACAAAAGGGGCAAATTCCTTCACTCCCTGGCAAGGAAGAATCCCACAGGAAGGACGCTTAAGTGAGCTATGTGAAATTCCTCTCATGAAACGCCCTCACACTGTCCCTTGCCACTCCCCACGCACTAAGCAGGGGGTCCTTTTCTCAGAGCACAGGCTTCCCGAGGGAACTTCCGAGGAGCACAGACATCTGCTCACAGGTCCCCAGCTCTGTGAGGGCCACCATGCCCTGCCCGCTCCACCCCCACTTCCAGGCACTGCACAGAAATAATGTCACCATATTGCCACAGCATCTTCAACCCACTGAAGTCCTAGAAACAGCTTCTTTCTAACCACTTCCCCATCCTTCAGCTGCTCTAATAGCAAAGAGCACATTGTTTCAAGGCTGCAGCTCCAAAGGACAGAATACAATTTAGAAGGGACCGAATTTAGCAGTGCTTAGTGCCACATATCAGTGGATGTTGGAAGAGCAGCTTCACCATTCAGAAAAGTCACGCAAACAGAAATCAGTGTCAACTGCAACACGCTGGATTGTACTTCATCTAAATATGTTACAGGGATGATTTAACATTGTAGGTTCAGCACAACAACAAATTGGGTTGATTCACCCTATCATGGACAAATTGATTTTCGTAATGAAAATCAAGTGGGATTTGATGGAAAAAAAAATCAAGACAGTAAATCAGGTCACCATGAACACGAACCTTTTGCTTCGACATTAACACAAACCAAACAAAAGTCTGGGAAGATGATGAATAAATCACTTAAGTGTTTCACAAGCATCTATAATGGTGTTTAATATAGGTACATCACAAGCAAAATCATCCTTCTCTTCATCTTTAGGCTGGCACATTTCCAAACGCCACACCACACAAAAATCCAAATACCAAACATGACTTAATACACAAGAAACAGTCATCCACACTCTCAGGCCAAGCTTCTCCCTACATCTCTATGGCTCAAGACTTGAGTTTCAGAAAAAAGTACCTCTGAAATGTGTAGTTCCAAATTTTTTCGCCCACACCCTTGTGTTTCTCAATCTGTTATCGCTTTGCTAAATTCCAGCATGAATTCATTCTGCTGGCCACAAAGGGCATGACATTGTGCCATGCCTTGGCTTTGGAAAGAACATTAATGCCTGTATTTTTGCTTTTCAATATGCTGCTTGCAGCACATCTTTTTCCTTTAGCTACCAGGATTTACGCAATGCTGACCTCCAACCTCGGGGTAATGAAAACTGTGTGGGCACCTTCCTGACAATCATGGGACCAACTTTAGGGTGAGTGGTCCCCACATGGTAACCAAGTCAGGCCATTCCCAGCTGTAATGCTTGGGAAAGGTTGTTTCTCAGTTGCAGGAATATGTGCTGTAAGTATGCATCACAAGGGCAGAGACAGAAGAACCTGTTGCTATCCATTCATGGAATTCCTGCTCAAATACGCACAGAAATATTTCCCCACATTCCTATGAATATTGATAGAGGGGAAAAAAGATACTACTGGGGGAAGAGAGAACTAACAATGAAGTGTGTCTGTGGAGGTAGCAGTTTGCTTCTTGAAGGTCTCACACCAACAGGAGAGACTTGCCTCCAAGAGCAGAGGTGACTGTGGTTGGGCATTCCACGCTTCATGGCAAAGCTACTCTTGCCACAGTCTCACTTTCCTCTCCCTCTGGGGCTGCAGCAGGAAGTCCCAAGCCCTGACTTTAGGGTATTCAAAGAACCATCTTGCTGATAAAGCCCCACTGGACAGAGACTTCTGAAATGTTGAACCTCTGCTGAGCTTCTTCCTTTCCTGATCTCAAAACTAGCAAGCTGATAAACATTGTGCTTGAAGTTTCCAAACCACATTAAAGTGGAAGGACTCAGCAACTGTCCTGAAAATCTGGACAATTTCCTTTTGTGCTATACACCCACACAGAGTGAAGGGCTACTGGTTTCAGCCTTTGAAGCATCTGACAAAAAATAGGCTCAGCTTGTTTGTTATTGTTCACATGTACAAAAAAAAAAAAAAAAAAAAAAAAAAAAAAAACCCAACACTACTAACACCACAAAAAAAAAAAAAGAAAAAAAAAAAAAAAGAAAAAAAATATTTTCAAATCTCCCCAGCAGCAAAATTTTAGGGTTTTAAATGTAGTGGGTGCTTCTGGATATGCCTTCTTTACTAGGGCACAGGCCAAGTCCTGATTTCCTCCAGCAGGAGCCATGAATCTAGAAGATGCTAGCCTTGCCCAAAGGAGTTGCTCCAGATTTATACCAGCTATAAGAGAATGCAATCTAGCTTTGTGTCCAGCATATGAGCTAAACACCCATCTAGTAGAACTAGTAAGTGATGAAAGTGATTTTCTTTAGCAATGCCAGAAAGTTTGATACTTAAACTCTATGTATACATTTCTTAAAAGCCTGTGCTATGCAGCAAGGTCTAACTCTTCTCCCCGATGTGAATGAAGATTGGAATTTTTAAGGGAGCCCAGTTTCCATGAAGATCCAGAAGTAGAAAACCGAGTTTTTCTGTACTCCATTAAGATCACCAGCCCTGATCCCAGATTAGACCATTGTAGCTGCATATCTGTACAGCTGCTTCACTGAAAACTTAGATCAAATTGAAATCTTAATGTGTGAACATCCATTTGAATAGCACTTTTGGAGAAATCAGGTTAGTTATTGCAACAAATTAACCTCAGCGCTGATTAGATTTGACCTGGAATTTCTTCCTTCATTTTTTTCAATCTGACTATGAAATTGAAAATTCCATCATTTGCTGGGGATTTTGATGATCTAAATCCAGCTGAGTAGATCCTATTGGAATAACTGAGCTTCATATTGCACTGTTCACAGATAAGATTGTAGTAGAGTAACTACCTCTTAGCTGCTAATTATGAGGTATTGCTTTGGTATGGAAAGCTGGAAACACAGCCAAATTGTCCTTTTATGTTTCTGCAAATACAGCCACATAACCCTCAATCCAGGCTGTAGAATCTGATCTTTTCAGGGTTTAAACCCAGTGCTTCACACTCCCACATGCTATCAATTAAAATAATTGTCATACAACTTGGGAGATTGAATTTTATATGGCAACAACATTTTCATGCTGACCATTATGTATGCAGTCTTTGGCATAACGTATGCAATACAGTTTGTGAAATAAATAAATACACAAAACAGACAAAAGTATTGTTCTTTCCCATGTTAGCCAAAATATGCATGTGCATAGAAATGCAGGAGAGCTGACATGCGCAATGCACACACGTCAAAGAAACAATTTGCTTAATCTTATTTTTCAAATGAGGACACTCACAGCTTGCAGCTTGAATGTTGCTTTGGGGAATTTAAATTATTAAATATATATAAGGTAAAAGACCTCCTTCTGTTACTTCCTTATAAAGCTCTCTCTAGTATCTCCTGAACCACTGCCTATTTCTCTGAATCTCTTCTAGTACTTGCCAGTAAATGGAAGCTCAGCAGACACCCTCAAAGACTGAATTACAAGACTGGACCATATGGCGGTGATGAAACAAGTTTCATCAAGAATGTTTGAAAAGGGAAGTGCTGGACAGCCCGAATAAGAGTTTTAAGTAAACAGGCAGTAAAGGAGGGGGAAAAGGGAAGAAATGCATAGAGTGCGGCATGGTACAGAACATCCCATCACTTCACCCATAACTTTGAGACTTCCCATGCAAATGAGAAAAAAAAAAAAGGAAAAAAATTGAACAAAATATTAAGAGTTTTAAAAAAGTCTGAATTCATATTTTGGATTACAATCTCTTGTACATTTAACGTGGGGATATGCCTTTCCAGCAAAACAGCTGTAAAGCCACTAAGCCAAACTACAGAGAAGCATCTCTGCAATGCTTACCACACCTGAGCCAACCCAAGAATGTATGCCCCAAGCACTAAGAGGACAAGGTTTTCCCCTGAACAAGCCAAGTTTTCCCCACTGGAATTTGTCTAGGGTGCCCATATCCCTGACAGAACCTGGAACAGGAAGGTGAACCAGGGTCTCTTAAAGCCCCTAGCTCCCAGCTTCCAGCTTCTCCCCGGGCAGTGGGCTTGCCACGATTTGCACAATGGAAAACCTTTCCGGCAGGAAAGAGGAAGCCAGTACCCTTGCAGAGCTGGTCACTGCAGGAGCCCATGTGGGAGTGGGACGCCGAAGTTCAAGCTCAAGCTGTGAAGAAAGCCTGGCAAGGATTTGATCCCACATTTCCTGTATCTAGGGTGGGTGTCCCATGACTGTGCCTATTTCATCCTGGGCATAAGAACCTCCTTCGCAGAGACAAATAATGTGGGGAAATTAGCACTTTTCTGGGGAAAAGAAGGGGAGAAAAAAAAAAAATAATTGCCATGTATCTACACCAAAGTTGATGAATCAGCACTTCCCGAGCAGGAAAACGTCTCGTCGGAGCGGCTCCACCAGCTCTGCTCCCCGGCAGCCTCGGGACGCGGCTGCCGCCGGCCGGCAGCACGAGCAGCCCCGGGGAGCACCACCCCGGGGCTGCTGCAGCACCGCGCAGCACAGAGACCGCTCCCGCGGACTTAGCGGTGCGAGACGGGCCGAGCCTCTGGCAGCCAGCGCCGGGGAGCGGGGCGGATCGGGTGGCAGCACCGCGAAGCACAAACACCGCGCTGCTCCGCCGGTGGCCTTGACGCCAGGCCCGGGGGAGCTCTGGATCTTCCTCCCCGAGACGGGGCTTGCTGTCGCTGTCCGCCGGCGATGCTGCGCGCCGGCATCGAGGGGCGCACAAGGGGAGCCCGAGAGCGGGAGAGCCGCGGAGCCGCCGACCCGCTCCGATCTGCTTCGTAGGGCAGCCCCATGGGTCGGCGGCCCTGTGGTGCCAGGAGCCCATGGAGGGACCTGCCCCTGCCCTGCCCCACGCACTCGAGCTCTCAGGTGACCCCCAAGGCAACTCCCGCCCACCGGCGCTCCGGCCCAGCAGACCCGGCTCCTTCCTCAAAGTAAAATAAAACTCAGTTAACTGAAAAGCAAATCCGCATTGATCGTCCCGGCACACGCAGCACTGAGGGATGCAGGCGCCGTAGAGCAGCTCCATCCCACTCTCCAGAGAGTCGCACGCCGGGTACCCTCGCGGGCATCCCCTGCAGGCAGCCCCGACCGACGTTCAGCTCTCCCGCCCGGGAGGGAGGCAGCAAGACCTGGATTTTTGCGAAGGAAACTGGCACCTTTACTGCTTCACGGGGGAGGCTGACACTTAAGACATAAAGTGGGGAGGAAAGAAGCCTGCCCTGCGGCCAAGACATGCTCTCTTTCCGTGAAGCACCTTTTCGAACATCTCCTAGAGCGGCTTTTCCCCTTGCCCAGGAGAGCCCCTGTTCGGCACCACTGCCTTGCCCGGGGCAGGGGAAGCTCTGCGATCCCTCACCGCTGGTACCCCCCGGGGCACCGCTCCCGTGGCACACGGCCGGGGATCCGAAGGCTAAGAGCCACTTGAGATGCCGCGCTTGGCGACCCTCTGAAAAGCGGGGATCGATTCCCCCTGCCCTGCCCAAGAGAGAGGGACGGAGGGCACGCAGGTGCCGCCGGCTCCAGCCAAGCAGGGTACGGCGGGGCTAGTCGGGAGGCGCTGCCCAGGAGGCAAGATGCTGGGGCACGTCGCGGAGAGCTCGGCGCTGAGCGGGGACTGGATGGGGCAGCGGGTCCCGGCGGACCCTTACCTGCGAGCAGGAGGGCTGCTCCCAGCAGCACGGTCCCTGAGAGCAGCTGGCGGGGCATGGTCTTGCCCGCGGGAGCGCAGGGCTCTTCCCCTGCCCACGGCGGCGAGGCAGAGGCTCCGGCTGGGCTCCTATGGGCTCTCCTCAGTCCCAGGCTCCTCCTGCGGTAGCGGAGATAACGGAGCAGCGCGGTGCGGTGCCGATCCGCATCCAGCAGCCCCTGAGCCCTCCCCGCCCGCGGAAAGGGAGTGTCCGCTGCGAGCCGCCCTGCCAGCTTCACCTCCCGCGGGCATCAATTAGCAGCCAGCCCCGGCCCCGCTGATTTATAACTTCTCCACCCCTCACCACGCACCCTTCCGCTCCCCCGGCCCACATCCTCCGCCGGGAGCACGCCCCCCCGGACGCGTCCCCCTCCCGCCGGCGGGCGCGGGGCTGCTCTCCCGTGGGTCTCTCGGCCATGCCGCCCACGGCCGTGCCCTCCCCAGCAGCCGGAGCCCGGCCCTGGGAGGGTTTCCAGTAACCGGGGACGCGGCTTTTCTGGGGCGGGGAGCGGGGCTCGCCGCCTACCCGTCGCCGGGCACCTCCGGGGAAGGCGTGCACGGGGCTTGCGGTTCCCGGACCGAAGGCTGAGCGTCGGGGATCGCCGTCCCTCTCCTGCTCAGCAAAAAGACACCGGCAGCGCAGCGCCTCGTCGCCTGCTCCTGGGCCGGGGCCCAGGTCAGGCCGGTGTCGCGCAGCCTTTCCGCGGTTGCCAGTCGGGATGCTCGGTGCGCACCAGAGCGCTGCCTGTGCCCCGGGTACTGAAGCTCCTCTCCCTGACTTCCCTGGGAAGGGGGAGCCTGCCCTGTGCAGGGCCTGACCCGGACCAGCTCTGGTCCCCTGCCAGCAGCATGGGGCGGTCGGAGCAGGGAAGCCAGGAAGTGGCAGCATGGGTTAAAGATGCACCAGGACTCTGCCCCGACAGAGCTGCTGCTGGCCTTCAATGACCTTGTGACACCCAGGGCTACCCTAGAAATGTATCTCTTCTCCCTATGCACTTACCTCATGTTTTCCATATATGTTTTATTTTGTGAAAGACCAGAAGAGAGCCCATGACAGCAAAACTCAAGCCCTTTGTTTCTGCTTCTCCCCTGGGTAGCCAGAGAAGGGCTATTGGGTGAGTCAGGTCTTTAGTTTGACCCAGTATGGCCCTTCCTATATCTTAATGCTATGACATAGCTGCAAGAGTGTCTGCATGAGGCAGGTAAATATGATCACCCCCACTTTACAGAGAAGGAAACGGAGGCACATAGAAAGGTTAGGCAGCTAGTCCAAGGTCATAGGAAGCTGGTGACAAGAGCCAGAAATAGAACTCAGATCTCCTGTGTCCCACCAGACCATCCTGTGCAAGAAAAAAATGAGAAGTTTGTGTTGTTTTTAACTTGAGAACTGTTTAACTTTCAAGTTTAAAGTCTGTGAGAATGCTTCCTGTACGCTTCTGTCTGACTCCTGTCCACAAGTGACAGCCTAAGCTGAGAATTTAAGCCTGCATTTCCAATCTTCCTGCGCCCAGATGAGACCTTGAAAATAAAACAGTTACAGATACCTTCCCCCTCATCTGCTCACACCATGGGGGGAACAACCCAGAAGTTTCTTTCCAGAAGAGCGTGACTCATAAGAAATCACCTCCTCCAGTGGAGAGGACAGCAGCTGGGAAAACAGTTGGCCAGTGAGGACAGACCAACCAGAACTGGTACACTGAGCATCCTGACAGCTCAGACCCTCTAGGAGCAAGGGCTCCCTGTGGAAGGAGCTAAGGGAACTGTATGTCCCTGTCTTTGACCTATGCAGTGCTGAGTACGTGCTGAGTGTGAGATGATGCAGGCCCCATCACAAGCTCAGCAGCCATGCCACACCAGTTTCTCCCCACCCTCTTCACATCTCCTACATCGCAGCTGCATTCAGTCATGCTCCTTCAAAGACCACAACACTTTGGCAAGACATACCTTCTTCCTTCTCCAACAGCTGTCATTGGCTCCAAGGATGTTGGAGCTGAAGATCAGGGAGGGCAAACCTGAAGATCTGAAGAAACACCTTATTGCTCTTCATATGCTAGTGCCAGGAAGAGAAGAATTGTGGAGCCTGCATGAAGACTGAGAAGACCCCAGTAGTGAGATATAGGGAAGAAGGAGGCAGTAGACATTCCCATAAAGCAGAATGAAGTTATAGTGGGAAGCCTGTGAAGCCTGTGCCTAGTACTGGATGAGGAGGTATCTATAAATGCATAGGCTGAAGCATCTGGACAGATAGAATGTTGTGTGAAGGGGAGGGCTGTGTGGAACCTATTTGAATCTTAACTTTTGTGTACTACCATGTAGCTGGCAACACCTAGCAGGGTATGAACCTATTTTGAAGAGTGGTTTAGATACTATGGCCAAACAAACACAAAGGAACTGGTCATAGACCTGTCCTGGGCAAATGCCCATCCTGCAGGCAATATGGTCTCTTCATACCAAAATCTTTGGAGTTTTTCCAGCCCTAAGTTGTGGATGGCATATGTGCGGACAATTTTGGTTCTTGGAGTAAAGGAAATGTAACTGTTGTTACATTCCCTTCAGCTCTGAAATATGGGAAATACCCTTTTTCTAACACTTGTTAAAAAGATTATTGCTACATACTAGAAAGGAAATCAGCTAAATTTAGCAGCTGAGAGTAAGCCCTCTTTGAAACGTATCAGGCAAAAATCCTTGCTGCAGAGCTGATGATCTGCTCAATCTCCAGCACTACAGAAGCTGCAAAAGAGAGAGGAGAATCACCTTTCACAGTAGACAACATCTTGCCTACAAAGAATTCACTTTGCAGACCAGCAGTACCTTGTATTGTTGAATTTTACTCTCCTCTGGAGGAAGACAGCTTCTGCAAAGGCTTGTTCTTGACCAGCCCATACATCTCACACTAAGATCATCAAGTTGTCAGGCAGCAAAAGCACCAACTCTCCAATAAGCATCCCTTACCCCTCCCTGGCCAACAAGACTCATTGGAACAACATAGAAAATGAGCAATAGGAAATTCAATTGAAAACACGAGTAATCAGGGCGTTCAGCTCCTGGGTCCACCTTAAGCAGCAGACTTCCATGCTGGAAAGAAACACAAACACTGCCTGAGCACATAGGAGCTTTCATAGCTGAATATTTAAACAGGGCACTGCCTCTTGTCTCCTGTCTGTCAGTGTTTATGACTCTTGTATGTCTGGCTTGAGGAGTTAGCTGGGGTGGAAACTCCTCTCAACCCGGATATGACTTAGTCAAATTGCTGGGACATATCCTGAGGTTGTGGATTCTACTCCCCATTGGAATTAGGACACTTAGAACATCCTGTCTCACGGGAGGAATTGCTTGGACAGTTCCCGTGGACCAGGCAAAAATAAAGAGCCTGGAAAATCCCGCTCACACCAGCAGCTGATACCCTCCCAACCTGGCCTGACTCTTTCCAGTCATGGAAGTGATTTTTTAGTTGCACTGATGCTCAAAATAGCTCCCTGTGGCGCTGGTTCCAATTCAAAACATCACACAAAAGGCTGCCACCAGCACCTGCGCAGCAGGTGCCTGCCCGTAGAAGAAGACTGCATGGGCCAGAGTTACAGCTGAGGGACCTTATGATTATCTGTTGATCCCTATACTCACAGCAGAGGTAGACATCTCGTAGGAACAGACTAGACTGCCTCTGAGACGGTCTCAAGCTTCAGCTGTTGTGAGAGATGTCAAAGCAGAGCAGATTGGATCTCCCTCTGCAGGTGTCCTGCGGAATCTGCATCTGCCAACTGACTTCCTTTCAGAGGGCTGGGTGCTCCCTGGACTGAAAATTTAGGCAAAGAAGTGAAAATGTGACAATTTTGGCAAAGCCAGTGGGAAAAGGTCCACTGCTCCCTATCCACCACTTGGAACCTTCTCCATGCCCATAGTCCCTTGTCAGTTGCAGTGGCATAACCATTTCTGGGGCTCATGACTGCTTCCGGGGCTCAGCATTGAACAGTTTGGTGAAATAATCGGGGACACAACTTGACTGCTTTGTGTGGAGGGCCACTTATAACCTGGGTTGTGTCACTGATACAGCTTGCAGCACACCCACACAGTGGGATACCAAGTGATCTGTGACAACCAAAATAATACTGGAGCTTTTTATACTGATCTAGCCGTTGCAGAGACTGTAACCTGGAGCAAGACCCCAGGTGAGATGGACTGGGTCTTCTCTACTCAAGGCCTTCCTCTGACTATTTTTCTCTCTCTTTTCAATAAAGTGTTTTCAAACCCCATTATTTTGACATTCTCTGGTTCTATCTCCCTATGTCAGGGACAGAGTTTAAGAAACATCCTGTCAAGTAAATCCCATTTACCGTCATCATTGTAATTTTAACTGCTGCTGTTATTTGGATTTGCCCACTACAGTGAAAGCTGCGTGTAAAACAAAGTGAAGTTCCTTAGTTTTCTCCAGGATTGTGAGAAGATAAAGCTGAAATCTCTTCTTTGCACTACAGTGTCTACTGGGACAGCTACTTATACCTGCCCACCAGGCACATGCTTTGGTAAGTGTACACAAGAGACATAAGCTCCAGCTGTGGTTGTACTTTCCCTGAGCAATACAGAGCTTATGTACGTAGACTCTTGGCTCTGTACCTGGTCAGTGTGTATAGCAATGGCAGACAAAAGCTGCAGCAAAGAACTAGTCCTTGCAGGATAACTTCACAGCAGTGCTGTCCGTCCTCCACTGAAGAGTACGACAGCTCAAAGCAGTGATTGTGTCATATCTTCATCCTATTTTCCCACCTGCATCAAAGCTAGGTCCACCTTTGAGGGCAGGCAAAGCAGGCAGCTGTCCAACCAGATAAAGAAAGTAGGGGCAATGGGAGTATGCAATTTGCCCCTACTCATTTTTTATTACAGTTAGTCAAATAGCATGAACAATTAATCAGAGTAGCTAGTATTTTACTGGGAGGTTAGGAAGCTAGTGAGTTAGAGACCCTGCAGTACTCAGGCCCAGAGAATACCTCCCTTCCAGGAGTTTCAGTGGCTAAGTTGAGGAGCTTAGCTGCTGGAGTATGGGGTTACTGCTTCTGCTGGCAGTAGCTGCTGTGGAGAAAGCTAGAGGTGAATGTCTGCCCCTCCTGTCCCTTGAGAGCTGCTTTTAAAATTAGGCCATACCACTGGTCCCTGCTTGTGCTACGCCATGGTTCCCAGCAGTTAAATGCATGCCCTGTCTTGTACCACCACTGTGGCCTTCCTGGGTGATCACAGGGCAGTGTCTGGCCCTGACCACTGCCCTGGGACCTGATCCTGGCCTGGACTTGCCTTTTCATCTTCTGGCTTCTTGCTGGTATGGCAACTGTTCCCACCTGCCTTTTTACTGCGCTGTCTCTCTTGGGAATGAACCGTCCTCCACTGGTCCCTGGCACATCCACGTGATTTTGGCTCTGTTCACATCTCCTCTTCCTGTCAGGACCATGCAGCAGAAAGCTAGTGATTTCACCCCCCTTACTAAAAGCAAACTCTATTATAATACATACTTTCTTTCAAAATACTACACAATTGATTTTATGTGTGCATTCAGCAATATTTCACTGAACAGGAAAAAAAAAAAGAAAGAGTGGAACAAGAATTTTTTGTCCCTGAAAAACACAAGTACAATAGAAAAATGCTAGTAAGCATTTCTACTGTATGCTGGGTCCCGCACACATGCACACCTGCATCAATATGGGAATGACCTACTTTCAGCATAGCTGGGTTAATGTGGTGGTAACATAGCACTCTCAGCTTCATCTCCCAGGCATCTGAAATCCAGTCCCCAGCCATCGCTTCTTCTCTTTATCCCAGAGGAGATATATATATGTCTATATTTATGCCTTTCCTGGAGCCACCAGTACATGAATGTACCAGGATAAGTGTTTATAAAGAGGCAAGACCACATAAAAGGATGGATTGCATCTCCTTGCGGAATCCAGCCAAGGTCACTACATTTCAGTGGGAAAGGCAACCAGAATGTCAGCAAAAGAACCACAAAACCAAATCAAAACATGTCAAAAAGGGAAAACTACCCAAGAAAATATATTGGGCCATGAAAAGAAAACCAGCCTTACAATGAAGAGCTCTTTTCCTCTTACCACCCCAAACACTAACCCCCAAAGACTTAGTGTTTCTTCACCATAATACAAACCAGGCCTCCACGTCGGGAGCCCACGCAGCTGCTGCTCACAGAGAAGCTGGTGACTCAGGGATGTGCACAAATGCCGATGTGCTG
Source organism: Ara ararauna (assembly GCA_028858755.1). NCBI lineage: Eukaryota > Metazoa > Chordata > Aves > Psittaciformes > Psittacidae > Ara > Ara ararauna. The sequence continues at coordinate 112,344,126 of CM054378.1, read as the reverse complement.
ATTATTTTGGAACAAATCATATACAAAATGTGAACAGAAGCAAACAGCTATCTGACCACAGAAATGATGTTCACAGGAGTATCTTGGGAGCTGTACTGGGAAATGAGGGATACGCACGGCACTGTCAAGGTTCTGCAGCACCAGAGTAATGCATATGGTCACACCACATGTACCCCAAATAGTAGGGTTAGTGTACTCCTTGCCCCATGTGCTGGTTCACTTACGTGATTGCAAGCAGAGCAGTTTCAGGAGGGAGGATTCAGCGAGCAAGTTTGGAGCTCTGCACCCAGGGAGGTGTAATTGGACTAAATCAGTGGCAATGCAAGTCTACCAGGCAGGTGGAAAGAAAGAAAGCTCACTGCAACATATGCCCAGAACTTCATCAGAGCTATCTCCAGCTCCACCTGCAAGTAACAAGGATAAAGTTTTACAGAGGAAGACTAAAGAGACCTGTACCGGTCCGAGGGGAGTAAAAAAGCTTCCTCTGAAACACACTAGAATTGTCTTTTCTTTTGTTCTCCAGCCACAATTGAGATTTTTGAGACAACGTTTTTAAGATAGCTCTTTTCCACAATACACTTCCTTGAAAATAAGTAAAAAAGTAAAGCATAAAAAAGTGTTAACCCCCCCCCCCTCCAAACAGTAAAAGATGAAGCTGGCTGACAGAAATAGTTAAAAGATTGTTTCACTTCCAGTTCTACAAGATACGTGTGGTGCTGTGGGTAGTTACTACCTTAGTGATGCATCAGTATCATTTCCACACTATGAAATGAGAATGAGTATCTTTGCTTCCTTCGGTGCAGGAAAAACGTTACTGGCAGATCAGCTCAGCGTAGGGACAGAAAAGGGTTGCCTGCTGACTCTGCAAGCCTCAGAGCTGCCCATCTGGTGCTTTGAAACCCTGTCTGGGAATGCTCTCTTGTCACCAGGTCCAGCAGACAGGATCCAGCATAGGTCCAAGAGAGAGAATGATCAATGCATAAACTAATCTCACAGGTACCAGGAGCTGCTGATACAGTTTATGTGTTTCCTTACCCAGCAAAGCTACCAACTCCTCTCCTGAAGCTGAGGTTTAGGTTGTGCTGGCAAAAGGGAAAGACAAAAATAGCAGACCAAAAGATTTTGATGGCTTGTCTTGAGATCCGCAGGGTTTGCACTGACTTCTCCTCAGTCCCAGCAATGGGTGGATAGAGGGAGGATGGAGAAACCAGGATTGGTCTGCAGTCACTGAATCTAAACCCCATTTGCCTGAGCACAACCAGGCAATAAAGAGCACAAAACAATTTTAAGAACGATTGTGGAATGTGTATCTGACTTTATATGCACACGGTCTTTCTGAGGTCAGACTTGCCCCAGAGGTCTGTGTCTATACACAGAATTGTTAGGGTTGGAAAGGACCTCTGGACATCATCTGGTCCAACCACTTCTAATACAAGCATTGAGCAGGGGCTTAATATCATCAGAAGAAACTGGCTAAAAGTTATTTCATGTAGTTGGGCTTCACAGGTAGCACTGAGCAGTCAAAGCACAGGGCTCTCAGTTTGTTGGGTTTTTCTTAACTCTCCCAACTAGAAACAGACCCTTTTTAACACTTATTTTCCCAAAGATCCCGGAGACTCTGTGACCGCCGATGCCGTCCTCATCCCAAAGCAGACGGAGGGAGAGCGGGGCCAATCCACGGCCGGCAGTGCGGGAGCAGCGGAGCCCCCCCCCGAGCCCTCGCTTGCACCGGGCGGGACGGGCGGCACCAGGGGGGCACCGGGGCAGCCCGGGGAGACCCCGGCCGCCTCTCCCCGCGTCGGCCGGAGCGGAGAGGTCCGCGCTCCTTGCGCGGCGGCGGTCCTGCCCTCGGGCAGCGGAGGCGCGCTCGGGTCTTCCCCTGCCCCGCGGAGGATGCGGAGAGGAGGCTGCTGCCGCTTCCCTTCCCGAGAGCCGCCGAGCCGAATTTCCCGGGGTGTGTACGGTCAGCAATAAAAAGAGAAACGCACGATCCAAGTTAATTTTCCACCCCCGAAAGGAAATGCTGCTTCCTGTATTATGCAAGGCTGGTGCCAACAGCACTGACACAGGAGTCTATTGTCCTTTTCACAAAGCCGTGGTGGGGAAGGATGCCTGAGAAAATAGTCCTTTTGCAAAAGCAAGGAGCTTTTGATCTTCGGGTTGGGGAGGAAAGAAGCGGGTGTGCGCTGGAGGTGGGAGGGACGCACCGGGAGGGGCAGGGGCGCGGCCGGCCCCAGCCGGTTACAGAGGTGCCCCTCACCGTCCCTTCAGCCCAGCTCAGGAGTCCAGGATGCCCCCAAGTGCCTGCAAATGTCTTTCCTCTTCCATAAAAAGCGACCACACGGCTTCAGCCCTGCTTCCGATGTGTGCAAGGCGGAACAAAGACACCAGGGAATAAGAGCCTCTTCCTGCCCCCTCACCCCCGGTTTGATGCAGATGACTTACAAAGCCTCGATCACCGGGAACTAATACGTCCCCCGTCGGTGCTGAGGCTGCCCGGCTCCCCGCTGCTGACCCCGACCCCAGCCCCAGGGACACGGCTGCACGGCGGTACCAGTGTTCTCCTGTGGGAACCCGGGGAAAACATGGCACACGGTGCTAGGGCCAGCTGCACGTCCGAGCAGTTTCTCAGCAGGAAAAGATAAGTAACATCTGAAGAAGAGGCGCGGTGTTTCCAAAAGCAGTTTGGGAGACATGCTTTCCTGTCAGGGGCTTTAAAAATATAATGGCTTTCTTTCCCTGAAATCAGTAATAAAGTCTGAAAACACTTCATTCCTATTTTAGACGGATGTCAGTCCAAAAGAGGGTATTTGAATACTTGAATATGGGTTCATTCAATATTGCTGATGCTATCCTTTGTTAAATAGTTCTTTAAGATTTAATCTCTCCTTAAAAAGATGTTTTAAAAGAACAATTTTTATTCTTAAAATAGTTCTTATAAACTTTCTTATTAGGTTATATTAAAGGCGAGTTCCTGCCTTTCTTGATGGGATACAAACCCCATTTTCAGGGGAAGTCTATGTCCAGCAAGAGCAGCAGGGTCAGGCTCTGGCTTTGACTGTTTATTCTGGCAGCTGACTTGTCTGCAGGTTGGAATCACTTTGGGTGACTAATGACTGAAAGTGGCCCATTATGGGAAAATGCAAAGCATTTTCTTTCAATGTGCCTACTTGTCATCAAAAAGGCAACCTAATATTCCTCTTCAGATGTGTAGATAGGCTGATTTAAAGGCATTTTAAGGAAAGAGGATATGGGGAGCCTTCAAGAATTATTATGAATCTTTTCCATGTAAAACAGGACACAATTTTCCATGTTCAAGAGCAGGATTCTTTTGAAAAGTCCTAAATCTTGCCCCATTTTTGTGTCTTCTGTCTGTGAAAACAAAACAGAACAAAACCCACAAAATAAAAAGGGTCACCCGGGTTTCCAGTAGCTTTCAAGGTGCTCCCTGCTGACTACAGCTGGTTGTAAATGATGGTGAGTTTCACTGGTGGCCTTCCAATCCTACAGCTCTGTCCCCACATCCTTGTTTCCTTCCACAGAGGTGCAGGTTTGGGTCTGCAGTTTTTAACACTGTGCCCAACTCTGGTCCATGGTCCTTTGCTCCCATCAACCTCAGGTACAGTCGTTTTTAAGCTGTCAACATGCCAGTTTTTTAGGCTCTTTCCAGGCTTTCTATGGAGGCCAAGCATACTGCAGGTAGGAAAAGCTGCACTCTTTCTCCCTGTGGTACTGCCTGCCCTTCCCCCAGCCCTTAGATGTGGACAATTCAAGTTTATCTCCCACCGACTCTGCCACAGACTCCTGTTATCTGGACAAGCCCCAGAGGCACAAATCCTTAAAAGCATTGAAGTGCCTAACTCCCATCAGAATGAGGGATGTAGTTGTCTAAATACCTCTGATAATCTACAAAGTTGCTCACGATTTGTATAACAGAGATCACGTAAGTACCTACCTACAGTCTAACACAGGCAAAGTGTTAAGTTTCCTTTATTATTACTACTGCTGCTGTACTGCTATTATTCAACATCCGTGCCAGGGTGTACTCACAAGTCCAGCCTGGGAGTTAGTAGTCCACTGGGAGATGACCACAAAGAGAAAAGGTTCTGCTTATGTGACATCATAGCTGCAGAGTACACTGAGAAACAACAAGTATGTCTGAAACAGAAGTGGTAACAGAGGCAAGGCTGTCACAAGCTATCCAAGCACAAGAGTGCATTCAACACCTTCTACTATCAAAGCATTTTCAGGCTTGACACCATAAGTCAATTTGTAATGTTAGAAGTATATTTCTCCTGGCTTTCTGATGACAGCTGGTCACTGGGTATCAGACAATGCTTACTGAGACATTTGTCACCAAGCCATGGAAAAACAAGTTAGCCAAGCTTCTTGGACCTCTGTTGGGAATGGGTTGGAAACAGGAGGGATTCCTTCATTGTCACCTATCATAGAATCATAGAATAGTTAGGGTTGGAAAGAACCTTAAGATCATCTAGTTCCAACCCCCCTGCCAGGGGCAGGGACACCTCACACTAAACCATGCCACCCAAGGCTATGTCCAACCCGGCCTTGAACACTGCCAGCAATGGAGCATTCACAACTTCCCTGGGCAACCCATTCCAGTGTCTCACCACCCTTACAGTAAAGAATTTCTTCCTTATACCCAATCTAAACTTCCCCTGTTTAAGTTTGAACCCGTTACCCCTTGTTCTCTCACTACAGTCCCTCATGAAGAGTTCCTCCCCAGCATCCCTATAGGCCCCCTTCAGACATTGGAAGGCTGCTCTGAGGTCTCCACACAGCCTTCTCTTCTCCCGGCTGAACAGCCCCAACTTTCTCATCCTATCTTCATACGGGAGGTGCTCCAGTCCCCTGATCATCCTCATGGGACTCCTCTGCACTTGTTCCAACAGTTCCATGTCCTTTTTATGTTGAGGACACCAGAACTGCACACAATACTCCAAGTGATGTCCCACCAATGCAGAGCAGAGGGGCAGGATCACCTCCTTCAACCTGCTGATCATGCTCCTTCTGATGCAGCCCAGGATACGGTTGGCTTTCTGGGCTGCAAGCACACACTGCCGGCTCATGTTCATTTTTATATCGACCAACACCCCGAAGTGTGCCCAACATCCTCATGGCAAAATGCAAAGCACACTTGCAAATTTAGGCTTTGTACTGGATTCAGCAAGAAACCAAGTTAAGATGTCTGTCATTTTGGTGAGATGGATGAGGCTTATTAAGAGAGGAAATAGGCACAGCCCTAAGGGATAGGATATGCCAAATGAGCACCTAAAAATAAACTCTTTGTTTTTCCTGTTCCATGAAAACTATTGTTGAAGTTGCTACAGAAATATTTCATAATTGTGAAACACAAAAACACCCAAGAGGTAATCTCTCCTGTACCTGTAATTTCTTAGAACAGTACAAACTTTGAAAAAATGCCAGTGTGTTTGAAATAATCCATCCAGATGGGGGCAAATTTATAACTGTTCATCATTAATATGACTTTAAAAAAACCCCAAACACTGCTAGTAACAGATATAATTCAAACACTTCAAAATATGATCCAGCTGAAGGTATCAGTCTATCAGCTTTATGAGGGGTAAATATGTACAAGTGTTCTAACCCTAGAGGTCATGCAAGGATGAAATGATGTGTCCAATTTCACACAGCACAAGTGGTGGGGTCAGAAAATGCATTCTCTCAGTCAAGTCATGAAAATCAGTCCTGCAAACAGACACCTTCTTCAATCCCTTTCACTGTGTATCAAGCTCCAGCCCTAGAAATGCTGTGACCACAGGGACTATGGAAACCTGTTTTCTTACGTAGTGTCAGGTTTTTGTGTTTGAGAAAGCATGAGATCTGCTTGATGCCTTTCCCATAAGTGAGCATAGAATCACAGAATACTTAGGGTTGGAAAGGACCTTAAGATCATCTAGTTCCAGCCCCCCTGCCATGGGCAGGGACACCTCACACTCCATAAGATATTTAAATGTCTTAGTGAGCCCAGCGACATGCTGGTGACTAATAAGGTAGGAGTTCACACTAAAGCCTTTCCCTCAGTTGGTTCTCCTATGGATTCTCTCTACTAGGACCTATTTTCATGAAAACTGTAGGAATATAATTGCCTTTAAAAGCTATTCTTTTCTATCAACTTTAACTAAAACTGGCCAATGGATTCCAAAGAGAGCAGGAATCTTTGGTGATCTAGGAACCATGCAGGTACATGCAGGTTGCTCATACAACTGTAATTTCTTCATAAAACAATTCTATTTGCTTAGATTTTTTTCTGTCTCAGTTCTTTCTAAAGAAAAGCTGTAGCAGAACCTATTCCTTACTTTAGAGAATTTCTTCCAATTTCTAGACTAAGTGAATTCCTGATGAGTTTACATTTTCCCAGTGACTTTGTTTTTCTAGCTTAAATACTCTCTATTTACATGCATTTATTCCTCAATAAATCCTTATGCCAGATAGGGAATCAAATTAATGTTTACTATAATTGCCTCCTCTCATAGCGCCAGAATGCTCTAGTAGATATTCCCTACACCTATCCCAGTTTTAACTCATTTTTCTTGAACATATTTTCAAGGAATTTACTCAGAACAGAACTCACTGAACCTTTCTCCTTCCTGGTCTCATGAAGTTGTGAGCACAGCTTGACTCGCAGATTTTGGCAACTTATTTTAAGCATTATGTAAGAAAATTCCAGTTTGAAATAGGGATTTTAAGCTCTCTTAAAGATATGTACACAGAAACCTGTAATGTGAGACTTGCAAATATAAGGAGTGAGAACTAGTTTCCCTTGACAAGAGATGAGCGCTGTCTGTAGAAAAGCAGAATATTGCAAGATAAATCAAAGGAAAACACACTTCTATCCTAGGAGACAGACCTCTAAAAATGTATCTGAAAGAGTTTTCAACCACCAAAACCGCATACCTTTTCACACGACAGCTGCACAACTGAAACAAAAAGCAAGGTGCTTGCAAAAATCCAGTCTATTAAGAAACAAATGCATGATCTGCAAAGTAAATGCCTAGTTGTCGTGCTTCACAGGAAATGTACCTGTCTGCATTTCTGCCTCTCCTTCCAGCTAAGGATCCTGAAACTCTTTCAAAAAATCAACAGATGAAGAGATAAACATTTTGGAAATAAGAAACATTTTCCTTTCTGAATCAGTCTAATTCTCAGTGACCACATGCCGCTGAGGGCATGGAAAGGCTTCACCAGCCCTGCCTGTCCAGGATGGAGTGCCCCTTGAAGACCTATGATATTCAGAGCAGTCCTGTGGAGAAGGACTTGGGGGTGTTGCTCAGTGACAAAATGAACAAGAGCCAGCTTCATTGTGCACCTGCAGCCCAGAAAGCCAATTGTATCCTGGGCTGCGTCAAAAAGAGCGTGACCAGCAGGTCAGAGGAGGTGATCCTGCCCCTCTACTCTCCTCTCGTGAGACCTCACTTGGAGTATTATGTGCAGTTATGGTGTCCTCAACATAAAAAGGACATGGAACTGTAGGACATCCTATAGGACATGGACCTATAAGGATGCCGGAGAGGGACTCTTCATTAGGGACTGTAGCGATAGGATGAGGGGTAATGGGTTCTAACTTTAACAGGGAAGATTTTGGTTAGACACAAGGAAGAAGTTCTTTACTGTGAGAGTGGTGAGGCACTGGAACAGGTCGCCCAAGGAAGTTGTGCATGCTCCATCCTTGGCAGTGTTCAAGGCCAGGCTGGACAGGGCCTTGAGAAACTTGGTCTAGTGGAAAGTATTCCTGCCTGTGGCAGGGTGTTGGAACTGGATGACCTTAAGTTCCTTTCCAACCCAAACCATTCTGTGATTCTGTAATTTCTGCCTTGATCACTGCTGAGGAGAGGAATCTTTTAGTCACATACTTCTTCATGTTCCTTTAGCAACCCCCCCATTTTGGCCCACACAGAGTACTTGATTTGGTTGCCAAACGTAGGTGTCTAATCCCACCTCTAGTAACCCAGAGCACACAAGTCATCCACCCAGGGGTGGCGTAGGTCCAGTATGCCCAGGCCTCTCAGGAGCAATGGCCGTTTTCCAGGAGCGATTCCACCTGGCCTGTATGATGACTGGGTGCCAATGTTTGGACAACTGAATTGTCCCTCAGGCTTCCTTCTTAACATGTCTCAGAAATTTCCAGTTTCTCTTGTAGCTAAGACACTGCTGAATTCTTTTGAAATATGTGGTAATTTAATACCTGGTATTTTCTAAGGAATTTACTTTCAAAGGCATTTAGTCCTCTAGATTTAGGCTAAGACCTTGGAATTGATGTTTTCTACTGTCTGCACACCTTTGAAGGCCTAGAGTGAGCCAATAGGAAACACAAGCCACAGGGACCAAAGTGAGTACACAACCACAACCACACCAGCGGATGCAGACAGACCTCAACTCATACTGGCAGTATCATTAACCTTTAAACTGGAAATACTGAGGAGTTGAATGAGTAGACTAAGTAGAGCCAGTCTGGATCTGGAAACAGTAGCATCATGTTTGGTTGAAGCTATTTCTGAGCTAGGACACCCTACTGCAAACCACTCCACACACTTGGCCTGGTGTCCACAAGACAAAATTCCAGGCTTTTTTATATCTCTTTTTTTGAGATATAACTCTTTATTTTTTCCTGTATTTCCTCCTAAGCAAAGGTGGAAGCAGTTACAGTGGAATGCCTTTGGATTGCCTGTTTCAGCAACCAAGTCTTCTTGGTGAATGCAGCTGCTTCATTTTCAACTAGAAACATGCTACCTGGAAGGCATGAAAACCAAAATTCTTCCTGAACCTTTTTCCTTTCTGAAAAAAATGAGTTTAAATGTTATGGTACTGATTCTCCTATCTTTTTTTCAGAGCTGAAAACCTTCTTGTGTCAGTTTATTATGCTGTGTTGCCAGCACAACCAAGGTTTTCTAGCAGTGCCTGGTCTGTACTCAGCTATGCATTTTTGCCTCAGTGAAGTCAGCAACAATTCAAACCAGAACTGGTAAGTAACTGATATTGATTTCTATTCTTGCTGAAACCTAAATTGGACATGACTTCTATTTCTTTACATAAAATCTTATATAAACCCTTAATGAGGTACCTTGTTACAATGGCATACCATAACACCTAAGATATTCCAAAATATATTGGGATGGTGGTTGCCTAAATGCTGTCTTTACACCTATGAGTTGAAAGAGGTACATGTTCTGATTTTTTTTTCCCATTTAACACTCTGTTCCAGGGTTTGTCAATCTTTTGTTAATGCAAAGAATATCCAGCCTTTCAGGTGAAAACAAAATCTAAAGACAGTTGCTAGTAAGGTTGCTACACAGCTGTTTATTAGATTCAGTGAATAGTTGGCTAAACTGGTTTTATGTTTATTTCTGCCTGATTCATTTGGCTTGCCTGCTTGAGTGGAGAATGTGTGTGTGTGTGTGTGTGTGTGTGTGTGTTCTTCTGGCTGAGACACAGAAATTAAAATTATTCTGTGGTTTACTGTTTCCAGAATGAAAATTAACCCACATGCAGTAGCTTGAGGAATTGTGGTTGAAGTACCAATCTTCCTTTTTGAAATAGAGTCAGTGCTTCCCATATTTGTCAGCAGTTGTTTCCTTTATTCTGCTTTGGATAAAATTGCAGAAGGCTTGTCCACCTCTGAAGAGAGTATAGCACACACTCAAATGCCACAGTCACTTTGGTCACCTTCTTTGTCATTGTGTTTACAACTTCCTTTTATTTCAGAGAACAGAGGCTTAATGATATTTCCTCATCACAACAATCAGGACCTTTAAGTGTTCCTCCATAAATTAATCCTCACCTGCACTTTTCTAGTTTTTGGTTTGCTTTGGTTTGGTTTTTTTTTTTTGGCATCTTTCACTCCTATTGTGCTGTGAAATGTGAGAGCATCTAGTAGAGTGTTTCATTTTCAGTTGGCACTCTTACAGTGTGTTTTACCTGTAGTATCTCTGTGGGGTTTTTTTGTGAGGTTTTGTTTGGTTGGGTTTTGTTTGGGGGTATTTGGTTTTACTTTGTTAGGGTTTTTATTTGGTTGGTGGTTTTTTTTTTGTTTGTTTTTTGTTTGGTTGGTTTGTTTTGGTTTTTTTTTTTCACTATTTCCAAGGACTCATCTTGTTTGGTCTGAATTTGTGATTCAGAAGGCTGCTGATCTGAAAGACCAAAGACTATTTGACTTTTCTCTCCTTTACAATTGACCACAACTTCTTTGGTGACATTTCCTGTATATTTATTCTTCTCTCTTTTTGCTACTGCTTTGGTTTTTATTTAATGTAGACTTTCAACTGTTTCTTTACCTAGAAGAGGCATTGCTCCCTGTCATCTGTTCTCCTTTCATATGGTTCTGATTTATCTAGACTGAAGTTATACTTGCTGGGAAATCAAGAATCATTATTGAAGGTTCAAAGCTATTAGTGTCAGCTGAAAGGGATCTGTCATCTTGCCATCTTTTCCTGAAAGAAATAGAAGAATAAGAAAATTTAATTATTCGTCCATACAATTGAAAAACAAGTCTGCCATAGAACAGAAAGTAGAGCCCAGGCCATCTGGCTAAAGTATCATAACCACATATTTATCTTTTCTTCAATCTCTAGCTGCTGCAATTACAGAATAAAAATGTCCAGGTCATAAATCATTTCACCCTTTTAAATGGTAATGTTTAAAATATTTAAGTCTTTTAAAATCTTTTTAATAGCTTTATAGTGTAGTTCCCCAAAGCTGTGCCACAGTCACTGCTCCAAAATACAGCAATACATCATTTTATGCTTTTCTACTAGGTGTTTCCAGCTACTAATTAAAAAAGAAAACATGAAGTATGTTGACAGACAGCAGTGGCCCTGGGCTCAAAGACATAAAAACAATAGTAACATGATTGCTATAGAAATGGAAGTAGTCATTATCTAGTCACAGGGAAAGACAGATAAGATGAGCACTAGAATCAAAGAACACAAGAGAAGCTAACGCTGTAGAAGCAGGAGAGATTTGAAAAATTGCCACACAAAAATGAACTGTTTGGTGATTTGATGGCTAATGGCAGTCAGATGAACCCATTATTTGTCAGTTGATTTTTTTTTAAGAAGAAATATGGAAAATATACATTCAAATCTCTCTTCTGCTCAGACAACTAGAAGTTGCTAAAGACAACTAAGCAAGAAGTTGTATTTTCCTATTCCAAAACACAGAATTTCATTTAGCTCACAGCAGTCAATAATGCACCCCTGAGTGATGTGAGCACACCTTGCCGAACACGTATTACCAGCAAAGGAAAAGAGAAGATTTAAAAATATTATCAAAATGTATGCAAACATGGTTTATTTAAGTATCTGCTTACCTGCAATGATTTATCTTTTATATATATATAAAGAAAAAGGCCAAGAACAAAAGCTATTTACCCCTTTCCAGTCAAAAAGACTGGAGACACCCAAAGACTCATGTTGCTGTTGAATCATCTTTCCTAACCTAGCCTGGCCTTCTTATTCAACATAGTTTTATTCAACTGGCCAGAATTACCGCCTTCCTTGAAAGACAAAACACAACCCCTGTGCTTTGTAACTAAAACAAGTTATGTCAAATCCAGATTTCAATAAATATGGAAACTCATAACAAACAACTATGAACTCACTCACCCCTCCTGCTCTGTTGGCAGTATATCTCGAATGAAAGGCACATATCATATGCTCTGATTACCTGACTGACTGATGTTTGTATTAGCTTCTTGGGGTTTTTTTTCTTGATCCAAGTTACCTCCCACTATTGTAATAAATCAAAGGTTAGTTAAAGTAATGGATCATCAGTGGGTTTTCCTCTGGGTTCACAGACTTCAGTGGAGGAGCTGGGAGAATCTCCACAGAGCACAAAAAGTGGCTATATAAAGAAGAAAACAGTCACTACATGACAGGTTTCTGTACCCTTGCAGGATCTTGGCAACGGCCAAGCTGTTCTATGTCAAATGCTTATTCAGGAAAGAAACAAGTACAGTAAAACTTGCTGTCAATTATAACTAATGTTAGAGCAATGGATCCAAACCCACCTTCTCAGGGAGATCAATGTCATTATTAAGCTTCATATGCTTCAAACATCAAGAAGACAGGAAGCAGGAGGGATTCAAATTATCATGGGGTGCCTCTTGCACAAGGGAGAAAACGTCACTACTGCAGTGACAATGGGCAGTGTCATAATCATACTTGGACCATGAGAAAGGTGAGATCCCAAATCCAAACCTCAATCTGAACACTGTGAGGATGCAGAGAAAAGTGTCACTTTTCTACACAGTGTTAATATGAGAAGGAAATGGATATGTGCACTACAGCCAGAATTTCCACCAGTGAAGCTGTGGTGTTGGACACTCCTAATTGGAAGTGCCAAACTAGAACTATATTAGGTGGATCTGACTTTCAGAAAGCTACAGGGTTTGAAATCCAATATTTCTGGAGACTTTCATGCAAGCTGCCCACAAAATTAGGCAACAAAATAATCTCTGACAATCAGTAAAAGGAGTAGTTACTTCATCACTCCTTCAGGAGCAGTGGTGGGAAGCCAGAGATGACAGCAATGTCAAGACATAGACTGCAATAGTGGGAAAGACTGTAAACCACAGAGGCACCGGTGACAGCACGGAAACTGTTAAGCTAATGAGGAAGAAACTTGATGAGAAGTGTAAAAACTCCTCTATCCCAGCCCACGCAATAACTGCAGAATAGGCCTTCCCATTCATGGTACTAAAACCAGTGATTTCTTGATCTTACACTTTCAGATCATTCAGAGAATAAATAAAAAAAAAATAATATAAGAATGAAAACAGAGTGCAGACTTTATCAAGGGATCTTAGAGGGTTTTGATTTCCTAGCGAACTGTTGGGTACATTGTATGTTGCCTCACCACACTCAGCCACCAACCCCACATTTGCCAGCCTTGTCTGGTGTCAGTATGAGACACACTCCAGGCCACTGAGTGCAGAAGCTCCTTGTACCAAGCTCCATCTGCAGTTATCCCTCAGGACAGGCAAGATGTGATCTTCTCTCCTATAATATGTCTGCAAAAACACAATGCTTCTCTAACCCTCCTGAAACCTTTTTTCATTTTGATATTCTTTTCCTTCTCTACTGATCTAAAAGGAGAGCAGAAACATTTCCATTACATGCAAAAGGATGTTTGTGAAAGGAAATTGGGGAAATATTCTTAAAGAGTTGCAGCATCTCCTGACTATTTTTTCTGTCATATTTACTATATTATTTACTATTCTGTATGACTTCACTCCCTAGTCCCCTTTGCTCTAGATAACGCAACTTACTGTTCAAGGTCTATCTGCCTATGACGATTCTGACTTTCTGTATGCCCTGTAATATGCATAAAATTGTGTGACATCTCTGTGAACAATTTGGGAACCCTTTGGCAAACCTTTTTTTGCATTCCTTTTCCAATTGAAATACATCCATCAAAAGCCTTCCAGAGCAGCAGTGCAATAGGTAGGTATCAGTATACCATTATTTGGAACACAAGTTTACTGTTGAAATGCTTTGTTGTGTTATTTTGTTTGTTTGTTTCTAATTCTGAATAAAAAGTAAAGCACAATCTACTTTGTAGCCTGATTGAGAGATTAATATAAAGGGTTTTTTTTCTGCCTGTGCACTCTGCAGATCTTGTGACAAAGTGTTGTAAGAGTGACACAGGTTAAAAAGTTCATACTGAGGTTCTTGTCTTAGCATGAAAACACATTTCCTTAATTCTAAAGATGCTAAGAATTGACATTGTTAAATGAAGTTAATGGAAGGTACAAATGTTCTGCCTCCTTTGGAATAACAGGACACAGTTACCCACTTGGTGGTCTGGTTTTAGACATCTACGGTTGAAGCAATTTTAAACAGTGTATCTTGCAGGGTCAGAACGTAAAGAAGGTAAGCCAAAAGGAAGTGGCAGCTGAAGTAAGAGGTAGGATATAGCCTCAGAATAAAAAGGATCAGCACAGCATATTTTTAGATGCTTGGGAATGGGGCCCAAAAAGAATAAAACTGTGGAATCAAGGACACTGCTTCCCCTTCCAATCACACACACACTCTCTATATTGTATCTAATCACCCACAGTTATGGAGTCATTTCCTCAGGAGTTCTAAGGGAATCACGTTTGGATTCCAAAATGTGTAAGCAATGCATTAATTTGATACTATAGAAACTTGCATCGGAAGTCCTTGACCAAAATATTCAGCACTACAAGTACAGTATCGTTCTTCTAGTCCCTTCACAGTTCTCCACCTTGTGCATTTTTCAAGGCTCCCTACTAGCTCAGAAAATAAAGGGAGTAGATATTATATTGGCCCTAAAGTGATAATGAATTCTTGCATGACTTCATTGTCACATTAAGGCATATATTTCAAAACAAATAAAAGGAATCTTGACTAATTTTATTGTTTCTGAGAAAAGGCCTGTAGAAGGAAGAGTGGGTGGCTGAATAAGATCCTGAAAAACATTCAGCATTTATGACATACAGGCAAATGCATTGACACGTGAAGTGAAAACTCGGTGTGTTGTCACTGAGTCACACATTGAGAAGCACATCTGTTGACAGAGAATGCATAAAATATCAAAATAATACAGTACAGTGCCAAGCAAGCCCTTACAGAAGCAGCAGAATGTAAAAGGCTTTAAAATCATTGTATGTAAAGAGTAAAAAATGTAACATACAACCAATCTGACACTCATGCTGGCATTAGGACCGACAGAAAAAAAAAGCAGTAAAACCATTTAAAAGCAATCACTTGTGCACTGAAGCATAATAACCAGATAGGTTTGTATTTTATATTAGTATAAACACATGAAAATCCACCTTGTTTGAAAAATCAGTGTAGTTTTGAATGGCTGCCCTCTGAATGACTGATAATGCCCACTAGACATATGTTACAACAATACAGGCACTGAAGTAATATATATATGTATGGAGGAATCACAATGCTATTTCACTTTCAAAAGACACTGTACCCTAGGGCACAATTAACAGGCAATAAATTCCTACATGCTACTGAAGTTTAGAGATTAGTGTTTGCCAGTCAAAGCATGGAAACACATTTACACCTAATAAAACAAGACTAATTAGCTGTTCAAATAATAGGAAATGTCAGTCAGGGGCCAAAAAACACTATGAACAATAACTAAACCCACCACCAAAATATTAACACTTGTGTTTAAAGACAAATCAAATATTAAGCACCTAAAAGAGCCTTAAACGTTTGCCAAATCATCTGAAAGAGAAGGAACTTTCCTTATGTGATGAAAACAATAGCAGTTAAAATTTGCTGGAATACAGTAGGGCATGTGTCGCTCCATGACATTCCATCATAGATTGATTTAGGAAAATCTTTTACTTATTGGATAGGAACTCAGTGAGAGTTTGGAGCATAGTGGAACTTACTAGGACATGTGCATGTGTCCATGGGACCTGATGAAATCCATCCGCGGGTCCTGAAGGAGCTGGCAAATGAAGTTGCTAAGCCTATGTCCATGATATTTGAAAAATCATGGCAGTCAGGTGAAGTTCCCGATGACTGGAAAAAGGGAAATATAACCCCCATTTTCAAGAAGGGGAAAATGGATGAGCCAGGGAACTACAGACCGGTCAGTCTTGCCTCTGTGCCTGGGAAAATCTTGGAGCAAATTCTCCTGGAAGGCATGCTGAGGCGCATGAAAAACAAGGTGGTTGGTGACAGCCAGCACGGCTTCACTAAGGGGAAATCCTGCCTGACCAATCTGGTGGCCTTCTATGATGGGGGCTACGGAACTGATGGACAGGGGCAGAGGAGTTGATGTCTGTGGAATAATTAGGAAATGTGGAATTAAACTTACATTTGAAATGCAGCATTGTCCACACATAAGGGAAAAAAGGACTTCCAGGGCCTCTCGGGGCGAGATGCAGCCACACCTGGTATGCCAGGAATATGCACTCCACAGCGGTTCCTGTGGCAACGCAGACGGAGGGTAGAGCAAGGTGGAGATCTCCTGGTTACGCTTCGTCATAACTTCCGCAAAAAGATGGGAACTAGGTGGTACCAGAAACTGATAAGCTGCATACTTGTTACCCTGAGCCAGCAGCCTGTCATCTTTTGACAGAATGCCATCCTCTGTGTGAAATTTGCTCCATTATAATGTCATTATAATGCATTTACATGCTAAAATACACTCCCATCTCCAATGAGAGCCCTTCCAAAATGAGACCACCCCCTTCTGAGCATGCGCTCTGAATTTTTGCTGTCATATACCTTTAAAACGAAGCGAGAGAGATTTGCACCAATAATAATAAATGTATGTATGACTAGAGTCACTCAAGCTGCACCTTGAAGGTGAAAGTAATATAAAATAACCCAAGAGAGAGGGGGATATCAGGGAAGACACCATCATGGATGAGTCAAGGGAGATAACATCAACAAATTCCTGGGACCATTCGATGGTCTGGACCTCTCTTCCCCCCGATAGGGATGCCTGCGGGTAAGACTTGCACTGTATCCAGTGCTTTCCTAGGAAAACTTAGAATCTCTATACAGTTACTTTTACTGTCACCTGTATATTTTAGAGCCAGGCTGTGTTAAATTTATTGAGCACTAGTATTCATGTAACTATTATTTGCATGTGCTTTGCAGACAGTATTTATCACAGGCAATACATAAGAACCTGTACCTGTTTCATCAATAAATTACACTATTTTGGGAGCCAATTGTAATTTCCTCACTGAACGCGACCTCAACTCAGTGTGACTGTGAGGGTTCATGACCACAATTGAACAGGCAGTGTGGTGCATTTTCAGTGAATCCGGATCAGTACGCACCCGAACTGATAGTTGCAGCTGATTGTGCACTATCAGTGAATCCGGAATCAGACACGCCCGGACTGGTAGTTGCATATTGGAGCCGTCCCTGTGGTGCATTATCAGTGAATCCGGAATCAGTACGCGCCCGGACTGGCAGTTGCATATTAGGGCTGTTCCTGGCCCCCTCTAATAAAGCAAGGGGTTTATTTTTCCCCCTTTAACGCAACAATGCCATCTACCTGGACTTATGCAAAGCGTTTGACACTGTCTCACATGACATCCTTGTCTCTAAGTTGGAGAGACATCAATTTGATAGGTGGACCACTCAGTGGATAAAGAACTGGCTGAATGGCTGCATGCAGAGTTGTGCTCAATGGCTCAATGTCCAGCTGGAGATCAGTAACGAGTGGTGTCCCTCAGGGATGGGTGTTGGGACCGGTCTTATCCAACATCTTTGTCAGTGACATGGACAGTGGGATTGAGTGCACCCTCAGCAAGTTTGCCAATGACACCAAGCTGTGTGGTTCGGTTGGTACGCTGGAGGGAAGGAATGCCATCCAGAGGGACCTTGACATGCTTGTGAGGTGGGCTGATGCCAACCTGATGCAGTTCAACCATGCCAAGTGCAAGGTCCTACAGCTGGGTGGGAGCAATCCCAGGCACAGCTACAGGTTGGGCAGAGAAGAGATTCAGAGCAGCCCTGTGGAAAAGGACTGGGGGGTGTTGGTTGATGAGAAAACAAACATGAGCCAGCAGTGTGCACTTGCATCCCAGAAAGCCAGCTGTATCCTGGGCTGCATCAAAAGGAGCATGACCAGCAGGTCGAGGGAGGTGATCCTGCCCCTCTACTCTGCTCTCATGAGACCTCACTTGGAGTATTGTGGGCAGTTGTGGTGTCCTCAACATAAAAAGGACATGGAACTGTTGGAACAAGTGCAGAGGAGGGCCACAAGGATGATCAGGGGACTGGAGCACCTCGTGTATGAAGATAGGCTGAGAAAGTTGGGGCTGTTCAGCCGGGAGAAGAGAAGGCTGCGTGAAGACCTCATAGCAGCCTTCTAGTATCTGAAGGGGGGCTATGGGGATGCTGGAGATGGACTCTTCATTAGGGATTGTAGTGATAGGACAAGGGGTAACGGGTTCAAACTTAAACAGGGGAAGTTTAGATTGGATATAAGGAAGAAGTTCTTTACTGTGAGGGTGGTGAGGCACTGGAATAGGTTGCCCAGGGAAGTTGTGAATGCTCCATCGCTGGTGGTGTTCAAGGCCAGGTTGGACATAGCCTTGGGTGGCATGGTTTAGTGGGAGGTGTCCCTGCCCCTGGCAGGGGGGTTGGAACTAGATGATCTTAAGGTTCTTTCCAACCCTAACTATTCTATGATTCTATGATTCTAATTTTTGGACTGGTCCAGTTGTAGGATTGAGGTGGTATCAAAGGTTATGTCTGAACAACAGGGCACATGCTCTTAGCAGCATGGCCTGCACTTCCCATCATTTTGAAATGAGAAATGTTCTGGAACCAAAGTTAAAAAGCAATTAATGTTTCCTGAATTCGTGATTTTTTCCTGGTTTGGATTTCTTCTTGCCCATGGCAGGAGTTAGCCCTCAGGCAGCGAACAGAAATGATCTCTCATGTTTATGACTAAAAGCAGGACCTGCACAGCGCTTGTGATGTATGTTCACTCCTCTGTATTGACTGCTCTGCATCAGTATTCCCATGCAGCACAGAATGACAACCAGGCACTGCATTTGTAAGAGCACACCCCACAGACAAAGGGAAGTCGTTTACCCCTCTATTCAGCATTTATGACAGAAATCTGAACTACTCTGTTCAGTCTGGGGATCTTCAGTACAAAGAGACAGACAAACTAGAGCAAGATCAAGTGGATAGAGTACATGACACAGGAAGTGAGAGAACTGGATTCATTCAGCTTGGACAACAGAAATCTAAGGAAGGATGTGGTTGCAGTCTACAACTAATGGGTGGCTATAGAAAACAGATTCTTCTGAGAAGCAAGTAGCAGCTGGAGACTTTAATTAGATATAAGGAAAAAGCCCTTCCCCATGAGGGTCTTAGGTGGGAGAAGAAGCTGCTGCATAATCTGCATCCTCAGAGATAATCAAGGCTCTGAGCAACTCAGTGCAATTTCAAAGCTGAGCCCATTTTGAGTGAGGGAGTGGGTTTAGACAAGATAAGGTCTTAAGATCCTTTCTAAGCTAACTTATTATATAATTTACAAGATTATGACAGAAACACAATGTGGGAAAACATTTAAACCACATGATGAAGTCCAGTTTAGTTTCAGTGGCGTTTCAGCGTGTGTTTGAATTATTTCTGAAACAGAATCAATAAATTAATATAGCTGCATGACATAAACAGATAAAGTGCCTACATACAGCTTCAATAATTCTTGAAAAGGGGAAGGATGTTCTGTCCAGCCTGCCAGATTGGAACCAATGAGACCTTTTGTCATTCCAAAATTTTTCTCATAGGCTGTTTTGTGATCTGGGGTGGGAATTGAATAAATCAGCTACTGACTTATTAAGCAACAGGATAAATCCATTAATACTTAGATATTTGTGAGTCCTTCAAATAATACCTAAAGTTCATAAGTGGATTCCAACAGGGCAAAGGAAAGGATGCATCTCCTTATGTTCCAAGTCATCAGTCTTACTGTAAGACAAACTCTGCTAGAAAAGTATCATTGACAGCAAAGCTAGGAAGTTTAGCTCCAGGGTAGACATCTATCATGCAGACATCTGTGTTTGGTTAGAAGAATCTCACCCAGAAAGCTATGACACAAAACTGCTTCCTCATGCCAGAAGCATTCAGGTGTAGTGTTAATCAGAATGGAATAAGTAGGGTATTTCTTTTATTCAGTCTCTCAATAACTGCCCTTGGTTAGGCTTTTTATTTTTTGGCAGTGTTGCCAGTAACACATTGACAAAAGCACATAGTAATCTATGTGCTAAAAAGAATAGATTATTAGAACCATAAACCTTCCCCAGTGACTTCCAAGAAATAAAACTTCTGGATGAGAAACAAATGCTTCAAATTAAATTTGGGTTAAATATGAATGATGGTTGAGAAAAATATCTTTGGAATTGTCCTGTGACAAGTACATTAACTACTTACACGCACAGAGATCTTTGCTAGTTCTTTTAAGCAGCACAAAACCCCTGTACTCTTTAATGTCTACTGCGTTCTTTGAAGGCCAAAATCACCACAAATATGAGAGATGACTTCTTCCATATGATGTTTAGTAGATAATACATCCTGTGTTGGCAACTGGTGGTCTGCCTGGCTGTGTTTTCCATGCATCCTGACACAAGTATTATTTCTCCAGCTGTGAGGCAGTAGGTAAAGCAATATATAAGAAGCAAAAGTGAAGTTCTGTGACAAGCCTGAGTTCAGTAAAGGAAAAAAAAGTCCATTTTAGAGTGGAACACTTCTCCCAACTAATTCATCATTGACATAAGGGTAAGGATCACCAGTCCAGCCTGTTCAGATCCCTCTGTAGAGCCTTCCTACCCTTCAGCAGATCCACACTCCCACCCATGATGTACACGTGCTCTACCACAATATTCCTTACATTCTTATAAGTAGGAGTCTATATCCCCAAGGGCATCTTAGTATAGGTCAAGGGCATTTTAAACTCACATCACTCAGCTATGACACAAAAAGATTAAAGGCTGTAGGACTGGTCTGCAAACTTAATCTCTTGATTTTTCTTGGACAGTAAACTTGTTACAATAAAAATGATCTTTTCATTTCCCCTACGTACATCACCTAGCGGAATGTGACCCTTGTCCAATATTGGTATGCCTGCATCAGAGAAAACCTCCATGGGAAGTAAATGATTTCTGGTTTACAGAAAACACCAAAATCTATGTATTCAAGCATAAGTAAAATCCAGGAGACAAAATGATCAAAATTCATTGCCATTCATTGCTGGCTGGCAGTTCTTAATGACTAGATGTAATTTAAAATGCTTAAAACCCATACGTTGGTTTTACCCCAATCGGATCTCCGGAAAATCATAATTTAGATTCAAGCAGATAAGAACAGCAAATACATCATTCTAGCTTTTCATCAGATTCTGGGCTGCTACAAGGTCTTAGGCGATCCCACTGAATCAATGTGAGTATGAAGTGTGTGGGCTTCCTTACTCCACTGCCTGATTTCCTCTTCCCTGAGGATAATGCAGTGAATTGGACTGGAAGGGCAGGGGAGCATCCAGCCCTGAAGGACAGCTATTCATGCTGCTCCAGCCAGCAGCCTGTCAGCATTTCCACTCTTTCACACGCGTTCCAGCTTCAGACAGGGATTACATCATTTTAACCACTTTTCCTCACATTTAAAAAAAAACAGTCAAAACAAAAACAGCAACTATGTGTGCTCAGGGATGTGAGCAGAGAAATAAGCATAAACAAATCTGCTGTCTTGCATACCCTACCAGCAGTTCGTCTCAGTGTGATCCTTAAAATCAATGGGGTACCTAGCCTCAACTTTTATCAAATAACATCTATAGGGCACCCCACATTCCTTACCAGTGAACCACAAAGAATCAACAGGGAACTAATAGGCAATCCTTTATTTTTGAAATGTAAGGATCCAGATTACTCAAAAAATATTATAGTGTATTTTTATTTGTTTTATAGCATGGGAAAGGATGAATGAGAAGTGACCCCAAATGAAAAATTACTTATGAAAAATTATAGTTCATATTACGGTCATGTTTATGAAAACAACTCTGTGTAAGGACAAATACCCTCCAAAATCACAGTTCTTCATCTGCATGGACACATGAAGTTTGCTGTAAAGTCTGTTTTAAGTGAATGTCATTTATTCAGGTATAGAAAAAGGGAAGGCAGGCTCTAGTATGTCTAGACAGATGTAGTCAGGGGTGTTGTCCCTAGACAGCAGAGGATATATAGCCTTTAAAGAGGACAAAGTTTGGCTTTGCTATAAAAGAACAAGCCACTTCCTGGAGAGGAAGATGCACTGATTTTTTAAGAAAATGCAGACACATTGTGAGCTCCAAGGAACAGCGATCTAGAAAGAAAGGAAGGAAGAGGCTGCAGTGTGAGGTCTAAACATTACTTGCCTATAAACTTTGCAATTAAGGTTCCATAGCCTGCTATAAATGAGTCCTTGTACAATTTTTACCTAGATGAAAAGAAGCAAATTCTTTATTTTATGTCTTTATTGTTTTCCTCTTCTGCTTCTCTCTTGCATAAAAAAAACCCCGAACCAAAATCTTCTGAAGTATACCTGCAGTATGGATTTCACTGTTAGTAAGGAAGAAAGTCAAGGCAGAATATACATTGCAAGAGAAGACTCTGCAGTCAGGAAAAGAAAAGAAAAGTAAGAGACTATAGAGATAACCTGATAATGCAGCAGAATTTCCCAGTGAGTGGCCATGACCCCGTTCTTAGACACCGATTCCCTGGACTCTCAAAACTTCAAGGAAAAGCTAGCACTGTTACCTTCATGGAATTTATATAGAAAATAAGAAATGTTTTCCGAAATCTGAATAACTTATTTTGCAAAGTCAGTAAGTTACATTTTGCTACAGGAAAATTCAGAAAAAGCAAGAAAAATACGTGAGAGGAAGACAAGGGAAAACTGGTTGCTTTTTTTTTGGCTTTCATTTCACTAAGTAAACATGTAACTTCCTTCCTTTGCTATAAGACAACTATATTCTCCAATATTTTATTGTGCGTAAGCACATATATAGGTTCAAGGAGCTATTTTCCATGATTCCTGTTGTGGTTTTTAACTTCTCAATTAATTCATTGAGTTGAGCTTCTTTCTCCATCATTTTCCAAAAGATGGAATTATTTTAGCAGTATTATGAATACTTATGAGTATTAACATAACTTAGTAGCTTGTGGTTTTAAAACACTAGGAAAGGAAGTGGGGGGTAGGAGAGATGTAAAACCCTTTGAACAGAGAAATACTCCTAAAATCTACTCTTCTCTTTCATATCGCCTAAAACAGTCACCTCTTATTATGCTCAAATATGCCAGACAGTGGTTAATAATAGATAAGTGTATCTAGAATGGAGGCCAAACACATCATTTCATGCTCCTTATCTCTGTAATCTTCATTCAGAGGAATTCTCTTCTTCTTCTGAAATCTGAGGTAACTTCTGGAAACAGCAGCGATAGCAAACTCAGTAAGTTATCAGTCCCTACAACATGTGTGAGTTGTGGCTGGAAGCAGAGCAGATGAAGATATCAACTAACAGCAGATATTTTCCATAATATCTGTCATTTGACTAAAGAAACTATGAGCTCACAGCACACTGGGTACAAAACAAAGGATGAACAACTTCACAGGGTTTAAGGAAAACTGCCAGAAAAAGCATGGGGAAATGTGGCACTGAAACAGAATAGTAGGTTAATGCATTTGCCTCTCACTGTCAGACTAGTCAGCTGCTAGCTGGCTGAGATCACGAATGAATTCGTGGTCTCCACTTAGTAGACTTCCAGGAACATATCTCAAAGACAGAGTGTAATTTTTAGCCTGTCTTTGAATCACCCAGGAAAATTGTAGAAGCACATGTTTTAGGCTGGATCTGAGGGCTGCTTCAAATAATAAACAAAAAGTTGGAAGGAATAGCTAAATATGGGTAGTGCAGAATGCTAAAGTACACATTATATCTATAATATTTTCTTTATTTAAGGAGTGGAAAATGCTGTTCTATAGAGCTTTGGAAACACACTGGATGTATTTTGGTTTAAGAATTTTGTGACCAACACTGGCACTGCATAGTTATTGCCTTTGTATGGTAGCTGTATGTGAGGTGCTTTAGTCTTGTGTTCATAAAAATGGGGATGAAATAAAAAAGAATATAAGTATATTCAGAAATATCACCCATTCGGAGGAAGAGAATAGTTAAAACATGTTACCACCCAATCCCAATGCTATTTCTCAACACACAATGAAAATTAAGTTGTTTCTCTTGGGTGCAGAGCAGATCCACTTATCACTTCCTGACGATAAAAAGAAACTTCTGGAATCCCTTTGCCAAATCTTGTGCACTGAGAAGCTACAGTACAGCACACCTTTTAGAGCATGACCCTTATGTACACTCTTTAGACAGAAATAGCCCAGTGGAGAAGACTCCAGACACTCTTCCTTCCTCTATTTTTTCAAAGGACCTTTTTCATCATTTCAGGATGGTCAGCATGCTATTCTCAAACAGAAGCCAAAAGGTATGGTTTTTACTACAGTCAGATTTAGTAGTGATCTAGAGGGATAATCAAATTTGGAAAAAAAAATTATCAGAATTTTAATGTAGATATTCATGAAATCTCATGCAGATGCAATTTCTAGCCAGGGCAGAGCCTCTGAAAACTATTACTCTGCCTCAGTTTTCAAGCAGAATGAGCAGGTTCAACATGGTAGCAAGCTTGAATGGTAATTTTGAAGAAATCTGTAGAACGTCTGCTTCCAAGGCGGCAACAAATTTTTCAAAGCTGAAGGGCCTAAATTTAATCATCTGGGTAACTTTCACCTTTCAATACTCAAAGAATCAGCACAGCCATCACAGATCTTACAATAAGGATTTTCAATAAGTCTTACAAATTTGTATTATTTTCTGGTGGCTAGTGGTACATCTAGGAGTTATATTTAAGAAGGAGAGGGAAAGTGTATGCCAGAGAACAGCAGAGTCAATAATCTGATGATAACAGCATGCATAGTTTTACAGTTAACTTTGAAGGAGAGGATAATTAGGCATCGAGTAATCGGAAAATGACAGACTGAAAAATTGATTTTCTAAGAGACTGTATCAAAGCAATATAATATCATTCCTTGACTGCACAAAGGAGGTTTTGTAAAGAATAAAGTACAGCTCTCATCTAGAATAATTTTAGTTTAGTACTTGATACAATGTCACAAGGAAAAATATTGCTTAAGATGGAGAAGGGTAGAATTGAACTTAGAATAAAATATTACTCAGAGAGAAGACTATAATGAAGTGCCTTGAAATGGGATGATTCAGGCTATATTTGACTTCCCCAGGGACTGTTTTAAGGATCAGTCTTATGTAATATTTCCATAACTTACAGTCCCACAAGAAGTAGAAACATGCTAATTAAAGTTAATGGTAGCCCAGGAAGTCATGAGGTCTCAAACCAGAGGAACATCAGACTAATCACACATGGATTACATTAGAATAACAGAAATGTGACAGAATAAACCCAGGTCATTGACTAGAGATTAAGACCAAGACTTTCTGCAGCATACTAAGAGCTTGCCACTTAAACATTCGTGGTGGAGAGGAAGTCTGAGAGTAGCTTATGAAGCGTCAACGTGATGCCACTATAAAAAAAAGCAAATGTGATCCTAAACTGAATGTGGAGAATTGTATTACTGTAGCTGTCTAGGCACTGATGTGATCTCATCTGATGCATTCCACAGAAGTCTGAATACTTATATTCAAGAAATGTAAAACTGGAGCAGGTTCTGGAAGGTTTACTGAAATTATCAGAGGAAGAGATGGCCTGAAGACTTTATGTCCTCTTCATGGGGGAAGAACCATGAGCCAAAAGACACCAGAACAAATAGGTATAAACCACCTTTGAATGATTTCTGCCCAGAGATGAAGTTTTCATGACCAGAGCAACGAGGTTCCAGCACAACCTTTTGGAATAAGAACAGTCAGGGAAGAAGGAAGAGGAATGCTATTAAGTTAACTTAATACGCAAGTTTATCAAGCTGTTATGAAAACAGTTACACAGCACAATTGTGACAGCAGTGGACAGGACTGAAGTAAGCCAAGAGGAGCACTTGAATCCAAATGTGATCCCATGTCGACCTCCTGGCCCCCTCCCCTTGTCCCTTGAGCCCATATTTTACTCCGATCTGCCCACCCCGATCCTTCATCACAAAGGTATTCTCACAAATTGACTCTCAAAGGAAGATATGACAGTCTCTCTTGAAATGTCCACTGCATATATTTCCCAAACTCTTCCAGGACTGTTTGCTCCTCTGAATAAATGGCTTGGTTTTTTTTTTTTTTTTTTCCGGTAATCTTTTACAACTTAAAAAAAAGCCCTTATGAAGAAGAAACCACAGAAGTTTTTGCACTTAATTTGCATCTTCTTTGTCCCAGCCTAAATATAATTATTTAAAACATTTGCATTTTTTCCCCTTTTTTTTTAACCTGGAAGGTCCCTCTGAATCCAATTCCCAATCTTCCTTTACAAAAATGGAATTCCTAAGTTCTTTGGAAACTAAAAATAGAGAATTTTCCTGATGGCATTATCTTAAGTTTTTTCCTTTAGCTTCAATTAAATATATTAAAAAAAAAAAAACACCTCTACAACACTGTAATGGTACATGCTTCAATAACTGTGCAAATAAACTTGTGCTGGCTATCTGCTGCAACATTCCTTACTTAGTAAGAACAAAGCTGCCACTTCTTGAGTTCACTGACAGTTTCTGTCACAAGCATCTACTAATGCTTCTATAAAACTGAATAAGAAATCTCATTGTAAAACATAGCCCCAGCAGCACAACTTCAGCATCTTTCAACAGTAAACCTGAGCATAGAAGCATGATTTAAGCTGTTAGTATGACACATACAACAAAAAAGTAATTAATGTCATGAAACAGGTAGCAGCAGAGGCTCAGAATTAAGAGATGCAATACAAAGAGCAAAAAAATTAATTCCATTGTGTGGAAAACCTGCAGTAAGGAAGTATGAATAAAATCATCCATGGAAAATGTGTAATCAGAGTTGCCATCAAAATGAACAAAAATAAAATTCATAATGCATTACTTTCTCCATAGAAACAATTAATTAGCTGCCAACACCTTTAACAATATAATAGCATTGAACTTCATAAAAGCTTTTCCTGAAAAAAACACTGTAACACTTCTGTACAAAACCGAAGTTGTTGATTTGCTCCAGCCTTGGCTCAGTGAAGTCCATCTAGTGGGATCATTGCATCCATGTGGAACTCTCTGAAATTCAAGCAAGTTCTCTGCAAGTGTCAGGGTTTGTGTAGGAGCTGCTTACTGTAAGCTATGACTTCTCTTTACTTACAAGCGAGCAAAGCACAGTTTTCTGTCATTGTTCAGAAATGAGTCATCAGATCCAAACCTAAGGCCAAGCCTGGCCAAAATTCAGGAGGCTCTAAACCCATTTTGGATTTTGTTGGATAAACCTGGGCTGGCTCACATCCTGAGGAGCTCAAAATCGTCTTTGGAGATTTGAGCCTTAACTCTCTCTAAGCCTGCCACCACCATGCCATGCATGTGGCTGATGACCGCATTCTTAAGTAGCACATTGTGATTGGATCAGAAACATTGACCCGCTTTTGTTTTCAAAATGACAGAAAAACACACGGAGAAAATTTTCTGTTGACAGTTTCTTATAGGGAAAAGAAACATTAATTTTAGTGGTGCATATGTTGTTGCTGAAAATGTCTGTTTTCTGTGTGAAATGCCAACTTTTTAGTTTGGTGATTATGGGCTTATTTATTGTCTTCAGCTGTAAAAGGAAATTAAGGTCGCTTCAGATTATCTTGCTGCTTAATGGCTATGGTTATGAGTCAGAGCACTCTCAGACTCCCCTTTTGCTGCTAGGAACTTTGGCAAACGCTTGGGTGATTTTTTTTTTTTCCCCTGCATAGTAGCAGGAATGGGAAGTAATGTTCCATTCAATCCTTTCAGCTGTGACTACTATTAATTATTTTCAAGGTTTCCCTTAGGAAGACACTCTCACAGGAAACGTGCTCTTAGTCTCACCTATATGTGCAGGGTGGTTGTGTTTCTGGGAGGCAAATTACTCCAGGCTAAGGGAGAAAGCGAAAATATTTTTTCTGTGAATTTCCATGAGGGACTTGGTTTCAGTGCCAAAAAAAAAAAAAAAGAGCCATGAGGTCCTGACTACGTGAACACTGGCTAGGTTAAACGCTGGGCTCAGGCTGAAGATTAATATTGTCACAAGGAGGTAATAGAGCTTACTGAAAACAGCTATTTGGCCATTAATAGGGAAATATGCTTACCAGCATTCCCACAGGTCCTGCCCATGTAGCTTCAGCTGTTGCATATACATCACTTTTTATCTTTTGTTTTTTCATAATTCTCACAGCATTGTGAGTGAAGAGAAAAAGTACTCAAAACAAGCCACAAGCACCCAGCTCCCAGCTAGACTGGACACAGGCTGCTGGCAAACGCTGAGGAAAGCCGGGATCCTTCGGGTGTTCGGCTACTGAGCATCCCCTAGTGACTGGCTCTACCCATGACAGCCTCCCGCTTTTCCGAGCCCGCGAAAGCAGCACGGGGAAGAGTAGCCCGGTTTCTCAGAATCTGAACAACGAATTACTACAAGATTTACGAGAGCACTGACAAGCTACAAAATAAGTCACCGCTTCAAGAGAACAAGGACCTCTTTTTAATCCAAGTACGTATTTTGGATTAAAAAACAACTGGCATCCCCTGTTTTACCTACCAAAACAGGAACGGAAGACACTTCTACAGATAAATCATCTTCTAAGTTAAAATAAACTAATGACTTATAAATCAAATAATGAAACAAGGGATTGTTTGTATAGTTCCCCGCTGGATGCTACAGTACATTAAAAAATTTTACATTTCATAGAGAGATAACAATGTACTTGTTTTGGTTGTCTATGTGACTGCTTGCTGCGTTTGAACGAAGAGGATGGGCAAGCTTTGACTCAAGAAAACCCTGCGAGCTGCAGAGTTTGCTGGTAAACAAACAGGAAAAAATCATCTGCTTCGGCAATATGTGGGATTCTTTTTTTTTTTTTTTTTTTTGTCTTTCTCCCTGCAGCAGTAACTTTTTTTTCTAAATACTTTCACCAGCTTCAGGAAAGGGTGGGTTAGAGTCAGGGGTTTCCTGAGCCTTTTGAGAACATGGTTTTAACGTAGCCGTGTGTTCAGAAGAGCCCCTAGAGAGTCTTGTTTTGGAACACTCTGACGCCTACACATCATTATCTTTGCTACGTTTTGCAGTTTTGTGTGAAATTTATTTTTAATCTTTAACAAAACATGCCCTGTTTATCTTAAATTCAGAAAAGGTTTAATAATGTAAAACAAAATAACATTTTAAATAATAAGATTTACAATGAATGCCAAAACATTAAAGTATAAAGCAAGTTAACAAGAAAGGGCTTCTTAAAGATCAAAGAAAATGTGTTTATTTGATTTGATTAAAAACAAAAAGTACTTTCACTTTAACATGTTATAACTGGCTGTTGACAGAAACCAGTGAAAGAGCTTCCCAGTCCCCCAGGATAAAGGTTTTCTTCTGGTAGAGATTCACGTACTCAGAACAGATTGCCCACTGATATGTCAAAGGAATTATATGCTGAAAAGGCAGCAAAGGTACACTGGTAGTACAAAATGTGGTTATAAAAGCAAGTTTCCTTCGACAGCATACTCCTTCTGCTACTATGTAGTAGGGCTGATGGTGTAAATCAATGGGTATTTCTATCTTTCCTCCTTGATACCCAAAAAAGGTCTGGGAATAGGAAAGGTGAAAAGTACAATTCAAGTTAGTAGAAAGGCAGGATATATTAGCTCACAAACTGCTTTAACGTAGCAGTAGAGCTCCCAGAAGCGAGCTGGCTTCTGTAGAGCTTCTCTTACATGAGCAGAGGAGGTTGGTATGTGGCAGCTTTTGCCCCACCAGCCATGTTGTCCCTCTGTCATAATAAGTTTTAAGTCCACTGAATCCTCTCCTCAAGGATTCAATGGGAAATGTACAGATCTCTATGAAATTATACCAGGCTGGCATCCAGGAAAAAAACAAACAAACAAACAAACAAAAAAGCTAAGTAAATGAAATAGGAATTTTCTTTAAGTCAGTCTGTCTAAAACTTTATTTAATGAGGTTTGTTAATACCAGTTTAACTGTTAAGAGAGGATTTAAAACAGCATGTTGGGGTTTTTCTGTTTGTTTGCTTGGGTTTTTTTTTTAAAGATTAAACTCTTTCCTCATTTCTAGAAGATAAAAGAATCTATGGTCTAACGATCACTTGAAACCTCAGGGAAGTCTCCCAGCTAAACCAAAAAGACCAGACATGACATTCCAAAAATGCTGAGGTAAGAAACATCCAGAAAACATTTAAAACATTCTTACCTTTCAGACCTTCCCTACACAAAATGATGAAAAAGTCATTCTTTGAAAAGTAATAATTTGCAGGTTATCTTTAAAAGCAACATGTGAAATTCATCAGCCCAACTTCACGGAAGCAATTATTTTAGAGGAGCGGTAGTTATTTTCACACTAAACTTAGCATAATCTGGAGTATGTCCACATACTCTTTTAAGAGAGTCCACATACAGGAATGGCCTGTTTAGCAATCACAGTCACTGCATCTCACTTTCTACCCTGCTACCATCCATCACTTGGAAGATGCTTTCAGACTATCCAGACCTGCACACCAGCAACACTCCCTGAGAGGCCCAGGGCCTTGTGTGTTCAGGCTGCTGTGCCTGATGCAGTGTCTGTGAGCTCCTGTCTGCACTCGGGTGAGCCCAGCGCTGGGGGAAGCAGCCTTCAAATCATCTACAGTACAGAAGGAAGACATTACCTACTGCTTCTGGGCAGTCAAAGCACTCGTTGCTCACCGCATCCTCTCATTTCTGATCAAAGGTTTGGTCAGTCTGACAGTTACTCATGTAACTCCTATTACCTTACACTGGGGCTGTAGAGAGGAACGAGATACTACTCCAATCACCCACCATTGAGATGCTAACTGTAAGATCACTAAACCAAAGCTGGTTGTGAAAGAAATCAATCCTTGCTCCAATTCAAAATAATTGGTAATTTGATGAGAAAATATGTGGGATTTATGTTTATGCCTGGAAGCTTTCCCTAGCATGAAAGCCTTTAAAGGAAAACAAGATTTTTTTTTCAGTGTATGTTCTTTTATGTTATGCAGCCTAGACTGTGGATTGCAGTGATGTCAAAAATGCACATGGAGTGATTGCATCCTGTCTGTGTTCTGCAAGAATGACTTTGAAAGTTAGATGTTTCATGTCTACAGTCATATCCTGATCAACAAAGTCAGTCAATAAATAAATACATTTAGTGACAAACCTAGCTTTTTCTGTAAGCTGCAGTTAAACAGGAACTTGATTTGTTTTTTTGTATTCACAGCTATTCTATAATAATGAATTCAGCACCACAATATCTCAGTACCCATTATAGGATCAGAGAAACCTTTGTGGCACCCGTTTTCTTAGAAATTATTTAAAAACCCCAGTAATCCATTCTCACTCTTTTGAAGTCTTTGCTTTAAGCCTAAGATCTGAATACAAAGGGAGAGAACTTTGGTTGAGAATGTGGGCTTTTTTAAGTGGTGGATTGATTTTGGACAAAGAGAAAATCCATGTATAATGTATATTGATTTTTCAATAATGTTTTCCAAAGCTGAGTGTGCCATTACAACATATATAAAATTCCCACTTAAATAACACTTTTTGAGCAAGATGTCACATTTAATTGCCACATGTGAAATCTGTAGCACCAGGGCAATTTAGTGCAAAATCTTAAGGGGCTGAATGACCTGTACATCTCAGAAGAAATATCTCAGATAGATATACCAGACACATATCTGGAGCTATGCATAAAAATATGTGGAACTCTTCAAAAGACTGTTGAGAAATCAAAGTTCTTTAAGTGCAAGCTAATGCGAATTCCATTATCATACTGTTACTGTGACTATGAATACCTGCCACTAACACAGCAGCTTTAATCCACCATTCTCAAAACTCATTTCCAAAGAT
Organism: Ara ararauna; assembly: GCA_028858755.1. NCBI lineage: Eukaryota > Metazoa > Chordata > Aves > Psittaciformes > Psittacidae > Ara > Ara ararauna. The sequence continues at coordinate 112,312,537 of CM054378.1, read as the reverse complement.
TAACCTGCAGCAGGCACATCCCTGTCAGTCACTGACAGAGGACCAGGGCCCCGAGGACTGCCCAAGGTCCCTGATAGAGCAGCGCACCCTTACACCTCCTCTTCACACAGCGCTGCCCAGAGAGGCTGACCCAGCGCTTGAGGCCATGATTACCTCAGGACGCTGCCTGGTTTTGCTGCCTCTGGCTGTCAGCACTGTGACACTGCTGGGGTCACCAAGCTCTCTGCTTTTGCTGTCCGTAGCCCACTGGAGGGGACTGGTTTGACCACGAAGTGCACCCTTCACTCAACATTGCAATGTGGCTACCCCAGCCCACTGCGGGAAGCCATTGGCCAGCTCCAGCTCCAGCCAAGGCTGCACCAAAACAGCCAAGTTTTGCCTGCGTGTGGGAACAGCGCGGCCAGTCTAGGAGGCACCGCGTTGGAAGCGGACACGCCATGGCCAAGGCGGGCACAGAGCATGAAAAACCCCCCTCGCACCTCACACCACCTCCGACCACACCACCACCATCCACCTCCCCCCCTCCGAAACCCCGCCCCCCGCACGGCCCCACCGCTCCCGCCTTGCGTCTGACGCAGAGCGCCGGGGGCAGGACGGAAGTGAGGAGTTGGGGGGGGCGGAAGTGGCTGAGCGTGTGGGGCGAGATGGTGAGTGCGGGCCGGGGGCTGCGGTGGGGCTGGGCGGGGGTGACTGTGGGGCTGGGGTGGATCGGCGAGCCCCTGCCTGCCTCCGCTTCGCTGCTCGGCCCTCGGGGTCCCTGGAGGCGGCCATGGGGCCGTGCTGAGTCATGGGGGTCCCCCGCGGCCATGCCATGTACTTATGCGGCCCTCACTGGGGAAGAGGTGTCTCTTCCCGCGCCGCCCGGTCTCCCCTGGGCATCCTCATGAGGCCGGGAAAGCTCGAAGGGTGCGCGGCCGCGATTAAAGCTCCTTATTTGGGAACGGGGTGGACCCAGGGGGGCAGAGAGCCCTGGTGATCCCCAGCCTTTCGGTGTCAGGGGCTTCAGTGCCGCAGCCAGCGCGGCAGCTCTTGCGGACGGGGAGGTCGTGCCTCGATCCCCTGTGGTGCACAGCAGTGGTGTGGCCACCTGACACGGACTGGGCACTGACGAGACTGGAGAGCGTTACTTTTAGGGAGTATTTAATGGTTTTCTCCTTAAGTTTGGCTTTCTCATCTTCCAGGTACTGTATCTCCGTAATGCTCTCACAGCAATCTCAGAAGGGTCTGGTTAGGGTTGAGTATGTTAGTTTGCTGATGCTTTATGTGCGTGTAATAACAGGTATCTTATGTTTTTTCTAGTAGCTGTTAGGTTATCAACAGTTAAGATGTTAGTACAAAAGATCTTAACTATAAGCATGAGTTTTCTGTTGGATCTGCCAGTGCTGCTAGAGAAAACTCCTGTGCTGAACCAGCTCATCGCTGTCAAGATCCAGAGATTATTGCCATCACCTTCTAGAATTCATTCCACAGTGGTCTATTGGTGGAGCAGTTTGTGTGAACAGTCCTAAAATCACTTCAGTAAAATTGGGCAGATTAGCATGAACTTAGCTATCTTAGTTAAGATGGCTTTGCTTAGTCTGTGAAGGTGTTTTTTTTCTGGTCTGCTACAAGTCACTGTTTTTCCTTTGCCCTTTCAGTTAAGTGGTGTCGTAGACCACTTGAATATGCCTTGTCCTCTTTGTAGCAGCCTTAAACCATGGATAAAATCAATTTGATCCTTCTTGATTGTGTCTGTGTGAAGTGAATGAATGAATTCTCAGACTTTTCTGTCCTGTCAGCTGAGCATAATCTGCCTTCTTCCATTCCATCCCTGCAGCCCAGGGTAGAAATGAACAAGGGGGAATTGTGAGTTTAACTGTTTCAGACAGATCCTAAATTGTGTTATCAATATCTTTAGCTGTTATCAGACTTTCAGGAAGAATTCTGTTAGGTGGGGTTTGTGTTGTTTGTTTTAAAGAGACTAAAAAGTACATGGGTAGTTGTACATGGGTAGTTTAAAGAGTCTGAGCACTTTGTTTCATTTGCCTGGCCTGATGGCCCAAACAAAAGAGATTTGGTTCTGTTAAAATGATCCTCACTTTTTTTTTGTTCCAGGATTCCAGAGGTGCTGCTTCTCTGTTGAAGGATACTGTCCCAGTTATTGATTTTTCTTCTTCAGGATCATTTGAAGGTTATGATCTTCTGCGTAGAGGGTACGCTTTACTTTTTCTTGTCCAATTGTGCCACAGCTGATGTTGAACTTCAGATACAGGAAGAAAGCACATGTTAAATGTTGGCTTTTTAAAGAAGGTTCTTGGAAGGTGTGTCAGAAGACCTATAGCCTGAAGTGCGTGTATTTAATCAAATTGTATTTTAAGTGTGAATTTTCCATGAAACATCACTTCAAGAAGTAGATAACTTTATTGAACTTTTACCTGTGTGATACTGCTCTTTAGAAAAGAGATGTCAAAGTATTAATAATTATGAAATATATGCTAGTTTTAATATAGATGTATATGAGTGCTGTAGCACTGTGGGAAATGCTTAATTTCAGCATTATATAAAAAGTAAATATAGTAAAAACAGTGGACTTGGGTTTTGTCATTTTACATGAGTACCAAACTGCATGTCTTGGATAATAAATCTAAAATAAGTTCATGGAGTTGAAAACTGTGGACAATACAACTGTGAGTGCATGTGGGGGTTTGTGCTGTATTCAGCTGTAAAAGCTTGGACTTATGAAGTTAGATACCGTAAAAAATCTATGATGTTTTCATTTATTAATACTGTTTTATATTTCTGAAGGGGGTCAAGGAAAAAGCCTGTCACTTGGTTTTGTCAAACATAAAGGAAAAAAGATGCCTGAAATGTAAATGGTTTTTCTTCTGGTAGTGCTGTAGTTTGAGGTCTTATTTGCTGCTTCACTACTAAGCTTTTTTGTGTTTTTTTTTTTTTTTTCATAGCTCAAACTGTGCTAATTATGTGTCTCTGGGTTGATGTTTGTATCTGAGATTAGTTTTGGAATGCTTAAAATGATATCCCAGTTAATTTGAAGTTCAATCTCTTTTTTTGGTGTTTTTTTTTGTTTTTTTTTTTTGTTTCCTTGTATTTCTAGTTTTACAAGTGTGAAAAGTGAATTGGTGCCCAGCCACCCACTGGAACTGATAGAAAAAAATGTAAGTATAATATCAAATGCAGCCATCTTTACTCTTAACTAATTATGAAGTATAAATTAACAGTGTGGTTACCTGGACTGCTTTGTGTGTAACAAATCATGAGCAGAGTCTTGGTTTTAGTCGAATAAAGATGTTCAACAATAGTATTTTATTTATACAAATAACATCGCTGGCAAACATGTTTAACATCAACCTTCCACGTGTGACTTTCTGCACTTCAAGAATGTAAATGGGCTTCCAAGTTGGGATTTATGTAATAACTTTTAGATGACTAAACCTTACTAAGCTAATTTTGTATGCAGCCTCTGTAGTTAGGTGGGGGGCATACCTGTCAGTTCTGGAAGGCTGATAGAATCATAGAATCAAAGAATAGTTAGGGTTGGAAAGGACCTTAAGATCATCTAGTTCCAACCCCCCTGCCATGGGCAGGACACCTCCCGCTAAACAAGCCACCCAAGGCTCTGTCCAGCCTGGCCTTGAACACCACCAGGGATGGAGCATTCACAGCTTCCCTGGGCAACTCATTCCAGTGCCTCACCACCCTCACAGTAAAGAACTTCTTTCTCATATCCAGTCTAAACTTCCCCTGTTTAAGTTTGAACCTGTTACCCCTTGTCCTATCACTACAGTCCCTCATGAAGAGTCCCGCCCCAGCATCCCTATAGGCCCCCTTCACATACTGATCCTCCCATTTTGCCTGTAGATTTACCATATATCTTCATTTTCAGACTTTCAAGTCTGTGAACACACAAATATTTTCATTAACTTACTCAGTCCCATGTAGAAATTTTATGCACGGTTTGTACTAAGTATGCGCAATCTTGTCTGGCTTCGTCATTGCTTGTGGACCACTTAAGAGTGGACTGTGAACCATAGGTTGAAGGTAAGGGCAGACTCGAGTGACTGCCTTGTCTAAATCTGATTTAACTGAATCTCATCCCTGGTGCCTGTTTTGTCAGCACAGAAGAGTTGATGAATAAAATGTCCTGAATTAAAGGTGGTATTTGGATAGAATATTGCAAATTGCTAAGTTCTTCAGCATGATGAGGTCCAGTGTAGTGTCTAATATATTCTAATTCTAACCAGTGCTAGTGTTGTCTTGAGTTAAAGGGTGATGTTAATGTGACACCAACTTCACAAGCCTATTTCTGAATCATATAAATGTTTCAGAGCTATTTGTTAGCTGCTTTTTATAGCTGTCTGCTATAACTTAGTTTTTAACTCTGTTCTTGTTGTATGAAAACCTGCATAATTAAGATTACATGCTAGAGAGGAAAAAAATGACAGAAATAATTAGAACAACAAAAAATAATTTAAACACACAGGAAATATGTGAAACTCAAATTGGTTTTCCCAAATTTTTTGACTTTTTTTTCTGTAAGGCAAATTTATCCAAAAATTATTTTTTTGTACATTTGAATGGGAAAAGTCGTGGCTTGAGGTAGTAAAAGGTTATTTTTACTGCCGTAAATAGTAGGTTTTTCATGTAGCAGTAGCAGAAACCAAGTATTTGTTACCCGTCACGTAAATATATGTGGTGCTCTGTTTCCCTGCTTGATCAGAAAAGAAGTGTTTTGAAGTAGTCTTGTATGGCTAACAATAATGTCAATTGTGGTTTCCAAGTTTGTGTTCTTCCTTTCAACCAGACTGAGCTTCCAATTTGTGCTGCCAATATTGTAGAAAAGTAGTGCAAAACTACACCACTCGGTGGTGTTATATGTCCTGCTTCTCTAAAATAAAATAAAATTGCCGCTATTGATTTGTAATAAAATCCAGCAAAAATTCATTTTTGTTTCATAAAGCAAATACTACCACATCACTACCTTTTGTGTACATTTGAGACACGCATAACAGTATGATGTAAGTTTTACATAAAGCCTTAATGGACATGTTAATTTAAGTAGGATGTCACAAATCTCTTCTATGGCTGTACTTGAAATCAATTTTTTCTAAACTTGGTGTTGTTTGTGATAGTTCCAGTTAAATCACGATAAAACAAACTTTGCCACGCTGAGAAATATTCAAGGACTCCATGCGCCTTTAAAGCTGCAGATGGAATTCAGAGCAGTGAAACAGGTAGGCATTTTTATCCAACTTGTGTAACTTAAGCCCCTTGTTTATCTTGGAACATGCTTTCGGAGAGACATCTTTCTCTGTTGAAGTACCTTATGTTTCCGAATGAAATTATTTCACTGGACCACTTTACTAAAACGAGCTAAGCAAACTCTGCAATTAATAGTCCCCAGAACAGCCAATATGCTGAAGATTTTCAGCTGCTGTTGTTGTTTACTTGGTGAAGTGCTCCAGCTTTTCTGTTGACTAGCTTCCTGTAAGGCTTCAGAGAAAAGTAGGAATAATTGAGTATTAATTCTTAAAATTAATACTGTCCTCCATGGAAGGGGAATCTCTGCACCTGTTGGGAAAAGAGATTTAGAGGTCTGAAACAAGCAGTTTGGGAGTGGATATAGAGGTAACATGAAACCTGAAGCAGTGCTTATTTTGTTCTGCAGCCTTTCTTGTAGATAGGGGAAGTCTAAGGGAGTTAAGTTCAAAGGTTTTAACTCTTAGTTGGGAAGTTATGTCTGTCTCCTTTTCCTTCCTATCTCCTGGTATGGAGAGTAACCAGAGGGAGGCCGACTTTTTCTCTTAGGAAACATAGAAAGCTCATTAGTCCTAGCTTTATTGGCTTTTTGAAGGTTGTCAAACTATTAAGAGTTGTTTTTCCAAATGGGTTAGAGCAATTCTGTACTCCCTTCCAGTGGATCAGGTGCTACTGAACCACAGTCAGCTGCATTAAACTTGGCAGAAATTACTGGTCCTGAAGATGTGAAAGTCAGACAGGATGTATGAAGACATTCTTTGATTTCAGCTGTGCTGTCTCGTGACTTAGGTGAGCGCACGGCAGGATATGAGGCAGGCAAGGGTAGCCTGCTAATTTGTCTCAGGTATTCTTGGGTGATAAATGGAGGAAACATGTTCTCTTGTGCTTTAATTTCACTTGCGTAGAATATTTTCTGGAATAGTGTATTTGAACTTCTAACAATTGTACCAGTACTGCTATGGAAATCTTCAACCTATATTCTGTGTCAGGAGATAGCTACATGCTAGTTTTATGGTAACAGTACATGTACATGATAAACTGAAGTTATCACTATTAGTAGTGAATGAAATTGTAAGTGCAGATATGCCATTCTCAGAATATTTAGGATCTGAATGCTATGTGTACCACTCAATTTTTTTGTAATACTGTGACTGAAGGGTATAGAAGAGTGTTTAAGGTAACGGGGAGTGGACTGGAAGCTTAAAAATTGGTAGGGGTCACGCAAATAATTATGGTTTAGATTAACTGTAAGGAGGATTATGTTTAGATGTGAAAACAAATACAGCTTTTCCACTGACATTCCTGACTTGTGTCAGAGATGTAGGAAACTTGGAATGTGGTTTTCAAACCCTGCAGTATATGTCGGTTGCCCAATACCAACCTCAAGGTTTAGATGCGTTTGTTGCGATGATCCTTCCCAGCTTTATGTGGTAACAGAGGAGGACAACACCCCTCTTTTTTTATCTTTATGCTATTTGCTGTAGTAGCTACACTGCAGTGAAAGCCACAAATCTAGTGAAAGGTTGATCTTCTCAAAACAATAGATGGTGGTGTTCTAGGTTTTGCTATCTGTGTGTGCCAGCAGTTCTCTTACTTCATTGTTGCTTTTGAAGGAAGAAGTAACTTTGTCTGTTGCTTTTCTCAGTCCCTTCAGTCTGAGAAATCCAAATATAAACTCCCTTCAATTTCAGACTTGCAAAACCCTTTTCTTTTTACAGGTCCAGCGCCTCCCCTTTCTTCACAGCTCAAACTTAGCACTGGATACTCTGAGGGGAAATGATGGATCCATCAGTTTTGAGGATATCCTTAATGGTAAATACATTGTTTTGAATGTTATGGAAACATTCACAGTTCCCAAATTTTACCTTTAAAGTTCTTTGCCTCTATGGAATAAGAGAATTAAACACAAAATAGAAAAGAATTAAGTTCCTAAAGGCAAAGAAGCACTGGGGGAAGCAGAAATGTTATTCAGCTGCTAGTTGTGTGGAAGTGTCTCTGAAATAATGAGTAAGCCAGGATTTGCTTGTAGGCTAGGTTTCTAAAGGAGTAGATTATGCACTAATGTTATATGCCTGTTTCCCCTTAAACTTTTGAACTACTTGTGCAGACTTTGACAGGTGGAGGTTACAAAGATACAAAGTTTTTATAAGTTCTATAATTAAAGAAAAACTAGAGGAGAGATCCTGAACTAATGAACGGGAGATGTAACGGGAGTACTCTCCCTGAAGTGAACTGTGCAGTTGGCAGTTGTATGGTAGCCTGCTGTTCACTGACGGTCTGTTATATGTGGAATAGAATAAACCTGGAAAAATGGTTTAAAACAAGTATTTCTTTATAGCTGGTAGCTAAGGGCGTGGAAGGAGGCAGTGGGTATACTGAGGTGGGATTAGGGAATTGAAAAAGCCAGGAAGATGGGAAACTGGAAATAATGGAGTGATAAATGAGAATCTGGAGGCATGAGGTAAACCTGGGATTATTTTCTGGAATGGATTTACAGGGGCCAAGGGAAGGAATCATGAGTTATTGTGGTAGAGCAATGTCAGACGTAATTTATAGGAATTTGGTTCTTTACCACTCATTGCTCGCAGCAAGCTGTCACATATTTATATAGTCCTAAGGAGTGAGTGAGTTAAAAGTGGTATTGATAAGGTTCTATTTATCATCTGGGGCTGGATTAGATAATTTTGGTGTGTCTGGAGTAATCTGAGGCATAAATATGCTTTATGTATGGAAGGAAAACAAGCCACTACACCCACAGGGAGAGGTATATTTCTTCCAGAGTGCAGTCACAACCTTTTTATTGTGGGTTTCTCTTTGTTTAGTGGTGGGTTTTTTTCTGTGTGTTTTGTTTGTGGGTTGGTTTATTATGAGTGGTAGTATTTTGATTTTTTTGTATGGTAAAGTACTTCATGTTGTCAGTATTGGTATCTTTTGTGTCCTCTTCATGCTTCTTGATAACCTTAGTGTACAGTGGCTAATGTAAGCCATACTTTACAGAATGAAGGAGATCTTGGACATATTTAAGGACATAGAATTTCTGTGAAACAAGGCAGTTAGATGGAGAAGAGAAACCACGAGTATGTCCCAGCTAATAAAAGGGAGGAGTGTGAGCTCCTGTTGTGCAGAGAAGTTGCACTGGAAAAAGATGTGGGACACCTGTGGGATAAAAGCTTCACCCAGACTTGAATTTTCTTACGCACAAAACTCAGCTTTGAGATTCAGGTTATGGGAGACTGTGCTGATGTAGAGACCTGGTTGGTTTTACTTGAAGTGTGTGTGTGGGTCTTTAGGAAAAGCTGTTCCACTCTAGGTGTAATTGTTACCTGATCATTGCTTTCCATAGAGACCTGTGAGTTACAGACCTGCTTTGTGCAACACTTAAAAATAAGTAACTGTTGTAATAAGCTTTAAAGATCAGGGGAAAAAGGTCATGTTAATAGTTACTGTTGGTCTGTGTAACTTTGTAAAAGCCTCATGCTTTCAACTTTTTTTTCCAGATCCTTCCCAGAGTGAGGTTATGGGAGAACCACACATGATGATGGAATATAAGCTTGGTATATTGTAACAAAATGTACTCCACAAAAATGTTTTGTGTGTGTCTCTCTACTGCAAATCTAAATACATGATACCCTGAACACTGACACTCACAGTGTTAAGTAGTCCTACAGTTATTATTTGCCTTCCTTGATGAAAAGGCACATTAAATGTTTAAAGTCTACAAACTGTCACTTATATAAATGTCCGGTAATTAGGTAGTTTAAATAATATGTTTTCATACACTGCTCAGGACAATAGCTTCTTAACTATGGAAATGCTATATATGCATAAAAGAAATCCAGAAAATACCCATGCATTTTAAAACTGATTACCGTAGGTAAATGCATGTAACAGATCTTCTTGCAGAAGAAATTTGTTAGGGGGAAAAGAAGGTGTTTTCCATTGAGTAACTCTTTGTTCATGACAATTTCCATACACTTTTTAAACTATTGAATAAAAGTTTGCTATAAATGCTTTTGCGTTCAAAGATATATTTCATCATAAGTCCTGCTGCGTACAGTTTATCCCTTCCCTGTTGACAATTTTGTGTGACTGAGCCATTAAGCTTTTATGTGGAACTGGAAGTTGCCACTGTAAGAAGGGAGCTAAAGGTCTGGAATTGTTTTTTATCTGTGTCCCTGAGAGGATGTTCTGGTTTCTGAAAGTAGAAGCAAGCTGTGCTTGGAGTCTAAAGAAGGTGCTTTAAAATCCATTTGGGAATGTAATACCAAAGAGCACTCTTAGACTTGGTATTTTAGTATTTGGAGGTTAAGAAAGAGCGCAGTGCCTAATTATGGCAGTACCTAATAAAGCTGCTGCAGTGAGAAAATGAAGATGCAGTGCTAGTAGATGACAGATACAGAGACAACTTTTTTTCTGGGTTTACCAAAATCACATCTTAAGTAAGAGCCAGTTAGACCTGTACTTAAATACAGCTTTTAAAGGAGCAGGCCACTGAAAGGGGTTTGTGGGCTTAAGTTGAGGGGTCATGTGTAATTATATTTGGGATTGTAACCACTTTTCTGATGTTGTACATGTGTATATGTCATAAATCCTGCAAGGCAGCTAATGTGATGTGGCTTATTAGGAGGAAAAAAAAAGTCTGGTTCAAAAGATGTCATCTCTTGTCATAAGTGGGGAGCTCTAAACAATATTTTTAAGACAGGAACTGTCTATTCAGCAGGCTTTAATGACTTTGTTAAGCTGCCAAGTGCACTTAGTGTTCTGTTGTAGGTAATTTTAGCAGAAATGTTGCTATAAACCTTTTTTCACAATCCCAAACATCTTGTGTGCTTAAAGCTGCCATAAATTCCCTATCCTTGTGGGCCAAAACGTCTAGTTTTTGTCCTGTAAATTTTACAATGCTTTTATGTTCATCTGTTGCAAAACATTGCATCAAATTAAAACACTGAGATGACACAGTATGAGACACATTACCAGTGGTTTTATATTTAGACTTGTTTTATGCAAGAAGTGAAGCTTCTAAAATTATTTCACTTGAGAGTTGCAGAGATTAGAGGCTTGTGCTACAAAATATAAGTTATTTCATTTGTATTTTTTGCCCTATTGAGATTAAATATAGGACCAATAAATTTGTGAGCCATCCAAAAGTTGTACAGAGTTACTGGTACCTTGTAGCTCCTTGCTTCAGTGTGTCCAGCTAACTGGCCTTTCCTGCTGTTGGTTAAAAGATTAATACTGTTGTGTTTGAGCAAAACTACATTAAAACAAGTAATTTAACTAGAGTTTCTCACAGGTTACAAGGTGTAATTTCAAGGTAGTTTTGTTCATTATAATCTTGGGTGAGATCAAGACAAATTCAGAGCGAGGAGGTTATGTCGTACATTATATCTGCAAGGAGGCGAATTTTAGGGGTAAGCCAGGCTGAAAAGCAAATGGTATGTGTAAGAGACATCCAAGAGCAAAGGGCATGTGAGGGAAGCACTTGCAGATCCACTGGCCATGCAGATGCAACACAAGCCTCCACTTCTTGCACAAGCAGTGCTCTCCCTGCTGTGCAAATCCCCATCTCTTTTTGGTGCTGGTGTTTTGGAAAGCACCCTTCCCTCAAAGTGCAGGAGGAAGGCAGAAGCACATCTTCCCCCACTGCTGTTTGTTATGATCCTAGAATGCCAGGTGGGAAAGGACCTCAAGGATCATCTGCTCCAACCTTTCTAGGGAAGGCATGACATGGACTAAATGGCCCGGTACCCTATCCAGCTGAATCTTAAAAGCATTCAACGCTGGGGAATCCAACACTTCCCCAGGGAGGTTATTCCAGTGGCTGAGTGTTCTCATTGTGGAAAATTTTCCTAGATGATGCCATGGTGCTGATACTTCTGTTTACATAAATGTTCCTCCACCAGCCATCCCATTGGCCATTTGTCAAAAACTAAGCAAGAATTACAAACACAACAGAAGTGTTAGAAAAACAAATTTAATTATTAATGTCAAAATAACTTGCATTTATATAGAAATAGAACAACTATTATAAACTTGGAAGATTTTAATAATCTGAAGTGCATTAGTCCCTGGTTTCCTCAGCTTGCACCATGCTAAGTGCTTTAACAACACAGTTCATGTCCTTCATGTTTTTTTGATCTAAACTTACAGCTAGTTATTAATACTGCACCTTCCAGAAATGCTTTGCAAATAGCAAGTTCTTTGTACACCAAGATCAAACCATAATAAAGCCATTCCTGAAGTGTACATGCTTGTTGTCATTTGCACCAATACAAAGCCACTGCAGAACTGGTGTGCTTTGTTGCCACCTTCTGAATGCTGTCAGAGGCATGCACTGCAGCAGAGGAAGTGAAGGCACACACTCCTACTTCATTTGCTTTCCTTTTTCAGGCAGTTTTGTGTGAAATAGTTAATTTCATAAAGCCTAACAGAACTGCATAATGAAGAGGCAAGGAAGACAGTGTAATCTTTGTGCTGAAATCCTACACTAGTGTTCTCTTAATCTCTCAACAAGTGCTCATTATATTTTGGACCCGCTGATTATTGTAAAACTCAGTTCGCTTCTGCAACAAGTTGGCAGCAACTTGGGCAGCTCAAGGGAGGAGAGATATGCAGTTTTATTTACTGGCTAGTGTCTAAACTTTAATTGCCAACATCAGCATTGGTAGTTCAACAAGTGTAAGAGTTGGCTATAGCTATTAGCTGTGTAAATATTCGTTCCCCTGCCCTGGATAAACAGCACTGTGATCATCAGTGACAGGGAGGCAGTGGTCTGCATAATTTCAAATCATAGAATAGTTAGGGTTGGAAAGGACCTTAAGATCATCTACTTCCAACCCCCCTGCCCATTTAAACCCTCTTTACCTTATCAAGCTTCTCCATGATCACAATACATAGCTTGGAAAAAAAAGCTATCATTCAAACAAAAAGGATGTACAGTAGTATCATCATGAGGTGGTACTGGTATTTCTTGGTGGAGTACTGCTGAGAAGTTCTTCAGAAGTACTCTTCGTATGATGGATATTAATGGCTGTAAGCAGGTCATTGATTATAAGCATATGCTATGTCTGTCTTCATTTTTACACTACACTCTGTGCGTGTGTAGTCAGTTCACGTCATAATTGCTTTCCTAGAGTTTTCCTTGTGTGAATGTCAACCACTTTACCTCATTTTGACTTCTCTACCTAATCTGTTTTGGGGGATGAGAGTCTTACGCAACCTACCTGTGCTTTCAGGGATCGGAGCAGCATTGGCTGTCAAACTCTCACAGAAAAAGCACATTGCAATGGTCCTTAACGTGGTGTTTTATTTACACTTCTGTACGTTCCAGAAGCTAATACTCTGAATAATTTCCTCTTAAAGATCTCAAGCAAAAAGGTGAAGAGTCAATGCAGAAACCAATTCCTAGGTTTGGTAGCCTCACCAGTTTGCAGTGTGGCCCTGGGCAAGTCACTTGTCCTCTCTTAATTTCTCTTTCTCTCTAACAGGGAGGATAATATCTATTGTGGAAAGAGATTCTTAATAGCATTTATGAAGTGCTTTGAAGATGAAATGCTGTTGAAGTGCTCATAAATTATGCTGCATTCATTGCACGATGATTAGATGCATGATTCAGATTTGGTCACCTCATTTCAGGGTTGTTAAAAGCATAATCAAAGACCCACTGCAAAGAAATGCTATTACAGCTTTTCGCTAGAAGAAACATTTAAGCCAAGTACAGCAAATTAACTAGAAAACAAGGAGTATCTGTGGGACAAAAAAATAGGTCTTTGTATCCAGACCCTAATAAATAGAAAACTATAAAAATAAATGTGCAATATGGCCTCTGCAAATTGTAGGCATGGGCCTAGCTTCACACTTTGCAAGCTGGAAATAAGTATGACATGTCTGTGTGAAAATCCATTTTAAGAACTGAGTCAAGTCACAGGCAAGGTCCACACATCATACATTAAACTTGCACCGACACTCTGCTAACTGTGGAGCGGTAAGTGCTTACAGCAGGTGCAAGTACTACCTCCAGCTGGGTTACTTTCTGAAAAATATACTGTTTAGTTGAGTCATTTTAGATAGGTTTGGAGACTTCACCAGTAAAATAGGCCTATTAAGATGTACACAGTGGACCACATCCTCAGCTGGCATGAACTGCACTGGCTGCAGCAGAATTGCCATCACCTTGTGAGTTTTCCATAGAATCAACCAGGTTGGAAAAGACCTTTAAAATCACCAAGTCCAACCTTTACCTCAGGGCTGCCATATCACTAGGGGTCTCATCTACATGTTTTTTGAGCATTTCCAGGGACAGTGATTCCACCGTTTCCTTGGGCAGCCTGTTCCATACCTAATCACTTTCTTAGTGAAGAAATTTTTCCTAATATCCAATCTAAACTTCCCTTGGAGCAGCTTGAGGCTGTTACTTCTTGTCCCTCTCTCCATTCTTACCTTCATGTAGTTGTAGGGAGTAGATAACCTTATCTCTGTCATCACCCCACTTAAAATGATGCAAGATGTATCTCAATCCACAGCTGACATTCTCAAACTTGGGAAAGTGTAAGTGCAAAGAGTATCATCCTACCTTATTGTTTTTTTCTTTTTTAATTCAAGTTGAAAGCAGCATTAAAATCTCCATTGCCAGCCTATTTGCCTAGTTAAGTATAACAGCTAGCTTTATTAAAGTGCTAAAAAGAGACTGGATATAGAGTGCTACCAATTTAGTGCTTATTGCTGCAGGGCCACTTTGAGATTGCAACTGCTGTGCTCTCTCTGTGTTCTCTGTACGACATAATGGTTTCTGCCACTGCATGTCGGATTAGAAAACCCAAGTAGGTGAATCCTTTGTTCAGCTATCAACACTTTCTATGCTGGATACTTCTTCAGATACAAGCAGAGCCAAGTCCTCCTCATTCCAGCTTGTGCATAGAAGCCAGCTGTAGACACAGATAAGACATATATCTTTAGCTGAGATAGTTGAGGGTAGCATGCTGATTCAGCACCACCAAATGCGCTTGATAACTCTGTTATGGCCATCTTCTGTGGCACAAAGCTTTTGAGGTATCCTAGTAAGCAAAAGCAATGACAGTGCTTGCCTCTATTACACCAGTTACACAATATCATTACTGCTATCTTTGATAAGCACTAAATGACTGATTTATTAGACTGGAACAACTATCCTTTCTGGTCTCAAACAGTAACATTGCATTACAGAATCAAAGATTTTAGAGAAAGGTTACTGAAAGCATAGAATGTCTGAAACATGAACGGCAGAAAAGAAAAACAACTTTCAAAAATTCATGGTGATGATGGATACAGTTCTGATTCCAGGATAGACTAACTGATGGTAAATACCTGTTGCATTCTGCACAGAAGAGTGCTTTCTTAATTTGCTCTACCATACAGCACTCAACTAAACCTTTTGTTAATATAACTGAATTCCTCTTTTTATTACTCTACTGAAAAGTATTCTCCACACACACAAGAATCCTTTGGGTCTGAGACCCATCACTACCTCAGTCTTTAATTATCATTAGTGCAACTTAGAATCATAGAATGATTTAGGTTGAAAAAGACCTTTAAATGGAGTGGCCCAAAACTGAACACAGGATTTGAGGTGCAGCCTCACCAGTGTGGAGTACAGGGGGTCAGTCACTTCCCTGGGCCTGCTGGACACACTATTTCTAAGACAAGCCATGGCACTCCTGGCCTTCCTGGCCACCCTGGGTGCACTGCCAGCTTCTCTGAATAGACTGTGTAAAACAATGTAGTGAGGCAGGCACAGACTTGAAATTATGTGAAACGTTCTAAATCTACAGCATTATCATTGCTTATTTAAAACTTAAAATGCAGCTGATGTAGAGATAAAGGTGATTGAGGTAAAGCCTAAATATTAGGAAAAAAGATGAAAGCGAAGGTACCACCCTCTTAAGAAAAACAGCTTTTCTTTCCTGAGTATAAATCTATCTAATGAAAAGTTATCCTCCTGTCATTTAGATCTATGTTCTAGCATCCTAAAAAGACATAATTTATATTGGATATAATTTAAAGTGAACTTCACTGTTGTGAATACTCATGAATAATGATATTTCACTGTCAGTGTTACTGGGTGGTCATTAGGTATGATTAGATGTAAAAACTAGAGGCATATTTTTTAAACATGTCTAGAGGTTTATTCGTATGAGCCCTTACGTTAGTGCAGATCTTTTACAGATTTTAATACCACTGGGTCACAAGGTGCCCATGACCAAGGATCAGGACAGATAGCTTTCCATTAAATTCACTGCATTATTGGTGATGTTTGTAACTGTCATTAACACCTAGAAGAGCTCAGATTACAAAATTAAACTCATGCCTTTCAAGTGATCTGTTATTTTTGTTCTCCATGAAAGGCTTTCCTGTAAGAAAGACCATGTAAAGGTCTCAAACCAAGGGACACACACAACATGCAGTCAAGGGCACAGTGTAGTACTAGTAGTACATTCAGGGTAGATTTCAGTTTGGGGGAATTAGGTTGCAAGTTCACAGAATAGTAGGTCGATCAGGGCCAGAATGGGACTGGTGATGGGAAATCTCCAGCAGAGGTGTAGGGGTGTAGGTGTTGGAAGAAAAAGAGTGAAACTAGAGCACACTAGCAAATACTGGAGTTTAAGAACTGCTGCACTAAATCATTCGGCTTCAATGCATGTCAAAACAGAAATTACTGTCAAAAGCAGCCAGAAGCACCCTCTTGATCCATACTTACCATAGGGAAGCCAGTGGAATTAGACAAAGGCCTGCTGACAGGAGGAAGCTAAAGCCTGAAAACCATGCAACAGTAGCTGCATAGAGAATATTAAAAACTGAAAGTGAAATAGTGCCGACCACAACTTCTAAACAGGCAATGCAAGCAAACACAGCACCTGCCAAAAACAAATGGATGAATTACAAACAAAACAATATAAAGCCAAACCCGCTTCAAAGTACTGAAGTTTTAAAACTTATTTTGAAAGATCTAGCTACAGTAGTTTAGCTGGTATGCAAGTATCAAGCACCCAACTATCATATGTCTTCACTCTCTTCCGTGGGAACTTCTATAAAAGACTTGGTTTTTTGAATGAAAAAACCCCCAAACAAGCAAACAAACAAACCCCAAAACCCAAAAAAACAATTTCTCTGATCGAAACCATTTTTCTTTGCTACTTTTATGTAACCGTACCTACTCTCTTGAATCTGCTTATTACATGTTCACCCCCATTAACCATGTTCACATCTAATCCCTTACCTTTTTCCATTCTCCTCTAAAATTTCACTCTTTCCTGTTTCTTCCTTCTCTAATCTTTACTCTTACCTGTGGAAAAGGCTCTGATGCAACAAAGACTGCTGGTTCAGCACATAACCATCTCCACAGATTTAAAAAGAAACAACATTTTTCTTGCACTGAACTAACCATTGGAGTGTCAGTCTACCCCATCAGTGTCTTCTTAAAACACATTTTCCCAAGATGCATTCATATTCATGGGGCCATAAACAAAATCACAACAGGTAAGCAGAAAAGGATGACCAGTGGCAACCTGATTCCTGCATCAAGCTACTCAAAGAAGCTAAAGCCCTGAAGAATGCCAACAAACTACAAAACCAGTGGTGTATGTTAGCATAGTTAAGTACAAAGAGATATTTGGTTTAGTGTGTAAAGATACATCTTTTAAAAAATAAAACCAAACTAATTTGGAGAATGCTTCTAGAAAGTTTATGCTCCTCAAAAGCGAAATACGGGATACTAGAGCCACACTTCGAGACCTAACATGCTTTTTTTTCTGTGTTTCATAAGGAAAGGACTTTGATAAGTAATCTGTTACATCTTTTAGGGCATGTGAGCCCCAGTGAAGCCAAGTACATAGCTCAGGATCCAAATGTAATTGTTTTCAAGTGCTTCGAAGGTTGACTGCCCACTGCTTACCTTTCTAAATTGTTAAGTGTGACATTGACTGAATAACAGAAATATCTGCCCCCCCTGCATGTCAAATCTTGTGAATGTAAAAGCACTTGTAAAATCACAGCAGTATAGAGCACTCCTCTGCTTCAAATTGCTCATGGTCTTTATTTTTAAAGCAATACCTCCTTTGAAGGTCGAAACTTGCAGTAGTTTAAAAACATGTTGTTTATATTAAATCCAGAAACAAAATCCATGAATATCATGACACAGGGTCATATTATATGGAACTTGAAAGCAAAGCAGTCTTAAAATGCCAATATATATCTGTTTGTTTAAAGGTAATCTTGGTGCATCTTTGTTCTGAAATAGCATATTATTATATTGTTTAAAACCAAATTCTACTCACCCTGTTCGCCAGCAAGAACCACTTTTGACAGCATGGCTCGAAGAACAGGAACAGGCATAAAGCAGAGCAAAAATGGTACTCTTACTGTAAGACAATGAATCAGTCATAAGATATTGAAGTAAAAAAAATTATGGTATTTTATCAATATGAATGTCATATACTTCTGAGTGCTCAGTTTCCCATACAGTAAAAGGCAATAGAAAAGTCAAAGTGCACTGAGACACAATTAGCCAAGTGCAGAGAAATAAGTAAATCTAGTATATCCATAGGGACTTAAACCAAATCATAAGCAAGTAAATCCATTCTCTCTCCACACATTAACATTTTAGTTATATCTTAAATCAGTCTGACAAACCTTGTATATTTTACCTCTCTATGACCCTTTCAAGATGATAAGTCCAGTATCTACCAATTGCACTCACTACAGATAGCATAGCAGTATTTTCATGTATGTTGTTGACCATGAAATAACTGATTCCAAACTCACCTAAAAACATGAGCAGGGTAGTTCTGGCAAAGGCAGCCATGACC
The DNA here is from genome assembly GCA_028858755.1 of Ara ararauna. NCBI lineage: Eukaryota > Metazoa > Chordata > Aves > Psittaciformes > Psittacidae > Ara > Ara ararauna. The sequence continues at coordinate 112,294,442 of CM054378.1, read as the reverse complement.
ATTCCTCCAATGTAAGAAAATATCCCAATAAAGACAATATAAATGTCTTTGAGACATTTAGAAAATAAGTAAACACCAAAAAAACTGGTCAGAGAGATAGAAGTGGAGGCAGCTGCTCCATATCCAATGTATACTTCATCCCAGCAGAGTGGCTCATCTAGTTCATACAATGTAAAAAGTGAACTCCCACCAGTGGCAGTAAACAAATACATCATAAATGCAAAAAGCAACACAATTATTAAAATTCTCTTCTTATAAGGGGCAGCTTTAAAAAGCATGTACACTCCAGAAAATGTCTCTTGAAGAAGTTCTTTACAGGATCCTGGTGCCTCATGCTGGAATTCAGATACATCTACTGTTTCTTCCAGAAAAAATATAATATAGATAATATTAACAACATGAAGCAGAGATGCTGTCACAAATGTCCAGGTAAAGCCTATTCCTCTTAGAATATAGCCAGATGACAGTCCTGCCAATCCAGACACAATTCCAAAAATCAAATCCACCACAGCTATTCGTGTTGTTTTCTGCTTCTCATCCTGACACACATCTGCTATATAAGCAAAGCCTCCTCCAAGGAAAGTTGCTATACTCCCAAACAGTCCACTAATAAATGCAACTACAAATAGGATAGAGAGTGACAAGGAAAAATATGATATTACAGCGAGACAAATATTAGCAACCAAAGTTCCCACTGATGGTAAAACTAAAGACCTTTTGCGTCCCTGGCGATCCCCGTTAGCTACAATGACAAAGGCAACTATAAGGCTGGGAACTGCCCCAGTTAAGTCTAACTGCATATTAAAAACAGAGGCTTTTTCTTGAACTACCTGAAAAGAGAAAACAAAAATCATTGTAAATACTATAATACATCGGAAAAAAAAAAATCATATCATCTATAATAATATTAGGCTTGTATAATGATTAGCATGCAATATAATGAATAGCACAGTACATGTTTATGGATAATAAATTATGTTATTACAAAACAGAATACATACAATATAATTCTATCAGATTATGTGACATAATATATTATGCTGTTATAAAATACAGGAATTATGTTTATGAGAATTCATATTACAGTAATTGTTAAAACAAGGGAATTGCATATTCAAAGACTCCTGCTTTTGTAATTTTACCTTCAATATTCCTCAAACATACCCTGTTACATTTTAAGATAGAACTTGCTTCTTAAGATACAGACTTACTCTTGACAGAGAAGTTTCAATGGAGGCAAGACAACAATTCTTTTGAACATGCATTTACAAGAGCACTAACAGTGCTGGTGCTTACACGGTAACTATCTCCTTCAGTACAAGGTATGGCAAAAGGACAATGTGTCTATTTTAATCCCTTGGAAATTGGTTGTAAAACAGACTTTGATTGGGGAACACACCCAATGCCCCCTACTCACAGGAGATCATTTTCCCTCCAAAATAATTGTACTGAGAGAGGTTACAAGAAACAATCCACTGACTAGCACATCGTGCAAGTAAACAGATCAGCAATTGCTCTGACATCCCAGTGTACAACATTAATAACAGCAGCCGCAAATGTGAAGCACAGCATTAAAAATTATACTGACTCACAGATACGTAAATTAACTATTCTTTAAAACACTGGAAAGCTCTGGGTTCAGAAACTGTCCAAATCCATGTTGTCTCTGTAGATATGCTACAGTTGGTATTCAAATTCGGAATAGCAGCTAATACTATGACAATAAACTGTAAACATCCATTATGGGAAAAATGTATTTTTAACAGAAGTATAAAAATAAAATACAGCAGAAAAACAACCTGTTTATGGAACAGGAATGGCTGCAGAAAAAAGAACTAAAGAAAAGATTATAATAAGAAGAAAACCCATTATCTTGTTATGAAGCCAGCTGCTAACTGATGCTCAGCAGGCCAATTCAGATCTTGCTTTCAATGCATGGATGCAGGCTAGACAGACAGAGCCATGACAGCCTTCTCAAAGACAACCACCTGATCAGACAGAAGAGTAGCAGGGGAAAAGGTAGTAACCTCATTCACACAAACCCTTTACTCTCTGTAAGATAAACTTTTAGATGCAGAGAGTAAAGTCACTCTGAAAGTTTTCTGAGGTATCCCACTGACTTGGGCAGATGTTGCACTCATCAGTCCACAGCAGGTACAGCCATGTAAGTCTTCCCTAGTCATTCTCAGCCTGTATTCAAGCCATCTATATGCCACATTTCAGGTCTTTCCTCTGCAGCAAACATAATCCTCACTGAGTAGCATTCAAAAGATGCGAGAATGCTAGAATTTCCAGGAATGTACTTTGGGCAATTTTTAACGCTGCTGAATGCTATATATACTCATATTTATAATTTACAGACAAAGAGCATGAGTTTCTGGTTAAATCTCTTCCTTTGTTTACAAGATACCAAGTTTTATTGCAAGATGAAAATTCAGTTGATTCCAAGGCCCTCAGGGAAAGCACTCAAGATCCCCAGCACTGTGGAATCTTTTACTCTTTCCATGGTATCTGACTACCTTAGAATTTGTGAGGGATTCATCCACTGGCTAGCACTGTTGTCACCCTGAAAGGGGCAAAACCATAAAGACTGAGCATACGAAGATGGAAAATGATATTCTGATCTTTAACTGGTTCCCTGCTGACAAGAACACTTGATGTAGTTGCAGGCATTGCTTCTTTACTAGGATCATCATGTTCAAAGACATGAACATCAAACAAATGCTAATATATTAGAAATAAAACTAAATATTATGTATCATCTTAACCACACAATACAAATATTACTGCCAAACCATAATGAAGTGCAAAACTGAAGGAATAAAATAGCAAAGACTCGGGTTTCATTGGTTTGGAAGTAGTTGTACAACATAAGGGACATGGCTACAGACTCAGATACCGCAAATGACCATAAACTTGCTGACTAATTTTTGTCTACTGAAAAGAAGACAGGAAAACTCCATTTAGAGTGTAAGGCACTCAACTGTCTACTTTATTTTTTTATAAAGACAATGGAAAGAAATGCAGAAAATGATAGGTCAAACCTTCATCTGCTTTAAAATCATGTAACTTTATTTAATAATCAATGGAACTACATAAATTTGAAGAGAAATGTCTAAGGTTTTTTAATCTACAAATGCACTCTTCTTTGAAAAAAAGTTGTACTCATGGTGAACAGAAATAGTTCTTAAAAATCACAGATTTCAAAATATAAAGTATGAAAATGAATAAGCAATTCACTTGTATAAGGATTATATTAAGAGAGAAGTGTAGCGCCTAAGGCTGAACACTGTACAGGACATGATAAATTAACAGGCTCATAAAATTAAAAATGCATGGATTGGTTCATAAATGAGATGGATGATAAATGTTTAACAACATAGCTCTTTCTGAGCTAATAAAAAAAAAAAAAAAAATTATCCAAGCCAGTGATTAAACTGCTTCAGCTTGTATTGAAATTACCTTTGAACTCATTTTATTGTAAAACGACTAATTTCCTTCCTATCGTAGGAAATAATTAATCTAAATGCTGCAAAGACTATCCATTCTGAACTATATTCTACTTTCTTGCAGGCTTCAAGTGATTTTTGTCTTCATTCTCCTTTCACATTTTACTTTGAAACAGGTGAAATTCAGATAAAGCTTCTCCATTCTCGGAACGGAAGGGTTTATACTAAATTAACTACTAAGGGAGATGTTCTTCAGAAAGTTAATACCAACCAGGGCCTGTTGGGAGCACTCCTGATGGCAAAATTTACAACATCTGTAAATGTAAATTAGTTAGGATATTCTTGGAAAATCCAGAACACATACTTCATATATTCTCAGGAAAGAGGCTGGGACTGAGTTACTGAATCTACTCTTTGACCCAGGAGTCAAAGAGTCTTTTACACAGGAGTAATTACTCAGCACAGAGATGAGGTTCCACTGAAATTAATGGGGATTTTGACCGGTTTACATTCTTATACTATGTAACTAGTGTGGTATCAAAATGCAGGCAAGACATCTAGACAAGAGCATAATTGTTCAAAGGCTCATGCCCTGCTGGCAATCATTGAAATAGAGGGAATCAATATTTGGCAGAAAAGGGAAACAAAGAGGTTCTGTTTGCCATTATTCAACTGCTGTCTTGAAAGAGTCGGGTTAAATACCAAGCTGATTATACTTTGTAACCTTTATCCCAAAAAACCTGCAATGTTTGAATTCACCACTATTACTCGGAGATGCTACTTAAACGTCAGCTGAAATTAAGTACTCTGCTTCAGTGTTTTGCAAAAAGAAATATGAAAGTCTTATATTCTGAACCGTAAGTGGTAACAATTTGAAAATCAGGTTAAATCTGGGAAGTTTCTGGCAAGTGTAAAGTGCAGAAATGTCTGTGAAATGTAGGTTTCTTGGTGGGCTCTGTGATTAGAGCTGTATGTATCATGTATGGTTTTCTTAGAGCTGCTCCTTCCACATGACAGAATGCCCCCACACAGCACCAAAAGTGGAGCCAATACTAAAGTAAACACTTTTTGGAAGTAACGTACAAGCATTTCTCAGACAATAATGGTTATTACCTCCAAATTGATTCCAGTGGGTGGCATATGGCTGATTGGCCAGCTGAGAAAAGTATGTTTGACTACAATTCTATTGACCTTTTTTGTTTGACATTCTTTCACTAAGACTGGCTTCTGTCCCGTAAGGAGAAACCTATTCCATGTTAAAAATCCTGAATTATTTCTTTGAACACCTTCAGCCATTAGAAACATTTGTTTACATGTTAGAAACAAGCCAGATAAGCTCAGGTGCTCAGTCTTGTGCATACACAGCACATCAGAGATGCAATTCTGGGATGTGCGCAAAAATTTTCAAGTGTCACCTTTCCATCAGCATAAGGGAATGCCAGTGACTGTTTCCAAAACTTTGTTTCCTGCGCAATTTACAGTCTGAGCCGTCCACTTCCCTGACCCTGCAGTGGTTTCATGTTTCACTTAATCCAACCTAACTGCCACTTGTTGCCGCGGATGGTTTCTGTTGCACTTCTTCTGGCAATGTGTTTCCTCTACCATTCCCGTGTTAGAAACGGCAACCATGTGGCCACACAGTGCGTCAGAGCAGCGGCTGTTTCAGAAAAAAAGCTGCGCTCAAAAAGCAGCAAACACAAAACAAAAAAAAGAGATGAGCTTTCTGTTGAGTCAGTGCCCCAGTTAAATCCAAATCATAACCAGTAACTGAAGAACTGCAATACACAACACATGGGGGGAATAACGGGGGAAGAGGGAAAAGGAAAAATCACATATGATCATCTTTTCTGCTGGCTGTCCATAGTTAGCCCTGCTTTAATATAGCATTAAAACTGCACTGGAAGTACAATGGAGGAGACTCCAACCAACAGTTAGCTATCCGGCATGCTGAACCCAATGAAAAAGTGCTAAAAATGTAATAGACCATGAAGTGCTGTCACCTTGATGTCTTTGCATTTCAACAAGGCAGACTAGCACTCTGAATGGCAAACCACCAATTGCATTTGTCCAAAGATCCGTTAAAGTCTTTTTCCACATTTTAAAATTATGGGTTTTTAAAAAAAATTTTATCTCTCCCTTTCCTCATCCTTGCAAATCATCTGAAATAAATATATTCTAAACTAGATCTCATTCCTGAAAATTACAGGGCGTTTGCTAAACTTTACATGGTCACAAAGAATGTAGAAGTCACAGAAGACAGACTGATGGCTCATGAACACATGCACAGCCCCCAGCTGTACCAACTGTAATGTCAGACCAATGCCAGTTTGGGCCCAGATCTCTAAGATGATTTTCAACTCCTACAAATTTATCTCAATATCTGCTTGGAGACAAATTATTGTCTTTAAAGCATTCAACTACCTACAGTGCAATACAAGAACAATGAGCTGGTAGTGACGGCAGGTTACAAAACCACTGCTCTTCTGTATATAAAAGGTTAAGTAAGGTAATATAAAAGGAGGTGACTGAGACAGCACGTCCTGGCTGTAAGTTTATTTACAATTGTTACTTATTTCCCCCCCTCTTACCTTCTGCTTGATATAAGCCGGGCTACTTTTATTCTGCTCACAGTGACTGATACTGCTATTGCTTACAGAAGTGGAATTGTACTCTTCCTCCCAGAGCTGCCGGTAGATGAACTGCTGCACCAGCGGGCTCGTCAGGGAAGAGGCAAACACATAAATGAAAATGACAGGCTCCACAAACAAAACCTTCCTCATTTCTGGGCCAGGTGTTTAATCCTGCGTATCAGAAAACAAAATGCAATTACTTTCAGGACCTGGAAGCACACCCGACCCGCCGGCACGCTGCGCTGACAGCCTCTACCCGACCGGAGACCCCATCAACGAGATAGCGCACCTGACCTGCACCGGCACTGTCCCCCCCGCAGCCCGCCGCCCGCAGCCAGCTCTCCTCCGCCCCGCGCCACACTGACGCCGGGAGGAGGTCAAGCAGTGCCCGGGGTGCGTGACACCGAGAGGCGGGACGAGGACGGCAGCCGCGTCCCTCGGCGGAGGAGTGTCCCCAGGGTCCCCCGCGCCCCGTCACCGCCCCCCGCGGTCGCAGAGAGGACGAAGCCGGGCGTCGCCGTCTCGCCGCGGTGCCCCTCAGCCCCGTGCGGCCTGCGGGCCGGGAGCTGCTGCGGGCGGGCCTGGGCTGGCCGCGGAGGGAAGCCCTGGCCTGGTGGCGGCCCCCGGGCAGGCCTCACCCGAGGGGAGGAGGAGGGTGTTTGTACCCATGCTAGGAGGCGTGGGGCTGCCGCTGGAAGTCGCGTTGGCTCAGCAGTTCGGTGATGTCAGCCCCGAGCAGCGGCCTGCCAAGCACTGCGGCCGCGCAGCGTCTGCCGCGCAGCAGGGTTTGTTTTAGCCACTTACGCAACGAGGATCTCTCTTATCAGCAGGGCCTGTGCCCTCATTTCACACCGTGCTGGCGAGCCCGGTGCTACCTCAGCTGCTGCTCTCTGCTCGGCTTGGCCCGGTGGGGTCAGCGGCCCGGGGCGCAGGGACAGTCAGCCCAAGGGATGGGAGCAGCCTGCCTGGGATCCAAGGCGGCCCTCTTCTGGCCAAGGAGGAAGCTGTGGGCTCTATCTACTCCATGCTGCAGTGTTTGCTCGCTCTCACCTGACATGATTTAGAGGACTTATTGTAGATACTCCGTTTCCATACGCTCGCTTCTTTTCGGGCATTGTTAGCCTCCGGTTACTACATCGTATTCTCTCTGAGCCTGACATTGTTGTGCGTAGGGAGAAGTGTGGTGTGTGTGTTTCTGTGTGGAACAGCTGCTGTGGCGCATGCTTTGGCTCCTCAGGAAAGGTCATGCTGCTGCAGATCCACAGTCATACTGTTTATGACCTCTGTCCACCTTGATGTATGCAATAGAGGGAGCACACCCTGGCACTGGAACTGTAAAGCTTCAGGATGTATTTTGTTGTACAAACTACGGAAGACTTGTCAGCTCACTGATGGTGGCTGCTTGTTGGGTTACAGATACTGGTTTCTCTCTGATTTGGGGTGGGGCGCTCACAGTACCCCTGTTCTCTTTGGTGCACTGTCATCTTAAGACACTGAGTAATGATTCTGGCCTCCTCCTAGGAGTGGTACCATGAGAGGTGACATAGTTGGAGAGTCCCAAAGGACCTCTCAGTCTTAAATACAGTTTTTCAATTATAAGTCTTGTAAAAACTCATATTTGCTAGAAGGACACCAAAACTTAGAGGTTCCCTGATCTTTATTTTTCTCTTAAAACTAAAAGTGCAGTTTAATAACTTCATGAATATTCAGTTCCTTCATAAACTGATTTGAAGCCGGGTTAACTGTAACATGGGTCATATGATCTTGAGTAAAGCTTTAATTTGTTTCACTGTCATGTGACATGTCATTCAGCCCAAACATAGGGACAACACTGGCCTGTCATGCGTCTTTTAGCATAGGATTGACCCAATGTACAAGCTCAATGGCCTTGATAATTTACTCCAGGTGGTGAGCTGGTTTGGTCTGGCATGTAGGCCTGCTCACAGAGACACACAGAGAGTGACTCAAAGAAAAGCTTCACTCTGCCTTGAGATCAACTGTAGAGTACTGTCCTCCTCGACCTATCCAGGTCCAAAGTCTGATTCAACCTGTGACAATATGTTGTCTGCCGCACGGTAAAGCAGAAGTGGTCATGTGAGGGTTGCACACACAAATGGGCTGCTAGACAAGCAGGGTGGTTCAGGTCACTCAGCCAGCCGTTAACATTTAATCAGATGCGGTGAAGAAAGGATTTTAAGCCTGTGAGAACTTTCTGTTGTTCCACCAAGGGAACCCCATTGTCCAGAACCCCATTAGGTTTTCTGTTAGATCCAGCTGAAGAGCACCTCACTCGTGAACATAGGCCTCTGAGTATAGCCTAGGTTGCTGAGCAAAACTTGTTTTAGCTGATAGTCGCTTCAGAACAGCCTTCACAGTGCTAACAGAGCTCTTGCTCTGTGCTCTGGGGGTGGGAGGTGGGGTGGGGGAGGGGGGGCGGTCCTCTGCTTCTGTCCTTCCTACTTCCAGTAACTGTTTAACTTTGTGCTCGGGATTGCAGAGCAAGCTGCTCCAGCAAATCTGTGGCCTTACCAATGCTGAAGGCAAGGCTGCAGCATGAGCTGGCTCCTCTAAGCACCTGATTATCTTTGCCCAACAGCTTGGAACCTGCCTGTGAGTAACTTATAGTGCTGACATGCACCCCCCATGCAGATGCACTGGAATAGACTTGGCCCTCCCTTGTTCTCAGTCTACCCCTACAAGTGGAACTAAAAGCAATAGATGTGACTGAACTTTTAAGATCAGACTTAGCTGGGTGATGCTTATCCTTTGAAACAAAGCATTTCCAAGTTACAGAATACATGACAAACTAGCTATCCCTATCACCAATATTCACGTTATCCCAAATCTGAGTGACATGCTGGTAAACAGACTTCACAAAAGTCACAGGCATGTGGTGGCTTCAGCTTTGCAGTTTGCCATATTTATTAACATCCTCAGTGTGTGAAGGATTGAAGGTGTGAATGTATTCCTTGTAGAGATCAAGCTTTTGGTGAGCACTTGCTAAACTTCCAATAAAAAAAACCTTAAAACCAAAGCAGATTACTGATCTTTGAAGGTGGTATGTTGCTTATGTGTCAGGACATGGGAAAAAGAAGACGTATAATGAAGTTTGAAGTTCAGAACATTAGGAGACTTTTGAGAGATCCCACGAGGCCTGGTCAAAAGGCAAAGACATTATATTACCTTCAGTGATTGAAATCTTCAGACAAAACCTCCTGCACTTCCAGGAATTATGCATAAATTATGTGGCAACATAATGGCATTCAGTGATTGCTTATTGCATTCTCAGACAACTTTGTTGCTGAAAAAAAATCAATTTTGAATTTCATATATATGTATATAAATACAAACACTGCCCTCTGAAATCATTAATACTAAAAACATTTTTTCTAGCAAATTATTTTGATGAAGTTGGAGACATTTTGGAGATCTTGATAGTCATATTTCTTTGCTGAAAAAGTACCACTTTAATAAATAGTATTGTCATGTAAACCACAATTTTAATTGCCTTCTAAGAAGTTAAGTACTTTTAAAAATTGAGGTGACATTAATTTTCCAAGTTAATAATCTACCAAGATCATGGAAAAAATTGGCCCTCTACAAATTATTTGTGCATTACAACATAACATCAGGAAGTGCTGTATCTACTGATATTCAACTCATGCTATCAAGGCTATCTTGATAAGAGTGGTTAACACAAAAAAAGAAACCCGAAGAGGGAAGAGAGAAGCACACTTTCTGCAGAGAGCTGATTTTGTACAAAATGCAGTTCTGCAGAAATCTTGTGTACCCAGAGTCTTGCCCATGAGCATGGCAAATGGAGATAAGTGAAGGAAGTTCTCCAAATGGTACTGTGGGGGAAGGGAAAAAGAGGTAAACCGTGTAATTCCTCAGGGGCATGCCTGGGTTTAGATGCAACTGTTTGGTTTGGTTTTTTTATAACTGAGTTGATTACTGAAGCTTGGATGCAAACCCTGACAACAGACAGTAGTAATGAAGATTAAAATATGAGCCTGAAAGAAAAAGTGGTGAACAAAATTTGTGCAATAAATCCCACCTCACAGTTTTAAATGCCTCTCGTTTGTAAAAGAGACAAGGAGAGACTGTCAACAATCACCCAACCCAGAGGAAACCTGTGCAGGGTTCATATTGCTAATTTCCGTTCCCTGCAGATTATCACTAATTTTCAGGGCCTGAAATGACATCTCTGATCTTTGACTATTTACACAGCTAAAGGCACCTGCCTCAGCAAGTGGTGGCTGATCTGCAGCCCAAGTAACTCAGAGAGGCCTCCTTGTCTCAGCTCCTATCTTCACCACCGTGCCCTCCAGTTGGCCCCATCCAAGCTGCATAGCATTTGGTCTCTAGCCCCACAGGGTAAATGAAAGACACAGATAATCATAAATAATAACTTCTTTTGGTTTTGCTGTCCAGAATATTTGAAACAATGTGACTGAATTCAGCTTGTAGGGAAGAAGGTGTTTGAAAGGTATGGGCAAGGACATTCACCAACCTGGTGTAGCTGAACATGGAGTGTTGTTTTGAACTACACTCAGCATGAGCAGAAATCATAGAATAGAATCATAGAATAGTTAGGGTTGGAAAGGACCTTAAGATCATCTAGTTCCAACCCCCCTGCCATGGGCAGGAACACCTCCCACTGAACCATGCCACCCAAGGCTCTGTCCAACCTGGCCTTGAACACTGCCGGGGATGGAACATCCCTATTCTGCTCTTGTGAGACCTCACTTGGAGTATTGTGTGCAGTTCTGGTGTCCTCAACATAAAAAGGTCATGGAGCTGTTGGAACAAGTCCAGAGGAGGGCCACGAGGATGATCAGGGGACTGGAGCACCTCCCATACGAAGACAGGCTGAGAAAGTTGGGGCTGTTCAGCCTGGAGAAGAGAAGGCTGCATAGAGACCTCATAGCAGCCTTCCAGTATCTGAAGGGGGCCTATAGGGATGCTGGGGAGGGACTGTTCATGAGGGACTGTAGTGATAGGACAAGGGGTAACAAGTTCAAACTTAAACAGGGGAAGTTTAGATTGGATATGAGAAAAAAATTCTTTACTGTGAGGGTGGTGAGGCACTGGAATAGGTTGCCCAGGGAAATCGTGAATTCTCCATTGCTGGCGGTGTTCAAAGCTGGGTTGGATAGAGCCTTGGGTGGCGTGGTTTAGCGTGAGGTGTCCCTGCCCATGGTAGGGGGATTGGAACTAGATGATCTTAAGGTCCTTTCCAACCCTAACTATTCTATGATTCTATGATTCACAATGCTGACTGTAGTCTCCATACCATGCGGTACTTATTAGTGTTTAGTGCTGTGTTGAAAATTTATGCTTGTATGAGACCTCAGACATGTTAAGGTATCAGGATATATTTATTTTCTCTGAATTAGATAATCTTAACAGAACCGATGTTCTTGCTGGCGTCTCTTGCATGCCACATGACAGCAGCCATTTCCAAATGGTGTGGTTTATTCTGTATTTTTTCTATTCAGTTATTTCCCTCTCATACTCATGTATTTGCAAGTTCACATTGCTCATCTACAATTGTTTAATATCTCAGATTTAGACATTTCTGTTGAATGCCCTTCATCCTGTGGCTTTCTGCTTAGATGATTCAGTGGAGGAGAATTTTGCAGCTCCCTCCACACTGGGTTCAGGTGCAGCTTATGCAGGCAGCTTGTTGCAGTTTTATCCAGTTCAAAATAAAGCAACCAGGAGCAGTTTGACCTGCTGTGGCTGTCTTTCAGGGTCCTCAAGGACATGAAATTTATTTTATCAGCTGTTTAGTTCTTGGTTTTTCCTTCCTGTTTTGCTTTCAATTACATTTATGTACTAGACATGATAGTTTTTCACTGTAGATAGGTGATGAGTCTGACTGCATTGCTTCAAGACAGAATTTCTACTGAGCTGTTTTACAACTCCAATTTAGCACCTTAGTCTCACTTTGCAAAACTGCTTTGAAAAACAACTGCTGGTAATGCTGTCCTGCCTGTTGCTCTCTGTCCTCTCCCTGCAAAGCTGCCTATTAGGTGGGGATGATCAGCAGCGGGCTGGAGATATCCCTGGTTACCATGAGTCAGCAAAGTGTTTGTCTTTCTGGTCTGTATTACACTTCACCCATTTGCAGAAGTGGACAAAGGCAGCCTGCTGCATAGAAGAATCTTTTAATCTGAAACTTTAGGATTATTTCCTTTTTTAAATGTTTTCATTTTATGTAAACAACTCCCTAAAATGAGGAACTGAAAATAAGCAACTGAGGCAGGGCTGCGGTGGCTGTGTCTGAGTCACATGTTGTTCTATTGCAGGAGGCTGTTAAATTTCACATGCTCTTAAAATTTTGCTGAAGAAAAGTGCTTTTCCAGCTTGCAAAAGAAAAGTGCTTTTCACTCTAGTGAGTTGGTGGACTGGCCACCTACATTCCTTTTTCAGAGATAACGACTTATCATCTACCATCACACTCAAGAAAAGCAGCTGTGTTTTGGGGAGCTTTATCAAGACCAGTAAGAAGAATGCAGTGTATTTAGGGAACAAGTATGTAAGTGAGTACCATCAGGAAGACATCCAGGTAGTGAGAGAAGATTAGTTGTTCTCGTCTTCAAAAGCCAGTAGGAGATTTGCTGCAGTTCTTTCAGGGGGCTGTGCATCAGGCAGGTGCACAGACTGATGGTGAGCAGCACAGCATGAACTCTGAGCCAGGTGACAATGGCTCCATCATTTGAAGGAGGTTGAATTAGGGTGAGTGGTATTATGCCTGTACCCCAGAGGGGCATAACTGATCTCACAAGTTCTTTCCAGTTTTAGATTTTTAGGTGAAAAAAAAACAACTGGTATCACAGGGAGAACCTGTGAAAGGTTTCAGTGGAAGCAGGATTCCCCCCTGCCTTCGTTTGGTTTAGGTGCTAATACCACTTTTCCTCACCAATGGACCACCAAAATTGCTCGTTACATTCAAAGGAACAGAGGACACAATTATCAGCCCTTATTCCTATCCAGCAGAAAATACCAAAATACAACATTTTCCTCATTTTCCAAACATCTCTCCAGATCTGTTCAGAAAGATCTGCAAAGTAGTGTTCACTGTGCCCTGTTACTTCCTTAACTGAAATATCTCCTTCATCAACATGATTCCACAGTGTATTTGTACACAAAAACATGCACTGGGTATTTATGCCAGTTACAGTTATCTTTTTGTTTAAAATGGTTGTGGGAACAGTGCATTTGCTGATGATCTCCTAGGTACCATTGAAGCAGCAGCAAATTCACTTTGTTCTTCAGATTATCATAATGCTTGAAGCACTTTTTTCATGTACTGTTTTCAGACAAGTTCCTTGCAAGATTTCTTGTACAGGAAGATGGGGTAATATTGTTGAGAAGAATATGGCACTTGGATACAGCTTTAGGCCTCACAATATATGAATCTCTTCTAGAATAATACTGAATGTTATTTACTGCTCCTGCAGGGAAAGTAAATAATAAAGCAGATCCGTTCCTTTGGAAACTGGGCCACGTTTAAGGGGGAGGTATTAAGTTTATCCGATTTAATAAGAAGCGTGAAGCCCCAGTTTAAGCACTTTAAACAAGTCCTTCAGTGACCTATTAAACCCGACAACCTTACTGTGACAGATGAAGTTCCTGGTTCAAAAAGTTCCCAGTTCAAAAAGTTCCCAAACTGCTGATTCCTGGAAGCAGGGAAGGTACACTGAGAACAGTCGCCATGTTTGCTTGTTCTTCATCCTGTTTCCTGAGCATCTGTTATTTGCCATTCTCTGAGGGGAATCTGAGCTAGATGGGCTTTTGTCTACTCATTAGGGCCATGCTTATTTTAGTAGGACTTTGGTGCTGATAGAAGAATAGGGGTAGCATTTTGTCATGGTTTAAGCCTCTATAACTCACACAGTTTTGCTCACTCACTCCCCCCTCTTTCTTCCCCCCGCTCACGGGGGGATGGGAAGGAGAATCGAAAGAATGCAACTCCCACAGGTTGAGATAAGAACAGTTTAGTAACTAAAGTATAACACAAATCACTACTGCTATCACCAATAATAATATTGGCAAGGCAAATACAAGGAAAGAATACAATCGCTCACCGCCTATACCCAGCCTGACCAAGCAGTGCACCCCCACCATTCCGGGTCTCTGCTCTCTCTTTTTACATCCTGGGCATGACGTGCTGTGGCACGGAATAACCTCTTTTGTCAGTTTGGGTCAGGTATCCTGTCTCTGCTTCCTCCCAGCTTTCTCTCCTCCCTGGCAGAGCATGAGACTCAGAAAGTCCTTGGTCAGACCAAAACATTACCAAGCAGTAACTGCAAACACTGGTGTTATCAGCGCTGTTCCCAGGCCAAAAGTCAAAAACACAGTGCTGCACCGGCTACCAAGAAGGAGAAAAATGACTGCTGCTGCTGAACCCATGACACATTTTGAGAAGGTTTCAAAAAAACTGGGAGCATAACATGGTATATACAAATTAATGAAGACACTCAAATACAGTTGCATGAAGATGCACACTTTGGGTTATAACATCTACAGTTAATTACAAACAGCCTTGCTTTCAGTTCTCTGCATGGGCCTGGGTGTTTTGTATCTTTCTATGAGAAGATACAAATATTTTTGAGATAGCTGTGCTAGTGACTCTCTGAACCTGATCAGAAGCTGCTGAGCATTAAGCTTGCCTCACTGTGGGCAGCGAATTTTGCCTTCTGGCTATTTTTAGCATGAGGTTTGTGACGGGGAAACTGAAAACCAGTCATCAAGTGTTTTTGCAAAATGCTGTTGATGGTGACAATGTGCTTTACAGACAGTGAAACCTCTTGTTCATAACTATGCTGTCCGCTCTTCCTGACTGTTTGTCTGACATGCCCATGGCTGCTAAAACTGCTTAATGTGGAAAAGACTTGCTAGTAAAACAATTAGGGCCTTGATTGCAATTTTTATTTGGTAAACAGAAAAAAATACTGTCTGGCACTTGAAGGTCTTTTTTTCTTCTTTTCTTCACAATTGGCTGTTTGCTGATGATTCTCATTCTTGTTGACTAGATCTTGATGCTTTTCTTCCTTGCTTCTCCAAGCTCCTTGCTACTCCAAGCTCCTTGCTACCCTGTGCCCTCCTTTGATATATTTTCTGCCCAGTTTTCTACATCCTTTCTACTGTGACCTGGCTGAAGCCTTGTGCTGGCCCCAGGTAGCTCCTGTCTCCCAGCATGCCTGCAGCCTGGGAATACCCACTGTTTTTTGCATATATTATTCCTCAGCACTGACACCTCAGAGAAGCAGCTGGGCTCCCTTCCATAATCGTTTCCAGCTGTTTGCGGATGTATCAGGCATATGAAGCCGGGAAGCATGAAAAAGAGCTGGAAATGAAGAAGATGAGCTGTCACCAGCGGAACTGGGTGTTCTGCATGAAACCATCCAGTGCCTTTGCCTTTGCCTTTGCTTTTGCTTTTCACAGGTTTCACTTTCTTGCCTGTACTACTGCATCTGCATGTTTCAAGGTTGGCACTCCAGTCTCTGTGTTGAAGTGGTTATACTTTCTAATACTTTTTTTTTCTTTTTAAAATTAAATAAACTGTTTATTCTATGTGGAGAAAAATTCTTTTACAAGAATGACATTTTGAACATGAACTTGTATTCATTCTCCTGACAACACAGGAAAAGTTCCTCTTTAAACCTCAACATTTCTGTTATTTTTAAAACAGGAAAACACTAGTAAAGACATTACTAAATCTCTTCAATAATTCAGAGAATCATGAAATCTATTTGCAATCTCACATACTGTATTAAAGCGTGAATAATGTTCACATCAGGAAAAGTCAGACATATGAGACAGTGAGTACATGAAATATCCTCTTTTTCGCAGTCTTTTTATGTTTAAAACTCTCTGAGGATTGGGCTGTGACATTACTAGGTACAGTACTGTTGTTTGACAGAAAAAAATGAAAATGCTTTAAGAGGAAAATGGAGACACACTCATTCAGAAGTATCACAGCTTGAAGTTTGTCTTTTCTGCTGTGTATTTCCTGACTGCAGCTTTTGTTTAGTCTTTAAGTGATTGTATAAGAACTGAGAGAAGGCCCCCCACTTTGTGCCCGGCTCTGTGTTTCTAGAGGGCTTGGCACTCCGCTTGGGCTCCAGGAAAGCTTTGCCTGTGCAGGAGGCGCAAACCTTGGAAGGTCTACAACCCACATTGTAAACTTGGGTTAGTGTGAGGGTGACAGGGCCTTGTGTTTCTTTGACCTGACTTACTGGTGTGTTCAGAAGTTGTCAACAATTAATATAATTCTTTAAAAGATCTTTACTGATTTACTGTGTCAATCAAGGAAAGATTAACTTATGATCTTTCATCTTCACACTCAGCTATGTATTTTCAATCTGTGATCAGGAGTAACACTTCTGATTAGTGGTATTTTTGTCCTGAATCCTTGAGTTAGTAAAACAGGAAATCCAAATTTAGCATCCCTTATCCTGGATCCAAACTATTAATGCTACTTTACACTGATAAGATTTACCACAGGTCAGATAGTGTCTGACCAAACCACCCCAATGTTTTGCCTGCATGACATCCACAGCCTACCTTCCTTTGCCATGTAAAACCAATATGAAAAGGTGAACCTAAGGAAACCCTATTTTGATTTAATTTGATTTAAATGTGACTATAATGTTTACAGCTAATCTGGATCAAGTTTGTCCTGTGACATGGTCTGGTAGTCCATGTCTCAGAGCCACAGTGGCAGAGCTATGAAGCTGAGCTCAAGGCGACTCAACCTGGGCGTGCTGCCTCCCCTCATTGGGACACCTGGAGCAGGGGTCCAGCCCATGTCAACCAGTTGTTGTCATCACAATTCTCTCTGCACTCCTTGTGAGGAACAAAAAAGGAGAGACACCTCTACTGCTTTCCCATGTGAATTAAACCCACGATTTTTTGGTGATTGTGCTAAGCTGAGCCAGATCTCAGTTTTCCCTATGCTTCAGGACGGTTGTGGTGATGTGACATTGACCTGATCCTCGTATGTGGTCTGCAAACGAGGTTCATAACCAGAAAGGCTCAGGATGAAACAGTACAGACTTGATTATAATGATTGCAATAAATGTCCAATCTGAAATCTTTGAAATATTTTTATTTACTATGAGAAAAAGAATATTCTGCTGCCAGGTCACAACCTCCCAAAGCTAATGGGGACGCAAAGACTGGTCAGAAGAAGCAGCTGACAAATATTGGTCATTCCATAGCAGGCAGACAAATGCACAGTAAGGAAACTGAAGCATTTGAACCTGACAGGTGTGTCATATTTGTTAGTGCACGTCCATTGGACTGACAGTATTACTTGCAGCTGTAATTAATACATGAATTTTCTGCATTTTCTGAAGAAAATTTGTTACCGGTATTTTAACTAATTTGCACTACATTTCAGTTTTCATTCTTAGTAAGATTAGTACGATCTACCTGTCTATGAAAAGCTACTAAAATAGCCTTGAGCATACTTCAATTGAGAGAAGCAAAATACATTCTTCTAAATAAGTAAGCATCCTGAAATTACTGGTCAAAGACTGGTTAAATTTTCTGTACTAGGGCAATTTTTCAGCCTAGGTCCAATTCATTTACGCTGACCTCAGCATAAAACATTTAATTCTCTTTTTCTGAAATCACATCTGACTCTTGGAAACCCATTATACAAACTTCACAACTGAGGAAAGGGGTCCAGGCTTCAGGGAGCACTGTATGAAGAGAGAATAATATTATTCTCAACATTTGAAGAGTGGATTTTTTCCAAAGCTAGTAGCAAATTCAACCCAATTCCAGAAACAAGTAGTGTGAAATCCTATGATAGAAATTTATAATGAAAATTAAAGAATCACACTCTCACACAGAGGAGAGCAAAGCTGCAAAATGTCTTGATTGATTATATCAATTCCAGTGGCCAGATCTGTTGAAAGAAGCAGGTTTTAAGAGGGTGCTGGGAAGGTCAGAACACTGAAGACAATTCCAGCAAATTAAAGAGGAAACCATGGAGATAGAGATTCTTCTGCTGGTGTTTCTTTCAAACTCAATAGTTTAAGTTACAGGTGCAGTATCCAGCGGATAGTGCTGTATACCAGGGGATGGTGGGGTGTACCAAGGGACAGAAAAAGAAGCCCACATGCTTGATTGATTGGTTGATTCTTGTGAAAGGCTAAAAGACTGCAGTGGGCTCTAACCACAGTGAAAAGCTGTTCTTCCTTGGGAATAACAGAAGGAATGCACAGCTCCAATTGTCACCACTTGCCACCTTCAGGGGCTAAATTAGTGGAACCCCATGCAGGTGGGCAAAACCCCATTGTCCCGGGCAGACCTGCCCTCCTGCATCTCCACACAGCGACATGGTAAGCACAGGTTTTATTTGCTTATGTAGCAGAGTCCTGCCTGGCAGGGATCTAGCAAAGGAAATCCAATTTTATTAAGCAGCTGCTCACCAGTAAAGCATGTCCCAAAGCCCCTTCTCTCTCCTCTTTCTTCTCTTTCCTCTCCTCTCTCTCCTCTCCTTGAATGATGTCTTTTTATTAAAACTTATAGCAATGTTATAAAATTATTCTTAAATTTTATTTGTTCCCCCTTTTTATGGGACACAAAAGATTCACTCTGCTGAAATCAACTGTCTATAAATACCTCATTTACCTAAATATTATGTGAAAATTTCTTTCAGAAAAAAAAGTGATGCCGGCAGGTAAATTTTGCTTAATACTTGAGTACCACTTCATATTTGTAATTAGGAGTTCAAAGCACATACATGCCACTTAGTAACAGTGAGGGGGGTAAGAGGTGTGAAAGTCAAATTTTTCTCTCCCCACTTAAAGCAGATACAATAACAATAAAGCAAAGAAAACCATGTAGAAATCAGAACATTTCTACCACAGCCCCACTCACCTTGTTAACGCAGGCATAAGGCATCAGGTACCGAGCAGGTACCACTCCTGCCACTGCAGTTTCTACACCCCAGCTATCCCCTACCATCTCCAGGCAGCAACAGAAAACCCCACACCAGTCCTCCACTGAATGATGGAAAATCTCCAGGCTGTTGAATAGCAACATTATTTTTGAGCAGCAAATGGGAAAAATTTGTTAAAATGCATTAAACATTCTCCTCAAAGATGAATTTGCAATAGAAAAAAAAGGGAGCAAGTTGGGAATTGTAGTTGTATCAGTTTTATGCCAAAAAAGAGACCTTGTGATATTTTAGGGCTGTTTGCAGTACCACCTGTCCAACAACCGTATCGTTGCTGCGCATAGTAGAAGAAATGAAACGGATGTAGATTACGACACATATATACATATAAAGCATAGCATATGTTATGTGTATATACGTATATACAAATATACATAACATGTAACAGCATATAGCTGTTAGAATACATTAATGTGCTCTATAGTGAGAAAGGATTTTAGGAAAAAAAAAATGAGTGTCAATTTGCTACTTGGTGGCATGATATGCATTCCCCTTCAATAATGGTCATAATGTAGAAATACCTCAGCAGGATAATGAGGTTGCAGGTAGAAAATAATTACAGTTACTCCAGAAAGCTGAAAAGTAATGGATGTTTTACCATCCCTCGGGAACACATCTGATGGATGCAGCTGCAGCGTTGTCATATTAATGGCTTCAGCTTCCTCATTGCTGACTCTTGTGAGATGGTATCAGTTAGACAGTCTTCCGTATTTTGAGAAGTCATGAGAAAATAAGCTGTCATCCTCAGAGTGTTGTGACACTGCCAGCATTATCAGAGCAAGCCTGTCTCAGTCGCTGAGTCCCACCAGCTACACAACAAAACTGAAATCAAGGTAATAATTACTCCCTAAAGCCGTTTTTCTTTTCCTGAACACTGACAGTTTCTTCAGGTAGCAAAAACTATCAGGCAGTCTTTATTTTATGATTGTACTTTGACTTCCTCATTTTCCCCTGCTGATAAAAATGTGTACAATGTTGAATGTGATCAAATTTGCTCCAATTTGCTTAGAAGCAATAACAGCACTTAGCTTTCAGCCGTGACTGCGCAGTAAATCTTCCTCCCTCCCACCCTCATTTTCATGCTGATGAACTTTCCTGAATGCCATGCCACGCCACGTCATACAGCCTGTAAAATGGCTGTTAGGGAGCACTGGGTATCATTTCAGCCATGCCATGAGTAGTGGATGGGGATGGTGGTAGCTAGCAGTATTTGATTTTGCAGCTATCAATCATAATATCCTATCTTGCCTATCCCTTTTGGCTTTTGTTGTCTGGAGTCATCTGCAGACAGCCTGATACTGCTTGCAAGTTGACAGCTCTGATAATTTTTTGCCTTTTCATGCTTTGAACCTTTGGTTGAGAAAGCTCTGCTTTTATCCATATTTTCCTTCAAGCTGTTGTCAGCTATCATTTTGTGGTTCTTTGGCTTTGGTTCTTTCCCATCTTTGGATGGGAAAGTGCAAACGAATGCTCCAGCCTTATCTCCCCACTGCTTGACTGCAGCCTTAGCAAGCTGGAAGCCATACATTCCTATTAACATCTCATTGTATCCTCTTCCTTCAGGTTTTCCTGATGCTTAGCCACTAGGGCTGTGTTACTGTGCAGGATTCCTCACTAACTTTGCCTATGTCCTTCAGCACTTCTGTTATGGTAAATGCTATGAAGTGATGCCCAGCTACTGAGCACCTTAAGCAAGGTGAGGTGGGTTGTGCTAAAGTGTCTGTGTGCAGGAAGAAGAATTTCTTCACCTTCTGATCCACACATTTTCTCTGTGCATCTCCTGGATCTAGCTGCAGCCTATGCATGCGGATGAACAATACAAAGGCAAGGAAACTCCAAACTATGCCATGCAAGGCACACAAAACAGGGCACAAATCCAGAGTCACAGGTACAGTGATAATCATGGTACTGTCAGCACTAAACTGTTGGGTATCAGTTTGCCATTACAGCCCAGCATCTCCATGTGATTTACAGGAGCCACTGCCTTTGTTCTTCTGTTGTAGGTGTACCTACCTGGTCAGGCTGGGTATAGTGGTGAGCGTTTGTATTCTTTCCTTGTATTTGCCTTGTCAATATTATTATTGGTGGTAGCAGTAGTGGTCTTGTGTTATACTTTAGTTACTAAACTGTTCTTATCTCAACCTGTGGGAGTTGCATTCTTTTGATTCTCCTCCCCATCCCTCTGGGAGCGGGGGGTAAGAAAGAGAGGGGAGTGAGTGAGAGAATGGGCTGCGTGATTTACAGCTTAAACCACGACAGTTAAGAACACAAAACTGCTCCCAAAACTGATGTAGAATTATTCAAGAGGAGAATGCCTTTAATTCTTCTCAACTGACAAGCTGTCAAGTCATAAAGATTGAAGTATAGTTTAATTTCCTTTACAGTGGATAGAGAACCATTTTCCCTGTTTTATGAGTAAATATTTTATTTTTGGGCACTTACTGTGGATTTTATCTTCTTGTATGGTGTGGATTGCAGCCACAATCTAAGAGCTTCCTTTTAAAGGAAGCTATAATGTCCCAATCTGCTTTTTTGGCTTTATGTCATTTATAGACAAAATGAACAGGATCAAACTACATCTTGAAGAATCATGGCATTTTTAGTTAAGGAAATGTTCTTGATGAAAACCCAGATTTTATTAGTGATACTACAATTAAATAAGCCATTATCAACTTCCTACAGATCTCCTAAGAGCAGCTCTCTTTCATTCTGGAGCCCAAATTACGGAAGCAATCTTCATAAAGGCCACTTCCCCAGCTATAGCGCCTGCTGTGATATGATTCATGCCTTTTGTCTTCTGCTTTGAATTTGGGGATGTTTATGAAGGGCTGTTATAAATACTGCATCTAATTCCTCTTTTCACAAGATGCTTTATTCACAAGAAAAAAAAAAAAAAGAAAATTGCATCACATACGTACGTCATATCATTTCCATTGCCATTGCCATCTGGCACTATTCTTGTTGTCTCCTTCATATACATATTGAAAGGATGTGAGACCAGTGGCAGACAGACACTCTAGAGCACACTTTTCAGTCCTACAGCTGGTAATTGAATGGTACACAGGCATATTTGATACAACAAATCTGTGAAGATGTGCGTTTGAAGGCTGGATCTGGAATGATACATGCTCAGGAGCAGAAGGAGAAGTAATATGTAAGAATCCCAATTTTCCTGCTGTGCATTACTAGTGACCTTACATAAAGTTGCGAAGATGAATGGTATAAATAGTTCTTGTTATACTTATCAGACATTCATTTTCAGTCATCTGTACTGGGAAAGTACCTGGCTGTTGATTTATCCTAAATTGTTGATTTACCCTAAACTGTTGATTTACCCTAAACTGTTGTCTAAAAACAGGGGTCAGATCTTTTTGGCATGGCAACCTCTCTGGGACAGTGTGCTGCTAATTACAGCAGGATCCTATCTCAGAGAAAAGAGGGTTTGTAAAGGCTGAGAGAAAATGGTGGATGATTGCTGCAGAGGCATGGCGTTCATCGAGCCTACTTAAGGTGAAGAGTGGTGGCAATGGTTGCATTTATATTCAAGCAGTCTATTTATGTGAACCATCATGCTAATAAGTGACAAAATTTTTGGTTATGAAATTCAGATGGTCTTCCATGTTACAAAGCAACTGTGGTCATGTGACAGGGGAAAGGGATGTATTTAGGAGTCAGGAATTTCACGTCTGTGCAAAATAATTCTTTGAAAAGCTGGAGAAATAATCTGACTGTAGGTTCAAACAGAGCTGATCCGTTTATAAGGTATACTACACCTTGTTATAGGCTACACTACTGTCATCTCTTCTTTCTGTCCATCCTAGAGTCAACGCTACCCTGCCTACCCAGCTGTGACGGAGCTGGACATACAAAAATGGTTGTCAGCAGGTACATCCAGGAGTTCATGGTCTGCTTCTGCTGCCTTAGCTTCTGCCACCTGACTGGTCTGGTGCTCTGGAGCATTGACTTAAGGAAGTCACTTCAGCTGTCACAGGTAGCTGTAGCTCAACAGCACTGAGGAGTGCACATGGGCAGCTAGAGCCTGGAAGGAGGTGTTCTGAAGACCCAATAACTGTGCCAGCATCACTGAGCAGAGCCCAGCTCAGAATCGCTGTGGAGCACTCACAGGTCAGAAGAGCAGTGTTTGCCTGCTCCCCGGGAGTGAAGCTTATTTAAGCAAGAAAGTTGAAACTGTAGCTCTAGAGCCTGCAGGTAAACAAGCCCCAGCAAACAGTGCTACAGATGAAGCATAAAACCAATGCATTTTGCGGTGTTTTTATTTTTTGTTGTGATATTTTTATCCTCCAGCTGAATAAAGGATTAGATGGATTATTACACATCCTATTTCATGGTCTGGCATTAAGTTGCTAAAGCGATTTGTTTTTGCAAAATGTGATTTTTAATCAGATGAGTACAAATTAACCAAACTGTAGAAAAAACCCAATAACTTGTGAATTATTCGTATTCAATGAGCCAAAGGCTGGATTCTCATCTTGGTAGCTCATTTCTCCGCTCTGAAACCTCAAAGAAGGACACAAAAAGCAAGTATGCCTGACTTTGGCTCTGGGGTTCCTCTATCTGACATGTCAGTCCTGATACACAGTGCAGATACTGCAAGAGAAACAAAGGCTGAATAATTCCAGGAAAACAAAATATAGCTGATGTGTCACAGTGAGCTGCATGACCCTAATGTCCTTACAGCAGAATTTGGGATCACCAGCTAAAAATGAAAAATCAGTGGAATTAGTCAAACTTTCAGGAAGTGGTTCTGGAGAGCTCACCAAGCTCAGCTCCTTTGGCTGCAGCCTCCCCAGATGAGTAATGCCAGATTTTGAGTGCTGCTCTGACAGCAGCTGTGTGGATGTCTCAGGACAGGGTCTGCTACCATAGTGAGCGAAACCGGGGAGTGTTCACTACTGATCATCAAGGGAATGCTGATGACTGATTTACAGCAGACTCCTTTCTGGAGGGCTGGAGTTACATTAATTGGTTTCCCACTGTAAAATAAACCTTCAGTTCCTCAACACTGATGTGATTAGGAGCAGGAACAATAGGATCTGTCTAATCCAGAGCAAAGACATTTCCATCCCTGAAGATGCCTGGCAGTAACAGTTCCCCATGCACTGGATAGCATCATCTCTATGCAAAAAACCAATTCCTAAGCTCTCTTTATTCTGCACGTTACAAAGCTTGATATGCACATTCTCCTTTTCAAAACGACTTTCAAGCATTAAGGTACACGTTTCAAGTAGGGTAGGATAACTGAAAGCTCCCACTGGCAAAATAAAGACTGTTGAATATAGTCTCTGGCTCTGAGTTGCTTTTAAGAGTGATACTTTCACTTGACTTATGAAGAGAAAACTGAGGGCGGCTTCAATGCAGGTGATGCAACACTGCCTCCCACTGCTGTATGCTGCTCCGCTGACACCTCGGCCACACTTCAGCCCGCACAAGCCCTCTGGTGCTTAAGTGGGAAAGGAACAGGACACAATAAATGAATGCTGGGACCTTTCACATTTTTTTCCCACCCTGTTGATTCTACATGTTCACACAGGTGTATCTAGGTCCTTGCACCGGGCAAAACTCTAAACACTGCTGGTGATGTTGAGAGCATTCACTTTAACTGCCACCTCCCTTTGTGGAGTGGGGGTTTCAGGGAGAGAAGACAACCCGATTAAAAATCTCCCAGGGATACAACAGGAGGGTGTTCCTTTATTTTTTCTAATCAAAGACCACTCTATGTCCTGGGAGAGCACAGGCACAGACCATCCAGCGCACTGCTGACAACAGTTTTCACGTACAAACTGTTAGGCCACACAAGGGATGTTTGCTTTTCACCGTAATTAGCCAGTATTTTGGATACTTCCAAGCATAAGAATGCATACATACATTTTAAAATGTGCCTTTGTCAGCATTTCATTGACCAAAGCCTGAGGCTGACAGCAAACCAAAGGGTGAGAGGAAGGACCCTCCTGTACCAGCAGGTTGCTGGAAAGTCTTGCCTTGCCCTGTAGCAGCACAGTGGCTCACTATGGGTTACTTGTTTTTCTGAACTGGGGGCTTTCCTGGCTCCCTGTCAGGCTGACTAACTTGTTTTGGCAACTACAGATGTGTAACTGCTCGCCTCCCTTCCCAGGAAAGCCTTTTCCTCCCCCGCAGATCTTCCCAGAGACGGGAAGACGCTGAATGTACTTTTGATTCCAGCATTTGCCAGAGTCCTCCTGAGCAGGGATTTCTGTTCTTCAGTATGGGTTTGATGGAACAGATTGAGAGATATCTCATTCTGACATTTCACAGTCAGAAATTACTGACCTACTCAGTACATCTGACCTACCTAGGCTGCCACAAGCAAATCCCAAAATGTTCTGCTGAGTTTCTTAAACTCTCACAGTTTTTGATATCTAAGGAGATCCTGGGTTTAAGATTGCTGATTTGTGAGTATTAATGTAAGATTGCCTTTCAGAGACTGTGTTGCACCAGGTATCAGGCTCCTGCAGTGTTGTGGGCTCAGGGCTCTGCTGCAGCAGGGGACATGCTTCTGCTCTGCTCTGCCAAATCCACCCAGTCCCTGGGCAGCAGGAGGGGAGGCATTACAACACCTGACCCTGGATTCCCTACTTGTTAATGACTCAAACAGGTTTAACTTGTTTTGCAAGATGGAGATATTTAAGTATTTAAAAAGAAGCATCTAGTGTTACTTTAACTATTTCCTACCTGTCCTAGGACAAAAATCAGTGTACTCTAGTCAAGTGGCTGCGTATCAGCTGGCAGCCTTTTCTAGCTGAAAATTGCAGTGCTTTTACACTGTTTGGGTTGGAGACTGATATTTTGACCCTGGAAGATGGTAAAATTTGAGCATCTGCCCCTCACAACCTCCATTGTTCTTTTGATTTCATAGGTGGGTTTCCAGGGACATGCACAATTTAATCCCTTGTGTCTGGTCTTTCTCTGATGAGGCTGCCTGTTCCTTTGATCCAGTGGGATGCTATGTTTTTTCCTGGCAGTCAACTGGTGAATTAGTTTTGAAACTATCCAGTGTGATCTTAGAGACAGGGTTCAATGACCAAACAGTTGGAAAAAAATTAATTTCTGACTTGTGCTATTTTTTTCCAGCCTCTTCATAGCATATTTATAGAATATCTGCCTTCTTCTGCCTTAACTTCTCCCAGCATACAGAGACAGCAAAAGAAAACGTGCTGCCAATTCATACTTTTTATGGAGCTTTAAAGTGCACAGCTGTAAGTCAGTGCTTTCTTTTTGGGCTCAGGTAGGTTGCATCCAGAAAGCTGAAACACTCCTCTGTTATCTTGCAGTTGTTAGCTCGTGATTTGTCCTTGAGCTGCGTGCAAGTGCTGCAGGGAAGCAAAGCAGAGGAAATCCTTCCTCTGGTCCCCTCGTACGTGTGGAGCAGCGCACAGTCAGGGTCCAGCCGGCGTGCCGGGGGCGCCATGGCCAGCGTAGCGTGCCTGCCCGCAGACACTGCCGCTGCTCTGCAGGGAGGGGGGCAGGCATCCCCGCTGGGCTGCAGGTCCTGTGCAGGCTGCTCCTTATCTGCAAGAAGAATAGACACCTTCCGGGTGTGGAGGAGAGGCTTTCATTTCCTCTCGGCGCTCAGAGGCTGGACCCATGCGTCTGTGTTTCACAGCACGGCACTTGCTCTGGCAAACCGCGTGAGCCCCCGCATGACTCCGCATGGTACATGTGTTGGCAATACCTTCACACACATTCCTGGGTGCAAAATAATATTAGTTGGCAATACTGATCTAAGAAAGCAACTTGTGGAATATCTAATCACCTGCAACAGCATGTATCCTTCCTACTCTAGGGCAAAAAATTGGCATTGTTTGGAACAGGCTGCTGTGCCTCAGTGTGCAGGGGAACATCACAACCCTGCCACAGGCTTTGCATGAGTGGTTGCAGCCAGAGTGAGCAGAAGAGTAACAACCAAAGCTACAGATTTTACATGTGCGCTTGTTCCCATTCCAAAAATTGAAAAGTCTGTTCCTTAGTGGCTGATTGTGTTGCATAAAGACAATTAAAAATAAAAGCAGTGAGTGGTTGTTTGGTCAGAACCCATACGGAAGATATAAATTGGGTCATAAAAACCTGAAGGGGGGACAGCAGCTACCTTTGGTCTGCCAGATGCTAGAGGCACTTCCAGGCCCTGGCCATGGAGCAGCATGCTGCTAAATTTGAAAGCCTGTCATCTTTTAACAGCAAAAGGCAAACTCAGTTCCATAGCAACCACATTATATCTGATATGCTGAAAAGACAGAATTCAAAGCTGTGCGTGGCTTGGAAACCTGAGATTGCCAGTCTGCTTGTGGGAATGAGATCAGAACAGATGCCATCAGAATAAGATGCAGGTTGCTGTGTAACAGAGTTGGGAAGGAGACGATGAGATAGTAATTTATGAGGCTTTTCCTCCTAGGGTGGGAATGAAGAAGAGGAACTTTTTTTGTCATCCTGTGATTTTCATTAGTTTCATTTGACTACTGAAGTTTAAGTTATAGGAGTATAATTATTACTGTACATCTCTGATGCATTGTCCCAAGACAGACAGGCAGCTGCAATAGTGTTGTAACTTGGTAATCTTCAATTTATTTTAGTACAGTTCACAGTCATTCCCTGCAATACACAAGTGGGAAGTTCAACTCCCTCTCAAAAGAGCTAGATTAGGACTGGAAAAGGTTCAGAGCAGGATTTCAGAAGTGGTCAGGGATTTCAAAGGTGGTCAAAGGAATGGAATTGCTTCTCTACAAGAAATAAACAGTACAGTTCTAGCTGGAGAAGAGGTGACAGAGGAGAAAGGAAGGCAGCCTGTGAGTGCCAAGGTAATGGAGAGCAGGGAATGGTTTTCACCATCTCTTCCAGTGCAAGCATATGAAAGAAACTAGTGGGTAAGAGGTTTCATGGCAAAACCAAAGGTGACTCTTTAAATGCTGTGGGCTCTGTGGAACTCCCTGTTCAGGGAGGTGGAGAGTGATAAAAGTCTCAATGAGTTTAAAGAGTCATCAGAGAAATTGGTGAAGTACTGGTGAACACAAACACAGCCCATGTCGTACTGGCAGTATGTTCTGGGCAGTATCTCTAAGTCCAGGAGTATCTCTAAGTATCTTTATAATTTAAGGAGTTTTCCTGCCTTAAATGTGTCTCTAGGTATCTACTTCCGTGTGATTGTCAGAAGAGCAGAAATGGCATTTGATCCAAGCTGATATGGTTTTCATATTCTCAGACACTTGGCAAACAGGCAGTGAATATCTTCTAAAAAAGGTCAGAAATTCCCAATGAATGCCCTGTCCTGCCACGTTCCCCATTTGTTGTTTCTGCCTGGGTTGTGGCTCTGCTGAGCATCCTCATTGTGATGTGTCTGCTCTCACCTGAACCCCAATCTGACACAAAGTCCTCCCTCTGTGGGAAAGAAAACAGATGCAGAGTGGGACTAAGGCCCTCCATGCCACTTTCCCCTCGGGTGCCAGGGTACCATGCAAGTGTAAGGCATAAAGCACTAAATTATGCACCCTTAGTGTCTGGTCCAGTATTTGTACCATAGCCATCAAGAGTGAAAGTCTACCTCATTTTCCTGTACTGAACTCATATTTAAAATGTACTTAGCCAGCTTACAGGTTTTGTCGAAGTAAGTTGCTACAGGTTTATTACATGGAAATTCTGATTTATTCTACTGGGACCTTGATAACTGTGTTTGGTTTACTTATTCTAGAGAGGGGGACAGGGGGAGAACGGTGTTGGTTTTTTTCTTTTCTTTTTCCATCTGCTTATCAGCTGTATTTGGAGAGAAGCGGATTTAATTATACAAAATGTTTCATCCATGGCTGCAGTAAATTGAAGCCCGATCCTGCTCAGATTAGTAGAGGGACGTGTGGTTTTGGGCTACACATCTGTGAAGAGCCTGTGAAGCTTCTCCGTGTTTTTGTGCTTGTGTTGCCCTCTGCTGACTGGCAACAGCTTGGAAGATCCCGAAGGTCCCTGCAGAGCAGCTCAGGGGCGTATTGTCTATCTGGGATGTCAATAGTGCTTTTCTTCCGTCTATGGTTAGCTGTGCAGTCAGTTATGAACTCCCCAGTAATTCAGCAAATAGAAGAATATTAACGTTTTCAGCTTAGCTAGCATTTTATTGAAGTTTTGATTCCAATTAGCAAGTAAAATTAAATTGAGGAGGCTTTAAAAGAGGCTCTGTCACCTGTGAACAGTGTCTAATGCCTTTCTTCAGCTGGGTTAAGAAAAGCGCAGCATGACACATGGTATGGAGGGTTCTTATGGAATCTGACATTGGTTCACACAAGAGCTGGTTTTTAAAGGCAGGAAAAGGAAATGGCAATTATTTGGAAATAGATGCAAGTCTGTGCAGAGAGAGAAATTCAGCAGGAAATTTGAAGCCAGAGATGATTATGTACTCAGGGCATGAGCCACTCCAGACTCATCTTCGGAACTGAAAGAAAACTCTATTACTTGGCAAAAATGTGCTCTCTCCTGCACTCCCTAAAAAAGCAGTTGCGCTGGACTCTGATCCTTTCCCAGGAGGTGACTGAGGAGTGACATTTATTAAAATGTTAAGGGAGAGATTTGTGTCAGATGCAGAAAGACGAGCTTGCTCTTTGACATGGCAGGTTCTTATCTTAAGCTCATCTCTCACATGAAAATTGCCTTGAATAGCTCTACCAAGATTTCGGCAAACTCTTGTTAATAACGCTTACCTCCTTTTTGTTGTCAGATTTGAGACCTGCAATTGAAAAAGTAAAGCCTAAGCTGGAGGCAGTGCAAGAACTCTATCTGCAAGGACTGAATGCAGGAAGAAAAGCGAGATTGAACAATGCTGGTAGACAATGCAACAGTCAGTAACAATCTGCAGGCACAGACGCCCTAGACCTGACTCACAATTTCATCCTGGATTATAGTCCTTTTTAAATCATCCAGGCTCAGGAAGGGCTGAGCTGAGTCTGTAAGATCAGTTCAGCTAGAGCACTACATCTCAGACATGCTAAAAGGAAAATCAAATCCCTGCACAAACAAGCTTTACCTCATACAGTGCTATTCACTCTTTCAATTTAATAAAGTTGTGCAGAAAAGTCCTGCATTTTCAGATTTAGGCAGTTGGATTTGTGCTTTCCTTTGGTTATGGGATAGTTTCTTGGTGGTAGGCACTGTAGTATGGAAACTAAAAGCAAGTGCAGTTGCAGAGCCCTTTCAATTGCTCCTTTTTATATATGCTATAGAAACCTATCTTAACAGCAGTATTATCTCTTCATACATGATTTCATATTTGTATGTAATTTTATATCTGATTTTCAAATGGAGAAACAATTCTAAATGTCGATGTGTACTGTTGCATGCAATGCTGAATGTTACGTCATACTCTGACAGTAAACAGCCAATGCAGGGCAAGGCTGCCATCTGTCCCTGCTCACATCAAGCTCCGCAGTGCTACAGCTTATTAAAGCATGAGTTCTTTCTCTGTCTATCACCCAAAATGTGGGTGAGCCCACATATAATGATACCTGCAAACCTGCAAAAACCCCGAACTTGGTTCAGTTCTACAAGCTTTTAATGAAGAGAGGAGAGAGAACTTCAGAGAACTGATTTAACCTGTGATGGCTGAGGAAGAGATATACTTTCATAAATATGAACAAATTTCCATGTCAGTTTAATTAAAGAAATCTGTCTAAATATGACACAAAGTTTCATATTCTCTAGATGAATATTGATTCTTGTGGTAGATTTACTTCTTATTTGAAATGTGATTATCACTAATTGCCTGCACATATCATAGAATCATTGAAAGGTTGGGATTGGAATGGATCTTTAAGACCATCTAGTTCCAACCCATTGCCATGCATAGGGACACCTCCTACCAGACCAGGTTGCTCAGAGCCCTGTCCAGCCTGGCCTTGAACACTACCATGGATGGAACTGCTGCAGCTTCTCTGGGCAGCCTGTTCCAGTGTCTCACCACCCTCACAGTAAAGAATTTCTTCCTAATACCTAATCTAAATCTACCCTCTTTCAGTTTACAGCCATTCTCTCTTGTCCTGTCACTACATGTGCTTGTCAAAAGCCCCTCTCCAGATTTCCTGTAGGCCCCCTTTGGGCACTGGAAGCAACTGTAAGGTCTTCTTCAGGCTGTCTTCATATAGGAGGTGCTCCAGCCCTCTGATCATGCTCGTGGCCTCCTGTGGACTTGTTCCAATAGCTCCATGTCCCTTTTATATTGAGAACACCAGAACTGCACACAATACTCCAAGTGAGGTCTCACAAGAGCAGAGTAGAGGGGCAGGATCACCTCCTTCGACCTGCTGCTCACGCTCCTTTTGATGCAGCCCAGGATGCTGTTGCCTTTCTGGGCTGCAAGCACACTGCTGGATCATGTTCATTTTCTCATCAACCAACGCTCCCAAGTCCTCCACAGGGCTGCTTTCTACCCTTCATCCCCCAGACTGTATCTGTGCTTGGGATTGCCCTGACCCCCATGCAGGTTGTCATATTGGAATGACTTCTGATTATGTTGATAATGTCAGTGGTGTGCGTTCTGGGGAGGAGATGTTATCAGTTATCACTCATTAAGGACAAAGCAGATGTCACCGTAGAGCTATACATACTGCTTATTTTTAAGAATAGCAAGATGAGCATGCTCAGGTTTGTTTGTTTACTTTGAATGTGTTTTCTAGCTTCGAGGTCACTTACAGGATAGGAACAGCTGCCAGTTGTCCTCTTGTGTCCTGCCCTTGAGATCCTTTTTTACAAATACAAATACACTCCTTACTGGAAATGAGCAGTATGCCTCCCAGGAAGTGATTAATCCTTGGGAAGGAATTTCTAAGCAATACATGCAGCTTTTTTACTGTATGTGGTCTCTAAGTAAATGATGCAAGGATGTTGCAAGTAAAGTTGCATCAGATTAATACTGAATTTATTGAACATTGTGGGTGACATGGTTTAATGCAAGGTGTCCCTGCCCATGGCAGGGGGGGTGGAACTAGATAATCTTAAAGTCCTTTCCAACCCTAACTATTCTATGATTCTATGGTCCTGTGCTTTCCTCATAGTTTCTGGATTTTTCCATAACTTTTCTTCCTAGATTCTCTCTTTTTTTCCCCCCCTCTTTCTTCCCAAACATACTATATTATCCTCCTATGCTGCTCCTATGTCAGCACACTCTCCTAGTCTGGTTCTCCTCCACCTCTTTCTCCCCAGGAAGACCTGCCATAAGCTCCACCAGATACTACCACCCTCACCCTTTCCAGACAGCTGGGCATGGTAAGAGGGGTGAGTAGCAGCCTGAAATGGAGATATGGTTAACGGGGAGAACACCTGTGAAGAGCTGTGATAACACTTCTTCCACACTTCTGGATATAAATGATGAGGCAGAACTCCATAATGATTAGGCAGAACTCAGTGTGGCAAAGAATTAGGTGCACCAGCTAAGGCAGAATGTAGGAAACATGGAAAACTTTGGCTGAGGCTTACATTTTCAGATGGAAGCTAATTAGACATTATTTGTCTTTTGAATCTCTTGAATTCCTAATTTCTTTTGTCCAGTTTCATCCAGTGGAAATCTCATACATCTGTAGTACCTACTTGTTTAATGAAGGCAGCAGTCAAGTACTCTGTGTGCCTCCACCAGACGCACAGGCGAGCTGACTTGTATTATAAGACACCAGAGAAGCCACACAGGCTCAAGGTGGTCCCTCATGGGAGATGCTCTTACAGCTGCCACCTCACCTTATCACGGGTAATCCAAGCAGGTGGTGCCAAGCCTGGGGAAGACAGGCTTGTGCTGTTCATTAGTCTTACCAGGGTGCACTGGAGGAAGAACTAGGGGTTTTCAGACTGCAAGGTATTCCAGCAGGATGGCAGTCATGTCATGACCTCCCTTTGAGGGAGGGCACCTCCAGTGTAGGGACCGTGCCTGGGTGCCCCCAGGATAAGCCCTGAGGAAGGGTAACTGTGTGGGCATAGCCTCCTCTGGGACAGTGGAGCAGAGGACATCAGAGCAAACCGGGCAGTGTTTGAACAGCAGTGGTACAGATTTGGTCCCAGTTTTTCTCAGATGTTGGATAAGGTCTGCATCTGTCTCAGCATTTGTGGGGGTCAGGAGCTGGTAATTCCCTGCCTGGCACAGTAATCCTTTTTCCTTAAATACAAGCTGTGGAAACTGTGAAACTGGCATTTCCTATAGCATTTTAACAAAATTCATAGAGAGAGAGTAATCCCCTTATTCTGAGGGGCTTAGAACTGAATTTGATTAAATACAATAACCAGGACAATAGGTCAAGTGTCCAAAAGAAAATGTGTCCCTGTCTCTGGTCAGTGTGGCAAAGTTTGTGAAATAAATATGTGCTGCAGAGGAAAGAAGGTAAACAAACAGGAGAGGGATAGAATCCTATTTCAGACCTCCAGCCTTGCCTCTGAGACATAATTGGGAATTTACTCTTCACAGAAGAGCAAATGCATTGTACTTTTTTAAATGGGGATTATTTTCAATTGCTTCAGGGTCCGTGTAGTCT
This sequence comes from Ara ararauna, assembly GCA_028858755.1. Lineage (NCBI taxonomy): Eukaryota > Metazoa > Chordata > Aves > Psittaciformes > Psittacidae > Ara > Ara ararauna. The sequence goes on along the minus strand of CM054378.1, from coordinate 112,260,859 downwards.
CCTTACAAAACACAGTCAAGCACAAAAGGCAGTATCTGAGGGGAAATGTCAATGGGGAAGGAGGCTGCTAGCTGGCCTGCCCTGGGAGAGGCTTTATAACAGACGCTTGCAGGGAGCCCCAGAGCAGCCTTTTTCCTTGGCTCTTGGAAGGCAGAAGAGCGTTCTTACTTCTTGGCTGTCTCTCTTCTCTATTGCATGTGAACACTATGGAGGTTAAAGATGCGCAGGACTGTGATAATCCTGAGGAACCACCAGCCCTGCATGGGCAGATGTACTGGGGACTCAGTTAACCTTGTCCTCCCCAGCTATCCCCCTTCAAACTGAAGTTGCTATTGGAAAGAAGTTCCCTTCAGCATCTGCAGGGAAATCTCCACCCCCATGAGGTCTCTGCAGCTGAACTCAGGTTCAGGGATGCCCACTGAAACCTTGCCCTCTCTAAAAGCAAAGGGGGAAAGGTCCTTAAACACTCCCCAAACTCCAGGGGATGGTCAGCCGCAGACTCGGTCTCACTCACTGCACCTCTTTGTACAGGAAAGTGTAAGAATCAAAAGTTTGACAATTAAACACTGGGATGTTTCTGGATGGCACCACAAAGCTAGAGAAGCTTGATAGATAGGAAGACAAGAGGATGGCACATAAGATGGCACAGGTATTAATATAAGTGCTATGTAAATAATGGTACTTTTTCTCAGGTTTTGAGTCGCCTCCATATGCAGAAATCTCTGTCAGGGCTGAGCCCTGTTCTCAATGCTCCTTCTTTCTGTGGCTGCTGGACTGAGTTTCCCTCAGTAAAGAAGTTGCATCCCATGTGTTGCTCTCCTCACTTACCTGCTGAAGCACTTGCTGAAACATTCTCCTGCCTTGGAGCTTGTCAGAGTCACTGTTACATTTTCTCCTTCTTCCACTTCATTTGCAATACCATTTTCTAGAGGACAGTACCTGACATTTAGGGCTGCTGATAGGCTCCACTGTCAATCATATCTCCATGAACCTCATTATTCTGCATCCAAGTGAGTGTCAGTGCGTTTTGCTTTCCTGGCTGTGACCACACAGCTGTTGTTTTCCTCCTGGTCGTCATCTGTGGCTATGTTTTCTACCTTATGTGATGAGTTTTCTCTGAAAACTACTCATTGCAGCTGATCCAGCAGTTGAATGCCACAGGTAACAGCAGCTCTACTGCAAAACAACTGCTGTTTCTTCAGTGCTATTATCTATATGCACTCCAAGGAAGTCTAGATGATACCATGATAAAGCTGAGCTGGGCCTGCTTTCTATTTATTCTTTTTATTCTATTTTGACAGTTCCCAGGAGAAGACGCAGAGAAAGACATTGGCATCCCTGTAGTTGTTCCAGCAGTGCTGGCTTGACTCAGCCAGGATTTGACCATGCTCTAGTATTCCCTGACTGCCATTTATGGTCCATCCTGGGCTGTAAGACCTCAAAAGAAGTGATTCTAGCAGAAACCAACTTTCTGTTAAAAAACTACTCTGTTCTTCTCTTCTGATTTATCACAGGTCTAAACAGTGGTAGCTGGAAAGAATGGGGTGTAGTTTCTTACTGCTGATTTGCAAAGTCTTGGTGAAAATCAGACAAGCAGGAGCTGAAGTAGCTGTCTTTGTGTGTGATTTTACATCCTACTCTGATCATTGTGTTTTTAGCAACCTGTATAATGGGAATGTCCAGCTGGTCTGGTAATGTCTATAACATTAAAAACTCCTCACTGCAATGCCATCTCATAGCTGACCTGCCTAAGTTCCCAGAATGGTCCTGGCTGCCCTACAGCATAAACACTTCCAAATACAAAGCTCCAGTTTTGAATACATTTGGGTTTTCCTGTTCACCATGCAGCAACATTCAATGCTGTGTAGCACCTTCAGCCCCTACTTTGGCTAGTGTGAATAAAACATACACAGCCATATCCCCCCTTCCCACTAATAACATGTTCTTGAAAAGCATGAATGTTAGCCATGCAATGGATAGCGAAGCATCTTTTCCATCAGAATCAATGAGCAGATCCACTGAGAAGATCTTAGCTGCTTTGTCTGAGAGACTGAGCTCCCAAGCATTATCACCCATTTCCATCCTTCACACTGAATCGACTCGACTGACCTAAATTCATCTGAGCAAACTGATGCCTTCATTCTCATGGATAAACCAGCCAAGACAGCGGACTGCCTGTGTCCCCCACAAAGTGATGAAAATCCTGCTTCTGCCTCTTCATCTTTTACATCATTTTACACTTCTCTTGTGTATGAAAGTTGTATTTCTTAAGTCCCTGACGCATCCTCCTCTGTTTCATTAATTCTAAGGGAAAAACTGCTTCACCATCCAGTGAATTCAGTCACTTCAGCAGTGAGGCTAAATGCTCAATGTAAATTTTCTGAGATCACTCTTGCTACTGCTTTCTAATAGTCCCATCTTCCTCCTTATCTCCCTCCTCCTCAGATGAATCAAGAGTCAATCAATGTGAAGGATGGAGAACACAGTAGTTAGGATGGTTGGTAGAGCAGGGGTTTGAATGACCACTGGTGTATCTCCAAAGTTATGAATAGGGATGTGACAGACAAAGGGGTACTGCTGGGCTGCTGGAGGAGAGCTGGGTGCATGCATATCTCTAACTTAACTTTAACATACTGTTAAATTTAGGTCCAGGCCCTTCTTCCTACCCATGGTTTCTGAACAAGGGTGTATCTCTGCTTTCTGTACAGGTAGCTCCCTTCTCTCTTTGCTGATCATACAGGACAGCTCCACTACACATGTCCTTTCTCTCTGTCTTTTGTTTCTATGTGTTCCTAGGCAGCCAGAGTGGCAACATGGCTGGCAATGTTATCTTACACAAGGGCTGCTGTACCCCACAGTCTGCAGCCCCTTCTGCTGTTTCTGCTGCCTTATTTGTGGAAGTGCAATTGTTTGTTCCAAAATAATTTATTTGAAATTAGAAATTACATCTCAGTTCCCTGTGCCAGCCTGCAGTGTGGGCTGTGAGCTCTAACACTCAGGCTGTGGTTTCACAACTGATGTTGTGTGGAGCTGGAGCTACCACTGGCTGTCCTTCCCCCCACCTGCCCCTTCCACCCCATTCCTTGTGTAGCCCTCTGGCTGTGCACACATGGGGGAGGGGGGCAGTTGGTCTGGGCTTTGGGTGAAGAAGGTTTTCTGGGCAACCAGCTGCCTTTTAGCAATCAGGGCTGCTTGATACAACTGAGTGAATCTACACATCTCTGCCAAAAGCTGAAGTCCTTCTTTTCACTCCATGTCCTGCTTTCCCATTCTTGCTCTCCCCACCCCATGTGCCAATACTGGCACTCACTGAGCCCCTTCATGGGGCAGTTCAGTTTATTGACCTGGTGTCATGGGTTCAGCAGTACCAGTCATTTTTCTCCTTCTTAGCAGTTGGTGCAGCACTGTGTTTTTGATTTTGGGCCTGGGAACAGCGCTGATAATACCAGCGTTTTCAGTTACTGCTTGGTAATGTTTTGGTCTGACCAAGGACTTTCTGAGTCTCATGCTCTGCCAGGGAGGAGAGAAAGCTGGGAGGAAGCAGAGACAGGATACCTGACCCAAACTGACCAAAGAGGTTATTCCATGCCATAGCACGTCATGCCCAGGATGTAAAAAAAGGAGGGCAGAGACCCGGAAAGGTGGGGGTGCACTGCTGGGTCGGGCTGGGTATAGGTGGTGAGCGATTGTATTCTTTCCTTGTATTTGCCTTGCCAATATTATTATTGGTGATAGCAGTAGTGATTTGTGTTATACTTTAGTTACTAAACTGTTCTTATCTCAACCTGTGGGAGTTGCATTCTTTCGATTCTCCTTCCCATCCCTCCATGAGCAGGGGGAAGAAAGAGGGGGGAGTGAGTGAGCAAAACTGCGTGGCTGAGAGGCTAAAACCACGACACCTGGTAAAAAATAAGCTCCCCCATCTAAAGGCTGGCTGTAATGCCAAGACAGCCCTCAGCCCACTCAGCTGCTGGCTCTGAGGGTCTTGCCTCCTGCCCTCCATCCCCAGTGGTACGCTGCAGCCCTGTTGCTGATGCAACAAAATACACTAACTTAGGAGAGGGTGGATCACTTGATGGTTTTCCTGGGATGTGACCATCCTGTTGTCTTAGACACCGCTATTTGAATAGGAATCATCTAGATCTAAGGACTCTTCACATTCTGCAGTTCAAAAGACACTAGATGCAAGCCTCCAAACAGATTGGTGGCTACGTATATGCTTTTGCATATATGTTTGTGTACACATACGTGTATGCAACTGCATAAATCCATGAGAATTCATAAAATGTAGACTCACACTGCTCAGGCTATCACAACAGCTGAATTTTTCTCAACTGTAATGTTCCCTCAATACAAATTGGAAAAAAAATTAAAGAACTGTCTGTACATTACTTGTATTGTGCAATCCTTTCTCATGATGACTGGGAATGATGCACACAAAAAGTCTCTATCATCCAAGCAAATGTGCTCAATTATATTTACTCAGATAAGAAGTCGATGTGTTGAGCAAGCTGCCATTTTTATCTGACAGCAATTCTTCTTCTTCATGGCTGGGATTCCTGAGGTCTCATGGGACAGATTTCTTCCATGGTGTCATTCACAACAGCTCATGTCAGACTGCTTTATCATCTGTCTGCAGTGTTTCACTGCTGTTATCTAGCACTAACACAGCTCAGAGATGCAATTATTGTGATCCCAGAAGACTTTGAATTTATGGCTTAAAAAAATCCAAGCCATTTGAAAAGAGTATTTGAAGTCATCCTCACCACCTGGTTGTACTCTACTCAAAAGTGAGCTGGTTATTGCTGTTAGCACGCCTAATGCAATATGTTTTTGCAGGATTTTCAGTCACTAGTAATTTGAGTGTACAAGATAGTCCTCATACTTCGAATGAAAGAGCAATCGATTTCTTAGATGCAGTTGATATTATTCTGGCAAGACTGTTTGCTTTAATGATAAATTTGCCCTGGCTACAGCCTTTTATTGCTCATTAAATTAGCCAGCCAAGATTCACAGATGAGAAAACAAATTGGTTTAACTGTAACTTAAATGGAGCTCCACTACATCTTTACAGCTCAGGTTTACTTGGGGGGCTTGTGTCGTGGTTTAAGCCTCTATAACTCAAGCAGTTTTGCTCAGTCACTCCCCCCTCTTTCTTGCCCCCCACTCCCGGAGGGATGGGAAGGAGAATCGAAAAGAATGCAGCTCTCACAGGTTGAGATAAGAACAGTTTAGTAACTAAAGTATAACACAGACCACTACTGCTACCACCAATAATAATAATGACAAGGCAAATACAAGGAAAGAATACAATTTCTCACCACCTAAAACCAAACCCGACCATGCAGTGCACCCCCCACCCTTCTGGGTCTCTCCTCTCCGTCCTCCATCTTGGGCATGATGTGCTGTGGTATGGAATAACCTCTTTGGTCCGTTTGCGTCAGGTGTCCTGTCTCTGCTTCCTCCCGGCTCCCCTCCTCCCTGGCAGAGCATGAAACTCAGAAAGTCCTTGGCCAGACCAAATCATCACTAAGCAGTAACCGAAACACTGGTGTTATCAGCGCTGTTCCCAGGCCCAAAATCAAAAACACAGTGCTGCACCAGCTACCAAGAAGCAGAAAAAATGACTGCTGCTGCTGAACCCATGACAGCTTGTGAAAAGCCAATTTCTCCCCTGATGAGAAGAGCAGCAGGCAGAGTCAAAGCCAGGTCCTCGGTGTTTATTGAGACACAAGAGCTGTCCCACTTTAGTTACACTGATAACAGTCTAAGTGACAGTCACCTCTTGTGCTAATGCAATAGGCTTATGCTGTTACAGCTATTCAAGACCAGAATATACCTAAGTCAGTACCAGACGGCTTCATTCTGGGACAAGTATGTCCCAGCACTTGAGTTTCAGCTGCTGTAACTGAAGTTTAAGATGGTGCTTAAATATAAATACCTGGTAAGACTACAGTAATTACCTAAATTAACAACAAACAAACAAGAAGCAACAAAACCCTCAAACAAAACCTAACAAACAAGCAAACAAAAAACCCCCACAACATATTTTCAACTGCAATTATTTTACTGTTAAAATGTGTGTGGGCCAGACCTGGATGGCTAAGGAAAATTTCCTGTTGGAGACAGTAGCTTAAGTATCTTCCCCAGCCAGAACTAGGCACTGGTCTGCAGGCAGGCTGCCAGCTCTGGGCCTCTGCATGTCTGTGCCCCAGCAGCAGTCCCAAGCCCTTCTCCCTTGCAGCAGGCTCTGGCTGTCACCTTCCCACTGACTTACCAATGGGCAGCCAGGCAGCTCCCAACTTTCCTTTCTGTGCACCCTCCACAGTGCTCATGCTCCCAGAATGCAGCCCAGAAGCTGCCCTGTGGACTTTCCATCCTCCCTGGTACAAAAACCTTTTAAAAATCTTCTGGAGCTAATAGTCTTAATATGATGCAGCTTTATCTAAGTGGGAGGGGGGCTATTTTCTTTTCCCCTGACTTTCATTGTTCCCAGATAACCTGCAATCCCGAACACCAATTGCGCCTCTGTGCTTCTGCGCCTCTGCCTCTTATTTCTGCAAAGAAATAAGCCTTGTACAGCCTTCTGGGATCACCAGCTTTGTGTTTACCACTAGATAAACAGAGTCAGGAACTGCTCTCTGATCCCAAGGTCGAGAGACACAGACTGGCTGTATCCATGCTGCACAGTGCTTGATCCTGGTATACCATCTGGTGCCAGTGTAGCCCTAAGAGACATTTATCTTCTTCTTTTTTCTTTCTTTTTTTTTATTTTAAAACTTATTCTGACTGAACTAATGTAATAGCTGTGCTGCAGCCCTCAGGAATGGTGTCTTATTGCATGAAACGGGGTTTGTACTGCATGAATTGGGGTGGGGCAGGAGGGAAGTTTTTGGGTACAAAACCTGCTGAGGCAGAGCTGTAAGACTGTGTAGGATGAAGGAAACAGGGAGCAGTGCATTCCCATCTCTGCTGCTTGCTGGGAATGGTCCCTCCTGTGTGCTACTCCCCAGGCTGTGCCCTGGCATTGTCTTGCCATGCTGGGTTATGTGGCTTTGGCAGAGACTGCATGCATGTTTAGACACAGGGGAGGAAGCCTGATGCACAGCAAAAGCTGCCTCTACTGTGCCAGCCATCCATGCCCTTATGACAGGGTAGGGAGCTTTGCAGGGCTCGCTGGGTCAACTATGACCAAGGCATGTGATTGCTCCATTCTCCAGTACCATTCAGGGCCGTATCCAGCCCTGTGTGCTCACAGGTTGACTGCCCCTTCTCTGGGCCACGGGCTCCTCACTGCTTTCTATTTCCAGGTCCATGTGTGAGGCTATTCTGCCACCTCTCTGTGGCTGCAGCAGCTTGTTTCTAAATACATCAACAAAGTGGTTTTGTCGGCTTAAAACTGTGCTTGGAAATGCTCTGCCTACATTTATAAATGCCACCCACTGCTTCAGTTTCTCATAATTTTCTTTTACTCTTTACAGCATAAGCAACATTTTCTTGTTATCCCTTCTGTTGGAGTCACATAAGAAATCTTCCACTGTACACTTGTATGGGCTGCAGATCTCTCTTCCAAATGTTGAAGGAAAGCAAGTTTGTGTGAATTATCTACAGCAGATAACTTCAGTTCTGCACAGAATCTAAAAATAAAGCGGAGCCCACATTCTACAGCTAAGTAGCTTTTAATTGGGTGTGATAATAGCATGAATTATCTTTTAGAGTGCAATAGCACTCTGATCAGAAGTCAAGTGCTGGGAGTGATAATGGTTAGCAAAAATGTTCTACCGAGGGAAGAAACTCAATGCTAGTGTGTTTGGATTTTGGGTTTTTAAATATAATAGGTCTTGGCAGGCCAATTAATATTTTGTGTGAATTTGGGCTTTCTCAGTTATTTTTCCTGTTTTAATACAGCCAGTAGGTCCTTTCAAGTACTATTGTAAAAAAAAGGTAGTGAAAACCTGTAAGTCCCCATCAGGAGTGGTTTTGTGGTGATACCTTTGGACAAGACAAATGTCACTGCTACTTTCTGAAAATGAATGTCTGAGGTGCTGGATGGTTTTGTTCACTTCCTCCTTATTTTAACCATAGATAACCTCAGGGTTTGAACATAAATAACATTCAGAATTGTGAACTGAGGTAAGAACACATCATCTGTCCTGCCTGCTCTGCTGGCAGACAGAAAGCTCTGGCAGGCAGGTTCATGTCATAAGCAACCACACCTAAACTTGCCGATGTCTGGCTCATGAAGGTCCTTCTCCTTTGTGTCAGCCAGAGGAATGCTCTCAGCTACTTCACCAGCTTAGATGCTTTATGTTCATTGTCTTTGTAACTCAAGCATAACATTTAGTCAGCCTGGTAGGGCTGGGGGTGTGGAACACAGTTTATTTTTCGGCACGGAAGGCAAACCTTACTAAAGGAAGGTCGTTTAAGGATAAGAGATTCACTTATGGTGCTGCAAGGATGGCACTTGGCACTTCAAACTGCAGACAGATGCAAGCACAGTGTGTTTGAGCACAGGCAGAAAGAAGGAAGTTATGTGTACCTAAGAAATATGGATATATCCAGTGTCAGTGACTGTCCTGCCACATGAGGCTCTAACATCAGCCTGATCAGACAGGCACTGGGTGAGGGAAATCCTCCCACAATGCTATACTAGATCCCCACAACCAAAGGGCCTGTCCGAAGCTGAGGTGAAGACCATGGACATTTCTGCATCAGTCACCCCAGCTTCCCAGTCACTTGCCATCTCATGCCTCTGTGTGTTAGTCCTGAGCTCCTGGATCCTTTCCTGGTGTTGTGGGGTCTCCCTGGCAGGAGGATGCTCTGCAACATTTGGCTGGCCTCACAAGCTGAGAGCTGCTTCACCACTCCCTCCTGAACAGACCTTCATGCATTTGCCTAGAGGACTTCATAAAAATTAATTGAGTTGCCCAGCATTAGACACAGGTCATAAAACTCCCATCTGATCTCATGCCTGCTGCTGATTTTAACAGCTGATTGAAACAATAAGCGCTAGCTTGTCAGGGATACAATACACACAGAGAGAGCTGTAATACAGGCAGGTGGGCGTAGATAATAAAGAGCCTCTGCCTGTATCACAAAGCTTGCTTCCTGAATCCCTGGGCAAGAATTCAAGCATAGCAAGTGATGGAGATGACTGTTTGAGCTACACGTTTTGCTGGGAAGTACGTTTGTGTGTCTGCTTATTTATTTCTTCATTTTCTTGCTCATTTTTAAGTGAATATGAAAGCTGCTTGGAGCAAGGAAGAGCTGGAAAGTGGCTGGGCAAGGAACAGAAAGCCTTGCTGTGATCAAGGCCCTTTCAGTCTGATGTCATTTGTGGTACTATTCTGCCTTTCCTGGCAGACACTGAGCCCTATCTATATTCCCAGGCAAATCCCCATTTATTAAGCCATCTGTTTTCTTACAGGGTGTTCATTTGCACACAGTAATTCTCAGGAACACCAGTCAGATCCAGAAGCACCCCTCAAATGCAGGTACAGGAACTTTCTGTGTTATCTGTATCATAGAACCATAGAAACATAGAATCATAGTATCACTGAAAAGTTTGGGTTGGAAGGGACCTTCAAAGTTCATCTAGTTCAAGCCCTCTTCAAACAAGAAGGGGCATCTTCAACTAAATCAGGTTGTCCAAAGCCACATCCAGTGTTGCCTTGAATGTCTTCAGGGATGGTGCATCCACCATCTTTCTAGGCAACCATTCCAGCATTTCACCATCCTCATTGTAAAGGAGGATGTAAAGGAAAAAAGAATTTTTTCCTTACATCCAACCTGAATCTCTCCTCTTTTATTTTAAAACCATCACCCCTCATCTTATCACAAGAGGCCCTGCTGAAGTCCCTCCCATCTTTCTATAGGCCCCTTTTAAGTACTGAAAGGTGACAATAAGGTCTCCTCAGAGTCTTCTTTTCTCCAGGCTGAACAGCCCCAACTCTCTCAACCTTTCCTCACAGGAGAGATACTTCATCCAGCTGGTATTTTCTGTGGCCCTTCTCTGGACCATCTCCAACACAGTACTCCAAGTGGGGCCTCACCATAGCAGAGTAGAAGGGAAGAATCACCTATCATAGAACACCAGGTTGGAAGGGACCTCAAGGATCACCTGGTCCAACCTGTCTTGGCAAAAACCTGTTGTGTACAAGATATCCCAGCACTCTGTTCAACCGAATCTTAGAAGTGTCCGTGTTGGGGAATCCACCACTTCCTGGGGGGATTATTCCAGTGGCTATTGTGGAAAATTCTCCTCTTGTATTTCCCATCTATCGCGATACCAGCGCCTTGCCTGGCGGGTCCCCCGGGGGTGACCCTGTCCTGCGGGGGGCGGGGTGTCCCTCCCGGGGCGGCGGCGCAGGGCGCAGCGCTGTCCCGCAGGGGGCGCTGCGGCCCGGCGCGGCTGGGCTCGGTGCGGCGGGCGCTGCTGGGCGGCTGCGCCCCGCCGCTATATAAACACGGCCCGCGGCCCGCTGCCGCTGCCGCCGCTCCGTCCTGCCGGCGGGAGGAGGCGGCAGCACCGCCACCGGCGCGCAGGGAGGGAGGCAGGTGAGCGGCGCGCATCCTCTGTCCCGGCGTGGGCAGCGCGGGCTCCCCTCCCCTCCGCGCGGCTGGGGGCCCCTGGGGCTGTCCCCTCCCTGTCCCGCATCGCCGCCCCTCCGGAGCGCCGGGACTGCGGTACGGGACGTGGGCAAAAATCGGACTGAGCCAGGGAATGGCTCCTGCACGGGGGAAAGGCGGGTCGCGGCAAGTCCGTCGGTTGCTCCTCTTCACTATCTGCGGGAACACGTTTGGATAGTGAGACAGGGGAGCGAGCCCAGCTTATTGATATGGACAATATATGTTGCCCAATCTATTTAGCAGAAAGTTTTGAGGATGCTAATAAGTGGTCTGACTCAAGTGGACGTTGCTCTCTGTGCTGCACCCGGCAAAGACGGGAATTCCTCGCTTTATACCCGCGATGTGATAGTGGCATGACAGGACGGTGCCGGGGGAGCAGGGGTCTGGGGCGGGCTGGGCGCCTCCGGCCGGGACCTAGCGCTCCGTGCGGGCGAGTGCAGGGCTCGGGGCAAGTGTCGAGTTACAGCAGCACACCGGCTCTCAGATCTAAACCTGCGATTGCTCTCTGACCCTTCGGAATTAAACAGCATCTCATTTTTTTGACGAATGATGAAATATAAAGCAGCTACTGTGTGTTATAAGGTCGTGTTTTGCTAGGGAGGGAGGGATAAATCCGTGGAAGATAGGGCAGTGGATCCAGGTCTCTTTTCCCAGATGAAACGTCTCTGCTTGAAGAGCTGTTCATCTAGGTCAGTTGTTTCCAACTCTGTTTGAATGAGTCTGGGTACCTTTTTCCTCCTTCTGGCTTCACCTCCCTTGCTGCCTTTGCCCCTGGTTCTTTCTCCCTGGTCCCTGTCACTGTCTCCCGAAGGTAACATTGGAGAGGGGACTCTGCCTTCACATCAGCCTACGCTCCCTAAGGACCAATGATCCCTGATAGCTCTAAATATGAAAGAGAAGCTGGTGGGAGCCTTGACATTTGTTAATGCACTGATGATCTTAAAGGTCTTTTCTAACCTAGCTGATTCTGTTGTTCTATGATTAAAACCAGCAAAGATTAAAAATGAGTAAATATTTTTCAGCAGGTCAAGCATCAGAAATATTTACTTATATTAAAGCATGGGTAGCAAAATAATTAAATATCAAGCGTTTTCGTACAGGTTAACTTTGCAATGGATGACTGCATTAAGGAGGCACTTGGCAGGAATTGAGCTGGTTATAATGTGATGCATAAATGCCTTGTTTTGGTTTGTGCAATTTCCTGCAGGAACTGTTTTATGCTCTACATCTAGTGTAATATTCATGGATCTTATTGTTTCTCATCCTCATTTTCAAGCAGGGATGTAGGCTTTCCTGTATCCCCTGCTACATAAACTCTTTACCAGTCTGCCTTTTTCCAATGCAATTAAATATACCCGGCCACTTGCCTCCTATTGCTGCAATCTGTTGTGGAGAGCGGTACAGCCTGTGCTGCAGGAGAGAGGTAGCAGTAAGCAGGGAGGCTTAACTTCCCATTCTGGTTTTTTTGTCATTACCTTGATTTCTGCACAATAAAGTCTTATTTTAAGGTGCAAAATGGGGATTCTTTAAGTGATCCTTCGAGCATTGTGAGTTTGGAAATCACTGCCTGAGATGGGGGTTGGGGGAGGGGAGGAATTGAGAAAATCTGTGCAAGGCTGTGCCAATGAGGTTTGTTTGAAGGAGCTTTTGATATGGTACCATGTCTTTCCCATGTTTATCTCTTTAAGGACAGAGGTAGGTATATGGCTGCTGATATTACAAATACCAGGTGTAGGTTTTGGTCAGATAAGTAGTTATTTGTTTCTTTACCGCAAAGCTTCTTCTATAGTAAAATTTCCTAGGCTGTTGTCTGTTGTGTTAGTGATAGTGACTGTAACAAACAAGAAAGCAGCTTAAAACTGTCTTATTTTTTGGAGTGTGCATTTCTATGCAAAATACATTTATTGTATAGTAAGCAAAGCTAAATATTTAGGAAGATAGTTGGGATAAGAGTGTTAGCAGCACATCTACTGCAGAAATACAGTTCTCCACATCTGTAAAGCACAACAGCCCATCAGAGGCTGTGCAGGGAACTAAACCAGTGAGTCCTCCCTCATAATAAGTGAAGAGAAACAAGACTTTCAGCTCCCAGTGTGCATTCTCTATTCCTAAGTTCATTCAGGAAGCACCAGAAATGAGTGTATGACAGAGAACTGCAGCCTGAATTGTAGGCTCCAGTGAAGTGTGCTCTCTGAAGAGTCATACAATGAAGATGAAATGAAGCACGATACAGTAGGGACTCATACACAGTGATTGGTTTAATATTTGAGTGCTTGGAAGGAGAAAAGATCTAGGCATAATAGTGGGCAACATTGGTTAAGATACTTGATGAAACACCCGCAACAAGCAGTGCAAGAGGATCTCCTCCCCTCCACCCCCAGTTGGGTGCTGAGGTTTGCTAAAAAGACTACTGAGGTACAGCTGACTTAGCAAATACTTTCCCTGCACAAGTATTGCATTTATCGCAAGTTATTTATAATCATACTAGGCTTGTTTAAATGCAACTTTTGTGGAACACTTTGCAGTCAGTTTTGTTACAGAAGTGATAAGTAGCAGAAAGTGGAAAGAAAGTAGCAAAGAGCAGCAAAACTTCAGTGCAGGACAGTTTGTTTTATACCTGGGCTTGTTGTTGCAAACTCAAACACATTGAAACAGTCTTTCTTCAGGAAAATAATTGCGGAGGATTTTTTATGTAACTTGTTCTGGCACTATTGTAATATAAATAGCATCCTCATGAGCCTGGGAACGCTGTCACTTTCTGTTGCTGGGCATGCAGTTGATGCTTTGCTCTCTGAAAACCTTATTTGTTTATTGTGTCCATTGCCATTATATGTTATCTTGCTATTCTGGATTTTCCAGTTGGGAAACTAGGAAGAGGATATAGTCCAGCACTTCACCCATGGTCACCAGAAGCATCTTCAGAGTACAGCCAAGCAGTGTAGCCACCTGTCTGTCCCCTGCCATTGGTTTCATGAGAAAGACCCATGTAGTGAGTAGCTGTAGGGTGAGAAGCAAGAGGGAAGATGATTAGCTGTTATAAATTGCTGTAACTTCACAACCAAGTGATTTATACTGTCCCATGTTACTCTGTTATGATACAGGTTAGTATTTTGAAGACAAGGCAACATGGTCTATGGTGAGGCAGCCCTGCCCATGGCAGAGGGGTTGGAACTAGATGATCTTAAGGTCTGTTCCAAGCCTAACTATTCTATGACTCAAAACATCAGAAAAATAGGTCTCCAGGACAAGGCAAAGCTATTTAAAAAGACTTTATTTAAGCAGCCACCATGGTAACTTCTTTAAAGAATTCTATTTTCTTTTTCAACTAAGCAGCTACAAAGCTGGCAGACAGGCAGATGGGTTCCAAGCCCCAGAGATAGTGAACCTTCACATTTCAGGGCAGGAACTGTTTTTTGCTCAAGGAAAAGTTATTGCTGCTTTTGTGGCATGGTGAGACACAGCATGTAGTGCTGCACAGAAAGTGGTGTCAAGGGGTGCACTGGCTGGAGGGGAAGGAGATCCAAGTTGTGTTCCCATATAATTGCAGTAAAATTGTTTTAAGACTGTGCCTTAAAATGTCAGAGGAGTAGGCTGGCCCACTCTTGCAGGGCATTCAGGGACTGTGGAAGGAGAAGCCCATTTTTTCTAGCAGGCACATCCACATTAAAAGCCTTTGCAAATGACTTAATCCTCAGAAGCATCTGATGTAGCAGCAGTTACCAGGATTTTGCTTTAGTGATATCACTTGCAGATCAGTGATTTTATGCAATCCTCAAAACTAGAAAAAGCATCAGCTGAAAAAATTCCTTGGATCCCCCTTCCAGCCTGCAATCATGACTCTTAATTTAGATGATGGCATAACACAGGTTGTTGCTCCTTATATGAGCATGAGGACTGTTCTGCCCAGATATAAACTTCTTTGAAACAGCTATTGTATAGGATGTGGGGCTGGAAGAAAAAGCATGACTTGCTCTTTGCACAGCTGTGACTTTCACTTCATGGGCATAATCACCACCACTTACAGGAGAATGACTTCCCTTGAAAACCATAGTTAAAAAGTAAACAAGCATCTAAACACATGCTGGGGTAATTAGTTTCTCTATTAAGTCTTACTTTTGAATTTTAATTATTTGATAGCTTACCCTAATTGAGTTGGTTTCTGTCTTTATTATCCCCACAGGGTGTTTTAAGTTACAAAAAAATGCTAAGGCTGCCAAAGAGCCAGTCTGGCAGGCAAGGGTAGCCTGAAGAACAGAGGTGCTCCAGTAGTGCTTTTGCCCCCTGGCATGTGTTGTCTCTGCCAGGTTTTGCATGGGGCATGTGAAAAAAAAAGCCTTTTAATCCACCTGAGAGCTTTTCAGTCCTCATAGTAATTCTCAAGTTTATACTGCCAGAAAAATTCAGAGGGACCAGATGAATCCCAAGTAATGCATTTCTGTGCTACAGGGTATGTTAGCGTTACTGAACCAGAATTGGATTGTGATGAGGGAAAATAAAGCTTTGTATTAAGTGTTCAAGTTTGATGCAATTTGTTCATGCCAGAATGCTGGGAGGAATCATGGTGTGCTATGCACAGGGAAAGCTGGCAGGATGCTGTGCACAGATAAGACTTTCAGAAGTAAATAGCACATCAGCGTGCTGGGCATAGCCATGCTCGCAGGATGAATGTATTTATTCTGGTCTATCAGACCACTGGGATTTTAGATTTTTCTCTTGCTGTTATGATGAAAGGTTGTTTAGCTATTGGTGCAATATAATAGTGAGGTTTTAAAATGGGAAAAACAGTAAAACAGTCTCTGGAGACCAGCTATATGAGCCTTGGTTAAATCAAATGGCTGCATGCATGACACTACAGATCAGGAGCAAGTGTGTAAGATGGGGTTGCTGTACTATGGTCACAATCTGTACTGTTTGGGGCTGAATGCTATGAGATAAAACCAAATATTTATCATGGACACTAAAACTGGGCTCTTTTTTCAATGTGTTAAAAGGCTGAAAGGCTAGGAGAATAGGTAAGAAATTGGAGATCAACATGAAAAGGGTAATCAGATCTTAAGCTAAGGAAACTATATATTCCACTTGATCCAAATGGAAAACTTTCTTGAAGCATAGTTTTTAAGCTGGAAAGGAATTAGTAAGG
The DNA here is from genome assembly GCA_028858755.1 of Ara ararauna. Taxonomy (NCBI): domain Eukaryota; kingdom Metazoa; phylum Chordata; class Aves; order Psittaciformes; family Psittacidae; genus Ara; species Ara ararauna. The sequence goes on along the minus strand of CM054378.1, from coordinate 112,245,090 downwards.
TTTTAAAAACCAGACTGAGCAAAGTGCTAATCTTAATATGACAACAACTTGATCAAGCTGCCAGCTAGAACCTCCTGAAACATCTGCACCTACCTATCCTTGATACTGCCGCAGCATGCCCCAGATATAATGGCTTACAGATACAATGTATTTTTTTTTGCTAGCATGCATATAAATAATGTGTACGCACAGGTATATCATTTAAAATTGTGTGCATTGCTGTCAGAAATCTTTACAGTCGTAACTTAAGAAGGCAAGGATCTCTGGAGACTACCAAATGAATTCACTTTTTTCATTGATGAAAGTGTCAGAGTGTCTCACAGCCACCATCCCATCCATGCAGGAAAGTTCAGGGCCAGATCCACTGCCTTTATTAATATGAGTAATCCATTAATGTCAGTAGAGCCAGCAAGATACTGATGCTGAAGGAATGAAAGCTCGCAGGCTTGGTTCAGAAGATACAAGCTTTTCCCTGCATTGAGGACCAGGTGGCAAGGTTGACAAAGGTTGCTTTATTTCAATGTTTTGTATCCCAAGGCCTCTGGCAAAGTAAAAGCTGAGTCACTGTCCCTATAAACTACAGCAGCTTTAAGGTTAAACTGATTAGAGTGGAAAACATAACAGTGAGTCTGACTGATCCACAGGGTTCATTTTTAGCTGCTCAGCACTTTTAAAAAATCAAATCAAGGGAAAGCTGCCCTGTTTGATTGTTCCTATTGCATAACAGCAATGTCGTTGGGATTTGAGGGAAGCCACGAGCAACATGTCCCTTATGTAACAAATCCAACTTGCTCTAATCCCTGCTGCGCTGCTGCTGACCCTGGCAGCCAGGAATAGCCCAGGAGTGGTGCTGTGCTCCCCAGGCTCTCCTCGGGCTGCGGGGTAGCTGTGGAACGGAGGCCGTTTTCTCTTGGGAGTTTTCTGCCAATCATGCTTGCTGGATTTGCAGTCTTTTTGCTAATAGAGTGCAAATAGCAGCTGAAGAAGAAATTCTGCCTTTAAGAAGTCCTGTCTAGCTCCTTAGGGGCAGAACTGATCCTTCCCCAGTCTCTTCATTCCTGAAGCACCAGTCTTTATCCCATTCCAGGTGGAAACAGGTCATCTCATGATCTTGGTAATTTTGCTCATTTAAAAAATGGGCTAAATGCTAGGTCAGACTTTTGGAGCAGATCTTCCTGAGCCTTTCTTCTGCCCTGTGAGACACTGCCATGACCTCATGTCAGAAGGGATATTCTGGGTTTGTAGAGTGGATGCTTCTGGGGAAAAGCTGCAGCCAGGTATTGCCCTTAATTTAGGGGCTTCCTATATCCCCCAGATTTGGTGGCATGTTGGGGCCTTGTTCCTGCCTTGTGATTTTCTGTGCTGGATGTGAAGGTGGTGGGCCAACATGGTTGCCTGTGGAGAAGGATGAAGGCTGTTGGGAGAAGTCAGCTCAGTGTGCTTGGGGCTCGCTGTCTGTGCAGAGGGTCTGACCCTTCACTTGAGCTTGTCCTGCTGATGGGTTGTCTTGGTGTTGTGGTTTAAGCTGCTGAACCCATGACACTTGGGTGAAGTGGGTAAAGAACATTGTGGAAGAGCATCTTAGCCATGCCACAGGGGTGTGTGTGCCTTGCCGGCTGCAGCTCCTGCCTTGCCTTCTCCATGGGAGAGCAGCAATCTGCCCCCATTGCCTTGGCTGCCTCCAGTGTAATTAGGAGCATTTGAAGAATGATAACATAAAGAAAGCACCTTGTGCACAGCTACCTCAGACTTTCCCCCCAAACAATCACACAAAGAGATCTGTCTAATTAAAACCACAGGGGAATGGAGATGGTGGCTAATGAGGCTGAACACACAACTTAATTTAACTGAGTTATTTGAAAAGAAGCAACCTGCCTTGCTGGGGAATGGAAAGGGTGGGGTGGGAAGGAGTAGAGGGAAGGGAGAAACAGAGCATATCTGAATTTTCTTATTAAAATATGAATGTAATTGTAATTCGTGCATGTTTTGCTACCAGTTACTTTGTATTTGGGGTGATGTGAAATTTATCATAAACAATGATAAAAGTTTATGACAATGACCACAGCTGCATGTGAATAAAACCTTTAAAGTCACTATTTAATTGAATTTCTTACTTGAAATCATAGAATAGTTAGGGTTGGAAAGGACCTTAAGATCATCTAGTTCCAACCCCCCTGCCTGGGGCAGGGACACCTCACACTAAACCATGCCACCCAAGGCTATGTCCAGTCCAGCCTTGAACACTGCCAGGAATAGAGCATTCACAACTTCCCTGGGCAATCCATTCCAGTGCTTCACCACCCTTGCAGTAAAGAATTTCTTCCTCATATCCAGTCTAAACTTCCCCTGTTTAAGTTTGAACCCATTACCCCTTGTCCTATCACTACAGTCCCTCATGAAGAGTCCCTCCCCAGCATCCCTATAGGCCCCCCTTCAGATATTGGAAGGCTGCTATGAGGTCTTCACGCAGCCTTCTCTTCTCCAGGCTGAACAGCCCCAACTTTCTCAGTCTGTCTTCATACAGGAGGTGCTCCAGTCCCCTGATCATCCTCGTGGCCTCCTCTGCACTTGTTCCAACAGTTCCATGTCCTTTTTATGTTGAGGACACCAGAACTGCCCACAATACTTCAACTGAGGTCTCATGAGAGCAGAGTAGAGGGGCAGGATCACCTCCCTCAACCTGCTGGTCATGCTCCTTTCAATGCAGCCCAGGATACAGATGGCTTTCTGGGCTGCGAGTGCACACTGCCAGCTCATGTTCATTTTTTCATCAACCAAAACCCCCAAGTCCTTCTCTGCAGGACTGCTCTGTATCTCTTCTCTGCTCAGCCTGTAGCTGTGCCTGGGATTGCTCTGACCCAGGTGTAGGACCTTGCGCTTGTCATTGTTAAACTTCATCAGGTTGGCATCAGCCCACCTCTCAAGCGTGTCAAGGTCTCTCTCGATGGCATTACTTCCCTCCAGCATATCCCACTGAGTTCTCTCATCATCTAATATTTTCTAATCTTTTTGTCTAACTTTTCTCCACTTTATCTTTACCACAAGGAAAAAAGTGTCATATGACTTCCTCTTTTCCCTTAGCTGTTCTTCCCCGTTCTCTCTTTGACTCTGCCTTTTTCTTGTCACACCCTCAGGTCTCTTCAGATCTCCACCTGCTCTGCTTGTCTCACAATAACATCAATCTTCTTGCTCTTCCTTGCACTTGTACTTCTTAACTGTTCACTCTATCGTCTACCTCTTTCCCGTCATAATACAATAAATACACGTTACTGATGTAATATAAAAAAAACCCAAACCAACCAAATAAAATCCACTACTTTCCCCCCTACTCTCCCCAAACCCCTAAACAACCCAGCAACCAAACCGCAAAACCTTTTCCAGCTTTTTGTCATCTTATGATCTGGTCAGTCCTACTTGGGATATCCTTTTCTAGTTCTGTCTTTGATTCTCAGCAGGTTGACTTAGGCACCTTTTACCACCTAGAACTGTGTTTCATGACCTTTTATAAAATCTCAGGACTGGATTTCTTTCCTTCTCTGCCTTGACCTGTTGTCTTTTGGTGTAACTCATGTTCTCTGATTCACAATGTTTATTTCTTGTGATTACAATATTTTCTTGACTTCTGGGAGAAGCTGCTTCTGTGTGTTTTCTGGATCATCTTCCTCACCCTTTCTTGATGTCCTCTTTGCTTCTGTACTTTTTCTAGGTAACCTCATCATAAGCAAATTCAGCTAAATCTCCCTGAATAGCAATACATCATTGTTATCCCATCAAAATGTGGCATAGGAATAAGATGTCAAATAGCACCAAGTCCCTTAAAAACAATGATCTCTGTAAATACTTTAAAACCTGAATAGGTTTAATGTATGCTTCCTTTTTAGCTTGTGTACCAAAATTTGACTTGAGAGTGTTGACTTACTCTAAAGACACTGCAGAGGAAGAGGAACAGAAAATATGGAGGTTTTGTTTCACAAGGCTTTTGTATCCTCCTCCCCTTTCGAAAGTAGGTGCATTGCTCCATTTAACTCCTAACACAGATCAGCTTATCTGTGAGCTAATGCCAGGAAACTTGGACAGGATCACAATCAGAAGAGCAGGATGTTTAATCTTGAGTACTGTGTTACAAAAGATTTGATGGTGTCTGCCCTTGTTAACTACCCTAATTATAATGAGTCTTTTATTTGTTTCTTTAAAGGTTTCCACCCTGGGACTGTCTTCTGGGGCAAACTATAACTAATGGAAGTAACATTTGTTTTTCCAGCATTCTGGGTAAGCTTGCCTTCCGTATTATTAAAGTCTGATTTGATCTTTTTAATGTATTTATTATCAATTAACTCTTTTGCAAGTTGTTTTAGATTTTTATACTAGTGCTAGTCTATCCTATGAAAAGAAAACTCCAACAATTGCATAAACAGAGATAAAAGTGACTTCATAGCAGACCATGAGTTTTTTACTGGGGGGAATTATCGAACAAAAATAGACCTCTGCTTTCCTAATGTGAAGGGTTTTGTTTGTTAGTTTGGGGATTTTTAATTTGTCTGATATGGGTAGTATATATAGAAAACATGAGATAAGATGTCAGTATTTGAAGATAGTCTTTAATTCTTGGGAAGGCATAACTAGGAGGTGGCCGTGACTTGGATCCTGGTAAACTTGTGTTGAAGTGGCATGAGGTTGTCCTCAGCAAAACAATATTTAAGGTCTCTGGCAGGTCAGCAATGATGCTTTATCTGGAACGAAATGACAACTATACTGGTAAGTTGTAGGCAATATTTGCCACCTGCTGGAGATATTGTTGGCTCTTTGACTGCCCACCAGTAACCAGCTGGCAGTGCTCCCAAAGCCTCAAGTAACTCAAGAAAATTGAGATAGGACGGTGTAGGCTCTGGATGGAGGCTGACTGTGGTGTTACTGCCAAACCCTGGAGGGGGGTGAGGGAGGCCACTGGCTGCCTCTTCCCAGCCCGCCTCTTCCCAGCCCACCCCCAAGCAAAACAGACTGGCTAGGTGCATATCTGGCTTTGGCACAAATGGACCAAATAAAACTAGAGTTCTGAAGCTAGCACCCAGCACTGTACATGGTGAGGAGGCATCCAAGGGGTGACGTCTCTGTGGTAATCAGACTGAGGGCAGAAAACAGATGGGAGCAAAGAGTAAAAAAACCCAGGCCATTGGCAAGGACATCCCCACCATGTCAATCCTCAATGTAGGAAATCCTTTAGCATGCCTGTTTCCCTCTCTAGCCCCAGCTTTAAAGCCAGTAGGGACAGGCAGGGCCCAGAAAGCTAAAGCAGACATCATGGCATGATACCTGGCTTTCAAGTGATTCTTCATATGCTCAGATGCCTCTGGGGGCAGTGCTGCATAATAGAAACCGTATGGTCCTAGGCGTCTGGGGAGGAGTATCCCATCCCTTGCCCGAGCCAAAAGCTGTTTCTCTGGCAACAGCTTTGCTCAGTCACAGATAATGTGGTTTTGGCCGTGAAAAGGGTGACTGGACTGGTGTGTCACTGTCTCCTGGGTGGCACATGCATCCTGGTTATAATCTCACAGCAGCCAGGTGGCTAAATCCCAGATGAGGGAAATCCCAGGTTTATGATCTTACAGGTGGCATGTGATGCTCCAGCACTCTGTTGCCCCACATGAAAGGAGGGAAGGCATAGTGCAATGCATATCATCTGTTTGAGAACATTTGCAGGACACTGCAGTGCTGAGTGATACAAAGGATGTACAAAAATGCCTTTTATATTATAAAATATATATATATACACAGATGAATTCTGGTTTAAAACCAGTTGTAACTATTTCTGCCTTCTCATCACTGGGGTTCTAAGGCTCGTAACTCAGTGAGGCTAATGCTGTACGAGTCCTGTAGGTGGGAAGAGTTGTTGTATGGCCCCTCACAGAGTGCTTTTGTGTACAGCTGTCCCACTACCATTGACTGGATAAAGTCAAAGGCTGGACTCTGGATTTGGAACTTGGCTACAGAGCTGGAAGAGCGCAAGCTGAAGTGAGACATACAGATGAATCCTTCTGAGTATTCTTAATTTTCTATATATGCCTGTGGATTTCCCAGCTTGCTGGAGGACTCCCTACTGCTTGAATGATGGCTATAAAAAGAACTATATCAATACTCCAAAAATAGAGTTGTACAATGTTTCAATTTTCTGTAATTGCATCTAAATGAGAAGATAAAAAAAAAAAGAATAACAGAGGAGGTAATTTCTTGATAGTTTTCTCCAGAAGGTCACACTAAAGCATTCCCTTCCATAAGATATGTTGTTTCATTAGTAACAGATATTGAGTACTTTTTTTACTAACATATCCTCTTCCTATTTGAGCTGATGGTGGTGGTATTCAAAGAAAGACCTGTGAGAAGTAGCTTGGATTCCTTATGCTAGAAGGATTGGAAATCGAAGGCCATCAGCTGGAAAAGAACTCTGGGAATCTTTTAAATGAATCTGCTCTGTGATGAGTGTTAGAGATGTTCAGCTTCTGAAGAGGGAAATAGTGCCAGAAGTAGGTGTTGAATAGAGCAAGAAACATAGGAGCTTATTTTGCGATTTGAGCACTGGCTGCAGACCTGGGAGAATGAAGTTTCCTGGCCCATTTCAGAGCTGTCTACAAGAACAGCATTTTCAAGCCCCTGTGTTTTGTTTCAAATAGACAAGACCAAATAACTGTGTTTGGCAGAGATAATGTGACTTTCACCTCTTGTACTGATCTTGGAGCAGTGCGTGGGAAGATAATGGATATATGAGAGCATTACCTCGTTTAAGAGAGATTTGTGTAAAGTTAGTGTTAGTTGTAGCTCTACCTGATGGGAGGCTTTCTGGCACACCATGCAAATACTGTTCTGATAGCATTACTTTGAAAAAACAATTCCCAAGGAAAGTCAAAGTGGTCTATATAGAAAGCTATGGATAAAGAGTTTGATACCATGCTACGGTATTTATGCAAACAGCTAGTGAGATGCTTCAAAATGGGATAGATTTTTGCTGCTTTCAGCTAAAAATCAAATTTGAGGAAGTGCTTTGATAATATTTTAACAGCTATCCAGTAATTTCACACTGGATTACAGTTGAAATCCCTCAGAAATACTCAAGACACTTTATCCTGTAACAGATGGATCAAGCATGATTCAGTTATTGCATTAAATTCCAGAAGGATTAATAATGTCTGGGTCATTGTTTCCTAGGCTTATAAACTTAAAGACCAGAGGGGACCACATGAGTATCTATTCTTACTGCCTGCTCAGTGCAGGTCAGAGAAATGCAGGATATATCAGCAGTAGTCCTTTAATTTTTCTTTATTTAGCGTATCTTCCTGAAAGACCATGGTCTTGATTTAAAGAGTACCAGTAGCAATGAATCTGCTGTGTCACAGGTAAATTGCTTCAGTGAATAATGAGCCTTGCCTTTAAAGCAAGCATAGCTCTTTTCAGCTTCCAAGTGTTGTACCTCCTTTTTTTTCCTTGCTGGACTGACAAGGAATCTGTTATCTGGATGCTGATTCTCCATTTAGGTATCAATTTAGTTAACCACTTTGGATATTCATTTATTATGAGTGATGTTGATATAGTATTGTGAATCTTTTAATTCAGGATTTTATGTATAGCATGACTTTATATTGCTGCGTAGTGTGAAATTAGGACTAGAAATGTCCTGTCAGCACACTACCAGATGATGATGTAACTGCATACAAATGATCAGATTTACATGACCAGGCCTATTTTCTGTACAGCTGTGCTGATTGGTATTAATTACACTACTGCCTTTCAATGACTTATTGATTGTGTCCCATGATAATCCTTCCCTGTTGTTGTTTTCTACTGATGCCAGTCTAACTGTTCAATAGGTGCTTAGGTTATCTTACTTAACCTTTTCAAATACTGCTCTGAGATTAACTCTTTCCAGTCACCAGGAACTTCTAGGGTTCCTATGTTTCTTAAAAGTAGTCACTGAATCAAAACTTTCAGGTTCATCTGTCTTCTACCCTTGAACGCAGGGTTTTAACTGAGGGGATATTTGAAACTCTATCCAGTTACTGATGGCATGGTAAGTCATTATCATTATAAGATGTGAATATAGCATCTAACATCTTTCTGAATGCAGCCTAGTAGATGTTTTTAAATACATCTTTCATTTTTTTCTCAATTGTTTGATAATTTTTGTCTGAAATGACCAGTTATTGAAGTCATTGTTTGGCATTCACTTATTCTTGTACCGTTTCGGGAGGAGCACGCATTGTCTGAAATCTCACCGTAACTTTTTAATGTGTTGGGGTTTTTCTTCCATCATTTGCTAGTGTTTCTGTAATGTTAATTTGTATTCAGTATCTTTTTTTCTCCATCTGTTATGTACTGTGAGTTTGTTTTACAGGTTTCTCTGCTGCTGTCACTCTCCTTAGCCAGGAATCTTCAACCAAAAAAACTTTCTTTCATGGCTGAAGCACAGTGATTATCTTTTTTTATTTTGGCATGCAATAAAGCATTCTGTAGCAGGTGGGATGAAAATCCTTTTTATGTTTTTGTGTGTGACCATTACCCCCTGCTCAGCTTTGCTCATGATTGTTTTGGGGGTTGAGAAACTGTTGTTCTAAAGTATCCAAACAAGTAAATTAGGTATTGTTTAAGATTACATAATCTTTTCAAATTGCAAAAGAAACTTGAGCATTTCCCTTTGCCTGTAGTGAATCATTATTTTCTAGTTTAATAGTTCACCTGTATCCAGTAGGTATCTAATATAACATCAGCTAGAGCTGACTTCACTACTCTGTGTAGTGAGCTAGACCCTTCAGGCTTTCCTGAAGCCTTACTAGTAAGGCTTCAGTGCTCTTACACAGAATCCACAGATTCTCTGCTGCATTAAAATTCAATATGACAACATTTTAATAACTTCAGGGATATATGCTTGAGGAGTGCTTCATTCTGTTCCCTTACCTTATTTCTAGCAGACCTTAGCCTCTGTCTCAGCTTGTCATTTGCCATTATTCCAGATTTTACAATTCTTTTTGCACATGCGGTGTCCATGGCTTCTGCCCACCCTGCTTCTCTGAATAAGTATAGTGCTTTTGAGTGCTGATTTTTGTCATGTGTTTGTCTTTTACCTTCTTAACCTTTAATAGAATTGAGCTTTCTTTTGAAAAAGGCAACTCTAATTTCTGTTGAAATTGAGCCCAGTCATTGCCATTGTAAAGTAAGATTTCAGGGGAACAAATTGCCCTTTTAAAAAAAGAAGCTATTAAAATATCAGCAATATGGTGAAAGTGGTGCTTTCTATGTCTAGCTCTGTGATACATGAATAACAAGTTTCTTGACAATTTGTATTGACCTGGGGAGGCTCTTATTTGTCACTCAGACCTCTACCGTAGGCAGCTCCTAATGCATATATATGTCCTTTTTCAAGCCTGCTGTTGTTTTTGCGGCTGGCTCTGCACAGCAGCTGAGGCAGAGGGAAAGAATAGTAGCTGAGGTCAAAAGGTGGCCTATTTTCTCTTCTCTCATACTTTGTGAAGGTATTAAGTACAATATTAAGAAATGGCTGATAGTTACTGAGGTAACTAGGTAAATTTTTAGTATTGAAAACAGCATGCATCTAGAAATCAACTTCTCACTCCTTGAAGCAAAAGGCTTGTCAACATGTGATTTTGCTATGTCACCAGAACTGACTCTCATATATAGGCTTGGTGAGGGTTTGTAAGGAGCTGTATGGACAGATGATGGCTCACATGAAGCGGTTACATCCAAATGCCTGAGACCCACATCTTACACTATTATATTGTGCTTAGCACAAAATTATTTTGGCAGCTAAATATCTTGAGTAGAGAATTTGTAGAGTGACTTATGGGATGTATTCAGGTGGGTGATGGAAGTCTGTATTGGCAGTGGTGAGGTTGTGCCTCAAATATTGTGTTCAATTTTGGATCCCTCACGACAAGAAAGACATGGAGGTGCTCGAGCATATCCAAAGAAGGGCAACAAAGCTCATGAAGGGTCTAGGGCACAAGTCCGGGGAGGTGCAGCTGAAGGAACTGGGATTATTTAGTCTGGAGAAAAGGAGACCAAGGGGGAGACCTTATCACTCTACAACTACCTGACAGGAGGCCGTAGTGAGGGAGTCAGTCTGTTCTTCCAAGTAACAAGTGATAGGACAAGAGGAAATGGCCTAAAGTTGCACCAGAGGAGGCTTACATTCACTGGAAGTGTTGTCAAGCATTGGAACAAGCTGCCCATAGAAGTGGTAGAGTTACCATCCCTGAAGGCGTTTATAAGATGTGTACATGTGTCACTTAGGGACATGGTTTAGTGGTGAAATTGGCTGTGCTAGGTTAATGGTTAGACTTGATCTTCAGAGTCTTTTCCAACCTAAATGACTGCATGATTCTATGACTTTAAGTTACTGGTTTCCTATGTATAAACACACCATTACTGAACTGTTTCTAAGGAGCAGTATCCCAGCTGAAACCGAGTCCACAGAGCAGGAACTGGCTTGTAAATGTCTTCATGTCAGAATACTGTTTTCATTCAATGTTGCATGGCTTAATATGAGGGATGCTTCTTCAAGCATCCTTTCAATATAAAGGATTAGTCAAATAAAATGAAGGCTATAAACAAGGGCTGAGAAATGATCCATCTGCAATGGCAGAATAGTAACAACTTCATAAGCTCTTGGTTTAGCCTGCTTAAATAAAGTTACTTGCAAAAAAATCTTCTGATATGTTAATTATTTTATTCATACTGTTTTTTTCTGAATTGCAAAACAAAGTGTGACCTTGATTTCAAAGTAGAAGTGCATAAAAGCATGCTGTGCTTATTTTTCATAATTAATCATGTATAAGCCAATTTTATGGCAAAACAGATAAATGAGATGTCAGAATATTTGTCTGTAAATACTTTGCTTCAAGATGTTGGTGCAGTTTGGGTCTTAGCTTTAACAAAATCAAGTATTTCTTTCAGTTTCTCTGAAGGATGAAAGCGCAACATGCAATACATACTGCAGTTCAGCTCTAAATAGATTTACCATAGCTGAAATATAACTTTGGTTACTGTAGTGTGTGCCCTAAAATACAAAAGAAAACATCTTTTGTAGTAGCCTAGGGGAGTGCTACTTGTCTCCAGGGTCGCTACCAATCATATGTGTGCAACTCAGGTTGTATGAGACAGTAACTTGGTAAGCATCAAGAGTTTCAGGGCTGCAGTGAGGCAAGTATCAAAAGGCTTGTTCAAAGGTGGCTGCTGCTCAAGCCAAGAAATGCCAGTAACCTCTCCCTGAATGCTGAGGGTGGCCCGAGCTGGCCTTGGAGGCTGAAGCTCATTCTTTTCCAGAGGTGATTTATGGGACGGGCTTTTCCTCCCTTCAGAAGAGAAGACAAGCTTATACAGCTATGTTTGCATCTCCAAAGAAGACTAGATGCATTGATGATGGCTATTGTTTGACATGTGGGGTGAGGTAGGCTAGACTTGGGGCAGTGCAGCCTCCCATCCTCATCCTATGGGGAGGGTATGTGGGGTGCCATGGCAAGTTCCGCCACCATGGGGCTGTTTACAGGATGTGTGGATGGAGATACAGGGCCCAGGCAGATAAGCTTTGCTGTGCCTGTGCAGGCAGCCCAAGCATGTGGGGATGTTGTGGGGTGAGCTCAGAGGTGCAGGAAAGCCACAGCCAGTGGAGGTGACTTTGCATATCCAGTAAAGCTCAGGCTCCCACCCAGCCAGGGCTTCTGTTACAGGAACCTCTGTCAAGACAATCAGAAAGCCACACTGAAACAAAATGGAGAACCATTTGAACTAATAATAAATACCCATGAACATCACAGATGGGTAATTTTGTGTAATGAAGTTAACAGCTCACAATGTGTGTATTAAGTGCTTTTTAAATAGGATTTACTGAATTCTACTGTGAAGTGTCACAGGACAGTATTATTTTTTAGCTCACTTCAGTTGTCTCTCTACTTTCATCTAGCAAGTCCTGGCATTTGTAATTTGTTATATATGCAGTGTAATAGGTTTTGGCACTAGGCTGCATTCAGTGCATAATCTATTATTAGTTTGAGTTTTATAGCCCTTCCTCCTAAGCTGCTAAGTGGTAGAGGGTGCAGCTCAGATGAGGGAAAACAATTTAAACTTTCTTAGTGAACCAGTTTCGAGAAGAGCGTTTCTCAAAATCAGAGCTTCACATTGAAGCAGTGTGATTAAAAGCCTATGGGGGAATCGAGCATGGGAACGGTTTTAAGGAAGATCAAGGGACTGAATGCAATTTTTATTTCAAATGATAATTAAAGAAACAGCATCCTCATTAGCATAATACACTAAATGATAAAAAGAATTGGACAGATGCCTAATCTTGAAATGCTTCTTAATTTACAAGTGCACATTTTAAAAAGAAAGCAACTGAGGGCTGTTCTTTCTAGCTGCCTGCCTGAATCATCAGAACTGCTGCTTATGTAACTTACAGTCTCAAAGAGGAAAAAATACACAAAAAAGTAGTTATGCACTCCAGGACGCTATCCATGCAATGTCTGTTGCACCTGTATAGGTACTGTAGCATCCACAGTACTTCAGGTCTTCTGAAGTTGGATGCCTACCTGGCAAAATTACACATTTGAGCAGATATTCTCAACTGGGTCCATATGTGGGCCCCAAAGGAGTCAAAAAGCAATCGCCACAAAAAATTAAACACTCATTTTCTGTTGATCCTTGGCTCTAGCTAGAAAGTAACCACTCTGAGCTTCTTAAGATCACTGTTGAGCCAGAGAAATGCACTTGAGAGTCTCATTGAATTCAGTTTTTGGGAAGAATTTCTGAATCCTTGCTAAGGCAAAAGAGTCTTTTCACAATGTCATGAAACCAAAAAGTAGCATGGAGAAATAGGTGCCGTTCACATTGATGCCTCCACCACTTACCTATGTCCTGTTCTTGTCCAGTGTAAGTACCAATGGTACAGTTTCTCTGTTTCACTTTAAATCTAATCCTAGTTCTGTTCTTGCTGTCACATCTATATGCTTGCAAAGGATTTTTGGAGTGAACCAAGATCTTGTGAAGTCTCAGAATTATGTTGCCACCTGCAAATGTGGGGAAGATCATTAGATTGCCTACAGTGCTGAAGAAGAGCTGGGCGTGACTTGTGCTGCTTGGTGCAGCCTACTCTATGTTGAGAGTAGTTCTGCACTATCCAGCACTCAGCTCAGAGCCTCTTCTGGGACCCACATAGTGCCCTGTACAGCATAATTATTACTCTGAGCATTTTTTTCTATCCAAATGTTGTGGAATATGATGCCAACCAGAGTACCTTTTATAGTGTGAAACTGAGGGTATGTGCTGTGGGCACATGGGGTTAGCAAGAAGGCATGTTGAGAGTGTTAAAACTTGCTAGGCTAGTGACGGGAAGCTACATTGGTGGGTGTGTGGGAGCCAGACCTGGTTTGACCTTGTCCATGCTGCTACTGAGAGTGGTCCCTGGTGTGAATAGTCCCCCAGGCCACACTGGGGTTTTGCTAGACTGTTTAGAAATGGCTTACTTTAATTAAATGACAGTCCTTTCTTTGGGAGTGCTAGAGTGTGCATCTCTGGAAGACTGGAGTGGGAATTACGCTTTTAATAAGGTTAAGTGGATGGAGGAGGAAATTTTTTTTTTTTTTTTTTAAAGTGAAAATGATTTCTCGGTGGGAATGGACTTCTGAATTATTCCACTTGCAGCCCCAAGGCAAAGTATAGGCTGTCTGCAAACTGAGGTCAGATTTTTCTAGCTGAAAGCAAGCCTCCTTGTCTTAAATCATAAAGCTTCTTTTCAGATAGAGAGCTGGTAGCCACTGCTTTGTGAAGAGGCTGTGGTAGCAAGAGAGCCAAGAGGTAGGCTGAAGTAGGCAGTCTCTACCAAAGCAGTATCCTGCCCCTTTGAAACTTACGTATTTTGGTAAGTACAAATTCCAATTTAATGTTAGGCAATGAAAACTCTTCAGCTGATGAGTAACTTGACAAAGACACTCCAGAAAGTCAAGACCTTCCAGCCCTCTGCTAGGTGACTGCTACCCATGATTGATAGCGCTAACTCTGTTGCAGGCTGGGTTTGCATTTGGCACTGACTGTTAAGAAACAGGGTGGATGATTTAGTGCTTTAAAGTATCAATACTGATCAGATGATGTTATGGCAGATAACTGGTTCAGTTTCCATCTTAACCTCTGAAGTAATTTGGAGTCAAAGATATGCCCATTTGATTTTTCTAGTGTCTTAACGCACTGAGCTGAACCTGACCCCTCTAAATCCTGCTAATATTTCATATATGCTGAAGTAGTAACCATGAAGCTGGAGAGTTGTGATGTATAAGGCAGCATTATTGATCTTGCTGATAAAAGTTCAAAGCCTGATGTAAAAATATATATATGATTGTTCTGGAGAATGAATAAATTCAGTGGTACGTGCTAGGGTTTGCATTTTTGAGGCAATGCTGTATCTCATTCAGACCTGGAGTTGCCACAAGAGATTTGCTAAGACAAAAGCATCCTTACTATCTGCTGGTCTGGAAGCTGATAGCACTTCAGATATTCAGAAATCCAGCATCTAAGTCTGTAGGGCTCTCCAGATGTTCTTGGGGTTTTCTGTGCGTTCATCCGTGTTCTCTGCTTGCTGCGGCTGTGACTGCTTAATTAGGCAGGTAGTACAGAACGGAGGGTGATCCTTTCTCAGCCAGTTCAAGGACTTTGGGATCTGCAGGGTCCTTTGCTTGCATTGCATCTGGTTTTCTTTATCAGATGAGAAAGATTAGGGTAAGACAGCATGGAGATGTGTTCCTCTGCTGGGGCTGGGATGTAGTAGTGGGAGCGTGCTTCCAGGCCTGGGGACTCAGTTCTTCTCAAAACTGCACATTTTCATCTAGTTTGTGTTCATGGAGAGTTTGCTATGGCTTGTGCATGCTATAAGGACCAACTTTGAAATAGTCTTCTTCACTTTGTTTTTTCTAGTAGATTTTAATGATATTCATCTCAGTCGTGCTAATTTTTCTTGAAGGTCTCCTGATATTTCATGATTTTTTAAGTGCCTGATTTGCATACATGTTATATATACATGTGTGTATAAGCTTTTTCTAATCCCTACAGGCTACAGGGGGAAAAAAGCTAGAAGCAATGCAACTGCTCTCAGAGGCTGAACTAACAATTGACAAATAAATGTATTATAATTTATATTTAATGATGAGATTTTGGAGGAATGACTCATACTTTTTTTTTTTAATTGTAGGCTTTTCCAGTATTGTATTTATTCTATTCACATTTACTTTAATGACTCTTACTGGTAAATAAGTATAAGCTCATTTATTTTTTCTGCTGGAAGTAAATAGGATCATAGTGTGGCATTTACATTTTGGTAGCCTTCACATAAATTCTTTTAGGTCTCATCCTGTTTAAATTTGAGCTGCAATTCTAGATTTCTGTCTTCCACTGCTGGGATCTATTGCTATAGTAGCTGGGAAGTTTCCCAGAAACATCGGCAATAATCCCCCTTTTCCTTTCCTGGGGGAAGGGTTTTAATTATTTTCTGCAACATCTTCATTCTTATTACATCACTGAATACTGGGATACAGCCCTTCATATTAATTCTGAATTTCTGAAAAAGAAAAAATTCCCAGAACTTTTGTCCACCCAAATATTACTTTGGGTATGAGCCATTTATTATGTATAAATGTACCTCTGAAGGAGAGATTCAGGCTGCTTCTCGCTTAAGTGAATTTAACTCTTAAGGAAGAAGAGGTCTTTGCTGACATAAAAAAACTTTTAAAAAATAAATGTAGGAAGCTTGGAGCCTGTTCTCCATTTGTAAAACCATCTTTCTGTTGCCTGATGCTGCTTAAAAATTGGTTCCTGTAAATTCAAGGGGTTTATTAATTTGACTTGCATTAAAATGCTGTTTCTATGGAGTCAAAAGTATGCTCTGCATGCTGGTTCCATAAAAAATAGAAGAAAAGTAAATAGTTGTTCCACTTTTGCATAGAAGAAAAGATCAAGAATATATGAAAAGCCTTCCTTTAAAAAAAATACAATTTTCTACTAAATCCTCCTTAAGAATGTATTTGATAGATATTGTCACTTTAGGCTTTTTGAACAGATGCAGCCTGAGTACAGGTGTGTAGCTGGCTTTAGAATGTATATTCTCCTAAGTTTTCACTCATAAGTGTAATATAAATATTTCATGTGTTTAGGGGGTCTATGCTAATTCTAGATTAGTGAATATGAAATTTTGAACCTGCCATAGTTTTTAAAGAAACCTGCATTATTCTATTTTTGCTGTGAATACATGTTCCACTCTTACTAAATTTCAAAGACTACTTTGCTAAAATTCCCAGGGCATTTGGCTTGGCATCTGCTAAGTTAATTCCCATGTAGCACTGTAATAGGATATAAATTAGGACTCTGGGGATAACTGATAGTGTTCAGTGAAGATGAAACTTTGAAGGATATGAAAGGGATTGCTTTGCTTACATTGCAAGTGGTGATGGAGAGGTAGAAGAAAGTTTTTGTGGGAGCAGATGAGGGAGCTTGAGCTCTCTTCTTGTACCAAACTTGACCCTAAATGTGAATTTCTTTGCAAAAAATATTTTCCCTTCATCATATAAATGAGAATAAACTTGCTGTGATGAGTGAAAATAGGTGTTAATTGTCACCACCACCTGCAACACAAGTCAGGATTTTCTTTCACAAGTCTACCTCCAGGTCTCCCTAAATCTACCCATTCCCTCACCTTCTATAAGTTCCTGGCCTGACTCACTTAATCTTCTTCTCAATTATTTTACTATCAGTAAAAATCTCCTGGATCTGTTACAGTTTTTTTGATTCCCGAATTCCTTCACCTGGGCAAAAGGAAAGATTATAGCAAGGGCTAAGAAATACACTGCAATTAGATATGTTCTAATTAGCTAGTGTCCTTGTTCTCTTCTATGATGGGCATGCTTTGGTTCAGTTAAGAGAAAATTTTGGTGCTGTTCAATTGAGCTGGAATTGTATCTGGTGTTACAATATCCATGAAAGTCTGCATGTAGGCAGGAGGGAGAAAGGAAGCTTATCTATTGATAAAGGAAGAAGAAAGGAAGAAGGAAACGGCTTTCAGAAAAATGCCTCTGCTGGGTGTTTTTTACCACTGTTGATGGATCTCTTCAAACTTTGCCATACCTGCCGCATTTTTTCTCAACTTTTTCAGCTTTTTTGCTTTGTAAAATTAAATGTCTTTGAATTTAAGATTCTGTTGTTGACACTGCACTTCACATGAAAAACATTTCATTTGGAAATGTCCTGATGTTTTTGCCCAGCCACAGCTTATAAATTCATCACCTCTTCCCCATCTGTTGGTTCTGGTTTTGTTTTCAGTTCCTGACTGGGGCTGACCTGGTTTTACTGCCTTTTGCAGTTGCAGTTACCACTTCTGGGTCAGCTCTTTCCAAGGCTACCTGCCTGGTCTCCTGCTATAATATTCTACACCTTGGCCCATCTCTGGTTCTACTCTGTGAATGGCTCATCAGTATTTCAGGCATGTAGCTAAACCAGATATTCTCCTTTTCTTTGCAACTTTGCACTTTTTTGTGCAGAGGACACAGTTGAATACTTGCTACCCAATCCCATTGCAGGAAGTTTCCTACAAATTGTCCTAGTTCAAATCCCATCACTTTTCCCATAACATCCCTTAAATATTCAGTGTCCCACTTCTAATGCCAGTGCTTCCCTATCACAGCTGTGTGCACCACTATCTGGTCCATCTTCTGCACTGATTTTCTCTGCTGACAGTAGAAAGTGCTTATCCTGAGCGCTGAATGCCCTTCACATCTTCACCTGATGCTTATCCAGTTTTGGCCTTACTTACAAATCACTCCTCTATGCCTCTCAGTGATAAATACAAACAATCTCATTGATTATATTTCACTGCTTTTATCTTTAAAGATTGCCAGCTGTGAAGCTGGGTGGGGACGCTGGCAAAACCAGTTTTGCTGTGTGATGAGTTCTGTGCTTGACCACTAGTTATGGGTCAGTTCTAATCTTATTTTTTCTAATTCTGCAGAAAATCACTTGGAAGAAAGTTTAAAATTTCAGTTTTCTACCCATTGACAAAAGTCTTTCTTAGTAATAACTATTCTCTTCTCAAAGATGAACAATTTCAGTGAATCATATAGATTGACTTCAGCATTTTGGACTTTCACAATTAAGGATATCACAACAGAATATTGGGCATGTATAAGAAAATGACTTGGGATTTTAATGTCTTATAAAGACATACTATAAGTATGCAGTTATGGACACCTGACATTAATAATTTGGTATAATCTGACCACACTTCTGGATCTGACAGAGTTTGCTGGAGCTTGTTATCTATTTTGCATGTTTAGAGCTGGTTGTTGAACATCCTACAAGAGGAATTAGAGATGTGTACATGTCTTTGGGGGTATGATATAATAGGCAGCATAGAAACATGGTGGGATGGCTCCTATGACTGGAGTGTAGGAATGGAAGGTTGCAGGCTTTTTAGGACAGACAGGTCCGGGAGGTGGTGAGGGGGAGTTGCTATTTATGTTAGGCATAAGCTGGAGAGTATGGAACTCTGTCTGGGAACAGGTGAGCAGTCAACAGAGAGTTTGTGGGTCAGGGTTAAAGGGAGAGCAGAGATGGGAGACATTATTGTGGGGATCTGTTACAGACCGCCTCACCAAGAGGACTCTTTGGATGAAGCGCTCTATAGACAGATAGGAACAGCCTCATGGTCGCAGGCCCTTGTTCTCATGGGGGACTTCAACCACCCTGATATCTGTTGGAGGGATGGTACGGCCCAGCACAAGCAATCCAGGAAGTTCCTCGATTGTGTGGAAGACAGCTTCCTTCTGCAAGTAACTGAGGAGCTGACAAGGAGAGGTGCCATGCTTGACCTCGTCCTCACCAACAGGGAAGGGCTGGTTGGAAATGTGATTCTCCAGGGCAGCCTTGATTGCAGTGATCATGAGATGGTCAAATTCGAGATCCTCAAGAGAGTGAGAAGAGCGCGCAGCAAGCTCACTGCCCTGGACTTCAAGAGAGCAGACTTTGGCCTCTTCAGGAACCTGCTTAGTAAGGTTCCATGGGATATAGCCCTAGAGGGCAGGGGGGCCCAAGACTCCTGGTTGATATTCAAGGATCACATGCTGCAAGCTCAGGAGTGATACATCACTACTAGAAAGAAGTGCTGCAGGAAGGCCAGGAGACCTCCTTGGATGGATAAGGAGCTGCTGAGGAAAATTCAAAGGAAAAAAGAGGCTTATAAAAGGTGGAAGAAAGGACAGGCGGCCTGGGAAGAATACAGGGATGTTGTCCAGGAAGCTAGGGACCAGGTTAGGAAAGTTAAGGCCCACTTAGAATTAAACTTGGCTAGGAATGTTAAGGATAACAGGAAGGGATCCTATAGGTACATTGCAAATAAAAGGCTAGAGACAACGTGGGCCTCCTCCGGAAGCTATCAGGAGAACTGGCTACCCTGGATTTGGAGAAGGCTGAGGTTCTTAATGACTTCTTTGCCTCTGTCTTCCCTGGCAAATGCTCTGACCACACCACCCAAGTTTTCGAAGGCAGATGCAGGAACTGTGAGAATGAAGACCCTAGGCCCACTGTAGGAGAGGATCTGGTTCGAGACCATCTTAGGAACGTGAATGCGCACAAGTCCATGGGACCTGATGAAATCCATATGCAGGTCCTGAAGGAGCTGGCAAATGAAGTTCCTAAGCCACTGTCCATCATATTTGAAAAATCATGGCAGTCAGGTGAAGTTCTCGACGCCTGGAAAAAGGGAAATATAACCCCCATTTTCAAGAAGGGGAAAATGGATGACCCAGGGAACTACAGACCAGTCAGTCTCACCTCTGTGCCTGGCAAAATCTTGGAGCGGATTCTCCTGGAAGGCATGCTGAGGCACATGAAAAACAACAAGGTGGTTGGTGACAACCAACATGGCCTCATTAAGGGGAAATCCTTCTTGACCAATCTGGTGGCCTTCTATGATGGGGGCTACGGAACTGATGGACAGGGGTAGAGTAGTTGATGTCATCTACCTGGACTTGTGCAAAGCATTCGACACTGTCTCACATGACATCCTTGTCTCCAAGTTGGAGAGCCATCAATTTGATAGGTGGACCACTCAGTGGATAAAGAACTGGCTGGATGGCCGCACGCAAAGAATTGTGCTCAATGGCTCAATGTCCAGCTGGAGACCAGGAACGAGTGGTGTCCCTCAGGGACCGGTGTTGGGACCAGTCTTGTTCAACATCTTTGTCAGTGACATGGACAGTGGGATTGAGTGCGCCCTCAGCAAGTTTGCTGATGACACCAAGCAGTGTGGTTTGGTTGATACGTTGGAGGGAAGGAATGCCATCCAGAGGGACCTTGACATGCTTGAGAGGTGGGCTGATGCCAACCTGATATAGTTCAGCCGTGCCAAGTGCAAGGTCCTCCACCTGGGTGGGAGCAATCCCAGGCACAGCTACAGGTTGGGCAGAGAAGAGATAGAGAGCAGCCCTGCAGAAAAGGACCTGGGGGTGTTGGTTGATGAGAAAATGAACATGAGCCAGCAGTGTGCACTCGCAGCCCAGAAAGCCAACCGTATCCTGGGCTGCATCAAAAGGAACATGGCCAGCAGGTTGAGGGAGGTGATCCTGCCCCTCTACTCTGCTCTCATGAGACCTCAGTTGAAGTATTGTGGGCAGTTCTGGTGTTCTCAACATAAAAAGGACATGGAAGTGTTGGAACAAGTCCAGAGGAGGGCCACGAGGATGATCAGGGGACTGGAGCACCTGCCGTATGAAGATAGGCTGAGAAAGTTGGGGCTGTTCAGCCTGGAGAAGAGAAGGCTGCGTGGAGACCTCAGAGCAGCCTTCCAGTATCTGAAGGGGGCCTATAGGGATGCTGGGGATGGACTCTTCATGAGGGAGTGCAGTGAGAGGACAAGGGGTAACGGGTTCAGACTTAAACAGAGGAAGTTTAGATTGGATAAGAGGAAGAAATTCTTTCCTGTAAGGGTGGTGAGGCACTGGAATGGGTTGCCCAGGGAAGTTGTGAATGCTCCATCGCTGGCAGTGTTCAAGGCTGGATAGGACATAGCCTTGGGTGGCATGGTTTAGTGTGAGGTGTCCCTGCCCCAGGCAGGGGGGGTGGAACTCGATGATCTTAGGGCCCTTTCCAACCCTAACTATTCTATGATTCTATGATCGTGCAATAGCTAGCATTTTTAAATCCTCTGCAAGGTGTTGGAATGGGTGTTATCCTGTCTTCATCTGTGAGAACAGAAAGTCTCCTTGGGTCTTACAGTCTCTGCTTTGGAAAGGTTTCTTTTTCCTTTCTTTGTCTTTTTTATTTTCTTATTAGCTTCAAAAGTCAGTGTGAACTCCTTAGGAATCCAGGTTTCATGTATTTACAAGTTCCACTAAAATTTCACTTCAGTGGGTTGAGTCTATTGGGTCTTCACTGGTTTGCTGTATTGAGAATACAGTCTGTGCCCTCCTGACTATAAAAACCTCAAGGTAGTATTTAATAATACACCAAATCTTATTTCATTTTTTTAAACATTGTTGAAGGAGTTTGCATTTTGCCTTAAGTTGCTGACTTATAGTACTGCAAACTGCATTGAAATAAATGTGCTGCTACTGTAACAATCCAGCTGGTTTATGCCATGGTTGGAGTAGAAGACTTTTAGCTGCTGGAATTACAAAAACTGCCATAGCCACTTGATCTAAGGGAGGAATAAATTGCAATAATTCTGGAAAAAATGCACCTGCGTATCATTGATAGGACAATATCCTGAAGAAATTTCTGCTGTACATAGTGGAATTTATATTCCTAGAATCTAGTCTATAACGTTCAAATATGTGTTGGATTTGGAGCTGCCCTCTGCAGAATGTGGTCATTTACACATGATCTGACAACATTAGAAGGAGGATCCACTTCTGAGCACTTCATAAAATGCACTGAAGTCATCCTTCTGAGCTAACATCTCTGGTTACATGCTATATGTAATTCTTCTATCTGATATCTGTGAAAGTGGAGCCTTGATCTGTGTATACTGTGGCTTTTTTGTAGTCAGAATATTCTGTTAGCACAGTGACTAATGCCTCGCTTCCCAATGACATAAATGCTTCTAATTTACACAGCTTCAACTCTATTCTCGTTTCTAACTTATCATTTACCAGACCGGTAAATGGTGTGGCTGGGCTCTGCAGACTGCAGGAGGGTGCTCTCAGTGACACACATCATGAGCAGGCTTCGGCTGCTGTGAATTGTGTAGAAATAACAGTAAAAGTGTCTGGCTCAATAAAGCTGAAAAATAGAGAACCGAACCTATTTCTGGTGAATACTAGTGTCAGGGTGTCTTTGGGCATGATGTCAAGCTACAGTAGGTGTAGTGAGTAAAATGAAATCTACTAGCAAAGTTACAAGTCTATCATAGTTAATTTACAAAATTGTGCAAGAGAATCCTTGTCAGCTTCAGCTGTGTCTTAGGATTGTACTTAGCACTAATTTTCATATGTAACTTGATGAAACAATTGGAACAGTATGACTGTAGGCATGGTTTAAAATTGAGTGAAAATATAGAAGGAAGGCATGAAAATGAGGTCAAAGAAAACAAACTAAGGAGAACAATTGGGTGAGAAAATTGGAAGGAGACTAAGGGATGGGTAGACAGAAATAAAACTTGGAGAGATGAGGAGAAAATGAAATCCAGGAACCCAACAAAAGTTTTCAAAGAGGAAGTTGAAATGGCCTATAGTACATCAGAAACAGATACCGCTCAGCACAGAGTTTATCCCAGTGTGTATGTTGTAGGCTCAGATGAAAGCTGGAAGGCATCTTGGGGCATCATCCTTTATCCTTCTCTTCCCCAGGGCAGGATCATGTGCACACTTTCAAATATTTCTGACCCACTTTCATGAGCACTGAAGAGAATGCATGGCACTCATTAATTGTGTGGGTACTTTCTTAGACTGGCACTGCTCAGTCAGCTGGAAATATTTAATTGATACCAAGCATGATCGGAGGTTGAATCCAGGTACTGGAATAGTCCCCTCTCTACAAGTAACTTGGTAAGTAGCCATGTATGTACATCAAATACCAGTATCACAATGGGAAGGCCAGTCCTTCAGGAGAAAAATCTGTGCTTCTGGGAATGGTTTAATCTTCAAGAGCAATATAAATGAACTGAAGTTGTTTTTGTTTAAGGACAATTTGGTTTTTAGCATCTGCAGAATAGGCAATGGAAAGTAGCTGGAGGAGAACATTAGTAATTGAACCCTCTCTCTTAGTGTTCAGAAGTTTTTGTTCTCAAGAGAGATCTGTTACTGGTGTGACTCAGGACTTTTTGACAAGTTGATGGACAACTCTGTGCTTCTCTTTCCCTACTTGCCCCATGTTTGAGTTATTGGTCCTTAAAGCTGAAACTAGAATAAGAAGTCCCATGACTGTAAATATGAAAGCTCTTATGTACAGTTACCAGTATTTATGAAGCTCTTCTAGTACACAGCATGTGCTATCATGTCCAAGTAGGAGAATCAGCAAAAACAAGGGTTGGAAAAATAAGCTGTTTCTGAGCTGACTGGGAATGCCTCCACTGTGTTCAGTTAATTGTTTATGAGCACTGGGAGCTCCACTTCCCCCTACTTTCTAGCACAAAAGCAATGGGTCATCCTCTAAAATCCGAAGTTGGCAATTCGTAATTAATTCAGGAAAGAAGTAAATTCCTTTCATATAACAGCTAGAACTGTAACATTCATCAACTGTAACGTGTACATGAAGCAATGTACAGCAAAAGTGAGTAAAGAAAATGGCAACTTTATGGGTTCTAAGACTTCAGAATTATGCTAGTGATCACAAAACTTGCAGAAGAACTAATGAGGCTTGGTTTCTATTGGGTTTGTCTCTCATGATTAGTTAATTTTTCAACTGAGTTATGCTAAATCCTCATGCCCCAAAGCAGCCACAGTCAGGAGGGTACTCAGTGATGCTGTAATTGCTGGGGAAACATCAGTCACAGCTGCACATTAGGCAATAGGTAGTCACCACGGGAAAGAAACCTTGATAAAGGGATGAATTCCTTGGTGTCATATAAAATACTTATTTCAGTTGCAGTTTCCCATCATTAAGAAAAATCTCTTGCCCATGTAGACTTTCTGTTGTCAGATGAAGTTACAGTTCACTTTGCAGCCTTTTCTCAGCCTTCCTTTATGGGACTCTCGCTCTTCTCCCTGGTCACGACTTTTATAAGACTTGTGGCAACGCAACTCTTCCTTTGAAATAGCTTGAAATTGGTCAGGAAGTTCAAATGATAGTCATGCATATAAGCTGTAGTTGTTT
This sequence comes from Ara ararauna, assembly GCA_028858755.1. Taxonomy (NCBI): domain Eukaryota; kingdom Metazoa; phylum Chordata; class Aves; order Psittaciformes; family Psittacidae; genus Ara; species Ara ararauna. Next base: position 112,220,754 of record CM054378.1, on the reverse strand, counting down.
AGGACATACTCATGGAGTTATGAAGTAAAACCTCACACTTAAGAGCTCATTCAGTAAGTTGTATTAAACATCTACCTTAAAAATTGGACTCAGTTCACTTTTATTTCAGTGAATTTAGATGTTATATATCACATGAAGTACTATGTAGCAGGGAGGCATACTGTGTTTGCTTTTTGGTGTTTTTTAACCATAAATAGCTCATAATAAATTAAATTAAAAGAAACCCATCTGTTACTGTTGTTTTCTTACCCATCATTTAAATGGTAGACATCAAATCATAAAAATAGTTTGACTGCGTTCTCCCCTTTAACAAAGAAAATGTGGTAAGTCTTCATCTTATGGTGCAAAAGGTGTAAACCACACACAGTTCCAGGTCTGAAAACACTGGCTGCTTTATACAAAATTGTTTCAATGAGCTTCTAGCAAATTTCCCACCTGACTTCTGGTCACCTTTACCTGCTTTTCAACCTTACTTCTCCATTGATATGAAAGGAGGTTACCCTAGTTGATACGAATGTTTATAAAATGGGACAGTTTATACTCTGTAAATTTTTCAGATCCTCTTAATTTTAGTAGTCCATGTATACTTTTTTAATGAGTTTGAAAAGCTTTAGTTTAAAGTACAATTGGTTGCTAAAATGCTACCACCCAAGCACTGGCACAGCACAGTGGTTCCTGTCTAACAGGACAACAATCAGAAAAATGCATTGTAATTTTATAAAAGTAATTTTTTCCTTCCTGGAGAGCAGCAGCTGAATGTGCCTGAACACTGTTTTGGAGCACAAATTTCTTAATGTTAGCAATTGCTGTTGCAGTTGTTTGCATCAAAAATAAGTTTCCCTTTATAACTCTGCTGTCACTCAGTACATTCCATCTTCTGAACTTCTTTTCCAGCTCTATCTCAAAAGCCATTTATTTCAGGTTCCTGAGCTTTCCTACCATGACAAACATACTGTTTTTTTGTTTTTACTGATGTTGCAGAGTAGCAAAGACAAATGAAAGTGGGTGGAAAAATAATCAGGCTTTGTCTGAACAATTACAGTATAATGGTATGCTGCAGGTTTGTCTCCGTTAACAAAGAGCACTGCCCGGCCCTGGGGAGAGGCTGTCTGCCTACATGGGGGAAATGCTGAAACAGTCCATGGCCTGAACTTGTCCCCTGCCCGCCAGCCTTTTTCTGGTGGCTTCCCAGGCCTGTTTTGGGAGTTAGAGGATCTGGAGTGGTTTCCATTAGGTGGTCTGCATGCAGTCACCTATTTCATTCCTGTCTTTCATCCCTGGGAAGGAGCTGGGCATGCTTAATTTAATGTTATGAATGCAGCAAGTGAGGTTTCTCTGAGCAACCTGAGGTAGCAAATACTGCTAGCAGCTGGTGGTCAAGACAGCAGCTCCCCCATAATGCCAGTATTTGATCCTAAATCTGTAGGTGCCTCTACCCCCAGATCATGGCTTCTCTCTGCCCTGCCACTGACTCTGTGTTCTTGGCCACTTGTCCCGTTGTTCTTAGGAATATCCATCACCTCATGCTGAGCACGCGAGCAGGGCTCAGTGGAGGAACTGATGTACCACACAAGCAGCTCTGCAGTGGTTGCAAGGGATCAAACAGTGAGGTATTTGGAGCGTATATCAGAATGTAACATTATAAGGCTCAGAAGTTTAATAAAATGATTTTAAATGGGATTGAGGTTGGTTTGTGATTTACTTTTCCTCACTTTTTTGCAGTGTTTTTCTGAGCACTGAGTTTTTAATTTAATTCAGATCATTCTCCTTCCTTTTCTCATGATGGCTGTTTCTTCCCATGCCTGTTCCCTCCTTCTGTTGTGTTCCCATATCCCTGGCTGCCTGCCCCTCTCATGAATTCTTTTATTGTTTAATTTCACTTGTATGCGCCCCAGTCCTGGTCTTTCGTAGTCTGTCTCTTTGGTGCACGCTTTGTCATCCCTCACCACGTTTGCTCCACCATAAGTGAAACCACAGCAGTGCTGCTGATGCTCCTCCCCTTTCTTTGCTTCCCTCCACCTCTCTCTTCCTCCCTCTCTCTGTTTTTCTTTTTTTCTCAGATGTGTGTAGGATTGCTTCCCTCCCCATTACAGCCACCTCTAGCTGAGCTTAGAGGGTCTTTGCCCATCTCAGCTCTGTCCAAGCCACGGGTATTCTCAGGGTTGTCCCACTATATAGGCAGCCATGTACCTTGGCTTCTGCAGCCTGATACTGAACAGAGCAGAGGAGGTGCTGGCTAATCATTCCTGCTCAAGCAGCTTTAAAAAGTAGGATTTTTAATCCTCCTTGCTTCCCAGTGCAGGTACATTCAGGTGAGACTCTTCTAATTTTAGAAGAGATTTTTGTTGCCACAGAGAGAGAGAGGGGAAAACAAAGAACTGTTAAATGGTGGTAGCTGGGCAAAGCTCTCGCATTTAGCTGTTCTGTATTTTTGCAGCTATGTTGCATAAGTGACAGGTGACAGCTCTGTGCTTGTCTCCTTGCAGGCTGGTAAGAGCAGCAGGGAGAGCTGTGTGAGGCTGCTCATGGGGAAGGGTGAGGTGGCTGCCCAGATACTTCAGGTCAGTGGTTTGGCAGTATTTCCTGAGCCATAATTGCTGGATTTCCCTGCTGGCGCAGGGGGATCTGCAAGCAGTGTTTTCCTGGCAGGATTCTGGGAATAGCACCAAAACCCACGACAGGCAGTAAGCAGGTTTTGTGCTCTGAGTCAGAAGTAGGCTGAGAAGATGCAGTCATCGAAGAACCTACCCGAGATGAGGAAGGAGATCTGTGTGAGAAGGATATTTCCAGCATGAGGTTCTGAGCTCGGGGGCACCTTCTCTTGCCAGCGTGCTTGGTGAGTCTGCGGGTCAGCTGCTGGTTTTGATGCAATCACAGGAGAAGGAAGATTGCTGCCTTTCACCACCACCACCCTGAGCCAGCTCATCCTTCTAGCTATTTCTGTCTGTGCGTATCGATAGCATCATCCCCCTTGTGCCTGTGTACCTGCCAAGCATTCAAAACAGGCGCTGCTGTGCCAGCCTCCTTCTTTCTCTCCAGCCTGGAGAATAAGTGACTGGATTGCTCTTTTTTAATTGTTTCTTTGCATCAAGAATTTATGGTGGGAAAGCTAAGCTGGAGAAATGCTTTCAGGAGCAGGTGGCAAGTTCAGCATATCCCCACTTGTTCTTAGCTCCTAGGGAGGTCCTGCTGCTTGGCCCTTGCTGGGCTTGCTTGCTGCCCTGTGCATTGATACTCTCTTTGAAAGTGATGGTTTCATGGAGTGGGATGTGGTCTCTGGTAAGGACAGCCGAAGTGTGGATGCAAGAGAGAAGACCTGGATCTGACTTCCTTGCAAGGGGACCTACAACGGAAAGCTGAGTGCTTGGGTGAGTTCGCAGCAGCCAGCTTGTCCCTGAATTTTCTGTTAAAAATCCTAGCAGCTTTGTACTATCTATATACTACACACTGCCTCTTTGCTATATGTGTTGTTTTGTTTAGTTTGGGCTGTGAAGCAGACTGCTTTCTGTGTTTAGCAGATCTCTGCATTTAGCGCATCTCTCCGTGGTTTGTGACTTTGTTCCTAGCTGGGAAGCTCAGTGTTTGCATCTGGAGTTGTGCAAACACATTCAGACACGCAAAACTTACATCCTGCATTTGAGTCTCTGTTATAGCACTGGCTTGGGCCAGTAAGTTTCACTTGGACTGGAAAGCTGGAATTAAAGCCTGTCTTCTGCCACTTCAGTGTATGGTTTCAGAGGCACTGAAGCATAGATAGTTGATACATGTGTAACATACTGCTTCTGATCCTTGAAATGCAAGTTGTAGACATAGTAGGATACAGTTTCAGATTGTCTTCACCACAGTTACTTTGTTGGAAAGGTAGGAAAAGAGATGGAATAATCAGAATTTTCTTCTAAATAATGAGGTTCTAAAGACAGAATTTGATTGGGTGGGTTTTTAGTAACAAAACTGTATTTCAGTATGAGGCTTTCAGGGCTCCACAGATATCTTCATCTATCTTTCCACTGACTGAAACCGTCATTGTAACTTTTGATGTAAGATTTGGATTCAGACACCCTATATAAATATTTCTTTCTTGACTCTGTAATTTACATATGGATTTTTATGTAAAGTGGAAGTTGTTTTGATGAGCAAGAAACATTGCTGTATGTGGAGGATGTAAATATCCAAATTAATGTTTCCTTTAGAGTTTGTAAAAGTGTTCATAAAATCCCTCTATAGAATAGTAGATGCTGCAGGCATCCATTGAATTACAAAATACTTCTGTTTAAAAAAGAATATTTTGTTTAAAAAAACCCCCAGCCACCAAAGGTTTTAGCACTTCCTCAACAGTATGAAGATACTTGTAGTTGGCTCCCATCCAGGTAGATAAAGCATGGGCTGAGGTTGCTTTGCCTTTCTGGTTCTAGGTTGCATGATGCTTCTGTCCAGAAGCATTTTACCAACTTTTTGGCTCAGTTTGCTACTGGATTATGAATTCAAAACTGACAGGTCCAAGGAAGAGTGCATTTTATCCTGCTGTTGGAAATCTTGGGATGAGTCCAGCACTTTTCAATATAGATGTATATTAAGGGGTTTTAAATCTTTAAGTAACATAGTGCTGTTTTTCTCTCAGTCCATAATTACAGGTAATTAGTTTTTATGCAGCCCTTGCCACAAGCTGGTGAGAAAATCCTTTAGAAATGGGATTGTTGCCATTGCATCATTGCACATATTCAGGAATGACAGTACAGGAGATGGGATATTTTGTCTCCTTTTTACCACCTAAAAGTTGAATTAGTCATTCAGGCTCACACCACCTCAAAGTGAGAGTTGCACACTCTGGAGGACCTTTGTTCTCTTTGAGGGTGTGATGTTTATGCATTTGAATAGCTTAATTCTCCTGCTCTAACACAGGTCCTGGCTACTTTGATCAGAGGGGCTGGGTTTCTTTGCTTCAAATACTTGTCTTTTGGAAGCAATTAATTATTTCCCTTTGAGACAAAACCCATGTTAGTTTTGAGGACAGGTTACTGATGGGGCTGACTCTGGATGAGTTAAGGGTGATATCACATGAGGCGTGGCTCTCGATGTGGTATACAGTCCTCCTGTTCTGTCCCAGCAGGAGGGTTACCAAAAGCACCTACATGCCTATGCCTTGCTCCAAGGCAGGCGATATGCCCTTGATACAGTTAAATGCTGCTCTGGTGAACTGCAACCTAGGTCTCACATTACATCAGACAATTTTAAGAGGAAAAACAATCAATTGCCACATGGCACTTTGAGGAGCAAAATGCATGCATGTGACTAGGTGGGTATAGACAGAAGTGGCTGTATGGGTGCTTTAGGGGTAAAAGACCTGTCTATGGGGTGGGTGTCTTTGGAGAGGTAGCCTCTCTTGGCCAGGGAAGTGCCTACTTGTTGAGCTGGACTGGATGAGAGGAAAAAGCAAGAGAAAAATGGTTCTTTTCCTAGATTTTGCAAACTGTCATAGCTATGATCCTGTTGTATAGCAAAGGCAGCAGGTGCCTGGCACTGTCACAGTGCTCATGGTGGCTTTAACCAATACTTTACAAGCCACTAAACCACACAACATTTGTGAAGGCTGCTGCAGTGTGCTCCTTTGCATTCCAGTTCCTATGGAAACATGCTGTAAAAATGACTAAAATAAGTACAGTGCTTTGAAACTATTATTATTTTGATCTTTTCTCCCTCCCCCAACCCCAATCTCCTCTATCACCTTTCTGGCTGAAGTTTTAACACATTGAAAAGGTCATTGTTATTATTTGGCAACAGTGTGCTACCCAGCATGCCCACGTTTCTGCATCCTTGAATCTGACCGATCCCAGGATCTGATGCGAAGATCAGTGCTCCCTTCCTCCATCCTGCCCTCTCAATGTGGGGCAGGTTGTGGGTGTAAGTGTTGAACATATATATGTGTGTTTGTGTACACATATGGCACAGGCTTGGCTCCAACTCCTTTTCTTCCCCATGCAGTGAATAAGGCAGTGTTGTTTGCCACAGCAGGTGAAGGCACAAGCTTATTCCCAGCTCCCTTTAGGATCATGGCATAGCATTGGCCTGGAGGGAGCACTGGAGTTTACCTAGTCCAGTTGACCATCAAAGCTGAGCCTTCTTCATTGGCAATGCAGGAGATGGTTGTGAGCCAAATGGAGACATCCTGCATGTGCCCTTAGCCCCATGAGAGGGTCAGTGCTGGAGCAGGCAATGGGCTGGTTGGGACAACTCTTGCAAAGAAAACTATTTGTTTTCCTTAAAAGGATGCTCATACTGGTAGCTAAAACCAGGCCTGTGCCTTTAAAGTGCTTTTCCCCAGTGCTTCTGTGGTTTCCTTGTAGAGCTACTGTGTCCCTTAGAGCAGTCTTCCTGACCTTAGTAATGTCTAAAATTTTCGAAGCAGCCATGTCCCATTTTCAAAGTCACTTTTGATGGAGGAACACTGGGAGAGCTGTGCTAAATCCAGTAAAGGGCTAAAAAGCCTCATTTAAAGCTAGGTGCTTATTTTTATTCATTCTTGGGCTTCTGGCCTCTTGCAGTACCAAGCATCAGAACTCTGTGCTAGATACCAGGAGAAAAGCTGGAGATGTACCTTTGGTATTTGAGTGGGAAACAGACATTTAAATCCAGAAAATCCTTTCAGGAATTTTTGGGCAATGCCAAAAGCCATGACACCCTTTATGTGTTGGATACACATTTCCCTTAATATTTGCATTCCTCAAGCGTCTTCTGGATCAGGAATCCACGTCTGCTCTTTCTGTATGGTTCTATCAGATCCCATCAGTGGAGGTAACAACAAAAGCAGGTTTGAAACAAAAGGGTTTTGGCACTGAAGAAGTATTTTTTATAACTGCGCATCCTAGACAAAATATATTACAAAGTCATGGTGGTGTGGATGAAGGTGATGTTATCCTTCAGCATTAAGCCATGTCTAAGCCTTTTGAGAAATGTGGGCATCTGTTTGAATCCTATTCCAAGTCATTAGGCCAAATTCTGCTCCCAGGTTTATACAGGCTTGCTGTGTAACTATGCACCCTGCTTTACATTGCTGCATGTTTAGCCTTTGCTGGATGTTTTATGTGCTTGTGGTAAGTGTAGTGGCAGCACCAGATCTGTTTTATTTTTATGTAACACCAAAAACCAGTAGGAGAAATAGGAGTCTAATCTTATGGACAGAAGAAAGCTTTACAGTCCAATTTCAGGGTTGTTATCATAGTGGAATTAAACCACTCATTAACAAAGCATTCAAATGTAAATGCTAGTCAAAAAGTATTGTGAAGCCTGGCATTTGCATTCCATATCTGTGGAGATCCTTCCTTCCTTGAATAACAAGCATTGGCTCCAGTACTGAAGCGAATACCAAGAGATACAAGAATTGTGAACTCTGGAACACTAGTGGACTACAAAGAAGAATTGCTCTGTTTAACCATGGAATTGCAAGGCTAATATTTTGATTGCAGGGGCTCTTCTTGAACTGGTTTGAAGCTTGGCCACTGTAGATGTAACCTCCCTAACCCAACTGATAAGTTTGTGCATATGCTTGGTATGTAGGTCATTCACGTTTATCCTGAGTAGCAGGATATGAATGCAGTAAGACTTCGAAACATGTTGCCTTTCAACCCTTTCACTGTAGTAGATTTCACTCTCCCACTCCTCCTTGTTCACGTATGCTTTTTATGCTGGAGAAACCCCAACAAAGATATCCCCTGATATGCACAGATAACTGATAAGTGAAATGCTAAATAAACAGCTACACTGACAAGAGTAAAGGGCAGCTGGAGATGCATATACCTGCAAATATGAGGGACAGGTATACATATACACACATGCATATATATATATATATATATATATACACACACACACACACACACAAAGCCTCCTAGTCTTCCTACTACACCAAATAAATTTTCTTGGGGCCAGTGATGTCAGATATACTAAACATGGCATGAGTAGTAATGATAGATGGTGGTACTTCAAATTGAGACATAGTGTTCATTGGGTTCCAGCAGAAATTCATGTTAAGTCTGGTCATAACTAATGATCTGTGAAGACAAAAATCGATTGAATTTGAAGGTACTTCTGGACTGGGAGGTATTGCAAGCTCTGCTGAGGACAGAAAGAAGTTATTAGCTGGGAAAGTAGAAATACTAGATTGCCTATTTGTAAGGCTCAAATAAGACAAATGGAAACAGAAGAATCTGTGGAAAATGATCTGAAAATACATAAACAGTAGCGTTAGGAAAGAGAAGAATTTCAAGTTGTCAGCCTGTAGTGCACTGTCTCTTAATATTGGTAAAGGATTAACTCTTTGACTAAGCCAGACATCGGCAAATGGCTCTGTTCATTCAAGACACTTGCGAAGGGAGCAGCCAAATCTTGCTTCCCTCCTGGCACGAAGGTCCTAGGAGCCCTGCTGGTACTGAGATCTCAGTGAAGGGCAGTGGCTGGCCTGTCACCACAGCAAGCTGCCATATTTACCTCTATCTGCAGCAACACACCTCATTCTGCATCTTATACCCATTCCTGTGTTTAGTCTTAGCTCCTGCTGGTGGTCAACAGAGATAAAAATAGAAAGAAATAAAAGCAAAGTGGGTGGGATAACTATGGTGTATGGGGGCTGAAGCTGAAGAGAGACATACACCTCTGCAAAACAGGTCCTAGTCTGTTTTACATTAGTTATCTGGGGCAGCAGGTTGAATTGTTCTCTTCACGTGTCTGCAGTTCTCCACTGATTGTAGAGCTGAGACAGCTATAGAACTAAAATCACTGGATAAAAGTGACTGTTTAACTTTTAGATGACTAATATGTATGTGCCATAGGGAAGGGGAAAAAATTTGCCACATTTGCCTCCTTGCCTGGCACTCCTGGGGGGTCTGGTGGCCATTCACAAGGTCTAAGTGTTCTTCAAAGTAGTGCACTAAGTGGAACTTATTTCTGGCATGTTTTAAGATGTGGACAACAGATTCCTTGTTTTCCAGAATGTCTAGGCTTTTTTGTTTGTTTGCTTGCTTTCTGTTTTGTTTTGTTTTGTTTTGTTTTGTTTTTTTTAACAATCCTTTTCTTTGCATGATGTTGCAGAGCAAAGAAAAGCCAGTGCCTAGCAGAGGCTGTGAGCAGACGGGCACTACCATGGAATCCCATTACATTAGATGGGAAGCAAACAGCAGAAAAGGAAAGGGAAAGAGCCCTCTACGCAGAGCCACCCTCACAGAAACACATGTCTCTGAGGTCACATTAGTTAAACTGTGTAAGCAGAGGGACAACAGCCAATGCAGGTTTTGAAGTTGGAATTAATTTTTATCAATAAATACACTCTGCCTAATCAAATATCTATATGACTTCAAGGATTAACACTTCTGTATTCAATTTATCTCTCCCTGATTAGGATTAGAGTCAGGGTACCTTATGATAATTTCCACTTTAACTTTGATTCTGCGCTTTCTCAGTTTAAACACGATGTACATTTTGTGTTCTCAGAAAATAATTTTGTGCATACATAACACATTTATTTGTGTGCATTCTTCACCTCCTTTCCCAGCCACAAAGAGCATTGGTTTCCACTGATGCCCCAGGAAACTACATTTAGTGCATCATTGTGTTCGAAATTCCAGGTATTTTAGAGTGAATTTACAGCCTAGTTCCTCTTCAACTACATAAGATACTTTTTTGTTTGGTTATTGTTTTTTTTTTTTTTTTTTTATAGTAGGAGTATGCTGTGCTTAAAAGAAAAGAAGACTTTCTAGTAAACTGAGCATCAGGAGGTCATTTGCGCTTCCCTCTTTATGCTATTTATCAGTCTGGTGACATGGGATGGAGCATTTCATTGCTCTTTCTTCCACAGGACTTTGGATTTTCTCCTTACTTTATTTTATCTCATCCCATTGTAAAGGTTTTGAGGTGGTCTGTATTTCTTACTGCGTTTCTATAAATGCTACAGCACTTGACTCTCTGCCTGTGAGGAACTGAAAATGAGGGCATATTTGGAGATGACAAAAAAAGTAGATGTGTGTCTCATGGTGTTAAACATAGTAAGTAGTTGAGATGAGAAAATAGTATTTTTTTCAGTTGGGTCTAAAATATCTGGTCTATTTCTTGAAGGAAAGTTTCTTTTCTAATAACAGGAGTACTTTCGATGTAGTCCACAGTGGTTTTCTAATATGCATATTTAGTCTATGTTGCTTCAGATGTCCCTGGGAAGGAAATGTATTTTGGACCCAAACTGGGACCAGGGCACCTCTTCTGGAAATCTCCCCCCATTCCTCTTCTCTGCTGGGTGGCTGAAAGCAGCTACAGAGAAAAGAGATCTGAGAACTACAAGGAGGAAACAGGGCCTCCTCTGCACCCAGACTGGAGAGGCTGTGATGGACTATGATGACAATTTTTACTTTCTTTTGCTTCTCTCTACCTATGGAAAGGTCATATCAGGATTTGTGAGATTGTGCTAGTTTTTTCGGAACCCTGTGGTTGCTTCTGTAAGCATTATTACTGCATTCTTGCACGTGGGAAGAAACTATGGCAGAGGCCCATTGATAAGAGTATCTTGCTTCAATCAGATGTCAGTGATTTCCTCAATCCAGCTGATAAAGCAAAGCCCAAACTACCCTTACATCTCCAAAGCACCCTTTCACCTTTCTGACTATGTCTAGACCAAGTACTTCAAAGAGTTAAAAAAATCTATAAATGAATTCCTCTGGCCTGTTCCTTTCCCCAGGATATTTCATTACAGGACAGGTTGAGCGCAGGGAAGAGATTAGCAATTTTTTGTAGGTTTGATAGCATGCATATTTGCATCAGACTGCTATAACATGTTTTTGAGATCTGCAAATTGCTTTTTTTAAAAGTAAATTTAATCCCTTTGAGCACATTTAGCACTTGAAATCTTTTAAATGGCGCTTAAGCTCCAAGTCCTGTTGCTGTTAATGAAAAATAGCTTGTCCTCATTTGTAAAATTGTGTGAATCTTTTAAGCCTGCTGGCTCTCATTGCAGTCAATGGGATATTTTTGCTTTGGATTACAGCTGGAAGAGGATCAGCTCTGCTGCCACTGGGAAATGTACCTTTAAATTGTCCTGCATTCTACTTCATTAATTGATGCATTCTGCACAAAGCTGAGACATTTTCATTTTCTAAGCTATTTATTAATTCCAACGCTGAATAATCAAACAGAAAAAAAAGAAAAAACTCAAGGAAAATCACTGTCACAGCAGCTATATTTACAAGAAAGCATGCAGACCATAGGGTGGATTGCAAAGATAAATGAAAAGCACCATAGAAGCCAACATAATGCAGAATCTGTTTCCCCAGTTATGCAGTGTTTTTAAATGAGTGCTGCAATACCCTCATCCAGTGCTTCTTTGGTACTTCTGACTACAGAACTTGCTGTGGAGTTACAGGCTGACATAGCAAAGCAGCATCCCTAACCTGCATTTCACCAGAAGATGGGATAAATGTGGGACAGCATGTCCTCTTAAAATGATATTTTAAGTGCCGTCTGCACAGATAAAGCATGCAGGAGCATCCTACCATATTTCCATAGCGAAATTAAATAATAACAAAGGAAAAGGAAACAAAGGCAGTGCATTTTGAGGTGCTGTGAGGAAGCAAACTGAAATTTGTGGGTTAGTTGCCAAGAGCCATCATTCAGTGTCTTTGGGAGAACAGCAAGTATTTTATACTATCTTCTTCCCTGCTGTTTCACTTTTTGTAACAATGCAAACCCACAGCAATGTGTTTTAATCTTTTGCTTCTCTGTATTTTTCCTTTTCTTCTCTACCTAAGTTTTCAGGGAAAACAGGATTCAGAAACTTTAATGAAGGAACAGATCAGATGACTCTGTGCACGTTTTCATCTGATTTGTACCGAAATGACAGTATGAGCAGTGCTGTGGCAAAAACACAGAGTAAAATTAAGACTACATAGCCCTCAGGAAGTAATAAGATTTAATAGCAAGACTGAAACCTGACATGCCATTCCCAGCCCTATTGAACTTTACAGCATGGCATTTGGATGCTATTGTAAGTGTGCTTCAAAATGAGTCTCTGCTTGGTTATGCAAATTATTCTTGTAGCAAGGAACCACTATGTGCTACAAAATTAAAACTGAGAGGAAAAATAAGCACTGTGGGAGAATATGCAATAAATCCATTGAAGCTGCTGGCTCTGGTGAGGTAATGTCTTGTCCCTCTGTGGGTGGAACATTTCTCTATTGAATCATTACAGTTTTGCTCAGAAACATCCTATTGCTTGAACTGCCCTGGGAAAAACAGTAATATCAAGCAGATATCAGGTTTTCCCAGTAGGAGCATCCTGCTGGGAAATGGGCTGCACTGGTGTGATGGTCTGAAAAGCTCAGCTGCGGCAGCTCTCTGCAATTGCTATTCCCTTCCAATTTCTTTGCTGAATGCACAAAACTGCTTCTAACAAATAGATCTGAGAACAAAATCCTTGACTTGTCACCAGTGTAATACTCTGCATGCTAAGCTGGGGTTTGTGTCTAGTTTGCCTTCATTGTTTCTTACACTCACTCTTTGATACTGAGTCTCTCATTTGTTATGGTACCAAAGCTTGACACTGAGAGCTTCTGTTTCAGCTGGAGATGTTTAATTTTTCATGATGAGTGCAGTTTAGTGCCTCCCCAGGTAGGAGGCTCTGATGCTAATTAGGAAGGAAATGATTTCTGCCTTTACAAGACACATGTGCACTCTGTATTTTGGTTCTGTTAGACAGCTGAGCAGAGTGGGATTGGTGGCAGTTACTGCTGCTTGCACAGAACACCCTTTTACTACTATTGCTGCTTGAAGAAAACATTGCTCAGTTTTCTTTCCCAGCCTGCACAGCTGCCAAAGAAAGTCTTCTTTTATGTGGAGGCTGTTGAAGGAGATATGTAGTCCTGCTTGGAAGCTGGTAAGCATCACATCCCAGAGTGGAGCGCTGTGGTTGTGTGAACAAAGGGCAGGATGGGTTTGATTCTTGCATGTATTCCTAAGTGGTGAGAAGTTTGGTCCTAGTACATAAATTAATTGGCAATTGGCTGTAGATCTACAGCAAAAACTTCTCAGACCTTCCGTGTCGTATTTAAAGTTTCTTTTTTTTTTTTTTTTTTTTGGTTGGTTTTTTTTTTTACGCATATAAATAACTTAAAATGGTTGCCACATTGGTTTTATTTTTCATGACTGTGTTGGGCTGAAAAGAGTGGTAAGATTTATTTTTTTTGGTGAGCTTATCAAGGCAATTGGATATCACAGTGGTTATTACATCTCACTTCTAGGCTGTTAGATGGAGTATCATGGGCACTGCTTATATGGAGTTGTTTTGAATATATACTTACTCTTTGCATAATTTCTTAAGCTGCTGTTTAGCCTCACCATTCATTTTGAAACAAGAAGTCACACAGAATTCTATTCTACTCTTTGATCCTGCATTGTTTGCCAGGAGGATTTTCAGCAGGTGTGGTTTTTAGTCTGTTGCACACAGAGTAGAGCATTAATAAAGAAGTGTAAGTGGAGGAATTAGAAATATCCACTCATGGGTTCTTTTGTGACTGTGCTGAAGACAGGTGGCTGAAATGCATTACGACAAAGACCTTCCCTGTGATAAAGCAGGAAGAGAAATTAAATGTTACATGTTTCTATTTAACATCATAGACAGAAGAGGATGCTGCAGAACTTGGACCTGCCCAGGCTGCTCTTGTGAGTTCTTCTGTGGGAAAAACCTGTTTTGGAGGAGAGGTGTCAGCAAACAGAAGCAGCTCTGGCAGAGGCTGGGTTCAGAACTTGCTTTCCAGGGTGTGCAGCTGGTTGCTTCCATGTCCTTATTTCCCAGCCACAGCCGGGTTGGGTCCTGCTCCCACAGAGTCTCCCAGTGGCATTGGTGCCCATGGAGTGTAGGTTTGACTTTCCAGGGGCCTGTTGACATGTCCCACCTCACAGGGGAGGAAGGAGGAGATCTTCAGCAGCAAGTTGGCTGGGACTGCTGGGCCCCATGATGATGCTTTGGTGAGGTGCAGCATGCAGAGCTCCTTTCCTCCATATGCTTCACAGCAGACAGACTGCAGAGCAGATCCCATCAAAACATTGGGGTGTATATGCCTTTCCATAGAGGGTCTAAGTTTTTCAGAGCTGCTGTGTTGAAGTTTGGGAGATTTTTAGTTTGGAAAACAGAAGTTTAATCTCAGGGCTTGCGTCAAGGGCTGGGATGGCTCACAGCAGAGAAGCGTACACTCATAGCAAATTCTAAAGCTGAATATTAAGCAGAGATAGGGACATCAGGGGTGGAATAAATATAGAAAATCAAGCCCTTGGGACTTAAATGAGGCTCTGAAGGATTTATGAAACTGTCAGGTTTGTGTCCCACTGGCCTTATGTGGGAGGTAGGTATATAAGCATTGCAGTTCCTCAGTGCTCAAAAGGACAGGATTATGAGCACTCAGGAAAATGGTTAGCGCAAACCTGAGTGTTGCAGGGTGTGCTGTTGCCTATACCCAGGTTTGTCAGGTCTTCTTGGATCACTGTCCTTTTGAATACGGGTGCTAATTCCACTTACACAGTACTTGGGTGTCTGTACAAGCTCCTTCAGGTCATACAGTGGGTTTCTAAACAAAATTAACTGCTCTTAAAATGTCTTTTCTTTTGCCACAAAATTGCAAGGAGCTTGTTAATGTCTTGCAATATTTCAGAGTTTTTTGCCAGGGTGGAAAACAGAGTGGAATATTTGCCAAAATAAACCATATAGACATTATTAAAAACAATTGGAGTGGTTCAATTTATTTGACTTTCTGAAACGCTACTGATAAGTTATTTCAGTGTGAAGTTGGGGTTTGTAACTGGGTGGTGTCAAATTAACGCGCTGTGTGTATTTGAATAAGATGACAGCACAAATCAAATTCTAGAGATTAGCATTAACCTGCATATGCATTTTCAAACTGTGCTTTTAGATATTCTACCTAGGTCACGAATACTCAGAAGCAGCTACTAGAATCTCTGTAATGTGTTTAATGCTGTCTTTAAACCTTTTTGCCACATTTTTGTTGCCAACAGAGATGGCAGCAGCAGTGGTGATGTGCCTCAGTGTGTCCCACTCCTCTCCCCCCTCTCCAATTGTGTTTTTTTTTTTGTTATTGATGGCTCTTTTGGTGGTTTTGCCAACTTGTCAAAGTTGCCTCTAAAGGAAGTGGTGTTTTTCAGTCACAGGTTTGTGCCACTGCTGCTTCTGTCCCAGCAAAGGGTAATGGGTTAAAACTTAAACAGCGGAAGTTTAGATTGGATATAAGGTAGAAATTCTTTACTGTAAGGGTGGTGAGGCACTGGAATGGGTTGCCCAGCAAAGTTGTGAATGCTCCATCTGTGGTGGTGTTCAAGGCCAGGTTGGACAGAGCCTTGGGTGACATGGTTTAGCGGGAGGTGCCCCTGCCCTGGCAGGGGGGATGAAACTGGATGATCTTGAGTTCCTTCCCAGCCCTAACTACTCTATGATTCCATGAAATTCCAGCTAAAGGGAAACCTGGCTTTACTTGTAGTGGGATTTTCGCATTTGCTTTTGGATTCTGGATGGGTCTATACGTTGAGTGAGCTAAAGAAATAGTCCATAATTTCTTGTCCTTCTCAGATTTTTGACATAATACACTTTCTTAACATAAATATGAAAAGCCAGCTGAGAGCTGACTTGTAGCAAGGAATAGCTAAGAACTGCCACCTTCTTCCACCTGGGCAGTGGTAACTCGAGCAGATCTTGCAGTTTCTGCAGGTCCTGCAGGGTTTAGTGTGGTCCGATTTGCAGCCAAAGTCCCAACTTTCAGGGGCAGCAGGAACCAAAAGTCTAGTCCTCATGGCAAAGAAATCTAGAATATGATTCACAGACACCCAAAGAGTAGTTAAAAAAAAAACCCTGACCCAAAATGTGGTATTGAAAGTTAGTAAAATCTTATTTTTTAGACTAGGCTGAGATATCAGCAGTTTTTATTGATAGGATGGTGACATGCTGAAACAAGAAGGTTTCAAAGCTCTGGGAAGCTTTTCTCTGTGGCATGGAGGACAGAAACATTTCTTTTAAGCAAAAGCTTTCGTTCTTAGTTAATCTCGTGCCTCCTGGAGCCAAGTCTTTAGGAAAAACACTAACATGAAATTCAGCAATTTGTTGGTGCTCCTCAGGGTTGGGTTTTTTTTATTTTTTGACAGAATTGGTCTTGCCCATTCCCTTTTTGTTCAGGCAAAATTAGTGAGCTGCACTTGTTTCAGCTGATCAGCAGGATTTGCTGAGTTCTCAGCTCCTACTTCAAGTCAGCAGAGTGCTGAGTCCTTACTTTGGACTATACCTACCTTAGCCCATTTATAGGGGCAACAAAAATAGTTTCATTTCTGTGCTAGATGACTTCTCATTTGTTCAATATTCTCTGTACTCAAACCGCGGGGTGGAAAAGTTGTTTTTGAATGAGCATGTCTTAGGCTTTTTGCTCCAGTCAGTTGCAAGTATTTCTTTCAGAAGAAGGCAGACCAGCCCTACCAAGCTGTGTGAGGTGTGTAACTCCTTGCCAAAGCCAGGAACTGACACACTTTGGTTTGTAAGAGTACGTTTTATTATTGATATGTACTGTGCACACCACATTCTTCAGCAGAGCTAAGCTGCCTGCGTGCTAGGGAAACACTTCCAGCAGTAATCCTGAGCTGAATAAATTCCTGTTTCTGGTAGCTGGGGAATAGCCGTATGTCACTGATAATTCTGCCAGATCACATGTTGAAGTTCAGGTTTTAATATCAAGATTCAATTTCCAAAGGGATTTACTAAATCAGTGCAGTGCCTTTATAGATAGGGGAGCACGTAAGTAAACACAGATTAATTGATTCAGGAGAACTGAGCTCCTTGCTTGGGAGAAGAGTGTCAGGGTGGGATCCTGTAATGGATGTCTGGGTGTCAGGGTAAAATATTGAAGATCAATTCTGTGGTTCAGGTCAGTGGAGTGGATGCAGTTCTGTCTTATAGAAGAAAACTGATTGTGCATCCCAAACATGAATAAATGCAAATCAAGTAAAAGTGCTGTTTAGCAGAAGTGTACTTCTGAGTCTGCTATGCCTTTTTTGTTGTTTTTTTTTTTTTTTTTTTTTTTTTAACTGTAATATTTTGTGTTCAGTTTCTACAGTATTTTACATGGGACCCTTCAGAGATCTAGAAATTTGCTTTCATAAATGCACAAGAAGAGCAGACAGTGAAAGAAAACCTCAACCCCCAACAACTCCACCCCCCCAAAACAAACAAAAAAAACCCCCACTAAGTCAAACCAAAACACAACACAAAACCCCAAGACAGCCCCACATCTAATCTCGTCTGATAGTTTGAAGTGACAAATCATCACGAATTTAGACTTAATGACACTTTGCAGCTAATACTGTCTTGTTAAAGATTTGTGATTTTAAACCATCCTACTGGGTTGCCTAGTGACAAACTGGGATTTCAGTGTTAACTTGTAAGTAATTGCAATTTGTCAGTCTATATATCTCTGGTTTTTGAGGTAAGAAAGTAAAAAAATTGAGGGTCTCTCTATGTGAATGCACAGAAAAGTAGTTAAGCTTATTTCCTTTTAAAAACATTAAATATTTCATGCTCCTGCCTGCTCAGTTGGGAATCTTTAAAAGCACATCTTAGGAGAGCTGACCAAGATTTGCTGATGGATCAAACCCGAACCTGTTCAGTTTAAATGAGCTTTCCATTTTATAAAATGTTCAAAAATATTTTGAAACTGGAATTGGCTGCCCCTGCATTTTCAAAATAAAATAATCTGGTTTTATTTATAACTGGGGGGAGGACGGGACGCATTAAAATAAGGTTGTTATTATAAACAGAATAAGTACAAAAGGTGAAATCAAGTAATATTAACATCGGTGTTATCAGCGCAGTTCCCAGGCCGAAAGTCAAAAACACAACACTGCACCAGCTACTAAGAAGGAGAAAAAAATGACTGCTACTGCTGAACCCAGGACACATTTCTGTAGTGTTTTTTCTTTATGTAGAGCTGGGTGCCATTATGCATCACTGACAGTTGGTAATTCGTGTCCTGGAAGGGTAAAAGAGTAATGAAAGGGGTGACAGCATCTGTTCTGCTAATGTGCCATGGTAGTAGCTAGACATCATGAAGGAGGGTCTGAGCAAAGCACAGAGTCCAGTGCCCCTGCCTCAGGAGACCTGCAAGGCAGAGAGGGGGAACGGAGGCACATCTCTGCCCTTGCAGTGCTGGTGTCTATCATCTGCGGTATCAGAGCAGCTTCTTGAAAAAGACTTTGTACAGAAAATAAAATGTACTTTGGCATCAGTCCTCTTCCAGCAGCCTATCACTGAATAATTGAAGGTTGTGAGCTCCTGGAATGAAGAATTTGTAATGAAAGCAGTGATCCAGTGTTGCAGTTTGCGATCTGGTTTTGACAAGACTTGCTACAACATTTTCTAGATTTCCTCCTAATTTCTTCCTTTATTTGCATTTCTGATCTTTGCATAGAAAATAAACTCCTTGAGGCAACTCTAACAGAAAAATAAAATATGTAAGGTGCGTACACAGAAATCCTTCCAGCTTTACTTGAGTAAGCCAGGTGACTTCTTCAATTACAGCTATGAGGAAAATACTTTTGCTTTCTAGGAGCATCCTGGCTGCTGTTGGATGGGGAAGCAGTGGAAAGAGTCAGTCTGGATGTGCTGCTCAGCTGAGGTGACCATGGTGTGGTGGCGATGGCCTCCTCCAGGACCTGTACTCTGATCTGAAGGGTCTTAACGCAGCAGCTACTCTACTGGAGAGGCCACTTCAGGCATTGGTGAAAGTCAAACCTTTTGGTCAAGTGTATCCTCCTTTGCTGCACAAGACAGAAGGGTAGGGATAGAGGAGAGTAGGAGGAAGCACCCGCAGGCTTCCTCCTGTATGAAGAGAGGATGTGCTCCTTACCTTGTGTGGGACAACTCTGGGAAGAGCTGGAAGTTCTGTGTCCTCATCATGCTCCTGTAAAAGCTGGCTTGCACAGCAAGGTGGTCACTAGGGGAACTGAAGGATAATAGATTCACTTGTTTTTGGTTCATCATGATTATTCAGGATCACTTGAAAGATTCTGAGTTTTCTTCTGCTGAATTCTTTTATCCAAAAATATTGGAAATGTCTTTTTTTTTCTCTCCTCTTTGTAATTTTTCAGAGGACTTAGATGTGAATAGCTAGGGTTTTTTTTTGTCCCTTAATAGAAAGCATGGATAGTTTTGATCTTTAATAAGCATATCTTTTCTTCCAGATATTTATATTGTATCCATACAAAATATATGTTAGCATTGCTGAAAAAGAGTTTTAACCCATTTGATCAAAATAATTTATTTTCCTCAAATAATAGGTCGCTGTTATGGTTGCCATAATTCTCCCCTTTCTCTACTCATCAAGAGGAGTCTTCCAAGTAAACAAGGCCGACTAGGGCTCAACTTAAAGAAAATGTAGCAACCTACTCTTTGAGGCCCTCCCTGTACATTATGAAGAACCAAAGAGATCTAAGTACTGTATTTCATCTGTTACTCTGTGTGTCTTGATTTGCCCAGGAATGTCCTCTAGTGCTATGGCATTCAGGGTACGCCGAATGCTCACAGCTGGTTTTACATGGCCTCAGTTTGCAAAAAACTGTTTCCACCCAAGGTCTCAGGAGGGGTTGCACAGGTGCCCATACATCCATCCTGGGGTTTTTGGGTGGCTGTGAGGAGATCTTAATTTCATCCTGTAACCAACAGTTCAGATTCTGTGAGTATCACCTTTCGACAAAATTCATCAAACGCCCATTCTCCCTGCTCCAACTCCTCTGCCCCCATGGGTTATGAGCCCTGGCCAGGAAAGGCATGCTTTCATCTCAGCTCTGTCCCTTCCCTTTCCACATCAGCCCCTCCATCTCTGCAGCAGTGCTCTGTGATGTTACCGCAGGTTCCTCAGGAAAGTCCTTAGCTGTCCACTTACCAGAATCACAGAGCTCCTTGAGCTGGTAAGTGTCCTAGCACTGACTGCAACTCCGAACCATTGCACTGTGTGCCTCAATATAGAAAGAAATCTTAAAAAGTACTTTGCATTTAGATGACATGTAAGTTTTGCTAGTATTATTTGTCAGGGTTGGACAAATTACAGCATGTTATATTTGGTTGTTCTTCAGATAGGGTGTTGTAGTACCATTAACATTTGCAAACACTATCTCCTGTTTGACCGGGCAGTAATGGAAGTGCTGTAATGAGTCTGAACTGGGCAGCAAACAGGGAAACTTTGAATGATGTTAGTGTTAAAGGCCCTGTGCAGATACATCTGGGAAGCATCTTTGCAGGGGAATGGACTCACTGCACATTAAGTGAAATTTACCTTGGATTTGGGGATGCACAGTGGTTGTGGTAAAATTCAAATGCATTCACACCAGTCATTCAGAATGTAATCGTTTCCAATACTGCATATTTTGCTTAGTACTGACTTTAGAAATCAGACAGATGGAAAAATTAGCCTGAGGTGATGCCCACATTTTCTTAGAGAATCAAACCACTTATTTTGCTCAGGTGTCTGTGTTTGGTGTGCGTGCATGTGTAATTCATCACTTGCAGAGCCAGTCAGCCAGCTATTCTCTGGAAAAGGCAGAAGCTAAAATCTACTGTGGATTTATGCCATGCTGGTTCTTCTTTTTTTGTCTGACTGACTATTATCGAGGTTGCTATATCATACATTCATGTGTGTTATAAATATGTCTATTATAAAGGGTGTAGGAGGCAAGAACCGTAGATAAGATTGCAAAATATTTTTCATTATGGTTTCCTGGATTTGGATGGCCAGAGCTTAGTGAAACATCTGCCTTTTTGAGCAAGATATCCCAAACATGGCTTATGTCCAAAGATGACAACTTGATATTAAAAGTTTTACAGATCCACTTAACAATACTTTTGAGAGGGGGAAATGCAAAAGGAAATGTTTGTATTTAAAGTAATTTTTGAAATGCTTCCTTGGGAAGGCGGGGTCATATGAAATATTAAACCTGATGGACTGATTGTACTTGTGCAGCAGGGCTTTCAGTGTGCTGCAGATTTTGGGGAGCTTATATTAATGATCATTTGAAAACCAGCTGATGTTTGTACACAGCACAAACCCCATGAGCACTGCTGTCCATCTCCGTAAGAATCAGGCATGCATGCAAAGCCAGGCAGTTTTATAATTAGCCACCTGATCCAGTGCACTGCTCCGAGCTGTCTCAGAAAGCTTTCCAAGCATTTCAGGGAATGCAAGGTCATAGCAAACAGATCTTCTTGTAGCAGAATGAGCCCTTCTGTGCCCTCTTAGCTGGAGGGGATTCATGTCCTCAAAGTAAATAAACTCAGCTACAGACAGGGAGTTCAGAGGAGCCTTCAAAGGCTGGCATCTATAATCTCAGTGGGGATGCCAGAATCCCAGATACTTTTTGTGGAAAAGTCTCCAAGCAGGACTGCTCCATCCACCTGAAGCCTGCTGATAGTGCAGGTGCTTGAACAGATCTGTGTAACACCACTGCAGGTAATCATGGAATCATAGAATCATAGAATAGTTAGGGTTGGAAAGGATCTTAAGATCATGCAGTTCCAACCCCCCTGCCATGGGCAGGGACACCTCACACTAAACCATGCCACCCAAGGCTATGTTCAATCTAGCCTTGAACACCACCACAGATGGAGCATTCACAACTTCCCTGGGCAACCCATTCCAGTGCCTCACCACCCTCACAGTAAAGAATTTCCTCCTTATATCCAATCTAAACCTCCCCTATATAAGTTTGTACCCATTACCCCTTGTCCTGTCACTACAGCCCCTAATGAATAGTCCATCCCCAGTATGCCTATAGCCCCCTTCAGATACTGGAAGGATGCTAGGAGGTTTCCACGCAGCCTTCTCTTCTCCAGGCTGAACAGCCCCAACTTTCTCAGCCTGTCTTCATACGAGAGGTGCTCCAGTCCCCTGATCATCCTCGTGGCCCTCCTCGGCACTTGTTCCAACAGTTCCATGTCCTTTTTATGTTGAGGACACCAGAACTGCACACAATACTCCAAGTGATGTCCCACAAGAGCAGAGTAGAGGGGCAGGATCACCTCCCTCGACCTGCTGGTCACGCTCTTTTTGGTGCAGCCCAGGATACGGTTGGCTTTCTGGCCTGTAAGCGCACACTGAAGCTGGCTCATGTTCATTTTTTCATCAACCAACACCCCCCAGTCCTTCTCTGCAGGACTGCTCTGAATCTCTATTAAAGTTGCATAGTGGAACACTCAAAGCCAAGTACATGTCAAGAATAAGGTTAAAGACACAGTTTTCCTCCCTCCTCCCCAATTTCCTTCCCACCCTGTATTCATGCAACTTTGCGGTTGCCTCACTGCAGTGTTGTTTTATTTTTCTCCTGGGAAAGCACAATTAGGTTGGAAAAACAAAGTGCCCAGGGGAAGCAGAGATGCTGCTAGTGGGAGTAGTGTGCAAGAATCTCTGCTGTCCCCAGGGACCACCCTTCGTATGGACCTAGAGTGGTGCCACAGCTTATTGAGTAGCATGGTGGGGAGCTGGGCACTCCAGGCTGTTTTTAAGGAGGAGGGAGCAGGTGAAACTGCTACACCTCCCAGTGATGGTGAGGACTGGCAGAGTGAGAGCAGACCGTGGGCAGCTTTTGCTCTTGTGGGGATAGAGGCCATCAGGAGGTCTGCCTGGGCAGTCAAGGGCTGGCAGCGTTACTAGAAACGAAACTGAAGGATCCTTCCTTCAGGGACAGGTTTTCCTGCCACTTGCCTACTTGGGGCATTTGTTTCCCACAAGACCTATAAGAGGGCTGGACCTTTTCTTAGCTGCTGCCACAGATATGCTGGCACATCCCCACCACAGCAAGTCCTGCAGGTAGTAGACCTTCATTAGCAGGGCACCGCGCTAATATGTACTAAGCTAGTGAGTAATAAGCTACTAAATCCCTCAGGAGATTCCAGAAGTAGCTTATGACCAGTTAACCTGAGGATCTCTGCATCACACTTGGTGTGTGTTAAACCTGCCTTCTGTCTTTTATGACACTTGGTGCACTGGTTCACCAGCTGTCTTCTCCCTGACTATTTATCACAAGGCAGCAAGCTGCAGGGAGCTGTGTGCAATGCACGGACTTGCTCCAGCAGCAGTAGGTAAAGTAATACAGGTCACATTTGACTTGTTTCTTCCCTTTGTGTGGTGTACATATTGCCTTTCTGGGCCAGGTGAGGGAATTTGTTACAGGGAAGCACCTCTGTGCAGGTGGGGGCTGACACTATTGAACTCCTTAATAAGTGCCTGTATTTTGTATTGATGCCAACAATTTTACTGTTAAAAGCTACAGGAAGTTAAACTCAGAGGCCGTTTTATATCATACAGATCCCATGCCTGTATAGGATACTCAGTACTGGCTCCAGTGGAACTTATCTTCTGCATCAGATAGACACTGAGTTTCCTTTAGGAAGCCCTAGCTAGAGGGAGAGGCATTGTTTACTTTTAATGAGGCCAGTTAGCCTGAAGCAATCCACCTGGCTGCAGAAAGAAGTTCTGCATGATACTATTTTTACTTCTGCCAAAGATCTGGTGGGAAGCTGGAGCCTCTAGTGTGGCTGTAGCCAAAAGCTGATTGAAGTCTTTACGTGTATAAACCACAGGGTATCAAAAATAGATGTTTTTTCCTTTTTTTGAAAAATTTATGTTTTGGTTTTAAAAATAACAACAAAACCTGAAGAAAGTGCAGGAAGGAGCCTTGGAAATAAGGAAAGAAAATACAGTGACAGGCACTGAACACCGCAAAGCCAGAGAGGTGACTTGATGTCATATATAAACTTTGCCGTAAAGGGACACTGACAGTAAAGGAGTAGCAAAGAAAGGATTGTCAAGGACTAATAGTAGAAAGCTGATACCACTGAAATTCCAGCTGGAAATAAGTTGCCACTTCTATGGCTCAATAAAGGGACTAATGAATGAAATTTAGTAACTCATGATATACAGAGGTCAAAACAGATAACTGGTTCTTTCCTCTGGGCTTCAGTTCTATGAATCCAAGAACTGATGTACCTTCTGCAGTTTCATCAAGGAAAGAAATATGTGATAACTAGCAGCAAGTCTGAACCAACTTGAAAATGTTTCCTACAAGCTGGAATGCAGTTTCAGAGTGTTAGAAGTTCAGAGGAATTTTTTTCTTCACTTTATTTTGTTTTGGCAAATTTGTTCTGAAATCAATTAGCTCTGAATTATTCCTGTGTGCAATTTGGCAAGTGTGCATAATTTTAAATAGATTTAAGGAAATATTTGGAAAATAATTGGTTGAAGAATCCATTAAAAAACTAATGTTTCTGAACTGAACAGTATTTTTATCCTTTGGGAAATGAAACGATTTTGCTTTCAGACTGGTATGAATTAGGAGTAATTAAATTGAAGTCAACAGAGTGACATTTGTCAGATTGGATGTAAGCAAGTTTATGGTGCAGTCCACCAACAAAGAACCTCATAAAATGTGCCCCATGTGGGTTTTCTGGTTTTAGCTGTTTATTAGGGCTGCTTGAATTATTCATGGTGTATAAATTATATGATAAAGTTGAATCTATTTCTGTCAGCAAAAAGTTTTCAGACTGCCTCTGAATGCTGAAATGAAGTATTTGCAGTCACTGGGGGGTTTTGGAGTTCACTGGACTATCTGCCTTTTGCTACCTGTGGGCTGGTAGCCAGTGGGTCATGTTAATCATGTGTTATTATCCCAGCTTGGCTGAGGCACTGACATCTTTTAAGGAGGATGGATATACATGTACAGTGAATGGAAGTCCCTTCAGGGAGCAGTGGGAAGAAGGATCCTCCATGCCAATGCATGCAAGACCCATAGCGCCAGCTCTGCCTCATTCCCTGCTGTCAGATGGTTCCTGGAATGGCCGAGGACCTCCTGCCTGTCCTCTGTCCTCTTCATCCCCAGCAAAACCAGCTTATTCACTCTGAACCCCTTACCCCACAGTATCCAGCATGTGGAGCCATGGTCATGCCTGAGCATGAGCCCTGCTGCCTGTCCTCTGCCCTGTGACCTGCCTGTTATTCAGTGCCCATTCTCATGGAAGGGGGTTCCCACTGTGGGAAAGCAAAACACGAGAGTCTCCTCATGAATGGTCCTTTTTTTTTGTATACATATATTCATTTGTGTGTGCATATATGTGTATATTCATATGTACATGTATGTACTCATATACACACATATATTTTCGTGAGGAGTAATCAGTAACTAAAGTCTGGGGAGGGAAGGAAAAGCCTCTTTTGCATGGCTCTCCTCATAAATTTTCCTGCTGTGTGAGATGGAGAAAAAGCGTGGGAAGAACATGGGAATTTGCATTGCCTCGTGTGTTTGAAGTGGTATATTGATAAAAATGTGGTTTAAATTGTTTGGAATAGTTATACTGAAGCACTGCTCCTTCACTTGCATTATCCACTGTTCTCAGAATAGCCTTGGACTTTGGAACATCTGAATTTAATTTGTTTTAACACTAGAGATGTTTAGTCCTATCTGAGAGAGTAAAAGAACAGAAACTTTTGGGAGCAGAGGTAACTTGTAAAGATAGTAACATTAAGTTTGTTAGCTAGTCTGTAGTAATTAAGCTTATTTCCATAGCAACATTATCAGTTCAGCTCCAGAATTTTGAGACTTTTGTGTGCCCAGTAATTAGAACTAATATCCTAATTTTAGTAGAGATATTACGTGTGTATTTGGCAAGAGTCTTGTAACTAAGCACACTGATTGGGGTGTGAAATAATGTTCTATTTTCTTTGAGTTCTCTGTCTTGGATCACTTCAGACTGCTTCACTAGCTAAAAACAAATCACTGCAGTCTGCTTTCTTGGTACATAGGACTGGATTTCCATTTGGGAGAATAGAAGCATATATGTATATATATATTATTTACTTAAATACAAAAACTTGCTTATCTGTGCAATCCTTGACAAAACAGAAAGGCAGAGACAAAGTACAGCATTCAGAATACCCATATAGTCCTCATCTAAATTGCTCTAGTTTAATCCAGTGATGGCCCCTCTGACGAGGGATTTGCATGTGTTACTGCTGAGCCTGGAAAGGGAGGCTATTCAGCTTGCTTGCAAGCAAGCCAAGGGGTTGTGTGGTTGGGATCTGTAGGAAAAGGAGTCCTCCATCCCAGCTTGGTCCCACTCCCCACGTGTGCTTCTTGGCTTCCCTGGGACTTCCCATTAACCTCCCCAGAGGCCAAGCTGCCCCTTGCAGGAGCTGTTTTTCTGAGCTTCCCCATGAATACACATTTGATGGGATGCACAGCAAATAGAGTTTTGGCAGCACACACGGGGATGTTTGTGAGCTGTGTAGAAGTCACCAGACACTGACAGGTAGCAGTTGGGGGTTGGGGGAAAGTATACCTGCCCCTTATCTCCCCACTGCCATTTCTGTAGGGCTGACGACTGTGATCTTTTCCAGAGCACACCAACAGCCACCCTTTAATAACAAAGCAGGACTACAGAAAAGCTGTGGCATGAGATTGCCGTCTTTCCAGTGAATTCAGTGCAATGACCTCGGTTTATATCATTTAGCCCCATATGAACAGACTCTGCCTATTTCTTATAACCAGCCTAGCAGTATATATATTTCATAAGTATATACATGTTTGCATTCCAATTTAAAACACTACATTTTATCCTCACTGATGTTGTCTGTGAAATGTGATAGGAAAAATTAAGCAGCCACAGTAGAACTTAGGTTTGTGTG
Organism: Ara ararauna; assembly: GCA_028858755.1. NCBI lineage: Eukaryota > Metazoa > Chordata > Aves > Psittaciformes > Psittacidae > Ara > Ara ararauna. The sequence goes on along the minus strand of CM054378.1, from coordinate 112,194,013 downwards.
TATTTGCGTCTTCCATCCCCTAATCCTTCTCAGCTCCTGCAGCACTGGTGTGTTTGATCTACATTTCCATCCTGGTGAGCAAACTTTAGCCCGGTCTGGGGCTGATTGGAGTTAAGCGTGCAGGGACAGAGAGCAGGCTGTTGCCTCCCAGGATGAGCAAAACTCTCCTCTCTGTACCCGGCCTCCAATTTTCACAAAACCTGTCAGGATTCAGAGCATCGCTTTCAAGTTCAGAGGCAATTGTCTAGATTACTGAGAATAAATATTTGTGATTGTTGGAGTTTTACCACAGCTTTTGGCGCTGTGTACTTTCTCCTGCAGAAGAAAAAAAAATGCAGTCATAGGCAAGGGCATGGCCATTGCAGTGGTTTTAGGGGCAGACAAGGGGGATGCAGAGAGCAAATAGAGAATTTGCTGGAGGGAAAGGTGGTGCAGGCTGCTCTGCCATCTCTATTGCCCTATTCCCTGTTAAAAATTACTAATTTTGAATTAAATAGAAGAACAGATAAACCTTTTTAATAATGCAGCGTGGTTTATGACAAGGTTTACAGCAAGGGAAGGGTTCTTGATGATTTTGGTGACATGATTTAGTGCGTGGTATCCCTGTTCATGGCAAGGGGGCTGGAACTAGGTGATTTTAAGGTCCTTTCCAACCCTGACTATTCTATGATTCTATGATTTCCATCTCTGAGACCTCTATCTTCCCTATCCCCAGCTGTCAGATTTGCTTGAAACTGGCCAACAGGTTCAAATATCACTAAGGAAGGATTGACAAATGTATATACAATGTGATTGTGTCAGGCTCAATTTCTTTAGAAGCAAGCCTGCAATGTTTTGACCATAAACCCCTGGGTCTCAGCAGAGACCATAAAGAAGCAGGTTCAGCATATGCAGTGGTTATATAGTAGAAAATAACATTAGAAGACTTGTTCCTGCTGCTAATGAGTTCTGAAGGTAAGAGAGCAGTTAATGTATTCATAACAGACTTGTACTCAAAGATTTGTAAGCAATTTATGGCATTCCGTGAGCGGGAAGCCAATGACCATAAAGCTTGGACCCAAACAGAAAATAATTTTGTAGCAAAGGACTTCAGATTTTGCAGATGCAGCAACTCAGCTGTAATCTCCCTGGCAGGGAAAAAAATCATTTAGTAGACTTACCGCAGAATATCTGGGGACTTACAATTCAGTCTTTGTGGCCTCCTGGAATTCTAGCCCAATTTGGCATCCCCTTCCCCCTAAGGAAAGTGAAACTCTTTGCATTACTACCAATATTTTGCTAACTTGTGTTTATCTGTAAAAATGCTATTATAAATCTAAAGACAGTGGAGAAATACACTGTTGGTGATGGATTTGTGCATAAATTGGCAGATTAGCTATTCTTAGGAATTAACTAGTGAAGTAGACTAACATACTTTGCACGTGAATCATGGTGGCTTTTTGGAGTCTGAAACACTAATTTCTTTTACCATGGGTTTAAACGGCTGAACTACTGTTTAAGTATAACCAATTCTGTGCAAAAGCTTTTTTGTAAGTTTGCAGGTAAAAAGCACAATGGCTGGTTAGCAATAGGCAAGGGGGACAGCTTATAGACTGGATACAGAGGAGCTGCCTTTGTTCCTAGTTCAGCGGCATTTATAAAGGTAAAATAAAGGTGTGAATGATGCAGTGCTATAACCAAGACCTATTCCAAAGTCTAGGTAGTGACCACAGCCTTTCCAGTTACAATGAAGTGCCACTGCTTATGCTCCACAAAAATAAAATTACTGGAATCTTTGTCCTTTTGCTTTGGCTTAGACCTGATAATTTTAGCTCTAGGAAGGGAAGTGGACAGAGGCAGGTCATGGCTGTGAGAGGCAAGAATTGCTGGCTACCTCTTCCATCACTAGAAAACTTGTGTGATGACACATCGTCTCTCCCTCCAGTCAAGTCAACCAAACTGTCTTCACTTGCTCTTGAAGGAGATGGAGGATTTAAGGACCCTTGCTAACAGTCAAGTTATGATCCCTTTCTTGAAAACATTTTTGGGCTTTGGGACACACATCTTGGGGCTGCACATTGCTGAATACTGCATTTATGTACAGCTCCTGTGAAACTGGAGAATGTTACTAAAACTTCAATTGCAAAAGAACTTAAGATTTTTCCTTACTTTCTCTAGTTATTGTTCTCAATTTCAGTAGGCAATACAAAGGCATTTAGATTTTTTTATTCCTTTGGGGTTTTGTTATAATCGTTTGGGTTTTGAGGACATTGGTTAATACTTAGAGGTAGATTTTTGTGAGGTGTGATTCAATGTCCCTTGGCTACAGGAAGGGGGTCAGTACAAAGGGTAAGGATGTTCCTTTCCACTGAATTAACATTTTGATAAGGTCATTATTTATGGGGGTGTGGTAGATTCATCACATTTTTGGATTTGTTTGGTCCTCTTTTCATTGAAACCTGGAGATCTAGGTGTCCACCACTGTCCATAAGCAACATTTGCAGCCCTCAGTTTAAAAAAGATTTTATGAACCATTTATAAGCATTTACTCATTCACAGCAAACAAATAACTGCTGCTTTAAAAGTTCTGCTTTCCCAGGAGACTATATCAAAGAACCTTTTTTGCAAGCCCTGGTGGCCCTAGCAGCAATACATAACTTGCTGAAATGAGAGAACAGCTAAACATATATATTTTGGCTAATACAAAAGAAGTGGGTCAAAATGTGCTATATTACCAATGAAACATAGCACTTTTTTGCCTTCATGATATAAAATAAATCGCCTTGGCTACCTGACTGTGATAACTATGGATTAGGACTGACATTTAGGTACAAACTAGTGGGAACTTGATCTGCTGCATGTAGATGAGGAGGCCTTAACACACAGGCATATCTTTGGTTTCTCTTCAGGTGATGCTTATACCTCATGCATGAAAAAGAGAATTGTGGAAGTGTTTTTAAAGGCTGCAGTATGTTGTGGGATTTATTGCAAGGAGCACTGAGAATTGGAAAGCTAAAGAAGCGCCCTATCATATTTTGTCTGATAAAGGGATTTGTACAGCCTTCTGCTGCAAAAGATAGGACAAGTGGAGTAGTGTTTCTAACTTAATGGATATTGTATAGTAGCAAATATGAAAAGGAAGAGACAGTAGTGCATAGTGTCTGTATTTTAGCCCCCTTTAAACATTTTTCATTTAAACTTTATATGTAGAATATCATAGTCTATTGTGCAAAATCAAACTAGGTCTTTCCCCAGAAAGCTTCTTATTAACTGGTGGAGAATGCCAGAATTACTTTTGCTAAATATGTTAAGGAGATATCTTTTCCACTCTCTCTGCACTGTGTTTCAATGGACTAAGGAGGTAAGTTCGGTTAGATGGGAAAGGTGAAGCATTACAGATAGCAAATGTACGTGGCATGAAACTAAGGAAATACTGGGAACTGTGAAAGCATTTCTTTGGTGATGTAATGGAAGACAAGTGATTGGCATAATCTTCTGGTGCCAGGAACAGAACGGGGAACCCCTGGAAAAGAGTTGAAAGTGGAGAGCAGACTGTGTTAGGGACACTGTGACCTAGAGAGAGAAGCTGCCCTGGAGGCCCCAAAACTGAGGGCAAGTTATCCTGGTAGCCATGGCTATTACTGCAGAACAATTACACTGATATTTGTAAAATCAGTAATGCAGATAGAAAAGAGCATCTACTGCCCAGGTGTACCTTAGTAAGATCTACATTGCTGTGAAACAGTTTTGTTATACTTTCATGAAAAGCAGCAGTGCTCAGTAAAATAAGTTAAATCATTTAGAGGAATTAAAGTAGTGACAAACTAATACTGATCCTTCTAATTACTGAATAAATTAGCATAAAGGAAATAAATGATGCATTCCTGGATTTACAACTGAAGATTATTTTATTAGAATGATAATTTCTTGATTTGGGTTGTTTCTGAATATTCAGGTATGATTTTTCTTTTTTTTTTTTTTTTCAACTGGCAGTAAGAAAGTTACATAGAAATGAAAATATATGGAAGAAAGTACACTGTAGAGAATTAATCTTCTATTTTATCTTTCATAAGCAGCTGGTCATAGGTTTTCTAGACTGGTTTTTCTCTCTGCTTGCATTAATTGCACAGCTGGAACTTATCCCTGCTGATAGAAGCTTGCTCTTTAACTCAGTAATTGTATTTATTTTCAAATACTTTATGAAGACAAGTGCATTTACTGGAGTTTTAAAAAGTTGTTTTTTTCAGACTCACATCGTGGTATTGTTTGGATTAACAGTGTACCCACATTCCAGAAGTCACATCTTTTCCAACAAAAATACGTGAAGTCATGTTGGCAATGCAGGACACGAGTATTCTGTGAAACTGTATTGCACACAAGGAATTATAGAAGTGATAATTTTTTATTATTATTCCAGTTTCCTATTTTTCTGCTACCTCTTTTCTGTTTTGTTAGCTAGGTGAGTTTTGGAGGGGCTGATCCTGGTACGAGAAGGGATGTGCACAGAAACTCAAAGCAACAAGTTGGCTTTGGCAGTCAGACAATGAAAGCTTCATGAATTTCAGATGTTTTCAGACTTCAACCATGTGCTGAAAGAGGGAGGAGAAATGAAAATAGATGAACGTTATCAGACTTGCCATTAGGTTCAGAGGACTCATACTGAATTAATCTGAAGTCTGTGCACTGATCTGTCCTTGGTTTGGATGACTGACACCATGTTGTAAATACCAGTAAAAACTGCTGAGCATGGTGTCTAACCTTTCCTTGTAACTGCAGCATCAATCACTCTATGATTGACATGCTCACAGGCACCTCTTTCATATTCTGCCATAGTATCTCTTCCAGTAAAAGTATGGATTAATGGCTGAGCACTCGAGGAAAGGAAAGGAGACTTCTCTGAAGGAGACTATATGAAAGTCCATAGAAAATCCCAATTCATCATGTGTCACTTGGAATAAGGAAACACCCTCCTTATTCTGCAGAATCAACAGGTTTTTAAATATAAATAGAAATATATAACTGAAAAAGAGGATCATTTGTCTGTTGAATACCTGTAACCAAATTATATAGTAACTTTGATTTGTAAATCCTTTTTTTTCTGGATGAAGAGAGATCAGTCTAATCACATCACACATTTCTCATTTTCACAGCCAAAATCTCATTCTTCTGGGACATGAGTCAGCCACTTGCCTCTTCTCACCCATGTCTGGAGTACAAATACTTATCTAGAAAGATTCAGGAACACTATGTAGCAAAGGAATCAAACTGCAAATAAGATAATGTAAAGAGAAAAAACTTTATCTGCATACTAAAATATAACTTTCTATTTTTTAAGTCTTCTCTTGAAGAAGTAGTCAATTTACTTCTTGTACAATAAAGAATAGTGTAGACAATACATAGTAAAGGATGCTTTTTTCTGTACTCAGAAAATTTTATTAATAATTAATCTAACATTGGGTTTTTTTCTTAGTGCTGTCTTATGAGAGGTTATACAATAATTTCCATGGCCACTAGAATTTCCCAAGTAAGTACAAATATTAATGTAAATCTGATAGGAAAGTATTACTTACACTTTCCAGCACACTTCAGCTGGTGATAGGTCACTATCCAAAAGATTGCATCCTTTAGCATTTTGGAGTCACCTTCTGAGCTGAAAACTTTATTGTCTTTGAATTCTAAGACCCAGGGCTTCAACCTGCCATAAAAAGTGCTGCATTCACATTTGAAGATTGCTCACAGTGTGTTCAGTTTTCATAGCACTGCACAGGACCAAAGCTTATGCTGAATTGCAAGCAGCAGCTCAGGCAATGAAATTAATAGAAAATCTTCAATAAGGTAGTCCAAATGATACCTATGCTGGTGCTTTTGTGAAAAAACTGAACCGACATTTTAATAAATATTCTATAATTCAAAGCACTTCCCTATTAGAATGATTTTTTTTCCATTTTGATATCTTTTCAAGGCTTCTGATTAGCAGAGAGCAAGGGCCTTCCCCAAGGAACACCTTCAGCAGCAAACAAATAGTAATACATTAGGCGTGCAAGGTAGACCTTGCAGACAGTTACTCAATTCCTCATAGTCCAGTAGATACCTCCAGAAATTACACTCACTTGTAGCTGGAAGGTAGCATGTGATACCCTGTTTATGTACAGCTTCTTGACTTTCACTGGTGGGCCAGTAATCCATATTTCACAGCTAGCTTTCTGTGTCATCTGCTCTTTGTCAGATGTACAAACTAGGTGTTTTTATCCCCCTACAGTCAGCCTGGGTTTAGATGTTTTATGTTATGTTTTTTGTGAGAAACAAGCAGCCATATTGAAGCTGAAACTAGGTGCCTGTTATAAAGCAATTTCTAATCCCATCCATAATTTCCCACCACAGAAGTCTATTCTTTCTGGAAGTTCACATGCTGAAACTTGATGAATAAGGGAATTCTAGGAATGTTAGGGAAAGAGACTTAGGTAAATTTGTAAAACTTCACCTAATTTCATAGTCTCAGTTTGGGGTCTTTGTTCTACTCTGAAAGAGCCTGACTAGGCATTCCACTTTAGCTTTTCTTTGCCTGCCTTTGGGGAATTCCTTTGGGCTGTGAATGTCTTGTAGGAAATAGGTCACTTGCAGAGACGTACAATAGATTTATCACCCAAAATGCAGAAGGGAAATGATTAATTAGATTTTTTTGAAACTTGTCTGTAAAGGTTTGTCCTACTTTGTGATAGACATTTTATGTAAATTATTTAGAATCCTTATGTATTAATTCGAAGATGTATATATTATCATATTAATTATCTTATTGACAATACATGTTCTGAGCAATGTAAAAAAGGTGATAACTTGGCAAATTGGCTGTGAATGAAAAGTTAGCGAAGTCACTGGGGAATTTCAGTTGTCAATAGATGTTGGAAGTGTTCAGGTTCTTATGGGAAAGCAATGTCCTCAATGGTAAAATATGCCAAAGCTCTTGGTATGGGTGAGAACATGCTAGGCACGAAACCTATTTGTTAATAGGAGTAAGGGTTGTAGCTTGCTGAGATGCATCTTAGAACCATAGAATCACAGAATAGTTAGGGTTGGAAAGGACCTTAAGATCATCTAGTTCCAACTCTCCTGCCATGGGAAGGGACACCTCACACTAAACTACGCCACCCAAGGCTCTGTCCTATCCAGCCTTGAACACTGCCAGCGATGGAGCATTCACAACTTCCCTGGGCAACCCATTCCAGTGCCTCACCACCCTTACAGGAAAGAATTTCTTCCTCATATCCAATCTAAACTTCCCCTGTTTAAGTTTGAACCCATTACCCCTTGTGCTCTCACTACAGTCCCTAATGAACAGTCCATCCCCAGCATCCTTATACCCCTCTTCAGATACTGGAAGGCTGCTATGAGGTCTCCACGCAGCCTTCTCTTCTCCAGGCTCAATAGCCCCAACTTTCTCAGCCTATCTTCATACGAGAGGTGCTCCAGTCCCCTGATCATCCTCGTGGCCCTCCTCTGCACTTGTTCCAACAGTTCCATGTCCTTTTTATGTTGAGGACACCAGAACTGCACACAGTACTCCAAGTGATGTCCCACCAATGCAGAGTAGAGGGGCAGGATCACCTCCCTTGACCTGCTGGTCACGTTCCTTTTGATGCAGCCCAGGATACGGTTGGCTTCGTGGGCTACGAGTGCACACTGAAGCCGACTCATGTTCATTTTCTCATCAACCAACACCCCCAACCCTTCTTCTTGGGCTGCTCTGAATCTCTTCTCTGTCCAGCCTATACATGTGCGTGGGACTGCTCCCCCCCAATTGTAGGACCTTGATCTTGTCATGGTTAAACTTCATAAGGTTGTGTTCTCAATTTTTCTGTCTGGCTGCTGGTTTCCAGTCATGACCCAATATGGAGAGAGGGTAAGAGATGATGCCTGGCACATCAACAGCCACAGAGAATGTCTGTCATCTTCTGCAGTCAGCTGCCTGTAGGTCAGTTTGAGGGTGGGTTATAACAGGAAAGCTGTTTAGTATAGCTTGATGCAGCATAATCCTTATATCCCACTTGGGATACACTCTAGATTGGTAGACAGCTACAAAGTTGAGAAACTGCCCGTTTTGTTGAGCCCACAGACTGATAATTAATGGTTCACATTCTCACCTGCAAGCCAGTTATGAGATGAATTATGTGTGGGGACGTATCCTGTTTACTTTTATCAGTGATAGAAGTCATTGTGTCCCCTCAACAACTCAGTGGATGACAAAAAAACTGGGGGGAACCAGAGGATGTGCTGAAGAGATGGGCTGTCATCCATAGGGACCTGGACAGGCTGGAGGAACTGCTCAACAGGAACTTTGTGAAATTAAACTAGGACAAATGCGAACTCCAGTGCTACAAACCTCTGCATTAGGTCTGTAGGGCAGTGAATTGGGTGTGAGCCAGCAGTGTGTACTAGCAGGAAAACTGAGCAATGGAATCTTGGGCTCTATTATAAGAAGTAAAGCCAGTAGATGGAGGGAAGGGATTATCCCCTCTACTCAGCACCTGTTACACTGCATCTAGTTATACTGCATCCAGTCCTAGTCCTTCAAATACAGTAAAGACATTAACAGATTTTTGATGTTTGAGGGAGCTCATCAGAGGCCCCTTCGATAGTGGCCTCTCCTCATCATGTGAGAGGAGATTGACAGAACTGAGTTTGCTCATCTTGGAGCAGAGCCAGCTTTGCAGAAGGACCTGACAACAGCCTCCAGTGTCTCAGGGTCATTTAGGAGGCAGAACAGGGCTCTTCATGGTGGTCTGCTACAGGTAGACAAGTATAAAAGGGCATAAGATGAAACAAGAGAGATATAGACTGGACATAAGGAAAACAGGACTGTCTCATGAGGACAGTGAAACTTGTGCAGTCTCTCTTTCCTTAAAGGTTTTCAGGACAGAACTCTGAGGAAGCCAGTCCTGAATTCAGTGTTAGCTCTGGACTAGAGACTTCCAGAGGTCCCTGTGCCCTCCAGCCTGAAAAAGGTCAATAATTCTAGGACAACGGGCCTTTAAATGAGTTGAAAGAAGGCAGAATTCTTGCAGAAAAGGAAAGGGGGAAGTGCTTGCTTATGTCTGCAAGAAATCAGGATTTTTTTTTATGCCTGCCATCATATTATTTTTTTTTTGTTTGTAAAATCCATATTATAGACGAGGATTTGCACATTTAGGAGATGATTGCTTTCCAGTTTTGATAATTACTTTATATACCAATTCTTCTATTCATTGGACATGAATTGCAGTACTTCACAAACAGAAGACCTGATTTATTGTCTGACCTGACTAGTAATGAAGCATTTTGACAGTATCCGGGCTAATTCCCTGCTGTGTAAGCATATGTAGCTGCTTTGAAGTGAATGGCGCTACATGCAATTGTGCTAGTGGCAAGTTTGGCCCATTTTTAATAAAACACAATAAATAGGTTTTGTGCTTGTAAATTATTTAAATGTTCAGACAAGGACTTGCTGATGAGCAATTATACGAAAATCTTTCCTCTGACACAAGAAATGTCAGCTATTGCCAAGAAAACCAAATGAATCTGATCTTCAAAGCTAAAAATGTTGAACTGCAAGCCATCTATTAAATAGGTAAAACACTCAAATTGATGTACAATCCTACATCAACTCCAGTGCTGTTAAAACACAAAAGTTATGCATCTCCTAGGTGATGGGCTCAGAGACTTTGGGAAAGTGTGATGCATTGTTCTGTCTCAGAAAATCTTAGGACTGGTTTAATCCTCTGTGCAGGTGGCTCCTCTCTCTGTTCACTTTGTGGAGAGAATTAAGGTGATTAGCTTGGACTAGGCACCAAAGTTTCAGATCATTAAAATTAGCTACGTCCTGCCCACAGCTACTACATTTATCTTACTTTTCTCTTTTGCTATTTTGCTTTAAATATCATTTCTCTCCACTCACCCATTTTTTATGCCTTTTTCAATTTTTCTCTATATTCATTGCCCCACCTGTAACTTTCATTTAATTTAACCATGATCTGTGGTGCTGGAAGAGCAAATGGGATTCCATGATGCTTCTACTCCACTCTATTTGCTGAAACATTGATTTTCTTAAAGCATTTAAGTACTGAAAAAATCTATAAGGCTTATATACAAAACAGAAACAATAATATAAAGGCATCTTGCTAACTTATAAAGGAAGAGCTGATTGACAGAGCTAAATGTCATTCAGTGAAAGGGAAACCTCTGGTTTCTAGTTGAGGGCAAATGGTAGTGTGATTTTCTGATGCCCTGCATTACTCACCTGCTCATCAAGGATAGCCATAGTCCAACAAGCTGCAGGAAGAAAGAGCAAGCTCTGGAGAAAATGTGGGACTGTTACCTATAAGCTGTTGGCCTTAGTATTTTTCAGGCCACAGTGAATATGCAGGATCAGTCTTCTTCTATGAATAGAAGTGTGAACTTCTGTTGAATCAGTAGAAATTAGAAGGTGTTTTCAGTGGAGGCTGATTTTTGTATAAGGTCCCTCTCTCCTTGCAAGAGGGAAAGACATGTTAATATTTCATTTGGTTTGTGTAACAGCCACTGATTTTTGAGTCTTTCATCTGGAAGAATTATATTGGCAGAATATCAAATATATGACAGTGTCATTTTTCCAGATGATATTTCATCAGTTCAGGGATGAATTCCAGGTACAGTTTTCTGTGATAGCTGAGCAGAAGTTTGTTTTATAAAAAGTTTATTTAGTGCTTATTTTGGACGTCATCCACTAAAGCCGCTTAACATGAAATATCTGTTTAACTGTGCAGGCTGTTGAGGAAGAGAAAGATGATACTTTGGGACTGAAATTGGAGGGATTTTTGCTTTCTACCTATTTTGCAGATGTTATCAGCCAAAGACATTTAGAAAAATGGAGTGTTTTGAAAAGTGTGTAATGGAACTGCAGCTCTGTTTTTGTATATTGCTTCTTACCCATACCTTGTGCACTTGTTATAGTTTTTTAAAGCAGTCCTAAAGATATTTCACAGAGAAATGAGTCGCAATGTCTTTTGTTCATGTGTGGTTGCAGATTGTTAGCCGCAGGAGGGAGCCCCATGGAGGCTGAGAAGAGGTTATATTATAGATGCATATATAGGCATTATAGATACTGCATTTAGAAGGGCAGGTATCCAGAGAAAGGCTCTATGCATTGTGAGGGTTGTGTGTTGGAGATTGCAAGTGCCGTGATAATGAGAGATGCCTGTGACAATGAGGCCCCTGAGCTCTGAGAAGGGGGCATCAGCAGCAGAACTGCAAGCAACACCAGAGCAGAGAGGGCATGGGGGATGCCCCAGTCTCAAGAAAAACAATCAGTTGAGGTTCACCTCTATTATTATACTTCCAAAACCTTGTGTCTGGCAGCACAAGCCCCTCTGGTTTCTGGGTGTTGGCTAACAGCTGTGAAACACCCATTTAGCTTGTGAGCTCAGACTATGGTGCTGCTAATGAAATAAGTGTGCCTGGGGCACAGAAGCTGGCTGCTGAGGAGCTTCCCCATGCCACAAAGCTCCATGTCCTCCCCTTGCCCCTGACTGCTGTAGCAGGGCTGTGGTAGAGCAGGAGAGGTAGCCTGAGGAATGGGGACAGCCCAGCCTCCTGGCTGAGAGGTTGAGCAGCCATGGCGTTGTGGTCCCTCTCCTCCCATTGTCCCCCATGTGCAGTCATGGCTGAAGTGCCCCATGTCCTGCCACAGTGTGTTTGTACCAGGAATGTCACAGGATGGGTAACAAGAGCGGGTGCTCCTTGTCCTGTGCTTTTGTGTCTTCCCTACTGCCTGGCATTACCCAGGGCATCTGCTTTGAGGAGCAGGAGTCAGAGGGGATTTCAGCATCATATATTGGCCTCCCACAAGGCTCTGGCTCACTCTGGGTATATGTCCCCACTGTGTTAATTAGAGGTTGCTCAGCTCCTCACGGAGGAGCTTCGGAACCCTCACAGATAACACGCTGGGGCTGTTGCTGCTGTAGTCCGGGAGGTGGCCCTGAGACATCCTTGCAGCAGTGGCTAGGTCCTGCTGCAAACCCAGGTCTATGCCTGGGGCACTCCTCTTCTGCCTGGCCCTGAATGCACCCACTGAAATAACTCCATAATTTTCACCTTATTGATGTGAAAATAAAATCCTTGCCATTCTGAACGAGTTTTTCTGGTAACGTTGGAGCCCCAGTATTTGAAATTTGTCTTTAATGATGCTACCTTCAGAAGCTGCAAAGTAACCTGATATCTTCTAATTGTCTTCATGTTCTTTGCTTTCCACAGTCCGAATGCAAAGGCAAATCCACAAACCCAGTAGTGTTTTTGAGCAGTGGATCTGCTGACAGTGTCAAAATACACTATAAACCAATAGCCAAACATTTCACAGATGTAATATGGTAAGACCCAAGCTGCAAAGTCAGAAATATATAAGTGTAAAGATAACTGATGTTTGCAGAGATGCCTTAAAAATTTGTCTTGGTGCATGCAATGTGATTTTTCTACATAGCTGAGGAATGCAAAAGCTGGAGTATAGTAAGATTATAATCAGATTGATTTGTTTTCAAGTTACTGTTGGGTATATTTTATTTCTGAGGTTGGGACAAGATCCAGCATTTTTAGCCTGAATGTGGATAATACAGGTTACAATTTATTCCTCAAAATATGGGGCTGATTATTTTTCTTATGTTTGACATTATATAATTAAGGATAATTATAGGTATTCGCTCTTTGTGGCGAAATGTGGCTAGTGTAACAACATCCTTTAAATAGCTATCTCTGTTTCAGTGAGAAATAAGCATTTGGCAGTATCCCATTCTGCCTTTTTATTAACTTGAGCCGTGTGAAATATGTAAGCTGGGAGAGGAATAAGAATTCTTAAACCCCAGAACACATAAACTGGATGTATGTCTGTCACGGGCCAATCCTGGTATTAGTGAAAGTGTTTTTGGTGCTGTATTAGAGGAGCTGTAGTAAAATAAGAGGAAATCCAGGGAGGGGTAAATTGGCGTCGTGAGGGAGATGTTATAATGCAGACAAGCACACCAGCTACCTACCAGTCATCTCAATGAGAGTGACTGAGCTCTGATTGTGACAGACCAGTAGCAGGAGCTAGAAGTTATATTTGCTGCTGGATTTCTTTTCCCACAAAGGTTCATCAACAGAGATCTCTGAAACAGAAACAAACACAATCCGAAACATCTAGAATAAACTGATGGCTGGAGCTGTGATATAGGTGCTTTGATAGCATAGGAGTTTGCTTCTGCTAAGTGTTTCCTACATTGACTTCATAAGCTGATAATATAATGTACTTTGTGATCTCCTTTATCCACACATGCTTGCTACATGTTGTTTTCATCTTATCCTGGGATAATGCCTCAAGCCCAGTTCTGGAGGGAGAAGCTTTCCCTAAAGGCTCGGTAACTCCAGGCTTAGGCTGATATATATTACTCCTGCAATAAGCCAGGCAGAAGTGAGACAGAGTAGTTGGCCTGAAGAGATGTGTGGCTGGACCTCCTGATGGTGGCCCTGGGAGCTCCCAGGGATGTTCCCTAGAGCCTGACTCAGCTAAGAAAACAGTGACATTTCTGGGAACAAGGAGCCCTTACTATATGTTGGGATATTCACACTATATTCCCATCACCTCTGCACTTGGTTGAGTGTCTCTGTTAGGCAGTCTTCCACAGCCAGAGCAGCCATCCTGCCCTTTCTGTATTCTAGCAAAGCCTGATAACCAATTTATTCCCCTAGGAGGTCTCACCACTGGATTCTGCATTGCTTCTCTTAAATTGATGTTGTCACCTTAGCAATGGCAAGAAGTTTAGAGCAGGGGTGAGATGTGATCCCTGTACAGTGCAGTGCAGAATTCACATGGTTATATAAATGTTTTATGATAATCTTTTCCTTCTTTCAATGTATCATCCAGCTTTTCTTTCACCAGCTGAAACTCAGTTTGTTATTTGTTGCCCATTAGGTCTGCTTCTAGGAGGGACTGACAAAACCATTACTGCAATTGTTCACTTAAGGTTGTAGACGGCGTTCAAAGCACTTGCTGTTTTGTTGAAATGTGCAGTTCAATAGTTTTTAGACCTCACAATGACTGTGAGGTGCTATGCTAGCCACAGCAGTGCGTGACATAAGCACCACTGCTTGAACTAAATATATTCATCAGTGTAGCATGAGAAATGAAAATCAGCTGCGAAAATGAGGACCTTTGCTCCTGGTCATGCCAACATGGAGATTACTCTCTTGGTGTCGTAGCACGTGTTGGAAATTTGGCAGGGATGGCTCATTCAGCCCAGTATCACCGAAGTAGCTGTGCTTCCTGATTCCCAACACTGCCAGCCCTCAGAGAGTGGTGCAGAGCCAGCTTGGCCAGGACAGAGCCATAAAACAAGTTAAAAGTATGGCTATTGCACCTTGCTAGTCAAGATGCAATTAGCCAGTGGGAAGCCGTGGATCTGGAGAAAATTTCTGTCTGCTCTTACAAGAGAAGCAGTATTTCTTCCTGAGGGATTAATTCTTCTGTTTTTCTGTGAAGATGGTGCCTGTGATGTCTAATCAGCAGCAGGAGCTGTGGAGGGACAGAACTATGGTCAGAGAAGATTAAATCTTCATGGTTTCCAGCTGCTATAATAGCTTTTTTAGCTGCTAATATCTTGACCGAGCCGTGATTTTTACTGTGTTGTTGTTGTTTTTTTGTGTGAGTTTTTTTATAGATGCTTATAAGTTGGCTGTATTTGACCCTAGAAGGACAAAAATTACATGCAAGACACAAGCCACCCTCTGTCAAACTGTAAGCTGCAGATGCTAAAACTTGGGCACTACAAGGACAGTAAAGCTTGTAATAGAAAGTGTCTCAGTGTGTATTTTTCCTAGGCTGAAGCCTAGAAATGCTTAACCTGCTTCAGTTAATATTTCCTATAAAGATTCTGCCTGAAGGAGGCACCTGCTGCAGAGAAATTCAGCTTCAGCAGTCAAAGGGGCCGGCCATGTATTCAGAGGAGGACCAAAGCTGGGGTTGTGCTTGTCTGCTGTTTGGGAAGGAAGTCCAGCCTGCCAACCCCCTTGTTTCCAAGGGAGGCCCTGGGCTCAGCTGAGCCCTTGGATGCTTCTGGCTTTAACCTACCTGGCTCAGAAGAGCTGTTTCTCACCAGACTCCTCATTGCAAGAACTGAATAATTAGGAATTTGCTGTTCAGGTGGTTTTCCTTTTGGGAACTCATCACAGGGAAGGAAAATTGGCTAATCAGTTTTGCTTTTGTTTACAGTCAGTTACTGTCTCTCAAGTGTTATCAAACCTCTCCAAGGTGTGAATTATAAATACTGAGGGATTGTGTTTATTTGTTTGGAGAAAGCCCTGACTCAAATATAATTAAAATCATATGAACATTTGTATTGCTCTTATGCAGTCTAAATTTTGACAAAGTTTTCCGCGAGAGGGTGTCTTCTAACCAGAGCATCTGTCAATGTTTGAAGTTATAAAGGCATGCTCATACAGGTAGAGAAATGTGCTATCTACCTGTCATTAATGATCATAAAAATAAACTAGAATAAAGAGAAAAAAATAACGGAAAATGGAGAAGGTAGGATGGCAGGTATATTACTGGTGAGCAGAGAAAATTGGAAGACAGGCTGCCAAGTGAGGACATGCTGCTTGCTTTTCTCTGGACAATCATTATTTCTGCAGGCAGTATCTGTGCTGCGATGATCCTTTGCAGCAGCTCACCAAAGGGTGAATAAGCTTAGATTGCCTCATGTTCAATGCAGTTTATATGCCTCAACGACATTTAAATTGATTCTGTCTCTTGTTTTCCAACTTGAATACAATTCTGGCATTGCTGGATGGAGTCCTCTCTCCTCTGTGGATAGATGTGCCATAAGGCCAAGGGGATGCTTAGGCCTGAAGTGGCCAAGACACTGGAAACTGGTGTGCACCCTTGGCCCCATGTAGGGTGTTCAGCCAGGCAGTGCAGCAGCTTTTATTCATAGCAGAAAGGAGATGCTGGGAGCTAAACTGTATCCAGAGGTAATTAACACAACATATGTATACAAGGAAGGTAAATTTATTAAAGAAAGATCACTGCTAACACTTATGAATGGCATAACCTAACACTAACCTCTTTCTTTTTGGATGCTGAAAGTTCAGTAAGATGGACAGGGGCTATTCCAGGGCAGCCAGCTTCAATGCCAGAGAATGGTCCCATGCATGTTTAATTTATAAAAAAAATGGTTAGTTTTACCACTATGTAGATGTAACCTCAGTGGGTTAACTGCAGGATGGCATAAAAGTGCTCCCGGGGCTATTCCCCTGTACCAAAGCCTCTGGAGTTCATGTTTCTTTATCCACAGCAGGTAGTGCTTGTGTTCCCTGTAGTGAACCAGTGAGAAAGGGTCACTGTTGGAGTGGACCAAAATGGAAGTATACAGTACAAAACATGGGATTTATTTCTATGAATTAAAAATAAGTGTAATATATATGTGTAACAAGTGTAATATGTGAATATATGTATATATATGTTATATATGCGTGTATGTGTAATAGGTGTAATACATATGTATCAGAGCTGGTCACCTTGAACTGTGGACCCTGTTCTCTATGGTCAATAAGGAGAAATAAGCAATTTTGGAACCACATTCGTGTATGACCTATTTTATTTAGGATGATATGAATCCTAGTGTTACTGAAGTTACTGTTTTAATCCATTGTGGACAGAAAGTTTAGCCGACTACCTTGTGCACATTTACCTGCATTGTAAATGTCTGAGTTCAGATGAATCCAGCCTTGAAATATTTGTTGTGTTTTGTGACACCTAGCTTGGGAGTTCCTGAAAAGCTTCCCACGTTAATTCCACCGTTATATACCACAATGTCTGTGGGAAAATCCAGCCTGTTACCCTTAGATGTTTACTTATGGAGGGGCAAAGGGTTTGGCATGCTGAGCGTATTAAAGGTTTTCTTGTTATCAGAGAAGATAACGTAAGAAATTACTTCTAGTTGCTGTGTGAGTTTTTCTTTATATGAAGACATTTCCCATGTAGTATCAGTGTACGTAGCAGCAAAAACACCAAATACTCTCTCTTTGATATCTTCAAAGGGGTTTTGAAACAATCAGTGTTAATCACTCAAAGATACGAAAATAACTTACCCAAGCAAAAAAGAAAAGCCACTTCTCAAGCAAAGATACCATGCTTGACTTTCCTTTTAGTTACACTGCTGCAAATTGAGAGTTGCTGGTTTCAATTACATTTTGTCTGGATTTTTTCTGGCTTAACGGAGATAATCAGGCGCCTGGCTTCTAATCAAGTTTGATGTTATTGCATAATATAACCATGGTGAGTTGTTATAATCCCTTAAATAGTTCCATGTGGTAAGAAATCAATTGTGTTACGAAAATTACTCTGCTTTTCAGTTGTGCTAGTGTAGACTGGTCTAATTGTCTAATTTTACCTGCTAAAGAAAGGAAATATTGACTTCTCTGTTGTACCACAACTCCAGTGAATATCAATATTTGAAATTCTCAGTGTAAAAAAGACAGATATTTTTTGGTCAAGGAAGAGTTCTGAATGTGCAACACAATAGCTAGTTACTAGTATGTACATTGTCGTAACAAAAACCTTGTAGTTAAATTAAATTAACATGGTCTTTGATTGCAAACACCTATATAGCATTATATAGGGACAGAAGTGAAAAAATGGGTGAAATTACAAAGAATTTATAAGACTGATGTAAAAACTATACCTTACTTTATTGTACCACAGTCCCTCGTCATTATCTTTGTATTTCGCTCATTGCTTTAAGTTGGGACTCCAGCTTTTGTGAATGCTGTTATGGGTCTTTTGGGCTATAGCAAAATAGAAATAATAAGTACACAACAAGCAGTTGCTCCTTATACTAGATACAGGCAAGTTGCATTCCCATTCATAAGATGCTCTTGAAAGTTATATAAAAAGTTGAAAGACATGTTTAAGGTATTTACTATGTTAGTAAATTCTAGAGATTCAATTTTTTTTTAGCACTATGAACCTCTATCAGGTTTGATTGCTTATGAGTTGTATTCCATACCTTCAGAGGTCTTAATATTATGGGAAAAATTTTCAGAGTTTTGGCTATTGAAGATAGAGTTTCTCTTTTGCCTTTAATTTTGGTCTTTAGTACAACTCCAAACAATTACTGAAGCCTGAAATGGATTTTTTCAGAAGTTTATTAAAAATACTTAGGGAAGTTAAGAATTGAGAAATATTTCTACCTTCTCCTATCAGACTGTTCCCAGAGGGCAGAACCAAGCTCAAGAGTTCAGTACCTTGAAATTATTCAGTTCATGAAAAGAGCTGTTTGAAAAAATATACTATTACTCAGTTTATGAACTTCAAATGCTGGTAAATAAGGTCCCACAGTAGCCCTGAATAAGAATACTTGGAGCATAATCAGTTGAAAAGAGCAGAAATGGAAGTTTTTAATCTTTTCACGTGTAAATATTTACACAGTCTCGTTTTACTGTCCTATGAGTACGATGATAGCTTGGAAGAAGTTCCGTTTTCCTGTCAGCTATACTCATGCACAGTGCTTGGGCATGGGTAATTTTACTGAAGGTAACCTCTTGGCAGTGCAGAGTGCAGGCTATTGCTGCGGTTCATGTCTGTGACTCAGCCTGTGGAAGTTATGCGTAACTGAGCAATAGTCCTATGAGTTCTGCTATGCACAGAAATGGTGTGTATGCACTTCTCAGAAAGAAATGCATCTGGAACACAGTTTTGAATATTATAAATTCTGTACTGGCAGAAAACAACAAAAATAATCCTATCCACATACGTACTCAATAGGCATCTGTTTGCTGTTAGTTATCTAGATGCAAATTTCTGTCATTTGGGAATATCTTGTATCTTGTAGTTGCTTTGACTGTGGCTCTAAAACCAAATCAATAGATTCAGTTCACTCAGGTCTTTGCTTGATCATACTGTGACCAAGGTGAACAGATACAGTTTTGTTTTCCAAAGAAATGCCAACATGAATCACTGAATATTCTCTCTGTGCTTGGAGTACTCTCCACTGCACAGAAATGCCTTGAAGCACTGTGGGTGGAGTTGCGTAAACCATTAAAGGTGGCTGTGGCATTTAGAGGCACTATGAAATGAGTAAGTAGCAGCAGCTTGGTTTCTAGAAAGCCACATTACATTGCAAATGACCTGTCATGCTTTTCACTCTGCTGATGTGTCACAGCGTACTGTCATCCTGCAATATTAAACTACTATAACTTGTATTGACTGTGCTGTGTGTATGGATGTAAGGTGTGGTGGCAGGACATGTGGTGTGGTTGAGAACAAGGTAAGCAATAAACATAAGCAAGCCCTAAAATTTTTTTTGTGGTCGTGTGTAATAAAAAAGACCAGATTTGTTACACACAGATCTGGATATACACATTTTCCAAAGCAATCAGAATTTTTGGCATCACAGACTGTTTGTCCTTCTGGTTAAGTTCATGCTTCATGAAACCTGTCAAAATGTATCATGAAAACAGCGGTATTTCATGGGCCTGGGATAATATTTTAGGATTTCTATATCCTCCAAGGCACAACCACTTCACAGAACTAGACCTGATAGTGGAGTATAAGAAGGAGTAGTGACTGCTAGCATTTGTTCCCAGTAGATTTTCCATTAGTTGATTGGTTTATTATCTGCTTGTGTGGTATATTTTACTTTGTTTTCTTCCTTTTATTGCTCATTAGGAAAAAGGTTATTTATTATAATTGCTTGATTATGGTAGAAATTAAAAGAGCAAAATAGTGGGAAGGTGTTTCATATAAAGTGACAGTTGATTTTCTTCTACTTGTCTGTAAAATAACCTTTTATCCCAAACTTCTCCTAATATCATACTTTATTTTCCAGAGAGAAGATTACATGCCTTGGTTACATTTCATTAAATCTTTGCAGACCACTGATGCCCAGAATATGTTCTGCTTAGCGTAACACATTAATTTGAGTTTTCACAGGCATATGTGTTCCACCCTCCACATCTCTTAATAGCTAATCTCACTTTCATGAAGAGCTTTTAGGTAGAAGCGTGCCATAAAAGATGAAATTAAATTGTTCTAGGGCTAGTTTCTAAATGTTACATGGAAGCTTTTACTCTTGGCAACACTGGCGTGGACTTGCTTTTCCTTCAGATGAAAAGTCTAGACATGAAGCAAAAAGCTATGCTCATTTGAAGCCTGGTACATTGATAACAAAGGGACTAGGCATTTTCTCAGCACTGTTTCATCCTAATCACTACTGGGGAACCTGAAGGTGGTGGCTGCTCTGGGTGGAGTAGGTCCCACTGATAGCTCTTCAATTCAGACCCAGACAGCAGTTATCCCTAATGTTGAGCAAGCGCAGTGCTATCTGTTAATCATACTCATCAATCCTAAACTGTCCCTTTACTATTGCTGTCTGAGAGAGAAACAAAAATTTAAGGGCATGGCTGAGAAAGAAAAAGAGAGAAACAAGCGAATAAAATTGGCAAAACCATGCTGGGACTGCTGAAAGTGGGAGATAAATATTTATGATAACAGGGAGGCATTGTGGAAGTCAAGTCTGGAAAAGACCTTCAATATTGAGTATTTGAGTGACAGCTAGGTCCTCTGGTTTCTTAGTATGTTGGCCTCAGGTAAAGGATTAATAAAATATTAACCTGACAACAGTTACTTCTCCTGGATACAATTGCTCATTATCTGAAGAAAATAGTGTGAAGAACTTAAAAAAGAAAATATCATTATTAAAATTGTCTTCCTGAAATGATTTGCACATGGAAGATTCATCTAAGGATCATTTCATCTTGATTGAGTGCCATGCTGTATATCAAATTACATTGGATTTATGCTGCAAGCAGCCATTCTTCAGGAGCTTCTGGCTGGCAAAAACTTATTCCAGCCAAGAGGCAATGCAATTCTATAAATCATCGTATTTCATGGATATAATTCTTCAATCACTCAGTAGAAAAGGAGTGGAAGTTGTGAAGGTGTTGGTCACAATACATCTATCTAACATTTTCCTTTGTATGATGATGACATTTGAAGCTGTATGGGACAACTTGTTTATCTGCTCAGAGCCAGATCTTGCCAACAATGCATTCAACAATACATCACTCCATAAATAAACATAATGAAATAAATGCTTGAAATATGAGACTCTGCTTAGACTGGAAAAAAAAGAATTTACAGTCTGTCCCTGAAAGAGCTGAATGGATTTGAGGTGCAAGACAAGACAGCCTTCCCCTTTCTGGTCTCTGAAAAGTTTCAGTAGCTTGCAGTTTATGGCTAGTATTTCCAGAAAAATTAGATCCTCATACATACTGTGTCAACAGATTTCGTATGGAAGTGCAGTGAATTTTTAGATGTCTTCCATTTCATATACAAGTTTAATTACTGTAATATTCTTCATGCAATTTTTCACTTTCTGCTATAATAATAATAATGACATAGATAAGTAGTAATAAGGTAATACAATAGTAAAGAAGGATTATAACATGAAATGGGAATTAAGAAAAGCAAAGTTTCTGTGTCATCAAAACAGCAATAGAACGGCATTAACAAAAAATCTTGGATGAGAGGGAGAAGCAATTTCTCAAGTGCTAGAGCTTTAATCCAAATTGTGTTGAAGAAGACAGGGATTTCCCCACAGATTATGATAAAGCTTTTACAGGTGCCCAAACCAGTACTCACAGTCTTCAAGATAGTGAATCCTATTCGTCTGGTCTCTTCTTTTTCCAGCTTCTGTATATGCAGTTTCCAAAGACTGGCAGCCTCACGGGAGGGTCTTCCGTGATTCAGCTGGATTAATAGAGCTAGTGTTTGATTTTTTTGCTCTTGACCTTCTACTGGCACCATCAGTGTACCTGACAACATCTGCCACATGTCATTCAATCATTTGTCTTATTTGACTGGTACTTATTTGCTCTTCTTTCTGAAATTGTGTTTCTTACTCTTGCCCCATGATTTCTGCTGCTTGTTTTCCCAGGGCAACCCTGATTTTACATAAAGAGGCCTGTGATCCAGTCTTTGCTGAACTCAACCAAGGGACAGTATGTAGAAAGCAGAACATTTTTGGCTCTTAATCACTTTGAGCACTTACTTAATTTCTTTCTTAAATTGGAACAGAAGTCATAACTGTTTTACAGCACATTGTTCAGATCCCTCTGACAAATGCTGACCTAGGCTGAATGTTAAAATGTGCGGTGTCATGCTGGTGCATCAGGTTGGGTTCAATAATAGGTAGTGTGTTACACCTTGACAATTCCACATGAAGCCTCACCTTGAGAAATTCATGGAGAAATCTCTTCCAAGAACCTTTAAGAGAATATATACCCCAGGTACGCTGGTCTAAATTTGTTTGAATTTGACAGTTCAGCACAGGTATCTCCAAACCATGCTTTCCCAAGCCCTCTGGTAGTACCATAAGCTTGAAGACAGCAACCACTAGGCAAAGATGCCCAGTTCTCAGCAAGATTAGTACTGTGTCTTAATAGTTTCCAAGTAACCCTTCTTATTCGTTTTAGGTAGGACTAGAAGAAGATTACACAGTTCCATCCCCAAATTAGAAATCTTTGTACACTGGGGCATGTCCAGGCGCTATTTCAGGTTTTGAAAGAGAGTTCTAAAAGTCTTTGTTGTGTAGAAAGAATTAGGACTTCATAAACTACTGTGTAGTTATGCTTTATTTCAAATGACCCCCACCCCCAACCCCCCCAAAAAAAAACAAACCCCAAAAAAACCCAATGAAATGAACAGGATTTTCATCATCCATTATCCAGTACAGATCTGAGAATTTAATTTTTTGCATAACTGTTTTGTCCAATATTACTTTTAACTGGTGCATAGCTATGGTAGCTACTGCCTCCTTGCTTGCATCGCTTGCTGATACATAAGATTCTCAGACAGGCTATGAGCTGGAGTCAGCGAGAAGTTAATATACTTTTTTAATGCAAAGCTTCTACTAGAGAGGTCTTTATAGGACCCATGTGGGACCACTCAGACGTAAGTAGTCCTCCAAAGCACGCTAACCTTTTTCTTCTCTAAATGATACTTGACTGGGAGGGATAGAAGGTGCACCTGCCTGGCAGATGTTCTCAGGTGACAATATGCAACATTAATCACCCTGCTGCATCCACTGAACTGTCACATGGGTTTCATGCATCCTAGAGCACTGTGAACTCCCTTCCCCAGGGCATCCAGTCCTCCACAAATTCCTGGGACAGCAGACACTCTGTGGGGTGAAGGATGTGAGATGCGGACATAGAAATTTTCTGAAGGGAGCTACTGGGCAGCTTAACCATTCAGGGACATGAACATCCCTGCCTTCCTCACGGATGCCATCATCTTTGTCAGAAGAGAAAATCCTAGTAAAAAAGGCTAGTAAAAAGGGGTGGCTGGTTTCTAGCTTTTCTTCCTCAAGGAGCCTAGAAGCAGAGAGTGCAAGAACCAATTTTAGGCTACCATCTTTAGTTAGAGGGTTGCTGGGAAGCCAAATGCCCCTCAGAACTGTGGAAGTTAGGACAATAAGAGATGCTTCTTTCATTATTTTGTTCTTCTGTGCTTGGGATGCCAATATTGATCAAAATCATTTTTGTATCATCTCTTGGCAGATTTTCACAGTGCACTGTGGTTGGTAATTTCCAGCAGAACGCTTTTAGCAGTAACCATAACTAACATCTGAAAGTGAGTTGTACTCATCTAAAAGCTTGGGCAACATAAAAGGCAAGGTTTTCAGGAGAGGTAATATCACGTATTATAACAGCTGATGCAGCTGAAAAGGCACAGGCACATTTCCAAACACCCATGGCCTTCTCAGGATTGCTGCAGAGACAGAGACTATAGAGAAACAAAACTCCAGCACCTCCCTTTTAAATGTGGCATTTCTAAGATGACTCCCACTGCTGCAAATTAGTATAAGTTTAGAATAAGTCTGATTTATAGCCATAGCACATGTTGTGAGTCTGGAAACTCAACAGCATTTTATTACCTACTAAAGAAGTTGTTTATTTAAATGATTACTTCTTGTGACATATACTAGAAGATAAACAGTGTATAAATGAGTAAACTGTGTGACTGAATGTTTGGTGAGTAGCCTCTTCCATTCATTTTATGCCATTCACTTCTGAATTTATTCCACAATTATTGCAGATACTGCTGCTACATGTTCCAAACAAAAAATGTCTCCTCAGCTGAAGGAATCAGTGTACCTTACAAGAACCACAGATTTTATCATATTTTCATTTTGATAGTCAGTTGCAATTGAAATTAGTAAGTTTCTATTTTCATAGTGAAAAGCAATGATAATTCATGTGATAATTCTCCCAGCTAACAAAACTAGGGACCTTTATTTTAGAGATGCATAATTAAACATGATGGGAAGATGCCTTATTCCATGGCCTCATATTTCTTTCTGTATTAACATGATATTTATGAATATAAAGGAGAAAAACCAGTTTCTAATTGGACAAAATATATTTATCTTCTGCTTATAATCCTGAACTGGCCTTTTTTTCTCCCACTCCATTGAAAGTATCATTCAGGGTAAGTTCTTATCTGCAGCAGTTGTGCAATAAAAGGTTCTCTCCCTTTACCACAGAGGTGTGGTATCTCATTTTGAAAACTGATATATAGCTCTAGTCTCTCTTGGTCTTCTGACAAAGCACCAAGGGGTAGCGAAGGACTAAGGAGTAGTGAAGGACTGAAAATGTCCTGTGGTCTTATCTCACCATACTGAGAGTAGGGTTTCTGCCTATCCAGTGTCATGGGGAATGTTTAGAGCTCATGTAGCCAAAAGACTGTTTTGACTGGTGGCCTGTGAATGCTGCCTTTAAAAGGAGAAGAAGGGTCTGGCGGAGCTGAAACTTTCTTTTTCCCTCTCTCTTTGCCTCTCTCCCTGCCGCCTTTTTTTGCTGACTTTTTGCTACCTGCTGGGGAGGAACTGAGACTATTTTGATGTTACCCTAATAATTTCTTATCCTATCTTCCATCTCCAAAACAGCTTCATTTCAGCCAGCAGCTCATCGTTTTGTATTCTGTTGATTGCTTGGTCAGACTTTGCAGGTCTTCTGCTGGGGTGAGGGAGATAAGCAAGATCTGCCACTGGCACAAATGTCAGTTCTTGATGACTAGACATTGAGGGGTGATGTATATGTATAGTCCCCTTCTTTTCTTCTGGGCTTCAGCTACAGTAAGCATTGAATCTGTTACTAGTGAGGCTGGCTAATAAAGCCCATCACATCCTGGCTGGCATTTGTCATGCTTAATTGCAGGCACATATGGAAGCAGTTGCTTATATTTCCATTCAGTTGGTGCACAGACACTGGTATTTCTAGAGTGAGATTCATGAGACTTATTTTAGACTTTTACAGTGATTATTTCTGCCCATGACCTGTGACGAAAATGTAAATGCAAATCTTAAATGCCTAAAAGCCAAAAGTTTAGGTGTAGTGTCTGCAGTGTAGATATGGAAATTTAGGTCAGATTGATCCCTCTGCTGGTGCATTTTACAATCATATCCCTTCTGTAGGCAAAGTGGTTAAATGTCAGCTGCTCCAGCAGCCACTATCTCTAGCAATGGAACTAAACTATGAGGAGAAACACTTTTCTGGGGACTGCTGTCTGGTCCAGACCCTCACACCCATTGGTGCCTCATACTGCCTCATGGCCAAAGGTGGACTGTAGGCAGATTCTCATTCCTGCAGCCATTCTCATGACTTAACATGAGCAATAGAACCTAGTAGAATTATTTCAATAATTTTTTACAAGTGAAACTGTTTCCAGAAGAGAACTGGTGGGGAATGTTTTTTAACAATGTTCTTCCTGTATCTTTGCTCAAGGCCCTTGCAACATACATATTTCAGTTGGAACAGCAGGGCCAGCACTGAAGGGATCTTTGGAAATCATAGCCCTGTTATACACCAGATAATTGCTTAGTGTGCTGACTCCTGTGCATGTTTCTGATGTGCAGTACAGCTTTATAACAGTATTGCAGAATAACATTAGGGTGTTACTTTTTCTTTCTTAGAGACTAATCATCGGAAAAATTGATGTTGTCTGACAGTTTAGCCACGGTCAAATACAATCTAAATCTTTGCTGAGAGCAATGTTGAGTGTATGGAAGGAAAACAACAACAGTGTCTGAATTACAACCTTCTAGACAAATTAATTCTGGTTTTAAAATCAGGCTGTTAAAGTTTCTGCATGTTGTAGAAAACAGTGCAGGTCAGGCTAATGTACAAACACATTTTTGTCTTGGGCAGAATGTGTGTAAAATGCAGCAGAGCTGTCATGACTTTATTAACAATCCTAAAATGTAATCACTGTTTTCTAATACACATCTTAATATTTAAGTGTTTTTCACATCTCTGTGTCTTCAGAAAACAACTTCTTCCATTGAAGTGCTGACATTTTCCTTAAATAAGAATCTCCAAACCCTAAGCTTCATTTTCACAAAATAAATTATGCAATAAGTCTTCTTTAATTATCTCCTCTTTGGCTGCTTTGTTGCCTGAATTGTTCATTGCTCTTGCAGAGAAAAAAACCCCCTGAATTTCCCTAATGGTTACTGTGCATGTCAGCTGTAGTGTGCAGACTCTTCAAAGGATCACTCCCATGACCCAATCTCAGTGCTCCCCAAAGCTCACTAGTGATTACTATGTTATGTTTTAACAGTGACTGTGAAGTGGTGGGGAGTCCTCATTGCTAGCTTTTATTCATGAAAAAAGCTTTGTACCATTGAAAATTGCAAGCTGCATACTGATTAATGTTCAAAAGACAACTAAGGTCATGACTGCATATAAAGTGGGATAGTTGCCACATATCGATAGATAGATCGAACAGGACGGAGAAGTGAATGAACCACACATAACAGATGTTAGCCACATCACTTAATGGACTATTGGAAGGTTCTTGGGTGTTATTATGGATAAGACAATACAAGGAGCTTCATAGGAGGGTAAACACTTGGCTTTCTTCCCGCATCACGTGCCTTTTTGTTTTCTTCCCTATTTTCACAGATAAATAGCATGGTTATGTTTGGTCTTCCAGGCTTCTGCACCTCTGCCCTGCAAACAGACTGGAGGCAATAGGACAGAAAATCCCAGCTGCTTTGTTCTCAGCTCCTGGTGGAGCATTGAGTTCAGGCTAAGCCTAAGTGATCAAAGTACTGTGTTGGACAGTGTAAGATTTTGAGAGAATACCCTGACAAATCAATACCTTCTGTATTTGTACAGAGGGCTAGACAGCTGAATCCTCTCTGAAGACTTACTTTTCCCTAGAAAGCCTTTGGTTGTTACCCAAAGCAGGATTGGATATATCAGTCAGTCAGTCAGTCAGTGACCGATCAGACTCTGTCCTTCAGGTCAAACTCTGGCAACACATCAAGCCACTGAGACTAACTCTGGCTGAGACTAGACCAGTGCACAGCTGAAAACGATCTTTCTCTTGTACCAGGCACTCAGTGGCTGTCAACACTAAACCTGCAAAGTCTAAGTTCTTTTTTCATGTTCAGGCCCAGGATGATTTTCTACTGAAGACATATACATCTAAAGATCCATCTATGGCTTTATAATCACCACTTCTGCAAGAGTTTGCAGCTGTGGCATGCTATTGACATCCGATGGAAGCCAGGCAGACAAGGCTTTCTCTTTCGCAACAGCCTCCCAAAATAAAAGATTTTTTTTTAATAAGTATTTTTGTAATAAGAATAGTATTTTTTTTCCTTTTCAAATTTTTTTTAGCAACTTGATTCAGTCTTTAATTCCTAAACGTGACAGGTGACCTCTTTGGGCCAAGTTTTAACTTGCAGCTTTTATTTATAAGAGAGAAGTAGGCCATGGAAAACCAGGCTTTGAAATGGAAATTCTGCCTCAGCTACAGCCACACCAGTGCTGTTCAGAGCCCTATTTTGTTTTCTTTTTCCCATAGTCAGCCAAATCAGGCCCACTGCTCCTTGTTCAAAGGAGAAGTGTTAACTTTCCAGAATTCCCTGTGCTGCTGCTTGCGAGCCTTACAGATGCTGTCAAATGCTGTATCCAGTATTCCATGTCTTTGAGCAGGTCTTGAGTTTCTAAGAAAAGGCTATTTTTCTCTGAATTCCACAGATTTTGAGCTAAATCTGGGATACAGGGAGCACAAACAAAACTGAAGGTATGTTTTCATGTTCCAGTGTTTGCATGTTATTTCTAAGCCAGTGTATGCATTTCTCCTGGATAAACCTACCCCAGCTGTATGCTTCTGTCTTACCAGGCTTCCATTAAAATCAGTAGCTGATCATACAGGATGTGTAAGCCAATATTGGCTATTTGTGGAAACAGCCAATATAACACTGGAAAGATCCTTAAATATTTGCTTAGTAAGTAAGTGAAGTGAGATAAAGTGAAAGTTAGATGAAAGAGAAACTGGAGCTGCTACACAACTGGATGGCCACTCTAATTGTGAGCATTATTAACATATTCCTATTTTTTAAGCAAGTATGCTGTCTCTCTTAGTGTTCATTTTGCTTCTAAATATATGAATTCTGATCTCATTCCATTTGCTCAAGTACCATGTTTTGGCAGAAGGCAAAACTTTCTGCAGAGCGGCTTGCAAATGTTGCACTGTGAAGTGTTTGGCAGTGATGCTCGGGAAATGATCTGATGTGATTTGTGAAGCACGTTGTACTCATGTGCAATACCTGAGAGAATGAAACCATGAGCACAGTGTAACATGCCCAGACCTTCCACAGGGTAGCATAAAGCATAACTCCTTGGCATTTTCTCCAGTGCTGAAACAGCAGGATTTTAGCTGACAATCTTGCCTGGCCATCTGGTGAAAGAGTGTGAAAGAACTTTACAAGGACTAATTATTTCCTAGATTAATATTGCTGACAAGTACTCCATGAGACAGGGTGTATGTTTGCAGGGTGTTATGCTACTAGAAATGCCATTAATTATTTTGCCTGTGATTCGCCAAACACTCCGATTCTGTAAGCTGGCGTTCTGCCCCAACTTTGCCATCTGTGTGTATCACAGGCTATACCATAGCGTTTATTTCAGATCTTTCCGGAGATTTTTCCATTTTCAGATTTAAGAGCCTGGATTAAGTAATTCTTAATAGCAGACATTAAAACAATCTAACTTTTTAACACAGTTTTCCTCTCAAAACTTGTCAAAATGTGCTTACTCAAAGTGTGCTCAGTGGGCTGCACTCTCAGTCTAACTGCTCCAGGCACTGCAGTTTAAACTGAGTTTAACAGTTGTATGCATTGTTTGACTTCTCCATGTTTGGTTTTGTTTGTTGTTTTTTTTTAAGTCACTGGGACATAGTGGCATTTTATACATTGCAATTAAGGTATAATATTTATTATGTTGTAAAAATGAAAAATACAATATTGGCTGTACATATTAAAAATATGCTACACATGGAGGCATGTCAATGATTTGGTCAAAGATATCAAATAGTCAGTGTAACCATCAGAAATATTAAAATAATGATAGACATATTTCTAGTTTCAAAATAATTGAAATATTTTTAATAAGTTTAAACCAATTTTGCTCTCATGGCTTTACTGGATTCTGATTGATGATGATTTTCTTCCCAACATAGAAATCAGATGCAATTTCACATCTGGCAAAGAACTGTTGCTTTCATTGATTTATCTATAGAGCTCTTATTAAGAATAATTTCAAATTAAAGTGCCCATAGCTTCTCTTTGACCTTCTGTGTCACTTTCTGTGGCTTTAAGGTCCTTTAACATTTAAGGTGTACAAACCCAGTCTGATCTGACAAACTTCTCTAGGTTTTCCTGCTGTTAAAACAGATGTCCTGCCTTATTTACTGTAAAGTGGAACAATCACCCAGTGGAGCAACGCATATAGTCTAAATTCACTGACCTATATTCATTGGTAAAAGGCGAATCTCTGGTGAAACCTTGTGGAGGGAAGAAGCATCATGTTATCCCTTCAGAGAGAAAAAAAAGAAAACAAAGACTTTATAGAGCACGGGGGAGTTTATATATATATAAAAAAATTGTTTTCAGGGTGGATAACTGTGTGGAAAAAAAAAGACATTTTAGACTGGAAAGAGGATAATGGTTGAATTTGTGCAAGGGCAGTGTCGTGGTTTAAGCCTCTCTAACTCACGCAGTCTCTCTCTCACTCACTTCCCCCTCTTTCTTCCCCCAGCTCCCAGAGGGATGGGAAGGAGAATCGAAAGGAATGCAACTCCCACAGGTTGAGATAAGAACAGTTTAGTAACTAAGGTATAACACAAATCACTACTGCTACCACCAATAATAATAATGACAAGGCAAATACAAGGAAAGAATACAATTGCTCACCCAGCCCAATACCCAGCCCGACCCAGCAGTGCAACCCCACCATTCCGTGTCTCTGCTCTCTGCTTTACATCCCGGGCATGACGTGCTGTGGTATGGAATAACCTCTTTGGTCAGTTTGGGTCAGGTGTCCTGTCTCTGCTTCCTCCCGGCTTTCCTTCCTCCCTGGCAGAGCACGAAACTCAGAAAGTCCTTGATCAGACCAAAACATCACTAAGCAGTAACCAAAACACTGGTGTTATCAGCGCTGTTCCCAGGCCCAAAATCCAAACACAGTGCTGCACCAGCTACCAAGAAGGAGAAAAATGACTGCTACTGCTGAACCCATGACAGGAAGTTGGAAGATAAAATGGAGATAAAAAGGAAAAGGTAAGATTTATGATGGGGAAGTAAGATGCAGCTTGTTAATGAAGCAGGGATACAGTCTTTAGGGAGAAGGGTGTTCTTGCTTGGAAGAAACCTCTGGGCTTTGCAAACTGTGCTCAGAAGTATCACCCAACCCAAATCCCAAAGCTAATACATGAACTTTTCAAGGGGAAAAAAATTATCCCTGATCATTAAAAATGGAACAGGTAGGATGAGAAGGCACAACTCAGTGGCTTAGATTATTAAACTGCTTCAGGGATACACTTTCCATTTCTTGCTATAAGGACTACTGCGGTCAACCTAGAAACTTCTTATGAATGCCCAAATAAATCCTATGTCCTTTCGATTTGTTACTTTTGCATTTGGCAAGCATTTTCTTTATTTGTATGAACCTCTTAGAGTTCTAGCACAGCATAACTCAAGAATTTTCTCTTAATGCAGTGTCTGCCTATCCCTGACTCTAGCTGAAGAGCTGCTTTATACTCCAGTGAGATGACCTGTGTCTTAAAGACAGAGTGCCACTGGCATCACTATTAGTAATGACCCAAAGAAGTAGCTCTGCTCCTTTTCCAGTAACTCCTTGCTCCCAGTAGTGTTTTGCACTGAGTCTGTGTTCCTCTGTGTGATTTTGACTCTGGAGCAGGTAACATAAGGAAGCTGAGTCAGAAGAGAGCAGAAGACAAACTCTTGAAGAGCATGAAGACAAGTGTTTTTACAAAACAGGCTATATGACTGCACTTTACTTTCAGCCGCCACAAGCACAGGTGGTGGTTTTCCTTGAAGGAGTTAGACCTGTTTTCCAAAGGCTTTTCCAGAGCCCTGCCCATAGGATTCACCACTCTAACTATATGAAATACTATTGCAAAGCACTGAGCCAAGATTTACCTGACTTTAACCATATAAAAGAGTCAGGATGATTCAGGCCACAAGTCTAACTTGAATTTCCATTAAGAAGTGCCTCTTCCTTTCAGCAGATTGAGTACATATGCATGACTTGTCTAAATTTAATGCTTGCTTCTTAGGCAGTTTGCCTGTTGGAAAGAAACCCTGCTCTGCAGAGATGAAGTGATTTGACCACCACTAGAATTGGCCAAAGTCCAGAGACCAGAGTTCAGACCTTCAAGGCAGAGGCTCTGGTCAAATGTAGAGATTACATTGTAGGTGTCTATGTTTGAACCACTCCTCAGGCATATTCAAGTCAGCAGAGAAAATCATCTCATCTCAGTCTGAGCTAGTTAGAATCATAGAATGGTTTGGGTTGGAAGGGAGCTTAAATATCATCTCGTTCTACCCATCCACTCCATTGGCAGGGACTAGACCAGGTTGCTCAAAGGCCCATCCAACTTGGCCTTGAACACTCCCAGGGATGGGGCAGCCCCTGGGCAGCCTGTTCAAGTGTTTCTCCATCCTCACAGTAAGGAATTTCTTCTAAATATTTAATCTAAATATTCCCTTTTTCAATTTAAACTCATTCCCCCTTGTTTTATTCCTACCTGCCCTTGTAAAAAGCCCCTCTTCATATTTCTTGTAGGCTCTCTTCAGGTACAGGAAGGCTACTATAAGGTCTCCCTTGAGCCTTCTCCAGGCTGAACAAACCCAGCTCTCTCAGCCTGTCTTCACAGCCAAGGTGTTCCAGTCCTCTGTCCATCTTCATGGCCCTCTTCTGAACTTTCTCCAGCAGGTCCATGTTCAGTACTCAAGGTGGGGTCTCAGTACTCAAGATGGGGTCTCACAAGAACAGTGGGAGAGTCACCTCCCTGAACTTGCTGGTCATGTTTCTTTTGATTCAGCCAAGCATACAGTTGGCTTTTTGGGCTGTGAATGCACACTTCTGAGTCATATTGAGCTTCTTGCTAACCAACATCCTCAAGTCCTTCTGCTCAGGGCTGCTCTCAACCCCTTCATTTCTCAGTCTGTACTGATACAGTGGCTTGCCCTTGACCCAGGTGCAAGAGCTTGAACTTGGCCTTGTTGAACATCATGAAGTTCACATGGGTCCACCTCTCAATACTGTCAAGGTCCCTTTGGATGGCATCCTTTCCCTCCAGCATGTTCACCAGATGTTAAACAGTGCCAGTCCCAACGCTGACCCCTGAGGAACACTAGCAATCACTTATCTTCGCCTGGACATTGAGCTGGTGACCACAACTCTTTGAGTGCAATCATCTAGCCAATTCCTTATCCACTGAGTGGTCCATACATCAAATCCATGCCTCTCCAGTTTAGAGACAAGGATGTCATGCAGGATAGTGTCAGATGTTTTGCACAATTCCAGGTAGATGGTGTCAGTTTCTCTTCCCTTATTCAGCAATGCCATAACCCCATCATAGAAGGCCATTAAATTTGCCAGGCATGGTTTGCCCTAAGCAAAGCCATGTCCATCTCCTTACTGTCAATGTGCTTTGGCATAGTTTCCAGAAGTATCTGCTCCACGATCTTGCCAAGCATTGAGATGAGACTGACATGCCTGTAGTTCACAAGTTCTTCCTTTTTTCTCTTTCTAAAAATGGGGATTATGTTTCCCCTTTCCAGTTAGTGGGAACTTTACCAGACTGCCATGACTTCTTGAACGTGATAAATAGTGGCTTAGCCACTTCATCTGCCAGTTCCCTCAGGACCTGCGGAAGCATATCATCAGGTCCCACCTTCAGGTTCCTTAGATGTTTTTGAATCTGATCATCTCCTGCAGCAGTCCGTTCTTCATTCTCCCGTAGAATGAGTTAGATGAATTGTGACCTGAAAATACCTTATTTTCTCTATTGTTTGTAAAAGGAACTTGAGGACATTAGTTTCGCTGTAGATACTTGCAGAAAGGTGAGTCCAGCCTCTCACTGTAGCCCTTACACTACAAATGCAGCTTTTAACTGCAACAGCAAATTGCAGCAAACTGCAGGTTCTGTTGGATCTGTGCACTGGTATAAGAAACAGACTGGACTAGTTGGAAGATTGTGAATTGGTAGTTCAGTCTTAATCCCAGTCTGCTGCTGTGTGTTATCAGTGATGAATCACTAGTGAATAAAATTCTAAATCTTGATTCTAGTCACTTTCACCAATAAAAAAGCAAATGATAGGTTGTCACCTGTTATTGCAGGTAGGGCATGAACTAGTAAGGCACGGCTTTAGTACCAATGGTTGTTTAAATTTAAGGTCCCCATTCTCCCTCTCTTCAACAGTTCCTTTTATCATCTCACATTAGTGCTCGGGAGACCCCTTTTCTCTCAGAAACATCTACCTGCTGCCTCTTCTCTGTGTTACAGGGCTAGGGCTCTTTCTCCCATATATCCCTTGCTCCTGATTCCCTTTTTTCTTATCAATACAGGACCAGCCTGTTTTCACAGCAACTTGGGTTGGTTTAAGCAATATGAAAGGGTAGAAAAAATCGAAATAAAACTGAGTTGTGAGTTTGAAATGTCTTCCTACTGAAGAGCTGAATGACAGAGCATTAGACAGGTTAAACCTGAGCATCACAGACGATTTAAATCTGTTGCTCTCTCACAGATTGAAAGTTACCTGTGTGTTGGAGCTACGTCTGTGCAAGAGGAGTAGGCTGGATGTGAGGTCTGAGTGCCCCGTCTTAACTTTCCAGCTGCTATTTTTGCTACATTAGCTCATAGAGCATCCAACTGAGAAGGATTCCTTGCTGTGGTAAGTACAAAGAGTATGCAAGAAGTTTTATAAAGTCTTTACCAAAGACTATAGCCTTTTAGTGAGTCCTGAACAAACCAAAGAAAAGCATGCAGGCTAAACACACAGGTCAAACAAGGGGCAATAAGGAGAGAAAAGTCTGTGGGGGACCAACCATGAATTAAAAAGAGGTGGAGTAATCATCTATACTATTTTTATGAATCTGTTTTTATTCATCAATCAGCTTTTTCTTGGATGACTTCAGTGGCCCATGCTAGTCAAGCAGGTGAAATACACCTGTATGGTGTGAGTCAAATCCCGACAATGAATTAAAAGGCGCAGCAGCAATAAAGGATCTGTTCTTATAAATTACTTAGCGCACCTTCAAATTACCCCTTTTAAAAAGTCTGAGGTAGAGCCAAGAAGTGAGCAAGGCCAGTATAATTAAAAATTAAGCAAATCTCTTCTTGTGTCTCCAAACACTAGCTTTGTGTTGCACCATTTCAAATAATATCTTCTCACTAGACTATACTTCTCAATGAAATATCTGTAATGTATTATATGGTATTCTTCTATTCCAGGTTGGTTGGTGTCATAGCTGATCTCCAAGGTCTCTTCAGATTAATGGGGTTAGAGGTTTTTAATGCTGGATATTTCCAAGCATACTATTCAGTTGCATTCCACAGTCCATATACACTATGGTGTTATCTCCCTCTTTTACTAGAAGCCCTGTATGTTACATACTGAAAGGTTTACACTGAGCCATGCTTATTTCATGAGCAGTCCCATTTGTACTAGGTGCTTCACCATGTGGCTTTGTGGTCTAACCCCTTCCAAAAGTAAGAAATTTTTTCCAAACCTGCTGTGTTTAAGTATGTTGCTTTGATTTCTTTTGGGGGGTGTGTGTGCAAAAATGTATGTCGAAACAAGACAGAAAAGAAAATGTTGTAACTTCTTGCAGCAAATGATTGTTTCTGAAAGTGGGGAAGAATCATAACACTGTGGTTGCTTAGCTGTAGATTGACTCTGTGTGGACAGGGAATCCAAATCTGAGCCTTTTTTAACTGTTCAAGGGAGCTGTACAAGATAGTGGGCTCCCAAATGGATGCATCCATGCTAAGATCCCTGCTTCCATAATGAGCTGTATGTGCAGGGTGATGGTTGAGGGGCAAGGACCCCTGACAGGAAGATCAAATTTTTTATTCCTTTTCTTAATGGCGCTTCTCTGTGACACTTATTTTCTTACCTGGAGGGCATTGTCTAGTCCACCAGTCCTGCCTCACTTGCCACATGCTTCACATCCTATAATCCTTTCCGAATTTTCCCATCTCCCACTTTAGAAGTACCAGGCTAGCAAAAGCTCTCTTGTAAAGCCTGGGAATCATCTTCTACTTTATACTATATATATTTATACTATATTGGCTGCTAGGTTGTACTTGTTTTTGTGACTCAAATTTACACAGCTTTTCTCAGGTACCATTCTCATAGTATATATTTTTAGATTAGCCCCCTTATGCTCCCCTGGAGAGAGAGATTAGTCTGTCTCAGCTTCTGTTTGACTAGACTAAACAAGTCACATTCTCTTTTCTCCTTTCCCAAAACAGGTTTTCATCTCCCTCAGTCACCTTAAATGCCATTACCTGCATATTACACTGAATGTGGCTTGCCAGCTGGGTTGCTTGATATCTCACCAATGCTTTATACAGAGACACCTGTATTTGTGAATCTGTGTTGAAATGTTTCTGTAAAATTGCAGTTGCCTTCCATTTGGCTGCACCACATCCCAAACTCACAGTTGCTTTATAATAATTTAGTTGAAGAGGATTCATTTCCATCTGATGAGCATTCGTGTTTTAGCTGTTACTTCTGTTGTTAATCCATAAGGGCAAGACAGAAATGATATGAGCTTACTGTCTTCCACAGAAAGCAAGTGCTAGAATGAAGACAGACCTGGACATGGCCTGATCCCACTAGTGCCAGATGTGACATCAGACTTCTCTTGGAAAACTTTCTGGTTTTAAGCAAGATAACATTGATACCATGAAAGTCATGGGGAAAGATTATTTTTATTATTGTCCTTGTCTCCAAGATAACATCCCTGATTTGTGTAACAGCACAGAATAAGGTGAAGTCACATTCAAAACAGTTACTTTCCTTATCAGAAGGAAGCAGTATTGTTTCTGTAGGGCACAGCCATGACTAATCACTTTGCTTGCATTTGTGTTTCTCAAAAAATACCCCACAGTATATGATAAGGATAATGGCTTCATGCCACAATTTCTCACCCAACAATCCCTTTTCTAGGGACATGGAAAACGCTGATGACAGGAGAGCTTTGGACCCTTTGCTTAGAAGGTGCCTGTGGAAGGTGTGTACACTGCTGATGACTATCAAGTAATTAGAACAGGAAGGCAGAAGCCAGCCTGAATGCTCATGTGCTGTTTTCAAATAGGAAAGCTCTTAGCATAATCTTCCGCTGATCAAACAGGGATTGGGCTAAACCAGGACTTGGCTGACTGCAATATTCCCGTTGCCAAGGAGGTCAGGGCTAGGCCAGGCTGGCGGGAGCTGGTGGAGCAAACCACCAAGGTTGTTTATTTATGTGGAAGGGAAGGCAGAGGTTCCTCAGCTCACTGGAGGACCTCCCTGAGCTGAGCAGCTCTTTCCTTAGGTTTCCAGGTACGTGCAAGGAGCACAGTCTGGGCCCCATTACAAAAGAAATAAATTAAAGCAAGAGAAGTCTGCAAGAGAACAAAGAGAAGGAGGAATTTCTCAGGATCTAGTTCAGAGGAGAAAGGGATATACAGTTAGACCTGGGTGTTCTTTTTAGCAAAACACCAGGAAACAAGATGTAATAGGGAGTTATTTAGTGACTCCATACTTACTTCTTCAGTCTCAATTGCTTACCTTGTGCTTTTCTCTCATTATTTTTCAACTTTTCCGAAATCTGAAGGGTTTTCTGTGAGTAACAGTTCTGCCTCAGAAAGGCCAGAGCTGTTATAGCTGTTATTTGCAAGTGGGTGCAATTTCCTCCTCTTTTATGATTACACTTCTCAGCTGTCTTTCTGGTTCTCAGCCTATTCCAGTTTCTTTTACTACTGATTTTATTTTCCCTTTCCTTGCAAATAACTGATTTCTCAACACTTTCTTTTTTTTCTTTTTCCTTTTTTCATATAATCTTGTTATCCATTAAGACTGATTAACTGTTTCCTGCCTTCCTGCTTTACGTTAGCTTTCCTTCTGCTGTTTGTGCAAATACTCTTCAGCACTCCGATATTGTCTTCGTGTCCATTGCAGCTAATTAATACAGGCTTTGCACTTTCTTTGTAGGTCATGGTATGGCTTCATGCCAGCTGACTCAGACCCTTTTGTCCTAAATGTCAAATAAAACCAGCTGGTCAAAAAACTATTCACTATATTAAGTAAAAAAATGACAAAAAAGATCTTTAGAATTTTTAATCTATCCATGAAAATGCATTTTCAGAATCAATCTTTTTAAAACATACTAATTATTGTCATTGTTGCCTTCTTCTCTTGACTAATTAGAAAATACAAAGCCAGAAACTTTCCCACAAAAAAATGTATAGAATTTTAATGGGATGATACGATTGTTCTGACCAAAAAATTAACCTGCTTTAGTAACCCCACAGGAGTGAAAACCTGTTCTTTTTACAGGCAGCAGATGTTTTGCTGTGAACATTTCTTGCCAGGTACTTCTGCAAGGTTTAGCTGCATCTGGAGGATGAAAGTCTGTGCTGTGTAGTGCTCTAGGCAGTTGGGTAGAAAAAGACATTTTGATGCAGAAGGTAATGGGGTGCTCCAGGCACCTCCCTACAGAGCCTGGTGCTGGCTTTAACACAATACATGCAATGAGGTAGAATACTCACAACTGTGCTTGGGGGATTCCACTGGCAATATCTGGTTTTTAAAAGCTGAAGCCACAAATACCATGTAAATGTATATACTGGAGTGTTTCTTACATAAACTATTTTCAAAGGTGAAGAGGCTGGAAGAGAGAAAGTCAGATTGCAGGATCAGGCCATTACTATTCATGATTGATTCCAGCATTTTGGGCTTATTTCATTTGGTTTAGGAGCCCAGGAATGCAGTGAGGTTTTTCACAGTATTCCATGAAGTCACAATTTCATTTGCTGTATTTTCTTATATTTTCTGCATCCACATCTATGCAGGTGAACTAAATGGGAGACTTCCTGAGCACTCAGACTTGGTCTCCACCTGGTTAAACTCTTAGAGTGGCAGCTGGTGCATCTTTGGCCAGCAAGGGTTAATAGTCTCACAAACATTTCCTTAGAGTATATCCAAAATTTGAACTTTCAGGGATGCAGTTACAAGTATCCATCTTCTTTTGGGGGATGAAAATGTACGGAAGGTAAAAAATAGGTCAATGGGCCATTCCAGGCCAGCTGGCCCCACTGCCCAGGAGCATTGCCAACCATGTTTATTTTGCTAGTCTAGGTGTGGGCTGAAAATGCTACCATGCCACTTTCTTCTTCCTTTTTTTTTTTTTTTTAAGACTTGATATTCTTTTTTATTAGAAGTATGTAATTTCACCATGAGAGATGTGCTATGAGAACACAAATAATTGTATTTTATGAAAAGTAAATTGTCAAGTTGTTTGGAAAAATTCTTGCCAATGTAACTTATAAAGCAATAGAGCGAAAACAAAGGGGTGGAAAATATTTGCACAAATAGCAGTAATTGCAACAGAAAGTTATAATTGTTGTATCTTTGTCTGACATGATGAATTTGAAATACCATTAGTTATAAAATAATGAAACAGGACATTCTGTGTAAACAAAGGAACACAGTTCACGTAGGATAATTTCACAGATAATTTCTTTTTATATGCAAAACCTGATCCAAAGATAGCATTTTTTGTGCTAAGAGTTATTGCAGAGATCTCATGTACACTTCCAGCAGCAACGCAGTGTAGTCTTTCAGCTAAAGTAGGACAGTTTATGTTTAGCAAACTATCTGGTTAATAAATGTACCATTTTCTCCCCAGAGAACTTCTTAAGAGACTCTGCTTTGTATGTATTCATCAGCTTGAAATTATTTCAGTGCTTGATTTGGATGCGTTTTTGTCTACAGATCCTTAGTGGACTACTCATTAAATTCTCTCCAGTACGCAGGGTCTGAACAAGGAAGATTTGAACTTCAAGTGAGCCCTGTCTTGCTTACCCAGGGCTTATAGGTGCTGTGTTTAAGTCAAAACCGCTCACATGTAGCTTTTTCTACCATCCTCATGGCAGTATTTAAAGTCAGAGCAAGATAAAAATAGGTAATTTCCAAGTGATCTCTGAGCACAGAGATATTTAGTTATTCCCAAGTAGCAGTGCACAAGTAGAGGAGTATAATACCTTCGAATTTAAAATCCCTTGATGTGATTACGACGTACGACTTCTGCTAATATACTTCATTGATCTGGTGGTATTTTTGCTGTAACATGCAATTTAGCAAATGATTTCTGGATTTATTTGTATTTGATGGAGAGTGGGGAAGGAGGAATGCAGGTTTGCTTTAGCTTATGGGTTTTTTGCATTCTTGAAACACTTGGGTGAAATGCTGGTGGAGAAGGGACACAAATAACAGACAGGAGGTGCAAACAGCCATATTTCTTTAATACTTGGCTGGTGAGTCTTTGTTCAGATGCTCAGCTTCCAAATCCTGACCAGATTTTGGACTACGAAGAAATTAGCAAAGTCAGATTAGAAAAGACAAGAGAATTCATCATTTTTTACTGTGTCAGGGAGCACCATTGCCTGCCAGGAGCATTGCCTGTGCAGGAAGCACATCAACTCCCTGCTTTGCATGGACCACAGGCATTCTTATACTTTCATTTCACATGTCTCTGCGTGGTTTCCCAGGGTCTGAAATGCTGTAAGTTATCCACATTCTTGGCATCAACAGGTAATGTTTCTGTGTAGATGAGATTCAACTGTATGATCAAATACTATGGACTCTGTGATCTAATATTCACTTTATCCTTAAAATCAATTCACAGAATCTAAATCACATACGCCCTAGCACATGTGACCTGCCAATTCCCAAATCTGTATGCTGTTTGTCACTGTTTTTGCAAGCCGATTTGAACTGAACCTTGTGTTTTAATAGAAAAAGTTCTTGATAAAGCATATAACCATAAAGAACATCCTAAAAATGTAAGTATGTACGGTAAGACCACAGTGCAGAAAACTTCAATTACATTTCAATTGCTGCCAGCAATTGTATGGTCTTTGCTTTCATGTCTATGACAAGTGCATAAGCTTCACGTCAGGTAGCATGGGTTGGATCAGAGACACCATCTGATACTTATGCACTCACACCACTGGATTTTTACCCACTCCTGGAAAAAAGGAGGATAGATGCTGAAGGGGCTTGTTACCTCTGGATGATGCTTTGCACTTTTTCTGCTTGCTTGTGCTTTGAACAGAATATTATATGTCAAGACTATGGGAGAGGAAGGAGACAAGATGAAAGTTGAAACACAATTAGGTATCCATGTACTACAGAGGAAGTAATGAAGGCCTTGGATAGGTTTTGCAAGGATTTAAGATCTGCAGAAGTGTTCCCACAGCTTGTAATATCCTGCTTTTGCATTATGACAATGCCCACGGCCATTGTACAGTGAAAGGTCTATCTCTGTCTTTTCATTAAAAAAAATAACTCTAGGCTGAAATTTACCATGTAGGGCATCATTCCTGAAAATGTATTTTAGCTGCTTAAACTTAACATTATGTACAAACAAGGGAACAAAACCTTTCACATGACTATTCCCTACTTCTGAAATTACCAGGTGTATAGCAATTCACATGCTAAAATTCTTACATAAGCAGTCCCTATTTCAAATGTAGCCCATAGTTAGTGTAAGATGTAGATATGGTGTGACGAATGTGAAGGGGGGAAAATGTATTTCAGAATAGCAGCATGGCTAATGATTGTGTGCAGTGACTTCTGTTAGCAGGTTTGTGTTGCTTGCATTGAGTGAATTACAAGAAAATAGCTCCTCAGCAGCTGTTACAGGATTTCTTATCAGCTGTATATGTATTTGTGTAATAGGCAACAGATTCCACCTTCTAATAAGTTGTTGAATATGTATTTGCAGAACAGATTTAATGTCTGCAGATCAGATAACGCTACAAAAAGTTTACCAAATGATACTGGAGTAAAGTTTTTGGCAACAGCCTTCCTTGGAAGAATAAAAAAATAATAAACTGAACACAGAGAAGCTATTTATAAATAGGTCTTCTTTATGTTTTTTTCAAGGCCAGCAATAATACATTAACAGATTAAGTCCTTGTGAGATAGTTTAACATAATGCCACAATGGTATTTAGATAGCTTGCCAAATAAAAGAAGACAAACCACAGTTATTAAAAATGCACTCTTGCAGTTTTGTTTTGTATTTACTGCCACCATTGTCAGTTAACCAGTGGAAATCTTCTCAAAAGATAACTCATTTCCAGAAGGGTAGAATACCCAAGAGGCACCCTGCTTCTTTAGTGTTACTCCTGGCAAGTGGATATTTTCTTTCTTTTACTGTGCTTTTGGATATTTATGTTCCCTTATTGCCTCATATAACTTACTGTGAGTAAACAGTGGGACTAAATGAACAAGCCACTAATTTTTTCGTATCTAATCCTTTCTGTAGCGTGAGGGCAATGGTTTCCAAATATTTATTTTTCAGTGCTCTCTTTTAATCATTTTTAAATGATGAAAGCACCAGGCTTGGTCCTATTGTCTTTTGAGGCACTAAAAATGCCCCTAGTAATCCACATGGTATAGAACTGAGTCACAGCAGGAGAAACGTTCATTTAACTTTAATATTCCCTTTCTCATTTTCATTCTGTTACCACTAATAATGCTATTTAGGAGTACTGTATGTTAGACAGACCAATTTAACTCCTATTTCTTTTTTCAGACGCAATCCTCTCAGCAATTACATAAAGGTTATTAAAGTGGTTATTTGATATCATGCATATTAGTCTGGTAGAGACAAACCAGGTGTGATGTAGCAGCCTTTATCTCTCCTTTTGTGTAAGCATTCCAACAAGATCCCTAGTACTCTGTCATCACATGTACAGTCTCTGCTTTGGCAAAAGAGAGAACAGCTCTCAGAGATCCCATCCTGGGAAGCAACCCCAGAAAAAAGTGTGTAAACAGTTGGATTTATAGCCCCAAATCATCACATTGACTCATCCATTTGTTAACTATGAAAATGTATTCTGTAATATTGCACAAGGACACTTCAAGACTGACAACATTAAGGTCTCTTTAGAGTTCATAGAATACCAGTTTGGAAGGGATCTCAAGGATCATCATCATCAACCTTTCCTGGTGAAAGCATGGATTAGAAATGATGGCTTAGCAGCATGTCCAGCTGAATCATTCAAGTGTCCAGTGTTGGAGAATCCACCACTTCCCTGGGAAAATCATTCCAGCAGCTGATTGTTCTCACTGTGAAAAATTCTCCTCTTGTGCCCAGCCAGAATCTCCCCAGGAGTAACTTATATGCATTACCCTTCATCTTTTCCTGTGACTCCTTGTAAAAAGGGAGTCTCCATCTTCTTTGTACCCACCCTTTAAATACTGGTGATAAGGTTTTCCCTGAACCTGCTCTTCTCAAAGCTAACCCAACCCAGCTCTTTCAGGTTTTCCCCATACAGCAAGCTTCCCAGCCCTTTGATAATTTTTGTGGCCCTTCTCTGGGCTATCTGCAGTCTGTCCACATATTTTTTGTATAGTGGAGACAAAAACAGAACACAGTCTTCCAGGCGTGGCCTGACAAGAGCTGAACACAGTAGAATAACAATATCTATCTCTTCTGGTGATGCCCATGGTAAGAATGTGCCAGTATTCTAAAACAGTTGGTGTCAAGATATCCTGACTTCAGCAGTGGGAGCTTTTGATACTAAATCATCCTTATTATTTCATCTCCATACACTCCAAGTGAATGTACAAAAGCATTACAAAGCTTACTGATTCATTGCCCAATCACCTTTTCTATGTCCAAAACCCTACAGGTGTTTCGTGTAAAAACTAACAAAGCTCTT
Organism: Ara ararauna; assembly: GCA_028858755.1. Taxonomy (NCBI): domain Eukaryota; kingdom Metazoa; phylum Chordata; class Aves; order Psittaciformes; family Psittacidae; genus Ara; species Ara ararauna. Next base: position 112,150,675 of record CM054378.1, on the reverse strand, counting down.
CACTAGCCAGATGTTTCTGGACATTAATTATTTTGCTTTGGAAGCTCTCATGCAGGCAGCATCAAAGTGCAAACAGTCGTCTTTCCTCATGCTGTACAGAAGTGAGAGTTACTGCATTTGTAGTGCAAACACTTTTTCATGTGCATAATTTTACTGTTCTGAGTCATCCCCTTGACATATGTAAGATGACTGAAGATAACAAAGTTCAGCATGCGTGGAAGCATTTGCTGGACAGGAGTTTATAGTTCCCATAGCCATTATTTATCTATGCTGTGTATATTACTTACTTTTATTGTTTTTTCCCAAAGTTTCATAGATGACTTTGAAAATAAGACTAGGATGGAGGTCACATTATCCATTTCTCTTCTTCAAGGCAAGGTAGTCTAGACTCACATCATTTTCAAGGGGAGGTTGTCTAAAATGTTCTTAAAAACATCCAATGATAGTTCCATGTCTCCTCATGAAATCTAAGTTCAGTGTTTGATTAAGTACCTTACTCGTATGTAGCAGTTAATTATGGGACACTGCTATCCTGTTAAGCATTAATCTTCCTTTTTTCTTGATGTCCTCTTATTTCTTACTAAGCTTCCAAACATTGGGATGCTCAGAGCTGTACGTGAGGTGCAGATCGTTCCAGTTTCAAGCAAAACTAATCTTTGTTTTTCCTGTTAGTGTAACATTTCTATTTCCATGAGTTGTATTACAATCTGCTAACACTCAAACCAGCTTTTATGCATATTAATAGTACTCAAAATGTATTTAAAGATACAGTTAATACAACATATCAGGTAGATTACATCCGTTCCTTCTGTAGTTCTCTGAGAGCACATAGGTAAATTGATGTCCATTATTTTCCAGTGCCAAATCCTTTTGTGTCTGCTTCCAAATGTCTACAGTGTCTTTCGAATTGGTCACAATGAATGAATATTACTGACTACTTGGCTACTGGCGCAGCATGGATCATGAGGCTGAAAGAACCAAACTGCAACTTCGAATCATTGAGACTACTTTATTTTGGGAAAATAAAAGGTGCAGTCTCACTGACCTCCTGAAAGTAGATTTTATATTACCATTTTTGGGAAGTTCTTTGTCATGAAGATCAGTCCTGTAGTTTCAATGGTATTGCAATAAGTGAAGGGGAAAAGGTCAGATACGGTGTAACTGGTCCTGCTGCTGGTTACAGCAGTCTGGCCATTTCCAGCTATGTACTCTTGCTGTATTAGTCATTGTTCTACTATTCACTGTATTTTTACATATTTATTCAGATTAAGAGACGCATGTTGCAAGTGGTCGTTATGGTCGGAGTATTAATTTTTCTTCTTCTTACAGATTGAAATGGTCTGATTTATTTCTTCAGTTCTTTTTGATTTTCTGCTTGTTTTGCTCCTAGAAATTACTTCCCTTCCAGCAACATATAATTGCCCTTATAATATGGAATTTGTGATTCTAATAGAATTAGAATCTAGGGTTTAATTAAAGCAATATGCTGTTGAATCAGGTAAAATAAAAGAAGATTTTACATAATTTTGTCTAAAATTTTACTTGCTGTGCACAGGTTAATGTGAGCAATTGTGTCTACTCTTGTCGGTATGTCACTAGGAGAATGATTAATTTAACATATTGAAGGAAATGGGCACCATATTTTTCTGTCAAGAATAATACACTGAGAAAGATGTCACAGATGTGAAATAGAAGGAATTTCTTATCCTGCTCCTCTGACGCTTTTTAATGAAGAAAGATCTTAGTGCAACATTCACATACCAAGTTCTGGAAGGCTGACATTTAGAGTAAGGAGGCATTTTTACCTTCAGTTCTCTTCCCAGAGGCGTTAGCAGAATTCTGGGACTGATAACCCTTCCTAAATGCTTTTACAATAAATACTTAGGTTAATATATAGATATAGCAGATGTTGGTTTGAGTGATCTTCTGAGTTTTGGCTCACTAACAGTGTGGCACTAATTTACCTGCACTGAGCAGATTTCTAGAGGGTTCCCATTCCTTCTGTATCCTTTCTTTATGTCGTCTAACCACGGCCGCACTGGTATATGCCCTGGCCAGGACAGACAGAGACAGCCTACATCTCAATAGAGTTAAAAATAAGCACTGTGGCATGAATTGAATCCTTCTCTTTGCTGAGGGCATATGCCTGCCACTTTTACCTGAAACTCACTGATAAATGTTATGTACCATGTCTCTGCTGTGTCCATGGCAGCTCCAGCATTATCCCTGCTCCTAACCCAAGAGCAGGGCTCTTAGCAAAGTAGTTTTACGTTATGGGTGGCTCTTGCTTCATTCTTGGAGTATTGAGCAAATGATGACTGCTATGGTTCCTGGGTACTAATTTAGGCAAAATGCACTGTGTTGGAGATACAAATAGTCATTTCAGGCTCTCAGGCCTACACCCTGTTCAGTGGCATTTCCAGCAGTGTGTCATTAAATTGTCCTTGGTTTCTCTTCCTGTGAAGCTATTGCTACTACAGTCATACTAATTTGATGAATAGTTTGGTGAGAAGTGCTTTCTGGAGGACACCTAGTCCAAGACCTGCTCACAGTTGGACCAATTTCCCCATTAGGTCAGGTTACTCAGGGCCTTTTTGAGCCAAATTTTGATCATGTCCAGGGGTGGAGACCATTTCATCCCTCTGTGTGACCTGTACCACTGCTTCAGACCCGTAATTATGACTTCTTTTTTTTTTTTTTTGCCTTATGTTCAAAACTTATTCTTTTTGTTTCTTTTCCTTTGTCTGGGCACCTATGAGATGAGTTTGCCTCCATCTTCTATATCACCTTTATAGGTAGTTGAGAGCAGCTACTAGATCTCCCCCATGCTCCCCTCTTCCAGGCTGAACTAAACCAGATCCCTCAGCTACAATTTGTACATCATGTTCTCCAGATCTGTAGCCATCTTGGTGGCCCTTTTCTGGGTCCTCTCCAGTGTCAGCATACTAAGGCCCCATACCTGGAGACAGAGTTCCAAATGCTTCATGCATGCCAAGCAGGGGAATGCATCACTTCCTGAACCTGCTGGCTACTCTCTTGCTGATGCAGCCCAGTACATAGTTAGCCTTCACTGCTCCAAGGACACACTGCTGACTCATGTTCAGCTTGTCCTCCATCAGGGTTTGTCCTCCAACCAGCTCCACCAGTAAATCTGGAAAGTCTTGAGGAGTCCCTTAGGAGACTACATCCTTTTCCCTTCACTTTACAGACACTGTCAAACCAGAGAAAGAAGGAAGGGAATTTGCAGGTGCTTCCTTTGCAGTGTCCCAATCTTTGGAGTTGCTTTCTGTGTTTTGCCTGAAAGCCCAACTGATCTTCAGTGCATGCTGTGAAGCCTAAACCTCCTCCCAGATTCAGAAGGAAGGAAGACAACTGTACAGCTGGGGTAAGCAGTGAGTGGGACTAATCTAAGTTGGGACACGTAACTTGAGAGAAACATCCCTTCTCCTTGGGCTGAAGGGGTGAGTACTTGTTAGTTTTCATTCAGTTGATCTGTATCTGATACATACAGAAGATGCCTGAGGCACAATTGCAGGTGTTAATAAAGGATATATGAAAAAATGTATGTGCATAAGGCTCTTAAATCCTATCTTTTTATTGTACGTAAATTTGCTGTTGAAAAATACAATAGGGAAAAACTTCCTGAAGTTCACAATAAAAGTATTTCGTACTTTATACATGTAAGGAATGTGTGATGATAAAATGCATGGTAAATAGAAAGGTGATAGAGTGCTAAAACTGAAGCAGATTTCTGTTAATTTATGAAAACGGGGATGCAGTCTTCAACAGGCAGTTGCTGCAAATGTTTTGAGCACTATATCCAAGTATTTTTTAAGCAGAACAAATGTAACTGTGTACAGTGCAGTGGTTGCTGTGAGGTACTTGTAGTACACTTTCAGAATCAGTAGCTGCGGGCAAGTAATGTATTAGTTGTTGTGCTTGACCTTTCTGTATAATAAGATTTTGCATTCTGCCCTCTGTGCTTTTAAATGAGAGCTTCCTTGTCAGTTTGTCCTTGGTGAGACTTCAGCCACCACAGACATGTGGTGCATGGCAGTCAGCACGGCATCTGAACTTTTGCATTCTCAGTCAAAGTGGCTTGAGTGGAAGAATTGTACATGTTCTACTGCCTTCCTAACAGCCAGAATTACACCTGGAAACCTGATTCATGTACTGAACAGAGCCTGGTAGGAAAGTACAACTGTAAATAAAATCACACTGAGATTTATGATCTTCAGTCAGTCAGTGTAATTGGTGTAACCAGGGTCATTTAGTCCAGAGCCTAGTCTGGGTTTTACCCCAGTTTTCATTTAATCCAGAACCTAGTCTGGGTTTTACCACAGTTTTCATCTTGCCACTGTTTTTTAAAACAAATTGAGCATCTTCCCCCTCTCTTAGGTCTCAAATAGGAAGCAAATATATTTTAGGAATGTAGATCATGTTGTGGAAGATTGTTTTTACTGGAGTTAAGGAACATGGGCAGAATTTCTGAAAATGCTTTGTATTTGCTTTGGGTTTTCTGATGGGTTTCCTCTGTGTATGTGCAGTAAAGTGCTAAATGTTTGACTGCAGTAATGTTTTTTAAAGTTTGACAGCATTACAGAGCTGATGGTAGTTCAAACTGAAATGTGCAAACCTAGCGATCTAAAATTAGCGTCTTGCATTCCTATTTAGGTATCCAGTTGAGAACTGACACATTTACCTGCTGTTGAATTTAGTAGAATTCAGAAAATTATGTAGAAAGACAGTTTACCCTCGGCTACACTTGAAGTTAAACCGAGTTCAGCACCACTTGTAACTGCTTTATCAGCAGTGGTTAAATTTGCTGGAGTAGACAAAGCTTCTGAGTTTCCGGGTTTTGCTCAATAGGAAGCAAATTTATAAACTTTTTTCACGTTTGAGTGTTAGAACTAAATATATTTGTTTTTCTGTCTCCCAGATGTTTTTTGGAAGGCAGGAAAGATTTAGCAGTCTTAGCAAAAAAAAAAGCAAACAAAAACCCAACAAGATAATGATCATTTTGGAAACATTTCACAATCAGGACTTTGTGCTGTACAGAAATAAATTAAGCAGTGTTTTGGGGCCCAGCACATCCACTGTCCAGCTGTTGTAGATTTTATGATAAATTGCAGTTTGATAAATGTTTTTGGATAGAGAGGGACATAGTAAGATGCTGGCTGGGCTCTGCAGAATGAAGGTGATCAGAAAGGATGGACCGGATCCCTTTGCTGCTCTCTCTGTTCTGACAGGAGAACAGGAGCCAGTGGTGCCTCTCTCACCTTCACTAGTATCTCATATTTACATTAATGGCACTGTGCCCAAAAGTGCCAAGTGGCGAAGTAGTGCATCCATGGTGGCCCTGCCAGCATCCAGGGGCAAAATGAAGAGTGCGGAGGGATGACTCCATTCTCTGTGTTTGGGGTCAGCCCTAGGATATGTGTCCATACAGAACAGGTGGGCTGAGCTGTGGCTGCATGGACTTGGTTTGAGGCATCATTTTCCTTCTGTTTGATTCCACTTGTCTGGGAGGAATCAGTTTTTGCCTTCACTATACTTCCACTGAGAAAACTTCTTTACTGCTTGCTTTCTTGCCATTTCCATTTGCTCTATGGTGCCTTGAGCTAATCAGTGATAAATCCCCCTTTTTTGGGCTTTTGAGCGAAGGTTTTCTCATACTGTCCGTGTTTTGCTTGTGGCTGTGGCATTATAGGTCTATGTGGACTGAACCCTGGGCTGAGGTCTTGCCTTTCTTTATTTTCCAGCTCTTACTACTTAAACAGCCAGAATGCTCTCTTCTAACATCATTTCTCTTCACAGTGGCTTTCTCTGAGGTTCTGCTGTTGTTTTTCTTTGAAGTCCTGAATTAAATAGCGTTGTGCCTCAGAAAGTATGAGCTGTTCTTATACCTTTAGCCAGGTGTATTTATCTGGAATTAAAATAAAACCAGGCATTTGTTCAAGATAAGTTTCTGTGTTTATCAAATCAACTTTCTTGTTGCCATTGCTAAGATGATCTGAGACTTCTGCCTTCTGAGTGGGATCCGACTAATAGGATTGCTTATATCAAAGCATGTTGTCTTATCCAACAGTGAGCATTTGAAAGCAAATAGAAACGTTAAAAAAGAAGTCTTGAGAAACAACTATTAAGGCTTCTGCTTTGTAGAGACGTGATTGATGTTAATAATTAAAATAATTTGTCCGTTTTGATAATGAGACTCTTTAATCCCAAATCCCGTACTTCTTTGAAATGGCAGTCAGCAGGATCCTTTCCACATAATGTGCTTTGGGAATTCAGCCCTCCACAGGTAATAAATTATTAGGGTAGCTCTGCAGATCTGTATTACAAAATGCGGTTTTCACCAAAAAAAAACAACCCCAAAAACTCAGACATTTAATTCTTCTTATGAAAAGGAAAAAATTTATATACATTATCTGGGAAGGAATTTCATCTGTTTGCATGGAAGATGTATTAATCCCCACAGTGTAACTGAAAGTAAATTAAGGAGGTGTACAAAGATTTCTGCCCTTTACATTGCCATTGCCACTGCCATCACATGAAAAGTTGTGGCACTGTCCCCCAGGGAGACCAAGTGGCCAGAGGTTTCTTGAGACAACAGCAGTTGCACATAGAATCATTGAATAGTTAGGGTTGGAAAGGACCTTGAGATTATCAAGTTCCAACCCCCCTGCCAGGGGCAGGGACACCTCCACTAAACCGTACCACCCAAGGCTATGTCCAACCTGGTCTTGAACACTGCCAGGGATGGAGTATTCACAACTTCCCTGGGCAGCCCATTCCAGTGCCTCACCACCCTTACAGTAAAGAATTTCTTCCTTATAGCCAATCTAAATTTCCCCTGTTTAAATTTGAACCCGTTACCCTTGTCCTGTCACTACAGTCCCTAATGAAGAGTCCCTCCCCAGCATCCCTATAGCCCCCTTTCAGATACTGGAAGGCTGCTATGAGGTCTCCACGCAGCCTTCTCTTCTCCAGGCTGAACAGCCCCAACTTTCTCAGCCTATTTACACAGGAGGTGCTCCAGTCCCCTGATCATCCTCGTGGCCCTCCTCTGCACTTGTTCCAGCAGTTCCATGTCCTTTTTATGTTGAGGACACCAGAACTGCACACAATACTCTGAGTGAGGTCTCACGAGAGCAGAGTAGAGGGGCAGGATCACCTCCCTCAACCTGCTGGCCACACTCCTTTTGATGCAGCCCAGGATATGGTTGGCTTTCTGGGCTGCAAGCACACACTGCCGGCTCATGTTCATTTTCTCATTGAACAACACCCCCCCGTCCTTCTCCTTGGGCTGCTCTCAATCTCTTCCCTGCCCAACCTGTAGCTGTGCCTGGGATTGTTCCCACCCAGGTGTAGGACCTTGATCTTGGCATGGTTAAACTTCATCAGGTTGGCATCAGCCCACCTCTCAAGCATGTCAAGGTCTCTCTGGTTGGCTTTCCTTCCCTCCAACGTATCAACCGAACCACACAGCTTGGTGTTATCGGCAAACTTGCTGAGGGTGCACTCAATCCCACTGTCCATGTCACTGACAAAGATGTTGAACAAGACTGGTCCCAACAGCGATCCGTGAGGGACACCACTCGTTCCTGGTCTCCAGCTGGACATTGAGCCATTGAGCGCAACTCTTTGCGTGCAGCCATCCAGCCAGTTCTTTATCCACTGAGTGGTCCACCTATCAAATAGATGCCTCTCTAACTTGGAGACAAGGATGTCATGCGGGACAGTGTCGAATGCTTTGCACAGGTCTAGTTAGATGACATCAACTACTCTACCCCTATCCATCAGTTCTGTAGCCCCCATCATAGAAGGCCACCAGATTGGTCAGGCAGGATTTCACCTTAGTGAAGCCATGCTGGCTGTCACCAATTGCCTTGTTGTTTTTCATGTGCCTCAGCATGCCTTCCAGGAGAATCTGCTCCAAGATTTTGTCAGGCACAGAAGTGAGGCTGACTGGTCTGTAGTTTCCTGGGTCATCCATTTTCCCCTTCTTGAAAACAGGGGTTATATTTCCTTTTTTCAAGTTGTTGAGAACTTCACCTGACCGCCATGATTTTTCAAATATGATGGACAGTGGCTTAGCAACTTCATTTGCCAGCTCCTTCAGGACCTGCGGATGGATTTCATCAGGTCCCATGGACTTGTACACGTCCAGGTTCCTAAGATGGTCCACGTTGTCTCTAGCCTGCCTTATATTTGCAATGTACCTATAGAATCCCTTCCTGTTATCCTTAACGTTCCTAGCCAAGTTTAATTCTAAGTGGGCCTTAGCTTTCCTAACCTGGTCCCTAGCTTCCCAGACAACATCCCTGTATTCTTCCCAGGCTGCCTGTCCTTGCTTCCACCTTTTATAAGCCTCTTTTTTCCTTTGAATTTTCCTCAGCAGCTCCTTATCCATCCAAGGAGGTCTCCTGGCCTTCCTGCAGCACTTCCTTTTAGTAGCGATGTATCACTCCTGAGCTTGCAGCAGGTGATCCTTGAATATCAACCAAGAGTCTTGGGCCCCCCTGCCCTCTAGGGCTATATCCCATGGAATCTTACTGAGCAGGTTCCTGAAGAGGCCAAAGTCTGCTCTCTTGAAGTCCAGGGCAGTGAGCTTGCTGCATGCTCTTCTCACTGTCTTGAGGATCTCAAATTTGATCACCTCATGATCGCTGCAACCAAGGCTGCCCTGGAGCGTCACATTTCCAACCAGCCCTTCCCTGTTGGTGAGGGCGAGGTCAAGCATGGCACCTCTCCTTGTCAGCTCCTCAGTTACTTGCAGAAGGAAGTTGTCTTCCACACAATCGAGGAACTTCCTGGATTGCTTGTGCCGGGCCGTACCGTTCCTCCAAGAGATATTAGGGTGGTTGAAGTCCCCCATGAGAACAAGGGCCTGCAAGCGTGAGGCTGTTCCTATCTGTCTATAGAGCGCTTCATCCAAAGAGTCCTCTTGGTCAGGCGATCTGTAACAGATCCCCACAATAATGTCTCCCATCACTGTTCTCCCTTTAACCCTGACCCACAAGCTCTCTGTTGACTGCTCAACCACCCCCAGACAGAGTTCCATACTCTCCAGCCTATCCCTAACATAAATAGCAACTCCCCCTCCCTGCCTGTCAGGCCTGTCTTTTCTGAAGAGTCTGTAACCTTCCAGTCCAACACTCCAGTCATAAGAGCCATCCCACCATGTTTTTGTGATGCCTATTATATCATACCCCCATAGACGTGCACACATCTCTAATTCCCCTTTTTTGTTCCCCATGCTATGGGCATTTGTATAGAGGCATCTGAGCCGAGATCCAAATGAAGCCGTCTCATTGGCTGGAGCAGCTGGAATATCTCTACATTGCTCCGAGCATTTATTATAGGTGCTGGGAACTGACTGGGTGTGTTGGGATGGAATGATGCCCCCCTCCCCCAACACATCTAGTTTAAAGCATCCTTGACCAGTCTGGCAAGCCTCCTACCAAAACTGATCTTACCCTTCTTTTTCAGAGCAGCTCCACCAGTCATAGCTGTTTCCTATGCCATGTTTCTCATCCACAGGCCCTACTGTGAGATATAACACAGTGAGATAAAACACTCTGGTGCTGAAAATGGTTCGTTAGCCAAAGGAAAAACAGTGCAACCCCTTTGCTCTCCCTGCTGTGTTGACGTCCTCCAGTTGCTGTAAGTAGCAATTAAGGATTTATATAAATGCTTCTAACATGGATTAACTTTTCCATTTTTTTCATTTTGTTCAGCAAAGAAAGTTGCACTTTTAAGCCAGTTATGCATCATGGTACTGCCAGGAGCTACAGCAAATTCCAGGGCTAGGGTCTCATGCTGGTACCTGATTTTTCAGTCCTATTGCTTCAGGTCATGGAGAGAGACGCTGCCACTTCTCATTCCTTGGGAAAATCAGTGGAAAACCTTGCTTTGGTACCTTCACTTTTGGCTGTGCTTTTGGGAGTGATGCATGTGGCTGTGATTTCCATCAAGCAGGGAATTGTGATGCTTCCCAGGGATCTCTCAGGGGTGTTGTATAAGGAAATTACTGCAGCCTTCACCCCAAAATCCCTGGGAAGAGAGTAAAGAGAGCAAGCACACAAGACCTAGAGGATGAGGCTGTACTCTGATTTGGGTGCTTTCTGGTCAATTCTGGTGATGGGCAGGACTTGGGTTGAATCCTCATCAGTCCTCCTGCAGCTACATTCCTACCTTGTCCATCAGAGGCTTGGTTTTCATAAGCTCAGGAGCTTGGTGAGAGGCCATGTGGGCAAATGGCCGTACCTGGCACATTTGACGTGTGCAATGTCCTTCATGTGACATAGCAACTGAAAGTAAAGGGGAAATACTGTCCCAAGGAAAAAAGTGAAAAAGAAATGTCTCCTCATAGGCCTAGTGAAAGCAAGAACCAGGATCCTTGACTGAACTTCTTATCTCCCTGTTATTTAGGAAAGTAAACTGTTAATTGGAGTAGAAGCAGCAGCTTTTCTGTGTCACCTGACTTGCCATTTAAAAAGCTTTACATGGCATCATGAAGTGTATTTGATCTTGAAATATTGTTTGGAACTTTAAAACTAAAAAGTTTGATTAAGAAAATTTTTAAGCTAAATATGGCAAACGTTTAAAATCTGGGTTGTTTATAATAATTTTGATAAAATAAGTTTGATTAATAAATAAATTCATTAATAATTTGGCTAAACTAAAACCTTTGTTGGTTTTGAATAAAAATAAAATAACTGAAAAAAATTTTTGGTATATTAAAACATTAGCTATTTTATATCCAGTTTTTATAACTATATTTATACAGATATAAAATAGGTAATAATGAAATAATAGAAATTATAAAAACTACAAATAGAAATATATATAATACATATATTATATATATAAATATATATAGAAATATAGAAATAATGAAATTTATTGACTGTAAAGGTGTTAAAACCACTAAACCTCTAAGATTCTGGAAATGCTACTGAATCAAACTGTACAAAAGGCGCTAATGTTTTCGGATTTTGTTCAATTTTACAAATAAGAAATACCTTCCTACCATTTTCCAGTGTGTAAAAATTTAGCATTTTCTCCACCATTTCTTCTCTCTGCCTATGTTTTAATTGCTCATCAGGCAGAAAGTTGTCTATCTGAAGTACTGTTCTTTTCATGCCATACAGCAATGTTTCCATAGAATCTGCCAAAGATGAGATTATGCTGTAATTTCCCCAAACAGCTGGGTCTGCTTCGTTATGAATAGAAGCCACTGGGGAGTGTGTCCAAATCTTAGTTCTCAGCCTTCCAAATCACATTAACAAAATTATCACATGCCTGGCTGAGCGCTTCTCCACCAGTCTTAATTAATTCCAATTGTATGTGACACACTCCAAGAGGTTTATTGGCTTCTTTTACTGCCCTAGTATCGGCTTTCAACTTCCATTGCTGTTAGAGATAGCTTGGGCTTCTCAAGAAAATATTCCCCCCTCCTTCCCTTCCAGCTCTGTAAGAGTTTCAGCAGTGGGGCTCAGTTCTTGGCAGCATGTAGCCCTGGCATTGGAAGCAGTGGTATCTTGTCTCCCAGAGAAGGCCTCAGCAAGGCTGTGTCAGGTTTGCCAGTTCTCTCCAGCGGCATTTTTCAGGACAACTGTGCATGTCAGGAAGCTGCTGTTCATGCCAGTTTTCTGTAGTAACTGTAAAAACTGCATCTGTTTCCCACCTCATACAAGTATATTCCTTGTACGTGCTCATCCATCTCCCTCCATCACTTCGTTTGTCAGACCAGGAGTGTCTTTCATGTGGAGCGAGATTTCTTTCTTGGGGTCTGTTTTTGCAGGAGTTTATCTGTGAGTGCTGTAATGCAGTCAGAGATGCTCGTCCTGTTCATGTCTGTGCTGCTAGTGTGGAGGGCAGCAGATCTGGAGCCTGTGCTCAGCCGTTGTCCTGGATGCTGCTGGGATTTGTGAAATTGGAGCTCATGACCAGGGTAGCCTCCAAGGGAAATGACTGGAGGTTTCTCGCTTTATGTTTTCAGCTGAGTTGTGATCAAGCAGCCGTAGCTACCTTCTGGGAGAATAAACACCCCATCACACACCATGACTCCTTTCTGAGTCATGACTAAGTGGTCTGCAAGTACCCACAGAGAGCTGAATGTCTGTGTGGTCCTCACCCCGCTGGAACGAGAGCATTTACTTCTGTACTGGAAGAACAATCAGCCAAAGCTGTGCACAATGTTATCAGTACGACCAGATATTTTTAGAATATCTTGCTATAAATATTCTGGTTTTAGACTTTCAGTACCAGGATGGGTAAGCAGCTGTGACAGCCTGCATTCGGAAATGTTTATACAGGAGCCAAACTTCTCAACACATTTCAGATTATTTCCAGTTTCATTTTTCCATGTGCTTTGATAATTCCTTTGCATTTCTCGTAATTATTACTGTTCTATTTTTGTGGCAAATTGAAAGCAAATGGGTCAGCCAATAACATGGTAATGCTTTACCATTCTTCTTTTATTCGGTGCCTACTGAAGATAACAGTATTTTACACTGCTTGTTTAACCAAGAAAAGCTGCTGTTACTATTTAGAAGCAGGCTGCTGCTTTCTTTTCCCAGTCAGCTACATTTCACAAACTTGAGCTCTGCTGATACAGTCTATGCTGTATGCCTTGCAGCAGAAATCATTCAGCTCAGCTTCACCTTCTCCATGGTGTTTCCAGGTTGGTATCTGCTGGCCAAATGTATCTTAGAATGGACCAGAGTGTAGTGGAGGAGCTGCAATAGCAGATGGGAAGAAACTCTTGTAGACTGCTTTCCTAGATCATCAGTAAATGGGTTCAGGTTAAGAAGAGAGGCTCTTAGGAGACAGACGTAGGAAGAAACTGATACTGCTAAAGTTAAAAGTATTTAGTCAGTTTCTGGCTCCTTTAACTTTTCTTCTCCCTGTGGGATCATAGCTAACCCCAGCCTGGTAGATGCAGTTTTATTCTACTGTCTAGGATGTTCATGTCACTTTATAATGTTTTTCCACAAATACAGTTATTGCATCCTGCCAAGATGCTGGGACATGGAGAGCTATAACCTCATGTTCCACTCTCAGCAAGTCAGAGGGAGCACTTTTACACTACAAAGTATCAATAAATGTTTACACATATCAAGGTAACTTGGTACATATACCAAGTTCAATCATTAAGTCTTGCAGTCATATTTCTTCTGCAGGGTCTCCAGTGAGATGTTGCTAAGCGATGAGGTGCTGCAATTGCTGGGATCAAGTCTTCTCTTATCCCCAGCTCCTGCACTGAAGAGGGCATCTTGAGAGTTAGGGATGTTCACATCTCTCTCATCTCAGAGTATTCCTGCACAACAGGGAGTGACTTTAGATGTGTGTATGTCAGCCAACATCAGTCAAGTGGGGTGAGTAATAAAAAAATAGAGAAGAGCCAGCAGAACCCAAGCACAGATGAGTCTTTTCATCTCACTGACTCCAAAGAGCATAGTGAAGTTGAGCCTGGACAGTGCCACATAAAATAAACTATCCTGAAGAAAATCCAAGCCAAAGCTTCTTAAATAAAAGCTATTTAAATAGAAGACTGATCAAATCTTCTGAGGTCCCAAATGTAACACAAAGACATGCATCTTACTCCCAAATGTGCCTATTACAGTATGTCTTTGTCATATTGATCGAACCAAAACCAGAAGCTTGTATTCCTTAACAGGGAAAAGTGGGTTAGTAAAGTATTAATTGACAGACATGTTTGATTTTATTTTTATACTAATTTAGCAGGAGTCCTGTGCTGTCAGTTTGTTTTATGGCAGAATGGAGTCTTGTATTATTTTCAAACATGGAATCATTAATATGTGTGCTTATTGTAACAACAACTGTAAAACAGATTACAGAGTTAAACAGGCAATGTTCTGTGGAAAAAGGAAATATTTTTTTGTAATTGTATGGATGCTATATGTAAGGATGTAACCAGTTGTTCAAGTCCATGACATCCTTAATCTGAGACTGGATGTCACCAGAAGAGATGAATTTGGAAGGTCAGGTGCATAGGATCCATCCTGAAAGGCGTTAGCACAAGGTGATTCACCTTTCCAAAGCGACCAACCCTTCTCACTGACTCTGGAGAAAGCACAGGAGCAATGCTAACTCTGAGAATAATCTCTACCTAGATAGTATTTTATTGTGATAAACACACACACATTTGAAGTCTATGTCTCTGCCCAGCATTGGCTGCTTTAAGAGGATAATCTCAACTGGCAGTGTACTGAGGTTGTGCAGTGCTCTGTACTTGAAAGTGGACAGATCTTTCCTGGCTCTCATGTTGATCAGCTTGTATCAGCAACATTAAACCAGATTATTTGATCTGGTCACTGAAGCATACAGGCATGGTCTGTCACAACATAGTGTGTGTGAAGATGCTTTCAAAGGATACAGGTATTTCCACAATGTTTTGCTTTATTTTCAAAACTGTCTTCATTTGCATTACTACTAATAATATTAGGGGCAGTGTAAAGAAGAGAAACCAACAATCTCTTAGCATCATGTTCATAAACTTAAATGCCTTAACTTTGTTCTAGACCCAGGTGAGAAATTTAGAGGAGAAAATAAGTGGCAAATTAGTTTATTGTTCTACTTGTACATTTGAAATGCATCAGACTGATATGGTACTTATGGTTTAATGTGCATGATCATCATCATTTATCAGTTTATTTATATATACTGCCATAGCACTCGGAGGTTCAGCGAAAAGTAGAATTCACCTCTCAGGCTGAATATGTAAAAATTCATATTGTAATTTATTTTTTTTTGGGGGGTGGGGGAGAGAAGGAAAAGAAACAATAAGAAATGAACCAGAAACCTCTATAATGCATATATTTAATAAGTATTCAATTCTTTTTTTCTCTGGCAATAAGGACAGAACATAGAAATAGTTAAAAGGTCTTGTTTTATAATGCTTTGCAAACTCTATCTATAATAGCACAATTCTGTGCTGTTGAAGTGAAATTCTAAATACATTTTTCTGTTTCATAAATTAATTTAATTAGTTATTGTTTGCTGAAGAGCTGAAAACTATGCCAGGAGCCTATATCCAGACTCAACAAACATGTTTGTGTGCCATATAAAGAAACTGGATTGAGCTCAGAGCCAGATGTGAGCAGAGCTGAACTGAATGCAAAGGATAGGAGGACCTGCTCATAGGGGGTGTCAGAAACATAGGCCCAGACTTGCACCCAGATGCTGCAGACTGAGCAGTGGACTCAATCAGGACTTAAAATTAGTGCCCCTATGAGCCTCTGGTTAGAGACCTAGCACACTTGGGAGCATTCAGGTGTCTTGAATTCCACCTCCTGGGAACTATGAAGCATGTTCCAACTTCCAGTTTCCATATTTCTTTATGACGAAGGGTACAAGAAATATCTCGGAGAGTGAATTTAGGCATGGCATAGATGGAAAATTCCCCTTCATCTTATTGGAAGTAAGAGAGGACAAAATCTGGGCTTTCAAAGCCTCAGGTGGCAAAGAGCCAAAACGAGCTGCACTGTACTGGGTCTAGTGTGTAATCCTCTATATTTGAACATGTGCAACTGTCTCAGAAAAATACAGTTTTCCTTTGCAGGCCTCCAGCCATAGTTTTTGTTTTCTTGGCATCTATAGGTCTGGCAAAGAAATGTCAAAGGTGATGGGGTGTCAGCACAAGTATGGCAGTGATTTGTACAAGGCAAGGAGAGAATCCTTTAAACATCCCCTAATAGAGCTTGAATTTTATTGCTTATGACTTGTCTATACAGTGATACTTCAGTTACACCACTCTTGTAATAGACCCTCAATGTTGCGTCCCATCTTACGCTAGCTGCTTATGCCTGTTCCCAATTGTAAATCTATGTGGCTTAAAAGCATCAACTACTCTTCTAAGGAGCAGCCAGTTACCAGTTTTAACTGTGTGACTTCTGAAGTAAGAGATCTGTGCTGCACTAAGAATTTTTGCTGGGAGCAAAGCTGTGATTGAAACAGCATCTTAAGTATTTGAAAATGCTCTGTCCTGGGGATGTACTTGGGGCTTCTGTTGATTCTAACTGTTTTAGCTAGCATGATTCCTGACATCAGTGTAACATTGCCTGGATTGTTTTTTTTTTTTCTCATAGGTTGGCTGGATTAACTGGCTCTCATTCAGAGGGAACTTGACAGATCTATTTCGCTTTCGTTGAACTTCTCTACCGCACATCACAGGTCCTGAGGCTGCATCAAAGGCAACTGAGCAGCACAAAAATGTGACTCTGACAAGAGACTCCAAGCTTTCTGCCAAGGAGTTTTCTACTGATCAGTTTATAATTTAAATGTATAACCGAAGCATGTGTAACAGTTAACCTGATAGGGAAAAAACCCCTTTTCTCATTAATCAGGACTGCTAAAGAAGCAGTCACCTGAAGCTTCAAAATGAGTGCTCCGTTAATCCCAAACAAGACATGTTATGCTCAGCTTCAGGACAACCGCAGCGAAATGAAAAATAATAATGAAAGCGTAGTGAGTGTGGGGGACACCAATGCCAATCAAATTGTGACAAAACTTAGAACCCCTGAAAGAGCTGTTACAAAACGTGATTTGGTGGATGAGAGTGGGAATATACACTCTGGAGGATCAGAGAAAGTTACTCATCTGAATATAGAGCAAAATAAACTTCTGACCTTCAAAGACTCTCGGACCTCCCACACTGCTGTACAGGAAAGTAAGCTGCCCTCCACCACCAGCAAGGAAATGGGGAAAGACTTTAGGACCAGAGAAGCTAAGGACATAGCAAGGCATACCAGGATTAGCCGAGGACAAAGTCTGTCCAATTTAAAAAGTAACACAAATGATGCCAACCTAGAAGTTATTTCCAAAGGTGATGTTGACTTCACTCAGAACTTTTCTAAGGGTAAAATGTCTAGGACTGTGGAGGTGGAGAGAATAAAAAGGCTTTCTTTAGGAAGACCAAGCAAATTCTCTCCTCAGTCTGAAGCATTTGCAAAAGACTGTGCTGGTCGCGTGTCGAGTAAACGCCTGCTTTCTGCATCACTGGACTCCATTGACACGTCGCACCATTTGATAGGAAATACAGAGAAAACACAAAAAACATCCACAGATCATTTTCTTGGGATGGTGTTTCATCCACTTGACAATACCTCAGAGGAAAATATTGTATTTTATTCCAAACCATCTACCTCAGGGAACAAGAGACTAAGTAAACCAGAAAATGTACCAAATGTTAATGTTGACAGCACACTGCATACTTCTCATTCTCAACATTCAGCTGTGAAGCCCAATGAAATTGCTAGTAAATCAGAAGCACAATTAGATCAGGGTGATAAAAGTAAAAAAATGGAGCTTAAGAATGCACCATCTCTGCAATATAAAAATGCATGTCAACAAAAGATTGAGAGAATTACGCTGGTAGAGTTCCTGGAATGCCAAAAAGATGAAAATACATCAGTGGAGGAAGAGAAACGCTCTGGGTCTTATGCTTCAAAACTTCAAGCATCCCATTTTCAAGAGACCTGTAATAAAGTAGAGGATCCATTGTCAAGTCCCGATGACAAGTTGTTAAGTGATGTCAACGTTGGTGGGGAAGAGAGAAGAAGCAATGATGGTGACAACAGGGCAACTAGTCAGGATGGTGAGGAAAATCCCGACAAAGAAGTGGAAACTATATTCTCACTCACTTGCAGTAGTAAATCCAGCAGCAAAGTGACACCTAGAAAAAATGAAAATTTACATGAAGTTGATGCAGGTTGCACTGAAACAGTTGATGAACAAATATCTCTTACACAAAACACTAATCTACCTGACAGCAAACCCTTGAAAGTTGATGAGAACAAACTGACACTAGTCAAAGAAAGCACAGAGGATGTTGCTCTGCCTGCTTCTGATCTCTCATTTCAGTGCAGAGCACGCAGTGCAGAGACAGCATCACACCAACAACCTGACAACCACGACAGCGACGTGGAAAACTTGAACTTTCCAGTTCCAAGTAAAAAGACAGCTAATACACAGAAACATCCTCCAGAGGAAGCACCAGAGAGCTGTAATGTTTCAGGAAAGGATGATGCCTTTTTATGTGTCCCAACTCCTGTGCACCGAGTGGCATCAAACAGCAATTTGAAGGACCTTTATGCACTTCATGTTGACAAACTGTCACCCTCCTCAGTCCTACCTCCCATTGACAGTACCCAGTTGTTAAGCATATCCCCTAAAGTGCCTATCAAGACTGCTTGCAGCAGCGCCATCCCAAAACCTATCCTGGTCCACTCGAAGGGCTCCCTTGCAGATAAGACAGATGTGGACAGTGACTGCAGTGAAAAGCTGGAAGAAAGCATTGAGATAAAACCTGCCATACCCAGGCCCAAACCTGTGAGACCTAAAATCATCACATACATTAGGAGAAACCCTCATTCAATAGAGCAGCTTGACCCTTTGTTTGCACCAGCAGGGCTGCCCTTCGGTAGCCCTGCATGTGGCATGCCCATGTCTACAGAACAGAAGGTATCCAATGGAGGGGAGGCAAAGTCTGCCAGCATCCTGTATGATAAATTTAAACCTGACCTTCAGAAGCCAAGACTCTTCAGTTCTGGATTGGTGGTGTCAGGAATTAGGCCCCCAGGCCATCACTTTGGTCCGATGAGTGAGAAGTTTCTGCAGGAGGTAAGGAGGCACCTTTGAGAGCCTCTTCTGTGTGCCAGGTGGTGGTAATTTGCTTACTTGTTGCTGCCAGAAATTAGTTCTCGTATCTCAAATAAGAAAGAAATTCTAAATCAAGGCGATGTGTGATCATTAGAAATAAACTTCCTCAGCCATTTCTGGCGCTGATGCTGTTGCAATGTCTAATCTGTGACTGGAAGGTGTCACTGTGCTCCCCCAGTGTTTTCCAGCAAACTGTTCACCTGCTAGTAGTACAAATAAGGATGTTTAGAAAAAAAAAGACATGCTGTTTGAATTTATGCATAAATGGATTCTTCCCTTCCTCCCCTCATAGAATAGCTTTGAGAAATTAATGTAATTTGCCCACAGAGACTTTTCCTCCTTAATGGGAAAGTTGGCAGGTGTTTGCAGACAGAGCACCAGAGGTAGAAACTAATTCCCTCCTGTATTGAAACCCAGGGACTATCAGAGCTCTGATTAGATTATATAGTTCATACAGGAAAAGATTTGAAAAGTCTTAGAAAAAGAATTACTATGTTTTTTTGCTGCGTGTCTCGTGGTGTTATTGAGGGTATTTTAATGCCTGCCTCATTCTACATACAGTATTTATCCAAGAAACAGCATTGAAATAACAAATTTAGTGACTGTCAACAATCGAAAGTTGGCAAACACCCAAATTGGGATATCATGTGTGTGTAGATTGGCCCTTATGTTAACAGGAAACCTATTGAAATAGTCATGGACTATAGTTTTTCTCACAGCAACATCTCACTGCAAACACAGAAAGGACAGTGCTCTCTGTCCTTTGCCCTCTAACTTCAGTTTCCAGCTGTACCCCTGATATTTTGTGTCTAGAGTTAGCATTATGCAAGTCAGTGTGAGCTTGTCTATGCCAGCCATTAGTAGTATATCTTTACAGTTGCCTTGTAAGTTGAGGGAAAATTAATAGGTTATTACTCTTTAATGTATGGCAATGGAAATTAAAGTCAAAATGACACAGAATGTGCAGCTGTTTCACCATGTTTGAAATGATCCTCTAAAGACCATAGGTATCTATGGCTCATACAGTTGGGGTTCAGATAATCCAAAGGAGACAGGTTGTGACAAGTCTGCAGCATGATTTACTCTAGGCTAAGGTTAGAATGAGGGCACTTATAGGCTGGAGAAAATCCAAAATATTTTCATAGAATTGTGGAATCACAGTATAGTTTGGGTTGGAAAGGAACTTAAGATCATATAGTTCCAGCCCCTCTGCCACGGGCAGGAATACCTTACACTAAACCATGTCACCTAAGGCTCTGTCCAGCCTGGCCTTGAACACTGCCAGGGATGGAGCATTTATCACTTCTCTAGGCAACCTGTTCTAGGGCCTCACCACCCTCAAAGTATATGTATCTGTATATCTACCCTGAACTTTCACTGTTTAATTTTGAGCCCATTACACCTTGTCCTGTCTCTACAGTCACTGATGAAGAGTCCCTCTCCTGCATCCTCGTAGGCCCCCTTCAAATACTGGAAGGCTGCTATGAGGTCTCCACGTAGCCTTCTCTTCTCCAGGCTGAACAGCCCCGACTTTCTCAGCCTATCTTATACAGGAGGTGCTCCAGTCCCCTGATCATCCTCATGGCCCTCCTCTGCACTTGTTCCAACAGTTCTATGTCCTTCTTATGCTGAGGACACCAGAACTGTACACAGTGTTTCAAGTGAGGTCTCATGAGAGCAGCGTAGAGGGGCAGGATCACCTCCCTTGACCTGCTGGTCATGCTCCTCTTGATGCAGCCCAGGATATGGTTGGCTTTCTGGGCTACAAGCACACACTGCAGATGGCTCATGCTCATTTTGTCATCAAACAACACCCCTAAATCCTTCTGAATATCTTCTCTGCCCAGCCTGTAGCTGTGCCTGGGACTGCTCTGATCCAGGTGTAGGACCTCGATCTTGGCATGGTTAAACTTCATCAGGTTGGCATCAGCCCACCTCACAAGCATGTCAAGGTCCCTCTGGATGGCATTCCTTCCCTCCAGCGTATCAACCGAACCACACAGTTTGGTATCATCAGCAAACTTGCTGAGAGAGCACTCAATCCCACTGTCCATGTCACTGACAAAGATGTTGAACAGGATAGGTCCCAACAGCGATCCCTGAGGGACACCACTCGTTACTTGTCTCCAGCTGGACATTGAGCCGTTGAGCACAACTCTTTGCATGCTGCCGTCCAGCCAGTTCTTTATCCTCTGGGTAGTCCATCCATCAAATTTGATATCTGTCCAGTTTATAGACAAGGGCGTCGTGTGGGACAGTATCAAATGTTTTGCACAGGTCTAGTTAGATGATATCAACTACTTTACCCCTATCCATCAGTTCCGTAGCCCCATCATAGAAGGCCACCAGATTGGTCAGGCAGGATTTCCCCTTAGTGAAGCCATGTTGGCTGTCACCAACCACCTTGCTGTTTTTCATGTGCCTCAGCATGCCTTCCAGGAGAATCTGCTCAATGATCCTGCTTTTTCTGCCACTCCTCTAAGAAATACGGCTGTGAGTGGGTATTTCAACAAGGGTAGGTTTGAAACCAAGCAAGCTACTACTTCAGAGAAGCTGTATTGCCTGAAGGAAAGGCTGGGATGGAAAACTCAACTCAATCAAACTGCAGTTTGTGTTATGAGTTTGCGTTAGCCCAGGAGTCAGGAGCTGATAGCGTAAGGTGATATTTTCTCCTTTGGGCTGCTACCCTAAAAACAATTGCCTTACCCTCCTGCGAGTTAGAAAAATGCAAAGGGAACTTATATGGCTCCAGTATGGATCAAAAGAAAGGAAAAAGATTGATCTATGGAAGTGATCAGATGCTTAGAAGGGCAGCTGTGGACAGTTCAGGTTCATGACAGGTGACGGATGTGTAATTAAAAAGAAACCAATTAGGATGTATTGAGACAGATCAAAATTGCCCTTTTGAAGGAACAGAGTAGAATACTCAGAAGCTTTGGAATCAGAGAGATGCTGGGGAATGACAGCTACTGTCTTTATGAGAGAAAAAAATTGCCATATTTCACACATCCAGTTTGGTCTTTGGAGATCTTTGAGTACTATTTTATAGCTCTTTACATCGCTATGATAGGGAGTGTAAATAGCTGCTATCAATCAGACCCATAATCTCTAAACACCCTTCAGATAGCTAAATGACAGGAGCAGAGCCTAGGCTGCAGGGTGAGAGTTTACCGTTAGGGATATGGCTCATGCCTTGTCAGAGGGTAGTCATTGGCTCACTTTAGTCACTACTTTAGGGCCACTGCCAAGAGCCCTGGTTCTGGTGGGGGTCTATCAGGAGGTCTGCTGATCACCAGCTCTTCTGCCTGCTTCCCCAGTCCTGTGCCTGCCCCGTTCAACCACCTCCTGGAAAGCATGGATTAAAGCCTGTTGAAACAAAAGGCCTCTAGGGGAGAAGGGGGTAAGGGGAATTGTTTTATAGTCAAACCAGCACTTCCTCCCCAAATCTCCTTATCTGAACTGCCTGAACCAATGTTGCCTGAAGCAGGTACTTGAGGAGATAATTCTTGCTTGAGGCGCTAATGTTTGACAATGTTTAAACAAAGTAACATGAAGGAAAATGCTGGGTACCCTTGTGCACTGGCGGTGCTGCCAGCTCTGCTTGGGATTACCCAGCCTGTGGAAATTCCTGTATGCTCCAAGTATTTGCTGCAGACTTTCCAGTCTAACAAATTTATTAAATGGGGTAAGTGGTGAATGAACAGACAGTGACACACAATGAAACTCTGAGCTGAGCCTCTTTTTAGTTGACAGGGTGCAACAGATCTTTTCTTTAAATTTTCTCACAAAAAAATTTAGTACAGGATGCTAACAGGTCTCATATTGATCCATATCTTTCTAAAAAGACTTAAAATGGCTTTATAATCAACAACTGCATACAATTCTTTTGAGACCAGTTGAATTTTACGCTTCATAAATTCACTGTTAAATAGAGAAGAAAAAATAATGTCTTTGTAGGATGTTTATGTCCCCCAAAGAATGGGATTTTGTTTCTAAAAAAGCATCTATTTCTTGAGAGATATTTGAGTAAATTACAGTTGGACTTGATGATATTTCAACCTAAATGATTCTATTCTAAAACCTTCTTGGTTCTCTCAGCTTGAGAATACGTTTTATGCTTGTGATTGAGTGATTCTTTTTGTGTGCATGTTTGTTGACCTTCTGTGGTACTCCTAGCATACTGTCAATAAAGGCAAAAAATGAGGTGACTAAAGGTTTGGATAAGCTGACCCAGCTTGTCAAAAAGGCATGGTTTCTCTATTAAAGATTTTCCCTATTCCTTATACTGAAGTACTTGGCATTGTTGTGTTTACTGTCATTTAAATATGAAATGATAGGAAGTGTATAGGGGAATCTGGCTGAAATAATGAAAAAAATAGATAAACAGAAAAGATAACTTTAGAAGGGATAAAATAAATAAAAAGATAAGTAAATCTTATCCAGTAAAACAGTTTCATATCTAGAAGTTGAAAACAAAAAGCTAAGTATGTCCTGCAGTCCAAGCCTAGAGAATCATCTATACAGTAAAAAAAAAAATGCATCCTAACTTGTAGAAATATGTAGTAGAAGTACAATAAAAAAGGAAACAGGAATATCTAATGGCAGGGAATAGAACTGCAAGCAAAGGGAAAATATAGAGCAAAAATATAATGATCAGTGTTTGTTCAATCTGCCCTCTTAATGCCTGTGCAAAGGCCTCAAAGACTCTATATTTAGTAGTTTGAGACCAATCTTGTTTCTTTTAGCACATTGAAGATTTGCTAAATTAGGATTAAAGCTCTTGAAGCAACAAGGATCAAAGCTTTTATTGCCAATATTGAAGCACATATTCTAAATGCTTATAATTGCTAAATAGAAATTGATTTGGCATATGATATGCTTCATAACTTACAGCACAATTAATTAATTTTTAGTTACATTTCTTCCTAGATAGCCTATGGCACTTTTTGATTAACTTTAAAACAAATTTGTTTCAGATTTCCTTTTTCCTAAGTTGGTTTTTTTTTTTTTTTTTTTGGTTTTTTCCTGTGGCCTAAATCAGATGCACTGAAAAAAAAATCCATGGGTTCTGTCTGCATAATGATGATATTGCATATTATTAGACAATGATGAAGAAGCTGGGCTCTATCCAGAAAGGTAAACAGTTCTTTGCAAGTGAGAGAGATGAAAACTATTGACATTGCTCTGCACCCTTGTCCTGAATCATGAAGCAGAACAGTGAGGTGGACATCAGAGCCCAGCTTGAGTTTAGAAAGATGCAAGGCCTGAATCAGGGAACCATGTCATTCCCTGACTATAAATTCCCTGGTAACAGCCAGTTTGGCGGAGATATTTTCAGCTTGGTACTTAACTTCTCTCCTCACAGCATACACCCATTAGAATACTGTCTCTGATTTTAGCAAAGCAGCATCTATTTGTGATAAGCACTAAATATTTCACATCTGCAAATTTGCTTTTCTTCTCCAATTCAAATGGGCAGCTGGGTTTTATAGCTCTGATTTGGAATATTCAAATGTAAAACATGCCCACCTCCACAACCAGGTCTCTTTTCAGGAACTTTAGGGGCACAGATTACAACGAACATTTTGCATTAAGAGCATGTAGAGGGGACTTTTATCTCACACAAACAATTTGACAATACCATTTCTCTCATAAAATGAACTCAAAATGCCTTCAGCTTCTTTTTTAACTAAGTTAAAAGTGACTTCCCACAAAATTGTATCTCAGAGTGTTTTAAATAACTTCTAATAAAAATTTCACTTACATATGCTCTTGATGTACCTATCTCTAAAAATAATATCACCTTTCCGGACTTAAAAGTAACCTTATTTTCATTAATTTAAGATCTTCCATTTGTCTATTTTCTTTTGGGGAAGACATCAATTCTTTATTTGGGTTTAGTTCTGTACTGAGACTGGTGTGTGTGTGTGTATGTATTTTTGGAGAGTGATTCATATGGTAACACCATCACTTTTTGAAAGTGATGATCAGTCTGCAGTGTTCTGAAGCCCAGATTCACAAAGAGGGAGAATTAGCCTTTATAAGCAACTTAGAGCTCCATATTTTCTGGATTTATTGATTTCTGGCATAAATATCTGTGTTAATGATTTTTCTGTAGGTTGGGGAAAGGCCTGCAAAAGATGAATTTTGCCCTCCACCATATACTCACTATGAGGTCCCACCAAGTTTTTATCGATCTGCCATGATACTCAAGCCACAGTTAGGACTGGGTGCAGTGTCCAGGTTACCATCTGCAAAGAGCAGGATTCTCATTGCAAGTCAAAGATCCTCAGGTAGCTGTCTCCATCAGCAAGGAGAAATAACGAGTGCTCCCAGCCTCTATCATCCTGATGCTTCAGGTAAAGTATGAACTTTCTTTCCTTCCTTTAACTGTAGCCACCAATATGATACATTTTTTTCAGACAGAAATATCACAAAATAAGTGACATCTTGACCTGATACTACAAAGCTCCAACAGCACTCTTTGAGGTGCGTCTTTTTATCCTGCAGCAAGGCTGACTAGGGAGTCTGGGACTTGCAGAAAGGTTGCTTAACAGGTTATTGCCAAAGAAGAATCAATTTCAGTAATAATTCTCATTGTGCTCTTTTTTTATCTTCCTCCTCTTTGCAATGCCTGAAAAATCTTTGTTTTGCCTTGCAGAAGATAATGGGTCATTTTCTGCCATCATGAACACCCCGTCATTCCATCTGAATATGACATACCCCACCATGTTGTGCTCTGAAAGCCTGAGCAGTGTTCAGAATTACCAGCAGAGATCTTGATTCTCTGAAACCCTGGTATACACCTCTTTGGAGACAACATTTTCAATATCTTTTTCTTTCCAGTTACTCCTTAGCTCAGCATGACCCTGGGCAGAATTATGGGGGTGGAGGGGGAAAGCAAGAGAAGAATCGGGAGTGTATGGTGCCACAAGACAGAGATAATAATTATTTCTACAAGGCATTCCTTGTTAGCCTGAAAAAGCTTGGAGGTTTTAACAATGTACATTTAAACGACAGCAAGTTCAGAGGCAACTGAAAATCAGTCACTGTCAAAGTGAAACACAGCAGCTGTTTAATAGGCTACAAGTGTGCAGAGATTTTTTAAAAGAGTCATAAGGGATAACGTTAAGTAATGACTTGGGATTGTATGGTCCCTCCTCTTGCCCAGGACAGGATTCCTTATGATTGAAGTTTATTTAACCTGCTCATGAAAATCTATTTATAAAAATCTTCAATATGAGATCCTGCAGCCTTTGAAAACAGGCTGCTCCAACGCATTACCTGCTTTTGATTTAAAAGCTTTCCCTACTGTTCTGCTTAATCCCCATTGTTGCAATTTACTTCCTCTTCTATCTGGAGTGGACATGTGGCCTCCTCCCCTTTGTAGGTATTTGAAAACCATTACTCTTTTCCCCAGTGTCTATTTCTCCATACTAAGCATCAGAAGAAGTTTAGAGAAAATCAGAATGGAAATGGGCCAGAGCATCTTGACTTACCTGAGAGGACAGCATCAGTCAGTAATACAGGTTGCCAGGATTTGGGGTTTATTAGAAAATCAAGCTTCTCTGTAGCACAGTGTCTCTTGACACTATCCTTTGCTATTTAACTCTGCATCTGGAGTTTATCTACATTGATGCTGACCATGCTCAGCTGTATGTGACTTCTGAGACACTCCAAGATTGCACACTGGGTAGTAAACACTAATTGAGTTCGGTGAATTGAGTTCAGTCAGCACTGAACACTGGAATGCAGGTGCAGAGAGCAATTGGATCATATTTTTCATTGAAATGAAACTGCAAGAGGCTGCAAGTTCAGGATAAACCATTAGGTAGCCATTGTGTAAGAGGAGCCAGTCTGGGAGATAGGTATGAGAGGAATATACGAACAGGACCTATTATCAAATCCACTGTCTTTTCTCATCCTTGCAAATGAATGTTGGCTTGATTTTTATTTATTCATAATCCATCTGTCCATTCTTTATATCATCCTATATCACTGATGACTGCATATGTGACTTTTTTGTAGCCATTTTTAATCCAAATTGGAACTTATCTTTTATCAATTTACTGTCTTCTTATATTATATGACATTCTAAAATCTAAGCAATATCCGCCTATCAGTTCTATTTATTGCCAGTAATACTTCCTTTAAAAATGCCAGTGCATGAGAAGTATACATGAGGATTGCAGTAGCTGTCAGAGCAATTCCTATTCCACAAAAATTGATTTCCTGAAGTTTTTCCTATTGATCAAAAGTTGTGTTGTTTTGATCTTGTCACTGATTATTTCTTGGACCTTGTCTGCTTTGCAGGTAAAATTTAATTCACAGATCTCCATAACTTCCTTCTTACAACTGTTATTTTGTTTGTTTCTTTATTAATACATCACTGTTTCAATGATGCTATTAAAGATAACTCATGGTAGTCCAATAATCTGCCTGCCATCTCTTTCAGGATCCCAAAGTGTGTCTCATCTGGTCTTTGGGCTCTGACTGCTTTTATTGATTTTAAATTACCCAAGACTTGTTCTGGAGAGATTGCTAATGTCTCCAGTTTTTCATTGTCCACTCCAGGACACATAGTTTTCACTTCTGGCATCTTACCTTCCAATTCCCTTGTGAGACAAAGAATATGTTTAATTTCTCTGCAACATCTTATTCTGTTTCAAAGTACTTCTCGTTGCTCTTTGTCGATTTCTTTTATTATCTTTCATGCATTTCTGTTACCTTATATTAGACTCTTTACATTCTTTTAATTTTGGAATTTTATTTCCAATCATCCATTCAAGATCAGCTTATAAACTTTTCCTTGTCCAAAGCCTTTTTCCTCGTATGTCTTAAATGACTTAATCTTTCTCTTAGCAACATATAACTTCATAGATCAGCCAATCAGTCTTTTCATCTTTAATAATTCCATCTAAGTAGAATAAATTGCTCATGAGACTAGAGTGGCAGCAGACAGGAGAAGACTGGTATAGGAGTTGAAGGGCAGCAGAGAACTGGTTCCTGTGGCTGTGTCCAGGCTGGTGAACAAATACAGACCAGAGATGGGTCCCTGGTTGCTGGGGGGAGCTGGATGTGACAGCAACCCCTGGCATGCCAGAGCTGGTGTGAGGCTTGCTGGAGGGGCTCAGAATAGGCAGGAGCAGTCAACCAATTGTTTTAAGGTACCCAGCACCATTTTCAACCACTTTACCTTAACTTGCAGTTAGCTGTGGTATTAAACTTTAACCTGCATTATTGGTTTTGATGTAATATTTGAGAAGCAGGATTAAGCAAAGCTTTGATTGATAGTCATATTTATAAATATAAGCAAATGAAATGCACAGACATATGCTTACCGGCAGGGGAGCTGGAAAGACCCTTGCCCGGGGGTCTTCTGGGGTCTGAGATCTTGGCTGACTGCAGCAAAAGCAGCTCAAGTCTAGGGGGTATTTTTCTCTCAGGAATACCAGTTCTGCCTTCAAGAATGCAATCAGCAACTCTTGCAGCTCATTTCTGAGCTTTTAATCCAGTTTCTAATCCTAGTGATTTCAGCCCTGCCCTGGGGTAATGGAAGCAGAAGGATCTACCCAGTTGCCATCCCATGACAAAGTGTGAGGTATCACAGGAAGGCTTTTAAACTGAAATTGCCATGGCACAGTATTGAGGACAGAAGCAGCGTCTGATAAAGAGGATTTTATTCCCCTTTGCCATGCCATTCATAATGTAGCAGTCTGTTTAAGCAGCACTGATATGACTGGTTTGGCCTGTGTATAATACTAATACTCATAAAACTGACTCTAAAGTAATTTATAATTAAATCCCTGAACTGCCATGATGGACTCCAAGTACTTCAAGTGCATTAAGGGTTTCATTAATTTTAAGACACAACAAGTAGAAAGCAAAATAATAATGAATGATCCCACAAGTCTTACGTCCAAGTGTGACGCCTAAAATGTGACCAGAGCAGCGATCCTTCTTCATCTGTAGGACACAGTACACGTGTTGGCATTTGCTGCAAGTTCATTGTTGAGCAGTGCTGCTCCTTAGGTAACGCTTTGCCTCATATGGGTCAGGCAAGCAGTCTGCCTGTACAAAACAGCATTCCACGCTGTATGTAAAATAGGAAGCAATTGAATCGTGATGTATTTAAAGGTGCAATAGTGTCTGCAAAAGCTCGATTATTTTATGTAAATTAACTCTGTTCCTTCTATGGGAAATTTGTAATTCAAAACAACCATTGAAGGATACTGTGCCTATAATATAAATTATGAATGTGTTTTCTTGGTTATAAAGACTTCTTGGAGCAAGCAGATTAGGATTTGCATTAATTAGCTGATTATTGTGATGGAATTAATGTCTGATTTTGAAAAGTATTACAGAGATTTCATAATTAAAACTTCACTTAATTCTCCATTTTTCAGTAGTATTTACGGTATTTTTTTCTCAAAGAGTGAGATAAGGAAATGATGTTTCCTTATCACCTCTTTGTGCATTAAATTTGCCAGTTCTGAGGGTCTAGAGGTTCATCTCATTTCTAAACAAGCCAGCTCTTATTGAAGATACAATTTATATATAAATCAGGACAGCAATGTTCCTGATTACTCAGACACACACAGATATATGCATTTATTTGTCTTTGTATGTGTATGATGTATTTCATAATGAATACTACATTATGTCTACAGCTTTCTCTAGGTAGGAAAGCTTTGCTTTCACATTTATTCTCAGGAATACCTAATACTTGAACAAGCAAATAAGATTTGGTAATAGAAAAGGAGTTTTGAGGTTACCTCCTGAACTGTTGCCTTTCTGCTACTCCAGCTGTGTGCTTATTTTATAGGTTTTCACTCTGAGTTATTTGGATTTGAGATGATAAACCTCTTAATTGTTTAAGGAAACAGGTGACACAGGGAGAATTCAGAGAGGAAAATATTCTGTGTCGTCCACTGAACTGCAGTGTTTTCAGTTGTCATTCTCTGCTTTCTTTAGGACAGCAATCTGTATTTCGTAAAGAACAATTAAGTGCTCAAAGGGAGACACACTTCTTTCTGACAGTTTTGCTAAGGACATTGCCACTGTATCAAGACTTAGCCATATACCAAGTCTCTGCTCCCCCCAAATTACTGTCTTCAAAGAACCAAAATGCATCATATGAGAAGGGTTGTCTATATAACCATTGTGCCAAATTGCCAGTCATGTGAATGCTGGATGCAACAGCAGGTAAATGCTTCATACCCTGCCTCCTCCCTGGCAAAAGCCAAGCGTCACTGCTGGCTGGGCACCTGCAGCTGTTCTGAGCAGCCAATTAGCAACAGCTGAGCAGATGAGCCATGACTTTGGTACACAAAGAGTTCTCGCTGCTCTGGGCTTTCACTGGAAAATGCAGTAAGTGTGGGTAAGGCACTGACAATTCCTGTGCTGGAAGTTTCTGTGGAATGCTGCTGCTCTGCATGTCAAAGAGAGCAAGGGCACATTCTGAGCAAACATGGACAAAAGTGAGCTGACAAATTCTTGGGGTGGTGAGAATCTGCTGAACAATCTTCCATTACCTGGGAGTTAGGAAGGCACAGAGCAGCTTTTGGGGGCTTTGAAATCTGAATCTGGAGGAGATGAGCACTTCCTACTGTAGATGGTGTACTGGCTGATCAGAAATTTATTGATGTTCAGCAGCGACAACTGTTCTTTTGTAACTGAACTGTCCCAGGGTTGGCATTTCGGTGAGAGATCATTAGGGGAGCTGGACACAACCTGCTCACTGCTCTTTAAGTGTAAATCATTAAAGCCTCTGTTTTAAAGTCCCTTTCCTCAGCTCTTGTTCAGAGAGAAGCCTTTATGCCTATGACAGGGAAACCACAAAGATAGTAGCAACAGAATAGGTTGCTTATTTGTGCTATTTGTTTTTAATCTGCAAAGATATCGATGACTGGGTTAACTCTGTGGTGGATTAACTCTGTGAGAAGTTAACTCTGATTGTATTATCTCTGATTAATTCAGTGACCTTGCAGGTAACTTCTTTGCCCCAGATTCCTGAATATGAAATGAGAATAATGATGTTCAGAGCATCCTATAAAACAAAGTGAGCTTTCTGAGAGAAAATGACACCCAATGATTAAAGTTTTAAAGGACACGCTTGTCAAAAAAAAAACCAAACCAACAACCCACCACAAGAACACAAAGGCTTGACAAGTGAAGTCTTTAACCGCTACTCTTCTTTTTGAAAGAACATATCTGTGTAAATCTTTTCTTTCAATTTCAGATTTCACAAAGAAATCACATGAAAGTTCCTTATATTTGTGCATAGAGATGCGATTCATGTGTGGTGGGGATGCATAAGAAGACTAGCTCAGTCTTTTCTGAAGGCTCCCCAGGCACATCTGGTTTGTGTCAATCAGTCCCTACCTCAAAATGTTTTCATGTTTCTAGACGGGAACAGCTTGAAGTGTCATAGAAAATTACTTGTGTGCCATGCAGACAACAATACTTAATTCTATAATTAGCTTCAGGCAGTCAGAAAACTGGAATGAATTTTTGCCAATTTTTAAAGCTTATTTTGGCAGATTTTTATTAAAATGAAAAGTGCTCATTAAAATAACTTTTGTTTTGAACTCCCAGACCTTGTTTGCAGGAATGCTTCTATACTTCTAAGAAACAGAAACAAAGAAAGAACACGCATCGTAAAACTCGATGATGCTTAGAACAGAAAATATATACAATAGGCTGATGTCTCATGTATTTTAATGAGAAAGAAGACACAAAATTACTTAGTTTTAAGGATTTGAATGCATCCTTAATGAGGATAATGTCCTGCCCCCAGGACATTCATGGTGCAGAAGAGCTGGATTACAAAGAATAGAAATGAAAAATAATTTAAGGATGATAATGAGTTCAAGATACAAAATATTGTTAGTTCAGGGAGAATTTCAATTGAAGTCATAAACTGAAATAAGCACAGAAGTGTGAGAAAAAACACTGAATCCTCTGCCCCAGTCTGGGAGAATGATCTTGAAGAACAGGTAGAGATTGCTGGGCAATTTGTCACCCGAATCCTTCTGGTTTTAAGAGAATTATTCTTCTTCACTGACAGCTGTAGTGGTTGGTTGTACGGCAGTGCAGAGAACTGGCAGCCTGGGGACTAGGTGTGGGCATCCCTGTGCTTGAGCTGGGGGCATGGGAGTCCCAGGTGAACCTCACTGCCCTAGGGCAAGCACATCTCAAGTGCTTTTTAAATAAAACCCTTTCCAACCACTTCCTCCCCTCCCCCCTGACCCTGTGGAATTTCCCCTATTCTGCTGCAGGAAATCTGTGATATTTATAGCTTTTGGCTGTAAAAAGGAAAGATTTCTCTTTCCATCTCAGTTTTCAGGGATGATTAGAAAAAAGCAATCTCAGCTCTCAGCTTGCATAGTGCAGGCCTGTTGGTACATATTTTGGGAACTATAAAACCCACAACCAGCCATCCCATACCTTCTCCCTGCTGCCACTGACCTGGGCAGGTTCCTTGCTCCTGCAGCCACTTTGCACAGGTACTCTTCTGTGCTTCAAATCTGGAGGCTACCTGGTCTTGGTCCTGTCGCTGAAACAACCCCTGTAATATTTTGCACACTGTGACTAAGTTGTGTGCCTTTTATCACATGCAGTTGCCCTTATGTACCCAATAGTGTGACTGCACAGACAGCTGGGCAAGCAAGATATCCAACCTACTGTTGAAGTGGCATAGCCAGTCTGAGTCCTGCCATGCAGCGGCTGTCAATGCAGAAATAGTCCTCTCAAACAGAGAGATTCTGCCTAGAAGATGATTAGCATGTCATTTTTAGCATTTGGGATTCTTAAAGCCTTTCACTGGACACTTTTTCTTGTTCCTGCATGAAAATCAATTTACATGATTCACACTAATTGCAAGCTCTGCTGGTAGAATTGAGTTCAGGCTCTTGAGTGCCTTGCCATAGGGTCATCTGGCTGTGGTGTGTATGTCCCCAGCAATGAGGAGATAAGAAGTCTGGTTTGGTGGTACTTTGCAGATAGCCATAAAATACCTGCAACAGACCACTGTCAAAGTAATGCTGTACAAACCTAGCAGTAAACTGATGGTAAACATCATTGCTTACCTGTCCTCCATGCTAATGTGCCTGCACTGCTCTTCACCTGCACCTGGAGCCTACAGGTGTTTCTGAGCTCATCATCACATCATCCAAATGAAGGCAGATTCAGGATCAAAGTCTTTTAAAGGAACGTGTTTTACAGGATAACAAAATTCTTCTTAGTTTGATGTTGCACATGTTTCTATTTCAAGAAAAAATCTTAGTTTTGTTAAACAAAACTTAGTATTGTTATTGTGATGAGGTACACATCTATCTTTCAAAACCCCTGTAACATTTTTCTGCTTAAAGGAGTTAGTCTTGTTTTCTATAAAGTCTCCTCATATTGTAATGCTTCATTAAAATTAATAAGGCTGTGACCTACGTAATTTACAAAAGAATTAAATACTATAATAATATGAAGATTGCATTCTTATTGTGCAGTTAATTTCCAGTTTTCCTTTACATTATGAATGTTCACTTCTTCCTTTGAAGTGTATGCCAGGCTAATGCACAAATAGTGCTCACTGAAAAAGAATGGAAAAAGGGTGACTTTGTGGCTTTTCCTGGAAGAATATGTTGATTGTTTTAGTGCAGCCTTGATTCCTAACCCGCCAAACCTGATGATTGATTAAACACTTTAGCATGAGCTTTTGGAGAACTTTGTCTGTTTTAAATATATGACTTTGCTGCTTGGTATTCCAAAAGGAACAGGAATCTGACATTGTCAAACCTAGACAGAAAATCTTAGCCCAAATTTTACATACGCCTGAGGTTCAGATCCACTTGGTATCCAGACATTCCGATCAAAAGGAAACTCTAATCTTTGGTCCTTGAAGAAAATCCTGCTGTGTTCATGGGCCTTTGATCCGTGAAGACGATTTGGAATATTTATGGGCCTGTGTTTGGGTTTGCCTAGAAAATTTCGACTAGCCAAGAGCAGCAGAATACGAGTTAGGACACAAACTGGAGACAGATGACTGGTTAGCAGTTACCACAGAGACATTGTAGCTGAACTACTGTTGTTGTCTAACTTCATCTGTTATAAGCCTGCTATGGGCAGTTTTCTGGGACTCGGTTGACGTCATTCATATAGGCTGGTGCTTTATAGAGAGAAGTTCATCAGTGGAAATGGCTGCTGGTATATTAAAAAGTACAACTTTACCAGTCATGTCCTTGTTTCCAGGCTTGGTGCAAGAAAAAGGCATTTTCTTTTAGGGAAATTTAAAAGAAAAACTTCAAAGAAGTGTTTTCTTTGATGGAATACAAAGAAGTCCTGTGTCCTTGAAGTGGATTGTAGGCATTCTACAATAGTTTCCAAAATTGGAGGCTATGCGTATGGTGTTTGTGTATGAGTTTCTTTTAATTGTCATATAACAAATGTAAAATTAGAAAGTGATACAGCATAAAAGAAGATAACATTAAAAAAATGTCTTAGCAGACTTGAACTATGTTACTTTGCTGGAAGTTTGAGTTATTCCTCATGGGTCCTCACTGCATTTCATGTTTTAAGAATTATTATGACCTGTAATTGTTCCACAGAACTTCTTTGTAGTGGAGTGAGAATAAGACATCACCGGAGTTTGGGCAGCTATTGAAACTTGAATTCAGTCTTTTTACTGACTTTATGTAGTTGGGTGGTACAGATAATGATTAGTGTATCCCAGTTCAGTTTATTTAATAAAAAATTCTTTCTTTTTCCTTCTTTCAGTTGATCTTAAGAAAGGCTCATGTCCAAGTGCTGCAAAATCAAATCTCCCCAAGCCCTGCCAGCCTGGACTTCGTCCTCCAGGTTATTCACGATTACCAGCAACTAAACTGGCCACATTTGGTTTTGTCAGGAGCTCAAGCGTATCCTCTGTCTCCAGCAACCAGTCAAATGACAGTGCTCAGAGTGATCAAAGCAGAACAACCAACCGTAAGTCCAAAAAGAGTCCTTTTTTCTGGACGGATCTTAAATAGATGTATTCCAGGATGGTCCAGACTGGAATTTGCGTATAAATTAGGACTAATGTAATTTGTGCAGCTCTCACTGATCTCTTCTGTGCCACTGAGTTGTAGGTTTGGTATCTTGACTTCCTAGTGTGCTTTTTAAAAATATTATTAATAATAGATGAATAGGTGCTGAATGTGCATTGCCTGTAGAAGGGGCTGGTTTCCCTGTTCTAGAGAAAATCACATTAAGAGTGAATCCAAGGCATTTTTCTATTTTATTTTTACTTAGAATATCCTTTCTTATAAGCTGAAGCAAATAATTATAGTAAACTGTGTTTGGTAGGGATATTGCAGCCATGCAGAACAGTTTAGGACAACAATAATCTAAAATGAGCAACATAGTCTTCTACATATGCATTTCTTCTGCCTTTTAATATGCAGTATAATAAAGTTAGTTTAGAAAATTAATCAAATAATGTCAGAGATGTGAAAAGGATCAGAACTGATGTTGTAGCTGTTGTCTCTTCTACACACTTGGAAGATTTGCATGGCTGGAATGTAATTTCAAATTCTATTTTCTATAAAGACTGCTAATTTTATTAAGTACAAAATAATACCCGCTGGATTGTGCAGTTCTTGGAAAGTGTGTGCATGTCCTGGGCCCAGAGCGAGAATGGGGACTGAGGGCTTTTCATGACCATTTTTCTTTGAAGACTGAATTGAGCCCAAACTCTTTCAGTATTAGAGCAAGTGGGATCAGGCCAGGAGGGGTGCAGACTGTGGGAACCAGGTGATATGAAACAACAGAGAAGACGAGGTGCTGCAGACTCCTAAATCTTTCAGTGTTTGTATTAATTTGAAATGAATAAAATAGATGAAGTGAAAATAGTTAAAAACTCTAAGGGTTTTCTCTTTCCCGTTTTAGATTGCGTAACTGAAATGCCAAAGACTAATGTGTCCAGGGACTTCTAACTTTGCCAGTCATCCCAAACATGCACTTGTATTTTGTTTTAAGGTTGGACTGATCACTCATTTCTGTTTATATCCTAATAAACTTTACTGTGAGGGTAGTCAACCTATTTTGCTTTGTGCTTTTTATGCACAGCTTTTCCTTTTATCCGTGTATTTTTTTTGTGTTTGGTCACTTATAACCTTTGAGGGACAGAATTACCTGATTTCTGCTTAGGTCTCAGCCACATCTCTGTAAGAAATGTTGTTGTCTAGCAATTTCAAGTGTGAATCTGAAAAAAAATAACATCTGTAGGTACAGCACTATCCTTGGACACAGTGAAAATATACAGGTTCAAAAAACTGAGAATTCTTTAATAGGAAATAGCCCTAGACTGTGGAATTTGAATCAATTGATTTCCATCAGAAAACTGTGGGAGAAGCACTAGTAACCTCAGATCCAGAAAATTACATCTAATTCTTCATTTGTCTTAAAAGAAGTTAATTTCATTTATATATATTCTGGTTTTTTTATATTATATTTGTGCATTAAGCCTATAAAATCTTAAACCATATTCCTTAGTTGCAGAATCCATGGATGTGGAATTTTTTGGTGCATACATTTTGTTCCAGCGGACTTTGTTGACCATAGTAACCACCTTTAATGTTGGGGTTAGAATGCTGTGACCAACTTGTGCATGTTTCTGACAGATACAAAAATTACCCAGGGGAAGTATTCTGCTTGCACAAATTCATGTAGACACAAGCTCAGTCTGTAGGACCTATCATTTCTGCTTTTGTGGACAAGTTAGATAGCTCATCTAAGCAGTTTCCTTCCACTTCCATGAGAAAGCAAGAGAATGAGCTCTTCCCAAGGATCATCTCTCTGAGGTGGTTCCTGTGACACACACAGCTCTCCAGCCCAGAAGTCTTTTATTTATCTTTAATTACAAATTGATAATGCTTCCTCCTGTATGTGGGTGAGAGACTAAGGTATGCTGTCAGGTGGGTGAGAGCATGCCCTGTGTTTAGAGTGTCAGCCCTTGGGTAAGTCATCACACAAGAAGACACCTAACATCACCGGCTTTCTTTGGATTAAAGGCAACACAGCTCCTCTTCATCGCTCTTGATAAGGCAGATGTTTCCTTATTGTTGAATTAACTGTCATAGAATTGTTATTAGTATAAAACTGTATCATCTTTTTCTATTTCTAGTCTATGTGCCAGCGAGAGTTAAATTAGTTGCCTAACACCCAAGAAACACAAATTAGTTTATTCCGTTCAACCCCAGCTTACTTAACACAGATCAGCAGTGCACTTCAGTGTGCACAGAGAGTAACCCCAAGAGTGGATGTAGAGGAGACGCATTGGCTCAGCTATCTTAGCATGACGTATTATTTCTTCCCTTCACTTCTGCTGGAAGAATAGTTTTATTTAAATTAAATAAATAGCTGATGCTGTAGTCACCACCTGAGACTGTATCTTTGACTAAAGCAGACTTCCTAGAGGGCAGGGTGAAAATTTACTGTTAATTTCGTAGCTCAGTAGGGTAGAAAATGCAAAATGATTTAGCTTTAGAAATCTTCAAACACATATGATAACACAATTTCCTATTTAAGCAGCATCTCAGCATGTCAGGGAGGGAGAATTAATTGAAAATATCTTAGAAATATGCATATGTTATAAATAGGCTGCTACTATTGTAAATAGAGGAGCTCACCTCAAGATCATTTATCTTCCATAAAAAGCAGGTGACTATGGCTGTGTGAAAGAAAAACACAGATTTATTTTAGGGATAGAGTGTTTTAAGGAAAACAGTGATTCTTGATGGAGTCCTAGTGAGATCCTGTTACTGTTTTTCTCTCCCCTGCCAGATGTGGTGTTGTGCTAGCTCTTCCCAACCCCTTGATGTTACATTTCTTTTAAAAAATCCCAACTGGTGTCTCATTTTAGCACGCTGCTACTGATTGAATATGGTCTAGAGGGTAAAACTGCACTTGTTTGGAGTAAGGAGACTTGTTTGTGTTGTGGAGAAACTTGTTAATGGAGCTGTGACATTGCAGCTTTTTTCTTCATCAGATTTCTCCCCTCCCTGTGACATCTCTGAAAGCAGTAAGCTAGGATGTGCACAGAGCCAGGGATATGCTCCTCAGCTGAGTTTCTGGTAATAGCTTTGCGTATTCTGATTGTCTCAATTAAAGAGATTTTCAGTGGTGGGACTGTGTTCTTTTCCCATGGTAGGGACAGGGCAGGCTATGCAGCACTTGCCTGCTCGTCCTCTGGTCTTTCCTGGAATCCTGTCCCTGGATTGTGGGTTTAAGCCAGGCTGTTGTTCATTGATAACACACCGTCTGGGGCAGCCGTTCCACCAGCTGCTAATCAGGATCAGTCATAAGGGGGTCTACTCCTATGGGATCCTGCCTGATTGTGTGATGAGGCTGGAGGAACAGCTCTAGCATCCAAACCGTTCAGTATCCCACCAGCTTCTGTGTCAGGGAACTGACCCACAAGCCAGGTCACTAGTCTGTTTTGGCCATTTAAAATCCACTTTTTGATGCTCATGTGTAACCTGTGGTTTGCACACGGGGGAGCAAAGGTCTGTGAAGCTCTTTCAAGAAGGTGGCAGCTTCTCACCTTTTTGAAAGAAGTGGGATACAATGACAAAAGCTAAAGGCCACTCCTAGGATGGGACAGGAGAGCTCACCACAGCTCACCACTGCCTGTCCTACCGTGATCAAAATGAAATGGTTAAAATGATTCAGGGAGAGCTCTTTTTTCTATAGGGAGAACAAGGGCAGTTGTGTTTGAATGAAACAGAGAAGTGGAAGCAGTGAGAGCTCAGTGTACCAATGGGCAGGGTCCATCCTTTGCTGCTGTTGACGTTCCTCTCCACTCAGTGAGGAGCATGCAGCTCTCCCTGACACTTTCACACCTTCCACCCACCGTTTCCCACATCAGTGCACCAAGGCCCATGTGAGGTCTCCCGCTGGGGCACAGCCGCATGGCCTGACGCTTGCGCAACCCCAGGCTGACGCTCAGCTCCAGGTCCTGTTATCAACCTTCCCCAGATATATTCCATGCCACAGATGATAGTTATTTTCCAGTAACACTTTTGTTCAAGATTACATGAAAAGTTCAAGTGCGCCCCCTTCTCTGGCCCACTACTTTTGAGGCTTAAAAATGAATAATATTCAAAACCATTTTCCTTTATTTAGACAGAAGGGGGTTTGTATGTCAAAAAACTTGCTGAGTTTGTACACACTCTAAATTGACTAGAACTGAAAAACTCAGATACTTAGATCCAAGTGGAATGTGAATATTCTCTGCTACCTATGAGGAAAAGCAAACAACTAGCAAAGTCACGTTAAGGTTGAAACCAGTGCAATTCGGAGTGGAGTGAAACAGTTGAGTAAACACCAAGAAAGACTCCTAAATTGCTAACTTATAACAAAATACCCAACTGCGTATTTTCCCTTGGATTTTTAAATGCATTATATTGAAGCTGCTCCTGTGTCTGCCCCAGTGAAATTTGCCTAAGAGGTTCACGTCATACAGCAAAGGCCCACGCTTGTGGGATGTGGTTCTCAATATTATTTTGTGATTCTGCTGTGCAATAACATGATGTCCATCCTGTAGTTTCTGTTTTAGTAGTTTGCTAGTTTAAAGGCCTTAGAGTTCTCTCACTTGCTTGTATTGGCATTTCCAATGATCAGCTGAATGTCCTTCTCATGGAGTTTTGTGTACTGCAGAATAGACTAACATGCTGTAAGTATCACATGGGAAATAGTTCATTAAACATCATGAAACAGTTTGATGTGTGGAGGATTGGAAGAAGGATGGATTGTATAGGATGATTTGAGGTATAATAACTGCTATGAGTTTAGGGGATGGAAGAATGTAAAATATCAGGAAATACTTTGTAGTCATAAGGTCTACTAGTCTGTTAAATAATCTTCCATCTCAAGTGATAAGATCCCTGTTGCTTAAGATTTTTAAAATAGAATAATAACATGGTGTTAGAGGCAATTCTTCTCCAGCAAGGTGCTAGACTAAAAGACAATGCTATTCAGTATCTTCCTACAGCTCTGAGTGGTGAAGAGATACCTTTTCAGACTAAGCAAGAAAAAGGAGATGAATATTACAAAACTCGTTTTAGTATATCTCATGACACCTATTGTTTCGTTTAAAATTATAAAAATACGAAATTGCATGTTTTATGCAAACTTCCACAATTCCTTCTTCAATGTATCGATTTCATCCTGTTCATTGACATTGCATTGCCTGGCTTTGCTAAATGCTGAATTTCCACTCTAATAACCAAAGATGCCAAAGTTTCACATTCAGAAGGGCGGAGAAATAGGAAAATTAAAGTGAGCACAGAAGCCTTAAATAGATGGCTAGTTGCCTCCAAAAAAGGTAGAACATTCAAAACTGCCACGTGGTGGACAGATATATCAATAGTTCTTAAATACAAAGATTTTCCTATCATTTACACATTCCGATATATATTCGATATATACATTCCGATCATATTTCTGTGAGTGATTTTCTGTTCATTTTTCTACATGGCATATCCAAGTTTTTTTCCCCTTCTGGTCTTGTTCTGATATTAATATCTTGATGGAAGGATCACTTTATGCCATCACTTCACACTGAATAGGACTATAATAGAGCTATTGAGTTAGGATTTTCATCTTTGTGGGGCAAAACTGTCTGCCAGGGAAAGCAAGGGTTGAAAAGACAGTTTAGCTGCTTTCCAGAATCTTGCCATTTTCTTTTCATAGTCTAGTTGTTACAGCTGGGAAAAAAAGCACCTCTCAAAGAATGACTTGGAACTCTAGGCACAGTGGTTTCTCTCTGCAGAGATTAAAACAGTGCTGAAGTGTAAGTTGTCCATTAGTTTCAGTGGGGTTTAGATACGATGTTTGTGATAGTATTTTAAATGTGATAATATTTTAATAGCTTAGACAATGTTTTCACTGTCTACACTGTTACCTCTTCCTCTACCAACCGGAGCACACAGAAGAGGGAAGCAGTACCACAGCGGGAGGGTCTGTACCACTCCCTGCAATGAGTAAGTAGAGGCAAGAAGATCAAGCTGGTTTGCAAATGCAGGACTACTTTTATATGAAAATGCCAAACTGAAACATTTGGAGGGGTTGTAAATTTACTAGGCTGAAGTTTGTCACAGCTGAAAACACTCATGAAACTCTCAATTCTGCAAAACCTGCTTTTTCTGAGCAAAGAACAGTTGAAAGAGTTTTGCCAATCTTTCATGCCAGCTTAACTTCAACAGAGTACTTAATCATCATATTTGTTATTGCTGTAAACTGCCATATAAAATTTGTGGTTTTAGGTGTAAGAACGCCAGTCTGGGAGATACTGTGTCTGTGCTAAAATTGTCCTGGCTCAGATCTGGCAGCCCCACTTTCAGTTTTTGGCACTTATTTCTGTCTGGCTTTTTAAAAGTGACTTAAATTATCCACCTCACTTTCCCATCAGTAAAAATGGGGTGGGAGAGTGCAAATGTTTACACAGGTATTGGGTAATGGGGCAATAAGGAAGAAACAGATAGTAACAAATCCTCTTTCCTGGCACATTTCCACACAGGATTATTTGATTACAAGCACCTAATTTAGCCACTGTGATTCTTACTGCTTAATCTGCAGAGGATGAAAAGCAGTTCAAACAACTCACACACCAGGCTGACAGACACCAGTTTCACTGGAGAAGGTAACGCATTGCACCTATATTAATCCCATCACAGGCACCCAAACTATGTCTCTCCTTTGGCTCTCTGGGGAGATGTTGGCCAGTCTCATAATGTAGATACTGTGGCAGCCTGCTTAGGTACCCATATACTGGACTATATTATCAGCCTCTGTGTTCAGCTCTGGGGCCCACAGGACAAGAGGGACATGGACCTGCTTGAGTGAGTCCAGAGGAGGGCCATGAAGACATTCAGGGTGCTGGAGCATTTTTCCTATGGAGACAGGTTGAGAGTTAGGGTTGTTCAGCCTGGAGAAGTGAAGCTCTGGATAGACCTTAGAGCAGCCTTCCAGTATCTAAAGGGGGCCTCCAAGAAAGCTGGAAAGGAATTTTTTACAAAGGCATGTAGTAATAGGACAAAGGGAATGGCTTTAAACTGTCAAAGTGGAGATTTAGATTAGATGTTTTGAATAAATTCTTCACTGTGAGGGTGATGGGGTGCTGGCACAGATTGCTCAGAGAAGCTGTGGATGCCAAATCCCTAGAAGTGCTCAAGGCTAAGTTGGATGGGGCTTGGAGCAACCTGGTCTAGTGGATACAGAAGTGAGGAGAACATGAGGCTGGTCCCCTCTGCAGGAAGAGTTAAAAGAGAGCTGATGTTGGAGTAAAACTTCTAAAGTCTGGGGTAAAGCCACTATCAGTCCAGAGCCTGTAAGAGGGAGAAGCACAGCACGTCTTTCTGGGGACATGCAGCACTGAGAACAGTAGCACTTAAAATGTCCTATTGAAAATATAAAGCCAAGCTGCAGCTGGAACCTATCATCTGTCACATCTGAATTAAAATCTATCATCTGAAGACCAGAAAATTTGCTATAAATTGTCTTCTTTTCATACTCTAATCTGCTTATTCTACCTGATGATAAGGGAAAGACTCTTTTAAAACTGAACCCTGTGGGCATTCATCAGAATGGATTAATCTCTTTATTTAGCCCAAAGAAAAGAAATAAAGCTTTGAAGAAGTGAGAGCTCTTCCATTTCTCTCTCTCTTTTTTCTTTTTAATTTTTTTTTTCTTCATCCCCCTTTCTCCCTTCTGGACTAATTTGCCTTCTAATGAAATTGCAGTTTAAATCTTCATAGTCTCCACTAATTAAGTGCAACCAGCAGGACTTTTGAGAAAATTTCCTCTTCAGCATGTCCCTCTTATGCATTTCATTACAGTTTGCAAATCAATATTTAGAAAGCGTTAGTTCTGGATACCCAGCTATGGGGTTCATCACTGGGGTATTTCATTGAATTCGTCTGCAGTTTTTGTGCTTTCTGAAATTCAAGCTTGTGGGAATCACGATGTATTCAAATCCACGAACACCCATCTCCCAAAAGTGTTGCATATTGCTTCTGGTTCAATTCTGCATTTTGCATTGTCTGTGAGGTAGGAGTTGGTGAGCACAGTGAGGGACTCCAGCTTTAAATAGCAGGTGCCCAATTGAACCAATTACTGTCAATGACAAAAATCATCACAAACTCTGTGATAATAGGCCTTTTTCCAAAAATAAGCATCAATTTAAAGATATCAGAAGTTTACTCTGGTAGTTATGAGCCAATTCTGAGTCACAGAGAGACGAAGAAATACCAATGTCACAGTTTTGAATTGTGTAAATTTTGAAAGTATTTTTGGAATTATGTTTCCACTTGTGTACCTTCTGCTTAAGGTCAGTGCGGCTGGGGGCTTGTTCTCCGAAACAAGAGGCAAATAACCTTGAGGTTCAGTGTTTCTTTGATCTCTTTCAAGAATGACCAAATTAAAAAAGTGAGACTGAGATGACCTCATTGCAATCATATTATGAATAGCTGTGGTCAAAGGTGAAATATTATGAATTTGTCATGCACACAGTTCAATCCACTGTGGGCCTTACTAGCAATAAACAAGGCCAAAGTTGTAAGTACTGTAAATATTACCAGCAAATCGCATTTAGACTGAAAGGTTTCAGAAAACAGAGCTGGCCTATTTACAGTACATGAATCAATTAACAAAATGTTATGCCCTTGCAAAATGAAGTGTGGATAATGAACACAAATAAATACGGATTTGAAAAAAGCCTGTACGCTTGTCCCTTCTGGGGAGGGAGAGTGACTGATTAATTTAGGAGAACCATGGTGGATTAGTGCAGGTATGTAGTAACAGTGGAGCAAAGGAAGACAAACTTCAAAGAAGTTGCTAATCTTTGATCCCATTATGAAGAGTTGTGAATTTGAGTTTAGTAGCGAGAGAAGTGTTACAGCCAAAAGAACGTGGCACTATTTATAGTGGGAAAACTTCTCCCATGTAGAGGTCGGGCTGGAATCTCACCCATGACATTTTTTCCATCACACTAATCCAGTCCAAACAGGTTAAAATTGAGGTCATTTA
Organism: Ara ararauna; assembly: GCA_028858755.1. Taxonomy (NCBI): domain Eukaryota; kingdom Metazoa; phylum Chordata; class Aves; order Psittaciformes; family Psittacidae; genus Ara; species Ara ararauna. The sequence continues at coordinate 112,106,923 of CM054378.1, read as the reverse complement.
TGTAAGTCTTCCGGGTGCTCTTGAGAATATCTGTAATAAAAAGAAGAAACCGCATCTTTTGCGGCTTTCAGTGTTGCCACAGGTCTGTTAGCTGTGATCGAAGAACTTGAAAATTGCAGCTTAAACAGCCTTTCCTTCCAGCTTGCTGCTTGACAGCCTCTAGAGGCCTGGGCAAGATTACATGAAGCTGTAAACAGCTCAGAATATTGTGGTTCTTTGTCTTATGACAGGTGCGAGACAGCAGGCTTTCAATTTGGGATTTTCAAAGTTAATTTAAATGCTAAAAGAAAGCTATCTGAGGTCTGGAATAAGTAAAATCAGCAATGGCAGAAAAATGACAAACTGAGACCCTCCAACCAAGAACACTAAGCTGAATAAAATGGAAAAAATTGCACACTATTTTCCTCCCAGATGGGAGTTATCACAAACCATAAGCTATTGGAACACTAGATCTCAGCGATATCACCATTGGGAGCTGGCAAACATTCAGTCCCTTAGCCATGAGCTCAAGAAATGGTAGCCTGCGTCCCATGTGGCAGCTCTAAGGGTTCACCTCCCGGGTTCGTGTGTCTGGAGGAGAAACCTGCTGCTGTTCAGGTTGAATTGTGATTTGCAAGCATGCCTCGACTCTCTGTTCCTTGTGGTAAAGAGTCAATTAAGCTGGGCTATGTGGTGTAAATCTTTAATTTATGCCATTTCTTGCTGCAGGGACTGCTGATATGGTTTCACGCAGTATAAGTTACCATCGCTGTGTCCATAGCAGGCTACACAGTCAGAAATACTTCTGCAGATAGAAGAGCATTTAGGATGGGAAAATAAAGTGCTCTGGTTCACAAATGGGAACTTGACCTTGCCAGGAAAGATGGCAGCATTCCCATACAAACCTCTACATCTGATTGTGCATTGATGAGGTCCATCTCAGAATGGGGCACATAGAATCATAGAATCATAGATTAGTTAAGGTTGGAAAGGACCTTAAGATCATCTAGTTCCAACCCCCCTGCCACAGGCAGGGACTCCTGACACTAAACTACGCCACCCAAGGCTATGTCTAACCCAGCCTTGAACACCGCCAGACATTGAGCATTCACAACTTCCCTGGGCAACCCATTCCAGTGCCTCACCACCCTCACAGTAAAGAATTTCTTCCTTATATCCAATCTAAACTTCCCCTGTTTAAGTTTGAACCCGTTACCCCTTGTCCTATCACTACAGTTCCTCATGAAGAGTCCCTTCCCAGCATCCCTATAGGCCCCCTTCAGATACTGGAAGGCTGCTATGAGGTCTCCACACAGCCTTCTCTTCTCCAGGCTGAACAGCCCCAACTTTCTCAGCCTACCTTCATATGGGAGGTGCTCCAGTCCCCTGATCATCCTCGTGGCCCTCCTCTGCACTTGTTCCAACAGTTCCATGTCCTTTTTATGTTGAGGACACCAGAACTGCACACAATACTCCAAGTGAGGTCTCACGAGAGCAGAGTAGAGGGGCATGATCACCTCCCTCGACCTGCTGGTCACGTTCCTTTTGATGCAGCCCAGGATATGGTTGGCTTTCTGGGCTGCGAGCGCACACTGCCGGCTGATGTTCATTTTTTCATGACCAACACCATCTCTCACTGTGTGCAGATTCATCAAGCGGTCGTAAGGTTACGGTGTTATTCTAGTATACACTGTCTGAATTGGGCTGTTAGGGTTGCATGGTGTGTCTTTCTGTGTAAAGAGGTAGACATTGCTAACCAGAATGCAATGGGTAGGTACTGCTAACCAGAATGCAATGGAGAGGGTGCCTACACTGGCCAGCTGGTGGACTGATGCCAGCAACAGCCATCAGCCACACCAGCTCTGCACAGTGGACCTTGGTAACATAATACTAGCCTAGATCAGATACTTCTTGCATGTCATGAACCTTTCTCTAGCTGAACGTGACATCAGTCTTCTCTTTTAGTTTTGTTCTTTAAAGCAAACTTCTCAAAGAAGGCAAATCCAATGATATTCCTTAATTAAACGACCACAAAGAAAGAAAGAAAATGGCTTCTAATTGACAAAGAATTGGGAGACACCCTTCTACTGCACCACTAAAGTAGAGAAGGAATATAGTAAAAAAATGAATGAGTTGTCTCCTACCACTGCTTTGCATCTGAAAAATAGTGTTCATTTCAGGTGCCATGATAGCTTACTGTTTGTATTTCACCAGTTGTTAACTTCCTTTCTATCACACGCTGCAGTTATGCTGCCTTCTTGTCAGCCATTCCTGGAAAGGTATGTACATCTTCCATACAAAACTAAGCAAAATTGAGTGAGAAATGATACGTTTTGAATAAAATGGTGTGTCTTGATCAAAACATCTTACGATCAGACTTGGGAAACCCTTGTATTATCTTCTCCTGCTACAAGACTGTAAGGATTAGGGCCAGCCAGAACTCGGTTTATGGCCTGAAGTATGTTACATGACCCTCTTGGGCTAGATGAAAGAATTAAAAATGCAGCACTGTTCACCAGTACTTTTCTCCTAAAAAAAAAAAAAGAATCTATAATTTCTTTAGCACTTTTTATAAACTCTTCTGCTCAGTTCTTGCTGCCCAGCATAATGTGATATAGGAATTAATATTATTTTTGTAATGTGAAGAAAGGGGATTTCCCAATGAGCATTATTACAATACTTTTATTTAAGCTGAAGGCCTATTTTTGGATGCTTGGATGTGTCCTGGGATAAAACGTTCCTTCTCTGACATGTTCTAATGTTGACTAAATGTATTATGTACTGCATCTAGGTATCTAAGGAATTTTAATTGTCTCAGAGGTACACAATAGCTTTTTAGAATTAGGATATTTATCACTTGTCACAGCTTGTAAATTTAGATACAGAACAGGCCTGTACACTGTCAAGCTGTGTGGGAAAGTAAGAAGAAGAATAAGAGGTAGCGTCATGGTCTCTGTATGCCTTCCAAACACATTAATAGTATGTTCTAAAAATGGAAAAGATGTAGTTTAAAAAAGCTGAAACCTGAAAGTTAGATGCATGAAAATGCAGAAGATAAAAGCTGATGTGAAGAAACTCTCTCTTCTGTGCACAAGTCAGTCTCACTTCTTTGACAAAGTGATAGCTGCTCTAAAAAAATGTACTGAGGTGTGCACGGCTTACCAGCAGCCCTGCACTGGAGCTCAGCTGTGATGGCTTTGGGAAATGCGTGCACTCCTGAACTGTCGTATATCTGTTGTGCTAATCAAAAGTATCTGCAGATAAAAAAATCCAGATTAGTTGAACGAAGCCCCAGAGCAGCTTGCTAAATGATACCAGCTTGCTATCAGTCATGGTCAGAAGATCAAACTGTGGACTGTTGGGCTGAACAATTTGCAGCTAGGATTAATTCGGTATTCCCCACTTCAGGGCATGCAAGCTACTGTGTTAAAAAAAACCAGTAAAAGTAGTCTAAAACATCAAAGATTGGTAAATTTTAAAGCAGACTGGCTTTTTCATGGAGCCCACAGTTTTGCAACCGTGTCATTTTGGTTTTCTTTTTTTTTTAATTGGTTTGAATAGATGGCAATCCTCTCCCCAGATGGTATCTCACAAGCTGTTGTAAGCTAGTTTCTGCCCTTAGCTGGGGGCACACTGCTGCTATCTGGGCAGAGTGAAGCAAAGCAGCAAGATCATGCCCAGCCCTGGTATGGGTGAGGACAAAAAACACAGCAGGTCCTTGGCCTGTGTAAGGACAATTGTCTCTGGCAGCTTGATGTGACAGAAGCCATGGAGTAATAGAGGGTAAACACCTCTTGTTTGTATTTACATGCTTCTGAATTGGGCAATACACAATAGTTGGCTTCCTAACTACTGTATTGTTTCCATTTAAGAAATATTTTTATATCAGAAGAGCAATTCAGGCACTAGTTTCACTTCTTAATGCTTCTCATATTCTGATACCTGTCTGCAGAGAGCATCTCCATTCACTTTTTCTCTGTGGCCATCAACAGTGCTCCCCTGATCTCTGCAGTCATCCATTATGATTTCTCCCCTTCCCATATGGCAACATATTTGGAGTAATCATCCTGCTAAAATGTGCCTTGTTACCTATTTAAACAGTTTTAAAAACACGGTCATTCAATCAGTGTTTCATTCCAAAATGCCTGAAACTATTTCTGTTTTGCTGACATCTGTTTTGTCTTATGCCTTTAGACAAGGGACTCCTTGTCTTATTGGTGCTGTCCACCACTTGTATGGCACCATGCATGCTCCTACTGATGCATGTGATTTCGAAGAGGGACACTAAATAAGAACTGTGATAACATTTGCCTCCACTACAAAGCTTCATCCTGCTCATTTACAGTTTGTAATTAACTACTGAAATGTATATGTAATCAGCTTTGATAATGCTTCTGGGAATGCATGCTTGCATGAAAGTTTACCTCGTTGTACGGGTATATCAGAGAGAGGTTTTGTGGGGAAGGAAGCCCCACTGAAGCTTCTAAATGTTTTCCACTGTGTGGATTGTAAAGTCAGGGCTTTCTCCACACTTGGCCTTCAGAACTTTTTGCAGTTTCCATCTCCATCATAAGGTCCTCCCACTGCTTAAAATAATGCCCTGGTTCATCTTGGAGCCAGGCTAGGTGTGCTGGCATCTCACATTGGCAGCTAAGGCTGAATGAACTGATTGCTGCAGATGACTTGCTCAATCAAATTAACCCCATGGTCTCTGAGTGTGAATAAATTCTGCCCGTAACTAACAAGCTTCTGATGCTACCAACGTCCTTCCTCTGCCTGTGTTTGGGGGGGGGAGGGGGGTGGGCAAGTAGCCATGCTCACTGGCTTCTGGTACCTTCTCACCTTTCATCTTGTGCAGCTGCAGTGCTTGGAAGTTGAGGGGTCTACTGCAAGCAGGAACACAGCTCTGAACTGAATGCTTATCTCTATCCGTGTCTTTGGCTTGGTATTGGACCTGATAGTATTAATACAAACGTGCCTCAAGAATGAGAGCTGAGATGCAGATGCATGGTACAGTAAAATAAACCCCTGAAAGCTAGGCTGGTACAGCACTTAGTGTGTTTTATGTTCCATGTTATGCAATGAATATTCCTGCATTTTAAATGATATGTTATTTACAGCTTTCTGGTTACACTTTGAATAATTTTTTTTAAATTTAACTTCTCTTTAGCATTAGCTTGCAGACCTGGAGATAAATAAGCCACAGTTGACACTGGGCTTTTGTTGCTCAGCAATATAAATTCTGCTTAGCAGATTTCAAACTATTCTTGTCTGGCAAGACTTTAGCAAAGATACAGTAACAAATCACCTTATATAAATTGCTGTTCATCTGCTAAGGGCTGGCGGGCTTTAGGTTTTACACTTTCATTCTATCTCTGCAGTAAAGCAATTTTTCTTGTATTAATTTAAAGGAAATGGATAAAAGGGTATCAAAAGTTTCAGAGCGACCTGTGGGCGCTGAAAGATGGCTTAGCTGGGAATGGTCCTGGCAATCACGCCGCATCAGGAGTCCTAAGCTAATCATCAGCCATGGTGATTGGCAGGACAGGGTGTCAAGGCAAACTCTGCAAGATCCCAGTGTGGTGCATAGGAATTAAACAGTAAAAATACAGGGAGTAATTAAGGGTTTAAGGGTCACTTGCACTCATTAATAATTTCCTTAATTGGCTTCATGGGGACTGCTCAGTGCCATATACCTTAGAAGGAGAGGTCTTTAACAGTTTGTGCTGCAGCACCAGCTAGGAATCCTTATCATTCAGGGGGCTTGGGAACAAGGTGTTTCCACTATGAGTGGGAACTCCAGCAATAGCAGATAATAACTTATATTTGCCAGTATCTCACTTTTGTTCCCCCTTCCCCATAGATTAGTAGCCACTTGAAGGGTAATGTATTTACAGCTGCCTAAAGAACTGCAGCTGTCTGAAATGTGGAAAGTTTGTTGGCAAGATGTCATTAGTGCCAGCTCTGATTCTGTGGAAATTGCCCTGTACCTTATTGCTGGCTGAAGTGATGGGGTGTGGTGACAGATTTCATCCTTGCTGTGCCACATAATATAGCTAGACATAGAAAACTTAATCATCAGTGGAAAATCCTGTTCAGTCAACTATTGGCTCTGAGTACAGATTGATATTTTAATACTTCTAAAGAAGTTTTTATTGAAAGGTGTTGGTGAATATTGTGTGAATTAATTGGTTTTCTTTTGGAAGAAAGAAAGCTCAGTTGGGAGTCATACAAGTGTTGCTATCACTGCCTTGTGGAAAGGAGAACTGAGAAACGTGAATGTGACACATTTCTCACACGTGCATACTGGAAGGCTTATATGGGGTATTTGAAGCACAGATGCCTCCAGCCCTCTGGACCTGCCCTGTGCCAGGATAGTTGGTCTGAGAGACCCAAAGATGAGCTTCCTGGAAGTACAATAGGGAAAGTTACCACCAGTGCTGCGAACAATGTGCTGGAAGAGATGGTTTCCCTAAACCATGCTGGGGGGAGCACAGTAATGTTTCAGGACTGTGGTTGAAGTGTTTTGAAACAAATACCACATTTAACCACTTGCTCTTATTTTCAGTGGAAGAAAGCTCTGCTCCCCTGGAGGAAGTTTTAGGAACATTTGTACCTTTATGTGATGCAACTATGTCCCCTCAACACTTCCTGAGCTGAGGGAGAACCTGAGTGGAAATGCCTCAACAGTGAAGTACTTATAGTCCTTCATCTCTGTAAAGTTGGCTTTGGCATTTATCATATCAAAGTATTCAAATTTATGAAACAGTTTCTTGGAGCTCAGTTAATCCCATGGGTGACTTTTTTACAGAGCCAGAAGCTGAACTGCCTGCCTGTTAACACTGGGTAGGGAAAAAAGAGAACTGTGTCATGTGAACTGCAGGGAAATTAGAACAAGCTAATCAAGGAACAGCAAAGAGAAAAGTTAGACATTAAAGGCACTTTCATATGGACCACAAAAAATGGAACTAGAAGCGTAGCCCTAATATGTGTCATATTCTGGTGCCCAAGTAGAAGTCTATACAGTCAGAATGCAGCCAGAAAATACTATATTTGATAACAGATACTTTTTCAACTAAGAAATTATGATGAATATATAAAAGACATTTCCCAGAGTTTTCTCAGGGTAATCTGAGATATAGGGTCATTGAAAACAGGGCAGCACAGTGAGATGTGCTTGTCCTGAAGCATGATCAGCTATACTTGCATGATATGGGACAGTCTGCTGTTGCTTATAAATTGTTTGAGATACTGACCTTGCCAAGGAAGCTTATTCCTTTTTTACTTTTTGAAAATAATTCATGATGTCTAACCTATATTTCTCTCACATGAGTTTATACCTTTCTCTTATTCTATGTGCAAAGGACGAAGGGAATTGTTTCTGCCCAATACACATGCAGAGAGCTGTTTCTGCCTAATACATATTTGAAGACTGTTGTCATGTCTCATCTCATTTGCCTTCTGTAGAAATGAATCAATCCAAGTGTTTCAGCTTTTTTCCCAGGCCATATTTTCAAAGAGCTCTGATATTTTATATTCCTCATCTTTGGGCTTTTACTTTGCCTGTGTTTCCCAGACCTGGACTAGTTATAGATAGCTGATACAAACCCCACTTTGTAGAACTTTTCATAAGGTAGTCAATCACCAATCCTCTGCAAGGACAGGGAAATTAAACTTTTCAGAGCTCACACGACTTTCCCAAGGCTACCCATGAGGGAAACGGCAGAGCCAGGAAGAGGACCCAAGACCACATCTCCCTGGCCAGTTCCTGCGCTCCTGTGAACTCTGGTCTCCCTTGGCAAATGCACTATAAGCAAGCGTTTCATTAATGAAATCTACCTCATAGCATCGCTAAAAAAATCTGTGCTACTCCTAGGAAGTGATCCTTTTTTCTTGCAAAGGGTGAGATGCAGTTATGCCTTTTGTATTTATGTGCTGGCTCCTCTTGATATGGCTTTAACCCATCTGAACTCTGACAGGCTCTGGTCTCTCACAGGTTGAGGGTATGGCACTTTAAAGTGTGCTTTATCTTCTCCCCTGTCACCTTCAAAACTTCCCATAAATGGACATGTGCACCCAAGTTCTCCTTAAGCTGTATTCAGAGTAAGTTTGCTTGTTGACTTTTAGTGATGGATTACTGAAGAAAACCAAAACATTTTAATAAAGAAGAGCTGGCATGTTCTGCTTGCTCCAGGCTGGCTGACTTTACCAACCCAATAAAGTAAAAATACAAGTAGTTCTAAAATGAGGTTGCAGGAGAAGTTGCCCAGCATGAGCTGCAATTGCAGCAAATATATTTCTCCTCAATTATTGTGCAGTTGTAAGTACATTAAAATGTTCAGCCTTCTTAGCTGTATGCTGTTTGCTGAAACAGTCAGCTCAGCTAGGTTGAGTAAACACACACCTCTCTCTCTGGTTTAAAAATATTCTAATCATTATTCAGCTGATCTATACATCTTATCCTTGCAATTGTTCAGACATGCTTACTTTTCATTGTTTTGGGTCCTTCTTTTCTTCTTTGTGAGTGTATAGAATCATAGAATAGTTAGGGTTGGAAAGGACCTTAAGATCATCTAGTTCCAACCCCCCTGCCAGGGGCAGGGACGCCTCCCACTAAACCATGCCACCCAAGGCTGTGTCCAACCTGGCCTTGAACACTGCCAGCAATGGAGCATTCACAACTTCCCTGGGCAACCCATTCCAGTGCCTCACCACCCTTACAGTAAAGAATTTCTTCCTTATATCCAATCTGAACTTCCCCTGTTTAAGTTTGAACCCGTTACCCACTGTCCTCTCACTACGGCCCCTAATGAAGAGTCCCTCCCCAGCATCCCTATAGGCCCCCTTCAGATACTAGAAGGATGCTATGAGGTCTCCACGCAGCCTTCTCTTCTCCAGGCTGAAAAGCCCCAACTTTCTCAGCCTATCTTCATACAGGAGGTGCTCCAGTCCCCTGATCATCCTCATAGCCCTCCTCTGCACTTGTTCCAACAGTTCCATGTCCTTTTTATGTTGAGGACACCAGAACTGCACACAATACTCCAAGTGAGGTCTCACGGAGCAGAGTAGAGGGGCATGATCACCTCCTTCGACCTGCTGGTCACGCTCCTTTGGATGCAGCCCAGGATATGGTTGGCTTTCTGGGCTGCAAGCGCACACTGCCGGCTGATGTTCATTTTTTCATTTTCCCCTCGACTCTGTCGGAATGGTTTATCTGTAATGTAAGATGCAGGAACTTTCCTACCAGTGGAAATCAGTGTCCTAATTTAATACTAGCAATTGTTGAACCTATCCAATGCCAGAGGGACCCTGTTGCAAGAATGGCCGTACTAGTATAGCTTTATGAACATGCAGCACTCTTACCAGCACACTGCTGACTAAAAAACACAGGAGGCATTTTTCAAAGGATTCTGAATAAAGCCTTTGGTCCCATTTCCACACATGGTTGTTTTTTTTTCATTGTCCTAAATACATTTGTTAGACTATCTCATTTTGAGCATTAACTGAAGCTGCGTGAGGGAAGGCTCTTAAATGTATTTAATCACTGAAAACAATCAATATACATATATATATTTAACCTGATAAATACCTCAACATTTTAAATCCTTACAATTCCTTAGATAGTGCTACTTAATATCTTAAAAATTCTCTTATAATGACTTAAGAATCCACACACTAGAGATCTAGTGACCCAGTTGTGTTCTGCTCTGCCTCTGCCGTGTGAGGGGGTTGATTTGGATTTTGTTAATCCAAATTATTTTTCAACTCTATAAACTTACCCAGGACTTCGCAAGTGCTAATGGGCAATGCCTGTGACCTAACCAAATGGTGTTCTCCAGCCAGAAGCTCTGAGGCGGGTACACAGCCTTGCATATTGCACACTGCAGTGGTGAGCTCTCTCCTTAAAACATCTTTTAAACGTACCATTGTTGGGAAATGTGTGTGGTGAAACTTTCAGTGATTTCAGCTACTGTGGTGAAGAAACAGACTGCAGAGTGCATGGAAGTTTAGAACTCAAACGATAGTTTCTTTAAAGGTAAATCTTCTCTATAATACAGGAGAAAGTAAATGCTTTTCCTTCCTTTGAGGTACAATGAGGTGGTCTTAACATGATTTAAACTACATTTCAGGGTACTTGAAATCTCTGAATGCTTTGTTATGTAGCACTAACTAGGACCCACTGGTATGACCCTGTAATACTCTTACCTATGAATTATTTCTGTTCCAGGAAGGGAGGAAGAAATTATTATGAATGAAATTGTATAATGTCTAGCAATTAACTTTCCTGAAACAATAGAGGTGTATTTACTCTCAAAGCTCTGGCAGTGTGGCTGGCAGCCTACACAACCATGTCACATCTGCCACGGGTCCACACACACCAAGCCCAGGAAAGCCATGTCAGTCTGCCCCAGTGCTGTGTTCCACTTCTATGGTACAATAGGTTGGATTTACTGTTACTTCACGTGCAGGCTTTCATGTCTGCTTTAAGCAGTGATCGTGAAATCTTTGCCAGGATCATTTGAAAAATGAAGTGCATTAGAAACAACTTGTGTGCCTTCTTCCCACTGGGAGGATGTGAAAGACTTGCTTTCCTGGTGCTGGTCTCTGGCTGGCTTTGAACAGAAAAAAAAACATTTTTGCCCAGTAAGATGTCTCTATAATTTGAGGGGTTTGATTCCTTTTTTCTTTTACCTTGTACAAAGAAAGCTACTAGTACAGGTATATTTACTGAACTGTTACTCTGCATTGAGTCAGCTGTGATCCATTCACATCTTAAATTCTGATGCCACCTTTTGTCTTTGAAGATGAGCTGCGGACATTGGTTGCTTTTGATTTGGCTGCTTTCCACTCTGTCATTGTTAATTTTCCGTTTGTAACCATGGATGATGTGCAGTTCTCTCCAAAAGTTGTCCTTATTAGCTGGGTGTGCTTAAAGGCTGAATCTTTTATTTCTTGTGCTACCTGTCACATCGCAGATGCAGCTATTCATGTTACAAAAACAGTCACTGTAGTCAAGTGCAGATTAATGGAAAGATTATTTCTGAGAATACAAATTGTTCCTGGAATACAGCATTTTCTATTTTAACATATTCAGAAACTGGATCACAGTTCTGCCGCCCTCAACTCTGCTATTTTTTGTCCTCTTTTTTTCCCAATGTACAGGTGATGATAGTGGGCTGTGATCTCTCCCCAGATAGTTGCTTGTAGTAGCAGCATCCCGCACTTCTGTACCTGCACACAATGTATCCTGCTTAACCAATTCTTCATGAGTCATTTATCCTTTACAGCATGTTTTTATTCATACAGGGTATATGAACTACCTTACATACTATTGAACCATCAGAGCCTATCTCAGTGAATTCCTAGATTATTCTGCCTCATTAGAGTCATTATTGTCTTGGACTTCTGTCAGAATGGAATCTAAAAGATTTTTTTCATTCTGAGTATGCTGCATCATTGCCAATTACTCTGAAACAGGGGTGTCCCAGACTCTAAAGGTTTTAGACTTATTTTGCAGAGTGAGTGTGAATCCTGTAATTTCTCATGAAAGTTTTCATGTATTTATGTCCCAGATTGGTGCCACATAGGCTCTTAGGTCTTCCAACATAATGTGATTAAAAGCCTGAGTACGTTGTTGCTGCCTGGCCTGAGAAGTAGCTGGCAGATCTCCTCCCAGCCCTCCCTGCTGCAGTGGAGGGTTCCTACATGTTTTCTTTTGTTCCCTCCTCCCCTAGAAGGCAGGCAACAGAAAATGACCAAGTCCTCATAGGTTCTGGGCATGGATCTGGTGGGAAATAATTCCTGACCAAATTGGTGGCCTTCTGTGATGGGGCCATGGAGCTGATGGATAGGGGCAAAGCAGTTGACTTTGTCTACCTGGACTTGTGCAAAGCATTTCACACTGTCCCACACGACATCCTTGTCTCTAAATTGGAAAGACATAAATTTGATGGATGGATCACCTGATGGATAAAGAATTGGCTGGATGGCTTCACGCAAAGAGCTGTGGTCAATGGCTCAATATCCAACCAGAGGCCAGTAACGAATGGGGTCCCTCAGGGATAGGTGTTGGGACTGATCCTGTTCAACACCTTTGTCGGTGACATGGACAGTGGGATTGAGTGCACCCTCAGCAATTTGCTGATGACACTGTGTTATCCAACCCTAACTATTCTATGTGCTGTAGTCAACAATCTGGAGGGAAGGGATGCCATCCAGAGGGATCTTGACATGCTTGCGAGGTGGGCCAATGCCAACCTCATGAACTTCAACCAAACCAAGTTCAAGGTCCTGCACATGGGTCTGGTCAATCCCAGGCACAGGTACAGATTGGACAGAGAAGCGATTCAGAAGGACTTGGGGGTCTTAGTTGATGAAAAGCTTAACATGATTCGGCTACAGTGTGCACTCACAGCCCAGAAAGCAAAGGTGTCCTGGGCTGCATCAAAAGGAGCGTGACCTGCCCCTTTACTCTGCTCTCATAAGACCTCACTTCGAACACCGTGTGCAGTTCTGGTGTTCTATACATAAGAAGGACATGGATCGCTTGGAAGAAGTCCAGAGGAGGGCCACAAGGATTATCAGGGGGCTGGAGCACCTCCTGTATGAAGACAGGCTGAGAAAGTTGGGACTGTTCATCCTGGAGAAGAGAAGGCAGCATGGAGACTTCATAGCAACCTTACGATAACTCAAGCAAGCCTACAGTGAAACCAGAGAGGCACTTTTCATCAGGCACTATAGTGATAAGAAAAGGGGTAACGGGTTCAAACTTAAACAGGGGAAGTTTAGGTTAGATATAAGGAAGAAGTTCTTTACTGTGAGGGTGGCAAGCCACTGGAATGGGTTACCCAAAGAAGTGGTAAATGCTCCATCCCTGACAGTGCTCAAGGCCAGGTTGGACAGAGCCTTGGGTGGCATGGTTTAATGTGAGATGTTCCTGCCCCTGGCAGGGGGGTTGGAATTAGATGATCTTAAGGTCCTTTCTGACTCAAACCATTCTGTGATTCTATGAAAACTTGCACAGGACCATGATTTCTCGCTGAGCTCAACAACATCCTCTGGTGGGATAAATGGACATGCTTGGCTAGAACAGCTGTTTGCCAGAGAGATATTTTGGGGTATCTCATCACGTTCCTCCTGCGCACAGGCTGCAAGTTCGGTGTGAGAGCATGCTGAGGTAGCACATATATGGCTTTTAAGTATTTAAGGCCACATCCTCAAAGTCTGGCTTGTGTGTTCAAGGGAAGCAAGAAGCTTCATCAGTACCATCAGTCTCTTCTCCTTTTCCTCTATCTGGCTCTGTAAAAAGATGCCTAAATATAGTCCTTCACTTCTGTTGCATTGTTTTTATTCATATGGCATTTGTTATTCACACATCCATGGGAGTGGGAAAGCCAGAAATGATACATCTCATTTAGCACATGCCATGTGTATCTGGCAATGCCAGGCCAACCTGGTACCTTCTATGTAAGGGTACTCAGCAGCCACCACTGCTGCTGTGGGGACAGTGCTCTTGTGGCTTGGGGGAGCCAGGAGGTCAAACTATGTTTCAGCTACATAAGTTACACAGTGAAAAATTTGCATGAGGAATCAACTATTTCTCATTTATTCTGTCTATAAGCCATAATAACACCATGCGTGGGCACTTGCTTATCTGCATGTCCCCCAAATCACTGTTGACTTAGTTTGTCCCTGCTGTTCTTCTTATTAATTTACAGTTTATTCAGAAGACGCAGACGTTTGACTGAGGTGCCTTCGGGTATTTTAGCTGGCTTCTAGCCAAATTTGCTTGTCAGGTAACCTTCCTTTTCTTTGGGCATAGTGTTTGTGTTGGTTGCTAAGCAGATTATTTCCTAGCTGCATGTTTAACAAGAATGAAAATGGTAACACAGCGTTCGGAGGTGCTGGATAGCAGCATAGTATTTTTGAGTTAGGAAACAGTAAATAAGGGACTAAAATGATGATTGCTGCTGCTCCTTGGGATGGATTCTTTATGCATGAGATCCTTGAGATTCTGATATTTGCTGTGTTTCATGTGGTTTCTTTGCTTCCATTGACGGCTGAAAAAGTTTGCACAGGCAGCAAGAAAATTCAGCTGAGGAAATGTAAGTAATGTAACATTTGTTATGAAATAGGTTTTGAAAGCTTTACTGTTTCTCTCCAATATCTTTTTGTCAAAATCCTATTGGCTCCTGTGTAGTTGTGTTTACCCTCTTTGTGTAACCCTTTGTTTACAAATGCCTTCAGGTATATAGGTTACTCTACTGAGGAGTTACTATGTTCTCTAAACAAGTGAATCTTGATCATGTCATTTCCCATTCATACCATTTCAGTATAATAACATGGTTATACTGATTACAGCTTCCTAGTCCACAGAGCTTCTGTAAGATGCATATGCATGGGCAAGAGGAAATGAGACAAACAGTACTCTTGGGCTAACCTCACTGCCGAAGCTGGTTTGAGGCTCTACCTGAGAAAGAACTTCAGGACTTTACATTAAGGCCTCATAGTTTGAGTGCTGAGTATTTTGTTGGTTTCTTTCTTCTCCCCTCCACCTCCACCCCACCCGTTTTTTGTTTTTTTTTTTTTTTAATGTGCAATTGGGCTCTGGCTGAATCAAGTCGTTAACAACTGATAATACCTCTTCTATGCTATAGGACACCCAGGGCAGGAACTTCTTCCCAGAGCACCAGGAGCTTCAGCCTAACTACCACCCACAGAGCCACGCAAATCCCCACAGAAGTTTGGAGTAAACGCACAGTTTTAAGTTGTATTTCTAAAATTTAGGAGCTTCTCACTGAACACACTGGACTCCTGCAAGGCTCTTTGTTGATAGGGCTGATAATAGCTAGGTTGTCCTTGGAGGGGAAACTTCAGGGAAGGATACCAGATGTGTTGAATTCAGATCCGCACCTCATCCTGCTCCACAAATCAATCCAGCAAAAGGGAACTTGTGGGGCAGGCAGAGCCACAGCATAGTTTCTTCCTTGCTTCCTTTAGGTTGATGATACCTCTTGGGGTGTTCCTGATGGGCACTTTTTTTCTACTTCTCAATAGGGTAACTGATGGTCTTATCATATACCCTCCACTTTCCTCTACACAAAGTGCACATTCAGGCACTGTCACTTGCTGTATCTCCTGTTCTCTGCAGTGTGGGAGCAGGAGAGCATGGTTCCTGGTGCTTCAGAGGTGGTACGGTTAATGATACACATCCAAAGGCCACTTCCAATTTCCTAACGGGAGGATTTCTCATTTGTACCTGAACTGCAGCATATCCAGCTGAAGCAGGAGCATGGACTTTGTACAGCTGAAATCAATATACCGGTGACTAAATTGTTGGATTTGGAGAGTGAAAGCAGGATGAGCCTTAGTAAATTTTCTGGTATCTATTACCTTTGTCAGCAGGACTATCTATAGAACTGCCTACTCTACTACAGTCATGCATGCCCTTACGTACAGCAACCCGTGTCTGGCCCCAGCAAGGGTGACATTATTGCATATCGTTCTTCAAGAAAATCGGTCAATCTTGCCATTGCAGGTAGCCCTGGGGATATACCTGTAGCCAATTTCCCCATAGAAAAGGGCTGTTCTTGCTGACAGGTCTGACCCACATTTTGGTGGGTAACATATTCCAGACCAGTCTTGAGGAACCAGCATTGTTTAGGTCTGGGAAGGGTCTATTCTGATCATGCAGTATGTTTCGTCTTGCCTCTGTGTTTCCGTTTGCCAAAACCAGTGGCACTGCTGTTGGCCAGATTCAACCAAATTTGTCAGAGCCACAGAATCGTCAAACAGAAAATGCTACAAGTTTTGAGGAATTTACCTCATCTGGGAGGCAAGATTTTACTGATGCTCTTATTGAAGGAAAGATGGCAAAATGGACTTATAAACTTTAATAGCAGGAAATCCTCATGGGAGAATGTCAGGAAAAATGTCCCAGTTGGTGGAAACCTTATTAAAAATATTATCCCTCTTAGATGCCAGGGGGTCCAGCCAGAAGACACAAGACACTAGGTTGCATGAGTTCCCTTGCTGGTAAGTCGTTTCTTCTTTCACATGAGTTTGGAATCAACTAACTGCCAACAGCTAGTGCTTTATTCTCCACAATCTTGTTCTTTCCACATATTTTAGAAAACTGAACAAAAAAGGGATGTCTCTTACACATCTTGCGTTGTTAGGAGTTTTATTCCTCCGTGCTCTCCTACTGAAAAGCTGAACTACTGTTTCACACTAGCCGTAGACACTGAACAAATTAACAGCACACACTGAGAGGAGAGAAAAATAAACTATACTCACACAGAAAACTGTTTCTTCAATGACTTCTTCTTCTCACACTGAGAAGGTAGACAATATTATCATCATTGTGCATGTACTTTCCCAAGATGTGCTAGCTGATAGGTAAATATAAAGTTGAAGTGAAAGTTTTACCTACTAAGCTTTGCCTCATACCTACTTTCATTAAAATTTACCTACTGTCATGTTGCCCTGTCACCTACTTTGATTATATCCTTCTGGAATTCCTCTTCATTCTCAGTCATTTTGTTTAACTTCAATAATTCTGTGTCCTCAGCAAATTCACTACCTTGCATACTGCTTCCTTCTCAAGATTATAACTAATGTTGTTGAGTTGCAGAGATATTGAGAACTCCTACATGTTCAACTTGTCAATGAAACTATTTACTCTTCATTATCACTTCTTTTCTCCTTTTCAAAAATCTTGCATTTTCCCATAGGATTGCAAACTTCCATTAATATTCCTTCATGGATGACTTTCCCAAGAGACTTGGGTGAAACTTAGTAAATGTGTGGCTTAGTAACTTTATGCCTTCACATTGCTCTACAGGTGTATTGCAGATAATGTAGTCTGAAAGAAATTGTGCTGCTATTTCTGTTTATGATCATAGGTGAGTGTTTGTCTTTTACAGTGCAGAGTGAGAAAAAGTATAGTGCAAAACAGAGAAGCGATTCCTATATGTACTTCACAATAGAAATATTAAAAAGAAAACCACAGTGCTTGTGATCCTCACCGTTATTTCTGTAAATGAATGGGGCATATCCATGCATTACTGAAAATCCAATTAATAAAAGTCCCAGATGCTCTCACTAACAATACTGTCTTGGTGTCTTTGCTCTTTTTGAAGACTATCTGTCGTTTGTCACCAGCATTTATTTAGTTGATTCTTTTGTGAGGTGATTAATGAGTATTAAGAGAGTGCATATTTAACTTAGGTGCTATTAAAGGAAACTGGGCCATACCTATCAGAGGATACCCAACAATTGCTAGATAGGATTTTCTCTCTGCATATGTTGTCATTTTAGAAGATGAACTTTAGAATTAGAAAGTCAAATTATTTACCATTTTAGGTGGAGGAGCTGTAGAAGCATGGATGGGCTAATTGCCAGTTGCATGAAAGGCAGATTAATATAGGTGCTTTTGCTCTGTGCTGGCTTTCAAAGCTGTTGGTGTGACCTGTTCTGCTGTGGGTGAATTTGCAGTGTCTCATGAAAGACATCAAAGGCACTTTTTGGATTACTAAAATGAAAAAGAAAATAATCTTGGCATCCTAAAGATGGAGGTGTCACAGTAGTGGTTCCCCAGTTGTTCCACAGCAGAAGGAAATCTTCAAATCCAAATTTGAGAGAATTCAAAAACCAGCTTTACGATAAGGTTTTGTATTGTTTTAATTCTCTCTCAGCTGGTAGAAATAAATGGCTAGTGAACTGAATCATCCCGCTACCTAGGGTGTATGGTGTTCACGACTGAGGTGTTCAGCCAGAAAAAGCATCCTGTCCCTAGCAATCTTTTAAACATCACAGCTCAGAAAGATTAATTTGGATAAAGAGCTGACTCCCAACACCTGCTTGGTCTTCCTCAAAAGCCATAAGGATACCAATACTTAAGATGGTTCCAACCACTTCTTTAGTAGGTTCTTTTTTGCTGTTGCATGTTCAAGTGAGCACTGCAATACATTTTCCTCTCTATGTTCATCTCTGAGGAAATTACCTCTTGAAATTTGTTTACTGGACCATTTTTGAGATTTAGCCACAAATTATTCCTTGCTGGCTTTGGAATATGCTACTTCAGCACAGTTCATACTCACAGCTGCTCAAACAGCTACCATTGAGATCTAACAGCAAAACATGTCTTAACAATCATGAGAAAAGAATCACAATCTGAAATATTGCTACCTGCTTTGCTCATAGACTAAGCATTTTGCACCTGCCAAAGAAAGAGCACCCAGCAAATGTATCTGTACTAGCCTCTCTGTAATAACAAATAAGGGGGAGTATTGATCAATGTTTGTTTGTAAAATTTTACTGTGAAAGGCCTCTTTTTTAAAAGAAAAAAAAAAGCTGTAAAATTCTTTTGAGTTGGTACTGGTGTCTCAGCCTTCTTTGTGCAGTGTTTTGTGGGCTAGATTGCAGATTTCAGCAAGGTTTCAATATTTTCCTGATGTTATAATTGACTAAACATAATTTTTCATTTCTGACTGGAGCAAGTTCTAATGCACTAACTGATTATGATAAATTATGGTATTATTTGGAATGGTTTATTAGTGCTGTTTGGATTTGTTTAAATTAAATCTGAAACATTTCTACCTGTTCCTGTACCAGGAGCTGAATCACAATAACTGAAAAAATTTAAATAGTTAGCAAGCCATGCTTGAAATGCCAGTTAAGATCAAGCTGTTGAAAAAATGAATAGGAAACATGGATGTATCTCCATGATAGAATTTCACAGTACCTGAGATAGTTTGGCTTTGAAAGTGCTGCTTTATGTTAGGATTTCTAATCATAAGACTGAGGCACATCTTGGGTTTGAATTGCTCAGATGTCAATCTAAGAGGAACTCTACTGTTGCTTTCCACTCAGCAGCTTCAGCAGAGCACCTCTCAGCTTCCAAGTAACTATTATAATGAAAAAACTTCCCAATAACTCCTCCTGTATACTGGCATACAGAAATAATAGAAGCATAATGCTGTTCCATGAATCAAAATTAAGTCCAAGCTGGACCCTTTCTTCCCACCTCCTCATAGATATAGTTTGCACCCACTGAAGAACTCTGCATGTGTATTTAAGTTGGTTAATACCTAAAGCATTGTTTTTGAAAAGTTGCCATGCCCCCTGCAATGATTTTCATTTATATTCTTTTTCTGAAGAGATTAATTTCCCCCCAAATGTTGCAGTTCTTCTAGACTTCCTGTAGTGATTGTAGGAAACCACAGGAGTGTTATAACTATTACCTTAATTTCAGAGCTGACAAAATTGAGCAACTTAGTTATGCAGAAACTATGTTGATAGTTTACATTTGAAGTGTACTCGGCCTACATATAGGTCAAAATATTAAGTAGAAATTTTGTAATATTTTGACATATAAATTGTATTTATTGTCAAAAAATTGTAAATTTTTGATGTATAATCCTCACCCATCTTTCCAACCATTCCTCATTACTGTGCAGTGAATATAATTACGAAGGTCCAAAGACAAGTCCATGGTGATGAGGCAGACCAGAGCTCAAGGCAGGAACACACATCAGTGAGTCAGGGTCAGGATCAGATTTGGAAAACACAGTCACGCAGAGGCCCAGCTCAATGAGCACCAGGCAAAGTCCACAGTGATGAGACAGGTCTAGATCAAGCCCTAAGTTAGCCTGTTGGCCACTGTCGTGGTCTGAACCAGCTGTATCCATGAACAGGGATGGGTATAGTGTGATGCCACTGTCATGTAGCTCAGATAGGGGTGGAGGGTGATAGCCTCAGCCTTAAGACAGCTCACAAGAGGAGGGCAACCCTCACACAGGCTTCCTCCAGCCCTTTCTCACAGCAGCCCCCACCAGTTGTGAATCCAGAGGAACAGAAAGAAAAAAAATAGTACTGAGAAGATGAATTTGTGGATCATCAGAGAATTAAAGTGAATGTGTGTAGCTGGATGATGTGAAAACAAAATCAAAGGACATAAAGACAATAGTCACTGTTCACAAGTATGAGAAAAAATGAACACATTCTGTGTCAGGACAGCATAAAGACATATCTAACTTCTCTAAGGGATGTAAGCAGCATTACAAAAAAAAATTAAGGTGTCATTCAGAATAGTTGAAAAATCCAAAAGTAACACATAGCTATTTATGAAGGAGGTGGTGAAAGTCTGTAGCTCAAATCATTTTCAAGTGGCCTTGCTGTAGTCTTCTACCTCTTCTTCTAAGAAGCCCACAACTGACTGTAGACTCCCACTGTTTGCTCCTTTGTTAGAACTCTGGACAATAATTTCTGATTTCCTGCCAAACAATCCAAAACTTTTTTTAGCATTGAAGCACTATGAGAAGGGTCCTTATGAAATACTGCTTGGGCTTGAAAAATGTTTCTGCTGCATACAGCCTCCTATTTCCAGAGTCAGTAGCTAATAGAAGCTAACTGAAAGAAGGAATCATTCTTATATCTGCTATTTGAGAACATCTGTGAATAGATATTTTTATCTCTTCTTCTTCCAGTTGCATTAAAATTAGTAACATAATTTCTTGTATCTTGTTATATGTACAGCCTTGGATTCCAAAGATAAGACAGTGACAATAGAAAGTCTTATTTAGTTAAGTGAGCCTACAGATGTATGGAAGAGGGCTCTTCATAAATTTCAGATTAGCATAAAGTGTAAGTGAATCCAACTTGAAATTTATGTAGAAGACTCATTGGGTGAAGCTAATTAACATCTGGTTTTATTATCATTATTATTCTTATGATTTTTTTTATTATTTTTTTTTTTTACTCTCAAGCCTCAAAGACAAGAATTGGTTCATGATTAAGAAATACCATAGTCCTGTATAACTCTGTATTAATAAAAAATGCATCGTAGAAGCATAGACTGGCTTGGGTTGGAAGAGACCTTAAAAGATCATCTAGCTCCAAGCACCCTGCCATGGGCAGGGACACCTTCCACTAGACCAGGTTGCTCAAAGCCCAGTCCAGCCTGGCCTTGAATACTGCCAGGGATGGGGCAGCCACAGCTTTTCTGGACAACCTGTGCCAGTGTCTCACCACCCTCAAAGTATAGAATCTCTTCCTAATATCTGATGTAGTCTGGTGGCATCGTGCGAGTAGGACAAATATTATGTTTTCAGTTCAACCCTTCAATTTTTCTGCTTATTCACTGTCAACATCAATTATTATCATCCTTGACTAATTTTAAACTTCCCCTTTGCGTCTGACCAGCAATCAAATAGGTATCTATTCACCTAACCTTCCTCCTGCTGGTGCAGAAGGACTCTATTACCTGACGAGCTTCCCGTGATAAAGTAGGAACACTGAGGTGCACTGGGTTGCAATACATTGAAAGTCAAAACACCTGGTGGCTCATTTTATAAGAACAAACTTTCTGTGCTCCAGTTTGTCATCTGTAAAGTGAAATTAGTGGTGTATCTTTGTTATCAAGAATGCTTTCAATACAAAACCATGAGTATTTTCATAACAAGGTCTCGAACTGTGACTAGACAGAAAGAAGTGGAAGGATTCTTCACTTATTCTCACAATATTGCTGGGGGGGCAGGGGGTGGGGACGGCCTGTTCTCATGGCTTACACTGCCTTCTGCCTGTGAATAATTGCTTTGTTCCTTCAGGGACAAAAATCTCTCACATCTGAGTGATCTTTCTGCTGTCGTGGAGACAAACACTATTCTAAATACTGTGTTTTCCCATCTTGAGCTCTAGCTTCTGTGTAAAGCAAAAAAACCAAGTTTTGGAGCTACATAGTTCAAAGTCAGATCAAAGAAATACAACTGTACTGATTAAGTTAGCTGCTGATGTCTTGCTGGCAAAAAATGAAATTCAAGTGTTCGTGATGACCATTTTGCATCTGCCTGACACAGCTGATGCTGTTGATCCAGAATAGTTTTATTAACACAACTGTATACTCCAGTGGAAATGTGCAGAGATTGTTCTGCGAGATTCTTTCTTTTCAGAGATGCTACTGGAGATGACATTAGGCAACTATGCCCTCATACTTGCAGAGCTTTTCTATTGATTGCCTTAGGCATCTGTCTTGTCACTTTGCCCCTGCTGTGTATTTTGCCTCTGCACCTGTTATATTCTGTGCAAATGAATAAACTAAGTAGTAAGTATTCCTAATAAAAGCAGAGCTATGAGAACTTCATCTCCCTTCATAAAGGTTCCTTCGGAGACTTTATGGTTGTGTGCTTGTGCATCTATAGTGAGATAGGAAAATTTTAAAAGCTTTGAAAACCTTTTGAAAGCTTTGAATGCTTATTCAGCCTTAATTATTCTCCATGTTCTTGATAATTTAACTCAGAATGTCACAGATATATCATTCTTACTTTGTCTTAACAATTCTTTAGAACTGCTCTGTAATTCAGAAATACATGCAGGCTGGGTGATATATCACAGTGTATGTAATGCATTTCTTTCCCTTTTCATGGGAGAATTTACAATTCAGAGTGACACTCCATGTGTTTTTTCAGTGGAGAAAGAAAATGCTGATAATATGCTACAGTGAATGAAAGGATGATGCAGCATTTGAACATGCTTAAGCAATGATTACTTCATCTTTCATAGATTCAACAACACCATGGCTTGCAGCTAGTTCTTAAATGTGCATGGCTCAAGAGCTGCTCAGATGTGATTTTTGTGGCCAAGGCCCTGGTGTTTGGTCACTGGGCAACTAGCATCTCCAGTTGTAGATTTAGTGAGCTTTAGGGGTCTGGGACTTTGACACAATTGTAACTAAAAAGGAGATAGGCACTGATTCCTATCTCAGAAGAAGTGTGAACTGGCAATTTACTACTGGGGACTAGCTGCCTCCATAGCAGGTCTGTGTTGGAGAAGCCTCATTAGAATAGTGAAAAATACAGTAAATTCAGCTGATCATTAAGAACAATCAGGGACCCAGTGCTTTAGTTTGGTCCTTGGTACTCTTTCATTTTATTGTATAAAGACACTGCCTAGAACCCAGGTATAGTCCCTAGGCCAGGTCTATCCGACAGTGAAGTGAAAAGATCTTTAGGAAAACACCACTGCCTTCTCTATCTGGACTACTCCTAGAACTCTGCTTCTTCTTGCTTCTTTTGCGAGAGGTGTCATCAATCCAGAAAGTTTGGGATGCCCCTCACAATCAGGAATGTGATTCAGTTCAGATTTATGCAGAATGGCCTCTCCATGTAGCATCTCAGGGCAGCATCCACCGTCCTTGGGGGAGCTCCATCTCCAGATAATGCTCTTCCAAATCTTAGTGCAAGACAGCAACATTCAGAGGATCAGAGAAGAAGTAAATCCTTTCTATATCAGGGTACACTGTCATAAGAAAATGTGTCCTCTAGCCAGTTAAAATAGATCCTACAAACTGCAACTGTGGACAGTCTAGAAATCTGCTCAGCTGATCATCTGTAGGTGTCTCTGAGACTCAGATGGATAGCCACTAAACGCATCCACCTATGTTGTGTAGGCTGTCGATGATATATTGGGAGTATACCCGGCTCACACAGACACCTGCATTGCCATACCTATGTGTAGATGTCTCATCTGCAGCTAAATCCCACCCTTCTCTCTCTTGCAGAGTAAATCAGGTCATGTCTATTTTTGCATTCACTTCCAATTGCTGGTCAAGCACACTGGGATTTTCTTTTAAGGAGGTCATATTACTTGCTTGTGGTTCCAGCAATACTGCCATTGGATGTGTGGTTGTCACACATTGATATGCTCAAGCTAGATAGATACCATCATGTCTGCACCAATACTAGGTTAAATCTGTCTTGAGCATGCAGATCAGGTGCATGTCCCAGCTGTAGCACAGACATATATCCATCCACAAGAGCCTGGAGGTAGAACATGGGGGCTTAACTGGAGTATTATTGAAATGAGCTCTCCATCAAGCCAATGTCATGCTTAGTGTTACAGCTTTTGTTCTCAGGTGCTGGTCTGCTGGCACAGGTCCGCCTGTGCTGGGGAGCTGGCAGCCACTGCTGCTGCCACTGCATTTGCTGTCATAGTAGCATTTGTTAATTTTGAGGGAAAACTGGGCACACATGTCTGTCTTTTCTTTGTTTTTTTCTCCTGTAGTCATTTCATTGTCTCAATTTTTGGAAGATGAGCTTCACTGAGTCCAGATGTTTTCCTGCATCCTTTTAATCATGACAGACATGCACAATTTACTTTGCATAACGTGTTTTATTTCTCTCATGCAGCATGTTGGGATGTATGCTTCTCTTGCATTTTCTTTACCTCTGAGACTATTGGAGACCAATTTAGTGATGACAAAAGAAGGGCCCAGTTGTAGTTTGCATATTTCTATCCTTGAGAAATCCTTCACACGCTTTAAAGAGTAGTGTTAAAAAAAACCCAAATCAGTGAGCTATCAAAAATAGAGCAGCAAGTAGTGCACTCCATTTATTTTTGTCTCCCAAATCTCCATGTTGGTTTAGGAATCATTAAATATTTTAAACTGAAGAAGTAAAGGATGAATTCTGGTCTTGATGCTAAATCTTGACTGTACCAGCAAAAGATAAATCAAACTTGTGCGATGCATAAATAGTCAGGGTTGTCTAAAAATGCATAATTTGACATTGTTTTGGACTCTTTTGCCATTAAATTAACTCAACCTTGAGGAAATAATTTAATAGCTGCTTCAAGCAGAGAACCTAAAATATGCTAAAATTTCCTGTGCATGATCCAAGACACTCACAAACCTGTTCCCATTCTCCCTCCATCTCTCATCAGTAAAATGTCACATGTATTTGGGAGTGTTTTCTGTTTTCAAGTAAATCAACTATTGAATATCTTGTGAATCTAAGTTGACACCTTAAAAACATTTATTTAAAAAGTAAAATGTCTTGGAGGCTACACAGTATCTTTCTGTGGCCCACAAAAATGTCCAATAAGGTTGGTTTTTATTGATGTTTATAATCATCTGTGGTTTTCTTTGGTTATTAGCCGTCACAGAGGAAACTGTTCATGCCTTCATGCTGTGCTTCTGGCACACACTGCAGTCACTATACGGTGTCATCAGGGTTGGAGTCTGTGCACATCTTTCGCATGGAAAGATGTAAAATTTAAGTATATTATATCAATGAGCATAATGCAGGCTTAATTGCTTAATTGCTTGTGTGCACTAACTGCGGTTGTTATCCCTCACTGCTTAAATTTTTATTTCTGTTCAAATATATTGACAGTTCCAACACAGCAAAGTACTAATAATACTAACAATAAGCACAGCAATAACTTGTAGCCAATGTGTAATCTCTGCTTGATGTGCGTGTAACTGATAAAAATTGCTTTCAGTTGGTAACAATAAGAAGAAAACCCTGCTCCATATATCTGTCATGATGGCTTTGTACTGGCTTTTGATGATCTTTGGAAACATTGCAATATGACAGAAGGTTAGTGCACTTCCTTCCTTTTAAATGAGTTTCCATATGGTCTTTATTGTGTAATATAGGAGGTGAAGGCACTCTAGGCTTCCTGAGCTAGCCTCACTTAGGTTAAGATAACTTAGGTTAGCTTGTAGGGACAGTTGTGATCCTCTAGTCTGGCTCCTTGTTTAAAGAAAGCTATCAGCTGGTATTCAAATGATTCTTGTTTGAATTAATCTTCTCTGTCAGGAAAAAAAAAAAAAAGAAGAAAAAATAAAATAATGAGTTAAAGATGAAAGAGCCAGGATGAGTGAGCATGTGTGTGGTGGCAGTGTTCTGTCTTACTGCCAGGAAGAAAAAGAGAGGAATCAAGGGATCAGGGTCTCTTGCAAGGGTAGGCAGAAAAACATTACTGAGGGAGTTGCTTAGGTACAGCAAGCAAGGGTAGGATTTATATTCCCATCTGCCATTCAAGGCTCTGCCTCCCAAGCAAAGAGCAGCTCTGACCTTTGTGTCTGCACACAGACTTGTGACGGGAGCAGGATGAGGTGCAGCCATCTGCTAGGGGCACTGAGCTGGTTGTTTTCTTTGACACCTGGGAGAAGTCACTTCTCTTGCTTCCACAGTGACCAAGATGGAGTGATATTTTACTATGTGGTTCACTTGACAGGAGTGCAGTTGGATGTCCAGGAGGGTCAAGTTGTAGTTCCTGATTCTTCCTTTCAAAGGGGTCCCTTGGCTCTTTGATAAGACAACACTGTCTATAGGCACAGGAGGTGCTAGGTCCCTGAACTGCAGTACACCTATGATACAGTATCGCTGAGAAAAGTGCTCCTTTATCTGGAGAAAGTGGGATTAGCATAGGAATTGCATTATTGGTGAGGAACCGGCCAGAGGAAAGACAAGATCAGGTGCTACTGAAAAGAGAAGTGTCAGGCTAAGGTGAAGATATAAATAGAGTCACTCCAAAACTGATTTGGGGGCTAATCTTATTTAGTATTTTAATTTCTGACCCTGGTAGGACTATGCTAATGAAATTTGCTGGCAATCTCAAGTGTGAAAGCTGCATCAATGAAGAAGAGATTTGGTTATCATACAAAGAGAATCAGATGACCTTGAAATCTCTAGTTATAGAAGAGGGGTGAAATTCAATAGTACAAAAGTACAAGTTCCTGCACTCAGAAACTAATAAGATGAATTTTTATTACAAGCTAAAAAGTCATCATCTCAAAAAAACTCCACAGGAAGACCTGGTTGTATTTCCTACCCTGTGACCAAAGGCACATGGCCCTGAAAAATATTAGAAACAATCCTGGAAAATACTAAAAGAGACTGTTTCAGCAGAGAAATATGAACTCCATCTCATAAGACTTTGGTGAGACCTCCTTTAGAACTGCATCTTAATCAAAAAAGATTAACTCCAGACAGGACACAGGCAGAAAGTGCTGCCAGTGTGGCTCTGGGAGGAATCAGTGTGCTGCAGCAAGTGAGGTGAAATTTCTTAGTCATATTTAGTTTGGCAAAGTGAAAGCCCAGAGGAGTTGTAGCCTATAAATACATACAGGTGGCCACTTAGTGATCCGTGATAGTTTCTTCATTATAATGTGTCTACTTAATCTCACCATCATCTGTGTGATGACTGTTAGCAAATAGTGTAAGAGAACATTGCAGTAACAGCTGAGCATGTGAGCTGGTGGCTGGACAGAAGTGTCCACCAGTCCTCTCTGGGCTTGTTTTTCTTTCCCCTGGCTTCAAGCATGAATGTGTGCTTCACCCCTGAGATGCAGAAAAAGGGCTACTAAAGTGATCAAGGTAATTAGAAGCTTGACATATAAGATGACACTTAAAAGATTTGGCTTTTTTAGCATTGCAAAGTCTTGTGTGTAAATATTGTCATGGGGGAATACAAGTGAGGAAAAAGAATATCTTAAAAGAAAGGACCATGCTGGCATGAAAACATCGGGGTACATATGGCTATGAAGAAATTTAGATCTAAAGTTTTAATACATTTAGAAATCAGAAGCTCATTAATAGAGGAGAGAGGCTCAGGAAGAATTTTAATGTAGAAGCAGCTAAAAAAGCCCTCAACATTTAAGATGGGGGTTGTTCAGACTGTGAGCAGGACTATGTGATACGGTTGCTTGCCATATCAGGACAGCGAATTTCAGTACACAGATTTTCCATTCAGTCCCTGTATTCTGCTGTATTGTTGTATTAAGGTACAAGACGCATAGTCAGGGTGGAATATTTTTAAGCATCATAGGAACATCTCAGCAGCAGTGAGTGAACAGAGAGTCTCCTGCTTTGATTTTTGCAGATATTATAATAGCCAAGATTATTTCATCAGTGCTTTCATTCATCTCAACTTGCTCAAGTATAATAGAAGCTGCCTAAACTTACACAATTTCTTTACAGAATTACAAATGTGTCATCATAATTGTAGCTGTATTCCTTGTCATATTTTTGCATTGAGTAGAAATTGTAGCACATTCATAAGCATTTTTTAAGATGCTTTTGCATGTGTCCAACTTGTGTATTAAGATGGCAGAATACTGATGCTGTTATCTGAACACAATTCTAGTTTCACATTTTCAAAAGAAAAAGAAAGAATTCATTTTGGCAGAAGTTTTCAGCCTTTTTCTTCTAGGCTTTTGACTTTTTGACTCCTTGTGTTTTTTCTTCATCACTATTATTTTCACTGAAAGAGAAGGTAAAAGGAAAAAAGGACGTAGGCTGAAGGAGGAAAAAGCCCAGCAAGGTTAGTCTAATAGCTTGAATAGCAGAAGTTGTGTACTGCAGAAAAATGTGGAGGAGTGCCCTGGGTTTGGCTGTAGCAGTTATTTTTCTCCTTCCTAGTAGCTGCTGCAGTGCTGCATTTGGGCTTTATTCGGAGAACAATGTTGATAGCACACCAATGTTTTAGTTGTCGCTAAGTAGCACTTATCCTGAAAAAGGACTTTTCAGTCTCATGCTCTGCCAGTGAGGAGAGGCACAAGAAGCCACAAGGAAGCAGAAACAGGACACCTGACCCAAAGTAGCCAAAGGGGTATTCCATACCACAGCGCATCATGCCCAGCATATAAACTGGGGGTAGTCACCTGGAAGGGACTGATCACTGCTCAGGTTGGGCTAGATATCGGTCGGCAGCTAGTGTGCAATTGTGCCTCACTTGTGTTTGTTGTTTTTTTTCCTTTCCCTTTTTAGTTTTGTATTTCCTCCCCTTGTTATTTTCCTTACCATTCTTATTAGTAGTAGTAGTTTTATATTATAGTTTAGTTATTGGACTGTTCTTATGTCAACTTGTGGGGTTTACATTCTTTTGACTCTCCTCCCCATCCCACCCAGATGGAGAGGAGGGGAGAAAGGTGGGATGAGCAAGTGGCTACATGGTTCTGAGTTACCAGCTGGGCTTAAACTATGGCAAGGAGAAAGGCAGGAAAAAAACGGTTACTTGTAGTGAAATACTCCTGTCAGTTAGACAAGAACAGGGTTCTTCAGCTTAAGGAGAAAAATTCTGGTCAGATACAATAAGTCTTCAAATCATAAACAGGTGTTGCAAAAAGTAATATTCTGTTCTCAGTGCTCAGAGTTGATAAAACAAGTAGTAATAGGTGAAAATCGCATATCACTCAACTGAGACACTACAAAACCTCTTTTTAAATGTGGGATGTTGTAAGCAGAGAAGGTCGTGAGGGAGGTTGTGGAAGTGTTGTCATGCAAGGCAGGCCTTGAAGAGTGATGCAGATGCCGCTGATTCTGTCTTTCCTTGGGGAAATGGACCACGTGACCTCACCGAGTCCTTCCCATTTCCATTTTTCAGTTATTCTATTTGCAAATATAAAGGTATTTTTGAAAAGATTTTAACTTGTCTTTGAATTTAATAATCTGCACCTAACCACCGGAAATCAAGGTGTGTAACGAAGATCAGCCTTGATCCTCCAGACATTAACTTATGTTTTACTTTGTTACCATCAGGGGTACTCTTAATAGCAAAATTAAGCACATACCTCAGTTTTCCCAGCCTTGTAATGACACCTTTCATTTCACGTAATGGCTTTAGGATTCTTCCATGTAAACCCTGACCTTGCCACTAGAGCCACTGAATGCTTAACATGAAGGGCGTACAAGAAAGATGGGGACAACCTTTTCAGCAGGGCCTGTTGTGATATGACAAGGGGTTTTGGTTTTAAACTAAAACAGAGTACTTTCAGACTACATATAAGGAAGACATTTTTTACAATGAGGGTGATGGAACACTGGCACAGGTTGCCCAAAGAGGTGGTAGATGCGCCATCCCTGGAGACATTCAAGTCCAGGCTGGATGTGGTTTTGAGCAACCTGATCAGTTGCCTGCTTCTAGTGATGAGACCTTAGCTGTGACCTCAAAATGTGGGTCACAGCAGCAAGAAGAGAGCAGGCTGAGATGGTTAGTTACCTGGCTGGAGAAATACACACATGAAGCTGACAAAACAAATCAACTCTGTGTGACTGAAAGCCAAGAGGTTGACCTGAAGATAAAAAGTGGAAAGCTGGGAAAATAAGGAGAGAAAAATAACGTAACATTAAGAAGATTTCTCAAGGGATGAAAGAAGGAAGCTCAAGTAAGGAAAGAAAAAACTCTGTTTGGGTAATTCTCCTGGCAGAGGAGGAAATGTCTTCCTCCAAGCATTGCAGTTTTTCAGTCTTATCTTGCAACTCAGGTTCATCCCATGATACATAAACCACCTGCACCACCAGGCTGCACTGGGTCACTGTGCACTTCCTGGGCTTCTGCTGACTCCCAGGGCAGCTGGAAGAAGGGGTCCACTGCTGATATATCTCTTGTCAGGTTCCCACTGAAAGCCTGTGGGACTCAGCATCCTCCGACTAGAGACCTGCCCTCTGAACCCACAGCTGGCCTGTTCTCACTGTCTGCTCCAGTGGGGGCAAGCCTGGATGACCCTTAATGAAGCTAAATACTCCAGTGCTTCCATCTCTCCGAGAAAGGCAGGACTGACCTGGGGAAAGCCTCATGACTATGGGAGCTAAGAGAAGAGAGTAAAGGTCAGAGATGTCAAAAATGCATAAACTGATGATATTAGGGCTTTGAAAAGGAAAGTACTGCTCTTTTCTACAACTGAAGAGCAAGTTATCACTACAGAGTTCAATAAGGGCAACAATCATTCCTTTTTAAAGGGATACCTTTGAAGCAACGTGCAAAGCAGATCATGCAATTCTGAGCTCCTTTTTGGTGGTAGTTGCTGTTCTTGTCCTCCCCTCTCTCTCTCTTAAAAGGTAAACATGGTATAATTCAAAGCAGCACAAGTGCAAACATAAAATGGTTGACAGGGAATGATTTAAGGAGGGAGATGAACAAAGTTCAACACATCTGCATCTTCTGAGGCAAAGACACGAGTCAATGTAACTGCAGACTGAAACTGCTTGAGCGCTAATCAACAAAAATGGTCACACAGGGAGTGGGCTGAACTGAAAAGGAATTAGGAAACTTTATAAGCAGTGACTTTGTATAGGCAATGAAATTATTAGTCAAAAGAGATTGTTACATTGTGTTAAATCTTCCCAGACGGCAAAAAAAAAAAAAAAGAAAAGAGTAGGGTTTGAGCCAACATTTTATACACAAAGCCAGAGTACTAGTGGTAATGGGGGGATTTGGTTTCCAGCCCTGGAATTTTTGATATAAATATCTATATATATGGTATATACAAAGACTTACAGAATTTATGTTACTAAATAGCTACAATTCCTCTGATAGACATTTTTGAACTCACTACAGGATCTAGCATAGATAGGCTAGCAAAAAAACAACTGCTAATTTGGGTAATAATCATACTTCACATCTGTCTATTTTCCTCCATGTGGCTTGTGCTCTTCTTCTGTCAGCGCCTCTGGTGACCTCCTCTGTGTATTTGCCTTAATGTACCATTACACCGATGGCAGCCCTTGCCCTGGTCTCTAATGCAAGCTGTGCCCACTTCTTACCCTTCTTCACCCTGGGCAGCCGGATGCGATAGGATGGTGGTGGGACTCAAGGCTCTCCCTCCACACACCTCAGCCCACACCATGAGTCACTGAGATAAAGAAAAATTGCTTTCATAACAAAACTGCATTTAAGGTAAAGGATCATCAGGCAGTGTCTGGAAACTGTTTTTACTTGCTTTTTCCAATACAAATGTGGGTCAAAAGGTAGGCGTTTCTTCCTAGAATAAGGTTATGTATCTGGACTCGGCCTAAGGAGATCATTTTAGACCTGAGTTGTACCTACATTTCTCAAATTTATTATGGAAATATTTAGAGACGTACAATGATATCAGTGCTAGTAACACAACACACACAGGGTATTAGACAAAGCAAAGAATATTCCTTATGTCTTCTTCAATTGCATTCAGGTTTTAGGATCACATATAAATAATTTAATGGTGACTAACCAGTTGCTGGTGATTTTTCATTGCTTTTTCTTCAACTGAAAATATGTGTAAAAGGCAAGCTAAATAATTTACACATGTTTAATACTGGAGTGGTGAGTTACTCCTTCAAGGCCAGCATTTCCTGGCTGCTTTTTCGTGCTTAAATGGGTTGTCTGCACACACCAAGAAGCCTTCATGAGGCACGCAACCAGAGATCTCACTGTGCTCTGGTACATTTTAAAACTACATAGATGGAGATCTTTCCAACGACCTCAGCATGCATCTTCTCATTCTCCTCTTTCTTTCTCCTTCATATTTATGGTAACTGGCCACACCAGTCATATCCATCACCGTTTGATTACTAAAGACACTGTATAAAACAGAGAAAGCAGGATTGCACTTGCTAATGCTTCCCAAGTGGCTTTACTCCAAGCATAATTACTAATTTCTTTTAGAAGTCCTAATGTTTCTTTTTGTCAATTCAGTGTGAATAGGCGGTCTTCTAGAAAGTCTTATCAGAAGGCTCCTTTAACTGTTCTCAACCATTGTGATAGCTCTCATGAGATCCCACCGGCAGTACGGCATTTAGCTCTGGAATCCCCAATGTTAAGGATGTGGACCTATTGGAGTGAGTCCAGAGGAGGCCACAACAATGATCAGGGGGCTGGAGCACCTCTCCTATGAAAACAGGATGAGAAAGTTGGGCTTGTTCAGCCTGGAGAAGAGAAGGTTCTGGGTAGACCTTAAAGCAGCTTCCAGTGCCTAAAGAGGGCCTACAGGAAATCTGGAGAGGGACCTTTTACAAGGGCATGTAGTGACAGGACAAGGGGGATGGCTTTAAACTAAAAGGGGGGAGATTTAGATTAGATATTAGTTAGAAATTCTTTACTCTGAAGGTGGTGAGGCACTGGCAGAGGTTGCTCAGAGAAGATGTGGCTGTTCCATCTCTGGAAGTGTGTAAAGCCAGCAGCTTAGAGGAATCTGGTCTGGTGGAAGGTGTCCCTACACATGGCAAGGGGGTTGGAACTAAATGATCTTTAAGGTCCCTTCCAGCCCAAACCAGTCTATGATTTTATGAAAATAGAAATAGTTCTTCCACTCACTGTGTTTGTGATTGATTGTTATTACCAAATGACTTTTAATATCTGCAATAAGAAATACTGAAAATGTGTGGCACATCATTTGGATCGCAAATATGAATCTGATGAAGAGCTGTAAAG
The DNA here is from genome assembly GCA_028858755.1 of Ara ararauna. Taxonomy (NCBI): domain Eukaryota; kingdom Metazoa; phylum Chordata; class Aves; order Psittaciformes; family Psittacidae; genus Ara; species Ara ararauna. The sequence continues at coordinate 112,073,971 of CM054378.1, read as the reverse complement.
AACCTAAATTGTATGCTGTTATGTGCACATTGATTTTGCTAAGGCACATGTGCGTCTATATGGAGTCATGGACAAATGAAATGATATCCCAGGACATCATAAATAGCCCAAAGGACAAAAAAGAAATTACATCCGTATGACAATGCTTTGAGCTGTCCCAAGCTGTTTTTTATGAATTCTTAGTAAAGTAGGTATGTTTATAGGGCAAACAATTCTCTAGAATGGTTAGGAAACTCTTGCTGTACCTCTTTTAAGTAGGCATAATCCTGACTTACAGAGAAGATGTTTTGATCTGTACCATCATAATGTAGCAATACTAGTGTCTAATTTCTCCTGGGTATAATTTTCATTGACTATAGGAAAGAAGTAAATACACAAAGGAATGGAATCCAATCAACAAAAAAACATTACACATGAATACTTGTACTGGCTGAAGATTTTCATGTTATCTCTAATTGGCCATGATATATTGTTTTACAAATTTCCTTGATTTCAGCAGTTTTCATAGTTCTGTGAATCTCTATTTGCTTGAAGAATTTGTTCTTTTTTCTCTACTACTTTTTTTCAAAGTAGTTTTCCATATTAGCTTTTAGTTCTAACGTGTTTACTACTAACATTCAAATTGTAGTGTTTATTTATGTGCATATACGTCTAATCTGCTGCATATTGGGTACCCACATACAGACGCAACTCACAAGCATGCACAAATACACAACCGTCCCTCAATTATTAATTACCTGTTTGGCTGAGAGTCATAGCAAATCTTCCTGTTACTTTCCTGCTAATGACTTTCCTAAATGTATGCTTACATGATGGACAAACATTAGCTGTGCTTGTAGAGCTCGTAGAGAAAGCTCTGACTGGCTTAAGTGGTGGGCCGTAGTAGTAGGGAACTCGACTCTGAAAGGAACAGAGGCACCCATCTGTTGGCCTGACCCACTCTCAAGGGAGGTGTGTTGCCTACCAGGGGCTCGGATCAGGGATGTTGCAGAGAAGCTGCCTGCACTAGTCAGTCTCACTGACTATTACCCACTTCTAGTGAATCATGTGGGTGCTACTGATATAGATAGCAGTAGCCCAGAGAACATAAAGGACTACAGAGCTCTGGGAGAGCTGGTTAGGGGCCCTGGAGCTCAGACTGTCTTTTTGTCAATTCTCCAGGATGCAGGGCAGGACCTTAAAAAGGCTAGGAGGATTGGCCAGGTTAATAAATGGTTAGAAGGGTGGTGCTATAGTCAGGGGTTTGGGTACCTTGAACATAGGACTCAATTTAGTAGGCCAGGTCTACTGGGGGCTGGTGGAGCTGGTCTGACAAAGAAAGGGAAGAGTGGATTTGGTAGGAGGCTTGCCAGACTGGTCAAGGATGCTTTAAACTAGATGTGTTGGGGGAGGGGGGCATCATTCCATCCCAACACACCCAGTCAGTTGCCAGCACCTATAGTAAATGTTCAGAGCAATGTAAAGATATTCCAGCTACTCCAGCCAATGAGCCGGCTTCATTTGGAGCTTGGCTCAGATGCCTCTATACAAATGCCCATAGCATGGGGAGCAAACAAGGGGAATTAGAGGTGTGTGCACGTCTATGGGGGTATGACATCGTAGACATCACAGAAACAGGGTGGGATGGCTCCTATGACTGGTGTGCTGGAATGGAAGGTTACAGACTCCTTAGGAAAGGAGAGTTGTTATTTATGTTAGGGATAGGCTGGAGAGTATGGAACTCTGTCTGGGAACAGGTGAGCAGTCAACAGAGAGTTTGTGGGTCAGGCTTAAAGGAAGAGCAGCAATGGGAGACATTATTGTGGGGATCTGTTACAGATCGTCTGACCAAGAGGACTCTTTGGATGAAGCGCTCTATAGACAGATAGGAACAGCCTCACGCTTGTAGGCCCTTGTTCTCATGGGGGACTTCAACCACCCTAATATCTCTCGGAGGGACGGTACGGCCCGGCACAAGCAATCCAGGAAGTTCCTCGATTGTGTGGAAGACAACTTCCTTCTGTAAGCAATAGAGGAGCCGACAAGGAGAGGTGCCATGCTTGACTTCATCCTCACCAACAGGGAAGGGCTGGTTGGAAATGTGACTCTCCAGGGCAGCCTTGATTGCAGTGATCATGAGATGGTCGAATTTGAGATCCTCAAGACAATGAGAAGAGCGCGCAGCAAGCTCACTGTCCTGGACTTCAAGAGAGCAGACTTTGGCCTCTTCAGGAACCTGCTCAGTAAGATTCCATGGGATATAGCCCTAGAGGGCAGGGGGGCCCAAGAATCTTGGTTGATATTCAAGGATCACATGCTGCAAGCTCAGGAGTGATACATCCCTACTAGGAGAAAGTGCTGTAGGAGGGCCAGGAGACCTCCTTGGATGGATAAGGAGCTGCTGAGGAAAATTCAAAGGAAAAAAGAGGCTTATAAAAGGTGGAAGCAAGGACAGGCAGCCTGGGAAGAATACAGGGATGTTGTCCAGGAAGCTAGGGACCAGGTTAGGAAAGCTAAGGCCCACTTAGAATTAAACTTGGCTAGGGATGTTAAGGATAACAGGAAGGGATTCTATAGGTACATTGCAAATAAAAGGCAGACTAGGGACAACGTGGGCCTCCTCCGGAAGCTATCAGGAGAACTGACTACCCTGGATTTGGAGAAGGCTGAGGTTCTTAATGACTTCTTTGCCTCTGTCTTCCCTGGCAAATGCTCTGACCACACCACCCAAGTCTTGGAAGGCAGACGCAGGGACTGTGGGAACGAAGACCCTGGGCCCACTGTAGGAGAGGATCTGGTTCGAGACCATCTTAGGAACCTGAACGTATACAAGTCCATGAGACCTGATGAAATCCATATGCAGGTCCTGAAAGAGCTGGCAAATGAAGTTGCTAAGACATTGTCCATCATATTTGAAAAATCATGGCAGTCAGGTGAAGTTCCCAATGACTGGAAAAAGGGAAATATAAACCCCATTTTCAAGAAGGGGAAAATGGATGAGCCGGGGAACTACAGACCAGTCAGTCTCACCTCTGTGCCTGGCAAAATCTTGGAGCGGATTCTCCTGGAAGGCATGCTGAGGCACATGAAAAACAACAAGGTGGTTGGTGACCGCCAGCATGGCTTCAACTAAGGGGAAATCCTGCCTGACCAATCTGGTGGCCTTCTATGATGGGGGCTACGGAACTGATGGACAGGGGTAGAGCAGTTGATGTCATCTACCTGGACTTGTGCAAAGCATTCGACACTGTCCCACATGACATCCTTGTCTCTAAGTTGGAGAGACATCAATTTGATAGGTGGACAACTCAGTGGATAAAGAACTGGCTGGATGGCCGCATGCAAAGAGTTGTGCTCAATGGCTCAATGTCCAGCTGGAGACCAGGAACGAGTGGTGTCCCTCAGGGATCGCTGTTGGGACCAGTCTTGTTCAACATCTTTGTCAGTAACATGGACAGTGGGATTGAGTGCACCCTCAGCAAGTTTGCCGATGATACCAAGATGTGTGGTTCGGTTGACACATCGGAGGGAAGGAATGCCATCCAGAGAGACCTTGACACGCTTGTGAGTGGGCTAATGCCAACCTGATGAAGTTTGACCATGACAAGTGCAAGGTCCTACACCTGAATCAGAGCAGTCCCAGGCACAGCTACAGGCTGGGCAGGGAAGAGATTGAGAGCAGCCCTGCAGAAAAGGACCTGGGGGTGTTGGTTGATGAGAAAATGAACATGAACCGGCAGTGTGCGCTCACAGCCCAGAAAGCCAACCATATCCTGGGCTGCATCAAAAGGAATGTGCCCAGCAGGTCGAGGGAGGTGATCATGCCCCTCTACTCCGCTCTCGTGAGACCTCACTCAGAGTATTGTGTGCAGCTCTGGTGTCCTCAACATAAAAAGGACATGGAACTGTTGGAACAAGTCCAGAGGAGGGCCACGAGGATGATCAGGGGACTGGAGCACCTCCTGTATGAAGATAGGCTGAGAAAGTTGGGGCTGTTGAGCCTGGAGAAGAGAAGGCTGCGTGGAGACCTCATAGCAGCATTCCAGTATCTGAAGGGGGCCTATAGGGATGCTGGGAAGGGACTCTTCATGAGGGAGTGCAGTGAGAGGACAAGGGGTAACGGGTTCACACTTAAGCAGGGGAAGTTTAGATTGGATATAAGGAAGAAATTCTTTACTGTAAGGGTGGTGAGGCACTGGAATGGGTTTCCCAGGGAAGTTGTGAATGCTCCATTGCTGGCGGTGTTCAAGGCTGGATTGGACAGAGCCCTGGGTGGCATGGTTTAGTGTGAGGTGTCCCTGCCCCTGGCAGGGGGGTTGGAACTAGATGATCTTAAGGTCCTTTCCAACCCTAATGATTCTATGATTCTATATCACAAATAAATTATCTGGCATCTGCTCAGGTTATTTCCTTGTTTGTTCTTGCCATTAATCTTCATTTTAATTATTTCTGTTGAACTGACTCTAGTTACTTCCCAAAGAAATTACTTCCATATTAAACTTGTTCCTCCCAGCTATTCCTTGTATTTCTTATGAGGATTCCCAGTCCCTAATGAAATATTGCCTTCTTCTTGTGCAAACACTCCTGTAAATTCACGATCTGCATTATCCATATGTATATTTTCTTAACTCTTAATTGCTGGATTAAGGGTTTCCAACTCCAGGCATTTGTGCAGCAGTCTTTCTGCACAGTATTCCATATAGCCTATTTCTGATCAATCCATCTAAGAAAAATCTGAAGGAAAATTTCTAAGACTTCTCCATAAGGGCATTCCAGTTTTCTTGCTTTACCAGCTGTGGATATGTTCTTCAGGCTTAACTTGTAAGGGCTGAAACATTAAACTATGAACTCCCCAGCATCAGTGCCTGCCAGCATGAACTAACAGGCTGGCTGTTCCAGAAATCTTCCCAGGACCTCCTGGTCCTTTGGCTGGTGGCCTACAGGTGGTTCCATGAACAGGAAGAACCCAGGTGTGTGTAACAAGGCCCAATATTTTTAGGTGAACAGCATATAAAAGGATATCTCTTTAGCAATTTATGCTTGTTGTCATTTAGTGGGCAGCCTGCATTATGACAGCCATGTAAGGCAGGAGATGAATTGTTACTGGGCCTTCACTGCTCAGTCACCACCCCTCCAGGATTGTTTCCAGCACACTGCTGAAACTGGGATCTAAAAGGACCAGTGGAAAACCAGAATGTGGCTGTGTAATTAAAGACTGTGGCATAATCCATTTGCACAGGAGTATAGAGTTAATATTTCCTTGGCAACCTTTTCTGCAATGTTCTCCATTTTGCAAACCTAAACAATTTGTTATCTCTGGTGTTGCAGTTACTTTCTGCAAATGCATTCCTTTTTCTAAAGTCTTGTTTTTGTAGTCAAAAAGTGTATAAACATTTTAATTTAGAGTTAACCTTTCTTTAATATATCTTGGTCCACATGGGATTTTGAACTAAACCACAATTCTTTCATGGCATTTGTAAGCTATTGGAATCAGAAAACAAATAATTGTTTGTCATCAAAAAATATTTCTGGTGAAAAATAGATTCATGTTGAGATTCAGCAGCTTGGCTGTAAATGGACTGTCCCTTTGTGAAGTAGAAAGAAGCTGAGCTCACAATAAAAACTGAGTACTGAGAAAAAAAGATATTGCTCACTACATGCAGTCCGTTGGTGTGAAAGAATAATCATTGTCTGTCTTAAGGAAAGTGGTGTTAGAAAATTAAAATGCACTTACTATGGTGGTTTAGCTGCATGTCTGTAATGAGCTGAAAATAAGAGGGTATTACCTGTTTCCTCATTGTTAGGAAGCCTTTCTTTCCATGCATGGGAAGCAGTCAGTTCAGGGGCGACTGTAGAGGACAGATCGTGTTTAGCACCCCATTTCTGCTGCAGGAACTAAAGATTGGCTGACCTCCAGGGTCATGTCTGATATTCTCAAAAGTGAAAGATGCACAGGCTTTGTAAAATAACATTATTTATTTATATCTTAATCACTCAATTCTGAGGAGCTTGTCATTCAAATGAAACAAAGTGGCTGATGAGAATGAGGGTGAAACAGTTTTGTGTGAAAGATCGTTTTCCAGTTACTAAATGTGTTTTGTAATTGTGAGCCTCATCCCTAAGGTTGTGTCTGTGCTCAAGGAAGCAATTGTATGATTGCCTCTTTTTATCAAACAGCTTGCTTTCTAGCGTGGGCAATTTTCCTTAGCAATCCATCACACTGAAACACTGCTCCTCTGAGCCCCACACCACCATGGATAACTATGGCAGCAGGGAACCCGTATGTAATTATTACAGTGATATCCTCTACCAAATTGCGTGAACTGATCGCAAGACAAGGTCACAAAATATGTGTTTATCCTGCTGCTACACTAAAAGGAGCTCCAACATCAGACATATTTAGTAAACTGCTTCTTTAGGTATGCAGCTCCCTCAATCTTCTTTTTTAATCTTCCAAATTAAACTAGTATTTTAACCATAGGGCTTTCAAATCAATTAAAACAAGATTTTACTTATTGCCTTTGAAAATATTAATGTACTTAAATGACAAAAAACACTGAAAGGAACAAGATCTTTCTGTTCTGTACACAAAAAGTATATGAAAGCCTTTCTCACAATTCACTAGACTTGTTGCTGGGTGCTTTTTTCTGTCTAACAATGAAAAGCACAATCTAATAAGGGAATCAAACAAACAAGATGTCCTTTATGAAGTGAATCTGATAATGAATATTTGAAGACTTCTGTTTTCCTCTTTGCATTGAAATGAAACAGCAGGTGATTTCCTTTAACTATGAAGGGTACAGTAAATTAATATTGCCAAAAGGCATTGAGGAAGACACATTCCACTACTAATAAAATATTGATAAAGATGTGAATTTTTTGTCACATTACATATGCTTCATATTTGGTACTCCAGAAGAGAAACTGAGGGCGCAACATTTAATCCAGCTGCCATCTCTTCATGAAAATCTCATTTCAAGAGATGAAAACAGTTTGAAGTAGAGGCAGTTTTTAAAAGATGCGTATCTTTCTTAATTTTTTATGCAGACTACATGCTTGCTTCTTCAGTTGTGTGACTGTGTATCAGCACACAAATTACAGATAAGAATACTTACAGCTGTGAACAACGCCAGCACCCCCCATCAGTAAAAAAAACCTTATGCTTCAAAGACAAAAGAGTTCTTCACCATTTAATGGCAGTTTCCTTGTGTAAACTGTTGCCTCAGTCCTTATTCACTGTCTCCTCTCCAACCCTGTTACAGGTACATAACAAATAGCTGTAGATAGCTCCAAATGCAAATGCAGGAGAACTTCATTTTATAGCTCATCTTCTCATTACTTGCTGGAGGGACATTTCTCACTGACCTCTTCACAGAGACTGAGATCAGAAATCACATAAGAAGGTTTTGGGTCAGATGCTCAGGGGAGGAAGAATGCAAATTGCAACCGCCTGTGAAACATTTTGGTTTGGGTGATGTACCACTCTCCTGTAGGGATGTGGTCCTGAAGGCTAGGTCACTTTATAGTGTGGCATTGAGTTGTGTTAGCCATAAAACTGCTGTCCTTTCTCATTCTTTAATGCCCTGTCATATTGCCTCCCTGTAGCGTTGGTCAACCTTCTCATTCTGATGAGTACCAGCAGAAATGTGTTTCCCAGCATCTGCAGCAGAACAGCAGGCTGCAAAGAGCTGTTTCTCACTGTTCAGCCTGGATTTATTCCCTGTGCATAATCCAGCCAGTGTGCTATGGGAGACACCACTGCTGTGATAAAGAAAAACACTGAACACTTGAAATAGACAAAGAAACCTAATAAAGTGGTGGGAAAATGTATTCCAAGTTATTAAAGCGTATGTGAGTGATAGATTTTTGAAAATGGGGATTTCATCCTCAGTAACATTGCCATCTTGACTTATATATACACTTTCCTAGTTGAGGGGTGGTTGCAGGGAGAGATGGCTGTCCCTCTGACAGATTGCCCCTGGTATGGATATAACCATGCCTAGACACACGCAATTAGGCTACAGTGGTGTCTCATAACCTCATGCCCATCGATCGCAGATATGTGAGACTTACACGCTAGCATCCAGATCCTCTGGAGAGCTTCAAATGACTACAGTGATAAGAAGAAAATAGTTGTTAGAAAATGTATTTTCCTCCCCAGATTGTGCTGGCCTTTGAGCAGGACAGCTTCTCTCATTTCGCGGATTGAAGGGGGCCTGCCTGCCTTGTAACCAGCTGTGTCTGCTGCCTTGAAACACAGACCATCTATAACACATATTGCACTAACCTTGCTTTGTGGTTCAACACAGATTGCTTTTCTCTGTTTCTCTCCCTGGTTTTAAGCTCAGAAGGACAGCCCACAGGGGACCTGGTTCAGTTTCTGGGTATAGTTTACATGTGGCATGTGGGACAAGTAGGCTTTCAAAGCCAGGCTGTTGCCATGCAAGAACAGTATGGACACTACAAGGAGCCCCATGTGTTGAACTGGGATGTTTTTCTCCTCAAGAAAGACAGAAAAGTGATTTCAGAGCATAATGAAACATCTGAGAGCTGAAAGAACACAGCTATTAAAAGAGCATCTTTTTTGAGTAGTCCCTGGACTGTGGATACTGTAAAACCTGATGAGTTTGAAATCTCTACTTGGGAAATGTCATTTCTCTTGTCATACATTCCTCTCCTGTACATCTTAGGGACCCTAGTTTGATTTTGTCACACATGAATTATTTCTGTGCTCAGAAATTTTTGACGGAATTTGTTCAAGATTATGTAGTAAATAATTGATTAGTCCCTGATACCGTATATTTCATCTAGCTGTGTTTTGGAGCACAGAGAATAAACACTTGAAAAGACACCAATTCTTTTAACCTACTACTAATGCTAGAATGAATATCACATTTTTGTGAACTGTATTTTCACTATTTTCAAAGCAGTAGAATGTTATATTCCCATAGTGACCAGTCTCCTGTAAGGAATCTCAGAAGAAAAAGTCAAAGACAACAAACCCCAGTATTCCTTTCCAAAGACTAGGGATGATATATACACTGCCCACAGGCCTCGTGTAATTCTTCTGCTCTTTCAGGCTTGTTTTTCCCTTTATGTTTGGGCTCAGTTTTGTTATTGCTGCCTAGGAGACTTAACACTTGCTGGTGTTTTTCAGGAAGTGCTCCACGTGTCTTACTGGTAACAACAGAGGGAATGAGAGTGTCATGGTTTAAGACCAGCCGTAAATCTGCCACGATGTTGTTAGCTTACACCCCCCACTCCTGGAGGGATGGGGAGGAGAATTGAAACAACGTAACTCCCACAGGTTGAGATAAGAACAGTCCAGTAACAAAGGTATAACACAAACCACTGCTGCTACCACCAGTAATAATAATGATAAGGGAAATAACAAGGGAAGAGAATACAACCACTCACCACCCGCCGACTGATACCCAGCCCGACTGAGCAGTGATCTAACCCTTCTGAGTAACTGCCCCCAGATAATATAGTGGGCATGACATGCTGTGGTATGGAATACCTCTTTGGTCAGTTTGGGTCAGGTGTCCTGTCTCTGCTTCCTCCCGGCTTCCCCTCCCCCCTGGCAGAGCATGAGGCTCAGAAAATCCTTGATGAGACTAAACATTCTAAGCAGCAGCTAAAAACATTGGTGTTATCAGAGCTGTTCTCAGGCTGAAAGTCAAAACCACAGCACTGCACCAGCTACTAAGGAGAAAAATGATTGCTGCCGCTGAACCCAGGACAGAGAGTTTATTGATGATACCCTTTTAAAGAAACTGTGAGGGAAGGAATCAGAAGTTTGTTACATTAAAACAAAATAATAATTGTGGTCATTTTTTTTTAAATAGAAATGTTTTTCTGTTTTAAACAGAGAGAGCAAAGTGAACCCAGAGGTATAGCACATGGAGATGTTCACTATCAGACTTCACATAACGCTAAAACTATAAACCTGTCTTTAATTAAACTACTAAAGCAGTTAATCTTCTAACCGGAAGAATTATTGCTCTGAACTGAAAGAATTGAAGGGAACAGGCAAAACCCCTGTGATAAACTAAATCTCTCATCTTTAATTATTTAATATGCTGTAATATTTATGTGAAGCTTCTAATTTTCACGTGTCTATATGTCATGCAGTGTGTACCCTATGCCAGTGTGCTGGGGGCTCAAGCATGAGGCACAGCTCTCTTCTTCCTGGTGTCTTGGCTTTCAGTTTTTGCATTGCTGCATCCTTCTTCCAGAAGGACTCCTCTCCCTCAGTGATTCAGAATAAAAAAGGTAGCTCGGGTTGCTATAGAAACCTTAATTTTGACTTCAGTGTCTTGTTTACTGGTTACAACTTCCATCTTTCAAGTTGCATTAATTTTTCAAAGTGTAATTATTTATAGAAACACATTTCTTTTGCTGTGTTTGAACAGTTCTTAGTGGACACTGTGGGAATCTAATTTAAAGATTTCATGCAGCTGGGAGTAATGATTAAGGAGAAACTACAGAATTGACCTCTATACCTTCTTACCCTTGATAATTTGCAGGGATATATCTTGGTTACTCAATATATTTTCATAACTCAGTGGACACTCATGGATTTTCCTTCATAAGAATTAATGTCATCCCTCAGGGATGTGCATATTGCCTTTGGAAATTATGACCTGTAGACTGTTGGGGAGTGAACAATAAAAATCTGAAGAATTTAACCCATGATCTGTATTGTATTTGTTAGAGTTTTCAGCAACTGTTTAGAAAATCAAGCAGGTTTATAGTTTTTCAACCACAAGCTCCAAGCAGAATGTTTTTCACTGTCTCAAGAGATGCAGAAATGTGACTTTTGATAATTTCTCAATGTAATAATTTGCATGTTAGTAGCATGACCCATCTACAAGTCACTGGGAGTCACAGTAACAAAATGACTGTGACATTTTGGAAATGCAAGGATCAGACCTGAAAAGCCACACAGTTCTGGTTTAAATTTAAAGGATGACTAGTAAAAATTGTAATTATTTTAGATTCTGTGGAGTTTTATGAAAAATGAGTTTAATCTCTTCAGCTTGAGAGAGGAAAGAAAGAAAAACTCAATAATCCATCAAAGGTAAGACAGACTTCTTAAATATCAGCTGTTTGTAATTTATAAGAGGTTTCATGCATATATCCCATATCACCCATCTGTGTAATATTTACCATCTAGCAATACTCGCCTTCCTTACAAACAGAAAAAATGGGAAATAGAAAAAATCACTGAGGGAAAAGTCATGGGTGCAAGCAAAAAGAGAACACAGCTAAGAGGTGTGGCTTTGATTTAACACTGGTCTGGAAGGTTGTGTCACCATAAGAAATGCATTCACTGAAAATATGCAAAAAATGAACTCTTCCTGCAACATAGCAAGTTGATAATGAGGGAATTCAGCCCATAATAACCCACTATTCTCTAGTACTGTGAGACTAATGAAAGGATAACTGGAACAATAGTGGCAACGTAACAAACAGCCTCTTAAGACCTACACATAAAACACACAAGGGTGGCTATGTGAGGTGGAAAGATTTCTGAATAATATTGTGGCATGCCAGTTTCATGATGACTCCTGACATCTCCCTTTCTCACAGCAACAACAGTTTATTTCTTTCAGAGCTGAGGAGTATACATTCTCATTGCCACCAACTGGCACTTTTTTTCTGGTTGGGCATATCCTGCAATGTGGGATATTTCTGTGATCCATCCATCTGGCATCTTGTCTTGTTTGCGTGCCCTCACTGGCTTTCCGTGCATGCTCCCAGCTTGCAATCCGGCTGTGTACATCCTTGGGGAGTGCATGAATGCCTGATCTGTGTTTGCTGTGTTTCTAATGCTCCCTGACTGCTTCTCACGTTAACCTAATTTAAGGCAAATACTGTGTGTCAACATAAAACCAGTGACTTCTCTTTCAAAAAATCCATTGGACAACATATAGTCTCCAAATTCTATTCTGGACTACAGATTGTGCTGTGAAAATCAGAGTGGTTATATGAAATTTATTGAACAGTAAGTGGCTCAAAATCTCTAGTAATATCCACTGACACTGATATTAAGTGAAGTTGCAGATGCGCTTTATTAACGTCTGCATAACAACAGTGCTGCGTGACAGTATAATCTTTCAGTCTTACCTTGTGCTCTGTCATCACATGTTTATGAAATTACCGCTGACATTCTTCCCCTGAATCATATCATGAGCCACCAGCTGAAAGATTACTTCAGAAAAGATTATTAGGACAGAAGCATCTTGAATAGTTTATCCAAGCCATGGACATCGCTAGTAGGATTTATTTATATACAAAGTAAATTGTCTTTATTTTCTGGAAGCCCTAGTGAAATAGACTGAGAAAGATCGTGCTGTTTTGGTTTAGTTAAGCAGGTAATATTTTTAAAAATGTAGTGGTATAATGGGTCCTACATTGTGTTTCACTGTAAGCGATCAAAAGCCTGAAAAAATGAAATACTGTTTTCTGATGGACTGAAGCATATTTAAATTTCAGAGAATTTTATTCATCCTAGTATGCTTTGGTTTTCATCCACTTTGTAAGCATTACATTTGACCGAAAAATAAGTTCATTGCTGAATCAATGGCAATATGAGATAGGCAATTATTCCCTCTCTTGTTCATGGCTGTGGATTCACTAGTCCCTGTATGCTTAGTTACAAGAAGCAATTAATTTGGAATTGATAATAAAGTAAATGCTTTGAAATCTTAGAGCAGATCTGTCTGGTGGGACAGTCCTTGTGCTGCTCTGACAACTGGTACTTATGTCAGTAAGCATTGCCAGTATGTGAGGCTTGAGTAAGTCTTGTGCTTCCTAGGTTTCAAAACCTCCATGAGATTAATTTGATACTCATGGATGCTGGACGTGAATATAAGTGACCTCACTGCAAGCATCTACGGAATGTTAGTGTTGTTTTGTGGTCTTTTTTAACAAAACTGCAAAAAAAAATGAAAGGAGATGTGGAAGAATAGTGGTAATGACACAAACACTCCCTTTAAAGTCCTACCTATAAAGAGTATGAGTGTCTACATTACATGAAAAGATTTCTGAATAATACTGTGGCGTGCCAGACCTATGCCCACATAACAGAGCTAATCCTGGAAGGCTTTCAGAGCCTGGCAGAGACTGAGAAGACTGAATTTGTTCTTTAAATATTAAAGGGTCAGCACTAGGGAATTGCTGTGGTTAAACTGTGGTATCTTCTTCTGCTATATTAAATTCAGAAAACTAAATGTGGCTTTCTCAGCAATGTACCAATATCAGAATTAAATGTGTATTTTTTTCTAATTGCATTGCTTATATGGGAAGAATGTTTAAAAGGACATTATACTTTCTTGAGAGAATCCCAAGGCAGTCACTAATGGGGACCTCCCCTGAATGCATCCAGCATGCATAGTGCCCCAGGAAAGAAGACAGATCTATTCAGTCACTGCGATTCATGAAGGGAGGTTTAATATTTTTTCACAAAATGACTTGAGTATTTAGCTGTACAGAAAACCAATGTAAATGAAGTCTTCTCACACAAGGTTGTAAAGACAGTAAATAGAAAGAATTGTGTTACAGTGAGAAAAAAAATAACTCTCAAAGCTAAGACAGAAAATAACATTATCTTTGACAAAACGACAAAAAGTTAGTTATTGTGCTTATAGGTTGCAATGCCCCTGCTAACATCATTTTGTGAAACCATCTTCATTCTCCATTATCTGTTTTCATTGGTGTGCAAAATGATATAGATGCAGCATGAAAAATGATGGAGTAAGAATCTGATCCAACCCAGAAAGAAAAATTACATTAGTTATTTATTTACTGCCCACGCAGCATTGTTTAGTTTTACACCCATGTTCCTATGTGGTGTCAACTTCCAGAACTTCCCTGCATCCTCAGTATTTCTTGGGCTCTGTGCGAATCCCTCCCCTCCTCTGGTCTCAAAACTCAGAAAATGACAAGTTCTCACATTGTGTCCTGAAAGCTATCAAATGCTGCTCAGTCAGAGGTCTGGCAGGCTGAGGCAAGAGCTGCAATTTAAAGGCAGAAAGGAAAACCCTGGAAATAATCCTGTGGCTAAGCCTTCCCAGTTAAATCACTAAAGAACACAAGTGTTTTGGAAGACCTCCTGGGCGATGCCTGTTCATCCAGCTATGTCTGTGCAGAATGCACTGAGGCCATCGCTGACAATGATGAGATCAGTATAAAAAGGAAAAATAAATCCTGGATGAGAGGATGGTACGAGGGCCTATAAAAGAATGCAGGTCATCAAGCCAGTGGCTACGGTGCAGGTCCCATGTTATGAGTATGAAATCCCCCCAGACTGAAACTGAAAGGCAAGTGAGAGGTAGCAGGTCACAGCTGGCACTGAGGAGGCAAGGAAAAGCTTGCATAGTCTCAGACCTTGTAGTCCAGTCACCTGTAAGACTTTCCTAGTGTTTGCACGGAAGCGAGGTGCTCTTATCTTAAACTTCACCCAGGAATTGCATGTTCTGCTTCAGATAAGCAGACTACTGTAAAACAAACCCAGACTTGAAGAGTTACTACTGCCTGCATGGAGGTTTTATAATTTCCCAACTTTAAACATGTATTCCCTAGGCTTTGCCAGATATCAGTGGATATAGAATCATTCTCATTTGCATGATTCTATGTTTTGTAAAGGTAGATGTTAAAAAACATTGATGTTTCTTAAAATTTAAGTGAATATTGTTTTAGAAACAAATGATTTGGTGTTTTTGTAAGCTGGAATATCTGCGTAGCTGTGTTTTTGTAGCTGGGCTGGTATGAGGATACAAACAGGAAAAATACAGGGAAAGGTAATTTTATTAGACTAACAGAATTGGAAAATATTAAGCAAGGTTTCAGACATATGAGGTATTTCTCAGGTCTGATATAAAATACTTTGAGCTTAAATTGATCATATTAATAGTTAGATGATCTAAAAGAAAAAGTTCTTTGCTCTTCAGGACTCAAGGTAGATATTAGAAAATGGGGAGGTAAAAAAGGCACTAGCTCTTCTAGGACAAAGAAAGACAATAGCCAGCTGTGAAATGGCATGTGTATAACTAAGAGTGAGAAAAATTATCATGTGCCATAAAGCCCCCTTCCCCTCCAAGTCCATAATTTTAAGCATCCACATGAGTTACAAATTTCAGTTCCCAGACTCAGCATTTGAAGATATTTGTAAGACTTTTGTTGTCCAAGGGCTGAGAAGTCAGGGGTGATGCAGCTGCTCTGTGAAAACAGATTTCCCAATGACAACTGGATATTTCTGTCCTCTGTTGATTATCTGGAACGTCCTCATTTCAGTGTAAAGCAGCTCATGTTTTGAATGGTACCCAGAGCATCAGGTAGAAAGTAGCAAGTCCAGGACTGTAGGATGCCCACACTGTGATGTGTGTGGTGTGGGAAGAAGTTATTGAATGGGACTGACCAGATTTTGGTTTTAGGGCTCACTGCATTTTGGTCTGCAAAACTTTTGCTTCCGACATTAACGCTGACAAGTTGTCCAAGTTTGCTGATCACCAAGAAAGTAGTAGGAAAAGTTACTTTAAATAACGATGATCCAAATTGTTTGTTGATTTTTCCCCCAATTTCTATATAGCATGATTTGTGATGAACAGAAGTACATAACCATTGGGATTTTCATTTTGTAATCTGTTAAGTGTATACACTGTTCAGAACCCTCAACACAAGTCCTTGTTGAGGGTAGAGGCAGCTCTCTTCAGCAAATTTATGTTGATGTAGATGTTGTCGGTGTCCCCTGGGCACATCAAGGATGATATAACCATAACCTTTTTTGTATATTTCCAATGCCACTTGGATTTGTGGGGAGTAGGTTGCTGCTGTGTGGTGATTGAAAACGTTCAGACATTTAACTCCATGGTAAAACAGACACAGATGCAAAACTGTTTCCATAACTGGTTTAGAAAGGAGCAGAAAGTAAATTCAGAAGAGCAGCCTCACCTACAGTACTTGTAAAAACATAAGAAAGCCTAAGAAATAACTGGAAAAGAGCATTGTTCTACTGTATATTAGTGGAGACAAAAAACCAAATAAAGTTATGTTGAGGTTTGGGAGTGCAGTATTGGTCAAAACACACCTGAAGATTCAAGTCATCTATTTCTTTGCCTCCTTTATAAAAAGCTATGTTTGGTTTTTAGCCCGTTCTTACAGTTCAGTCACTTTTCAGGACAGCTTTATTCTCACGAGAGCTGTGTTTTCTGGGGGTTTCTTCATGAAGTGAAGACCAGAAGTGGATTGAATAAAATTGTAGTATAGTTGTCACTTCAGATTACAGCTTTCAGCTCTGCCTGTAAGATTGCACAAAGACGTAAGAAATGTAAGTTAAATATGTTTCAAGGTGAAACAGAGTGATCTGTTTTGGCAGGGTCACATTTAAGGATAATCACTGGAGAAGAAGTGTGTCCTGGATTTCAGCAACATCTGCTCTGCAGTGATATGGGGCCAGACCTTTCATTGACAATGTCCCATCAAAGCCACAGTGACTTCCCCCTCAGCTGTCTGCCTATCCCTTACACGCAGCACAGCCTCTGTTGTCTCAGAAAGAAGCAATTCCACTGTATTTTTTTCTGGAATACACTTGCTTCTGGCTTCCTCCAGCCACTCACTGTCTTCTGCTGTGTGAGCCTGTGGCAGCTCAGGAGAAGCTGGCACAGATCCTGCTTCCTGATGGAGATTCCCCAAAGCCAGTGGTGTCCTAACCAAAATTTCTTCTATGATTCCTTTAAGCTTAAAGAGATAATAACTGAAAACCAAGACATTATATTACCTTAAGTATCAAGCAATGGAATCTCAGTAGGCCTGAGATACACTATTTGGGGACAGTTTAAATGCCCCGTAATTGGGAAAGAGTTATTGTTGGGGATAACCTCTAGCTGAAATGAGCCAACTTCTCACTGTATATCATGTCCTGAAATTTAAATACAAGTCAGAAGCAGTACTAAATATAGCTACTGGCATTATTGTTAGCATAAGCAAAGATGGTATTTATAAAACCAATATCCTGTCCCTTATAGTGTGCTAACAGCCTTTGCCTAATTACTAAGATTTTCAGTTGAGGGAATCTTGATATGATGAATTTCCTATTACTTGATGAGACATTTTGAGCTCAATTTAAATTCAGTGTCAGTGTTTCACTTCAGTAATATGCTGTATTCTCACCTTTTTTTAAATTTACCTTACCCAGTCCTACAGATTTACTTTAAATTATGACAAGAGCAATACAAATGCAGAAGTCACTCGCACCCTTGGCTAGAGGCGCTACCTAAAGCTGTGTTACTGGTCTGGTATATATGAGAGCATACAACGGCAGTGGCATTGCCAAAAATTCTCTATTTAAAAAGAAAATTCTGTTGCAAATAATGTATTATACTCTGTAAAATGCTCCTTCTTCCATACACCCAGACCTTTCTATGTTTTTGTCAACGCAGTGTTCACTGTTTATCTATTATTTTAACAAATATATTTAAAAGTGTACAAACCCAACTGGTTCATATGGGTCCAGTGAATATGTTGTGAACTTCTGTTTACTTTTGCTTTCCACCTCTGCAAGGGTTTTGATCTTTTTTTCCTTAAATGTGTGAATTTAAGTTAAATTTCTGAGGTCTTCCATGGTTTATCAAAGGGGTTAAAATCAAGTCATTTAAATGCTGCAGGGAAGAGACAGGCAGTGGAAGGGGGTGAGGGTAGGCAGAGATCCAGGAAGGAGCCTTGTCAGACTTGGGAGAGCAGGTGGGACGAGGAGCCCTTCCCTCCCTGTTCAGCATTGCCCAGGCCAGCTCCAGTCCTCCCCCAAGCCACGGTGCAGGCCTGGAGGCTATTTATTGTCCTCAGTACTCTGCTTTCACAGAAAAGTTTAGCTTTGCATGTGCCTTCATCTTAAATGCTGTTTGAAATGAACCTGCTGAAGGGTGGAGTGTTACCTTTGAGGTGTGGACATCTGTCAGCCTGGAGTCAGCTCTGGTTCACTCACTCATCAGAGCAATCCATGACTTCTTAGTCCATTCTGGACTAATCAAACAAAATACACATTTTCTAAGCCTTAGGCTAACTTTCCTCAGTAGAAGATTAATCATTGTCTTCTAATTTTAGGAGTAGAGTGCAGTCAAATTTTTGATGTTGTATCCTCAAGAGGAATACACCTCACTTTGGAAACACATTCCTTACATGTGAGTGTTGGACAGGTTCTTGGCTCGATGAAGGGTTATGACTTGGGCCTCATTTCAGTTCCAAAGACTTTGCTCATAGATAAATATACTTTTTTTGGCTGTGTATTCTTTATTGACTTTTTTTTTCAAATGTTTTTTCATAGACAGACTGCCTTCCTAATAACACCCATGCTTTAATTACAAAAATGTACAGCAGGCATACTGAGGAGTACAGAGCTGATATGAATCAAATGCAGTATCTGAAGGTTTTATGACTTTCTGGAGTGTTATTGCACTGTGAAGATCCATCCAACCTATTAGCCTATCTATGAGTTCAAGGCAGCAACCTTAGTTGAACAGAGCCTGCAGCAAATGACGAATTTGTTCCTGGTGCTCTCACTGCGATGCTTCCCACACTTCTTCACTCTTTGAGTTCACCAGGGCTGCTCAGTGCAAGCAAAGGTGTCACAGCTGAGCTGTTCTCTTGGGCAAAAGAGAAAATGCCGGGGTACTTACCAAGGCCAAGGGATGTTCACTGCTAGAGGCATGGGAAGCAGCAGTGAGACAGTCAGTGGTGTCACAGAAATGGCTGCCTGGGCTGTACCCAAGAGGACAAGGAGGACAACACAGACAGGAAAATGCAGGAAGTCCATCAGGAGCAGCCAGCAGCATGCTGCCCTGCAGAGGAGGAGTAGATCCTGTCATAGCCACTCTTCTCATTCCCTGCGCGTAGCTGGGGAGCGCAAACATCCCTGCAAGAAGCAGGTTTCATGTGCTTGATTTGCTTAGGGCAGTCTGCGGTGGCACTGCAGCAGTGTCGGTGTTCTCCAGTCACCACGCCACAGGCACATCACAGCAGGGCCTTCAGCCACCCTCCTGCCGCCAGCATCCACTGCTCAGCAAGACATACCAGACAATGGGAAAAAGTGGGTACATTCAATCTGCAACCTTGCACTTCAACCCCAGGGGTCAGAATGGGATTTTCTGGGATTGTCTAAGCAGCACTTTTTTGCAGGAACGTGTAGTGTTTGCCTGATCACATGCACATACAGACCCATAGCCTACAGCTGGGGGAACCATGGGGCCAAGTCAGTACAAGAGCACACTGTCAGATGGTGACTTGAATGAGTTATATCCTTAGTTGTTGTGGTTTAAGCCTCTATAACTCACACAGTCGCTCTCTCACTCACTTCCCCCTCTTTCTTCACTCCCGCTCTCAGGGGGATGGGAAGGAGAATCGAAAGAATGCAACTCCCACAGGTTGAGATAAGAACAGTTTAGTAACTAAGGTATAACACAAGACCACTACTGCTATCACCAATAATAATAATGACAAGGCAAATACAAGGAAAGAATACAATCACTCACCACCCAATACAAAGCCTGACCACGCAGTGCACCCCCCACCCTTCCGGGTCTCTGCTCTCTCTTTTTACATCCTGGGCATGACGTGCTGTGGCATGGAATACCTCTTTGGTCAGTTTGGGTCAGGTGCCCTCTCTCTGCTTCCTCATGGCTTCTCCTCATCCCTGGCAGAGCATGAAACTCAGAAAGTCCTTGGTCAGACCAAAACATCACTAAGCAGTAACCAAAACACTGGTGTTATCAGCGCTGTTCCCAGGCCCAAAATCAAAAACACAGCGCTACACCAGCTACTAAGAAGTAGAAAAATGACTGCTACTGCTGAATCCATGACATAAGTACGTTTTGGAAGTCTCTCTCTTGCTTTGTCTTTGCTCTGAGCTTTCCAGACTCCTTGAAAACTAAATGGGTGATAGTTTTATGTTCCCCTTCTGCCTGAGTGAAGCTGCAGTGCTGTGGCAGGGAACGGATGCTAGGTTCAGGAGTGCTGGTAGTAACTCCAGAGAAGATTTGTTTCCTTTGTTTCTCCGTTGTCACAACATTAGCTTTTTTCTGAAACCTGCTTGTTCTGAGGTTTAAGGTTGCTAAATATTGATCATGTCTGCCACAGATATTTACAGAGTTTAGAAGCCGCTGAGCTCCTGACTTCGTGCTCTGGAAAGATTGTCACTGCTTTGAACCTTGCATGCAATTGGAGAAATCAAGCAAGAGCAAAAGAGTCATGGCAATGAGCCACTAGACACAAAGGTGTCTGGATCAAAGAGGATGACTCATCTTCTTCTTTTCTCCTGCAACCTTACATAAACACCTCGCTCTTAGATCCTGGCTGTGCAGATGTGTAAATTATTCAAACCAACAAACAAATCAGATACTGTAGGTGCCAGAAGTGGGAAACAGGTGATGACAAAAGTCTTAGCTGTGAGATTTCTTTGTGGTAATGGAGGAAAACTAAAGGAGTAAAATAAGCAGTAAAGAGAAAATAGTGACTATGAAATGTATGGTTTGCATTGTTCTTGGTTTTCGGGAGGAAAACTTTCAATGCCAAAGAGGACTCGTCAAGGTCACCTGTAAAATCCTTTGAAAATATAGTTCTTTGGAATGGAGAGATATTTTTGCTAAGGTATTTTTTAAAAAGACAGGCAGAGAATAGCATTGACTGCAGAACTGTCAAACTAAGCTAGTATAAACAAGCAAGAATGTGTAATTAAGTCTATAAGGACCTAAAGGCTGTGGCAGAGTGAATCCCTGTTGCTGCAGAAGTCGGTGTTGAATTTTCCACCACAGGATTTTCTCAGCAAACTGGGTTCAAGTAAAAAGGTATGTTAGAGGTCCTGTAGTAAGAACTAAACTTCAAAACAGCATCTCCTGTTCAATTTATTTCTGTCATTCTGCCATAGTTTGGTTTTAAAACTAGATGTGACATGGACATTCATTGTTTGCCTTGCTGGACTTTCTGATTTTTGAGTAAAGATGTCTGTCTTAAGCTTCATCAGAGACATTTTTAGGTCTAATATTGAATTGCAAGTTTGGAACAGTCTCTATTTTCATAGAATCATAGAATACTTAGGGTTGGAAAGGACCTTAAGATCATCTAGTTCCAACCCCCCTGCCAGGGGCAGGGACACCTCCCACTAAACCATGTCACCCAAGGCTCTGTCCAATCCAGCCTTGAACACCACCACAAATGGAGCATTCACAACTTCCCTGGGCAACCCATTCCAGTGCCTCACCACCCTTACAGTAAAGAATTTCTTCCTCATATCCAATCTAAACTTCCCCTGTTTAAGTTTAAACCTGTTACCCCTTGTCCTATCACTACAGTTCCTCATGAAGAGTCCCTCCCCAGCATCCCTATAGCCCCCCTTCAGATACTGGAAGGCTGCTATGAGGTCTCCACTCAGCCTTCTTTCTCCAGGCTGAACAGCCCCAACTTTCTTCAGTTCTAGTTCACAACAAATGCATTTGATGGCAATTTTTTCAGAACAATGTATTTCTTATTGCACGAAGAGTGATTGCCTCAACTAATCTTTTAAATCATCTTGGGTTTCCCAATATAGTGTTTTTTCACTGAGCATGGTTTACATGTTGTCTGCCTTAAGCACTGCTTCTTCAATGTTACTTGGTTTAAAATAATTCACACTCACTTCTGTTACAGTTTTCTGAAAGTGAAGTCTTTATTCCTCAAGATAGGAAAGTTGCTACTTTTTTTGGTTAAATTGAATACATACTGCCTGATATTCATGCTAGTCAGGATACCATTATTAATTTCATCACTTTGCAAAAAATGCCACCTTTTTGGAAGCATTCCTTTGTTTATTCAATGGCCAAATTTATTAAATTCAACTTTTTTTTCTTTCCACAAAATTAGTGCCTTTCACTGTAAGTTTTTAAAGATTTGCTTAGGTTCCTGTGTTTCAGAAGATATGATGCAATTCATGAATTCAGCTTACAGTGGCCTGACATTTTCTTTCCTATGTCACATCCATGCTGCAACATTAGCTACTTACGCAGCATTTAGTACAATGTAAGCATGTCTATGCACTCATACAAATGCAAAGGGTCATTCTAAATGTTCTGGTGCTTCCAATAATTTTTATTTCTAATATCATAGTTTTAATTGGTGCTTAACCATAAACACATATAACTTAGAAATGATGAGCTTGAATTACTTCTATTTTTTAAAAAAATCCATAGTTTATTACAGTATATCAACCTTAATGAAATATAAAGTAAAATACTTAATTGTTGGCTCGTTTTTGTATGTGGCTAACGTTATCTTAGTTCAGATCATAGCTCATTTAATGGTTTTTTTCTCGTTTGTATGAGTTCACCAAGCCACTAGAGAGGAGAGACACTTGCTGTTTCTGTGAATGGAAAGAGGACACGCACCTGAGATGGCAGAGGTGCTGAGGACAGAAAGAATACCTGAGGCCACATACATTGCTGTTGACCTGGCTTCCTATGGAAATTGTAACTCAGGCAGTTGTGTGTATCTGCAGTTCTCCTAGTTCCTTTGAATTATGAATTTGACAGGGAGTTAAGAGCTATTATATCCCTAGGAGTTTCCTGAAAGTAAACATCTGTGTAGAGGAAGAGCTACCCTTTTAAGTGTTTGGACAGAGGGAGGGAGAAAGGCAAAAGCATGCGCTCACATACTGTTAGGCACCAAAGGAACTGTATGGAGTAAGGTTTTTAATAAATATCCCAGCTGTGAGAAAACTTTATACTTTCGTCCATTATTTTGCAGAAATAGAGATCCAGAGAAAAAAAAGTCATCCTCTCCTTTGCTCACAAAAATAGCAAATATTGTAACTGTAATCATAGTTGTGATAACCGTAGTTTCACCTTGCATATAGAATCTTTCTTCTGACAAGCTAGAAGCTTTGCTTTTTATTAATATTTATTCATTTCTCAGTTTGGGAGCAGATAATACATACTCATTACAGTGAGACTACTATAAGAAGGTAAGAAGGGAAATTACTTATTTCATCTTTCAAAAATTAGATGCCCTTGATCAACCAGATATTGCAAAAGTATAGTTTTTGTTTATTTCTTAATCCCATAATATCCAATTAATTTAGTTTAATCTCTTACACCTAATCATGCAATGAATCCTCCTCATGAGCTGAAAGTAAATTGTGCTTTATACAAATATTGAAATTATTGGTTGGTCATTACATTCTACCCTTCCTCCCTTCCCCCTCCCAAAAATGGTGCTTTTGATCAACAACTGTATATCTCTCATTTAAGATACCAGTCAAAATGGCCAGTCACAAGTGGCCTGTTCTACACACTGCTCTTACTTTCACAATCTTCAATTTTGAGACTTTTATAGCTTCAGGTTGCTTATTTAATATTTTATAGTTAGAAGAACAGACCTGTTAAATGAAACTGCATGCTGTGATTTCATCTAATGTCCCCATGCTTTAAAAGAATTAATCCATGAAATATTCCAGATTCAGGGAAGATTTTCTCTTTAGGGTAGAGCTCAATTCTTGCGAATTACATTTGATAACATCAGGGACTTAGAATCACAGAATCATAGAATCATAGAATAGTTCAGGTTGGAAAGGACCTTAAGATCATCTAGTTCCAACCCCCCTGCCAGGGGCAGGGACACCTCACACTAAACCGTGTCACCCAAGGCTCTGTCCAATCCAGCCTTGAACACCGCCAGCGATGGAGCATTCCCAGCTTTCCCTGGGCAACCCATTCCAGTGCCTCACCACCCTCACAGTAAAGAATTTCTTCCTCATATCCAATCTAAACTTCCCCTGTTTAAGTTTGAACCCATTACCCCTTGTCCTATCACTACAGTTCCTCATGAAGAGTCCCTTCCCAGCATCCCTATAGGCCCCCTTCAGATACTGGAAGGATGCTATGAGGTCTCCACACAGCCTTCTCTTCTCCAGGCTGAAAAGCCCCAACTTTCTCAGCCTATCTTCATACGGGAGGTGCTCCAGTCCCCTGATCATCCTCATGGCCCTCCTCTGCACTTGTTCCAGCAGTTCCATGTCCTTTTTCTGTTGAGAAAACCAGAACTGCACACAATACTCCAAGTGAGGTCTCACAAGAGCAGAGTAGAGGGCATGATCACCTTCCTCAACATGCTGGTCACACTCCTTTTGATGCAGCCCAGGATACGGTTGGCTTTCTGGGCTGCAACTGCACACTGCTGGCTCATGTTCATTTTCTCATTGACCATCACCCCCAAGTCCTTCTCCTTGGGCTGCTCTCAATCTCTTCCCTGCCCAACCTGTAGCTGTGCCTGGGATTGCTCTGATCCAGGTGTAGGACCTTGCACTTGTCACGGTTAAACTTCATCAGGTTGGCATCAGCCCACCTCACAAGCGTGCCAAGGTCCCTCTGGATGGAATTCCTTCTCTCCAGCATATCAGCAGAACCACACATCTTGGTGTCATCGGCAAACTTGCTGAGGGCGCACTCAATCCCACTGTCCATGTCCCTGACAAAGATGTTGAACAAGACTGGTCCCAACAGCGATCCCTGAGGGACACCACTCGTTCCTGGTCTCCAGCTGGACATTGAGCCACTGAGCACAACTCTTTGCGTGCAGCCATCCAGCCAGTTCTTTATCCACTGAGTGGCCCACCTATCAAATTGATGGCTCTCCAACTTAGAGACAAGGATGTCATGTGAGACAGAGTCAAACGCTTTGCACAAGTCCAGGTAGATGACATCAACTGCTCTACTCCTGTCCATCAGTTCTGTAGCCCTATCATAGAAGGCCACCAGATTGGTCAGGCAGGATTTCCCCTTAATGAGGCCATGCTGGCTGTCACCAACCACCTTGTTGTTTTTCATGTGCCTTAGCATGCCTTCCAGGAGAATACGCTCCAAGATTTTGCCAGGCACAGAGGTGAGACTGGCTGGTCTGTAGCTCCCTGGGTCATCCATTTTCTCCTTCTTGAAAATGGGGGTTGTATTTCCCTTTTTCCAGTCATTGGGAACTTCACCTGACTGCCATGATTTTTCAAATATGATGGACAGTGTCTTAGCAACTTCATTTGCCAGTTCCTAGAAATCTTGCTAAAACTTCTGCTTCAGAAGCTTTCTTGCATGGAACAAGCAGACTTTGGTCAGACAATTACTGATGAAATATTTTTATTTTTAGGGACTGTTAGTTCCTCAAATTTTCTCCTATCAAGTTATGTTATGCCAATATATTGGCATATGGAGACACGACATTTTCTCTGAATTCATAGTACACATGCATGAGCAAAAGTAAATAAATCTACAATGATAAAATTGTCAGAAAATGTCCAGAATAAATGTGTTATCCTAATTTTTCTTACCCTGAAATTGTGCATTATTATAGTTGCACATAAATCCACCTGGAGTATCGATCTGCCCCACTGTGACATATCCTATATTCTCATGAAGTGTAGTAATTTGAATGCCTATTCTGAGGTTGCAATACAGCAGAGCACATAAAGCAACACTTATTGTAAGCATCAGTACCTGAGAAGTCACATTTAAATCAATAACTTTTGGGGGCATTTATATCTAAACATATGCTAAAGAGCTAAGATTGTCCTGTGTTGGAAAAGGGCCTTCTGGTGGTAAATGATACTTAGTCAACTCAGGTTCAAACAGCTGTATCAGCAGCAAGTGTTCATTCTTTTTCACTGGCACTTGACTACCTTTTAGTTTCTTTATTGTTTAGCAAAACAATGAAATCAAATAGAATACTTCATGCACTGCTGGATCATATGGCATTTTACAGTTGAATAGAGCATTAAGTTTTGTCATTCTGCATTAATAGCATCATCATTGTTATTATTATTATGGCCCATTGTATTATTTTGCAAGTGAGAAATTAAAGGCCCAAATAGATTAGGTTTGGGATTTATCAATCCTAATTAGATAACTCAAAGTTAGACTTCCTCAGCCTGCAGTATTCACCATAGGCTTCTTTTCTAATGAGCAAAGACAAACAGTCACCTCCGGAAAGTTGTTCAGGTTTTCCTAGAAGACAGTCTGTAGATGTCACTTCTTTTCTGCTGATTGTAAGGACACTGTAGAGTCACTGATTCAAATTCATATTTTTAGAGCAAATTAATCCCATTAATTTGGGAGTTAATTGTGGTCAAAGAAGTGTCAGTGGCAGGTGTGAAAAATGAACACAAGTGATCAGGCATTGAAACAGACTTCCCTGGGAAGTGGTGGAATCACTGTTCCTGGAAGCGTTCAAAAAACATGTAGATGAGGCCCTTAGTGACATGGTTTAGTGGTGGACTTGGGAGTCCTGGGGTAAAGGAAGTGATGATTTTCTAACCTAATTGATTCTATGAGTCTATGATTCTATGGTGTTTGCTGCTCTGGTGCTTTGTTTTGTTCTCATTCATATGTTTCATCTTTATTTAACTTCATTTTTCTGATGTGCAGAGCCAGAAAAAAAAAAACAACCTTCAGTGTTCCTCTCCTCTCCACTGAAGGAGACATTGATATATTTAGTGGAGTTGTCATCATGACAAAATGATGATAAAGAAGCTGAGCTTGTTGTTATGGATTTCTCCTACACGACTGTATGACAGCTGTTGTCCCCAGAAGCCTCTTTACATCATGACATAGACTTTCAATGTTTAAGGCAGTTCACCCTAATAGTTGGCTTCATCTTTAGGGCTCTTCACTTATCACAGAATCATAGAATCACATAATTACAGAACTGTTTGGATTGGAAAGGAATTTAAAGATCATCTAGCTCCCCATGCCCTACTATGGGCAGGGGCACTTTCCACTAGCCCCATCCAACCTCGCCTTGAACACTTCCAGGGATGGAGCATCCACAGCTTCTCTGAGAAAGCTGTTCCAGTGCCCTAATATCGACTCACATCATGTCATTATGGAGGCAACATCATTACTGTGACTCATGACTCTTGGCTCCTGTCAGGGCTGATTTTTCATATCATCACTTCTTTCTTATTCAAGTAGTGGCTGAAGAGAGAGTAATCAGTGGATGTCGCTTCATTTTTCTCTTTTTCTTCTTCTCTTTCCTGCTTCCAGGGTCATAGAGAAGTACTCCTTTTAGCTATAATGTGATGTTAAGAGTGACAAGTGGAGAAGGTCTCTGTGTATTTTGCTCAGATTCTCCTGAGATATGGGACAAGAGGAGGGAAATGTTGAGTGGCTAGTGATCTGTGCACGGACATGGGCAGCAATGAAGCTGTTACAGATCTGTGAGGCAAGAAAAGATTCAGTGTGTCATCACAACCTCACTCCAGACACTGCTGCATTTCCCGCCAACTACATTATAGGTCACATTTGTATTTTATGGTGTCACTACACATGTTGTTGTTCTAGTCTAGGGCTTTGATCACTGTGTAGCAGCAAAATGAAACATGTAGCTTCTTGACAGTATTGATTTCCAAAAATAAAAGCCAGTCACTGACCCATAGCAACACACTTTTTCCTTCACTGCATTGTGTTGCACCGGGCTGTGATGTCAGGTCTCACAGGAGTGTTTCATGCTGGAACATAAAGAAGGAGCCCTGCAGAAAACAGCAAAGCTGGGTCAGTGTCATGCTTTAACTCCAGCTGGCAACTGAGCTTCACAGAGCTGCTCCCTCACTCCCCTCTCCTGAGATGGGAGACAGATTTGGAAGAGTAAAAGTGAGAAAATCATGAGACTGTTTAATAGGTAAAGCAGAAGCTGCTCACACAAGCAAAGCAAAGCAAGGAATTCATTTACTCATTAGCAGGCAGGTGTTCATCCATCCCCAGGAAAGCAAGGCTCCATCACACTTAGCAGTTACTTGGGAATAAAAATGGCATCACTCTGAACATGCTCAGTCATAGAATCATAGAATACTTAGGGTTGGAAAGGACCTTAAGATCATCTAGTTCCAACCACCCTGCCGTGGGAAGGGACACATCACACTAAAGCATGTCACCCAAGGCTCTGTCCAATCCAGCCTTGAACACCGCCAGCGATGGAGCATTCACAACTTCCCTGGGTAACCCATTCCAGTGCCTCACCACCCTTACAGTAAAGAATTCCTTCCTTATATCCAATCTAAACTTCCCCTGTTTAAGTTTGAACCCGTTACCCCTTGTCCTATCACTACAGTCCCTCATGAAGAGTCCCTTCCCAGCATCCCTATAGGCACCCTTCAGATACTGGAAGACTGCTATGAGGTCTCCACACAGCCTTCTCTTCTCCAGGCTGAAAAGCCCCAACTTTCTCAGCCTGTCTTCATACGGGAGGTGCTCCAGTCCCCTGATCATCCTCGTGGCCTTCCTCTGGACTTGTTCTAACAGTTCCATGTCCTTTTTATGTTGAGGACACCAGAACTACACACAGTACCCCAAGTGAGGTCTCACAAGAGCAGAGTAGAGGGGCATGATCACCTCCCTTGACCAGCTGGTCACGTTCCTTTTGATGCAGCCCAGGATACGGTTGGCTTTCTGGGCTGCAACTGCACACTGCTGGCTCATGTTCATTTTCTCATTGACCATCACCCCCAAGTCCTTCTCCTTGGGCTGCTCTCAATCTCTTCCCTGCCCAACCTGTAGCTGTGCCTGGGATTGCTCCGACCCAGGTGTAGGACCTTGCATTTGTCACAGTTAAACTTCATCAGGTTGGCATCAGCCCACCTCACAAGCGTGTCAAGGTCTCTCTGGATGGCATTCCTTCTCTCCAGCATATCAGCGGAACCACACATCTTGGTGTCATCGGCAAACTTGCTGAGGGCGCACTCAATCCCACTGTCCATGTCCCCGACAAAGAGGTTGAACAAGACTGGTCCCAACAGCGATCCCTGAGGGACACCACTCGTTCCTGGTCTCCAGCTGGACATTGAGCCACTGAGCACAACTCTTTGCATGCGGCCATCCAACCAGTTCTCTACCTCCCTCACTTCTTTCTTCTTCCCCCAGGTTTACATGTTAAGCATGACACCATATGGTCTGGGATATCCCTTTGATTGGCTGGGATCATCTGCCCTGGCTGTGTCCCCTCCCAATTCCTTGATCTCCCCCAGCTCACTCACCGGTGAGGGGGGTGTTAGGAGCAGAAAAGGCCTTGGCTCTGTGTAAGCACTGCTCAGCTGTACCTAAAACACCCCTGAATTATCAGCACTGTTTCCAGCACAAACCTAAACCACAGCCCCATACCAGCTACTGTGAAGTGAAGTAACTGCCTCAGCCAAAACTAGCACGGTCAGGCTGATAATTTCACAGATCAGTGGATCAGAGAGATTGAGTAGATAAATGATTAGGGGTTTTCTCCACAGAAAGGATTTTCTTTTAACCCTATTGTTCATAACAGATAGCTGATATCGTTCATTAAATGACTCCTGTTTTCTTCACAAAATTATGAATTTTCATTGTACCTTTTAACTAAAGAACATTTTTCATCATACTTGCAGGACTCTTCCACTTCATCAAATGCTGAATTCAACTTCACTGAGAACAGTTTGCCGTTAGTATTTTTATAATGTTTATTCTTCTCGTATCCCATTATCTAGGCAAGCAGACTGGATAGACTGAATTTTCATGTAAATATTTTCCCAATGTTATCAATAATTAATTTCACAGAACTGCAGATACACAGAAGAAAGCAGTAAAAGAAAGCAGGATTTGACTACCCTGCAGGAAAACAAATAATCCTGTGTTTGTTCCTAGGCTGAGCTCCAGCTCAGGTAAACTAAGATCTCAAGCTGTCTTTTAGGCTTGATTTTGTTTATGGGAAGATGTAATCTCAGAGGATGCAACCTCGGGTTTTACAACCGTTAGCGCTACGTTGTCAGGATAGTGGCTGACCTCTAGTGGCAATAGGCGTAAATTGCTACTGGATTACATCGTGTTCTTCCGGGAACCAGGCGATTTGCAAACGCCTAATATGCGTCGTTATTGCAAAATGGAAATCAATTACTGCTATGGAAAAGGTATTAAAAAGGAATATAAGGCCGATCCTGAATTTAATTGCCTTTACAAACAAATTTTCTTGGAGGCAGAGGTTTGCAATAGAACTTTTGATGTCGATTGCTGATGAACATCGATGTGTACCAAAGCAGTAAGGAACTTGTGACATGCAAGAAATACATTTCTCTGCAATGGGCTCCATGTATCCAGATGATCTGTGTGGTTCTGCTCAGGCTGGTTGGTTTCCAGGTCATTTCCAATGCAAAGGTCTGTTTTTCCTCTCTGTGACTGAAAGCACAGAACAGGGCTCAGTGTGGAGAGAAAATTACTCATCCCTTACACTCAGCATCCCTCCACGACGTACATATGCTTTCACACCAAGAAAGATGGAGAAGAGAAAGGAAAAAAAGGAAGTTAGGGGAGACTACCCACCTTCTATCAAAAGGGTTTCCTGGTCATTAAGGCTTAGTCTTTATATCGGGTTTGCTCCAACTGACTGGGTGCCAGGCACATTTTCTTGAGGAAGAAACAATGTAAGAGGATTAAATTGTGAGTAGGAGTTGACTGTATAAACCAAATACTTCTACATCATGTGTGCACTTGACTCTGGCAGAGATCTATGGAGATGCCTACGTGTAGTTTAGCTATTTGTTTGAGGTATTGCTCCATGATTTGTTTTCCAAAAGTGGCTTATTACCTTCTGAGGAATCAACCCCATCCCACACTCCAAACTGAAGCTTTTGGACTAACTTAAGTGTCAGTAAAATACATCCAGTGCTGAAAAGTGGGGAGCAGGAAGGTGGGGAGGCAGCAGGGCTGGGGAAGGTCAAGCTCTGGGGCTGGGCAGCAGCAGAAAAGGTGGCAGGTGAAGCAGCGCCAAGCCCATGCAGCCGACAGGGCAGAGCGTGATGGCTCCAGCAGCAGAACTGCCTGGGTGGGCTTGCACAGTGGCTGCCAGACTGCCTCCACTTGCAGGCATCTTCTGTTGAATCCGATCACATGTGTTTTCCTCCTCGGAGTCATGCTGATGGTACATTGAAATGGCAAGATCTTCAGAAATGCAAAAATATGGGTATGGAGCCAAAAAAAAGTAGAGGCTTAAGTGTGGCACTGCTGCCACTAAAACCTTACATGGGCACAAGCAAGGACCAGAGACCATACATGAGAAAACCACCAAGAGCTACTTTTTGAAGAGAAAGCACCTTGAACCCAGAAGCCCCCACACCACTGCATTTTTGAGGCTGGAGAAACCATGGGAGGAGTGGAGGTTTCACTCTATTCTTCTCTCTTTCGGTGCTTTTTCCTCAGCCTCTGCTGCTGATCACAAGTGAAAACAGAACACTGTTAGCTGGATGTGTTGTCTGACAATAGAGTTGGTGTTTTGTTCTTAAGTGACATGCCCAAAGCTGGGGCTTGGTGGTCTAAAAAGATTCAGTTATCTATTACCGCCCTGCAGGCATACTGGAGCTGTGAAAAAGGAGCACAACCAGTTTCAGGCCTCATTGTGCTAAGGGCTGTAGAAACTCAAGAGCTCTCACAGTTCTTTGTTTCCTAGTGAGTTGTTTGCCACCTTTGAGTGCTCCCGTTTAAAACTATGACATAGATATACCTACACACATTTTTCTAAGAGTTGTTATTGTCATAGTTGGTGCTAGATATCAGGTATCTTTCTAATTGTGACTATTTTCTATCTCTGTTTTATATTGTGACTCCAAATTGTTTCAAGACATCCTGAAAGGGCTGCTAGAAGAAACCTTTTATAAATACTTTAAAGGCTTATATAGACTGCTGTATTTTTAAAGGTGCTTGATGTGCAAGCAATTAACTGTTTACAGAAAGAAAGCAATAAATAAAGGTATTTTTTATCTTGAAGGCTAGTAGCAGTTGTCAGATGCTGACTTGATGTTAAATATAGTCTGATAGTACTTATTCATATAATTAATAGGTGACATACTATCTTATCTGATCTGGTCTGTGGGAAGGAAAGCTTTCATGAACCAGTCTGCTGCTGTGATTGCCTAGTTAAGCCAAGGCCAAGCAGCACTTCACAGTACTCAGCTTGTGGCTCTAACCCTTGCTAGCTGACAGCAGTTCTCATGGGGTTATCTACCCCTTGGGGCAGCCCAGTAATACTTTGTGCCATAGATACTCACCCACTGCTATCCAGGCTGTTGACAGCTGGGATTTTAGCTTCCCGTGGTGTAAACACAGTGGTGACTTCCCCAATACTAGGTGACCCAAATGCTCTTCATCCACTTTGCACTTCGGAAAGACCTAAGAAAGAGAACCTGTCAGCAGGTCTTCCCATCCCTTAATTGACTGTTTTCTGCTTCTGGGTAACAAATGAAAAACACGACTGTACAAGTTCTTTGTATGCAAGTGTGTATTTGTTTATATGTAATGTGGGACCCTGGGTGGTCCTGGTTTTGTGGAGTGAGCCCCCGGGGAGTCCAGGCCTTCAGGCTTAAGTAACACTAGTAGGATACTTGTATTTACCTTCTGAAAAACAGTCAGGCTTTCCAGAGTGATTTTTCCATTGCATAAGGAGTCTAACGACAACTTTGACAAATACAATGGAGGTCAGTTTGGAGTCCTAATCACATTGAACGCGATCATGAGGTTTAAATTAATAAGACACGTATTAAGGATAGCCTGAAAGCACTCATACTTCAGTAATCCAGAGTTTTAGCTTTTGAGGGGTTCATGTAGTGTTTGAGTTAATAAGGGATTTCTTAAAAATCGTTTTTTTAGTAGCAAACATATGACAGCTGAATTTATTGTCAAGCCTAATTTAAGACTGTTCTCCTGCTTGAATTTGAGTGTCTGTATAGCATTAGAGAGGCTTTCCACAGCTGACTAGTTGGGAAGCCCAAACCCATGCTTCCTTCCCAGTATAACTGCAGCCATTTTGACAGAGACAGCAAAGGACTTTTCCTCCTTCTCTTGGGTCACAAAAGCCATCCTTGTGGTTCCAGGAGATGTTCCATTTTAAAATATTTTATAATGGATTAAGTGTTGGATTTTCTTTCTCTATTTCTTAAAACATTATTTCCTGAGGAAACAAAATTTATATAATCCAGGGGGATTAGTCCTGTATTAATAAATTGCAGTTTCTCCATCTCTGCTGCATTTTGAACTGTTCTGAGGGCAGGGCCCTCTCCTATCCTAAACCTACAGGTTTCATAAGAATTAGCAGATTGCTAAAGATTGAAGATTCAAAATAGATCTTTCCACTAGAAAAATCCTGTCTTGTGATCTCAGTGGTGCAGTACCTGATTGGCTTGCTGTAACAAAACCTACCACAGCACTAGAGCCTGCGTAAGTAGTTAAAGGGTGCAGGGGAGCAATGAAGATCCTCTGTGTTATTTATGAAGCCTTTTCAGGAGTGGAACACTGGAGCTGCAAACACAAGGAGTATCTAAGGGTATTGTGGTAGAGGCCAATGTTTATCTGATGGGAAGCTGGAAGCATTGTAGTGGGAATAACTTGAGTGTGCTGTCATCATCACCACTGCAGTGGAGATGTACAAAAGCACACAGCACACAAATTCAAAGGAGACCAGATTTCATTAGTCCCATTCATGAAACAGCTTGCTGAAAAAATAAATAGATGGGTAGAATTTGGCGGTGATACTGACATTGTTAAATAGACATGATATTCCACATCACTGAAAAAGCAAGACTTCTTGGATTTGTTACAATTCCCTGCATTTTGGTAACAAGAACCAAGTGAAATACTCATAAAGAACAACCCTCTTCCCAAAATGAATCTCATTTAGAGATTTTTCAGCAGAATCTGTTGCATTTCCAAACTTAAAGGAACCCTTTGTTAAAACTTTTTTTTTTCCTCAATTCCAAAGAATACAGAGTGGATAAAAACCCTGTCTGGGTTGTAGCAGTTAAAATTTCATTATGAATTTCAACAAAATCACAAACCTTCCAGAGAAACCAGCAATATCTGGTGTGTTGTCTAATCTGAACAAGTCAGTATGTTTTTCGAGCTTTCCATTGTCTTTTCATTGTATAAATAAGAAAACAAGACCCAAACCAAACTCCAAAGGAAGTTCACGAAACTGTGTCATGCAAACCCAGAAGAAAAATTCGTTACCACTTACGAAAGTTGAAGCTGTTTGGGTCTTTTTTCCCAGCTACTGACAAGCCACTGACTAATTTTCAGCAAGGAATTCTGGTGGAATGGATCTTGATTTCTAATCTTGGCTATACTTTACTTAGTAGAGGTATGTTCTAAAATATAAAGTATCTCTATTCTGCAGGGCTAGTAATGTTTCTTGTTCTAACACAAAATTCTTTATAATTCCTAGTCATGAAAAATAAAAAATATCTAAATTTGTGTTGCTGACCACAGGGTATTGAACCTCTCTGAATGCTTGCTCACAGTATTAGATTAAACACAAAATATGTCAGATTGGTATGGTGATCCATGCATACTAGCTCAATCTTCATCTTGGGTTTGGCAGCTGCTTTGTGAATTCAGGTCACGCTGATGGTCCTGGCAGTGCCCAACAAGTGCATTGGTTTGACAGTGTGTTGCCCACAGCTTTTTCAGAATGAGCCCTTTGAAGGATGTTGGATCCTTAAATTAAGCTTGTTAGAACACAACTAGGAATAAAACCATTTGAGAGAGGTTGAAACAGAGCATGAATAGATACACAGATTCATAGAACATTTAGGGTTGGAAAAGACCTTAAGATCATGTAGTTCCAATACATCACCTTGCTCACTTCCTTGCAGATGGGCCATTGCCTCCATATGGTTGCTCCACGTGGTTTTGGTGACTTCCTGTGCTGTGCCAGACCCTGGCAGCCTGAGGACATTGCCATCTGCGAGCCCTGGCAGTCTTGTTCCCCACTGGTTTGTTTCCTCAGGAGTCTCCTGGTGTCTCCAAGGACAGGTTGTCACTCTTCCTTTCCCGCCTCTCCATAGAGATGACCCTTCTTTCCCAGGACAATCACTTCTCCCTCTCCCAGGTCAACAGCAGCCATCTTCTTGATACCTAACTATAGCTAATTATTGTGCATGAATTGCACAATAAGCTGTGAGCAGACAAAGCAGTGCTGTCCATCACATGGAGTGTCAGAAGAATTCCCAAAGGGTGTGTCTTCTTTTCCTCCCTATTCCACTACTATTTCATTGTTCATTAAATCCAGCAGACTGTAGGGCTGTATGTAGGGAAGGAGGCCAGTTACAGTGGCTTCTCATTGCATGCTGTGAGACACAAGTATTCAGGCACAGTCCAGTTTGAAACCAGCACCAACAAAATCTGTCCTTTTACAGCAGCCTGAACAGCTGATAGTGAATAATGTGAGCCCACCTCATGTTTGGACAAGAATAGTTTTCACACTATGGGACTGCAAGGATTCCAAGAGAATATAACCCCGAATTACTTTTTGCTTTTAAAGAAGAAAGAAGAAAGCGAACTCTCCAATTAGCAGCACTAGCAGACCCATTAGCCCAAAGGCAGCTCAGCCCTGGCAGAAGAGGGTCATTCTTGGTTACTTTCACACCCAGCCCTTTGCAAGGACCTGTAACATGTGAATGTTCATGCTTGCCATATCAAATGTCAAGTGTTTGAGCATCTGCTTTTTGTAATGTGAAAAATATTGTATGTGTAGTGTAAATGCCAACACACACGCACCATTGCCAGATGCCCATTAGCAGCTTCACTTTAAGGGAAACAGCTTTTGGTTATGCAGGAATACAGGTAAGGAAACAGGGATTTCATAGCTTGGGTTCTAGATGGATTACTCAAATGCAGCTTCCATTGGTGCTCTCCCAGGTGTCTCAGGTCTCAAACTCCACCTGAAAACCTACTGTGGTGGCTCCCACATTATCTCTCTTCCTGTCTTCCTGCTAAAATAATACTGGAATAAGCTCAGGATTGTTTATTAGAGGAGTAAATATGTGAACTAGTATTGCTACCAGATCCAGCGCTCCTGTTTTGTGTCATATATTTCTTCTTAAATCCCTTATGCAAATAATTTTAATTTTCAAAATTTCTCATTCTTTTAAATAAAAGAGTGTGTGTATGGTTTGTATGTATATATGTGTGTGTGTATATGCAATAGAATTTATTTTTCCACCACTTTCAGTTGTTTTGCCCTGAAAATTCATAATAGACCCCTAGTAGCATTTTATAAATAAAGCACAATTTATTCTCTTCCTATTTACACCCATGAAATACTCATCACTTAACACATCTTTCTTCCTGTAGGCAAACAGCAGTGGTTGCCACACTGTTTTAAAATGAAAGCTGTCAAGATAAAGGTGGGGTTCATTAGTGAATGACTACTGTGATATCACACTGCAGGCCCTGGAAGCTTGGTTAGGGGTGGCTTTTAACAAAGATTTGTCACATTTACCAGAACTACATGGGCACAAATGAAAGCAGAGATAAACCTCACCTCACCTGCAGATCAGCTTTTTTCTTTATAACAGTATCTAATACTTACCTAATACGTTTAATTTCAAACAATTTACAATTATTCCATCTTCATAGCTGTCTTGCTAATGTACAAGCATTGTGAAAATGGTGCTAGTGAAGCTAGGCTGACGGCCCAGGATTTGTCTCTAACACAGACAAAATACTGTCTTACTAATACATCACATACTTAATTCCATATTTCAGTGTGAAGAAAAATCTTGATAGCAAATATTCTGAGGTCTGAACCTCTGCAGAACATATCTTGTAATGGTGAGCACAGGGCACTGACTACAGGGTCATACTGCAGGCTCTCTGCTCCCTTTGTAGGGAAAGAATCTGAGTAGAAGACAGCAGCTGAAACTTGCAGCATCTTCAGTTATCTCAAATTTGTGATCCACTGTTATTTAGGTCACAAAGAAGAGATGAAAAAGGTGACAAAAGATGAGGAGAGGAGCTGTGGGTTCACCTTATTTTTGGTCATTAGTTTTAGTTCACTCTTCCAACAACACTTCATTATTGTGAGCCTGCATCTTTCCCTCACTTGCAGGTGGAATTAGGGATATGGAGTGTATATATATAGGATAGGATGGACTATTCTTCCTTGAAGGCTGTTTGGAGAATTCAGGTAGAGAACAGCAACTCTTTCTCTTCCCTTTTTCTCCACCAGCATGTAAATCGCTTGTGCTCACCTGTGTGACTCTCTACTGCCTACCAAGATTTCAACAGGTAAAGTAAAAGGTAAAAAAATAAAAGCCTGTATTCTGTCTAGGTCCTAGGGAAATCAGTTCTCATATATACATTTCCTAATCTCAGTGTAGAAAGGAGTAATACCCTTTCTGCAAAAAGCCTCAGCAATATCTTCCACTCCCTCCTGCAACCATGGCACTTAGGAATTTTGTATAAAGCCACTGACAGGTTTGGTGGATATTCTTGTCTCCATGATCCTAGGGAGTTTACAAAGAAAATATATAGAGTTTTAATCAATATTCGCCTTTCTGCAGTAGGAAACCTGCTCTGTCTCCTTTAAAAGCCCCCTTCTTTATCTTCAATATCACTGCTCCAGAGCTGTTCTACTACCCACATATTTAAATGTCAAGGACTAGGACTCAAATGGCCTGAGATCTTTGTTTATCATGTTTAACTGAGAGAAGGAGGAGCTTTTTAAGTACTCCTCAGAGCAAATGTACCTTTAACCTTCATGTTATCACAGTAATATAATACGATATCAGTGCTCATGCACTTGGAAAATCCAAGGTATTTCTTTAAAGGGAAGATCTCGAAGATGCATCTCAGGCACCTTTCTGTGCTGAAGAAGGAGGTGGAAAAAAAGGAATTGAAGTTTCTTTTACAGTTATAGCAGTTGAGAATTTCATGTAACCACCTGCCTTCAGGGCTCAGGAACATAAGAGAAACACCAAGGGCATGTGGTGGCCCTGTCAGATTGTGCCACTGTGGAGGAGAATAAAACTCTGCAGAGCCAGCAAAGCAACACAGGAGACTCTCCAAGGCAGATCTGCCGCTTCAACTCTCCTGAGGCCTCTGCCATTGTTAGCAATGCTAAGAGCTATTCAACTCCTCTTCAAGACCGCAGGAGCTTTGGAGTAATTTTCCTGCAACTGAAGTACTATGGAAATCACTTGAATTACAGTTTTCCAGGAGACAGCCACTCTGGTTTAATATTTCTGCACTTATACAATATCCACACAGTTAATTAAATGTATCTGCAATACAAAAGCACATTATTTGTGTTGGTATAAAGCATTATAGGTCATACTTACTGCTGTAATTTATGCGTCCTTAAAATAATACAACCCCTTCACATTCATTCACCCTCCACTCCACTCCCCACATACGCATCCCCCTTCATCCTGTTAATAATTTCAGGTGTCTTAAAAGAATGTTCTAGGATTTAAAATAGTACAAAATGAGAAGCTCTCCTATTTCAATAACTCCTATACTAAATGTATGATTAAAAAGCTTTCATTTAAGTAGTCCCTTACAAGTCTTAACTACACGATGGTTCACACAGAGGTGAAATTAATAGGATATTTCTGGTTAATCCTTCACTTCAGTTTTCACATGTCAGAGATAGGCAAATGAATTTATCTTCAAAGGTCCTAATTAATAAATAGAGCAATGACAAGGGTGCAAGTAATTATGCCTCTTTGTAACATCAGGACCTTGCTTTTTAGAAGCTATGGATTTAGAAACATAATCTTATAAACAAAGACTTTTGCGAAACAAAGCAACCTCTTTCTTCCTCAATCTAAGTCCAAAATCCAACCAAATGCGCAAAACCTTAAAGGACCTTGGCCTGGAAGCACTGAATGGTCCCAGGGGGCCCTCATGGATTTGGCTGTGACAGAAGATGTGAAGAGTTACAATTAACAACCATGATACTTTCTGTTTTATTGCCTAATCTGAAATTACCTGGATCCTTCACATACTGGCCGTGGGCTCTGTAGGCAGGGACCCTCAGGGTTTCCAGCTCTTCTGTGGGTTGCTTAAAACCACAGGAGGACTTTCCAGCTGGTTTTAAATAGCATTGGTTGGGGTGTTTATGGCTAACTAAGTATTGATCATGGCAAAGCTTCAATGCTTTTTGTATTCAGATATGTTTAAACACACATATGTGTAAATTACATTAAAACAACCAGCTCCAAGGGGCATTGTATGTTCTCTTGATGGTGCTGGAACAGCCTTAGAGGAACATGGGGTCAGTCTAAACAAACTGTGTCATGTAACTATAGCATCTGTATAAAAGTAGCGGCGTAACGTGCTGACATGGTGTAAGATGGCTCCTGCTCATGAAAGCCCCTTGATCAAAGATGAGTCCCTGATGCCACGGCATGTGGGAAGTACCAGGGCATGAGGCAAGAGCATTGGGGTGCTGCTGTTGGATGAAGAATTTCATGCTTGGCTTCACATGTTGTGTTTGCTCTCTGAAGTGAAAATTTCTATTCTGAGTCAGAAGGCTGGCATCTTTCACATTTACAACCCCAGCAAGAAGTATATATCTAAACCATAAATGGTGTTATAGTACTACCATTTATATTACAAATGTCTGAGCAAATAGCGGTGCATAAGCTTTATTTTAAGCCTGGCATTAAAAATTGGGGTTCTTCGTTTATTATTCATCTTTCATAGAATCATAGAATAGTCCAGGTTGGAAGGAGCCTTGAAAGATCATCTGGTCCAACCTTCTGTGGGAAAGGAGCCTAGATAAGACTATCTAGCACCCTGTGCAATCACAGCTTGGAAATCTCCAGCAATGGGGACCCTAGCATGTCTCTGGGGATGTTCTTCCAGTGATTGATTGTTTTTACTATAAAAAAATTTCCTCTTTATGTCAAAATGAAACTGTTCTGGGTTCAGCACTCATCCACCCTGTTGCTTATGGATATATAGATGTACAAGTTGTGGTCCCTATCCCTATGTTCATTAACTCAAAGCACAATTCACTGAGTAAGCTTAACTGCTTCTGAAGATTTATGCTTTCTCTATGTGGCATATGCCATTTATAATAGACATTTATAATAAACATCTATAATAGAGTCCTGAGGATCTTTGTTCTACAAAGGCACTGTCACTTTTTAAGAACCTGCCTCCTCTGTTGAAGCTCTGTGGGTTTCAATAGGATGTTGATTTTATATTCATTTAAGAGCTTTCTTTATGTGAAATAAATGCAATTAAACACCTGTTCCCTGCAAAATATTATGGGCCAACTGGTTTCAATTATTTCAGTTCATAGGAATGCTACCATAGTTAAACACTTTGTCAAACTTATTTAACTGGATCACTGGGTCACAGCAGCTAGTATTACTAATTGTAAAATTAGCATATTGTAAAATAACTGATTTTTGATCAAAATCATCTCCTGAAGGCACTGTTTATAGAAAGCAAGAGGTGAGAAAACTTTTCAACAGGTTGCATAATTGAAAATTTATGTTTACTCTCCATGGATAATGCCATTTATAAGACACCTGTTTTGCCTGTGGGTTTCTCTCTCCAGGTGTTTTTGAATTGCAGTTTTACTTCCAGGCTCCTCATAACTGACAGTATTTACTTAAACAAAAGCTGGTTTGATCAAACTGTTTAGATGTTTTGTGAGGAAAACCTCATTTAATCAGCAGAATTCTACAAGTCAAGCTTATTTTTGGAGCCTTAAAAGACAGTATACGCAACTCATTTAGAAATAC
This sequence comes from Ara ararauna, assembly GCA_028858755.1. NCBI lineage: Eukaryota > Metazoa > Chordata > Aves > Psittaciformes > Psittacidae > Ara > Ara ararauna. The sequence continues at coordinate 112,033,443 of CM054378.1, read as the reverse complement.
AAAGCTTTCCGCATTTTCTGACTGTTGTAACTCTGGACTATGCATCAATTTTTACCAGAGTTTTATCTTGATACAGATTTTTTTTTTTTCTGTAGGATGCCTAAAGTAGCCACAAAACGCAAACCTAGACAGGACTCAGCACAAAGCAGCACAGAGCACCTTGTACATTACTTACAAAGGAGTTCATGAAAGTTAACTGGGAAGAGCAGGTTCTCATATGTTATACAGAAATACATGTGACGCTTCTCAAAAGGTCTATATCACCAGTAGGAAAATTTCCAATAAGAAAATTCAAACTGATCAAAAAAATTGGAGAGCTTTAGTGGCCCTGCAACTCTCGTTTGCACTTATCGTCACTGTAGGAGATATGCTTGGGGGGAAGAGTCAGGAATACATTCCCACTGTGGAAATTCTTCCTGTTCTAGGCATCGGTATTGGCAAATGTGTGTTTTGTATCATTTTCTAAAAGATGTAGGAGTGACTCTGTGTATGGACATGAGTAACAAAGGCACCCCTGCCTCTTTCCTTGTCCACTACTGCACAGTGTCTCAACTCCAGCAGGACAGATGGCTGGACCTGCTGGGTGGGACACACTCCAGGGGTGTGGGAGAAGGAAACTCAGATATGCCCCAATCAGCCATGCTGACCTCAGCTATTCTATACAAGATGGACAAATGTTTTTCTTGAACGGCATGTTGTCCAAGACGATGAACATGATCTGAGCACATAAAATGGGTGCTCTGAACTGCTTAGATGCCTCCCTGCCCATCTCTGAAGCACAGTGCAGCTTTGGTGGCTCTCACAATCTTTCTCCTCCAACCAAAGCACTGCTCAGCATTTATGGCAGGCTCTGCTCAGCTTATTCCATCCATCATACTCTGAAATGGAGACATCTGTTGGTTTAAAACTCCTTCAGGGCTGGGATGGTGGTTAAGAACAAGTAGTGTGAGTTGAATTTGAATGTGAAATGAATAAGAGTTAAATTTCTAAACAGCTTTGAGGATCTGTGCCTGAGCTCATAAAACGCAATTAATTAGTGACTAACTGGAGACTCTCTAGGGCTCTTCCATGCTTGAGGTTTCAATATGACATCTCCTTAGCCCATACTGCATGCTCTGAAGTCACCATTATGCCAAGGAGGGAATCAGACATATTTACTAGCTCTTTGATCTAGCATAATTCAATGTAAACTGTAGCACACACATTATTGTGTCTTGAAAGGGAGGAGCAGGACTGAATGCTACCAGACCTTAAGCTCTGAAAGTTGTTAGGGCACTGTTTAACCTCTCTTAGTCTGGTGAGCTGTGACATCCAGTATGGATTGCTAAGGCTGATGGGAATTCATTAAAACCATTGGAATGACATTAACACTTTCACTAAGGATTGTTTCTCTTTAAGCGTCCAAATACGGCACTCCAAGCCAGTGCTTCAGCAAATTAGAAGCAGCAATTCCAGGAAAGAGGCATTCGTGAATGATATAATGCTATAAGTGTCAACAGATGTCATTTCTTATAATAACGCATGTCGCTCTAATTTGGCACTTCTTGCCATCAGGAGGAACTTCTTGCAGAGCAGATGCCACTTCAAATCCTATCTTTCATGGGTGCCTGTGCCCTGTTAAAACTGGCATGCCACTTCAGAAGCAGGCAAGTTGCCATTAGAGCAGATGGTCATGAGCACACATCATGTTACAACACTGGTGTTTCTAGAAATGTGGATGCTGGAACTGAAGTACTACCCAGGAACATCTAAATCTTCCTAATGAGGAAAATTCCACCCAAGTATCTTGATACATGTCATAGAATCATAGAATAGTTAGGGTTGGAAAGGACCTTAAGATCATCTAGTTCCAACCCCCCTGCCAGCGGCAGGGACACCTCCCACTAAACCATGCCACCCAAGGCTATGTCCAATCCAGCCTTGAACACCGCCAGCGATTGAGCATTCACAACTTCCCTGGGCAACCCATTCCAGTGCCTCACCATCCGTACAGTAAAGGATTTCTTCCTCATATCCAATCTAACCTTCCCCTTTTTAAGTTTGAACCTGTTACCCCTTGTCCTATCACTACAGTCCCTCATGAAGAGTCCCTCCCCAGCATCCCTATAGGCCCCCTTCAGATACTGGAAGGATGCTATGAGGTCTCCACGCAGTCTTCTCTTCTCTAGGCTGAACAGCCCCAACTTTCTCATCCTATCTATTTTAGTGGTGCTAGAAAATGGATGTTGTCTGTATCTTCCTTCTTGTTGTTGGGCAACCCCTGGTGATTCCAGGGGTGTTTTGGCAGCTGAGTTCACTGGAATGTAGATGTGTCCTTGTCAAAAATGCCATCAATGCTTGGTGTTACTTTGACAGCTCTACAGTGCCTGGGAATTGTTGCAGTATGGATAACTACTGTGCTGAGCAACAATGGGAAGGAGTGACTCTTGGACCTGCATTTATCTATCTCCTCCATGAGACAGTGTATGACTGCCTAATACCTAAAGTAAAACTGTGCAGATTCGGTCATGAATGATCTTTGGACAGTACAGCTCCAAGAGGTGTCAGGAGGTGGCCCTTTCGAAAGGCAGATACACACTGATATCTCAAGCCCATTTCAAAATGTCTGCATAGTTCAGATATCTTTGGCAAGACTCCAATAACCATATGTTATCGTTCCTGACAACATTATGATTGATCAGCAAAATACTATGCTGTCTTCACTATATACCCTATGGGGCTTTAATTAGTCAGCTATACAAACAAGCTCAGCTAGCCAAGCAGCTGTACAATCCACCAGTGGTAGGCAAAGCTACCACCAACATATGGTGGGATTTTATTACATAATGAAATGCTCATCTTGCCGGGTAGAGATGTAAACTTTCACAAGAGCTCAAATGAAATGTGTTGCATCATTCCGAAGTGGCATTGTCAGCAAGCTGTCTGTAACTCCCACTAACACATACAGATATTTTACTTTGTGCTAAATTTTCATCTTGACCAATGAGGGTTGTAACACCTCAGTAAGGAGCAGCACGTAACTCCACTCAAGTAAGAAAACCATTTAGATGCATCCTAAAATGTGTATTTTAACTGGCGAGGTGAAATGAGTAAGTTAGCATTGCTACAAGGAGTTGCATCAACAGACGGGTCTATTTCTACTGTCTATTATGTATGAAGGACAATGAAGATGGGTCTGTGCTACAAAAATTAATTCAGATTTCAAAAATCCCAAAACATGTAAAGGAAGGAGTTTCAATTCCGCTTTGCAGAGGCAAAACATCTCCACTTCTTTTACATCCACTTTGTTGCAGGTGAGGCTAAGCTGAATGGCCTCCTTTGCCATGGGCTGGGGGCATCAGTTGTGCTGATGAGCTGCGGAGAGCCTGGAAGCCACACTAAGCTCAGTCTCTTGATGTCTCACCCTGCTTTTCACACCATGGCTGTGGTTTACTGCTCTCACTCTCTCAAGAAAAGCTGCTACATAACTGAGTGGTGTCAGGATGAACCAGCCTACATCACTTGCCCAGCTTTTATTTAGCAATGTAGAAACAGCCTGATAGACCAAGCCTAAGCTAAAAGCCATGTCTGCAAGGGCATCCTGACTTGTGTAGGGTTGCCAATGCTGCCCTGAAAGTGCAACTGCCAGCTGACTTAAGATAGCACAGCCTGAAGAGGTGATGCCTCCCTCTACCTCCATGTTTTGCTTGCCTGGATTACCTGGAAGTGCAGGTCCCAGCCCATGGCTGCAAAAGCAGTCATGGGCAGCTGGAGGTGAAGAAGGAGCCTGCTAGCACCACTGAATAGTGGTGTTTTTGCAGCTCTTGTAGTGATGGTGGACTTTGCAGGTTTCCCACCCTTCCAGTGTCCCAACAACAGTCTGCATGACCAGATAACTCCTTTGAAATAGATATGTTACAGGGCACTATTGCTGAAATACTTCTGTCTGAGCCAAAAAAATGCAATGGGAAAAAATACTATAAGGTAATTAAGCTAGGTTTAAGAATTGTATAAACATCAATCCTTAAACCTCTTTTTGTTTTGGACAGAAAAGGAACGTGTCATCAGTTTGTCCCTGATATGTTGCATATTTAGCTTGTTGTATCAGGAAATACCAGGTACTGGCTCTCAGCACAGACAAAAAAAAACCACAACAAATTAGCTGGCTCGTAATCTTGCCTACTATCGTAACATCTTAATAGCATGGTAACCCCTCAGGTCTAATGATCACATTGTACCGCATGGTCAGCTAGAGCCACAGAGCTGTACATTCAGTTGTGTTTCTTGATAATTACGCTGTGAAATGTTACATTGAAATATACAGTGTTGGACTTTAAAACAGTAACCCTTAAAATTGTGAAATAACAGCTGACAGTTGCATATCTTGTAATCAATCTAGAAAAATTACAACTTTATAAGTAAAAATCTGAAATAAAGAGTGGACATTAACGGAAGGATGGGCAAATGCTCCAATTTAGTGAAAAGTGCATCTTGTGTTTTTTTGTTTTGAACATCACCTAGTTATTCACAAGAGTTTAGGTGTTTTCTTTATCAGATCATTACCCATGGCAGTGATGTTAAGTTTCATTTTGTGTTTGTATTTGTGCTTGAAAACTGATGCACAGAAGCACAGACTCATCAAACTCAGAGGAATAATACATCCCAATGTTTTGCAGATGAAAAGTCGTTCCAGTGTCATTCATCGTCACACTTTCCTGCTTGCTTTCTCTGTCTCTGCTATTCCTTTGCTGTGTGAGTTTGGAAAGCAGCTCAACTCCTTCATAATTTCTAAAGCTTGTTGAGTTTTGTGACTTGAAAGTGCTTTAGAAATGTGAAGTGGGACCTCTGCTACAGCAATTAGACACACCTTCATTGCCATTAAACTTGGTGTCAAGTAGTGTCTAAGGATCCTCAAGATGGAAAGGTCTTGCTATTACCCTGACTAAATGTTTATGCTTCAGAGATCATTCATGATACCAGCATGTTTCCAGTGTCTCGGGTGCGATTACAGCTGAAGCGGGGAGCTGCCTGCTTCAAGCCTGCTGCCAGCATAGTGAATGCTTGACCTGCTCTGAAGAGCTGGAAACACTCCGTTTCGAGAGGCTTCATGCAGCAGCCCAGAAGACAGGGAGCTGCAGAAGCAGCTGCGCTCGTGCATTAACAATCTTTTGGGCCCTGTTTCTCAGCAAAACAGAGACACCCTGGCATCGTCAGAAAAGCTATTTTTTCTAGAAATGAAGCAAGTTCTTCAACAGAAGGAGATTTTATTGCCCTTGAGTGCTGGCAGAAATCTGTGGCTGTGGGGCTTCAGGAAGCAACCCTTCCTACTGCTTTCTCCCCTCAGATCAAGACCTGACATACAACACGGCTTAATTAATTTCTTGTCAAAAGCAGAATTGCCCTACCCATACTCCTGCTAGATTTACAATAATATGTAATATCATACCATATTTCCATGCCTTTTTATAAGTCATGTAAATAATTCCAGAAAAGGGACGCATACAAAAGACACAAACTCTTAGTGACACATAAGAGAGAGCCTTCCTTTTCCGAGAGCAAGGAGGCCCTGAGGTCAATTACTGCAGGGCAGGGACAGAGGGTAAACAGGATGGTAGAAGATATGGAGAGAGGATGGCTCAAGCCATTTGGGAGCTAGTAGGATTTTGGTCATGGTTTTCTTTGAAAACATAGCCTACAATACATTGCTAGCCCTGACTACTGCATGTCTTTACTGGTAGAACAGCGCAGTGGATGAATGGGTGCAGCTGGGACTCTCCAAAGTAATTGCAAGTCTTCAAACAACTTTCTTCTTCCTTGTATCCTTTTTCACAAGTAGAAGAGTAGGACTCCTTGGGGCTCATAGTGAGAAGATGATAAAAGTGAGGTTGAAGGCCTTTAGCTCCAGTGGACTGTTAACAGTCTGTTAAAGACTCTACAGCAAAGTCAGCAGTGCTGCTGCTCATAGAGCACAGTCTGCAAAAATACAGGGTGTTTTATGTAGGAGCACCCAAATGACTTGCCAGGTGCTTCAAAGGCAAGCAAGGACTCCCCCCTAGATAGAATGCAAAAGTAGAGGAGTAGGAGGGAGGAGATACAACACAACAGAGCATGTGATCACCTGGAAACTGTTCACACACTGCGCATCTGGTGTTTTGGTACAGGTTTTTACTGAAAAGTAAGAAGGGGTATTCTGGGAGGGCAGATGATACTGACTCACCTGCTGCAGATAAGAGTGGAAGGCATTATCTCATAACGGATAACAAGTACCATCTGATGAATAATCTTATTTAATGAATAATCTAAATTAATTACTCCAAGTAAATTAAGACCTTTATTTTCCTCTTCAATCGTGAGGAATCAAATGCAATCATGCATTTTCCTGGATCTTGAATTTAATTTCTTCTTTGAATGCTGTGTGAAAAGTGGAATACAGCACTATGTGTAGCAAGGTGGTGATCACCTTGCCCTGCTTCTGGGGAACTAGATGTTGCCCTAGTGATATCCATGGAAGCAGCAAACATTTGGGATTGGGGGTATATTAAACATGCATGTGGTGTTGTACCCCACTGTCTCTTTCTAAACTCCATCTTTGAGTGAAGAACAAAGTCTTTTATGTTAAATATTGACTTATCTCAGCAAATCCTGGAGATACTGATATTGCTACGGATAGCTGCCAGACACCCACCCAGCAGCTCTTACTACCCTTCCTCAGCAGGATGGGGAAAAAAAATGAGGTGAAAAAGCTCACGGCTAGAGAGAAAAACAAGGAAATCCTTTACCAGCTGCTGTCACAGAGAAACCAGACTCAACTTGGTGAAAATTGTTTATTTCCAATTAAAATAGAGTTGAATGGTGAGAAACAAAGAAAAAAAAAAACCCCAAACAACTAAACCAGCTTCCCATCCACCCCTTTTTCCCAGGTTCAACTTCACTTCTTCCTTCCCAGTTTCTCCACCTCCTCCAATGAGCAATGCAGGGGACATGGGGAAGTGCAGTTGTAGTCAGTTCATAATAGTTCCTCTCCACCACTTTTCTTCCTTCTCACACTATTCCGTGCTCCAGCGTGGGTCTTCACCAGTCCTTCATGGGGTCCTCTCCAGAGGCCATAGCTTCTGCCAGGAGCCTACTCTTGAGAGGGCTTTCCACAGGCTCAGCTTCCTTCAGGACACGTTCACTCGCTCTCATGTGGGGCCCTCCATGGGCTCCAGTGCGAACATCTGCTCCACGATTGTCCTCTCCACAAGCTGCAGGGAAATACCTGCTTTACCATGGTCTTCCCTGGGGACTGCAGGAGCACCTCTTTCCCATCCTTCTTCTCTGACCCTGGTGCTTGCCAGGGGTGTTTCTCACACTTCTTTGCTCACTCCTCACTGCAGGGCAGTTCTGCCCTGAGGCAGTATTTTCTCCTGATGCAGGACTCCCCTGCATCCCTCAATACCTTGCCACACACACCAATACAGCAATGCACCTTGTCCCCTTGAGTCCATTTTTTACTGAAAGACCAAAAGCTGAATCGCTTTTTTTCTTCATTTTTGAAGGGGTTTGTCCAGCCACAGCATGAGGTGCATGACCAGCTCTCCAGGCGTTTCTGATTCAGGAAACTTGATGAGGTCATGTTTGTCAGCTTTCCCCCCACACACTCATTCCTTTATTAGCAGACCTCTTATTCTGTGTTTCAGACAGCAAAAGTGTTTGTAGCTAGCAGCACTTCATTTTCAATACCTAGAAAAGCTTTTTATCTTCTTTTTTTAATAAGAGGTTATGTAAGTCCCCTGGACACCCTTTCTTCAGCACAGAAATTGCTTCCATTTAGCCAGATGTGTGAGTTGAAATGTTCTCCATACAATAGATTTCACAATAGAGAATAAAAGGTTTCCTTTAAAGAGCACTTGAATGGCATTTATCTGTGAAAAATAGGAATAATTTACTCATCAAGGTTAGTGTCTGCAATTTGAACTTCTAAGCTGAGGACAGAAAAGAATTTCCTACAGGCAGTGCTACCCAAACCAACTGGGTAGGCACATATTTGAGACCACTTCAGGAGTAACTTCAGGAGTACAATGCAGGCAGACTGAGGTGAATACACATGTTGTAACTTCTCCTCAGCACCTAGAGGTGTCCTCCTGTACCACTGCAGAGGAGACTGGGTCAGGCGGGGCTGGATTTTCTGCTGATGTGACTTTACTGAAGTCAGCAGGGTTTTGTCAGCAGATAATTCAGAACATAATCTTAAATGCTTGTTACACAGGTAAAAAAAATATGTGTACTTTGGATATAAAACAACGGGGCGTTGTTATGTGCAGAGCAGTGTAAACATGAGAAATGCTTCAGGTTTTTCTGCTCCTGTATAGAGTACAGTGAACTCTTTTCACTGAATTTTTAATGTCACTTGACGAAGGTCAAATGTGTTTGTAAAAGACCATATATACTGAAGATACATTCTTTAAATTAAAACTTATATGCAAGCAGTCTTAAATACACAGCAGAACTTGAAGCTGTTTTGTCAGAGCCAAAAGGTATATTCTTCCTTTATCAGAAAAGAGGATTTTCGTTTCCAACTTACAATTTTTTTCTAATGGATTTTCAGTAAGAAAGGCAAAATAAAATCTCTGCTTTACTTACACACGTTTAAGAAGCCTACATCTCAAAAATACTGAAGACTTGGACAAGCCAATTATTAAAAGAATGTTATCATTTTCCTGCAGGCAATACCTAAATAGTTTTGGATTGTATCTTTTTAAAATAATGGGAATAAAACTTATAGCCCTTTAAAATAAAATCCTATGTATTTCTTGCCACTATCTCCACACATTTTTTTTCAAATGAAATGTTCATCCTTCTGCAAATGTTCAATTCCAGATGCTATAATCTTTTGCTCCTCTTAGGCTTCCTACTCGATAGATAAAGAAGACAGTCCATCTTTGCCTTTTCCCAACGTTAAAAAAAGATTGGTTTCTTTACATCTACAAGGACCCTACATGTTTTTATTCCACTACAGCAAATGCAGGAGGAAACCAAACCCATTAGAGGTTTTGAAAGAGGTCAATATAAACTGGAAGGCTTGGCAACCTGAGATTCATTATGAGAATATGATCAAAGTGGATGTGAGAGTTAAGGCAGATGTTTTATTTGTTCATTTTTCATTTTATTATTCGAATATCCAAGTGCTGTCCAAGGGCTGTTTGTGGGAAATGCCTTCTGGGTAGGAGAATTTGGTGCCTTGCACCACTGAGCCAGTCTATTTCCCATTACTTAACAACCAGCAACTCCCAAGTGTTAGGGTAACTGTAGGGTGGCTTCTGTAGCAGCTGCAAAGCCAAAACCAACTTGTCCACCCAGATACGTGGAATTCTTTGGTTCCCTTTTGAGCCTTGCAGCCAGATACCTTTATGGAGCTAGAACAAAAGCGGGTATTAAGCTCCTGCTGGAGTCAGACTCCAACAGCTGCCAAGACTTAATGTTTAAGTAAGTTGCTAGGAACTCATTATTTCTACATAACCATTTGTACTGGAGAAAGTCCATGTAACTCAGCCCAAGCTACAATGAGAATATGTCTTTGTAGATTATAATTGCTGATACAAGCTCAGTTGTATGCCACAGTTCACATACATTTTTTATGAACTTATAATTAGAGCAGTTTTGGTTTCCTGCAGGTTCCAGCTTTGGAAATGAAGAGCAAACCACTCCTAAGGCACCTGCACCTTCTAAAGATGTCCCCAAGGGGAGCAGCAAGAGCACAGCACAGGTATCAAGCAGCACAGCCACTCCACGCAGGAGCTTACTTCCAGCACCAAAAACTGCCACAGCACCTGCTGGTAAGTGTTCCAAACTTAACGCCACCTGCCAAGAAATGCAGAAAACTCATTATGATGCTATTTTACTGCTTACTTGCTTAAATTTTATTCTTGGGCACATTGCCCTTGTGCTGATTTAGGCCCTCTTTGCTGTAGTGTCTTTCAAACGCATTCAACAACACAGCTATAATCTCATTTTGTGAACTGTCTGGAGGTGAAGGCATTTAGTGTCCCTAACTACATGTACCAGAGATTTAGTGTATATATTATTGGTTCTTACCAAACATCTTTTGGAACCATTGCACTGATTTAGAGACCAAAGCATTCCATTGAGCAGATGATTCATTACTACTTATGCTTGCAAGGGTGGGAATACTGTGCCATAAATTTAAGCAATTTGTGATGTTTTCACTCAGACGGAGAAGGAGACAAATAAATGAAGAAAAAATATTCCAGGTATTGTTTCCAAATTGTTTCCTTGCCTACGCCCTCCTTCACTCAATCCAGCTATGTCTCAAATCAGCCAGCAATAATTCATAGCATCTCACACAGGAAAGTTTACAGTTTGCTGCCAAATGCAGAATGTTTTGTTGAAATACATGTGCATCTCTCCACCATCTCCTGCTCACACTTGTTTCAAGCTGTCTCTTCCATAGCCTGGCACTTGGACGTGGTGTATGAACTCAAGGCTCCCCTTGGCAAGGATGTAGGGGTGTATCTTCTTGGATAGGACTCAGCACTTTTGAGAGAGTAAAGAGCAGTTCATGTTGCCTGCCCTTGAGGGCTGCTAACACTGGCCCATCTGCCTGCCTATTCAGTGGGGAGAGATGAGGGTGCCTGTGACAGTGAACATCTATTACACACTCAGCACTGGCAATGTGGAGATTTGAGTTTGGGTGTAATGGATGAGTTAAGGCTGTTCAATCATTGTGACTTGCAAGCAGGGTCAACATGATTAGTGGTCATAATGATAAGCTTAAAAGCATGGCTGTAGATATTCTCTCACTTGGTAGTAGATGTCATGTCCTCACCCCACCTGGCTTCAAGCCCTTTCCTTACAACTAGTGGACAGTGTTCCCCTAATCTGTTCTGGCTACTGTTTGTCCCATTGCCTTTCTGTCTAATATGGATCCAGGCTTACCTTTCTGCACTGGCATGGCCCCTGGATGTCCATCAGCCAAGATCTCAGAGTTTCCTGAGGACCCTCATGAAAGGCATGGAAGTTCTTCAGGGCCCAAGAGATATGCTGTAACCACAGCAAGCTCTTGCACACTACAGTCTCTATGTGTCTCCATGTTCATTCCTGCTTTCTCATGCCCCAGGAGATTCTTCAAGGCCCTCAAGGGAAAGGAACGTTAGTGATAATGAAAAAACAGCAGTAATTTTTAAAAACATAATTAGAGGAACTTCCTGGTGAGAAGTCTATGCCTGAACTGGTCATTGAAATCTTGCATGTGGCTACCAAAGTCAATATTGCATCTTTCCCTGTGGAGGGGATGAAAGAATGTGGTTTCAAGATTTATATTCCTAGAAAGAACTTCATAGATCACTAAAAAAATGGGGTGCATGAAGTGTAACACAGTATTTCAGTGAGTGAAACATACTCCCCTGTGTTTGTGTAACAGTGGTGAAATGTGAATTTATTTGACTTAAACAGTACCTGGATTTGTTCCATCAGTGATCTGACACAAAGTAATTCTTCAAAGCCAGCATGTTTTTCAGAGAGCTTTTTTATTGCTACTAGTAAGATGGAACCTTGGAGCTGTGAGAGCCTGAATGTGCCTGAATCTTTCTTCGCTTCTGCAGTTTTAATGGCTCTACGTATTTTCTCATAGAAACAACCTCTCGCTCCACTTTCATGAATCTTTCCTTGGTTTTCCACTGCCCTATTGTTTTCCATTTCTATTGTCCCCTCTCTCTTAAGAGTCTCCTTTAGTATTTTTAAATGCTTTTCTACTTCTGTCCCTAAAATACTGTAGCTTCATGTCTGGCTTTTTAGAGGGAACATCATGCAGAAAGACAAATTAGATTGTTTGACTCAGCATTTTTCTTTATAAGGACAGTTTGGAAAGGCTTCTTCATGGTCTTGAGTAAAGGGTTGTGTATGTCTGTACAGAATAGTAAGGATTTAAAAAAGATTGCTTCAATAAGAGTACAGAAATTCCATCAAGTTCAGATTAGATCTAACACTTAAATTTCAAAATAAAGAATTTTGCATAAGCCACCGTTCTCATCCAATCTGGCTTTTATTCATCAGAGTGTTTCATCTCTACATACATCCTACTGGCTCTGATAACACACGCTGCAAATGAAACAGGGAAGGAAAAAAACAGTATGAAATAAGAGACAAAGACTTCATGCATTACTAGTTCTGGACACCCAGTTTCAAGATAGTTTAACCTGGTGTGGTGGGATGGCCTTGGCTGGACCCCAGGTGCCCTCCAAGCTTCTCTATCACTCCTCTGCTGAACAGGGGGAGAAAAATACAATGCAAGGCTGGTTGGTTGCTGTAAGTACAGTGTTGTTTGTCTCATATTCTCACTCCTCTCTCCCAGCTGCTGTTGCTGCACAGCATTTTTCCCCCTTCTTAACTATGTTATCTCAGAGGCCCTACCAGCATCACTGATGGGCTCAGCCTTGGCCAGCTGTCTTTGGAGCTGGCTGGCATTGGCTGTCTCAGACGTGGGGGAAGCTTCCAGCAGCTTCTCACACAAGCCACCACAGTAGCCACTTGCTACCTAAATCTTGTCATGCAAACCCAGTACACCTGGTTAACTTACCGTATGCAGAAAATGACTTACTGCTATAATCAATGCCTTAGAGAATCTGGCAGGGAAGATGAAGCTGATGCTGTTCGCCTTACATAGTTCAGCTAAGTGAAAGACAAGGGAGGAGGAGGATGTGGTTTTTTGTCCAACAGTCAGGAGTGTCTCTTACTGTCAGAAAACTGTTTACTTCACTCACTCTGTGAAACAGACCCTATCTATGAACAGAAAATACTGATAAAAGGTGATACTTTTTTGTTTGCTTCCTTTTCAATTTATTTTTTTCCTTTCCTTTTGAGCTTCCTTTTTTCTCTTCTGCTCCCTAGCTAAGTTATGTCATTTCAGGCTACAGCACTATTTGATTAGTATCAGATTTACCCCTAGACATTTCCAGCAAAAGCCTTTTTTTTTTCCCAGCTAGTGGCGTTGGCATGATAAGCTTCAAAGGGCTATTTTAAGTTTCTGCAGAGGAGCTCTTCTGGCCTCTGGGCTTCTTTTGTCACAGGCAAGAAGATCTGGGTCTTTTACTTCTTGCGCAGCCTCACAGGAGTCAGTCCTTGCCATGGAGGTTTCTGTTTCGGAGCATTCAAATGAGCTGGAACCATGGTGTTTGATATGCAATAATGCTAATGTGGAGCACAAGATCTATCATAGGCAAGACTAATTGAATGGTTCAGGCTGTCACCTCTGATTTCCCACATGCTCCAAATCTCAGACCCACACAGAACAGCAGAAATTACAACTTAATGCAAAACAATACAGATCAGGCAGTAGGTATCCAGAAAGAGTGTTTGCCATTACATCAGGGCATAAGTACTGAAGGGAAAAATAATTACTGAGGCTGGCAGAAAGCTAAAGTTAACTTTTAATTTGAAATTTTAATCTAGGGAATTATTTATTTTTTTAAATGAAAGGCTAATTTTTGCTGGATTTTACTATCTCTGGAGACAAAGCTGAACAATAAAAGGCCATACAGAATTGTGAGAAGTTCTCCAACTTTCTTCCTGTTAAATAGCCTTCATTTGCTCATTGTCCTGAGGCTGTCAATAGATGTTTTCTGTTTCATCAGTTAGTCTCAGTGTAGTTTCCTTCAGAACATTTGTTATTGTCTTTGTATGACCCTCCAGTAGCCACTGTGGGTGCACACAAAGGGAAACTACTCATGCTTCAAGTTGACAAAAAGTGAACATATGGGTGAGGAGTTGTAAAGTGCAGTAAATGTCATGCTGTGTCTGAGTTTATAGGCCTGTTGGAGACAAAGCAGTATAGCTTCTGAACTGGATTTACTTCCCGCTAGGCTGTGTAGAGTGTGGTGTTCAGTCCTTATCTCTGTGGGCACATGGGTACACGTAGGTATGCCTGATGCAAGAAGTGCTGTGTTCAGGCTTACACTGGAGAGCTGTCAGATTTGTTCTTGTCATTGCAAGGCTGTTAGTCTGACTCTGCTCATGTTTCCTCATCTTTGTCATGGACAAGTGCAAAACAGGAAGCGGGTTTCAATCCAGCAGCCCACCATGGACTTTCCACACCAGGGATGTGATTTGCTCACATGCTTGCTTATGCAAGCCAGAGTAGCAGAGAGATAGCAGGGATGCTGCTAGGACATGTTAGATCCATCACAACTGGAAAAGAGTTGAAATTACTCTCTATCACTCTGAGGGGCTCCAGCCACCTTCCCAGCTTCCTGGCAGCAAGGCACCTCTGTATGTACCAGCAGAGACTGGATGTAGCAGTGTATAAAGCCCATTTCTACCATATCACTAAACTCATAGTCTAATCTTGATAGGGAGACTCAGTCAGGTAAGGTAAAACTTGCCTGCTTTATTCTGGAAGGAATTCAAGAACATGAAGTAGGGGTACCTGGCTCTGTTACGTAAACAGACACAGATCCTGAACAGGCAAGTTTAAGGAAGCTGCTGCTACTACATGCAACCGACAGAAGCAAAACAAACCATGTTAGTCCAATGCTCTGATTTAATTTTTATACGAGCCAAGGTAGCAGCAGATGTATCTGGGGTCAAATCATGACTTTTTTAAAGTTATAGTTCCTCATAATGCTCAGGATCTGTCGGAAGCAAAAGCAAAAATAAATCAAATCAGTGATAAAGACAAGGGGTTTTAGCAAGTCTAATACTGCCTCTCTTGCAATAACACATGAATGCCATCTGTCTATCCTAACATGATAGGGAGCCATATAGAATGTAAAATCTTCTGGTTTGGTATCTTTTGGACAGCTTTGCACATCTTTTAAATGATGAAGCACAAACCCATCTTTTTAAAAATTGAACTCTATTAAATTGGGTGAAAGATGCTACACATCAAATGAAGCAAATGGAAAAAGGGCAGCAAAGTGTTCATATTGCTTTGGGCTTTCTGATCACAGGCAAACAAAGGCATCTAACAAAAACTCTTTACAGTTGTGTCAGATGTCGTATTTTAAACATGGCAGGAAAATGTTCATGGGTGTGCCGAAAAGGCCAGTCCCCAAAAGAATGTCCTGCAGCAGATAGAGGATGTAAAGGTTAGAAGTCTGCTTGTTCACAGTTCAGGCACTGTGAAAGGACTGTGTTTAGTGCCATTGTGAAATGGAAAGAACGATCACTGGCACAGACTACAAGTCCATACTGGGCAACTCTGTCATCATTGCTTGACATCATAGGGCAGGAGAGAGGTAAAATCAATGTTTCAAATATGTTTGAAGATATGCTAAAAATGAATACACCACACACACACCCCCTTGGGTCACTGACACTGACATGTAATAAAGATGATGAATGTCATGTCTGGGAAGGCAGCCAACCTCATTGCTGCGACAGCAGCACCTTCACCAGTGAACTGGACTGAAAGAATGAAATGTCTTGAAAACAGCGGAATGAATAAAACTCTAATATTCTTCTGGACTATCACATAATGGCAATTGCTTTCACAGACAATCCAAACAACAGAAGAGCTACCATGATGCAGGAAGACAGAACAATAGAAAAGATAAATCACTTAAGATGTTCTTGAATGAATGATAGCGATTATTTTATATCCAGTGACAATTTTGGATGCCCTTGTATTGAAGGTAGTCTTTGTTCTCAAAGGGAATGCAGCTAAAAGAGATCCAGATGTAAGTTTTTCTTGCATGGATGTAGAGAACAACCTTCCCAGTGCTTGAGTTTATATGCTGGATGAAGGAATGTTTAAAGGAAGACTTAGAGTGTCAACAATACATCTCAAAAAGTCTTAGGTGGATTTCGATTTATCCTTATCATGTTTCATCATGCTCCTAGTTAGCAGCATTGCCAGTTTTTTAATGTGTATTAAGATATCCAGCTCCAGGTTGCCAGGGTAGCCTGGGAAGAAGTGGCTCATCTTACAGCCCCTTCCTGGAAAGGACAGCTTCAGCTTGGTAAGACTGCTTGTTGCTTAACTCTTATTTACAGCTGGATCATGAGGAAAACATCTGCAAATGGGTGGTTGGTATGCCATGCTTATCCTCCATCTCAGCCCAGCTTTTCCACAGCTGAACTAGCAGAGACCCAGTCTCACCGTGGAGTCATGGTTGGACAGAACTAAACCACCACAATTTCCTGTTCCTTTTTTGCCCCATGGCAGGAGATAAGACACTGCACAAAGGCTGTGACCAAGGAAACAGAGGTGGTTTCCACCATGAATGGAAGCTTTTAGCTGTGTATCTTTGTACCTCATACCCCTGCTTGTGCATGGGGGTAAGACCCTGTGCAGAAAGGACTTACAACACAAACTAACACTATCTTGAAAGTGGGACGCATTTTCCCATAAGAAAAAGTGAATCAATAACATGAACTTAGGGGTGAATTTTGCATTTGAAGAAGTCATCAGTCTCATTCAGTCAAAGTCAGAAGGCCAGGTTGCCCCAATGGCAGAGCTTAAGTCAGCAATGTAATAAAGCTTTTGAAAAGTAGGGAAACCACAATGATTCTTCCTGTATGTTCTGTGTATTTGTAGAATGATATGATAGATATTCTATGCACAATATTCCTAGCAATAACCTAGTAGTAATTGCTATAGGGCTTGATGTTTCATATGTGCATATAAACACACACTGAATCTGTCCAAGCTCCTGTGCAAGACATCGTAGTTACTAAAGTGCTTAGTGTACTCCACAGTTAAAGCTAAAATGCACAGACACTATGTGTATTGTATACAGCGTATTTTATAGCAGTAAAAGGAGGAAAAAGTATTTCACAAGAAGAATGGCAGTGACTTAAATTTTAATAATATCTGTGAAAGAGTGGATTATCAGGTGATGTAACAATTACATTTGTATTTCAGAGATGCACATAATTTTAACCATGCATGAAGAGTACATCAGTTCACAAAGGAGCATACCTACCTATATTAATGAGTGGAAAATAACCAACAAAAATCTCATTAAATCTTTCATGTGCTAGATGTTACCTGAGAAGATCACTTGTGCTGTAAATTCTCATTATAAAAAAAGAGATGACTGCTCAAGAGAGATTATACTCCTGATATTTCACAGGAAAGTGCTTGACAAATAAATTGGGCTACAGGGAATAAAACATGCTGGATTAATGAAAATGGACTCCTATAGCTGCTGCTGTGCAGTGATTCAGATGATTAAAAAAATTCTGGCATGGGACAATAGCAGTGGAAGATCATTGTCATGCAGATTGTTTGGAAGACATGAACTGATTGCCTTTCAATTAGCCTATGAAAAGAGTGAACTTGATTAGGTTTCAGAGTGTTGCACAGCCTTTTTTAGTTTGTTATTAGACCCCTTTCATGTTTACTTCCCTGTCAACATATAGAAAATAAAAAAAATAGCATACTTGACTAGAAAAAGTGAGTCAGGTCCTTTAATTTCACTTAATCATATTACTTGCCTTGAGAAATACAGTAATAACCAAAGTAATATTTACCATAGCTATTACTATTTTACATTTTGTTTAAAGACAGGTGAAAGCAGCTCTCCACTGGGAACTTTGCAGCTAAGATCCACCTCTGAAAAGACATCTTCTAGACAGCAAGTTGAACCTAAGCCTACAATGTGCCCTTGTAGCAAGAAAGACTAGCTGCACACTGGGCTGCATTAGCAAAAGTGTGGCCTGCAGCATCAGTGGTCCTACCCTTATTCAGCGTTCATGTGGCCACTTATAACTGTGTCCATTTTTGGGAATCCCAGGACAAGAACAGTGTAACATACTGGAATTAGAGTAACAGAGGGCCATCAAGATGGTCAAGGAACTGGGCCACATGTCAGGACAGGTCAGAAGAGGAGATTGGGAGATCTGGATTTGTCCAGAGAAGGCAAAGGGAGATCTTATTGCAGTGTGCAGTTATCTAATTGGGAGGTAGAGAGAGAGCAAAGCCAGACACTTCTCAGAGGTGCACAGTGACATGGCAAGTGACACCAAGCACAAGTTAGAAAATAGGAAATTCTCAATGTTTAACCACCTGTGAGGATGGTTATCATCTGATCACCTCTGAAAGTAGTCAACACTACAGCTGATTGTCTAGAGTGGAGGTGAATCCTCCATCGCTAGAGATACCTATAATTTAGCTGAACAAAGCCCTGCCTAGCCTGCTCTAGTGCAACCTACTTTGAGCGGGAGGCTGGATCAGAGGACTTCAGAAGTCCTTCTAACAAAGCTGATTGCGTAATTCTGTGTGCTACAAACATCTTAGGCCCCCAGGTGAATAAATGTGCTACCACAGGCACAGCAACCAGTGTGTTGTTTTCTAGAGCTGTGGACTCCTGCACATTCAGGAGGAGTGACTCATGAGCAGAAATGTCGAGCTGAAAGATAGGTCTGCCCTGAGGAGCTGAGTGCATGGCTCCCACAAAGTCAACAGAACTTGCATGCAGTTCAGGAAGAGAAAATAAAAGTATGGTTCAATCATTGTATTTAAGGATTTGAGAAGCAGTTTACATCTGACCAGCTCTGCATAGTTTTATTCTGTTCAAGTAATACACCTTCCTCTATGGTCTCATCTGTGTTTTTGTTCAGCCACATCCTTCCCTCACAACACAGAAACCCAGTGAAAATTCAGCTTTGTATCTCTAAACCCTGCTGTCTTGAAACTTTGGTTCACCTTCAGGATCCTAAGGCTCCTCTGGACTCCCTTGTTTGTGCCTGCAGTCCTCATCTGAATTCCTGAGCATCAGGTTGTTGCTTGGTTCAGACCCCAGCTCTGTCCACTAGGCTGGACTTGTCACCCAGTGGTCTATGAAATTAGATGACTAAAGGATTTTATATTTTCTATGCCTTGTTGTGGGGTCTGAGGGGGGTGTGTTACAGCATACTTATTTCAGCTTCGTTGTTATTCTTATTTAATGTTTATCTCATATACAAATGACTGGTTTTCCCCGTAAGAAATCTCCTAATTTGAGTGCAATGACAATAGCAATAAGGAATTCATTTGCGCAGCTTATTTCTACTTATTCTACTTATTTTGACACCCATTAAATTAAAGACAGTCAAAAGTATTTTCACTAACCCAATCAATTCTTGTGCTTTCACATGTACCAGTAGATCATAAGTAACAGGGAAGGCTGTTAAATACAATCAGTCAAGATGAAAAATTAAGTCGGTGTTATTACAGCTCTCACTAGCAAGTTTGCAATGTAAAATGTACCTCTTTTAATCATCTTCTGCAAAATCCAGACAACACAACCTCACTAGAGGCAGAGGGATGAGCTAAGGTCAGCTGAGAGATGAAAAGTGAGCACCAGTGCTGTTGCTGGGATGAAGGGATAGATCCTCCAGCCACTTGTGTCCTCAACATAAAAAGGACATGGAACTGTTGGAACAAGTCCAAAGGAGGGCCATGAGGATGATCAGGGGACTGGAGCACCTCCCGTATGAAGATAGGCTGAGAAAGTTGGGGCTGTTCAGCCTGGAGAAGAGAAGGCTGCGTGGAGACCTCATAGCAGCCTTCCAGTATCTGAAGGGGGCATATAGGGATGCTGGGAAGGGACTCTTCATGAGGGACTGTAGTGATAGGACAAGGGGTAACGGGTTCACACTTAAGCAGGGGAAGTTTAGATTGGATATAAGGAAGAAATTCTTTCCTGTAAGGGTGGTGAGGCACTGGAATGGGTTGCCCAGGGAAGTTGTGAATGCTCCATCGCTGGCGGTGTTCAAGGCTGGATTGGACAGAGCCTTGGGTGACATGGTTCAGTGTGAGGTGTCCCTGCCCCTGGCAGGGGGGTTGGAACTAGATGATCCAACCCTAACTATTCTATGATTCTATGTTTTTCATTAAAAGAATAATGAATATGCAGTGGGTTACACTCAGGTTGTTCCTGTACTTAACATAGGGGTATGTGGTACTACTCTGTCCTGGGAACCACTCTAAAACATGCTGTAGCACAGCTGTGTGAGGAAGCAACAATAAAATGCCATGGGATACATGTGAAATGGCATGAAGAGGTTGTTTTAACTCTGCATCTAATGTTGGATGTTCTGAATTGCCCTGAGATTTTTTATTCAGTCCAAAGAATATTTTGTCAGGTTTATTTTTGCCTTTGGGGTTTTTTTAATACCAGATAAGGGGACTTTCCTTTCTAACATAGAAAGAGAGCAGTCACATTCAGACGAGTCAATGGAATAGTCCTTGTCCTTCTTTTTTTCTTATCAGATTGACTTTGAATTTAAAACAAGCACAAAGGAAAAAACACAGAAGTTACCAGTTTCTACTTCAACAAACACGTGGTCTTTCTTCTACATCTACTTATTTATTCAAAGTCCTTCAGTGTCTTACAGATCACAGGCAGTGGAGAGTCTCTAGAGGGAATTAGACTGCTCTTACTCTGCAGAATCCATATTTTCAGCTTTGCTCATCTTGTCTCAATGTGTGCATGAATGTGTCATTACTCACCAAGAACGTGACAAGCTGTGGGTATCAAGGGGAAAGGAAGAAGAAAGCTCAGAGTGGTTCTTTATATCTGTGAATGACTGAAAACACTTCCTTGGGTTTATTTAAACTTGCAGACTGCATCAGTTAACTTGGAAAATATGCTTGAAAACAGCTGGAATCCAACTGAATCAGTTGCAGACTGCATCAGTTAACTTGGAAAATATGCTTGAAAACAGCTGGAATCCAACTGAATGCAGCCAGTCCCACTGAATTGTTAATGATGTCTACAGCATATTGGGATTTGTTTTGGAATAAATACTCAATGTGTAATCTGTTAGCATGTTTTCAGTCTGAAGTGTGAAACCAAATTGAAGCCTACTCCACTGTCCTGCCTTTTAAAGACTCAGAAAGGTATAGGCAAATACAAGTGCTCACTCTGCTGCAGCTCTTGGGCAAATGTTTCAGATAAGGCATCTTCAGCTCTGGTTCTTAGGCTAACATTCAGCACGATGGGGGAATGAAGAAGTGGTTTTGTTTGTCTGCTGTTTCTCCAAGTGATGGATTTAACACATCTGGAATGTATTTCTAATGACTTTGACTTTGCTCCTTCTGTTTGGTTTGAAGCAGGCTATGTGTGTTAATTAGGAAATATAAATACCTTTACAGAACTATGCATTTGGATGTATTTTTCTAAAGCAATTGCTGTAACCACAACTAGTAGAAACAAGAGCAATAATTGATGCTCACAGTTATCTTTTGGCCTGAAATATCCATTACTGTATACAAGTACAGCTTTTAAAGGAGAGGAAACATTGGGAGATTTGTAACCTTAAATGGAATGCAAATTCGTATGAAAGTTAGTAGTTTCTAGCTTTTATTCTTGGCTAAGGGAAAGACTTCTCCTTGCTCCATGAGCTCCAGTAGTGGAAAGCATTGGTAGAATCTTGGAAGCTGTTTCTGGAAGCCTGGAAGTTAGTAGTTCTTCCTGCTCTGCTAGGAGCCTTTTGTAGAGAGGCCCAGTGCTGAGAGCTTTGATTACCCAGCCAGCAGGTATAAAACTGATGTATGGGCATTTAGCATAGAGCTAACTGGAATTCCACATTTGCAGCCTGTGGGCAATAACACTAGAAGTTTGAAGTAAATTTTCTTCCAGCTTAGAGTTAATGTACCTTTTAAAACACAAATTTAGAACAAAATTAAAACAATTTGCGGGTTCAAGAAATACACGCCTGTGGCACCAAATTTCCTTTTATAATCTCATTTTACATTTTTATGGTTTTATGATTGTATGCACAACACCTTTTAACATTACAAAATGCATATGACAGTCAAAGTATTATTTGACACATTCAGTTGTAATAGCAACTGAAATGTCTGTCTTGTTTCCTGAGTTACAGTGGAGCGTCAAACTTTGTATGTACATTATACCCTTTGAGTTACTTCTAGTACACCTCAAGGTAGAAAAGGTTGAACGCATAATCTGCTGTGCATACCCTGTGGTACAGCATTATGCTGATCATCATACCGGTGCTCCCCTACAGATCTTTTTAAACCTAAAATTCTAGATTTCTGCGAAATGACAAATTCGGATCCCAGATTCCTCTCATTTAAAAATTAATCTTCCCTACAGGAACTTCTCTTGAAATCAGCATGTTCTCTGTTTCTGTTTTAACCAGCTAACAGTTGTTGTTTCAAAAGAGAAGGGAAAGAATAAACCCACCTTGTAGAAAAACATTGGAAAGAAGCTCTTATTTGAGGTCTGGTGCCAGGGATGGCTCTTCCCTTAAGATATCCTTGTGGGTGATGAGCTTAGCAGAACAATAATGGTTTGCTCCTGTGGACTGTCTTTTCTTTTGCCTGCTACATGCTTCCTAAATCCCTCACTGCTAAGGAAGGCCACAAAGAGGCCACCAGGACCTTTCTACATATGAAGGAGAAGCTGAATAACCACTAGCTCCACATGCAATTCTGTCCAGCCCCTTTTCAGGAGGGTTGTACTGTGCATTGGTTTTTCACTTGCTACACAACCCTTCCTCACTTCCCCAGCTGCTTCTTTGCTGCCCCTACCAGACCTCAGGAGCTCTCCTAACCTTGTAAACTAAAGAAGGGCAGTTATCCTCATTTTCTGCCCTTGTTATTAGTCCTATTCTTCGTCCTTGTCAAAGTATCTATTTACACCTTTGCTCTGCTGATGTCCCACTTCCCAAGGCTGATGTCCCCATGCAACCACCTCTCCCAGGTAACACCATCTGCCCCCGCACACAAGTCTCACTGCTCTCTGCAGATCACACCTTGCCCTCTGCAGAATGGTGGTGATTGCTGGCTTCTTTGCTTCTTTGCTCTTTTTTCTTTAACTGAGCTCTAACTGGGGAATTGTTCCTCATTTTGTGCTTAAGGCTGAGTCTGAACTAATTCCCCAGGTATTCCTCACTGAAAATGTCTCAAACAAAAGTGTCTATATGCCTCTTGTTACCACTGAAAGCATAAAGAAAACTCACTTTCCCTGCCATTGTCTGTTCAATATTTGCACAGTGAAATTCATGGAGGAGCTTGGTATGTGGCGCGTTCGCACGTCATATTTTTATTTTGAAAACCACATTAAAAATAAGGCCTCATTGCCATGAAAAAGTAATACTTGAATTCGTAACTCTATAAATTATACCTTATTAAACAAGCTCTGGTTTTGTCTCAGAGCTCCCATCTCAGGTTGCTTTTGTTTGCTTCTTAGTAATGAAATGGCACCATAAACTTATTTTATGTCCTGCTTTTCAATAAAATACAGTGTAGTAGGTGGCAGACACAGGAAATTTATATCCTCAGTCACGTCAGTGCGAAAAGTATTAATCATAAATAAGAACTGTATCCTCAATATGTCAAATTTATAAACAGCAGAGAAAATTGAGATGGACCAAAGGAAAGGTATCAAGAATGCAGTCTTTAGCAGCCCCTGATGACTGATGGTGTGATTTGCCTAAGAACAGTAGACGGGAATCAAAGGGATTCTTAGGCAGTCTCCTGTGCCATCCTCCCTCAAATAGCTGGGCTCAGAGCTTGTGTGTGTGCATGCGCTCCTCACATAGGCACTCTTCAAGCTGGAAGGCACTCTGAATGCTGAGAGGCAGTGCTAGAGAATATGAAGCTTGGCTTCTGGTGTGTGGTGAATGCTGTGTCCACAGCTCACTGGTTGTAAGTCCTCATGCAGACAAGGTGAAGGTGAACGATGCATCAAAAATAAGCCTAATACTGCAACCGTGACTAGCTGAGGCTTTGGAGAGAACAGAAAGCCAGTCATCCAGCAAGTATCCCTGAAGATTTTGATCCCTACATAAGTCATCTTCGTGCAGTCCTGCTCAGCTTCTCCTCCAGCCCAGGATGAGGATGCACGGCAAGGTAAAGGGAACACAGAGCTCAGAACAGATAGGATGAACTACTGTATAACTCTTTGTGCTTTAATGGCATTTGTCACTATGCAGATGGCTGGAGAACCAAGTGAGTGTGTAAGGCCTTCTTCCCCCCTTCTTCCCACCTTCTTTTGCGATGTGCATGTCAGCACAGCCACATGCATGCAGTCATGCTTGCAGAAGTGGCAGGTCGGCACTCAACATAGTACTGTGTAGAATTATTCTGCACAAAACCCAGGATGTGTATTGGTGAAATAATTATATTTTGCCATTCTGGTGTGAATCCTACTGACGTAGTTCTGTACAACTGCAAAAAGAATTATAAAACTGATTTCTTTCTACCCTCATTTTTTTCTAAAACAGGTCTGAAGAAAGAAGTACAGAAAGATCAGGATGCTAACAGACCAGCTGTTTCATCCCCTAAGAAATCAGCAGTAACAGCCACCAAGCTCCATTCACCAGGTATTTATGAACCTAAAAGCACCGTTTCAGGCAAGCTTTAAACTCGTTGACTTTGCAGCTCTTGTTAACATACTAAACTCTGAGACCTAGTATTGTTAATTGAAGATTGATTGTGTCCAAGGTTCATTAAGCTCACTGTGAGTACAGCAGGCTTTATCATACCAATACATGAGGTGAATAGACTTCTGTTTTCTCTGTAACAGCTGTGCAGTCATCTCCCCTTCAAAACAAAGATTTGTTGCTATTACATGTTTAAGAGCACAGAGCATTTTTTTTCATTTTTACAAATTTCTTATAGAAAAAGAGAACAGATAGATAGACTGAAATAAAAGAAACCTCAGACAGTTTCCTGGAGTGATAGCATATTACTCAGAGTCATCTTTTATTATTGGGCAGAGGCACTAAATTCCCTGGGCTATTTATATGTATAACTGGAAAAAGTATTATCTATAGAAACAACCTTCAGAATGCTATTGGGGATTTGTCAGCTTTTAGCATTTCCAAATACCTTTGTTTAGTTACTTAAATGAAGAGAACTTATTTCTGTTTACATCTGCAAAGTGTACATTAACAAATGTATAAGGTACCTAAAAGCTTCTGTAAGGTTGTCTTTGGGCTGACCTAAATATTTTTTAAAGGAATGGGCATGGTCCCATTGATTTCATTGTGCTTGAAGTTTTCTCCTGTTCTGTTACCTAGTTTTTCAGACTCAAATACTTTTAATGTCATCTCTACAGCTCTATGATATTTGATTATGGTGGGTAAAAGCCCATATTTCTTCATTTGATTGTAAAGTATAAAACATGTAGAGCAGCTCTTTAGCTCCTATAACTTGCATCAAGAATTTCTTCATGCTTACTAATTCTAATCCTTATTCTCCTTCCCAAACAACAAAATCAAGAAAATAGAAGGTTAAATTTAATCTTCCCAGGCACCAACAGGACTTAGAATTCTTCTCCTTACATAGATATGAGGTTAAAAAGATAAACTTAATACTGTCCTTTGAATTTTATTATGTTCAATCTATTTTGCATGTGGTGAGATCACCAAGGAAGATACAAAGAAAAATTTATTGTGGAGAGTGCCAGACCAGCAGCTCATCAGGGTTTATAATGGTGGGAGTCCAACTGAAGCATCAACACTGATTGTGGCTGGAGCAGCATGTAACAGCACAGCTGATATGCTTCCACTAGAATTAGAAAGCAAAATGGGACAGGCATATTTGTACTGTGTATTTGTACTGTGTTAAGGAGGCATGCATTTCCACGGATGACTTCACGATTTTCAAGGCTTAAATTTTTGGTATATCCAATTTATGAGGCCTCAAAGGTTTCCTCTTTCTTATGAGAGGTTGAGTGGCTGCCCTCTCTCCGTCAGATTGATTTAGGATTTCTTAAGCTTGGTTGTCTGAAATTCTGGCAGTCTAAAATTGTTCGTCACCCTAAAGATCAAACAGGAAAATAAATCTTCATTTTTTTTTAGAGTAGACTTTAGCATTCTATGAAATAACAACAGCAATAACAAGGTGATAAAGACAGACGATTTTTCACCAATTTAGTATTTCAAAAAGTAATCAAAGCCAGTCATTAAACAGGCAAGGAGTGTGTGCAGCAGGGACCAGTGGACAGTAGTAGGTTTCCTCTGTCAGGATCACAAGCGCATGCAGCATTTACACTTTGTGATAGGAGAGCATGTGCCCACAGGTAACTCCACCACAGCTACATGTGGTTCTAAAATTTCTGAGTGCTGTTTCCAGGTTGTTCTCCCTCTATTACCGGCCTCCTCACGTGCAGTTCCTTTTAATCAGCGCTGGGGTTTAACTGTCATACAAATTTTTATGAGCCTTGAATCTGATCTTTAGAATTTGGATCAGTCCTCCTGAAGACTTGCAAGAGATGCAGAGTCTTGTAAGGGTCTTTATCTTATCTATTGATTCAATACCATTTCTGAAATCTGTGTATAGGAGCAGGAATACCTAGATGCAGGTGCTCTCCTTCCACTCCATTTTAGGATGGTGATGTCTGTCACTCTACAGATTGCTTGTTATCAATCCTCTCGAAGTAATTACACTTTCCCTACCAAAATGTCATAAATTGGACAGTTAAAAGGCAAATAAATTGCATTCCCACCCAAATCCTCACGGACAGTGTTAATTAGGAGTATACACTTGTTATGTCTCTTTAGTTCAAACACTCTGGTAGATAAAAAAGACCTGGGAGTTTTGAAGAGGATCAAAGGTGTTCAGTGATTTCAGTGTGTGCTAGTTCTGCCCCTCTGGTCCCACCATCAGCAAAAAGGACATTCAGGATCAGGGTCACCATCATTAATATATATCCTGTTTTGTGCAGAGCAACAGAAGAGAGACATCAATGGCAGAATAAGCTTAGTAAGCTTCTTTTCAGACACAAATGAACCGAGAAATTCAGATTTATCCCTCAGGAGAATAGAACAGTTTAATTTACAAGGACAGCTTATAATACCACCAAGGACAACATAGAGATGTACACTTCAAATGTTCCAGTGAACAGGAAAGCTAGAAAGATATAAGAAAAAGCAACCTGAAAGGTTTCTGTTTCAATGAAGACTTTATTTCAAGAGCCTACACCCCCTTCTCCCTGTGCTTTCTCTAGCAACCTCGCCATGCTTTCTTAACAACCCAAGACTTTTATACTGGAAAGACAGACATTTATGGCTCTTGCTTTACTGGATTTCTTATTCTGTGGTAATACCTACTGTCCAGTTAAGAGCCCCTTTACATGAATGAAAGAATCTGTAAGAAACCATTGTTACTTCACAAAAAGGTGCACTGGCTTTAACTGACCTGAAAATGAATAGAGGCAATAGCTCTTCTGGTTGAACTTTCTTAATGACAAAGTCTTCTCTAATACCACGTATTGTACTATTTAGGTCTTGCAACATCACGAAGTCAGTTTTGCAAAAGCTGGTATTCCTCTTTGTAAATCCAAGTCATGGGCACAAAGAGTTTCAGAGGCTGTTTTGCACTTGTGGCTATTTGCAGTTGCAGTACGAGACTCTTGGAGTCATGAGGGAGCATCTCTGCTGGAGCTTCGCCTGGAGCCAGAACATAGTCAAGCAAATTAGAAGATATGTTCCTAGTGGCTTCACACAAGTTTGCAATCTGAACACATAGGACTATGCTCCTTGTGTATCGCTCTGGCAAAGCCGTACTGCTTCCCTGCCTGAACTAGCAAAATTGCCCTAAGGATCCATTTGCACACCCATGCCACAGTCGTAAAGATCTAAAGTATCAAAAGTGCATCTGACAAAATTTCCCCTGGAACAATGCTCTCCTTCACAAATTGGCTCAAGCTCATGCCATCAGATGCATCCCTGTGGAAGGATTCTTCTGACCTTTTTAGGAAAGGGATAGGTAGTATCCATGGCAGAAGACTGTCCCCTGTTACATTCATTGCTAAGAACTGGTTGGAGACATTGTTTCTGCACTGTTTTTCAGGACCTGTATATTATAATATAAAAAAACAAGATAGCCTTTTTCTTCTTTTTTTTCTTTTTTCTGATTTTTGCATATCCAGCCCTTTTTGCTAACACAGAAATGTTCATTTTTCACCTGTATCCAGACCAATGTCCACCATCTCTATTAACACATGGGACAAGTGTCTGACTATTTTATCCTTCTTTCTTATTGACTCCAGTTCCTAGTCTAAAAGCCTGAGACTGGTGCGAGGAGCTGAGGAAAAGAGCCAGAGATTCTTGGCCCATATTTGGGAATGAGCTAAACAGCATCAGCTGAGGAGAGCTGAGGGTAGCAGAAAGAATCAGTAAGCTGTGCACAGGTGTTGCCCAGCTGACCATGTTTGCCGAGGAGAGTTCACAGAAAGCTAAGAAAATACAGACAAAACAGATTGTTCAAGCAGTGGCTTGAGCAGCCACACACTACCAAAACATAGAATCTTAGAATCATAGAATAGTTAGGGCTGGAAAGGACCTTAAGATCATCTAGTTCCTACCCCATTACCCCTTCTTGCTTAATCCTCATAGCTGATTATATCCAGAGAAATGGATAATTGACTGAAGCAGGATATGAACTTAACACAGGATAAAAGCTTTGCTTCCCTGAGGTGGCTTACCATGAGTAAACTTTAGTTCTTGTGTCACTCATGTGAATATGACACTGTATTTGAGCTGATATCCTAAACACAAGCTACGGTAGTGGTTTCACATCTTCATACAAGATCAAACTTGCTCCAAGCCAACTTGGAGCATGTCAGAGAAGCCAAAATCTGTCTGGACAAAGACAAACTGTAGGCAAACCGTACAGCAATACTTGTGCAACCAATAGTGCAGAAATAGCATCCATGCAGCGCCAGTGGGGTAACCAGTCATCCACACCTGGTATCTGGCAGCATTTCTGTATGTATCTGTTTTGCACTGCAACTTTAGAAGTGTTGTATAGGGGAGAGAAATGGGAACTGGCAAGGTAGACTGTGCTATTGTTGATAAAAAAAATAGTGATATCCCAAGAGCAAGCAACCCGTGTTTGCATTCAGAGGACAGCTCCAGCCCCACATTGTCCCATTTGGAGGCAAAATGAAATCTGCAAAGGCAAAGAAAATCTGGCACCTCTGTCAAGTCACCAAGCTTGGCATTCAGGTGGCCGAAGAAATCATATATAGAGTGTAAATGCCATCCAATTGTTTTCCATTTCTACAATACGATAAAGTGAATCTCTACCTGGAAGTGCCCATTTCTCTCACTGTCATTCAAGAGCAGTGTCTTACATCAAGATGCAGACCTCTGTTCTTGTAGATTTCTAACATAGGTGAGAAGAAGCCTTCCTCTAACAACCTCAGTTGTCAGTGAGACACTTAGGGGAGCTCTTCTCAACTCATAGCATACCTTCAGGCTCAGATCCTGAGGCAAGATGACTGTTACAAAACTTTGACCTCTAGGGTAATATATTCTACTGTGCTCTTGCTTTTTTGGAAAGTCATTACATATCTGTGTGAATGTTACACACCTTTTTTCTCTTTTATAAGGTTGAGCCCAAAGGCCTTAGAAACACATAAAGGTCATGTCTATACATATGAAGTAAAATGACCCTCATGGTCTTTTCTTTTTTCCTCTCTAGGACATCCCAAGCAAAGGCCAACGACCCCAAAGAATGGATTCTCCCCCAAACTAGGAGACAGTCGAGATGCTGAAAAGCAGTTCATTCAGAGATTGAAGGAAAAGTGTGACGAGCAGTCCCGACAATTAAGTATTATTCGAGATGAACTTAGAAGGGCCAGCTGTGGCTTTGATGTATTTGCTATAACAACGCAGCACTTTTTCAGGCAGGTAAGTGCAAGGGGCACTTTACCTACTTTGCCCAAATTTATTCCACGGTTGTTGAAGGTTTGTTATTGGAACAAAGAAAATGTAATTTCTTTGCAACAGTTGTTATGAGAACCATATTCTAATTTGATGCTGTATATTTGAAAATCAAAGGTCAGGAACTTGGAAGAGGAAGAATGGTGACTGAAACATTTGTCACAAGCACAGAGGGGTTTCAGGATGTTTATAGGAATGAAGCAGATGCAAAAACTTAGAAGTCCCACTCCGTGGCTGCTGCAGTTGGAATGGAAAGTGTAACTGAGACATTGATAACTTGTGAACAAATGCAAAAACAATCCGTGCATTTAGTCAGCCGAAGGTGTTGAATGAAAGAAAAGATATGTTTTCTCACAGTATTTACTTACTCTTCCTGCTCACCACGGATCAGGCAGAGTCCCTTTTCCTGAGGCGCCAGTCCTGAAGAGGTTAGAATAACATTATTTCAGGATTTAGGAAATTCCATTCAGCAGATATGGAAAACACAAATAAAATGTGGTTAATAATTACATAAGCTTATTTATTCACTAAACCAGAGATAAACTGAAGGATCTGTAGGCATTGTTTGTTTCAAAAGCTGTTTAGTGATCTAGCTGGGCTCTGAGGACAAGACCTGATGTCAGTGCTTTTTGAACCATCCCAGGTTAAGCTGGTGTCCCAACTGCTTTTTAAAACAGGCAGACAATCACCAGCAGAAGGACCCAAAGTTTGGATGATATTTTTGATTGTCTGTTGGTCTACTTTTGGAAGACAAAAGTGTAAACTTTCAGTATTAAATGGGAGAGAGAAACACAAAAAACGAAACACAGATTCAAACAGTCTTTACAAATTTTGAAACTCTTTATTCAGCTTTTAGGGCTTTTTTTATATTAGTGGCAGAGGTTACTTTTAGCAAATGACTGTAGCTCACACTTTTGCCCGGGCAGGAGCTGATCTTGCCATTGGGAGCTTCACTGAGCTGAAAAACCAGGGAATTTTTAAACCATACTAAATACTTTAAATACATTCCCAGGGGATTTTCCCTCTGTTTTCCTTCAGTCTTGACATTTCTGGGATTGATGGGCATTTCTTTTTTTTTTTTTTTTTTTTTTGAGCTGACTGTGGAGTGTCCTTGATTAAAGCGGAGGAAAACAAAAAAGGGCAAAGCAGTGTCGCTCAGCTTTGCCTATGCATTGTCCACAGGGGAGAGATTTTTCATCTCATGCCTCGTTACAATTTGCTGGAGGAATTCTGGAAGCTTGGGCATATCTCTTCTGTGTCCTCTGAGTATGTTTTAAATGAGAACAGCTGCTGCAGATGAGACTCTCATCCTGCTGGTGCATGTTAGATCTGACCCAAGAATGCCTCCTAAGCTGAACACCTCAGGGGACTTTATTTAATAGTGTCCTCTCCAGGTCCCGGTTAGGCATAGCTGTGCCTCTTGTTCCCAGCTCCTATCAACTATCAGGCCAGCAGTAATACTCCTTTTGAGTGCCTGGAGGTAAGAAATAATATGCCAGTGGAATTTAAGCAGCTTCAGGCTCGAGCAGGGTTAGATGTAGTTTTTTTTCAGATCCACTGCTGGACTTGCTTACCTGTGTTCAGCCTGAGTGTCAGTCCCTTCTGGGCTGGCCTGGTTGCCCTGAAGTGTATATATGTGCACGCATCCATTCAGTGCAGTGCAAGACACTTGTGCAACATGGACCTCTGCCAGGCAAGGACACATCTGGCTTCCCTGAGTGATGAGCTGCACAATCAGTGAGTGCGCAAAAGTTACCCACTGGGAACTGAGGATGTGGTACCTACATGAGGAGTATGGCTGCTGTAGGCTCCATTTTTAGTGGACAGAGTCAGGTGAGTGCTTCCAGAACTCTATTTACAGCACCAAAGATCTGAATTTCTGCTTGAGGTACTTGCCTCTTTTGACTGAGGCCTCCAGGGAGGCATAAAGCTGCTGCACTTTTAAATCCAGCGCTAAAGATGAGAGCCTGCATGTAGTGGGATGATCTGGGACTACTCAAGCAATTGAGTAATTGGACAGTCTGTTTTCTTGCAACATAAACACAAGCTCCCGAGTTTTTGAGTGTCATTCACAAGCACATTCTGTAGACATTCTCTGAGATGGCATTATTGTTTGAAAGCTTGAGCAAAATTGCATTGGCTGGCCCTGAATTAGGGCAGCATGGAAAAGGAATCTTTTCCCATTATAAAAATAATACTAATTGTGTGTGTTTGTTTCTGAAGAGCCTGAAGGCAAAATGGTTGAGGTCTGAGTAGGACTGCAGTTTGGCGAGGAAATAATGCTTGTTCAGGAAAAAGGTGGGGCTTTATCCCAGACAAGTTTGGGGTTGATTTGTCCAACTGGCTGTTATACTCAACAGAGGGCCTAATCCTACTTTGGTGATAGGGAGCCTCTTTGGGCTGATAGTCATTCCAGGCCTAATTTAGTATATATATATATATATATCTCCTTACACCACACCAAAATAATGTCCAAAACATAGATTTTTCTCTGAATTAGAGCTGAATTCTGTTGGAAAATGCATTCCCAGGCAGTGAGGCTTGGACTGTGTTAAATCAACCCAAGGACCAGTGTTTTACACAGAGGTAGGAGTCTCCCCATGCCCACAGATCTCTTGTCTTGCTCACACTGTTTATGTTTTCTCTCCAAAGTTGAGGAAAGCACCAATGCGAGTGGTCCAGTAGACATGCTTAGCTGAAGGAGATGGTCAATATGTGGTAAAGACTGTTGGCCCTCACCAGCAGTTTAAGTTCTTTCCAAATTGAAGCACTTGCTGTAGCAACCTTAAGTTTACATGAACATTTTTTTTTTGAGTTTTGTTGGATTTGTTTTCAGGCTGTTCCAGACCACTGTGGAATGGTATTCTGGAATCATCTCTGTCAGTTAAAAATGCTCTTAATAGGTGAGATTCGTGTAACAGGCATCAAGGGGTGCACAAGATGAAGCAGTACTTACTACAGGCCCATCAAATGCCAGCTAAGCCAATTCCCTATCTTGGGGGAAAAGCCTATGTAGTCAAAGAAGGTGATTACTGAGGCAGTGGACAAAACAGTATTAAAGCAGTGGTTCTGAAATTTAGCTAATTATGAAAAGTAATGATTGCAGTGCCTGTGGATAGTGTGGGTTTTAATTGTTATTTAATTAACAGATGGATTAGTTAAGATTCTCAGATATACACTCGTTATTCCTGTTGGAATTGGGAACCACTTCAAACTTATTCTGAAGAGGAGCAGACCAAGTTTGTCCTTAATGTTGGATGTTCATCATGTCGATACAAATCCTTGTGCTGTGAGGGATACTCCCAAGTGAACAACTGGCTGGTAGGAGCTGGAATGGTGCCATGAAGATGATACCACGAATATACCAGCAAATATCACGAACGGCTCCCACTGGCTTGGGTCACTCCTGGTGCTCTGGCTCGTTAGCCGGCAACAATGATAGCCCTGACCCAGTTTTAGCCCTGTTCAGCAAAGTGTTGGGCGGCAGTCCCTTTTGGAAGTGGTAACAGTGCCATCTAAAGGATAGCAGCCCAAAGTAACAAATTCTGGAGGGTAAATCCTGCTGGACATAAATAGGGAAGAAAAAAAAAAATCACTTTAATATCTCTACTACACTCAGAATAGAAATGTTTGTGCTGAGTGCTGATGTGGTCAAACTCTGCCCAGGCTTTGGAAACCGGGCTAATGCCTTCATGCTAGTCCAGCATGCCCAAATAGCTGAAAAGTGGAGTTTCATTAGCAACGGTTATGTTGGGGTAGTCTGTCCTGTACTCTGCTTGGGTATGGAGGGGTCTCCAGACTTGCCTCATGCTGTGGTTTTCATCACAGGAGGAAAAACTTAGGACAGGTCCCAGCACATGGGCACAATCAGATCAGCTTAGAATGGGGATACCACACAGATGCCTTGAATGAGAGCTGGGACAGCACTGCAGAACTTGATGGCATCCCAGCACTTTGTGTCTGTCTACCAACATTGGGAAAGACATGTCACCAGTAACCAGTCTGTTTGTCTCCACATCTGAGTGTGGGTTGCTTTTGGGTGGGTATACAAAACATATCTTCCAGACAAGGAAAGGCACATAGCAATGTACTGCAAAATCTAGGATGGACAAGGAAAACCTTTTCCCCTATTCAAATAACTGAGATAAGTGTGTGCTTGTGGGTATTTGTCAGAGTAATGTTTCTGTCCTGGGAATGGACAAAAAGCTACTCAGTGTCATGTAACTACCTTGTGCAAATGATAATGACCTCTTGTGTTAGAGGCAAAATTGGTTGCAGTAGTTGTAGTTGCCTGGCACTTCTCACCATCGCCTACAAACCAGTAATTTGGGCTAACAATACAAGTGCATATCTCAGGCTGAGCTGAAAATGGTTTGTTTTCACAACTGCCTGAGAATGAGTTTGGGAGAAACATATCTATTGTTTGTGCCTGGTGGTAAGAAGCCAGCAAACATCAGAAAGACTGACCTTTGGGCTTCTGGGGGTACTATTTTCCCAACATTTGCAAAATGGGTTAGAACTTAGCCCAAGAATAGTCTTCAGAAAAATGCCACTCATCCCTCCCTCATCGTTATTACAGCTTGGCTAGATTCCCTTTATTGAGCAAGTTCAGTCTTTTCTTTGCTCCTGCTGGAGACCAGAGCAGTCAGAACAACTCAATATTTTCATTCTGTATCCTGGAAAAGATCCATTTTGGACTTATCAAACCCTGGCAGTTTAGGAATATGAATCAAAACCAATTTATTGCAAGACAAAAAAACCCCACTTTTTTTACTTGGAAATTAAAAATTAAAAAGAAGCTTTGCCATCATCTAGGGCTTTCTAAACTGCTTTTAAAGTAGAAATGCACAAGATTTGTAATAGGGGGGTACTAGTTATGGTAAAAGAGCAGTAAGAATTGGGAGGTGCTCCTTTTCTTGCAAGCTCTATCATGCAGCTGCTATGGGACCTGAAGGACACCCACCATGGTCAGTCTGCTCAAGGAACAAACCAGGGTTTGTGAACTGAAGGAAGAAAACACTTCTGCAGACCCTCTGTTTATTTGCTGCGGGTGCTAAAAGGCAGGCAGTGAGAAGGTAAGGTGCTGTAGGAATAGAAACCTTGAAGCAGCTGAATATCTTTCTGATCCTCATCCTCTGGGTAACTGGATGTTACCAGAGTATGCTACACAGGGCCTATAGGGAAATCATTTCATCCAAGCTCTCTGTCTCCATACCAGAGCATGTCACCCATTTCCTGCTCACACATCACCTCTAGGTGCTCCGTGCTCCGTTGCTGTGACTGCAGAGCCAGACACTCCCTGCACTGTACCCGTGGGGTCTGCCAGCAAAACCCACCTCTCAACTCGGGCAGGATCTAAGGGATGTTTGTAGTTTCCCTGTGCCTCGGTGCCCAGCACCTGGTTGGGGACACCAGGGAACTGCCATCACATGGGGGCGCCGTGGGGGAAGAAAATTGGTGTTTGTGATGCACTCTGTTACCTGCACGAGAGGACAAACCAGCAGCCTGCGAGGAAAACCAGCGCCGATGTCAGTGCGGAGGATAATAACCGCCCACTCCATACATTTTAGCTGTGTGTTCCTGGATAGCACAGGTCCTTCGCCAGGATTTCCTCTGTGAAAACTCCTTCCACTTGCACAAGCTCCTTCCTTACTGCAAACGGGGCAATTAGATAACCTCTGTCTCTGAGATACAGCCCCTTCTCCTGTGTCTGGCTGGTCTCCCAGCTTTCTGTTCTCTCTGGGCTTGTGCCCTAAGGCCATGTGGCTGAGAAAGACAGAAGAATCGGGAAAACAATAAAAAGAGGAGGCAGGAACTTTGCCGGGCTGACCCTGTCTCTAACACAATGGTTTTCTCAGCTCCTGTCCTGCAGCGCCAGGAATGGGGGTGAGTAACCCACCCCAGGGGAAGCAGGCAGTGAGCAGCAGGAACAAGGGCATTTGGAGGGGCAGGAAGGGAGCAGCAGCAAACTCCTCTTCCTGCCTGGAATCCTGGGGCTGCAGAGCAGGCACAAAGGCTTTGCAAAAGAGTTTTAAGGGGAAACACTGAAGGGATGTTTGAGTAAATTCAGGTGCAAGCACAGCTAGAAAAATGGCAGGTGAAGAACTAATTGCTTAGTAAAAATGATGTTTATTCCTGCTGTGTCCAGAGGAAATTCCCCAAACATGCTAATTGCAAGTTTCCAGTTGAGTAGGTTTTAAAAGTAGAACAAGCAAAAAAAAAGAAAACACAATACATATCTATATACGCACACGTATACATATAGAATATCTTTACCCAGCAATTGGCCACTGGGGCCTGCAGAGTGGAAAAGTGATAAAAAGGAGTGCTTGAGGGACTCCGCTTCTGAGGTGTCAGTAGAGATTTTTATCCTCTCCCCATAGCTTGTTTCCTTCGCAGTGCATGACAAGCCCAGTCTGGACCCATTTGTGCAGGCATTGCCTGGCTTTGCCTGGTATGGCTGACTGAGGCACATCACTGCCAGCACTTTGGAGATGGGTTCATGGTAATGCTGTACTAAGCCTGATGGAAATAACCCACTGACTCTGGAAGCAGGGACAGACAGGGAAGCGAGTGAGTGGCAACCTATAGGCAGCACAGGCTTGGGAGTGCCCCAGGCTGCAGCTGAAACGGGGCTGTGTCACAGAATCATTGGCAAAGGTAGTGCTGGGAGAGGTGGGAAAGCTGCCCAGTGGTCCTGTCTGACCTCTTCACCTCTCCTTTTGGAGCAATAACTAATGCTAGGCAGCTCTAGAGACATGCCACTGCTTTTGATTTCTGCACCTGGCTGCACCGTCTGTGTTTTCAGGTCACGATGCCATCCAATGCACAGTACTACCCTCAG
This sequence comes from Ara ararauna, assembly GCA_028858755.1. Taxonomy (NCBI): domain Eukaryota; kingdom Metazoa; phylum Chordata; class Aves; order Psittaciformes; family Psittacidae; genus Ara; species Ara ararauna. Next base: position 111,996,995 of record CM054378.1, on the reverse strand, counting down.
CACCTTGTACTCAACAGTGTCTGTTTAAGTAAGACATGATATGCTGCTACCCCATCACCAGGCAGGACTTCCCATCAGTGAATACAGGTGTCCTGGGGCAGCCTGAGGTGGGGCAGACCAGAAGGGTCTCGTACCAGCCTTGCAGCCAAACCAGCAGCAAACATTAGACTTCTGCTGATACCCTACACTAGTCCCATACAGCGTGGTCTGCTCTGTTTCAGTCCCTGCAAGACACAAGGTAGAAAGTGCAGGGAACCTCTTGGCTTCCCCCACTCTCCTCATTAGCTTTCTAACAGACACTGCTGTGAAAAATAGTGCAAATTTTGGTTTGGGGGGATGGAAGAATATGGCTCCCTGGCAAGTGCTGAGGTAGGTACATGGCTTTGTTTTGCAACAGCCCCCCAATTACAGTAGGTTTGTATCCCTTGGATGCAGAAGCATTTTGTTAGTTCCACATAAATATTTCAAATTTCAAGATGAATAAGAAATAGCCGCAGGCATTCTAATGTTCCCCTTGAAGAGGTTTTAAATGTCTATTAAAAATTAAAGATCTCTTTATTTACATGTTGATCTTGAAGAGAAATATATTTAGGCTGTGTGCCAAGTATCAGGTAAAGGTGAATTTATTTTCTCTCTTTGTTTATATTCTTGTTCTCTGTGTAAGCAAATGGCTTGATTGACAGACTTGATTTTATACTGCATTTGGAAAAATACAGGCTAAAAGAATAATGGAAATAATAATAGAATAAATAATGAAAAAAATGAAAGAATAATGGAAAAAAAAGAATAAGGGTTAGGAATTGCTTTTCTGATGATGGCAGCCTCCAAATGGGGTATATGGCTTCCGGTGGGTTTGAGGGATTTGGCAGCACACTGGGAGTTGTGTGAAAAGCAGTGATGAGCAATAGGCTCCATTGGTATTGCGGCCTTTGCTCATGCAGGGGACAGAGCAAAACAATTTCCTCACATCAATCATCGTTATTTTTCTTTATTTTCTTTGATGGGTTCATTGGTTGCTCTCCACAGGTTCTGTACAAAGATTTCTAGTAAGAATGTATGGAACAAAGACTTTGCAATTCAGTGTAGAACAATAGGTGCAAGATTCATATATGCAAGTGTCAAACACACCAGAAACTGAAGAATTATACTGCTTCCATGAAAGAATGCCATGCATTGTGCCCCTCTGCTCTGCTCATGTGAGACCTCACTTGGAGTATTGTGTGCAGTTCTGGTGTCCTCAACATAAAAAGGACATGGAACTGTTGGAACAAGTCCAGAGGAAGGCCACGAGGATGATCAGGGGACTGGAGCACCTCCTGTATGAAGATAGGATAAGAAAGTTGGGGCTGTTCAGCCTGGAGAAGAGAAGGCTGCATAGAGACCTCATAGCAGCCTTCCAGTATCTGAAGGGGGCATATAGGGATGCTGGGGAGGGACTCTTCATGAGGGACTGTACTGATAGGACAATGGGTAACAGGTTCAAACTTAAACAGGGGAAGTTTAGATTGGATATAAGGAAGAAATTCTTTACTGTAAGGGTGGTGAGGCACTGGAATGGGTTGTCTGGGGAAGTTGTGAATGCTCAATCGCTGGTGGTGTTCAAGGCCGGGTTGGACATAGCCTTGGGTGGCATGGTTTAGTGGGAGGTGTCCCTGCCCATGGCTGGTGGGTTGGAACTAGATGATCTTAAGGTTCTTTCCAACCCTAACTATTCTATGATTCTATGATTTTAAAGAACAGGAATATTTAATAAATGAAATTTTATACATAACTTTCAAGGGATTTGGGGAAGCTGGACAAGGTTTTCAATAAAAGGGAGCAATAAGGAATCTGTAACTGCAGTTAGCAGCTGGGTGGATGAGCCCTGGCCTGTCTGAGTAAGGAGGATCCCATCCTTTCTTTGGGAGTCTGTCCTGGGTTATCTTTACTTGAAAAATCAATTTGTATCATCTTATTTGCCAGTGCAATAAAATCTGTTTAAGTAGCATTAGCTGGTTGTGTTTAATTGAATTACACAGAACAAGGAACAGAAAGATGTTGTCTGTATTGAATTAGGTCTGTTAAAAACAGAAAGCATTTGGCTGACTTAACGTATTCTTTTTACATAATATTTGACCTCTATGTAACTATCTCATTAGAATTTAGGACATTAACATTTTTATTATTCCAGAGTTGTCCCAGCAGAGTGCTAGACATTTTGCAGATGGTATAAATGTGGTGTTCCTGAGTGCTTAACATCTAAATAGTCAATAGCCCAATTAAAACTGGGGAGTCAAAGTGACTGAGTCTCAGAAGATGACCATATGTCTAGTTTATTGTGGATTTATCTGGATAGTTGTGTGTTTGTGTACATGGACACACACGCCTGCACGCACACAAGCGCACATCTAAGTCTGTTCTCCTGTCTTAAATATCCCATGGGAATTTCCAGTGAATGTATGTGAGACAGGCCTGGAGCATCGCAGGACCTGGGATCACTGACAGGGTAGCAGTGACAAGCATCACTGGATAAGGACCAGGCAATGCAGTGTCCTGCCAGTAAGTCACTGAGGGTAATAGTGAGGGCAGGCAAGAAGCAAAACCACATACATCAGGAGGTGCGTAGCTGCTGTGTGTGTACACAGTTCTGTATGAGCTGTAGAAGAGAGCCCAGTGAGCAGCTTTCCTTCTGCAGAGAAGGATATTCCCTCTGTTCATGTTCATTTGTGCCAAGCGGGTGTGATAAATATTTTACATCCCACGCAAGTTCATCCCACCTGCCTTTGGCAGTGTTCCCTGCAGTGCAACATGTGCCTCTGGGATGCTGCAGAACTGAGCAGCAGCACATGTCCTCAGCAGCACCTCTGGGCTGATGCCTGCCTCCAAGACAAACAAGCTGTGCAGCTACGCTTATTATCTCACTCTGATTTCATCTGTGGGGAAAAAACAAGCTCTATTTCTTTCTTTTTTTATTTCTTGTTTAGTATACTAAGAAAAGGGACCTTGGTATATATAGTGCGGAGAATTCTGTTCAGAGAGACATTAAAAACCAGCATATTGTATAATTATATATATATTGAATGCTACCCTAAAGTAGGGAGGCTGAAGTAAAACTGAAATTGTATATATTTATCACAAATACAAATACCAACATCTTGTCCATTAAGCTAACAAGAGGCTATCACTAAGGGCTGTAAATGAAAGCTCAGATACCTTTATAGACAAATATATATATAGTAGACTGAATAGAATCATAGACTCTTAGAATCATAGAATTCCTTAGGTTGGAAAAGACCTTTAGGAACATGAAGTCCAACTGTTCCACCTAGCACTGCCAAGTCCACCACTAAATCAATGCCCCTGAGAACCACACCTACATGCCTTTTAAACACCTCCAGGAACAGTGACTCCAGCAATTCCCTGAGCAGCCTGTTCCAGGGCTTGACAGCCCTTTCTGGGAAGAAATTTTTCCTAAGACTCAGTTTAAACCTTCCTTGGTACAACCTGAGGCCATTCCCTCTTGTCTTGGATCTTGCCAAAGAAAAATGTTTCAGTTTCTTTCTGCTCTGCCTGTAAAGAAACAGAGATCACCTCCGTTTTGGCCCAAGCTCCCAGATCTTTGGCCTGATTTTTGTTTTCATCTTTTGCTAAGTGGTACTTCTAAAAGCAAACACATTACGGAGGAGCATAACATAAAGCAATGGCTAAATACATTACAAGGACTAATTTAGAAATAAGCATGGAACAGTTGAATATGTGACGGGTATTTGTGTAGGTGCCATAGAAATGAGTGTAATGTTTGAACTTCTGTCCCATAGTCTTGGAATATCGTCTGTTGCACATAAAACAGTATTTCACCTACTTTTAGTTAATATGAAATACTAGAAGTTACTGAGATTTACACATTAATAAAGCTGCTCTGTCTTGTCTCTCCTGCCCCAAAGGCATTTTTAAATGCCATTTGCAGAAAGACTTCAGAAGGTTATTTACTGTGTTCCCTCACCACTGCATATGCCTAAGCTAGAAAGTTCTGCTGATATAACTCTGTCTCTCCAAAATTACTGCTGCAGTCCCAGAGGTGAGAGTGTAAATATCTTAAGTCTTCTGTGTAGATCCATCAGCAGGTGCATTCTGAGCTGATACACAAGAGAGATTTTGCAGCAATATAGTGGAACTTCTCCTGTTGATGAAAATTCCGGGACACATGAGGTTGCTCCAGTGCAAAATGAGGCTTGAAAATACAGAGAGACCATGACTACAATTCCCACCTGTATGCCTTTCAAGAGTGTGTGCTACATCTGCAAAAAGCTCTCATATAGAGATACTGAGAGAAAAGGAGCACTTTTTTTACTAGTGAAGATCTGATTTGATCTTCTGTTTTGCAGGTGCAATTTCATATCCCCATTGCATTCCATATGGATTGTGGTTACGGATTTTTGCAGCTAGGTAATCATGTATTTGATTTGTGGACTACAAGCTGCCTACACTTTCGAGCACATAAAAGCAATGTGCTCACATTCCTGCCTATTTGTTTTTTGATGAATGATAGGCGATGCAGCAAAGCCAGGCTGAAACCAGGTTTGCCTGGAGCTGTCTTTTAGTACAATCCCGATTTGTCTCTGTGCAAAGCAAAGCCCAAGACTTCATCCTTTCACCCCCGCCATCCCATAACTAGCTGATACTAACCACATGGGAAGCCTGACTAACCTGGCAATAGCATGGAGTGATCTGGATCATGAAGTGAGCAGGGCCCACTGAAACTGAATGTGTTGTAATGCAACTAGATGTTAATGAATAAAAGTAAATGCAGAATACAGGTCATGCCTTGAGAGCTGTGGTCTTTGAGCCTGCTGAAAAGGAGTAACTCCAGCAGTAATTGTGGATTTCCTGGTATCCGAGTAACCAGAGGTAACCAGAGTTCCTGGTATCAGAGCATATCAATGTGCACTCCTACTGTGAACATGAGTTATGAAAAACTGTCAGGATCTGTGTGTGAATAAGCAGAAAAGTAGCAAGTAGAAGTAAGAAGGTGATAACCCCTGCACAGTCAGGACTGTGGAAACTGATGCTAGAATATGACATTTATCATTGGTGCCCGCACTTCTTCAGGAAACAATTAAATAGTGGGGAGGAAAGAGAAGAGTGACTGTAAGGCAACTGTACAAATCCTTTGCTGTGAGAGACTGCAGAGCACAATTGATTTTCTTTGTAAGAAGAGACAAAGTGGCTTGAGTCCAGAACAAAAGAATTACCATAAGAAGGTACTGCTGTGTAACAGAAGGCTTTTTCCTCCAGTGGGGGAAGTTTTAGCAGAAACCACTGGCTGAAGATAGAAGCTCTGCACCTTCAACACATGAAGGAAGCACAGACTTTCAGCAGTAGAGATGATCAGCTACTAGAACAAACCTCTGTGAGTACAGGAAACAGCTCCACATCTTGATGTCTGCAGTTCACCAAAATGTGCCTTTGTAGAGGGGATGCTTTCATCAAATACAGATACAGAAAAGTAACTGCATGAAGTACAATGTCCTATGATACAGAAATCATGCTATTTGATTGAATTGTCACTTTATCCTTGAGTTCTACAAAGCTCTGTTGGCAACAAGAATATTTGGACGTGTAACATTTGGTGATACAGTAGCTGTTAGACAGCTATTAAAGACAGTTTTTTAAATAGGCAGACACCTATCTTAAAGTAAGAAGCCTTTTTCAGATATTAAGATGAGGTTGCCACGCATAGCAGCTTTTCATCAAACTTCTTGCACCTTCTTCTGAAGTTTCAGGCAATAATCACTGCTAGATGCAGGGTCTGGATTAGATGGCCCATGACTCAAAGACATACATACATCGTAATTATTGTGACCAATGACTTTGACATTTATATTTGTTATCCTTTCAAGTGGAAAGTATATACACCCACTATCATTTCTGTGTCCTCACAGCCATCCAAAAATATGTAGCTATGCTTTTGAATCAGATACCCAAAACACAGCCTGTCTCTCACATACCTCCTCTTCACATCTGAGCTCTCTGGCTCCAGAAACAAGCTCTAAAAGGTTTCAGCTGTAATCTCCTGGAATTCCCTGACCTTGCTCTCACCCCGAGATCTGATTCAAATACTGCTTCCTGCAATCATTTTTCACACATTAGAGAAATAATTGCAGAAGGGGGGGAGGTAATATAATAATTTAAAACTGTTTATTATGATTTCTTCTTAAAGCCAGTTTTAAATACACAGTATAAATGATGAATTTTTAAAATTAGTTCTAAAATTCATCTGTATTATATTTTCTTTGCATAAAAGCATCCCAAATCCACAACTGATAGACTGGGTTCTCATCAATATGATTATGTGCTACTCCTCTCAGCAGAGCACTAGGAATTTTCCCAACAGCAGAAACCTTGATCCATGTGAAGCTGCTGGAATTTTTTGCCACTGACATTGCTGCAGCAGGATATCAGCACTTGTCCCTTGCTCTGCTTGACCTCAAAATACATCAGCTTCAAGCTGTCATTGGCTTTGGGCCAGAATAACTCAGAAGTGGAAGAGAGGAGATTCCCTGTTTGTTGGGAGAAGAAGGAAACATTTCTCTGCAAAGTTGATATAAGAAAATGGCTATCTGCTTTCAGCTACTCAGGGGTTTGGAATTTAGGAACAGCCCTGCAGGGGATGTATTCCTGGGTAGAGGGCAGGTGAGGAGTTCACTGAAAACAGGCGTTTGTTTTAGTTACTTCTGATCTTGATGCACACATGATGTTTCTTACAGGGAAATGCAAGTTCCTTGCCAGCAAGAGTTACTCAATTTGGAATTCACTGCAAATGCTTACTTTGTACCTTTCCAGACATTGAGACCTAGAAAACACGGTAATAAAGTATTGTGCTCTGGTGCATTTTAATCCAAGGCCTTACAAGCTACTGACACGAAAATAAATGTAAGGCTATACTAGCAGAAATAACAAAAGTCTGAAGGAATTCTGTTTAGATCCTCACATTCTTTTCATATGAGAACTGAATTAAACATGGAGTCAGCTCGCTGGGCTTTCTCACTTGAGAAACAGAGAGCATGTAGTCCAGGTTAGTTTGTGAAATTCTAGAGTAAACATTCTGTTCATCCAAATAGAAAACAGTGTAACTGTATAATTCAAAAACTATGTTAAAAAAGGTTTGCTTCCATAGAAGTTGCCTGAGGATCATTAAAACCTCATGGTACTGAGTAGTACACAAAATGTGAAAGCTTACTGTAAATCTAGGAGAAATTGCCATTCAATGGCTGAATCATCGAGCTGAAACACATGACTGACTGCTCATATCTTCAGAAACCCCCAAATCACTACATTACATTTTCTGATTTATTTTTTTTTCATGTTAGCTAAGAACAAAACTAAAAGACCCAACCCAACTAAAAGACCCAAGTAATGTATTATATGTGTATGTCTAAAGACCAGTGTGGAGAACAGAGTTGCATCCGAGAAAATTTGTAATGCATCTCCAGCAAGGAAGATGAAAGTAACAGTGAATGTATTTACTTTCTTATTTCCTTGGGCCACTGTGGATTTTTGTCTGACAGGATTAAAGGGTTCAGGGGCTCATGACAGGACTTTCCCCCCAGCTGGCAGCAGAGTGTGGAGGCTGCCACACAAACTCTGCAATTGCATTTGGCCCCGGGAAGCTGGCCCTGCACTGGGGAGGCTAAATCTCCCCAAATTTGCCACTTTCTCCCTGGCTTAGTTTTAACTTATTGCCCAAACACTTGTATGACCATAAGGAAGGAAACAGGGACAAGGAGAGGGGAGGATGAAATCACCTCCTTTGACAGAAACATTCATTTTTATTGGTTCCAAGCACTCACAGAAATACAAGTAGCACTTCCAATAGGCAAAACTTGGAAAGAGAATTTAGGACTAGTTGGGACTGTTTCCAAGTTACGCCTACCTCTGAACTGAAAACTCAACAGTACCAATAATACCTTTATCAACGGATTGCAGACTTTAAGACCTATGCTTGGCTTACTGAAAAAGAAATTCAGTCTCCCTAGCTGTCTGCAATTCTGACCTCTCTTGTAGGTATCTTGTAGATACACTTGACCTCTCTTGTAGATATCAAAATTCTGAGGAAGTCTACCTGCATGTTCTGCCACACAAAGTACAATTAACAGTGCTTGAAATCAGTACGTGCAAAGAAATAAGTTGTGGTAATCACATGGGCAGTGCTGTATGTGATTCTCTCCCATCTCAGTCATGAATGATAATTCATGGCACGCCATTCTATCACGTCTGAACCTCCTGTTAAAAATGCATTACTGGAATAGCTTTTTCCACCCTACCTCATCACTGCCTTAGACAAAACCCCAGCCCTTGCTGAATGCCACCAACCAGGCTTCTCCTCTCATCATCCTTTTGAGGTGCTTAATGCCTATGTCATAATCACCTTTTGCTGTTGACTGCAGAGAATGCCAGGAGGCCGCAGTTGCAGATAGCCTGACTTGTCTGTCACCCTCTAGAGCTGAGACATCACAGAAGTTGCAATGTCTCAGTTATGCACCAGGTTATCTGAATCTGAACGTCATGTCCCTCCTTATCTCCTCATTCCTGCAGTCTCCTGTTCCTTGTCTTCTTTCTCCACTGCATAGCCCTTTGTTCTTTGAAACGCCCTCTTCAAACCGATTTTTCCTTTCCCCCCTGCTTCATCTCTTCTTTGAATGTATGCTTTGGTTTCTTACCAGGTGAAGTAGTGTTTCAACATGTGGTATGCCCCACCTCAGACTTCTCTCTGCATTGTCTCTCTCCATATACCTATGGTGTGGTGCTCAATCTTCTTCATCCTCACTTCTAATGACTGTCTCTTTCAGCTTTCTCCTAGTTTCCTATGTTTGTTACCATAACCACTGATACTGTCCTATCAACGTATTCCCAGAGCTGGCAGTCCTCTTGCAAACAGATTTGTGTTCCTTTAGGTTCCCTGTACTGTCTTTTGCTGCTCTTGTCCTCAGACTGTTGTTATCTATCTAGCTTAAGTATTTGTTTGATATACTCTGCATGCTATGCCTCTCAGCAAGCTTTTTCAGCGTTCCATAAAGGATGAATAATACACAGTTCACTTAAGGATTCTCCTGTTCAGTGACACACATAGTACATTGTTACTATCATTATCTCACAGAGCTTTCTGAAGACTTTGGCTCTGGTTTTTATTTTCCTGTCTTCATCCATGGATCTCAGTCTTCACACTTGCCAAACCTTTGCAGACCAGCACTCTGATCCAAGGAAAACACTATGTCTCTCCAAGGAAGGGTAGCCAACCTCCATAAAATGGGGAAACATCAGATACCAACAGTAAAGAATTCAAAACTGCTTCATATATGCTAGAATATACACGTAGAGCCCTGATTTACTGTTCACCCTCTACATAACAGAGTCCAGGCACTGATACATAAACACCAATATGGAATTAAAAAAAAATGCTCCATTGGGGGACCTTAGTAAATTATAAAAAATGGTTAATCAAACCCTACATCTCCCAGTTTAGTTCAGATAGATGCAAAATATTGGAATTTCTTGGACAGCAAATAGGAATTGTATTATGTGTATCAGGGGAGAAGGCATTGATTCTGTCACTGTAGGAAAATTTACTGCCCATGGTGCCTCTTTACCATTAGAATAGGATGTTTATAGACTGAGCAACTCCCCATGGACATTTAAGAAAATATAGATGTCCTCCTTGGGCTCTAATTACCCAGAAGTTTTACCTGTGAGGTGCTTACTACATTGTATTTCCACTGAAGTCAATAAATGTTGGAGAATTCAATACCTTGTAAAACATACCCTGTTAAGTCATTTGTTGTATGCTACTATTCTGATGTCTAAAAAGCTAATTTTAACAGCCGTTGTTCTTCTTATCCCTGTTGTTAATCCTGTACATAACAAGGAACACCTATCTTTGTGGGACTTACCTGTATTTTCTGTTTCCAAGGAAACAAAGGTACACTTTACATGTAAAGTGTTTTTTAGGTAACAGCACAGGTTTTCTCAGGCCCTGTTGGTCTCTGTCTTACCAGACCTCTCCTTTCTGCCTTAAAGGGCAACGTGAATCAGATCTGCTGGATAGAGCTCCATACAAAGCAGTTTGGCAGAGGCACACTCGCTTTCTGGAGTGGACCAACAGCAAGATGTGTAGCAACATGTTGGTGACAGTGCATGGAGAAGCAGCATTGCATGGGTAGGAATGTAAGGCTAGCAAAGTTCACCGTGGGTCACCAAATCTTCTTTCTTGTTGCCAACAACCAAATCCTAAAATGATCAAAATTCAGCTTAAAAGTTGTTATCTTTTCCTCTGTTTCTAACAGAGGACTGTTTCAGAACCTCTTGTGACTGAAAGAATAAAGTATTTCCCAGTTCACACTTCAATTTTTTGTAAATACCATTTTTGACCTTGAAGTACTTGTCCATCTCTGTGTGCTCTCCTCCCTGATATGTTTATAGAATGCTATCATTTTTCAACTTTACTGATTTCATAGATAGAAGCAGGTATGTACTTACATGGTATCCCTCCAGTGGTATAGGCTATATATTCCCTGTGTCAGAACTGATATCCCCAAAACACGCATGACCAGAACCATGAAGTTCCAGGTGAGGTCTCTGGAGCTTTCCATAAAGCCTTTAAACTTCCCTTTTAGTCTTTCCTACAGCCTAAGGTTGTATTTGCTTTATTCAGAGCAGTACCATAGAAAAAATTCTTAGTTATCCTATGATTGAATTATCAATACTCTTCTTTTGCTGTTATTTCCAGCTGATGAGTCTCCATCTTCTACTTGAAATTCCTGTTATTTGTCTCTATGATTGTGATCTTGGACTTCCCAGTATTTTCTGTTTTTTCTCATGACCACTACTATAGCCCTAAATATCTAGCTTGATAAGCACGGTGTTTTGACTCTCCCCTTAATAGACAGTGCATCCAGCATCTCTAGCACTCCCCTAATTTTTGACCAGGGTCATAAGCAAAAACAATTTGTCTCAAGGACTGATCTTCCAACAGCTCCATTCATTATCTCCACTGAACCCAGTAGTTCAATTTGCTGCAACACCTTGCCATCTTTAGCCAAACAATTTGTCCCTGATTAACACTTCTTCAATGACTCCCCGTCTTTCCCAGCCCAATGAACCGTATTGTGGTTGGCACAATGGAGCTGGTCCCCAATAAATGGGAGTTACATATTACCCTAATCTAAAAATATCAACGCTTCTGGTGTACAAAGGCAGCAGTCCGCACTGGAGGGGATCTATCTGCCTTTGGTGCCTTGTTGTGTTTGGCACTTCTCTTTGTTTTAATAAACTGTTCCTTTCAGTATTTGATCCAAGTGACACATGCCACTGAAATGAGGCGGTTGACTCTAGTATTTTGAAATAAGAGTTGATAATTTAAACTGAACTGAACCTGCTGTTTAAGGTGCCAGTTCTCGCAGAATTTGGGTACAAGGGTTGTCCTCTCCCATGACATGCCTGCTTTGCTAAGCCTTTTACTCCTGTCTCTGTTACACTTATTTCCATTTCTATATTCATAATCCAATAGGCATTGATACCTTCAGGTCAGTGTTGAAAGTCCTCCACATAGTAACCTACATCCAACCTGGAGCATGCTCCTATCATAGAGACCCCTCCTGAATTCTTTCTTCATCTTCCTTTTTTGTGCATCTGACAGAGGAACTGCTCTTTAAAATAGTTTCCATTTTCCTTTTGCTTTCTCAGCTTGGGTCTTTTCTCACGTCAGTGCTACACACATTGACCTGCAAGAAGAGGCTTAATTTAAACTGAATAAGTCTGGGCTCACTTTCTCTAAAAGGACCTAAACTGACCAAAGAGCCCAGCAGCTCCCCCCATCATGTCCTTATCCCTTATCAGTCCTACATCCCAAACAAACTCAGCTTCTGGGGGCCTAATTCACCCTTGCCAGAAGGACAACACATGACTTCTGCTTAATTTAAGTTCCACTTAAAAAAACTATCTTCCAATTCGTGCTTAAGTGGTACTAAAGTGGTGCATAGACTAATCTCTAGCTTAGATTTATCACCACATCCAAACAGCAAATCTACCATTATTATCCAAGTCACTGAAGAAGATGGTGCTTCACTTTAACATCATAACAAAAGGAGTAATGTCAGGGTTTTGTTTTTCTCGTATGGTAGTCAGCCATGCTGTGCTAAATACTGTAGTTCTAATGGCCAGCTCAGAGAAATGGCTGTGGCAATTTTTTTCTACAAATGGGAATAAAGTACATGGAACTGTTGGAACAAGTCCAAAGGAGGGCCATGAGGATGATCAGGGGACTGGAGCACCTCCCGTATGAAGACAGGCTGAGAAAGTTGGGGCTGTTCAGCCTGGAGAAGAGAAGGCTGCGTGGAGACCTCATAGCAGTCTTCTAGTATCTGAAAGGGGGCTATAGAGATGCTGGGGAGGGACTCTTCATGAGGAACTGTAGTGAGAGGACAAGGGGTAACGGGTTCAAACTTAAACAGGGAAAGTTTAGACTGGATATGAGGAAGAAATTCTTTCCTGTAAGGGTGGTGAGGCACTGGAATGGGTTGCCCAGGGAAGTTGTGAATGCTCCATCGCTGGCGGTGTTCAAGGCTGGACTGGACATAGCCTTGGGTGGCATGGTTTAGTGTGAGGTGTCCCTGCCCATGTCAGGGTGTTGGAACTAGATGATCTTAAGGTCCTTTCCAACCCTAACTATTCTATGATTCTAATAATTATTTTTCTATGGCTGTTAAGTCAGGTTTTGGACTGTAAAAGATTGAAATCATGGACTTCAGGTTGTGTGGCAAAAGATACATTTCTACAGTGAGAAGGAAATGATTTCACCATAGATGGAAGTCTCTTTTTAACTCCACTCTGCAGCTGTTCAGCAGCCAAACAGTCACACACTGTAAAGAAAAGTTAGATCTTGAACACACATATTAAAACACATGTATGCTGAGTGAGATTTTTAATTTGGTTTAGTTTGGGGTTGGTTTTTGATTTGGTTTGCTGTTTGGTTGGTTGGGTTGGGTTTTGGGGTTATTTTAATTACCTGTCGGTGATATTCTGAAACTTTATTTAAAGTCCTGGAAGGACTGAGGGAGAGCAGGGAATAAGAAGTTGACACAAACTGGGAAATTACTCAAGCATTTAAATGTGATTTAACACAAAGTTTTGCTGGAGATTCCTGTTGGTTCCTACTGGTTTCCAATGCACTTTGTGCATCACCAGTCACAATAGAAAATGCAATTAAAAAATGACAATCCAGAGCAGCAATGATCTGAGCATTACATCTTTCCCACCAGAAGGCAGAGCTGCTCTGCATTAAGTGCAATGTAGTTTTCCGGTATGTTTATTAATGCTTTGGCTTTCAAGAAATAACACTTTAGAGGTTTGACCAGTGTAGGCATTCACAGCACAAATGCCACCTTAGGTGCAAGTAATTGAACTGTTTTGCCTTTTTTCCAGCATTATCTTTAATGTAAGTTGTTAGGGGGAAATATACCATGCCAGAAGCAACAGCCCGGTAGAAGTGAGGCTGCCGCAGCTTCATGATCCAGGTCCAATGAAGGAAATGTATTCCTAGTGAGCACACTCACAGAGAGTAGACATTTGCACCGCATGTATGTGTTATGTGCAGGTTAAGACGAGGGTTATGGCTATGGTCAGGGTTAAGGTTAGGGTTAGGATTAGGATCAGGGTTAGGTTATATGGTGTATATACATGGCCAAAAAAATCCCCAAGTCTCGAAGTCTCTAGGTACGTTGCAGAGGTCTGGGCTTTTGTAACAGCCAGCAGCCACCGAGGTCCAGAGGGCAGTGATCTTCCTTGGGATTTGAATAGGCGACTTCGGGAAAGTCTTTGTAGAGAGATGAAGCGAGCGGCCGAGCTGGGAGCCACCGGGGAGCGTGGGGCCACCCCTGACGGCCTGCAGACGAACCGGCAGCCTGTGTCACAGCCTGGAGGGTCCCAACCTGCAAACCCCTGGCAGACGGCTCGCATCGAGGTGCCGTCCCCGCGTCTCGACCAGCGCCAGCTCCCGTTCTCCGCCGCGGGGCAGCGCAGCGGTACGCTCGCCGCCGGAATGAGCCAGCGAAACAGCGCAGAGCCACGGAGCGGCTGGGTCCAGCGCAGATCCCGCTTGGCAGCCGGGAAGGGTTCCGACGCGGCAGAGCAGCCTTCCAGGGGCACAAGGGGAGGCAATGCCCATCGCCCTCCCAGGGGTGCATCTGGGACCAGTGCGGGCTAGCAGCGAGACAAGAGACGTTCTGGGTAAAGGCACCATCCAAGCGGTTACGGAAGACGGGGTCCAGAGTGATCAATAGCTGTGAGCGCGGCATAACGATGAGAATCGGCCAGATCCGCCTCCCGCGGGGAGCTCAGGCGCCCTCTCTGATTTCAGCGCGTTTGGGGCTTCCTCTGCGAAGTTTCGAAGCTTTTCCCGGCCGTCCCTCGCCCAGACACGTCCCTGCGACGGCGCTGCCGGACGTGCGCTGCCCTGGGAGAGCGTTTGCCAGCCAAAGCGACCGGACCCCCTTTTTCGGGAGAGGCCGGAGCGCCGGTGCGCAGGCAGGGAGGAAGGAGGGGAAGGAGCAGAGCGGGCAGCCCGCCGTGGGGGCCGAAACCGGTGGTTGCTCTGCTGCTCCGCACTCGCTGAGCTGCCTCAGCATACGGGGATCCCCTCTCCCTTCCCCTGCCCCGGCACCGCGGCGCCCCGGGAGGCAGCAGGGAGCCAAGGGGACGGCGGGGGGACACATCCCTTTTGGCAGTGGCGTCTCCCGGGGCTCACTTTCCGGCTCCGGGCGAGGCTGGTGGCGGTCCTGCCAGGATGGGCAAATGCTGCTCCAAGTGTTTTCACCGAGCTCGGTGCAAGGACGAGACGGTACTTTTGCCTCTTTTTATCCCCTAGGGGAAGGGTTAGTGAGCCGAGACCCAGACGCTGCTGCTTCTCGCTGGCGTCGGTGCTGTGAGCGCATCCCGGGGTGGCGGAGAGGGGAGCGATGCGCGTCTTATTTACAGTGTGCTGAGCCCTGCTTCACCAGGGACAAGTCTAATGCCTCTTTCACTTGCACTGCAGTGCCTTACATAATTGTCTCCTGCAGTCTGAATGAAAGGGTTGGATTTTTGTGAAACAAGAAGGAGCCCCTGGCGTCCTCTGTGGTAACAGTCGGCTTGTTGGTTTGCGAGGCTTTTCATGCATTTTTAATAACCACGTGGAGTACAAGTTACAAGGGAAACTTGCACAGAGCTTTAAAGTTTGAAGAGAGATTACTCAACCTCTAGGTGTCCTAAGGTTTTACCTCTGTAATGATCCTCCTTTCTGACAGAGGATTGATCCTCCAGTTTAGAAGTGAAAAGGGGCAAAACTACATATTTTTTTATGTCAGCATGAATCGAAAGCAAATTCCCAGGCGTCAGAATGGGTTGTGTAACAAACGTCAGTGCAGAGGTAAGTACATAGCTACAGGTAGCAGGAGAATAGCATGTGTCAAATAAGTTGTGGGACGTGTCTAACACATGGCTTTTCATGCTATTTTGGAAATTTGCCTGGCTTTTAAGCATGTACAGAAGAGGGAGAGAATGAACATATGCATTTAATTTGCTTAATAGAAAATATCTTGGCAGAAACACATACTTGTGTAGTATATTATGTTAGCTTGGCTTTTTAAAGTGTTCATATACTTTGTCTAATGAAAAGCTGATTGTATCTCCAATTACCTAGTAACATGTTCAAATACAGCTTGAAATATGGTGCTAACCAGGTTAAGGAAAAATATATGGCTTAATGTGAAACTTGTTAAAGTACAGTCACAGGGGGTATCTAGGTGCTTCTAAACTTTAGCCTAAAGAGGACGATAAGGCAGAATTACCTAAATAACCAGCACAATTGAAACTGCAATCTTAAAACACCTCTTTCCTAAAGGAACACTGTAGATCATTTTGACCATCAGCTGCAGTGTGAGTCAGTTATTGCTTCTACAAGTATTGTCTGAAACATTTATAGGCACAGGAGAATTCCCAATGTATATGTTTCTCTTTCCAATGATAGCATTAAGTCCTTGCCTCAGGGAACTCTGCATAAAGCACAACAGTGACTAAGCACCACTTGCAGGTCAGTCTTCCTTCTCTAATATTTGGAAAGCACTGGCTACAGAAAAGCTAGTCTGAAGGAGAGGTTTTAATAACAAATGCCACAGAGCATCTGTGCCCAGTGCATATTGTAAAGAACTTGGAAGTGTTCATGGAGATACTGTACATATATTTGGACCTCAGAATATAAGCAAGCATGTAAGTTGGCTGGGACAGGAGACATGTTTTGGGGAGGTAACTCTAAACTCCCCATATTTATTTCCTAGCTGCAGTTGAATTCCTATGAGTGTCCTATGAGGTCCTATGATGTTCCTCACCTGGTTTGACCCGTTTATGCAGTAGATCTACTATTACTTACCTATTCTTAAAAAGTACCTGGAGGTTTAATTAATCAGCATTTCTAATGAATTAGTATCTCTCAGGTAGTTTGCAATTCTCAGAGGAGATATACTGTAAGGCAAACCTCAACTCTGCCTCCTCCTCCCACAATTATTCCTGATCATAGTAAAATCTTGACCTGTATCCCTGTCAATGTCTCCTCAAGGACATCTAACTGTTGACTGAAGCTCCCTGCAACTAAAGCAGAGCCTTGCACAGAATCATAGAACACTTTGGGTTGGAAGGGGCCTTCAGAGATCATTTAGTCCAACCCCCCTACAACGAGCAGAACATCTTCAGCTGGGTCAGGTCGCTCAGAGCCCTGTTCAGGCTCTTTCCCCAAGCCTTCATCACTATTTCCCTTCTTCATCTGTTTGGACAGCACCAGCAACTTGCCCATCCTCAGAACTGTATCATGGCATCTTTTACCAAGTTATTTTTCCAGGACCTCACACACAGTTACAAAATCCTGCCTATCTTTTCTGAACGACATCACCCAGTTTTGATCACTTTAATTTAACTGGATAAATACCTTCTTTCTTCCTACCTCTCTGCCTGCCTGCCTGCCTGCCAGTGTTTCTGGAGCTGCTTGGATGTTGCACCAATATAAGTCATACCTCAGTCTCTCCTCAGGGAGTTTCCAGTTGAATGGAGAATACATAAGTGCCATTTTCTATGTCTGTTTCACTTGCTGAAGTGCAATTGGACATTGAGCCTTTCAAGGGAGAAATATTGGGGGGTCTGTATGTTATAAAGCTGACGACAGGAAGAAGAGCTGCTACTGTGTCTTCTATTCAATAGAGCATTAGGCTAAGCACAGAGGGAGCATATTGTTCTACCTGTTCTATTTTTCTTTCTGTCTGAGGAGATGGGACATATTCCAGACACAAGACTTAACCATTGTGTTGTGGAGTACAGGTATGAGGAAGATTTCCTTCATCTCCATCATGATCTTAATTTTATTTTATGAAAATTACTTCAGTATTAGAGTCATTTCTTGGGATACAGCCAATGGCAAACCTTTCTCATCAATTTTCCAAGCAATAATGAAATCCATCATTCATTAAAAGTACCTGAAAAATAAATTCAACATTTTAATTTATACAAAACCCACTGTTTTGGTTTCACATTCTGGCCAGAAAAAAATAATCCCAAATAATATTGAAGCATTTTTTTTCTCCCTTGCCACTGAACTGCCAAACTGAAGTGATGGATACTTGCACAATCACTTTACAGTGATTTTCTTTACAGCCTTTTCACCCACTGGAAATGGCTGGTTTTCACTAGTATAGTTGTTGAACCTTTTAAATCTAGGTTGGATTTAGCCCTTAGTTGCTCACCCTCAGTGGCTCAGCTTCAACTGGTAGCCTGGTAAAGGACACCTGCAAAGCTCCTTTGATATGCTGAGCCTGTTAGACACAAAACTCTTGGGAGGGCAGCAAAGGATCCTGCTTACATTGTCTTCTCTCTCAAATACTTTATTGAGATAAATACTAATGAAGATTGATTAATTCAATGGGATAGCCCATTAATTAGGTTTCTTACACATTTGTTTCAGGGGATTTTTCCTTATGTGCTTGTGAATTTTCTAATTGTTTTGATGTTTTGACTTTAGACCTATATGAATCTCAGTTCTCGACCTGATAGCTTTATATTCTCACATCAGATCAGTTTTGCTCCACTGTAATATCTGATTTCCTAAGCGCCGGCATTCCCTGTTCCCAGCTGCACTGATACTGAAGTGCTGGTTATCTTGCAGAGCCACATTGGTGATAACAAGGAGGGGCTTCTTCATTTTGTATTAATGTCATGGTTACACTGGATACAGGAACACACGCAGTCCAAACCTATCATGTTATGCTGACAACACAGGTTATAGCAACAGAAAATGTCAGGGATTTGTAACTTCACTGCACATCCAGGAGACCATGAGGCTGATAACAATGATTAGTCAAAACTTCCCTTTGCCTCTCTTGCAGAAGATGAAGGTAAGGACTCATGTGCTGCTGCTCCCTAAAAGAACCCTCTGAGAAAGATGTACTACTTGAGACCTTGGCACCGAGGGTAACCCTTGCACATCTGACCAAAGAGCAGTCAGAACAGTCTAACCAAAATAGTGCACATTGCAAGAAGTACTGTCAAGGGAGGCAAACAACAACCAAGGCATCTGAGCTGTGTTAACATGGGCTCCTCCAGCTAGCCCCAGAGGCTGCTCGGGAAACCATAGCTCCAGGTGGTGGGAGGCGGCCAAGAGTCTGCTTGCCAGGTGGAGTGGTGTTCATACTGGAGCTTAAGTTATGGGATAGTGTTTCTAAGCTGGCACCATGGCAATTCTCCACTCTTTTGGAGAGGATCTCACCAAGAAGTATGTGTCCTCAAGAACAGGACAAACCTTAGATAAAATGTAATGTAAGAGAAAGGAGTCTAATATTTCTTATGGGGGACCAAAATTTTAACAATTTTTTTTATAAGTATGTCATTTTTTTACTTGCTTTTCATTTTCTTCATGTAAATAAAATAGTAACAATCCCACTCTGTTCTGCCTATCTGTAGGTGCTGGCAATGATCTGTACAGAGCTTTAGAAGGCTTTTGCTTCAAATAGTGGGAGCTGGTAACCTCAGTGGCTGCTTCCCATTTGCAAGTCCTGTATCCAGTATAGCCCTGCACACACACCTTCAAGGGCACCAGTCCTGGCAATCTGTCAAGAACACGTCTTAAACTGACTCCAGTGACTTTAGAAGATGGTATGGGCAGATGCAGCAATATTCTCCAAAAGGCGAAACTTTACCTCTGCAAGACTGCTGGCTGGGGAGTCTGAGTGAAGGGCTACGTTTTTTAGCATTCCAGGCAATATTTATCCAGGCCTTTTTGGTTTTTTTCACAGTTTTTTTACTAATTAAAAAACCCCAAACCAAGAACACACTCCATTTTATTCTGAGCCTAATGCAATTGGTCAGGACTGGGGACTCTGCAGTCCTGGCACACAGTTCCCTGCGCATTACTCAGCAGTGTATGGAGCTGGCTGTTTGGAGGTGCCCAGCCTTGTGTGTCTGGCTTCTTCCCATAACTGCATGAGAAAGATGCCCACATCGCCCGGGTGTCCTCAGACACCCAAGGCTCTCGAATCAACTCAGTTAGTTATTCTGTTTACAGCAAAACTTTCCAGAAAGCGTGTCCCATGGATCGGGTAGAAATCATCCCAAATGGGCAATGTGTAAAGGATTGATTTAAATTCCAGCTTCCAATAAAGCTGCTGCGTGATTTCTCTTCACAGAGTTAAAAATTAGATGCTGGAAAAATAAACAGAAACATTAAGCTCTGAAATCTCTTTTTTTTCCACTTTCATTTTGGTAAGATAGAACTAATTGGCCATTCTATTTGCTAAGTATGCTGCTGCTGAGCTAATCCTTTCTGTGCCCTAGATTTTTATTAGCCTTGCTTGCTTATTACTGAAAGACTTACTTTCTAGGACTCCTTAAATTCCATTTGCTACTACTCTGCCTTTTCTCTTAAATATATTTTTTTCTGTAGTGTTCTTTAAAGATTCTTGGCCTTTTCTAACCTGCGACATATTTATAGTAGCCTGCTCTAGTTTTCCTAATCATTAGTGATCTTCCCAGCAGGACGTGTTCCTTTGCTTTCTCCTAATGTGATTCGGGTACATTCAAATTTAAAATGTCCTTATGTTTGAACCATTGGAGTTCATCGTACTAAATCGAACTCCAGTAAATTTTCTTGAGGCTTTTCTTTGCCAGTTTGCACAGCACTCAGGGGATATTTGCTGTCAAAGTCCGTGCATTTTAGTAATAACACCTTAGCACTGTTAATGTAAATATGCTTTACTTTTCCTTTGGCCAGCTCTTTTGTTTTAATTCCTTAAGTATTCAGATTTCTTTCAAGACAGTGTGAGGAAACAAGCTCTCGTTCTTCACAGATAATGAAATACCAGAAATAAATGTGGAAATAGGCATGAACATCAGGCTATTAGCGGCGTCTCTATGGATATACCCGTCATGCCTAGAATGGTATAAGTACAGTAATCTTCTTTGCAAATTTGACTGTGGGAGCTTATTACTATGCTTAGAGATGGTTAAATGTGGGCATAAATAAGGTGTTTTAACAGACCTAATAAAAACACCTATGCACGCAGTTCAGCCATTGAACACAAATGTCTTTTAAGAAATGTAGAAGTAAATAGAGTACTCTGAGCTGTCCTGTGCACGTGTGTGTACACATATTCATAGAGATACAAGGTATTTGTAGCCAGTGAGTTGTGTTTCCTAAGCTTGATTTAAAAACTGAATGAGTTCATTATAATCCCTTCACCCCCCTAAAAAAATAAAATCTGAGGAATCAATCTAATCTTATTTACTACATGAACATGTGAAATCGCTTATCTGGGATAAACCTGGGGACTACATATTTCTCTCTCTTTTTCCTTAAACAGAATGAAAATGCCCTTGTGAAAATAAAGGAGTTAGGAGTCGAGCTTGAAAAGATCAGGGATGAAGTTGGTAAGTAGCACAAACAAAATAACAACAAAGTGATTTTCTCACTTTAAACAAAATTAGTTATTTCCTGTTACCTGATCCTGGGGAACCTGCATACATGTGACGAAGTGTATTCTGAAGCCCGGTGGCAAGGGGTTTTGCGGCTTTGCAGGGAACCGTGATTTTACCTCTTTTTTGTGGAGATGGGTCCATCACTGCACATACTGGAGCTTGTTGTGCATCAGTTTTACTAGACAAACTGTTCTTCATAGATCCATAGCTTCTGTTCTCAAACTACATACCACCACCACCAAGGAGAAAGCATGCTGTGATGAGAAGTGGGAACCTAGGACCACTGTGGTGCACAGTGACTGGGAATGCATTGCTTACATATATTTTGCTGTTCAGCTACAAACTGTAGGACACCAAGCTCAGAACTTTCTTATTAATATCTCCAAGGTCTTTTCCTGGTTCAAAGACAGCAAAAGCAACATGTCTCATACAGTCTGTGTATTCCCTGTGTATCTGCATGCACCACTTTTCCTGTTTGGTTTCTGATCTAGACGGGAGATACAGGCAGGGTGTAAAGACATTGAGAGAAGAACATGTGATTTTGTACTGGCTTGAGCCAACAGGCTGAATTCTTTTGGGATTAAATCTCCCCAGAACAGGTGTGACATTGGGTTCATCAACCACAGGGCAAATGGAGAGGAGGAAGGGCACCTGACAGGAGGGTGGACCACTGAGGCAGGGGGCACCCTACGTACCAAAAGGTGTTGAAACCAGGGATGTCTGGAGCTGTAAACAGTGGGGACCTCTCAACCTTTCCTGCATGTGAGAGCCCAGTTGCTGGGTCACACACTGGGCCATGTTACGGGAGGGTAACTCAGTTTGCAAAGGGGGGCCAACTGAGTTACCCCTGTGAGGTGGGCAGAACTGCAAGTCCTCCCTGCGCTTCATCTTCACCTTGCCTATGATAACCCACTGCAGAAAAGCTGACACCCAGCAGATTGTGCTCCCTGCTGTGCCCCTCTGAATTTTCTTGGCTGATCATCACTTCATAGAGAGACTTATTGTCCCCACAGCCAAAAGATACTGCAGCAATAGCAAAACAGCATTTCCAGTTATTCCCTGACGCCTGCCTTCATCCATCCTCTGCATTTCCACAGCTCTCACAGTGGAGCTGTTGCCACTGGTGCATTCTTTAGGCAAGGCACATCTTAAGCTCTCCATTGAACACCCTACCTCTTTCTAGCAAGCTGGGTTTTCTCAGTTTGTACTGCTGGAATGAATACAAATCACCAGTGGTTTGGCTGGAGAACTTTGTCAGGTACATAAGTGCCTGTTAAGGAGTCACAGAGCAGAATGTTCCGTTAACAGGGCATCAATGTAGTGTCTGCTCTTGTCATTGCTCTTGTGCATACAGCAACAGATAACTCCCCTGCACAAAACTGAGAACTGATGGAGTACATGGGGATGGTTTTGGTAAGAACCCCGAATACTCCAGAAAAGCAGTGTGAGGTCTCATCTGAGCCATATTGCTTCAGGAGGGAGATTAGCCGTAGATGTGTATGTGCTTTCTTTCTCAGAGAGGGGAAAGCTGGTGTGAGATAGCCCTTTCCTCAGTGGTCCAGTGAGCATGTGCATTGGTGAGGAGCCATCACAGGCCACTTCTTCCTGAGCAAGCCAACACTCTGTAAGACAATGAGATGCTGAGAAGAAGCTGTTTAGGAGTGACAGGGGTGGCTGGTGATCTGTCCTGCTTGTTGAAGATGACATCTCAATACAACCCTGAGCTGCAACATGCCCAGTAGGGATGGACAAAAAAAATGAACACACACACACACACACACACACACACACACACACACACACACACACACACAAGTATTGTACTCCAGCAGGGTGTGAAAACATCGACCAGCAGTACAAATCCTAGTAGTATCCGTACATACAGAAGGTGAATGTTCATGGGTTTTAGTGTAAGTCCGTAACTGTGGGACACTTTCTTTTCCTTTGGATGAAAACTATAAGATTTGATTTTGTGAAACAGCCAATGTTTTAAATCCGTGGACAAGGTGAAATGACAAGTATCATACGCATAAGAGCAGTTCTCATCAGTGCGGTCTTTGCTGTCTCTAAAGCAGTGCAAGCTGGGGCTGTGGGTGCTATGGGGAACTTACAGCCCACCTGTGCTACAGGAGAGTTATTTTGGTCTCACTATCTGATGAACCTGTATGTTGTACAGTATTGTGCATCTTCTGCCAAGCTTTATACAAATAAAGAATGAAGCATTTATTTGACAACAGCCAACATAGGTGACTCTATGAAGAAGTGTAGGGAAAACCTACAGAGCATGTTTTGACTTCAACCAAGTTGTATTTCTGACTTGTCTCAGTCACTTTAACAAGTAGTCTTTCATTTATTTCAAAACAGCCAGTCCAGTTAAACAGCATGGGTGTTGGTCTGAAATTCCTGATTTCTCATGTGTAATTTCACTATGTGAGACTCACTGATTCAAATGAATGAATCGGTAAAACAAGGCTGGACTAGCCAGAGTTGATACAGGTCATGTGCTCAACAGTTAGTTGTTTAGGCAATAGCTCTAATTCAGAATTACGATTTAGGTGCTGAATGTGCCTGGATTTGAAAGCACACAGTCTTTATTAACTTCAGCAGAAACTAAAGGATTCTGCTATACAAAGCAATGAAACTGTGAGATACAATCCACTGTTCATAAAAGTCAGAACATATTTTTAATGAAATCTCTTTTGGTAAATAAAACCACTACTTAAGCAATAGCAGTGATGGAGCCTGTGTAAAAAGGCCTAGGGAGAACTGCACCTTCTGGAGGCGGGAAAAACATTTAGGTTTGAATAACATTATCCACCTTTACCTCCAGCACTGCTGTGAAGTATCGCATTTCATCTGAAACCAGCGTGCAGTGGAACAGGAAAGTGATTCTCCCTTACCAGCCCTGAGGATGAGTGTGGCCTCTATAAATGCTGAGGGACTTGTTATTTTATGCAATAAGATTTGCTTGTGTATTTTGCTAGAAATACCAAGGCTCAGAAAACATGACAAGCAATTGTTCCATGCTCAAGACATCCGTCTTTATAAATTACAAATACAAGCACTTTTCAGCTGCAGCCTTCAACATGGAGACTCCTGGAATAAAGAGGTTTTGAACACCAGCTGTTTCCCTTCAAACTAATGGAAATTAAATGTCAGAATTACCTGCTCCTTTGCTGCCAGAAAAATGACATGTGAAGTGAGTTGAGAGGAGGGATGGAGATGTGTAAGATCTTGATGAATGGAAGACCATCAGATGTCATGTCTAAAATTTGTGTTATATGTGTTCATGGTTTGAAAGCCAAAGCCTGTGTATCATCTCCCCCTGGATATGATTCCCAGTCACGACCTTCACCGTGAGTGAGGTGGCTGTGATTTGTCTGTGACTCTGTGGCCAGGGGTCAGGAGGAAGAGCAGAGTCTGCATGGCAAAGAGCCCATTCCTCATGTCAGAAGCAGACAGTCCCTGTGCAAGGGTATATGACGCCAGCCTCCCGCTTCCCATGAGAACTGCTCCCTGGAACACAAAGTGCCAGGGCTGGGGATGCTGGGCTGGGCCTCAGGCTGGGTTTAGAGTCATAGACTATGTTGGAAAAGACCTTTGAGATCATCAAGTACAACCATTGCTCCAGCACTGCCAAGACCACCACTAAACTGTGTCACTAAGTGCTCAACTACACGGTTTTTGCACACCTCCAGGGACAGTGATTACACCACTTCCCTGGGAAGCCTGTTCCTGTTTGTATGGTAGAATCAGTCTAGTAGTTACATCTCCCTTTCCATCACCTTCCTAGCATGGCCCTGAAATGGGGCTTGCTGATCTATGGAACACTGTAGAAGCCACTTGGTGCTCAGGCAGCAGAAAGCAATGTCAGCAGCTCTCATTTAACCCAGCATGCTGTCATCCTGGGAAATGACATGTTATGTCAGTCATTTCCAGCCCTTGAGCAGCAACTGAAATACCTACAGAGAAAGAAAAAGAAAATCCAAGTGTAACTCTTCTGGATAACAGCTGATAGCAGTTGTGCTCTGTTTGCTTTGTTCCATGTCAGTAGTACATTTATATAACTGGAGGCGATTCAGCCTGGTTCACCATAACCACCCTCTAAAGCCCCAGCCGCTTAAACACTGACTGTGGCCAGGCAGGCTTTGCCATGCTGGGTCCTGCTCCCCCGCTGGGTAACACAGTCACAGGGCTGCATGGGTGCTGCCTTCTGCTACTCTTGTCCCAGTGAGTCCAGGCCCAAAGGTCCATCTCCTGCCCAAGAAAAAATTCAGTCTTTCCTCACCACTTCTCTCCTTGGCCTCATTTGTCTCTGGGAGACGGTGGTAGGGATCACTCCTTCATGTTGGAGGTGTATATTCAGTATATTCATGTATATCTGGTATAGGGCAAACTTCCTGGGCAATGGCTTCATTTTCTAACTCCAGTGGCATTTTTGCGTGCCTGGCAAACATGCTCTGCAGCCCCTCTTTCACTGCTTCCCTCTTCCCTCCATTTTGCACCTGCATCAGTGTTGATTTGTGAATAGCTTTGTGTTTCAGGTTACAGAAAGTCTTTCAGATGGACTTTCTTTTGGTTAGGGCATGTCATTTCATTGCCAGCCCTCCCTGTGTGCTTGGTAATCTCGTTAGAGAGGTCGTAGAGAGACAGGGTTCATTACAGCTCCAATTTAAAGCTTGAGTAAGTGTGAATTCTACTGAATGCAGAGCATCAAGCACTACCCCTTGTTCTCCATCTCTGGGATCGCTTTGTATGCCAAAGAAAATCAAAAAGCAAAAAGCAAGAGAGAGGGTTTAGAGCTCTAATCCAAACTGCCAGGAGACAAGACATTTCAGCTAATGACCATATACATTGTGCTGTTTTATTCTGGGTATGAGGCAGGTAGGAAAGTTTCCTATGTGCTGCTGTTGCAGTGCTAAGCTCACTAGTTCATGCTCACTTTTTCTCTGTAAGGAGCAGAGAACTTGAGAGAGAGAGAGTCCCTCTTAGTGCTCCAGGAAACATCAGGATCAGAACAGGACCCCAGTAGTGATATCTGTCTGGACATACTGAGCAAGTCTGGATATTGGTGTCCAGTAAGTGTGGAAGCAGAGCTCTAAACAGGGTGAAAAATATGGGGAAGGGGACAGTTAGCTTGAGTGCCCAAACCACCTTGCACAGGTGTACCTGTGTTGTGGTTTAAGGCTTAAACCACAACATCCTAACATGAGCTGTGGGCACAGCGGTAGGTAACTTTGATTAATTGTTGCTATCCTGAAAAAAACGAGCACAGTCTGATACCACAGTAGAAAAAGACAGCAAAACACAGGGGGTTTGCCCCATACTGAGCAAATACATAGTCATAGGATAAATACGGGTTTGAAACATTCAAAAATTTTCTCCCCAGGCGGACAGCTGCTTCCAGTTTGCTGATTTACAATGCCATACAGGCCTGTGCATGCCAAGGGAAGGATGAGTGGCTACTACAGATGATATATTCAAAAGGTCATCATTTTTCTAAAGCAGCTCTGGGTCTGAATCAATAAAAAGGTCTAGCAGTGCCTTCAAAAACACATCTCTGAGAAGACAGTGTTGTTCTTAATGTTATGGTCATGATTATTTTAATCACGCCTTACCTTTTAGATCTTTGCATCAGCAAACTTGCTCTCTAAATATAGTCTGGCTGACCTCGTCCAGTTTGCCTCAGGTCTTCAATATCTGTATTGATTGCAACCACTCTTCAGCAAAGCAAAAGGCTGAGGACATAGTGTTCATGACACTACTGTCTAGGGACCCAGGGAACAATACTGGTGGGGAACCAAATGGGAAATAGACTGAATATCCTCAGCTTGGTGGAAGTGTTGGAGTTGCTTCTATAACTAGTTGTGGACATGGTTGTGAATTCAGAGACATGGTCACTGCATTAGTTCACAAGAGGAAAAATTTCACATTTTCTGATTGCCTTCAGTACCAGCTTTTCATTTTTGCTGATTGCATGAAGCACGCAAGATAGTGGTTTGAACGTAAAAACAGTCAAGCAAACACACATTAATTGATTCAAGAGGTGGAGCTGCTGTGAAAGACGGGGGTTTATGGGGTGAGCAGCTTCTAGCAGCTGGAAAATGGGACATACAAGTTGCATCTCCTCCTGGTCAAATGGTCAATCACACCCCCCACATAACATGTGCACAGGATGTGCCTTGAGAGCCTAGCAGCTTCCGGCTTCCTGGCACATCACTGGGAGTGGGGGACTTAGTCATGATCGCAGTTTGAGAGAAAAGTCTTGTATCCCAGTTGAAAGGCTTTGTGTCAAGTGATTGTCTCACATGCTGTTCCTTACGTCCAAGGCAAAGGAGAAGCCCCAAACCCTCGAATTGTGCATCCAAGACTGTGCTGGCCAGGAGGGGACATCCAGTCAGCCTGCAGGTCCATGGAGTTCCCTGCTTCTTCTAATTATTATTATTATGCTTCATCTGATCCCAGTTTTGCAATCAAACAAATGTGTGTGTGTGTGTGTGTGAGGGAAAGGTACAGAGAAAGAAGCAACACCCAAAGCTTATTGGTGTCTGAGATTCACGGGAGCCTCAGAGTCAGAGAGAACTGCTCTGCTCAGTGCTGTACAAATAGATCTGATGCCACTGTTTGCTCCCATGGACTTCAGAGCCTGACTGTATGGTCTTGTCTCCACAGCTCTCAACACAGCAAGATGGAAGAAACTACAGAGCAAGAAGGAGGAGCTGGAGAAGCGCTTTGAGGAGGAGGTGAAGCAGCTTCACAAGCAGCAGCAGGAGGAGCTGCAGATGCTGGAGCAGCGGCTACAGGAGGAGTACAACACCAAAAGGGAGAGCCTGCAGGAGCAGCACAGGTTGCAGCTGGAGCAAGTCAAATTGCAGCATCAGGACCAGGTCAGTCTCTGCCTGTTCCCTTTGAGGAGTAGAACCATAGGAACATAGAATCATAGAATAGTTAGGGTTGGAAAGGACCTTAAGATCATCTAGTTCCAACACCCCTGCCAGGGGCAGGGACACCTCACACTAAACCATGCCACCCAAGGCTATGTCCAGTCCAGTCTTGGACACCGCCAGAGATGAGTATTCACAACTTCCCTGGGCAACCCATTCCAGTGCCTCACCACCCTTACAGGAAAGAATTTCTTCCTCATATCCAATCTAAACTTCCCCTGTTTAAGTTTGAACCCCTTACCCCTTGTCCTATCACTACAGTCCCTCATGAAGAGTCCCTCCCCAGCATCTCTATAGGCCCCCTTCAGATACTGGAAGGCTGCTATGAGGTCTCCACGCAGCCTTCTCTTCTCCAGGCTGAACAGCCCCAACTTTCTCATCCTATCTTCATACGGGAGGCGCTCCAGTCCCCTGATCATCCTCATGGCCCTCCTCTGGACTTGTTCCAACAGTTCCATGTCCTTTTTCTGTTGAGGACACCAGAACTGTACACAATACTCCAAGTGAGGTCTCACGAGAGCAGAGTAGAGGGGCAGGATCACCTCCTTCAACCTGTTGGTTACGCTTCTCTTGATGCAGCCCAGGATACGGTTGGCTTTCTGGGCTGTGAGCGCATCCAGTAGACTATGCCAGTACTGAGTTCAGCTAATGAAATACATGGAACACTCCAACATGAAGACACAGGTACTGAACTGATTGATTCTTCCTTCCACTGCTCAGAGGAAGAGAAGAACCCAGCTCAGAGCATGCCAAAATGAGCAAGTTTGTTTGATGGACCAGAGTCATTCAGCTGTGATACTGCTGAGCTGGCACTGGTCCCAGACAGAATTACTGAAGAGGCACTTAACTCATGAGCTTCTTTTTATAGCTAGAAATAACGATGACATGGGTTAACTGAGTTAATCAAGCCTATAGAGTCAGTTAGTGGCAAAGCTGGAATTAGCGTCCAAGACAGCTGCTCCCCAGTGGACTCTGCTATGAAAAATTGCAGAGAGCAGGTTACACTGCAAGATTAACAGAATCATTTGGGATGTGGATATGAAACACACAGAAGGTAGAAAAATCCCTGCAGAGCAGCTGGAACATATTTAATTGTTTTTCTGGATAAATAACCTGCCAATGATGGTGGCAGTGAAAAGAGAATCCTTCACCTTCTGAAGACGCTGGAGTTGAGCAAATCATTCCTATGGGGTGCTGCTCAGCTGATAAGCAATTAGACTATGAATAAAGACTTAAGCAAGGGCAAGGTAAAGAACATGGCAATGCTCATGAGGTTTCAGTACACAGACATCATGTACAAGGACATTGTGCTCTGGGAAAAGAGAAGTGATAGTCCCTATCCCATTAGTAGTTCACTGAGTCATCTAGCCCGGCTTTCTCTGCTCTTTATTTATTTTCCCTGCAATGTTATCAGCAGGCTGGGTCCTCATTGTTTTGCAAACAGTTCTTCACCACTGAGTTGTCTCCCACATCATTATGAAAATTACTTTGGATAGTTTTAAATTCCACGTTAAAGGCCTATCTTTCATTCTAAAAGCATGTTTCTCCCAATATGGGTGGAAATTTTGCTTCTTTTGGGTAATCTAACACATATGTTTGACATTTATTCCAGTCAAGGCATGCTCAGCTGCAGTAAATTTCTACCATTATTTAACATGAGAGTGAGCAAAAAACCTGTTTAAAGTCAAGTTAATTTGCAATGAACAGCTGTTTCATTGTAAAAGCAAATTAGTTTGATCCTCTGCATTGCTACTTATCACAGATAGTGTATTAAATGGAGGGAATAAAATCCCTCTGATTCCAAAACCCAAAAAAGCAAATGGATGCAAAACTGCTCTTGACCACTGACAGAATCTTGATCACCACCTCTCACTGTATTTTCTTCAATGATGCATATCAAAAAAACATCATTAGGGAGCTTGCTTTGCCTTTACCCAAGTCTATTAACAATGTACTGAAGGAGTCCCAACCCATTGGGTGCACAGGAACACAGGCTGCCCACAGCTTTCTTCCATCTGCATCCCTGCTCCCGTGACGGCTCTGTGCAATGTGGTGAGTGGTGCAGTGTGTTGGGCAGCTTGCAGCAGCTGGATCTCTTTCTGGCCTCAGTATGAGATTAGGGAAGAAGATTTGTGGCTTCACTGTTGTCTTCCTTACTTCCACACCGACCTGAAAACTCATGTGTCTGCACTGAAAAAGGTGCTGTCATACCTTCCATCAGTTTATTGACGTGGACTCAAAATATGTGACTCAACAGGACATAGGAGTTTGAGTATCGATGACTTTGTAGGATACTCTTTTTCAAGAAGTGTGATAGATTGCAATTCCTTTTTCATGCCCACTGATAATAATTTCAATGTTTCTGTAGAAATAAATATTTTACAGCTGTGAATAATTCATAGGCACTTTCCAGGGAAGTTAATTCAAGACCTTACAATAAAAATCATTGCAGCAAAGTGCCGTGAAGCATCCACGCCAGGATAGCTCAGTACGGTGCAATATTTATCTGACCATCAGAGGGAGTCAGGCCATTAATTTAGATTAATGGAATATTCAGATTTCTGCACATTTCATAAATGGCTTCTTCACTTCAGGGCTTTTTTGCCTTTTCTTTCTTATGTATCTCTTTTATCACCCTTAAGTTAAAAGAACAAAAACAATATCAGCATTGGCTATTTACTACCACTCAAGGAGTCAACATGCCTGTTTCATAATGAATAAAACTGTCTCAGGTACTGGAAGTGTCACTCTCAGTAGATGCCTTTCATGTTTCCAGCTCACTGGAGCTTTCTGTCAGTGGCTTCTTGGCACGCCACAGCATGTCTAAACTTGTCTCTGCCTCCATTCATTGTCATTGGAGCAGGTGGAAGATATCACAGCTGTACATGAAGCTGCAATGTTACAGCTGGAAAATAACCACATAGTTGCCATCACAGTGCTGCAGGATGAGAATGACTGCAAAATCCAAGGTAAGCCAAATACAACTCCATGGCTACAGAGCTATTCCAGAGTGGGGATTAGCACTGTAGTGAGATCATGTAAGCCTGGATTTTCTTCCTCCAGAACAGAGGATACAGAAAATTTGTGTGGATCTGGTGCTTTCATGTGGAGGGGACCACCACGTTTGTGCCAGACGTTAGGGAGAGCTGTGTGCAGTGTGTACAGCATCTGACTGGGACCTGAGACTATCTTAGGGGTCTTTGGGCCAAAGATAAGGCTTTCTCTATGGGTCGTTGAACACAGAGATGAAATTCCACTTAACTTCACACAGAGACTTCTCTCAAGAGCCTAATCCTTGGGAAGCCAGAGCTCACTGGTGCTTCGGAAGCTAGAGCTCACTGAACATCATTGAACTTAGGTGCTTAAATGCCTACACTGCTTCTAAAAACAATGCTCACAATTTTCAGCAGCAAAGGATCTGGCCATGCTGAGCAGACCAAAGCCACACGCTGGTGAATATCAGCACCTCAGCACTGCTATAAAGAATTTTGTGTTATGGGTGTTCCATGGGATTTGATGCTGCTGACAGAGCTGTGTCCTCCCTAACAGTTCAGTATCTAAATATATGTCTTTGCACACGCCTTAGCTGATACGTAACAGTATCTTGTGCAATCCTCTTTTTCTATCTTTTTACATATAAGTATGAGAGTCTAATTTTTAAATAGCTCTAAGTAGGTTTTCCCACAACTTTCCCCAAACAGACCCATATTGCTTAGCTCTGCACTGTGTCAAATAGAGACACAGTCTCGAGCATAGTGTGAGCTGGGAAGAGTCTATCTCCCTCTCCTCTAGGCAGAGATGGTATCTAACATACTATTTTTAACTTAACATATACAATTTCGAAAATAAATAAATAAAAAGAAAGCTGTTCTCTGCTTGAGGACGTTCTTCTCTGTCCATTTCTGTCAGTGTTTTCTGATGATAAAATTTGGCTGTGGTTAAGTTCGTGCTCCCTACTCTTGGGGCGTGTATGAAATGCCCTCCTGTGTATGGAAAAGGCATTGCAGCAGCTGCGATCTAGCGCGCTGTACAGGGCACCAAAGCACTAGTATTATTACTGCTGTTATTGTAACTAGTGAGCAAAGGTTAGAGGGGAGAACCCCATGGGGTTGAGGGTAAAGACACAGAAAAATAGAGTGTCCATATACTAAAAATGTATGTTTAAAAAGGAAGAACTGTACTGAATGACAGTTTCATGCCATTGGTATAGACATTGCATTTTATTCTACTTTGTTTATTAAACTTTTGGTTATTAATAAGTCCAGAGTGGGTTGTTCTAGTAATGAAGCCTTTAATTATGTAACATAAATGGGGGGGCTTATTTGTCTTTGGGCTCTGTCAATCTCACTAATGGAATAAACATCACAGGTCATCTGCCACAGCTCCTGGAAAAGCAGTCATTTACGTTTTTGCATCTGAGTCGCTGACCCCCCTCTCTATCTTCCCAAATTGCAACCCCAGCTTTTAAATATATCTAATTTAAAAATCTTTGATGTGGGGATATTCACTCTGAATGGTAAGTGACCCATTGTCAGACTGATCCTGTTCAGATCAGAGCTCCCAGGAGCTGGGAATTCTGAGCAGTTCTGACAAATCAGAATCTGGTCATGTAGAAATAGAGGATCCAGTGAAGGATCAGGAAATTCTGATCCCAAACCCAATTTACCTAAGGTTTCAGAGTATTTTACTACCAGTTTCCTACTCAACATCCATGCTGTAATACTGCACCATGATTTGCACTTGGCTCACAACGTCTGTGCTCCCAGAGCGGGACTTCGCTTAGCAATGTCATGTCTGTGTTTCTTCCCCAGAACTCAGTATTGCTCACAAACTGGAAAAGGCACAGCTGGAGGAGAACTTTGAAAAACTGCGGCTCTCACTCCAGGTTAGCTGTTTTGTTATTCCCACCCCTGCAGTGATGCTGCGGAGCAGCTGACAGTGCAGCTCCAGCCCCGCTGCTGGCTGCCAGCACACCAGGCTGCTGCTTCTTACCAGCTATAGTTCCTCTTGTCCTCCGCCTGTCTAAACTGGGATCTAGCAGCAAAGGTGCCCCTTCAGGTTTTCTCCTCCCCCTTGGCTGGTTCAACACAACGCTATCTGAAAAAAAAGAGAGGGCAAACCTGAAGGGACAACGAGGCAGCTGGATGAAGCAAAGAAATGTCCTTTTGACCCTGCTGGCCTGGCACAAGTTGTAAAGTTGAGTGCTTCCCTGCATGGTGGGGAGGGCTTCAGCACCTGAGCTGGCTGTGAGCATCACCTTGTCTATATGGTACCCTCTGAGACGCTGACCTTTCCCTGCCTGGCCCTGTGCCTGTGCTTTAAACAGTTTCCCTCTGGCTGAACGTAGGGAAGCAGGTCCCATGTTGTTGTTGCATTTTCATTCCCGCCGGAGGGCAATGCGGTCCCTGATGAGGGATGGACCAAGTCTGGCCCCGCTGTACAGCCAGGCTACGGCCAGCCGGGGTCAGTCCTGCACATCACAACTCCCACGCCCCACCGTTCAACACCACACTCAAGCTCGGCTTTTTCAATCCTCGTACTTCCGTGCTGTTCTCACTCTCCGGATGAAGAAACCCCAAGGAGCGGAGGGCAGAAGCGTGCCCCTGTGATTCACACTGAGTTAGGAAGTCTTGTCTGAACGAGTAAAGATGTCACAGCAAATAATGCAGGCTCTGGCTGATTTTGTAGGCAGAGATGAATTATAGCTTTTAAAACCCCTGACTAGCGCATACTGTTGCACGCAGCAACTGTCACTGCCTTCCTCATCTGTTCTGACAGTTTGAGGCATGTCAGCAGTTTTGCAATAAGCACTGATGTAATGTTACAGCCAAGCAATTACATATGTGAAAGATAAGAATACCAGTTTCACAGCAACTGTGGCTTTTACAGGTGTTTTATAGACAGAGGTAGCAGGAATACATTTGATGGTAGGAGAAATGAGAGCTTAAAATAACATGTTGTTCCTATTTATAGTCTCTCAGATGAAATGACAGTCATTTAAAGCCCACACCACTAACTCCTTGGTTTTTACCTTGTTTTAGGGCTAGAAAGAGAAAATAAGCAGGGAGGAGATATCTGCTACCTCATTCAGACTCTAGGGACTGTACAAATGATCTCCCTCATGCCTGTGATGCAAATACCAGCTCTCTTAAGGAAGGACATGCTCCTTCTCATCCAGCCCAAAGTAATGGGGTGATTTAGCATCAAAGACATTTCATGAACTAGTGCCAGGCAGTGCCAGCCAGCCTCAGGCACTCCAAGGATTTCAGGATTCCCTGAGGCACTGGGTTATCACAAAGCCCACTCTATGTTCAAGTGGCCTTATGTAAAAAAATCTACCTTGCAGGGCTGTCTAAGCCTTGTCCTGCTGCCCTGGTGGTTTCACAGAGCAGATTGATTTGTATGAATGTAAGAGGGGTGGTAACACGGCTGGTGCGTTCATTGGTGTGTCTCTCCTCCAGGACCAGATAGACACCCTCACCTTCCAGAACCAATCTCTTAAGGCCAAAGCAGACAGATTTGAAGAGGCTCTGAAGAAAAACACGGAGGAACAACTGAAGGTAAATGGCCACTATAACTATATAGTCATCAAGTTAGGCATTTCTAAGTATGACTCACATGACACGGCTCAGTGGATAGCAATGGGATCCTTATCCCAGGCACTGGGGGCGCAGATCCTGGACAAGACCCCAAATCCTGAGCTCTGAGGAGGAGTCAGAAACCTTAGTCTAGGTTCATAACTTTCTGATTTTACTTGTTTTTCTTTATTCTTTCACTCAGCATTTTTAGCTGTTTCCAAAACATTTAGTTAACTCCATCTAGTATATCCTTACTGCTGCCTATCTTCTTTCCCTTCTTCTCTCTTTCTCTTTACTTTTATGTCTTTGCACACTTAGGATTTTGGGGCTTTTGGTTTTAGTGGGTTTTCTGTGTGTGCCTTCTGAACCATCTTCTTTGATATCCTCTGTATTCCCTCTTTTTCTTATTTTTTTGTTCCTGGAATTGCAAGGCACACTCCTGCCATGTGAAGTATTTATTCAGTTGCTGTCTGCTGGGGCAGTGCTGTTTATTTACAGTGTGTAAATAGACACTGCAATTAATCTGAAATGAAATAACCCTGAAAGAACCCTTGGGGTATTTCAGTGTGTACACAGCACAACCCCATGGGCAGCTGTATCAAGATAACAGAAGGGATGAAATGAAAATAGTGGTGTGAGGAAGAGGAAAGGAGCAAAAATGTCTGAACCAGGCTTGGCCATGGGAAATAGGCAGCATCGGTCCCTTTCCACCTCCTCTGCAGTACTTAATTTACATGAAAGGACAAATTCCGCTGTGTCACAGTGATGTTAATGCCAAGCACCACCAGGCAGCTCACTGGAGTGAGTTACACTGGGAAAAATCCAGAGCAGCTTAAGTCAGAGACAACATTTCAAGAGTATAATTCATTAGTATAATTCAGAGTACACCCTTTTCCCATGGGTTTAACCCTAGTATCCCCTACATCTGAAGTTCTCCAGCAGAAGAGGAACTTTTTCCCACCAGATCTGGTCTTTGTTAACAGGCACTGCAATGCAGTGGGGCAGGCAAGACAGCACACTGGAGTTTACAACTCCAGTCCCATTGTCTAGTTTCCTCAGTTTCATACTTTTTCCCAAGCCAAAATCCCTGCACAAGCATAAAACACAGTTGTCAAGACCTGCTATGTTCCCAAGCTAGGAATAGGAATGAGGTTTCTGAACAACTTGGCATCACATCCTTCTAGCCAAGAAGATGGTCAAGAGAAAGGTACCGTTGGTTATCTAACCAGAGGGATGGTCTAGGAGAGAATATCAGGATTCTGATGGGCTGCAGGGGCCCAGGTCTAGGTGGTTTTCACATCACTGAGACTCCTAAACCACTGGGTGCATTGAGGAAACTTTATCTCATGAAGACATGTTTGTGGCTGACAGATATCCAAACACCTGGTATATTTCCTAGATTGTACGAGCTCCGTACCTGCATTTAGAGAAAGATCTGAAGAGTTTGAAACATGTTCTGGAAATGAAGAACCATCAGATTCACCAGCAGGAGAAGATGATTATGGACCTAGAAAAACAGGTGAGTTGTCATTTTTCCTCTGGAGGAGACATCAGGAAGATAATAAAGCAGAAGTTTGTTTACAGCAGATGAACTTAAAAGGGGTGAGGAAACACATGAGGCTAGGGCAAGACACAGTCAAAAGGGTTCATAAATGGCTCTATACTGTGTGATTCCTCTGTCAACCTACATAGCTATACCATGTCTCAGGTTTTCATTCAGAAGTGGAGACCTTTTCCCATCCCTTCACCCACCGATGACACTGGATTTCTCTCACACATACATTGATCTGTATTGCTTTTTCATGCAACACTTCCTCAGCCTGTTACATTAGCCAGTGAGGCAAGTGGTGTAGGAAGAATGCAAGAAGTAGAACTTTGTGGTAGTCCAGGGCTTCATTTTGTACCCCAGCCTGCACCACAGGAGCCAGGTAACCATTTAGGACTGGAAAGGGAAAGTAGAGGAAGATTGAGCCACGTGTGCCTTGCTGCTGCTTGCATTTAGGGAGCTCCGAGCCACGAGTATGAATTAGCAATATTTAGCAAGCAGTCCCTAGCAAGGTTTATCCTAGGAAAGGTCTCTCCATCTCTAGAGTAATGCTTTTCTTCAGTCTACACTGTTTTCTCACCCATTGCTTGTGGTGGTCCCTAATGAATAACTCCCCAGTTCACCATCAATTACCATTTTTGCTGGAGAGCAGATTCATTTTGTAAGGCATAACCTACAGTGACAGTAAGCATACAGTGTGGTGGCAGGATGAGGTAATGCCTCAGCTGGGGAGCCAGGGCAGCTGGTTCAGCACAGCATTCAGCAAGATTTGTTTCCATTTGCAGGGAAATTCGAGAACTCTGATGGCTATTTTGCTGAACAAATGCTTGAGTAAGTGGATGTACAGAAAAATGCCTCTTTACAACTGAGGCTTGTTAACTGTGCTCCTTCCAACACACTGCCCCTAGAGCTAAGCCAGCATCTGAAAACATGCTCTGTAGTGTTCTACTGGAAAAAATACAAACCAGACAACAGCCTACATAATTCCTGGTTATTGAGCTGCTTTTGCTAATTAACCACATACATGACACAGTCCTGCTCCTGCCCTTTGTAACACTGAGGCTACTCTGGCACAAAGGCTTTCTGTATAAAGATAGAATCACAGATTGGTTTGGGTTGGCAAGGACTTTCAGATCATCCATTTCCAACCCCCCTGCCACAGACAGGGATGCCTCACTCTAGACCATGTTGTCCAAGGCTCTGTCCAACCTGGCCTTGAGCACTGCCAGGGATGGAGCATTCACAGCTTCCTTGGGCAGCCTGTTCCAGTGCCTCACCACCCTTACAGCAAAGAACTTCTTCCTTACATCTAACCTGAACTTCCCCTGTTTAAGTTTGAGCCCATTACCCCTTGTCCTATCACTAGAGTCCCTGATGAAGAGTCCCTCTCCAGCATCCTTGTAGGCCCTCTTCAGATACTGGAAGGCTGCTATGAGGTCTGTGAGGCTGCTATGAGATCTACCTTTGTAAGTGCCAAAACATATAGGGCATCTCCAGATGCTGTGAAAGATGGGATGCCTTGTAAGGGAGCAGGAGGGCATTTCAAATACAAGGTCAGGCTTGGCTCCTTGTCTGCAGAAGGAGAGGCTGGAAATGAAGGTGACAGGAGAGGCATAGTATAGGCTGAAGCTTACAGGGGAGACGATAGGAGATGCACGCCTTCTTCCATGCTTCATGCTGGCATAGCTACAACTTTTTAAAACTATGGAGGGATCAAAAAGAGCTCTCAGAGCATTTCAAAATGGGGCCAGGATATTTGCTCTGCTTTAGCAAAACATATTAGGATAGGAGAGAATATCTGAGAATCAGGAGTATCCTTTATGGTTACCTACATAGGCTGAAAACCACTGCATAAAACCAATGCCTCTGACATAAAGTGTGAGTTATTGCTAACTCCAGTGCAGAATATTTCGGTTCTTTATAAAAGGTTGTGAAATTCAATAACGGAGCTCACACAGAGCTAAGGTTACCCTGTGCTATCTTGTTTTCTTGCAAAAATGGTGAATTCAGCGAAATTCAAACTGCCAGAAAATGAAGAGCTAAGGTGATAAAGTATGTCAAATTCAAAACTTGGGGAAAACAGAGCATCTGAGGCTGTGGTACCTGCCTATAAACATCTTACTGACATCTTAATACACTGCTATTGACATCCTCAAACTCTGTCCTTGAAATGTCCCGAATAAAAGCTGCCTACTCTTGGGATAGGATTCATTTCACTTAATTGTAGCTTAAAGTTAAAGTCGACACTGTCAGCAGTGAAGTGTCTCCAAAGGGCAGCCCACCTCATGTGAGTGCAGCAGCAGTCTAAGGCTGCTGCTGGGTGTAATCTGTGCTGGTAGGTAACTCTTTCCTCCCCAGAACTAGGGAATCATAATACTAGAGGTTGGATGCCAGACATTTATGTCTGATGAGGTTACTTGAGCTGGATGATGCACATCATACCACTGTGCACTCCTTCATCACTAGATGACCATTTGCACCACAGTGCCATTTCCAATCCCATGATCCCCAAGTGCCACCAGCTCCCTGTCCAAGAACAACAGCTGGTAATGCTGGCTCCAGAGGGATAAAAATTGTGGGGGAACCACTGAGGAAGAGGTTTGATTTGTGCTGGACAAGACTAAGACCTTCCTCTTCCTCAGTTAGCAGTAAGAGCTAGTTCAGCTCTGCCCCTGCTCAATGATCTGCCAATGACCCCACTTACTTCACCAGCACAATGTGGTGTGAGTCAGACCTGTAAGTCTCAGCTGCAGTTAAGATGACCACCTCCATCTATTCTCAAATTTAGAATTTGCTTTAGGGACCAATAACGATAAGGAACAGATTCTCTCAGATCAGGTGCTGGGCTTTCTGCAGACTGAACAAACCTCCTTTCATTGCAGGCGGAAAAAAATCTAAAACTGGAAGAAAGAATCACCATGCTGCAACAGCAGAATGAAGAACTCAGAGCCAGGATTGAGCAAAATACTGTCATAACAAGGTTTGGGCTGATATTTGCAATCTGTCTGAGCTTGGAAGGAGACTCCAGATCTTAGCTGCCCAAGGCTGCCACTTATTTCCTAAGGGAAAAAAATTAATTCTTCCTGAGAGCGCATCGGTGCCCTGTTCTGCTTGTTTTATCAAATCTCTTTTATATTGGGGTTTGCTTATTTTAACGTAAGGAAGGCCATGTCTGTGTATTCCCATGATTATTATGCTGAGAGAAAAGTTGCCAGTGGCTTCTAATCTCAGTGTCAGTGCCCTGAGACCCGTTAGTCAGTGGGTAATGAGGATGGGAAACGGGACAGTTTCAAAAGAGACATCCTAATGATGCCACCGTCACACAGGCTGGGTTATCCTTTGGTGGGTTTTCTCATCTGCACTGTTCGCACCCTTGTCACAACTTGACAAAGGTGACAAGGCTCCTTGTGTTAGGTGGTATAGAAAGAGTAGGACAGTCCCTGTCCTGGACGGTCTGCTATAAGGCAAGAGACCACAGTTAGAGCCAGGAGGAAGGGGAACCAGGGGGAGATGCTGGAGCTGAACTTGTCCTAGCGCACAAGCTGCGTAGCTGTCATTGTTGCCAGAAATAATGTTATTTGCCTCAAATGCAATTTAATTTTTAGCTGACTTTTTAAAGTCTCAGCATCTCATCTCTGATTTACTTTTAGGCTTTTTTCTTTCTAGTGTCTCCTTTATTAATGATTCGGCCTTTAAAAATTGTCTCTTGCATGTAGATATTTTAAAAAGGCAGCACTGCTTGAACTAGCATTCAGATTGTGTGAGGATGTTTCCTCTCACCTGATTTAAATACCTGTAACATGCATGTCACTGTCTGAGGTGGGTGTCTGCAGCCTTCCTGTGCCTGGGGAGGGAAAATAGGGATTTAAATGTCTGGTTCCCCAGATCAGTTTGGTTATTTGGGCTCAGTGAGTTGTGGTCTAGAAGCGGCAGTTTCTCTCCACGCATGTGATAGCAGCCAGGGTGTCTGGGTCAGTGCTTGGCATCTCTGCATTGCAGATATGCCTGTCTCTGGCTGGGTGAATAGCACCCTCCATGGCCAGCACCTGGCTGCAGTACTTTGCTTCTTGCCTCTATGTAGATATTGGTTTCAAAGAACATCTGGGAGAAGTTCTTGAGGTTGGCCTGGGAAGTCAATTCAGAGGACAGTGATTTTCCACAGTTAACAGTTCGGGTACAGCTCTGGGGAACAGCTACAGGGACAGTGTTAGCCAGGGCTTTAAAGCCAGAGTTATTAAAGCATGCGTTTTCCTGGCAGCAGCAGCCACCCTGACTGCTCATTTCTGTTGCACTGGCACTGCCTGTAGTGCAGCATGAAGAGCTCAGGGAGCTGCCCTTGCCATGGAACAGTGTGGATTAGAGCAATTTCTGCTGATCTGCAGTTTGGGTGCCTGTGTGGCTGAGGCAGCCCAGCAGCACTGGGAGGAGGGATGGGAGCAGAGCAAAGCCAACATCTGCAGCACGGACGAAGTGGGGGCCCAGAGGAATGAGGGGGTTTGAGGGAAGCACCACTGATTGATTTCCAATCATAGCTAAGGGCAGGTACAAAGGCAGGGAGAAGTAACTTGTATATAGATCATGCACCAGCTTTGGACACAGGAGCTCCACAGAGTCCCTGCGGGAACCTCCCTAAGCACTTGAATAATTCATCTGATTTCCCAACATATCAGATTCTCCCTCCAAATCAACCAGAATTTTTTTGTCGTTTGGGCTGGGGATGTTTGAGGAATAGAGTTTTCCAGCACTTTAGAGATGAAGATGACCAGGACGGTGTCTGGTCTGTCGGCATAACCCAGACACCTACTGACCTCTGGGCTGTTTGGGAGAGGCTTTAATGTGAGTTGAGCACACAACTCAAGCACTTCCCCTGCATCCCTATCATGTTGTTGTGCCCCTGCAGACCTCTGTGGTTTTATGGCTGTGATTTGTTATAGCTGCTTAGATTTTTGGGAGGCTGGGAGAGGAACATGTCTAATCATAAGCCTGCAGTGCTGAGGATAAAGGTTCCCCTAGATGGATTAGTTCTAAAATTGGAACATGTATCTCAAGATACAAACTTACACAGTGAGAACACATTTGCTTTTACACTGAATAATGAAGAGGTGGTGAATGGACATTTGTATGTAAGCAGCGATGCTGCATCTGCTCATGTCCCTCCCCATGGTGCAGCAGCAGCAGCAGACTCAGGTTGGTTGAGCTGGAGGCAGAGAATTTGCTGGAGGATGCCAGCGCTGCTGGCTGTGCAAGCTGTCTCTGGGTGGCATGAATCTGGCTCTGCCTGTGTCCACTCACATCCCATCACGTCACACAGTGTGAATTCCCAGTGCAATGTGCACCAGGCTAAAATGAGAAGCGTGACAAGCTTCCTCCATCCATGTGGCAGAGCAGGTCTCCCTGGGAGACATGCCCACATGCAGCATGATGTGCTCACTGGCATTCGGCTGCATGGCTCTTTCCTGCTCAGATGTCTCCCTGCTCAGCTGCAGACAATGTGAATAACTTGCAGCCTGCCTCTGCCAGCAAACTGCAGTGTTCATTGGTGCTGCAAAGTCTATTGTGTGAGACACTCCAGAGGACACTGATACCATGCATCCTACCAAACCTCTAGCTAGCAGCATGAAGCCCTCCACTGTAAAGAAAGCTGATACAAGCTGATGGGCTCTGGGTTGCCCTTGCATTTTGTCCAAGCAGTGCCTTCAGCTGAAGAGGGAGCTGAGCCCTTCACTGTGCTCTGAGGTCTGTGCTGGTGTGACAAGCCTGCTCCCAATACCCAAGATGAGCTTTACCAGCCAGTCACACACTAAGAGTGGCACAAAGGCAAGGAAGGCATGTGTTTTTATTTTCTCAGTGACTGTAGGAATAGGGACAAGGGAAATGGCTTTAAGCTGAAAGTGAGGAGATTTAGATCAGACATTAGCAAAAAATTCTTCAGTAGGAGGGTGGCAAGACATTGGCACCCCATCCCTGTGCCAGTGATGGGTGCCCATCCCCGGCAGTGTTCAAAGTCATGTTGGATGGGGCTTTGAGCAACATGGTCTAGTGGAAGGTGTTCCTGCCCATAGCAGGGATGATCTTTAAGGTCCCTTCTAACCCAAGCCAGTCTATGATTCTAAGGTTCTATGATTCTATGAAAGCTGGCTGGAAAAGGATGTAGTGGGGCTTTGTGTATAACTTATTGACAGTCTTGTTAGACACTGCAAAAGTAAAAGTAATTCCATGTGTAGCAAGAGGTTTCCTATGGAGTTATTTCTTCAGGGTGAGCTCCCATGTGGACCTCTTTGTGCCTGTTAGATCATGAGTTCATGCCACAGCTGGTTCCCCAAAGGAACTGCGAATAGGATTTTCCTCTTCTACCGGGCAAGCAGCTTTCTGAAAACTGCTGCCAACTTATGTCCTTTAATCCCTGGATTCTACCAGCCAGTGCTTCGTGGTTCAAAACTGGGGAGGGGTGGGAAAGGAACAGACACGCTTGTGCTCACCTCAGCTCCACTGCTGTAGGAACCAAGGCTAAAAAAAGCAGAAATTCTTCATAAATGTTTTTTAAACAAAGTCATCATCCGTCCCCCTCCCCCCCCCCCCCACCCAGAGACTGCTGATGACATGAGAGTGGACCAGCAGTCCATGGCATCTGCTTCAGGCTATACCCAGAGAAGGAGTTGGGCAGAATTCCATGTGTGCATCCAAAATCCACACCCAGCAGCTGGGGGCGAGGTTAGGTGCCTCCCCGTTTTATTCCTAAACTGCCTGTAAATCACGTTAGGTACATGCCCAGAGCTGCCCCAGGCAGATCACATCAGGACCTGGCTTCTGGCCAAGCGTTATAGGCTGCAGGAGGAAGGTGTTGCCACACGCATCCTCTGGGATGGTGATGTTGCCAGCACATGCCCAGAACACATCTGGACCAGGTCCCACACTCTGCCTACCCTGCCCCATGTCTTTTAAAACCAGTCACCTGGTTAGATGAGAGTAGACTCACTGAGGCTGTGGTGCCCATAGGACATCTCCAAGCCCCACCTCCCCAGGGTTAGGGCATTCTGGGGAAAACACCTCCCTGTCCTGGGCGGTCAGGAATAGAAGGTTCATTGGGACCAAGGAGGAAGGATCTGGTAAAGGACCCAAAGCCTCACAACCATTGACAGAGGGGATGGAAGGCCTTGAACCTGAGCTGCATCCTGCATCAGGACATCATCTAAAATCAGGAGCATAGAGAGTGCAGAGTCCTTTCCTTTTCCATGTAGTAGCAGCTGGTTAAAAGAGTCAGGGATGCAACTGCTGTCTCACTTCTTTGCTCTTGCTCTGCCACTCCACAGATGCTGTCTTGCTTATGGCATAGCTTTGGTGGAAGGGCTGAGAAAAAAGGGTGAGAGCCCCACAGAGTTGGGACTTTGGATTTTCATCTTTGATCCGACAGAAGTAGGCCTAAACCACCAGACCATGCCCCTCTGAGGACTGCTCCAGCTGCTATGCTGCTCTGGAAAAAAACGGGCAGCATTACAAGCATCAATGGGCTGTCTGGGTTGTGAAATGCCACAGGGTAAAGGTGTCTGGAATGAGGCATTGAAGCCAGGGGAAAGCAGTATTTCAGGAGCCCAACTGCACTTTGTGCTGCTTCTTTGCTATCTATCTGCAGGCTGGGGCAGGCCATGCTGGATTGATCTCTGAAGACTGTGGTCTTCTTGGTGCAGGAACAGAAGCCCAGGCCAAGGGGTTGCATGTGCATGGAGCACAAGTGCCTGCTGACCCAGGGCTCTCAGGTCCATCAGGTGTGGGTTTGGCTGCACAGAGGTTTATGGGCACATTGCCAGATAGAAACTGCTGTGCCAGTGAACAGGTTGTGCAAACAGAGGCCAGAACCCTGTGCTGGGCACCTGCTTCCTCCATGTGCTGAACAAGGGGAGATAATGCCCCAGTTAGCTTCATTGCATGGCAGCTCTTGGAGGAGTAAAACCAACTCAGCCACAAGCAAATACTGATGGGAAGAGGACCTCTGAAACCACTGTGCTTACCTACATCCCCAGCCTAAGTACCTGAGGCCATCTCTGAAGTCTCTCCAGCTGACAGTGCCCAAAGCTGGGTGTGAACATTGGACTGGCATGGAGCTGGTGTGTTCTGCAGTCCTGGTTGCCCATTACGGGAACAGATGGGATTCTCTTCAGCTCCCACCCTATTCACAAACACATGCTCTCCCAGGGAAGGCCAGCACTGAGGGAGGATGCGTACACATGAGTGCCTTATCTCAGTCTAAATTTCTAGTTAGCCTCTCCACCCCCTCTGTCCATGAGTGGAGAATCCTGTTCTTGCATTTTTTTTCTGCTTTCAAATATATAATTAATGAAACAAATATGCTAATTTTTTCTTTTAGGAATTTCCAATTTTTATTTTGTTGTTTGCATGGGAAAATGGCCATTTCTAAAGTGTCTGGAG
Organism: Ara ararauna; assembly: GCA_028858755.1. Lineage (NCBI taxonomy): Eukaryota > Metazoa > Chordata > Aves > Psittaciformes > Psittacidae > Ara > Ara ararauna. The sequence goes on along the minus strand of CM054378.1, from coordinate 111,952,485 downwards.
TACGTGGTCAATGTACAAAGCCCTTGGCATCTTTGCATGCCACACATGATGCTGCAAGTTGCATGAGGCCATGGAGGAAGGTTGGGACTCACCCCATATATACTTTGTCAGCTGAGGTGCCTCAAAGAGGTATAAAGCAAAGACACAGGCACCCCTGGAGGCAGAGTCAGGCACTGGAGGGCAGCTGTCACATGTGGAGATGCCTTTCTCAACCAGCAATGAAAAGACATGGGGCAACTATGTCTAACTTGAGCAGCTCAGTGCCAGCCCTAGGGGCAGATGATGGATGGGACGGGACGGGATGGGACGGGATGGAAAGATATGCTCAGGGCCTTGCCTCTTGCGCAGTGCTGGCTGCGTCAATGCCACCATCTTCACACTGGTGTGCCTTACATGCTGTCCTGCTTCCCTCTCCAGGCAACTGTCAGAGGAGAACGCTAATCTTCAAGAGTACGTTGAGAAAGAAGTGGAGGAGAAGAAGAAGCTGAGCAGGACTAACGAAGAGCTCCTCTGGAAGCTGCAGGAGGGAGATGCCGTGAGCCCTGTGAAACTCCCCCCCTCATCGTCCACTTCTTTTTATCGCTGCTCATCAGGGAACTCCTCTCCAGCAAAAGTCAGAACCTTGCGGCGATGATTGAGCCCTCAGCGCTGGGGGTTCCCTGCCTTTTATGCGTTTCTGATCTGCTAAACGTTACCATCCAAGGAACTATCACCATCAGCAGGCACCCAGGGCTCATGGCTGCAAGCATGCTCAGTAGCTGCATAGCTTTACACTAGGCAGGGTACTCTTATAGTCCCCATATAGGAGCTCTTGGTTCTGACTTGTTGATTAGGGTAGCAAGAAAAGATAGCAAAAAGCTAGGACAGCTGAAAGTTAGGATAGCAAAACTTTTAGTTTGAGGTGTTAGCATTTTAACTATGGTTAGAGCCAGGAGTTGGAAAATACTTTATTAACGGTTCATCAGAACGAACTTCTGCTGCAGTATTTCAGGTTAGTTACAAATACAGTTCGAGTTGTGAATATTTCTGTATATGTGTCTGTGTTTATATACATGTACGTACTGTACCTTTATACCTATATATAGACGCACACACATATATATGTAGTTGCAGATGTTCTGAATTGCATTTTTTATATTATTGGATACTACTAAGTGCTGATATATTTTCATTAGTCAGCAGTTTTCTAACTCGTGCCTAAGACTTGCATCTAAACGAAATGCATTTCTGTTCAGCCTCCCAGGAATATTTATACCCAACCTAGAAGAAAGTTACACAGAAGTAGAAGCGCCTTCCAAACGACCACCAAGTGGTACTCTATGTAACATGAACACCAGCGACTCTGAAATTCTGAGACAGTACTGCCTTTGAAACTATCACCTTTGTATTGAATACCAGATAAGATACACATACCATTCACCGCTTTTTAAATCTTAGCATTGATATTGTTAGTGGAGATAGGCTAGAGGTGAGAAACATGAGGCTTTTAGCAAATTCGATAGAGGTTACTGGTTAACGTGTTTCAATTTTAGTGTCTTTAAATCCTAGTTAGATCTTATCTTGGTTTACCTTGTCCTGGTTTGGATACAATCAAAACCTCTGGCTGTAGGTTCCTGTCCATTTTGATTTATTTCAAGTCCTGTAAGCAAGAAGGAGAAAATAGGTTGTTCATCCTTAACCTTTGCTGGACAAGAGGTTTCCAGTATGGGGATGAGATAATGGGCACCTGCAAGGGCTCTAGCCTCCTCCCAGCTGAAACACCAAACACAGTACAGCGGAACACAGGGGTGCAGACGAGGTCAGAATTACTTTCCTTCCACACGTATATGCTATTTCAGATTGCTAAAGCTTACCCAAAGTTACAGAGCACCTTGAACATTCATGGCAAAGAGTGGCTAAACTACCTTTAACTTCTACCTTTAACTTCCTACCTAGAAGCAAAGAAATCCACCCATGCTTGGGGTGACCCCACACGATAGGGTGGCAAGGCCAACAAGAGGCTGGGGTGGGACAGGCTGCAGGCCCCCATGGGCACTGCTAGCAAGCAAAAAACATCCCTGAGCATAGCTATTAAAACAGAAGGGACCTGAGGGATGATTTTCTATCCAGCCTGGGGCCAAGAGCCTGCACGTATTCCTGCTCCCAGCACCAGCGTCAAAGCAAGCAGGAGATGGTCCCTGCAGCAAATCTGTGGTGTGGGAGCGCTCACAGGGTGGCATTGCACAGCACTGCCATATGCTGGTGTAGGAGCTGTGCTTCAGCATTCCTGGGAAGTGCTCAGGATTCACAGACTGCAGCTTAGATACAGCTTCAATCACTGTCAGTGTGTCTGTGACCTGTTCCACAGTGTTTAAAAGGAAAAAAAAATGGGTTTTTTCACCTTTTTAGAGAAATCTGTATTTTGTAGCAGCTTTTGCATGATACTGTGATACTGAGTAAACTGAGCATCTTGTTAGAATAGCTCATGCCACACTAATACTGTTGAAATGCATTACTAGATTTTAGTGTGTCCAGCAAGTACAAACTGAAAGTAAGATAGATATCTAGCACACACATGCACACAAAGCCCCTTCTTGCCAAGTACAATTTTAGTCACTTTTATACTTGCTAAATGCACAGATATCTGCAATACTGCATTGCCATGTTTCATCCTGCCAATACAATTCTGATACAATGCGATCATGAGATCATAGGATGATGTGGGTTAGAAGGGACATTAAAGCTCATCCAGTTCCAACCCCCTTGCCACAGCAGGGACACCTTCCACTAGAGCAGGTTGCTCAAAGCCCAGTCCAGCCTGGACAGGAACACTGCCAGGGATGGGGCAGCCACAGTTTCTCTGGGCAACCTGTGCCAGTGCCTCACCACCCTCACAGTACAGAATTTCTTCCTAATATCTAATCTAAATCTACACTCTTTAAGTTTTAAAGCCATGCACTTTGTCCTGTCACTGCAGGCCCTGGTAAAATCTCTTTCAATCTTTCTTTTAAGCCCCCTTTAAGTACTGAAAGGCCACAATAAGGTCTCCCTGGAATCTTCTCCAGGCTGAACAACCAAAACACTCTCAGCCTTTCCTCATACAAAAAGGCATCCAGCCCTCTGACCATTTTTGTGGCCCCCTCTGGACTCTCTCCAAGAGGTCCATATCTTTCCTGTGCTGAGGACTCCAGCATTCCAGGTGGAGTAAAGTGGAGTAGAGAGGTAGAACCATCCTCCTCAACCTGCAGGCCACACTGCTTTTGATGCAGCCCAGGATGCAGCTGGGTGAGAGATGATACAACCAGATTTGTCACCATGATGCTAATCTAAACTTTCCCATGCTAAACACACTAGAACATACTATTGGCCTATTTATTCTTTCCCTCTATTTCTGATGCTTTCCTTTGTTGGTTTAAATTCATATGCAAGAGATGCTTCCAGCAGTGAATTGGGAGTGGGGCCTTTATGTTGGGAAAACCAGGACCAGTCCCAGCTCCGCCTTCATTTGGTATAATTACCAACCCTTTTCCCGCCTAACTTTTGCCTCCCAATCCTGCCTCTCACTGGATTCTTCCTTGGCACAGCCTCAAGGGCCTGCCCAAACGCTAGTGAAGCTGCAGGAAGTTTTGCCTGACCAGAAGGGAGGCAGCCACCCGTCCCCGCAGGGGTGTGAAGGGTGGTTCCTTCGGGTGCAAGCTCAGAAATATGGACTCTTTTCCCCAGAAAAGGTTATTCCTTTTTCCTACTCTCCCTCTGTCCTGTCCCCCATTGCCTCTGTGTGCCAGAGTAGCTGTGGAGCGGAGCAGCCATTCGCAGGGGATGAAGACCCTAGAGTGCATGGCCAAGCTGGGAACCCCTGCTCTTGCCAGGGAGCTGTGACCACACAAAGCAGCCATGCCATTCCCAGCAGTGTGCGGGCCACATCTCTATACTTGCTTCCTGGCCATCCCTGTTCAAAGGCAAGCAAGGAGACGCTTTTGGTTTTCGAGGGCTGGAGACTTCCCGAATGCCATAGCCACAGCAGGGGCTTTCTCATTTGGCAGGGTAGCGTGGCCTTTGGCAGGAGAGGGAACGCAGCCAGCGCTAAGCAGAAAAGGGTTTTATTGCCCCTATGTCTTTAGAAGATGCTGTTTGATTTGGTTAATCTTTACTTGATGCAGAAGGCTGCAATAAAACAGCCTGCCACTGCTCTGGAGCAGCTCCAGAGAGTTGCACTGGGAGCAGGTAACAGCCATGGGATAGCAGGAAAGCTGCATGAGCTGGGGGCATGGAGAGCTCCAGGATAGCTCCATTCTCCTGTGGGAATGTGCCACTTGGTCCCATTCAAATGGCACCTCAATAGCTGAGGGCATGGATTGGACTCAGTGATGCCCAGTGGCAAAGGCTTGTGGTGATGACAGGCAGGGGAAGGAAAGGAAAAACTATCAAGTGCAAAATCAGGTATTTTATGTCTGCACTGATGGTGGTTGTGTCCCATGGACACGCTGAGGAGCATCTGTACAGTTTCCCATGCAGCAGGAGTTCCGTGGTCCCGTTTACTATGATAATGGTGGCTAATGATGACAGGAAGAGTTTGTATTATTTCAGTTATGATGTACAGATAAGTGTAATATATTCCTGATAATAAATACATGCGCCAGCACGTATATGGGCTGACGCATACGAACCAGCGTGTCCTGCAGCGTTTTCTGTATGTCTGTGCACACAGAAACTGGATGAGACGTGAAACCCCACTGAAGGTTACCCCAGTACAGCAAAGACTAAAGCTAGACAGCCACATAGGCCTCCTGACAGCAGGGTGGCTCAGTTGAGTTACCCAACTATGGATAACAGGCTATAAATTAGATCCAAATTCCCATTAATTCCTTTTCTAAGGGCGCTTCCTGTGCAGCTCGGGCTCCTGGGAGACCACGGATTGTTTTCTGCAGTGTTTTTCTTGAGGAGTCATGCGCCAGCACGTGGCAAGGGGAACATTTCTGCCCATGGCTCAGGCGCAGCAGCAAACACTCTCTTAATGTGTCGGTCTGCTGCTGTTTCAACACACCCTCCCCTCGCCCTGCCCTTCCACAGAGAGCACAGAGTTCCTCAGGCTTTGCCACAAGGATTAAAGAGGAGCCAGGGCACACCCCACCTAGGGAATGTGCCTGGTAACATCCTCCTGGAAAGTCTTTCACCAGGCCCCTGGCTCACTTGGCACAGAGGAAGCTATGAGAAGGACCAAGACTGAGAGCAGAAGGAAAGGAGGGCTCCTGAGGCCACTGATTCATTTACAGCAGGACACACAAGCAGGATGCAAAGGATGTGGTGGTGGCACGGAGCAGACAAGACTTCTGCCTGGTTGGGTCAGTGTTGTCCTGCAGATCCTATCCTGGGAAACGCCACAGAAAAGAACTCTTCATTCATTACACAGCCCCAAGTTCCTGAGACAACTGACCTTTGCAATGCCAATGAAGTTCACACCACCTGGGTAAATTTTAGGCAGGTTTGGGAAGTCCCACCTACTACACCTGAACTGCTACTAGAAGACAGGGAGAGACTTGCCTCACTGTCAGCAGCAACAAGTTGCTCAGTGCTGAGCATCCACCCCAGCCTGCAGCAAGTCCCTCACACCACGTATTGTCCCACATGCCTCAGCAGATCTAAGTCAGGGCAGAGTTAACATGAGCAGCTCCTACAGCAAGTGCCCTCCTGCAGAAACTGGGACAGCCAGCAAGACATGGGAACTAGCTGGAAAACAGAAGCAGGCTTACAAAGGAGGGCAAACAACAGGCATAATTTATCTGGATACTGAGAAATATGTTTTAATGCTGTACCACAGAATTACAAGTGAACTTCCAAATTCCAAAAGCATCATTGGGGGGAGAAGTTATTTACAGTGTAGCCAGGATAAAAAGCAGCCGCACACCGGTGCTGCGCTCTGGGGCAAGGTTCACATTGTAAAACTTAAGGCTTTAATCGCTACATGAAGGTGGTAAAAACCAAAACAAACCCAAAAACTCCAACCCAAAGAAAGACTAAAAAAAGATAAAAAATAGACCTGTTTGCAGAACAAGCATTAAAACTATTTATTACGCCCGTAAGAAATTCTGAGAAATCATTAGGAAAATAGACCATCAGGCAACAGAAAGGTATTTACATTTTGCTTAATAATTAAAAAATAAAAATATACACTCTTCCATGGCTTCGGTCAGTAACAACCCCTTTGCTGACATATGTGCCCCAAGCTCGCACTAGGTTTGCCAGCACACTGCCTCAGGGCTGCCAGCGGCTCCTCCTGCTCCCTGCACCCAGCACTGCTGGAAGGCACAACTGTGCTGCAAGGGAACCAACCCTTTACTTCCCACGGTGGTCTCAAGCCCACGAGTCACCCTGCTGAAGCCAAAGCCCCGCATGGCATCAGAGGAAGAGGTGTCTCTCGCTGGCCTCAGAGGAACCTCACATCTTGGAGCGCGAGCCAGAAGAAATACCCTGAGAGAAACCGAGGTCTGGCTCTTGCTGGCAGAGACGTTCCAGGATCATCTGGTTTCCAGCTGGGTGTCAGACACCTCACAGAACCCCACTGCAACCGTAACACAGTGTAAGGTAGTCTGGGGAGGCTTTGCTGCTGCAGTGGGAAATGAACGACAAACCACAAGCTGAGCAGCAGCAGGCAGAGTAACCGGCGGCACCAGCAAGGCAGCTTTGCCTTCAGCTCTATTTTGGGATGCTGACATGCTGGCGTCCCAAATCAGGCTGATGGACCTGTGGAAAGGGGAGGTGGCTGTGAGGAGTGATGGTGCACTGTGTACACAGCGATTTAGCCTTAAAGAAGTGCAACTTTTTAGTAAGGAAGAAACAGAACCTGCCTGTAAAGTCAGGCCCAGTGGACTTCATAAGGTTGTTCAAGGGTTTAAAAAGAGAGATGCTTTTCTCCCAGAGGGAAGAGGCTTCCTTTGAAAGGGGAGGGGGTTGAGCTGCATGCAGGGGAGAGACTTCAGGGGAGCCTGCTGCATGCAAGTTGGCACCACTCCTGCTCCTCCTCTCCAAAGCAAGCCCCTCAAGCCTGCCAAACCTGCACATCATCCTTTATTCATTTGGGCAGATGACAGCAACACTCAGTGTACATGGCTTTTGGGGGTGGAGGGAGACAGAATTTAAGAAATCCCACTGGAATTCATTAGTATATAAAATGCAATCACCAAAGCAGCATATTTTACAAATATAAACATAATATCCTATCATATTGCTTTCTGGTCTCTAAGTTAGTAGGAATAGGGGCAGCAGGCAGTGACAGGCACCCTCTGTACACTATGAATAGGAGTTTGTTTTCATCTGGGATGGATGAAGGGTGAGTGTCCACAGTAAGCACTGCCAGTTAAAACTTTACCCTTCTAAAACCTGGCAATAACTAGCAACACGTGGCAGTGTTTTCACCAGCGTGGTCCCCTGCAGCCCCCTTACCTGCAACCAAGCATGAATGGCTCCAAACCACAGCACTTTGCCTGCAGCACACCTCTGTCCCTGCCATGCTCAGATGGAGCTGGCGGGCAGGGGGTCAGCCCTGTACCCCCTCCTGCAGACAGATATCTGCCTGACATCCAGCACAGGCACTCGTTGCACAGACAGGGAGTGAACTACACCTTGATGGATTGCAAAAGGGCAAACTGAAGCTGAAACCCGGACAGTAATGATTTTTAGTGACCAAAGAAAGGGGTAAGCAAATAAGCAAAAGCTAGTAATTTTTGCACAAACAATTCATTTGGGAGGGGTGGGGGAAAAGCTGTTTTGGCAGCAGTTTTCATGGAGAAAGGCTGGCTGGCTACATATCTGGATTTGCTGTTTGACTGCAAGCTGCAGCCTCGATGCTGACCACCTCAACCCATCGTGAGCTGGCCATCAGTAGGACCTTCCAACAGCTCACTTGGAGGGCTCCTCTCTACCAAGCAGACTGGGATCAACTAAATATGCTGAAACACGGTCAGTCCTTCAGGCCAGAGCCTCCCCCAAAAGATCAGGCAGGCCATTTTTACTGTCTCTTGGCTTTGGCAAAACCAGATCTATTCTCATGGCAAGCAAACATATTGCTTCTCTATTCCCATCCCTTCGTACAGCAAAATGCTCTGCATCTGCACAAAACACTCCCATAAAAAAATAACTGCACTATTTACAAAGAAAAGCTCAAATGAATGAAAGCATATTGTCCACAACAGCAAGGTTATAGCAGCAGTTGCGTGCCTTCAAGAGACACCTGGCTTGATCTATGTTACATACAGACATCAGCAGGAAGGTAAAAAAAATACAATAGTAAAATCCCACCCATTCAGCAAAGTCCTTGATGCTGTCCTAGAAGGAGGCAGTAAAATTTGCCTTTCAGCTTACAAAACATACAAGCAAGGGATGGATGCAGCCAGAAGGGGATGGGGCAGGGGTATGCAGCTCTAATTCACTGCTTCCTCACTGGTCTACCTCCCGGGTCAAATCACGTGAAGAGGAGGCCAGGATGTTCCCAGCTACAGCTGGACACAAGGGGAAGCAGGTAGACAAGAGAGCCAGGGAGACACCTATGCTTCCCTGCCACTCTGCAGGGCTGCAGGCTACCTCTGCATCCTTGTATCTGATGAGTAGCAACAAAGAACCAGAAAGAGGGCAGCACCAACCACAAGGGAACGGATGGGTTGAACATGCCAAGATGGAGCAGTGGGAGATGGGACTAAGGATCCTCACCTCCAGCAGCTCTGGGTCTGATACAGGTAATGGAACATTTAAATATCAAATCTGCTGACACAGAAGGCTTTTCCTTTAATTTTCTCAGAGAAAAGGCAACTGATGAAAAATGACCCCATCAAGACTTCCCCTTCTTCTACATACTGCTATTATATGCCACAAAAGCTGAAATGAAGTTGTGGAATATAAATACCAAACCAGATCCCTAGGCAGATAACAAAAATAAGTTAATATTAATAATAAAATATTAATATTAATAATTAAAAAACGTTTCCATACAGCAAGAAATCTGCATATTCTTAAATCATGTTCTTTGGAGACACACTTCCAGTCAGAATTCACCCCCCTATGGTCACCTCTAAATGTCTTAATTGCTCAGAAGCTGGTACCCATGGTAGGGAAAAATATCCTTACATTTTTGGTACAACAGGAAACTTTGTTCCCCTCTGAGTTTTCATCTTCTTCCCCTCCCACCATATCTTCACTGCTTTTTGGGAGGCTATGGAGTGTATCCACCTTGCCTGTATTTAAACAAAATAGACCTCAACCTAGTGGCTTTTCATTTCAGTTCTCTCCCTGCTTGAGTAAGATTTTGTATTTGCTTGGGGAGCAAAGGCTTGGCAGGTGGTCAAGACCCAGGGACTGGAGCTGACCCTGATTTCCTTTTGTGGAGGGAACTGCACTCAAAACACATCCTGGAAGGCAATGAACACATTGCCTTCACTCCCCCCAGTTCCAACCCTGGCAATAAGAGGTCCCCAGTGTACTAGAAGGAACCTAAAATTAAAACTCCTTAGTTGACAGAAAGGGTATCAAGTGTCTCTTGGAAACCTGTGAGAGACCACGGTCCAGCCGTGTAACCCAGGAGGTGGCCTGTTTCCCCTTTCTGCTGTACCAGGTGCCCAGTGAGACGCTGGTTAAGTCATGCAGGGGTCTGCTCTTCAGTTCTCCAACTGAACAACATGGACAAAAGCCTGTCCCTTTGTCAGCAACAGCCATGCTGACAAACAGATTTAAAGACTGTCCAGTGTTCAGAGGCAGTAGTGGGGAGGACAGACACCCAGGAAAGCATCCAGTCAGGTTAGGAGAGGTGATCTGGGATAATGCATCACTGGAAGTGTTTGAGGTCAAGCTGGCTGGGGCTTTGAGCAACCTGATCTAGTCAAAATGTTCCTGTTCGCAGAAGGGAGGCTGGAACAGATGGTCTTCAAAGGTCCCTTCCAACCTAAACCATTCCATGATTTGTTTTTCAATACAAGCTGAAGTGTGAATTCAGAGTCACAGACTGGTTTGGACTAGAAAGGTCCTTAAGATCATCTAGTTCCAACCCCCTGCACGGGCAGGGACACCCTGCCCAGCCTGGCCTTGAACACTGCCAGGGATGGGGCAGCCACAGCCTTCTTGGGCAGCCTGTTAAAGTACCTCATCACTCTCACAGTAAAGAATTTCTTCCTTATATCCAACCTAAATCTCCCTCCCCTGTTTGTTTGAATGGCAATCCCATCTTACTTATGCTTTAACAAGCCTTTTTTTTTTTGGTACTGAATGTGGCTTGGGAAAGCCATTATGCAGACATTAAGGAAATGTTTCATCTTACAGCAAAACCAAGGCATTGTCAACCAAACACAGACCCTGGTTTGAACTCTCATTTCCCACCTTTCACAAGAGCCCAGCTCTGGAGATGACCCTAGAGCTTAGCAGTGTTTTCTGGGCTGCATACTCTACCAGGACCAAGGAGCCCCTGCACACCCCCACAGTCCTCTCCTGGGCAGGGGGCAGACACCAGGCATCACTCATGGAAGAAGTTCAAGCCACTGAGGATCCTCCCATGCTTCCTCGTCTCAGGAGTGAAACGTGCTCCACCTACCAATGCCAAATCAAAGTCCCACGGCCAAATCCTTTGCTAATGCCACCCAGCCAGCATATAAAACTGCTGCAAGGAGAGGAAAACAGGGTCGTGCTTGTTATCAGAGCTGGGCGCACTTCTACTAGCCACCCCACCACTGCAGCCACAGTGATTTCTGAGGCAAAGAGGTAGGACAGCTCTTTGGAGACACCCATTTTTTCAAGCCATTCAAGTTCTTGCACTACATAGTTTTATAACGAAACCTGGCAATCCCTCTGCTGAACATATAAGCAGAAACATCTGTTGGCACTACCTGTGTTCTGGCAAGTGACCATTCACCCAACAAGCAGCAACCAAAAACCCTCCCAGCATTTCACAGCAACAATGTGCCTTAAAGCATACGAGTATGCAGTCAAGAAAAAGTTAAATACAAAAACTATGAGATCTGATACTTTAAAGAATGCAAGTCTTGCAGGTGCTTTCTTAACCAGGTGAAAGCTGATGTTTGGAGAGAACCTTTTCTTGTGCGTACACGTGGGGTACAGCTCACATCAGGTGAAGGACGGATGTGCTCTAAACCTGACAGTAGCACTTCAAAATCAGGTAGAGTATCTGTGGGGAGGTAATTCCTGGGGCTACTGAAAGAAAGACCTTGGTGAGGCCTGGTTTCATAGCAGCATTTAAGGTTAACTGGCACACAGAAGCAGTTTTCTTTCTACACACTGGGAAAAAAATAAAAAGCAGAAGAGGGAGGAAGGGAAGCGCATAGCCCCACATTAGCTGAGAGTGCTGCCAGGAGTATGCCAGAGGTGTGGCTTTTTTCCTTGTGTTCCCTTTTAATTGGGCTACCAAGCAGACTGAGTAGAGCTGCAGCAACAGGGCTGGGGAGTCCAGCATTATGCTTCCTTATTCCTGCATCACTGATTAACCAGACATAACCTGGTTCAGGACCCCCACTGCAAAGCTTCCTTCACTGCAGCCATTCCCCAGTTGCCCATAGCCAAACATGCAGTCATTTACAGCTCTCTGAGCCAATGTCCGTGTTTCTTTCCGCATCTGCTGGGGCAGCATAGGTGGCTTCCACGCTGTGCCATATTCCATAAGTAAAGTAGATGATAAAACCTGTGGAAGCCAAGGGGAGAGGGCACTGTTAGCTCTGCAAGGTAACAGAACCACACTCACGACAAGACAGGTTGCACCAGGGGTAACTTCAACCAGCCTCATGGCTGGCTTCTAGTGGACAGCCACTATCTTCCTTTGGGAAAAAAGCCATTAACACAGGCACCAGTCTTTAAAAGACAATCTATCCCAGCCCTAAAAGGGGGTCCAATTAGAAAAATCTCTCATGCTTTCCAGTGAGTCCATTCTGCCCAGAGCTTGTTTTCTCCATTTAGGTACCTACAGCATCCATCCCATCAGCATTGATGCTGATCTCACAAACTTATATTTTTATCATAATAAATTGCCTTGGTGTTTCAGGCAATTCAGCTTTCTCCACATGCCTATTGGGAGCATCTTGGGATGCAGCTCAGCTCCTTCAGCTCCAGAAGCACAAAGCCCACCACCTGGACTGCAGTTCAAGACCAGCCAAAAAGAAATGCTCTGTGGTTTCTTGTTGGCAACAAGACCCGTAAGATAGTTCATGGGTTGTTGTTTTATCCTCACAAAGGCTTCGAGACACTTGAATTTAAAACAAGCTTGAGGCACACTGCCTAAATGCCTTCAGTTGAGTCACCAAGTTTGCTCAAAGATGGTGAGAGTGCAGAATCCCTTCCTAGAAAGCTACAAGGAATTTATGATTAACAAAATCTAGTAATGAAGAACACAGCATTTTTTCTCTTACTCACCTATGAGCATCCAGACTGCAAACCGGATCCATGTGCCCAGGTCTAGCTGCATCATGAGGTAAACATTCACAAAAATACTCACAACAGGAAGAAGGGGCAAAAGAGGTACCTGAAAAAGAAAAGAGGGATATGTTACATCCATAGGGATGATTAACAGGCAGGCAATAATACTGGATCCATTGTAAACAGGAAGTGATGACTGTTACCAACTCTTCATCTGCCAGATATGAGAAAAGGCAAGGTTAGACAGAAACAGAGGACATCAGTCCTGCGTGGGAGAGGGATGTGAACAATGCTGTTCACCTGTTGTAAGAATGCCCTTGTTTTGTGGTCTGGAAGGAGGCAAGAGGGAAATTTTAGCAGCAATGGTAAATATTTGTAGGGGAAGGAAAAAAGAGGAAAACCAAGGGCACCATGACAGGCACCTAGTGAAGACCAGGAGAAGGTAAGGGGAATGTCTGAGGAACTTCATCCAGCAGGTACCACAGTAATTAAGCAATATAATGCAAATAATCCCAGAGCAGAAGAAAACCAGCAAATATTGCAGCTGTACTAGAATGCCTTAGTGATCTGACAATCAAAGAGTAAGACGATAGTCAAATTATAACAATAGAAAGCCTTGAGAACATGGTGAAGCTAAAAGAAAAGTAAATTTCACTCCTAAGGAAAAAGGAGCTTTATAAGAAGAAACGGGCTGAAATGTTGTAGTAGCTTTCTTGATTTAAGCATCACAAGAAAAGCCCCAGCAAAAGAGCAGAAAACAGTTACGGTGAGTATCTGTTCACATCTTTAGAGAAAGCAGATGGGCACACAAATTAGAATGCAGAGTATTTTTCTAAATCAGGCTTTGTCAAGTCAGGAGGGACAAATGAGATTTCCCTCAGAGGGTGACTTATATATCCAGAGACTGCAGAAGTGATCTCTGAACCATTAATACACATCTCAGAGCTCCTGATAGACCTGTAAGGTCTCTAAAGAGTGGAGAAAGGAGACAAATTACCTATTAAAAAGAAATAAAGAAAAATAACTGAGAAATAAACCACTCAGCCTCAGATTCCCAGAGAGACTTTAGAGAAAAATCCCTTGACAGTCAGGTTGTAAATGACTGAAGTACCACAAGGAGATAAGAAAAAGCTAATACAGATTTAGCAGTGACAGGTCTCATTTTTCAACCCCCCCTGACAGGGTAGGCGGTGAGGGGAAGCGAAGGAGATAAAATATCTGGAGTGCAAGGCAAAGAGAACTCCTTAGAAGCGAGTTTAGAAAATAGTCTAGATGACAGTTCCTAAATTTTCTGCTCCTGGACATTTCTGTTTCCACTTCTGGACCACAACCACAAAAAGAGCTGCAAACACCACCCTGGGCAACGCTGGCTGGATTAAATGATTAAAATCAGAAAATTAACTGAAAAACTGCAAGTGAAGAGCAGTCAAAATGAGAGCAGTTTGGAGGATGGCATTAGAATCCAAAACTAACTTAATAAATTGGGGAAATAGCCTGAAATCAATGACAAAATATGACTTGCAGGATTATAATGGCAAAAAAGCCCCCAGACTTCCCAGTGTTTAATATAGAAAGGATGGTGTGTTTGGAAAGGTAGGAAAATGACAGAGTTTCTCATACTTAAGGGTGTTAAACAAAGAATGGTCGCCCCTTAATCTCCCTGGGGACTAAACAGGATATGAAAGTGCACTTTCTCACAGCCTTTTAGCAAGTACCTCTTCGATATTCACACAAAACCTTCTTGGTTTCTCTTTCCCTCTGCATCCACGATCTGACATGGCCCTTCAAACCATCCCTTTTTCTTCTGATCTCTGTCTCCTCCATATTCAGTAACCATCTGCTTTCAAAAGCACTGTCCTGCCCTTCCCTTCTGGACACATCTCGGCACCAAGTTCATAGAATCACAGAATCATAGAATACTTAGGGTTGGAAAGGACCTTCACATCATCTCGTTCCAACCCCCCTGCCATGGGCAGGGACACCTCCCACTAAACCATGCCACCCAAGGCTATGTCCAATCCAGCCTTGAACACCACCACAAATGGAGCATTCACAACTTCCCTGGGCAACCCATTCCAGTGCCTCACCACCCTTACAGGAAAGAATTTCTTCCTCATATCCAGTCTAAACTTCCTCTGTTTAAGTTTGAACCCGTTACCCCTTGTGCTCTCACTACAGTCCCTAATGAAGAGTCCCTCCCCAGCATCCCTATAGGCACCCTTCAGATACTGGAAGGCTGCTATGAGGTCTCCATGCAGCCTTCTCTTCTCCCGGCTGAACAGCCCCAACTTTCTCAGCCTATCTTCATACGGGAGGTGCTCCAGTCCCCTGATCATCCTCGTGGCCCTCCTTTGGACTTGTTCCAACAGTTCCATGTCCTTTTTCTGTTGAGGACACCAGAACTGTACACAATACTCCAAGTGAGGTCTCAGGAGAGCGGAGTAGAGGGGCAGGATCACCTCCCTTGACCTGCTGGTCACGTTCCTTTTGATGCAGCCCAGGATATGGTTGACTTTCTGGGCTGCAAGTGCACACTGCCAGCTCATGTTCATTTTTTCATCAACCAACACCCCCAAGTCCTTCTCCTCAGGGCTGCTCTGAATCCCTTCTCTGCCCAACCTGTAGCTGTGCCTGGGATTGCTCCGACCCAGATGGAGGACCTTGCACTTGTCATGGTTAAACTTCATCAGGTTGGCATCAGCCCAACTCACAAGCATGTCAAGGTCTCTCTGGATGGCATTCCTTCCCTCCAGCGTATCAACTGAACCACACAGCTTGGTGTCATCAGCAAACTTGCTGAGGGCGCACTCAATCCCACTGTCTATGTCACCGACAAAAGATGTTGAACAAGACCGGTCCCAACACTGACCCCTGAGGGATACCACTCACTACTGGTAAGTTCTGCCCTCCCAGCTTGTTCTGGACTTAAGCACCAGTTACATTTCTTTGCAAGTCCTCTACTGTCACCTCTGATCTGATGCAAGGTTCCCCTCCTGATTCCAACCTCCCAGCTAACCCCTTCAGTCTGTCTTTCTGTGCCAAATCTGCTTCTGCCCACAGGGCACTGCTGGGTAGCAGGCTCGCCACAGTGCTACTTTTGCTACACTTGCACGTTGCAGCAAAGCATCTATGCTAACCTCTTGAGGTTAGACCCCAAGAGGAAACCACACTCAGAGGCTTAGCTTGGCTCTGGTAAGTCATCCCTTTTTGCAAGGAGCACAGACTACAAGAGGTTACAGACACAACAGCTGGAGACATCAAACCATCAGCTCTATGGACAGTGCTGCACATCATGCCTATATTCTCTGCGTGTCCACTTGGCCAGGACCTCTCTTCTGACACAGGTCAACACGTACTTCCTCCTCCAACCACCTCCCACCTCTAGCTACACCTCCCAGGACACTCACCTTAAAGGAGAGCTTGGTTTTGCTTTCAGGCTGTTTCCATATAACAAAGCTGACAACGAGAACAAGGATGGCAGCAATAATCCATATAGCCTTTATCAGAACACTTGGCTCAAGAGCAGTCAAGATACAGCTACCCACAATAAGGAAACCTGTGAACAGACACCAAAGCATACTGATTCTTTTTTTTTTAGAAACAGAAAAACAACAAACACAAACAAACAAACAACCCCAAAACAAAGAAAACCAAAACCACAAGTGAAGAAAGCAGAGCCTGAAAGCTTGGCAAACAAAACAGCGACACATGAAAGAGATATGCCCTTCTCCCTATATACCCACCCCCTTCATCTGTGGATTTCTTTTCAAGTCATAATCTGTAGATATTCAGTTATTTCGGCTGTTATAAGAGGTTATCAAAACCAGGGCAAGGAGGTGAGCTTTCCTGCCACAGTGAGTACAAGGACCTACCAGCTGGCTCACTGCCCCCAAGATGCACTGCCCAGTGCTTACCAATGATGAAGGTTGAGATGTTCACCACCGAGCCAGAGAATTTGGAAGGGTCCGAATTTGGGGGACACAATATGGTTTTGAGGGAACATTTCTCCTCCTCCTCTGGCAGAAATCCAGCCTGAGACTCACTGGTGCTCACAGACTCATTGTTATCTGTCTCCTCTGTTGTCCTAGCCATCTGGTACGCCAAATTAGGCTGCTCTGGCTGATACCTAGGAAAAGGGAAATGAAACAAAGAGCATATTGGTTTGGCACAAGGTACTACAGATAGTCATGGCTATGCCCCAAATCACTCTAACACCAGAATAGGCCCACAGAAGGTCTACACCCTTCTGTTTCAGGGGGGAAATTCTCAGAATAACATGGTCATGATGTAAGCAAATATGGTCTGCTATTATCACCTACAGCTTGGTTGTAGTCAGTGTTCTAAACTGGACAGTGTTCTCTTCCACAAACCCTACTGACTGTGTAACCAAAACACGATCAAGTAATAGTGAGGACCAGAGAAGGAAGCAGCAGAGGGACAGACAGACAGTCATAACCAGGCTGTTGGGTTATCTGTGGCAGTTCAGCTCTTGTGTTTTGGCATGGAGGTGGCTAAGCTAACAGCTCAGCAGATTATCACACCCAGCAACTGCTGATCGTGGTGACATTCCTGGTGCCCCGTCCTTCTCCATCCCAGTCTCTTCTGCTAGCTTATCTGCTGCCACACAGGGAAGAAAGAGGTGAAAAAAGAATGGACAGCACCTCATTCAACAGGGCCCTGACAAAAAAACATGTGAACCATAAAGAAAAAAAAAAACTCTTCCAGCCTCAGCTCTCTTTTATAGAAAGTTTTCTCCATTACTCTCCAGCACAAGCATGACTAAAGGAAAGGGCCATTTTGAAAGACACCTTAAAATCGCTCCTGTGGGGATGTGTGTGCAACGAGGGCATTTGTGAAACATGATGAATTGGGAAATGCAGTGAAATCCTTGGGTTCAGCCACAGCAGGGCATAGTGGTGGCCCTTACAGCTTTGGAAACACTTCAGCTGCTACTTCATTGGGCAGCCAGTGGGGTGGCCAAATCAGCTGCCCAGGCCACTACAGGACAGATTGTTAGCTCTGCTAATCTGCAGTGGGGAAAATGCTACACAATAGGTACAGCAGTTTGCAAAAGCAAATTAAGAAGCCATTTCCAGCTCTAGGGAGAAGAGGGAGCTGGGAAGTCAGAGGAAAAGTAAGACGGACAAGGAAAATCAGTAAGGATTTTCAAGGGGCAGAGTGGCCAGCACAAGCATACAGCAACTGTATTACAGTACAGTGTTGGCCCTTCACCTGCTGCAAGATAGTTCTTAGTTCAATGCATTTGCTGTGAGCTTGTAAAAAGCCTCCACCTGACTCTGAATGAGTCATGGAACACATAAAGGCATTTTCAGTAATGTGATCTCCAAGTACAGTCATCATGGGTAGAGTACTACATAGAACAGTTGTCTGTGAGGTGCCAAGCAATGAAGATACTCAATTTTCAGCTTAGGCTGGGGAAGCTGTGGGAGCTCAGCACTTCTAAAAGCCACGCACTAGGGTAATGATCCTGCAAACACATACTCAGCTTTTTTGCTGCTGTTAAGACTTTATCTTGAATCCTCTTCCAAAAGTAAGACAACCTAAAGCTGTATCACCATTGGGAAGGAGTGGTGACAATGAAGGCATCCAGGACCACCCATATCTCACACCCACCCACTGGCATATCTCTTCGGGCATTCATGGTTGACCACAGCAGGAGTGGCATGGACCAAGTGTTAACCAAGTTCAGATGACCCCTTGCAGATCCAAATAGCACAATCTCCCATAAGCTTAGAGAAACAAGTTCTTCACATGCTTGAAGCTGTAAATGTTCTTGGTTTTACTGTGTCTATGGAAACTATCAGGGCATCGATCACTGTGAGGATTTCTGTGTGGTGCAAGAGAGGTGATTTCTACATCCATACCTTAGTACCAACACGCAGGCTGCCACCAAGGAGTAAGCCAGGAGGGTTCCGATAGACATGAGATCCACAAGATCTTTCAAGTCAAAGAGAAAGGCCATTACAGCTGTAAGAGGAGAGGAAGGTGAGAGAAGGAAGAAAAATCAGTTAACGCAGCAGAATATGTGCACCACAGGAGTATTAATGACAACACAGCACACATGTGACTGCTGCTCAGCACTTGGACAGGAGAGCCTGAGCTGAGGAGAGGCACAACTTCGCACATGAATGCCCTGAGCCTTGCAGGGATGCAGCACAGCCTCACTAGCTGGAACCAGAGGAACCATTTGCTACAGTAAATGCCAGCCTGTTTGTCTCATATGGGTATGTTCACCTAACTACCAGCAATAAGCAGGTGTTTAAGCCACGGACTCGTTGCTGGGGTCCCCTGGCAGAGCCACAGCACCCCTAATGCGACAGTTATCTCGTGGAAGTAGCTAGAGGACAGGCAGCATCTCACTCCAGTGTCTCAGCTCAGCTGGGGCAAAACTAGGCTTGTAAATGCAATGGAAACAAGCATCAAGGAGGGAATCTTGAGGTACCAAGACTATTATGGAGTTTCCAGACAAAGGTATAGACTACCATCCCTCAAGGATTACATCAAGGTGCTTACACACCTTTAGCAGGCAACCCCCAGTTGTACAGAACTTTGTACAAAGGCCTTCAGAAGGAGAAACAAGTGAGCGGAGGACAGACACCATAGTCAGACATTCAGGTGACACCACCAGTCATACGAGCTCAGAGCTCACGATGGCAGTCTAGCAGTACTCCCCTCCAAAGGTGGCAAGTTCTTGTACCAATGTCTAACCCTGCATTTGCAGGCGTTGCAAGGAAGCTGCAAGAAGAGGGTAAGCTGCTCATCCTTGCCATCTGGGAAGCTTAATTCCCATATTCCTGGGGGCTGGGAGGAAAGGGAAGAACAGAATGGCTGCCAGCTGAGACTAACTGATTAACAAATACCAGTGCCACTGGGACCATCTGCCTGTCTCCGGCTGTTCTGGCATATTCTGCCAAGCTGCTACCCACAGGCAGTGCAGTGTTTTCAACCATGCCAGGCCAGCAGCCACAAGGATGCTGGGCACCCCCAGCTGCCATGTTCCAGGGGGTTAATTATTTTTAAGGCCAGCAGAGCACTCAGGGAGCAGAAAACGGCAATTACTGGCATGAGACTGGATGGCAGCAACAAGCTCTAAGAAAGATGGATAGCTATTCATGCTCACCCAACCCCTCCAGAGCACGCCCTGGAAACCCACGACACTCTGGGATGTCATGCTGTGCAATACATCCGATTAATAAGCGGGCTAGAGTCAGGCAGACTTAATCTGCCCCTGTGAAGAGCTTATGTGTCTTTTCCACACATTTGCACAAGTCTTTGGATATTACCTGCAATGATTCCTGAAGTCACTGTTGCAATTATTGGAGTTTTTCTTTTCTCGTTGACTTTAGCCAAAAATTTAAAGAGAAGTCCATCTTCTGCCATTGCATAAATTATTCGAGGCATTGGAAACATGGAGCCGAGGAGACTAAGGACAAAGAAAGGGGAAATGATCTACTTACATCACCTCCTCAGGAGCACAGGCACACAAACAAAAGCAAGTTTATGGTAGTACAAATATAGAACAGGTGGCTTTCCTTCACTTAAGCTTCTTCTTCAATGGCTCCCCCTGCACACCCGTTACTCATAGCTGGCAAATGAGGTGTAAGTCTAAGAATCTGGATACCTAAACAAGCTGCGGGGCATGAAAACAGCCTGGCTTTCAGGTAGCAAAAAAGCTGTAACTTCTGTGAGCCTCTTTGAGTTGCTTACCTAATTGAATATGTCTAAATTTATCTGAAACAATAGCTTCCAGAGTGCAGAACATGACATATCTGTCTCCAGCCTGCACTGCCACCCATCCAGATAGCTGTCCCGCAGGCAACCTGGATATGGTGAGCTCCATACGCTCCAGAAAATGCACCCTTCACTACCTGACACAAGTCTGCTCTCTACTCAGCAGGCCAGGATGTCTTGCAGGCAAACCATGGTTGCACTGTGGAGCTGCCCCCAAGACTTAGTCACTCTATCCATATTCCAGAGATGCACCTGCCGGGTCTGCTGCTAACGTGGGAGTTTCTGAAGTGATTCTGGTCATGTGCAACTCTGAAATCTATCACAGGGTGAAATCCTGGTCCTTTTGAAGTCAGTAGGTCTGAATTTCATCCCTGGTCTTGGCTCTCTTGATGAAGAGGAACACAGCGAAAGCAAAACCCTGACATGCCCCATTTTTTAAAGGAGCTGGAGATACATGTTTGCCTTGAGAGATGCATAAAGGAAGAGCAGAGTCTCACCTAGTAGAAAGCGCACACAAAGAACCAACAGCCACAGCATAATTGGCTCCATCCCAACCCACATATTTAAAGGCATTGGGTAAAGGGCTATTGGTATCCAGCTGGTAGTAAGGCATCATGAGCGTCAGGGCAGCTGACACGCCAAAATAAGCCACAAAGCAGATGAGCAGAGACGCCACAATGCCAATAGGAATGGCCTTCTGAGGGTTTTTTACCTCCTCACCTAGAAGAAAGAAATTTAAACATCAGCTAAACAATGAGCAAGAACTTCTTCCCAGCCTAAGGCATGCTGATCAGGGCTTTCAAAGGCTTCATAGGCAAAGAGGTGTTGTTTTGACCTTGCTACTGCTGACGGCCTGCCGCAACCACCTGGCAAACCAGCCTGTTTGCTCCTACTTCTGCTGCTCCTGTCACTCCTTCTGACAAATATTTGTGGAGACCTTGTAAACTCAGGCACAGAAACAATCTGGATTAAAAATAGCCCTTTCCTCAAAAAGAATTATTTTTATCTCCAATTACTCCTGCTATTCCACTGACGGTGCAGCCCCAAGTATTCAATGATCACAAATGATGGGACAGGAAATTACTGTAGGGCAAATCCATGGGTGACCATTTCAGTCAGCATCTCCACCAGAACTGCTATACAGTGAACACAACACCATAGGTGTCCAGCTCCAGAGAGAGGCAGACTTTGCACAGCACCTGGAAATCACAGATCCTTGAAAAACCCTCTTAAAAAAGGACTTCCTTTACTTTTTAAGGAAGATTTTTTGCCAACTAGGCTGGGATGAATGTTTTTACAAAATATCAAAATTCAGGCACTGATTAATTAAGATTTGAGTCTTCTCTGCTCGACAGAGCTGCCCTTCTCTGAAAGCAAGAACTCCTCAGGTTTGGCTTTTCAGGAGGAAAAACCACTAAGCAGAGACCCATACACTTAGAAGTCAAAGGCAAATTAATGTGTTTCTCCTCCAAGGAGAGGCTCTAGGGCTGGCTGGAGTAATGGAGTCAGCAGTTCTCAAGCTCCTTGGAGCAAGAGGCAGTACTGCTTTATCTGTCTTTGTGATAATCTCTTCCTCTCTCTGCTCCAGCTTTGAAGCAAGTCAGTTCATGCCAACTGGGAAATTAAGGACAATCCTTCTTTTCTCCAGGGAACTGAGATTCTTCTTAGGCAGGAAAAATGAGACAAGGCTGATGATTTCTCTCTCAGAAAGAGAGCCTTTGGACATAAAAACTCCTTCTAACTTTGAGGCACAGCTTTAGACTACAGATGACTCTGCAGAGGCTCCCTCTTTCTCTAGCTCTTCAAATACTCCAAGCCAGCAGAGCTTCTACACCTGAAGGCACTGAAGAACCCTACTCAAGAATAACCTGTCGATTAAAGCACCACTTGGAGTTAGACATTCAAACTTCACTAGTTATAGAAAGCATGTGAACCTGGGCCTTCCTTGTTTGCCTAATTGGTAATGCCAGACATGTTTTCTGTTTCTGGTTACTGTCACCAGTGACCACCCATGAGACTGGAGCCTGCAGGCATAGAAGAGAGAAAGCTCATTTTGTGGATTACACGGTCTAGCTGCCTGCCAGAGCAGCTGAAAGTCAGCACTCAGGCACCCAGGGACTTGGACACACTCAACCCTTTGACTATTAGGAACAGCTGAGCCAAAAGTCTATTTTGGGCTGAGGTTAAGAGGGATGATGAAAGCAATGCCCTGAATTACTCATTACCTGCACTGTGCAACATTACTGAAAGCCAATCTACCACCAACCAGGTTCAAAACTGGAATGAAGACACCTTCCCTCTTACCTGTAGTAGCAATACAGTCAAATCCCACGAAAGCATAAAAACACGTGGCTGCCCCTGAGAGGACTCCTTTTAATCCATATGGCATAAACCCTCCAACACCGTAGAGCTTTTCCTCCTGTGTTTGACTAAAAGGCATGGCACTGAGTTAGAAGTCATCCTGTCTAGGTGGGAGTAACAAAACTACTCATATAGCTCATAACAAAATCCAAAGCTGGACTTCAACAGAACACACTCTCCCTTTCATATGCTTGCATACAAATACCATGCAAAATGCTACAGCCCTACACAGTGCTGAGCTTGGGACTGGCCTACAACAGCCTGGGGGATGCATGGAATAAAAATGCTTCATGGTTTGTTCCCATCACCTGTTTTGGGGGCTGGATAAAAATGGCTAAGACAAGGAGAAAATAGTATGCACATTAAAATTCCTCTCCTAATGTCATTGCATGTGTGCAATACACTCATTTAAACATAAGCTTTTGACAAAGCACAACATGTAAGTCTGAAAGCTAAAGACTGAGAAACATGTAAACCATGCCCTTTTCACCTAGGATAGACCCAGATAAGGTATAGGTAAGTAGATACCAGAGAGCAACGCAGGGTGCCATGACTGTCTAGAATGTGTGCAATTATCCACTCTCAACTTCAAAATTCCCTGTGCGAAGTTCATATCCAAACCATGCTGGTGAGCCTGAGTGAAGAGAGAAGCCTACATCCCTGATGATCTGCTGAGCCTCACTCAAAGCTCACTAAAGTCAACAGGAAGACACATACTGGTCCCAGCACGCTCTGGATCAGGACCCCAGACCCATGTGCCTGTGCTGAGTCATGTATAATATACCCTTCAGTTCAAGTGACTTAGGTCACTTTTTCAGGGAAAAGCCCTCATGAAGATGAATTAAGGCAATTAATGTAAATTCCAACTCTGCAAGTCTTATCAGGTGTAAGCATCTGAACTCTCTCATAGAAGCTCTGTAGAGACTTAGATGAAAACTGACCTGTTACTTGCAGAAACAGCACGACCCAAATGTGGATTACTCCAGAAATTATGATAAAGTAAAGCAAGCCCCAGACAGGTTTTACAAAAATAGTAAGTGCTGCAGGTCAAAAAGCTACAGTTACACTTTGAAGCTACTGCACTAATTGCTCCTTGCATGGGAGCAGCAGCGAAGAAGGGGAGACCTGTCCTACAGAAGCAATTTGTTCACAGCAGGTTGAATTTTGCAGAGAGGTTCAATAAGCAGCCTGCACACAAGCTAGATTTGACCAATGCAACATTTATAAATGTCTTCAGTTTTTGCTAAGCTGTGCTTCCTTGCAGGCCAGCATAAAGGTTTTAGATACTGATGCAGAACTGAGCTGATGTACGTGGAGATATTTAAAAGCCCTCATTCTGTGTTGTATAGTCTCAAGAAAAAATGAACAGCCTTGTATCTCTGGCAACACTTGTAAGCTCCTTAATTTTGGTCTTGTATAAGAAGACAGGATTTTGGCCAAGTAGCAAAATACCATTAAATTGGATTTGTGATGATATGCTTTCTGCAACACATTAAAATAATCCGCAACTTGCTCTTCAGGCAGTACATGAGAGAGAAATTCCTTACAAGGAGGATGATGAAACACTGGCACAGACTACACAGGGAGGTGGTGGATGTGCCAACCCTGAAGACATTCAAGACCAAGTTGGACATGGTTCTGGGCAACCTGATCTAGATGAAGATGTCCCTGTTCACTGCAGGGGGGTTGGACTAGATGACCTTTGAAGGTCCCTTCCAACACAAATTATTCTATGATTCTGTGATTTTATGATTTTACTGGAGCATCTGGAACAAGGTCTCCAAAAGGTCTAACAGTGCCTCAAGGATATTGCCTAAGTGTCCAAAGAAACTATAGAGCTACACCTGGTCATGGCTTCATTGAGGCACCAGAGACAGCCTGGTGTAGCCCTGGGTAAGAGGTTATCTAAAAATTTTCTCTCAAATTTGGATGCTGTATTTGTCATGAGGCTGGAAATGTCAGTCCTGCAGCAGGGCCCACATTGACACAGCCTATCTCCCACCAATTTCAGCCCATCAGCACAGCCTGCTTTCAGCAACACCCACTGAAGCCAGCTTTGCTTCCAAGGCATTTGGCAAAGGAGGGAGCATCCCATTCACAGGTTTTCTAAATCACTCCACAAACTCCCCTATAAAGCTGCATTTGAAAACCTATCAATTTCAAAGCTAAGAACAAAAGATCCAACCTACTTGTCTCCATAAGTGCCATGGCTGGTGTTGTAAATGTCCTGTTCAGTCAGCTGCCAGTTTTTAATAGACCCTTTCACGAAGCCAGAGACCATGACGAAGCCAAGAACAAGGATGTTGATGCAGGTGAACACTTTGTTCACCAGGGCAGATTCCTTCACGCCAAAAATTAAAAGCCCTGGGGAAAAAATGGCATAAGCAGTCAGCTATTTCACTACCAGCAGCAGGCACTGGGGACTTGAAAAGACAGCTCAGAGCTGTTCCTGATGTGCTCTGCCCAACTTACCACACCTCATTTCTCCACAAAGCCAAGTAGTTCAGGTAGGTCAGGATTAACTCACTCAGAAGCAGGACAAGGGCTTCAGCCCCGACATTACTACTGTGGGATGTGACACACTTTCCCACCCAGCATGCCTATGTGGCACATGCCCCTGGTAAAGTGCTTTGCAAACACAGCTGTTTCCAGTGCTTTCAGTGCCAGTGCTAGTCATCTCATGGCACTATGCTGTGCCAGCTAGCCACAGCCTCAACTCCACCCAGAGACCTGGTGGAAGCAACCCAGATGGTTTTTCATGAAGGAACATTATCGTAAAGGTCCTGGCCAAATGCACAAGTTACGAACAATGTTCACTTTCCCTAGAAGCAGGGGAAACTATGGGCAGGGACCAAATCCAGGAGGATGGCTACTACTAGCGCTGAAGATACAGCAGAAGGTGGCATCTTGGGAATCTTGCTCCCACTCCAATCAGTGGGAGCTTTGTCAGTGAGTTCAGCAGAGCAGGATTTCAGCTTGTGATTTTAAGATGCGAAGAAAAGCATGTTTACAGGCTTTGGTAACCAGCAACTCACTGATGCACAGGATGGCTTCTCACAACAAGCAGCTCTGGTAATTTGTGTTTGCTCTTCAGGTGTCTGATTTTTGAGAACCCAAACTTTTAATCCAAATCTAAGAAGGTGGCTGAGGAAGAAGGTAAAAAAAACCTCAAACTGGCCTGAGGGAGAAGAAAAGCACAACAGGGGGTCCTTACTGCTACTGAAGTAGGCACTTCAAGGAGAGGGAAGCATCCTATGCACTCACCTTTCCTTCTTTTAAGATAGGAAATAAGGTGAGACAGCCATATCAGGGAAGAGTTCGATTGAACTGTGTACCTGCCCAGGAAAACTTTCAAAGTACCTTGTAGAAATCTGAAGCTCAGGACAGTGCAAGCAGAAATAAACTTGTAGTGCTTATTACTGGGACTAAAGCTTATTCAGCAGCTTTTGTAGAAAAGAATGGTTTGTATTTTTTATTAAAATCCAAGGAATTTCCTCAATGCAGAGGAATAAAGCCACTGGTAATCTCTATAATTTTATGCCTAGGCAGTGCTAAAGTGAGGAGTCCTAGATTTTGTAAATTGTACCTGAGGTGAAAGACCGGACTCTAACTTGAAACCAGAGCAATTCCTATTGTATACAAATGAACAAAGAGGAAAATCTCTCCAATTCAGAGGTAGCCCTGAAAACAGAGGGCTGCTATTGACTTCAGCAGTCCTTGATATAGTCCTAGATCTAAATGCAAACCCAGATGCCAAAGCATCCCTTGCTTATGAAGCCTGTCCCTGTGAGCCCAGCTGTGAGATGCTCATCCTGATCAGAGTGGGATATGTTAGGAAAACCTTGTGGGGGTGACACCACAGCTTCTGTGTTCTGGAAACCACAGGGATATGTGAGAAGCATCATTTCTTAATTTTGCCTAAATTTGGCTTTGCAAGATCCAGTTGGAGCAGAGGTAACAGTTTAGAAGGATTTTCATTTTAAAAGTTTCCAAAACTTTTCCAAATTCTGACCAAAGTCTTGGCACATTTTTAGAGGAAAAAAGAGGACCTGAGTGTTTATCACACATTTATTTCTCCGGAATCTTGCATTAAATGCTGCAAACTGAAGCCCATATATATTTAAAAAAGAACCCAAACCAAAAGAGTAGCAAGAGGGGGTTACCGAGTCCCTTCCCCCCTACTTTCCTGGCTCAGTGCTCTGCAAATTGGCAGACTATCAAATGGGGAATAAGGTTCCTTGAATGAATTCTTGTGTAATAGGATTTGTGGAGGGAAGGATTAAACTTCCATACGTGACTGAGGATAACAAGTCACCTTTTCTTTTCTTCCTTATATAAAATTTGATTGAAGGTTTTAAAAGTGGCTCAAAAAATATTGAGAATGCACCCCCTCTAATTAAAAACCTTGTAAACAGGCTATGCCCTGTGCTAACTCCACAGCAACTATATAGGTCAATCCAAAACATATACCAAAGAAAAAGTCTTCAACATGTTGTCCAAAATAAATGAGGACTCTGTGTGAAGTCCAAAAGCAAACAATGAAATGACAGAGGAAGGAGGTCAAAGACTCACAGATCCCCATGAGATTTTACCTGTTAGGATGGTGATTATCACCACGGCAAAGATGTCTGGGTATTTTGCCAGCACTCCAGGAGCATCCATCTTCATGTATCTTTTGCAAAACTCTTCAATGTGCTGGCCTATGATCTCATCAAATGTCGCACTCCAGGCTCTGGCCACGCTCGAGGTTCCTGCCAGAGGACAGAAAGGATGCAGATCACCCTTTGTGGTTGGCACATGTTTCAAACTGGGGTCACCTCGCAAGGCTTTTTGCCATGGGGGGCCCCAAAGCAACCTTGCATGTGCTTCCTGGGTGCTAGGAGTAACCTTTCCTCTGCAGATCCAGCCCACAGCCTGTATTCAGGCCTGGCATCTGCTTTGGTGATAACAACACACAGGTGATGGGTCTCACACTCAGCTGACAAGATAAAAAAAATCCTTATAGTTTGGCTTCTTAGTAAACCCCAACTTTGCCTTTGCTACTGCCTAGACTGACCTCTTCCTGTTACACCCCCAGCACCCTGAACTTCCCCCGGGCCTGGTAATTTCTGTTACTAGAGAGGTCCGACTGTCACACTGGCAGCCCTGTGCACTCTGTATCAGGACCCCAGATGCCTCTCCTTGCAGCCCAGGCAGAGGGACCTTGCAGAAGCCAGCTGGCCTCCAGAAGCACAACACTGAGCACCAGAGTCTGGATCACAACACTCACCCAGCTCTACAAGCTCTGCACTCCAGCAGGTCTGCTCCAGCCTCCAGTGCTAGAGCATCCAAGCGGGATAAAGATGTAACTTACAGGTTAGCTGAGTGTAAGTCAGCCCACTGCAGGATGGTGTACCCAGCAAGCGGTACAACTCCTGCCTGCAGCAAGTGCTTAGACTTACCCCTCCGGGGCTGCTGTTTGCTGTGGTTCCCGAGAGCACCAAACCACGCACAGCTTGCCAGGGTGAGGACTGAACCTGGGGTCTCAGGATGACCAAGACCGGGACATTGTCTGGGCCAGAAGAGTCATTTCAGAGAACTGAAATAGTAACAACGAAGAGCTACCACCAGACAGTGACAGCACTGTGTAAAATAAGTAGGTTTGGGTAACAGCCAACTTCTCCCTCTCCTGCGTGAAAACAGCTATGATTACTCCCAATGTCTAATACAGTACACTATATATAACAACGTCTAATTGAAGGATATAATTACTATTGTACGTAATTACCTAGTTAAAAAAAGAGGTTGGTTTGGTTTTGTTTGCAGAGCAGTTCCTCAGAGGACGCCGCCAGGGGCCACCTTATATCTAGAACAGTTTGTCCTGACACATTCACCTGCAGGCAGGTGCTCAGGTCTCAACTCCAGCACAGGCAATCACGTCAGACAGAGCCTGTGCTCAACTACAGCTACAGCCTCTACAGTAGTGGTAGGCAATGCCTGCAGCAAAGCTGGGAACACTCTCCACCCTAATCCAGCTTTCCAACACTGGGAAAACAAGCTGCAGAACAGACTCTTCTGTTCACACAAAGTGCACAGTCTGAATTCTTTTAAAGAGGTGGGACATCAGAGCCATCAATTTTATCTTGAAAAGCTCCACAAATTATGGTATACAGACCACTTCTTTAGTGCTGTTTGGGTTTGGGTTTTTTTTGTCCTGGCTCTAATATTTCATGTTCTAGGACAGGAACAACGAGCTCCTGCACATATTACATCAGATGCCAGCTGCTCAGATGCCAGTTCCATGTAACTGTAAGCTCTTTATCCTGAACACTCTGTAACCAACAGCCTTGAGGGCGTGAAGGGAATCTGACATTCTTCCAATATAGCAGACACCTGGATAGGAGTAACACAGGCACTCACAGAAGGCTGATCTTACAAACTATGCTGCCATGCTGGACTAAAGCTAAGGCCTCACAACACACCCGTTATACTTACCAATAACATAGGAGAGGATTAAATTCCACCCTGTGACAAAGGCCGACAGCTCGCCCACGGTCACGTAGCTGTACAGATAAGCTGATCCCGTCTTAGGAACCCGAGCACCGAATTCTCCGTAGCAGAGTCCAGCCAGCACTGAAGCCAAGGCAGCAATCAAGAATGAGATAACGATGGCAGGTCCCGCATTTTCCCGTGCCACGGCTCCAGCCAGTACATAGACCCCTGCACCCAAAGTACTGCCTACACCCAGAGCCACTAAGTCAAACGTGTTGAGGCATCGCGAGAGCCGACTGTCTTCTCGAGCGCAGTCCACGTTTTTCCGGCGAAGCAGCTGGTTTCCAAAATTGATGATTTTCTGACACTCCATCTTCGTGTCTGGGCCTGCAAGAAAGATGCTGCCATCACTACCTGGACCAGGATACCCCAAAACAGCATCACTGCACAGGTACACTGCTACAGCTCTGCTCCATTTCAACAAATGAAGCTTCCCAAGTTCCACATTTTTACATGGTAAAATGTCTTTTTTGGCATTTCACCTATGCTTATCACAGAGAAATAAAGCAGACAAAACCAAAGTGTTTTCTGCTTCCTGCTCCCTGTCACATTGCAACGCCTGTATGACCCCAGGAGAGACGCAGCACTCCACCCGAGCTCCCACCCCGCTCCACTACCACCCAGTCCACAGACAAGTGGGCAAGCCAAGAATATAAATCCCATCTTTTGGATTTCAGAGCATCTCTCCTGGACTGGAACTTCCAAAGAAGTAGAAAGAGATGTATTTTTAAAAACAGACATACATTTTTTAAGTCTCAGGGTGAACAAAGTATTACATCCCAGAATAAGCCATCGCATGTGCTACCACTGTCCCTGGAACACAATACAACCACACACGCTGCAGTCAGTGACACCAGCTGCAGTCAACAGACCAGCTAGGACATTTCTGCTCTTCAAGCTCCAGCCACAGGCAGTAGCACAGGCTGCTGTGGCCCCCAGCTGTGGTATCATTCAGGAAACTGGACATGAAGAGTTGAGTTTTAACTCGGTTACACCAAGCAAAGGCTCAGGCAACGACTGAAGTGAGAGCACAGCCGGCCTCCCTGAACAATCCTGTGCCACCCAGGACAGCACCGTTGCAGGGTCCCACTTCAGGAACTGCACTATTCCTGCGTATGGACCTGCTGGCATGGCCAATCAACACTTGTGCCGGCATCAATGGCACACGTGCAGTTCATATGCAGCTCACCTGCTTGGGACTTTATGATGAGATTAGCAGCAGCGAAAACAAATCCCTCTGTGTGGAGGGATCCCTTAAGAAATCCTTCTGGAGTCTCTCTTCCCATGAGGCACATATCTTGCAGTACTACACCGTGGGAAGGTTTTGCTATGCAACTCATCAAGCCTACAGACTGGACAGTCCGTGTAGGTGTCACCTAACGCAGACAGTAACAGCACTTGTTGAAAGCTACAATCAGTCAAACCAGGACAGCCAGCAGTGGGGTCTTCTCCTCAGGGACATCTGTGGAATCAGCACCATTAGGGAGTCTGTCCCTTTAAGATTTATGTCCTTGCGCACAGTACAACTATAGAAGCTTTGTCTTATTCTTTCTGAAAACAATTAAGTTTGGTGCTTCAAAACTGTCCTTGCCTCTAGAGAGAATCTAGGGGGCTCCTCCTCACCTGAATCCATGAGCACAGCAGAAGGAAGTTTTTGCTTTTTACACTGCCAAGTCTAGCCCCAGTTGTCACAGGCAACCATGGCATAACATCACACCTTCCCTTCAAAAGTTCTAGGTGCCTTAACTCCACTGTTGGAAAGCTCCACTAACACTCTGCTGCTCACCAGCCAAATGCTTTGTTAGGCAGCGTTTACACACATGATCCTGTGCCAAGAATGGCCTTTCCCCACTCAGGTCATTACATCAATGTATCTTTAGAAATCAGTCATAGCCTCAGCCTTCATATTACAAAGGAGAGGGATCTAAGCCCCAAACACATGGACAGTCCCTTGCCCTGTGTGCAGCTGTTCTCTGAACCACCCTCTGAGCAGCAGTATATCCCATTAGCACCCTTGTACTGGTTGCATCAAGAGGAACCATCAGAAGCAGCAACAAAAGCATCCCAAAAGCAATCACTAAGAGCCCCAGTCCTTTATGGGTGTCTTGTTTTCCTCTCCAAATCCTCTCTCCATACTTTTTGCCCTGCGCCAGTTTCCTACCAGTCCTCATCTTAAACAACCTCAGGTGTGCCACCACATCAAAAGCTTTACTCAAGATAAAGGAGAGAGCTATCACTCTTCCCTTTAACCCTAACAGTAAAAAAACCCACAACAGTCTCCCAGCTTCCCCGTGCCTCTTATCAAATAAAACTGTAGAGTGAATCTGCCCATCTCTCATAAGTAAACTCACTTATCTCTTGGCTCTTCTCCAGTCAATGTGCACCACCTCCTATGACAGGGGTTTCACTTTGCTGGATCACCAGATCATGCCCCAGTTCTTTCTGACTACCCGTCCCTAACCCTCCTCTTCTGTGTGTTACTCCACTAACTGCAGCCATTTTCCTCAGCCCACACTCTACCATCCCACCTTCATCCCAGCATCATCATCCTCATTCAGAATTGGGCAACTGGATAATATGATGCTCTCCACAGGTAGTACGTTTCTGTAGGACCTGCTGTATTACTCCTCATTCACATACACAGAAAATTATGTTCTTCATCTTGAATGGGCCTCCAGTGGAGCAAACCCAACACTTGTGACAAGCACCAAGAAGCTTTGAATGTCCCTACAGAGCTGCACTCCAACCAAAGATGACAGGCAACTGAAGCCGGAGTAACAGAGCTGGCAGTAACAGCAGCCTACCATACTTTTACAAACCAGATTTGGCTCCAGACACTACAATCACTACTTGAGTAGGATTAGATGCCATCTTCCATCTCAGACTGCATCCTGTACCTTCAAGAAGCCCCAGCCTGATATTTACACTGCAGCATTAAGCCCAGCTTTGGCAGCAGGGCCTTAAAATGTTTCTTCATTAATCACGGAAAAGGAGAAAGGTTCTTTCATTTAGATGCAATGCTGGAGGCTTTCACTTTCCAATGAATAGTGCCTTGTATACCAATAATACCAGCAATAATACCAATAATATACCAGCAGTATACATCAGACTCTAACATCAATAGTATGCTGAGAATAATGTTTAGGCAAAAATATTACTAAATGCAATTTACAGTATGGTCAAGTGAGACTGGTATTTCATCAGCTCTGGCTGAAACCCAGTGCAAAAGATGGGAAAATACATGCTAAGAAACTTAATTGAGTAAGCTCTTAAATCCAATGCTTCAACTTTGTCACCACAGCATTAACTACAAAATAAAAAATCCTCTTCACTTTTCCAAGACACCAATCATAAGCCCTAGCTTCAGGCCCTTTCTCTTGGCCTTATGCTAACTCCCCTACTATGAAAAAGTAATTACAACTGCAGGAACAAGGCTGAGGATTTACAAGTCCCACCATGTCAGGAATTTTCTCCTCCACCAACAGTTCTCAAACATTCTCCTGAGAGACATGGATTTAGGCTAATGAAGAAAGGCAGGTTTCAGGCCAATCTTATAAAATCTCATTTGATGAACCATGGGAACTCCCAGCGCAGACAGAGAAGGAAAACTATCTTCTCCCTTCAGCAAGCAGACAGACCTCTTCACCCAAGCGAATTCATGCCGGTTCACTTATGCAGTCTCTCCAACTCTACCCAAACCTGTCTCTTCAACATTACCCAATCCTGTCAGCCAGGATTGCTTTCACTGGACACCTGCCCCCTCCCCAAAGGAGGGACAAGGCAGTCCTGAACTTTGAACTGGGGTAAGGTGACACGAAGAGCACTGCACTGGAGCATCTCCTATGAATTTCAGGGCTTTCTGGGACAACACAAGTCCTAGGTTTTGCTTAACTCTCAGCTGAGTGATGCAGCGCTCCCACTAATATCTGTGTCCTATGAAGACCACAGTAATTTGGCTAACTCATCCACCACTCGCTGGCAGTGGTGGTGGTTTACATCCAGTCTGGAGCTCCAGGAAACGGGGAGGATCCCAGTGCTGTGCACCAAGAAAAAATGCTACAGACACAAAAAAAGCCCTCCAAAACAAAACAAAGAAATCCTTGGATAAACTGCAGCCAACTATGAACAGGATACCCACAGGAAATGTGTTAATGGATTTATTTTCCAAAGTTAGTGTGAAAGTCAAGACCAGTTTAACTCAGACCAAACTCTGGATTTCAGGAAAAACAAGGGTTTATTCTGCACTACAGAAACATCAAGAAATGCAACAAGACTGGTGAAAAAGTTTATTAC
Source organism: Ara ararauna (assembly GCA_028858755.1). Classification (NCBI taxonomy): domain Eukaryota; kingdom Metazoa; phylum Chordata; class Aves; order Psittaciformes; family Psittacidae; genus Ara; species Ara ararauna. The sequence continues at coordinate 111,919,170 of CM054378.1, read as the reverse complement.
TTGCTAAGTCAACATTCAGGCAGGGCTTAGACATTCCCTGGGTGGCATGGTTTAGTGGGAGATGTCCCTGCTCCTGGCAGGGAGGTTGGAACTAGATGATCTTAAGGATCTTAGATCCAACCCTAACTATTCTATGATTCTATGATTCAATGGCCCAAACAGAGGAGTTAGAAGCAACACAGAATATGGTCATGTCCCAGCTGAGGCTATTAATAAAGACAGAAAACAGAAAGGAGGTAGAGAGATGCCCCAGCTCAGAAAGAAGCAAGATCCAGGGAGGTCTGCAGTGATGCAGGGCTCTTCTGCCCTTTGCACAGAGTCCCTGGGTAGGCCTGGATGGATCACTGGGGCTGAGCTGGACCAATCATAGGACACCAGAGAAGAGATCTTCCTAAGACATTTCACCATGCGTAAGGTCCACGCCTCCCCAAACCCCAGTGACTTATGCCTTATTTTGTGCTCCTCAGGGTTTGGACCTCTGAGCTGACATCAATGCTGCGGAGCACACTGGGTTTCGTCCTATGAGGTGCTGAGCATCTCTTACATGGAAAATCCAGGTAAGGGAGAAGTAGTGATTCAGAGCAGCCCTGCAAAGGACTTGGAGATGTTGGTTGATGAGAAACTCAACATGAGCTGGCTTCAGTGTGCGCTCGCAGCCCAGAAACCAACCATATCCTGGGCTGCATCAAAAGAAGCATGACCAGAAGGTCAAAGGAGGTGACCCTGCCCCTCTACTCTGCTCTCATGAGCCCCCACTTGGACTACTGTGGGCAGTTCTGGTATCCTCAGCATAAGGACATGGGACTGTCAGAACAAGTCCAGAGGAGGGCCATGAGGATGATCAGGGGACTGGAGCACCTCCCATATGAAGACAGGCTGAGAAAGTCGGGGCTGTTCAGCCTGGAGAAGAGAAGGCTGCATAGAGACCTCATAGCAGCCTTCCAGTTAGATATAAGGAAGTTCTTTACTGTGAGGGTGGTGAGGCACTGGAACAGGTTGCCCAAGGAAGTGGTAAACGCTCCATTCCTGGCAGTGTTCAAGGCCGCACTCGACAGAGCCTTGGGTGACCTTGTCTAGGGTGAGGAGTCCCTGCCTGTGGCAGGGGGGATGGAACTAGATGATCTAAAGGTCCTTTCCAAACCAAACCATTCTTTGGTCAACATGTGGGTTTCTATCATGCCTACCCAATGGGAACACAGCTAGCCTTAAGAGCGCAATAGTACTAATGATACACCTGCTTGCAGTGCGCAAGCAACCCACTGCCCCATATACCACAAAGCACCACAGATGACATGCTCTGTGGGAAACAGAAGCAAAAGGCAGAGGTCAGGCTGTGCAGTGTGACATTATCCTTGCCTAGGAAGTGCCTTCAGGCAGAAGTGGATCAAGGTTTCCCGCAGTTGAGAGCCACACTCAAGATCGAGATGGCATCTTCATCCTGCCCAAAAAGCATGCTCATAAAGTCTGAGCATCTCTGTTGTGAATAAAATACCTCCTAACAACATGCAGATAGATAACAGGGCACAGTACCCACACTGAAGCCATGTTCTACGTCGCTTACACACAGCACTATCCTTTATCTCACAGGTGACTGATCTTCATCCTAAACATCTCTCACACGTTTTTGTTGCTTTTGAAACAGCAGGTACCAAATCAACCTTTCGCTTTCAATTATATTCACCATAGCTTGGCAAAGAGACCTTCGATAAAAGACAGGTGGGATTTTTTGTCAGGAGAACAATCTTCTGGTTTAATAGGATGCAGAATAGTGGCCATTCATTACACCTCTGCCCAAAACCTTTCCTCTGATATCATTTGTTATCTTTGTGATTGTATCAAAGGTGATTTTCACAGAGATTATGATTTTTCCCTCCTTAGAAGTTGGATCCGGCTGTGACCTCACTTTCTGCAACACACGTTCTTGCCTTTGAAGTAAGGAAATACGTTCCAGGCTGGTTCCTCTCACTCCCACTCTCAACCATACTTGAAACGGTGCGCCTTTTTTTTGAATGTACAGTCAGTATTCTTGCAGCGTAACACAGTCCTAACCACATAAAACAATATAAATTATTCCAAGAATATTACCAGATTGTACATAACCACCTTCAAGCTGAGGAAACTTGATATGAATGCTAGAAACACTGATCTGAATTACAGATTACCTTTGCCCTGCACACACCTAGCTCTCACCCCTGCTTTAGCTCCAGTTTCTCTGATGAGAAACCCTGGCTGCTCAGGCCCTGGGTAGAAAATGGCTTCACCCCAAGGCTTTGGGCACCTTCAGGAGCAGAGGAGGCACCTTCAGGTTTCAGCAGGAGCCGAGGGCTTTGAGACCAGCGGGAAGCAATGACACACCTAGAAACCTAGCAGGGTGTACTCTGGGGCAGGAGCCACATCCTTGGGTGAAATCCTGTCCCACTGAAGTCGATGGCAAAGCTCCCACCAACTTCAATAGGGTCCAAATTCCACCCACTGCTACTGGTCCTTGTCTTTTATTCAAAGTGCATTTTATGTTTGTTACTTTTGTTCCCTGTCCAAATTCTTGTTCCTTGACTGTATTGTATTTTCAAATAAAATAAGATATTCTTCCTCCTCTTATCTAATGGTTAACATACCTATTATATCAGGTTGATAGATTTCCTTCCCGATTAACAACATTCTAAAAAGGGACATTCTCCAAAACAATCCCGTAAGAAAATAAGCAATCTTGCATCTGGTTAACAGCAAAATGTAAACCATAACAAACATCTGTGCTGCTAAACATAAAACACCATGCGTAAAAATAAGCTGACAGGGCACCATTTTACATAAGCAGTACTATCACTTCCTAAACAATTACAATTTGTTTCAGCTTTTGAAAAACCACTCCTTATCTATTTCAAGGCCTTGCTGCTTCTGAGAATTTTCTTCTTCTGTTTGCAGAATTAAGGCCAGAACAAGGAGTTTTCTACCAAGGCCAGGAGAAAACCCAAGCCTTACCCTGCTGCAAGCCCCATGAACTCCTAGGCACTGCCTCAGAGGAAGCAAGAACAGAAATCCTCACTCAACATTGACCCATATATGCTTATATCCATTTAGAAATCTCTACTGTCACCAGTACCCTTCTCATAGAAGGGTGATGTCCTCTGGACAGTCTTATTTTCCTTCAGCATCCTTTTGGTCTTCAACAAATGTATCCCCCAAACAGCTGTTCTATCACTGCTATTAGTTTGCAGTGCAAGAATCTTGTGCTTATGCCATGCTGGTGTGCTGGCAAACAACGCAGAATGGGTCTTGTCCTCTATTTTTAGTTTAAAAATGGGTCAGCTCACTGAAAAAGCATGTAGTGGTGATGCCAGCTTTTTGATCACCACACCAACAACAAACCCATTGGGAAGCCCTTTCCAGAGGGCTGATTTTGCTACTTCTATCCCTAAGGTGGGACGGACATTCTCATTCAAATGGATATCTGCATTTGCCAGGGTATCTCCAGAGAGGCGCCTTCAGCATTGCAGCGTGGGGAGACTGCAATGCCCAGGAGTCTGGTTCCTGAACCCCCAGAGCCACCAAGGGCGCCCCAAGCCCTTCCCAGGCCCCCAACAGGAACCAGCAGCACTGCTGATGCCGCAACGCGCTCATAGCAGCGGTGCAGGAAGGACGGCACCGCCCCGAGCGGTAAACACGGCCCGGGAGCCCGGGAACAGGCGCGGGCAGGTGAGGGCAGGGCCCGGCACCCGGCAGCCCGCAGCGGGGAGCGCAGCCCGCGCTCAGCCGGACACTGGTCCGGGATGGCAGCCTCGCGGCAGGAAGCAGCCTCAGTCCTCTCTGCTGGCCGGGGAGGACGAGGCGACACACACGGAGGTCCCTCATACACACGTAGCTGTCTCGGCATGTGGCTGTGCCAGAGCCTGTCGGTGACGTTAGATGGTGGCTGTGTAAGATGTCAGCAGGTTGATGGTTTGCTCCGCATGGTGGCAGAGCTACGGGAAGAGGTGGAACGGCCAAGGGAATAAGGGAATCTGAGGAGGAGATTGACTGGTGGACCCGTACTCTACCATCCCCAAGAGAAGCAAGCCTTTTCAATCCTTGGAGAAGTCAGGAAGAAGGTCAGCAAAACCCCCACCTTAGACTTCCGAAGGGCTGACTCTGGCCTGTTTGGACATGATTGGCAGAATTCCTTGGGAAACAATACTGAAGGACAAAGTGGTCCAGGAAGGCTGGGCACTCTTCAAGTATTAAATCCTTAAGGCGCTGGAGCAGGCGGTCCCTATGTGCCAACAATCAGACCTGCAGGGAAGAGACCAGCCTGGCTAAACAGAGAGGTAGTGCTGGACCTTAGGGAAAAAGAGAGAATTTATCATCTGTGGAAAAAGGAACCATCACCCCATGAAAAGTACCAGGATGTTGTTAGGTTATATAGAGAGAAAGTTAGGAAGACAAAGCCACAGATGGAACTGTGATAGAACAGAGAGATAACAGATCATAACAAATACTTTTACAAATATATTAACAATAAAAGGAGAACCTCCACTCTCTACTGGATACCAGGGGAAACCTAGTGACTGAGGATGAGGAAAAAGGTGGGGTACTTAATGCTGCCTTTGCCTCAGTCTTTAAGTCATGACAGCCACCTAGGGTACTCAGTTCCCTGAGTCAGATGGCAGAGATGGGGAGCTGATTGAAGTCCCCATAATTCAGGAAGCAATGGTTAGTGATCTCTTGCTCCACTTAGACATATACAAGTCTATGGGGCCAGATGGGTTCCACCAAAGAGTGCTGAAGGAGCTGGCAGAGGAGGTCACTAAGCCACTCTCTGTTATTTATCAGCATCTTGGTCTAGTAGGAAAGTCCCAGAGGATTGTAGGTTGGCCAATGTGATGCCTCTCTACAAAAAGGGCAGGTAAGAAGATCCTGGAAACTGCAGACCTGTCAGCCTGAGCTCAGAGCTGGGGAAGGACATGGAGCAGATGATTCTAATTGAGGTCATAAAGCATATGCAGGAAAATGGAGGGATCAGGCCCAGTCAGCATGGAGACATGTAGGGCAGGTCCTGCTTGACCAATCTGATCTCCTATGATACGGTGACCCACCTGGTTGATAAGACAAAGGCTGTGGTCATTGTCTGTTTGACCTGAATTATTTGACACTGTCTCCAACAGCATTCTCTTGGAGAAATTTTCTCCTCATTGCCTGGATAGGTATATTCGTTGCTGGGTTGGAAACTGGCTGGATCGCCAAGCCCAAAGAGTGGTGGTAAATGGCATCACATCTAGTTGGCGACCAGTAACTAGTGGTGTCCCTCAGGGCTCAGTGTTAGGGCCAGTGTTGTTTATTATCTTCACTGATGATCTGGATGAGGGGATTGAGTGCACCCTCAGTAAATTCGTGACCACCACCAAGTTGGATGGGAGTGTTGATCTGCTGGAGGATAGGAAGGCTCTACAGAGAGATCTGGACAGGCTGGATTGATGGGCTGTGGCCAGTGGTAGAAGGTTCAACAAGGCAAAGTGCCGGGTCCTGCATTTGGGTCACAACAACCCCATGCAATGCTACACGCTTGGGGAAGAATGACTTGAAAGTTGTTGCATTATACATTTCAACATACTTCTCCGAGTATGTAAAATACCTTCTCTCCCCATGTCATTTACCTAGAACAAGAAACTTCGAAGTATAGTAAGCTCTGCTGCTACGAGACTTTTTAAGCAACAGCAGGAAGAAAACAAACTGGCTGTAAATATTCTGCTTAGCTCCATTATACTGGGACTTGGAAAAAAGTACTAGTGGTTTTAAAGGAAAATAAATGAAACAATTTGTAATTAACATTTCTCCCCAAGAGTCTGAACAGCAGCATGAAAAGCAAAGAGCAGCTGTTGTGCTTTTGAAGGTGCCCTGCACCATGCTGTTGTGCTCTCCAGGTAGTTCCTTCAAAGGAAAAAGGAGGTTCAAAAGCACTCCAACATCTATGATGGTGTATCTGGAGCAGCCAAAGAACAACAGTGTGGCTTCATCACTTACGTGTTTCCTTGGGGGAATATCCTTGTATTTCTTCTTGTGCCAATCAGGTTATGAGGGGCAGGATTGCTCTTGACCAGCTTCAGCTAACTCCAAAGCAGACATTTGGGTTTATGGTATCATCTCTGTAACCAACAGAGCAAAGACAGGCACCTCCAGGTATAAATTTACCCCTTCAGAGGAGAGCTGGGAGGAAAAACCCTCCAAAGACATCCGCCTTCCCTCGCTACTGCAGGGCTCTAGCAAACATCTATGAAAACTCCACCAGACCACTCCTCAAGACAGAAGACAGGCTGAACCTCGAGCCAGCAGAAGCAAAAAGCACCTCAATGAATTTTGACCTGTCTTTCTGCAGACAGTTAGTAGAAAGGTCTGAAAGTCTCCGAATGGTCTTTGGGGCTTTAGCAACTCAGAAATCCACTTCCCTCACAAAAGCAATGACGTCTCCTTACATTTGTCTTTCTCAAAAATAAGAGCACCTTCTGGACAAAGCTTTGGATTTCAAGACTGCCCAAGCACTTATTCCAGTACTTCAGAACAAAGCATGAACATTTTGCTTCCACTTTTCTCCTGTTGCTTAACTGTTAAGTTTTCCATTCTACTGCTTGTGTTGGTACCTCTCCTGAACTGAAAAGATGCTAGAGGCCAAATTCCCACTCTAATATCACAGAGCTTCTCATTTCCGAAATCCGAACAAATGCCTACTGTTTTTTTCCTCCAAGATGTGTTACTTCCACCCAAATCCATAATTCAGCTGCTTGAATTCTGGGTGTTGCACTTTCTTCTTGCTGAGGGTGGCAGAACATTTTGCTTTTTTCTTCCAGCAGACTGCACAGCCAGAAAGATCCTGCCTAATGCACCGGCATTCAGCATTTGCAGATATAAAATGGTACCAGCACCTTTTCACTTCAAACCTGTATCATCAAAGTTCAGCTAACAATTGGAATACAGACTTAAATAACTGCTTTGAACACTTCCCTTTCTATACAGCATCCACATGCCTTTATTCAATACACTGCTTACATGTCTTTTTTTTCCACAGTGACCACTATACATTCATTGTCTGTATCTCTTAATAGCTACATGGTTCTTATTGAAACTAGCTTGCAAAGAAACCACTGTTGCTGCTGTAGGCGAAATAAGAAAGAAGGGGTTGATTTTGGTTTTGATTTTCTTTATGGTGTGCTCTCAGCTTTCGGAAGTTCTAAGCACACAAACCAGTCTGATGCACAGACTGCCACGGCAAAGTAAGACAAAGAATAAGTATCTTCACAACACATATGCTACAGGTCACCCTGTTTTGTGAACTTTTTTGTAAAGATAAAAACAAGCAGCACAGCAGGCAGCAGCATCCTTTGCTTGGGATTACCTCATATGGGTCAAACAGCTGGCAGGCAGTATGCAACTCTGAGCGAAGTTTAATCAGCAACCTAGAAAGATTATTCTGGTTACCCAAGCCAACTAATCCCCTCTGGAATATCTTCTAAAGATATGTCACATCTACTTTGCTTTATAAGAGAGTCACTTCAGCAAAATAACCTAGTTCTCCAACCTCAACAACACAGTTTTTCCAACTAGTTTACCAATATTTCACCTGATGAAGTCAAGCTTTTCCTCCGCTTAAGGAAACAGTTCACTAATCAAATCACAGTAATCTTTTGTACAGTAAGTTTACTCCTGCCACATACACGTCCAAATAAACCTCCCACATCGGCATTCCCAAATGAAACTACTACTAGCATTACCAGCAGCCTGATTTTGTTATTGTTTATAGCTTGTACCTTTTTTTTTTCCTCCTATTTTGCAGGATGGGTTTTGTTTACTGACTCCAGATTTCACAGCAGAGCCTTCTGTTCATCCACTGTCCACACAGTTACCACCTCCCGACCCCACTGCAGAAGCATTTTGGGGAAGTAGATCCTTTGGATGCAAGTTCTCCCAAGCCCTGATCTCAGTATGCTTCACCCATAAAATTAAAAAGGTGATTTTGCGTGGTACTTCTTTTATTGTGATGGAACATGGCACTAAACTATATCCCACGAATACCCCACAGCCAAAGCGAATTCACCTTTGGTTTAATCAAACCACTGAACTGATGTGGCCCACTGTAGACACATATTGCAGCACCAGGGTAGACACTGGTTTTCTTACGGCTCCAAGTGCACTGGCTGCAGAGGTAAGTGTCCCCAAATGCTTGGGACACCACTGCCTTCTACCTCCCAGACATCATCACCTCTGCACGGAGCACTGAGCTGCCTGTGCAGCATTCAGATGACCTCAAACACTGCTAACTCATTAGCAAATATTTTCTAGACACACCATACTATTTTACTTTGCCAGCTGAAACTTCAAAGACATAACCTAGCTGCTAACTCAGGTTAGCCCTGGCAAAATAAGACAGTTAGGCTTATGCACAGCCAGGAATAACAATATGGGTCACAGCACACATGGATGTTGATTTTGAGAACACCTTCTCATTTGACAGAATGGGTTCCAGGAATAAATAAATGATACGGTACAGAGGATTTTAACTGTCTGCCTGATTCAGTACCAGGGACAAACCCAGTAAGACAAAAAGCTCATTGTTCAACTTTATTTAATTTTTTTTAGAACTCCAGAGTGGCTTATAGTAAACTTTCAGACGTGGCTCAATATAGTGGTCACACAGCCACTAAATTTCAAGCATAGCTCACTCAGTAAATCCTAATATCATTAATTGCAAGTCCTCAGGAACAGGATACTAAGTAAAATCCTCATCCTTGTAGTTAGAAAAATAAATGGGTCAATGAGATCTACAAGGAAAGACACAAATGACAATGATGAGGCAGGAGTGAATTGCGAAATCTGTACATCTTGGGAAAGGCAGCTGGTAAAAGGGAACCTAAGAATTATTCCTGACCTCGGAACAAGGCAGGAGGAAGAGGTGTAAGAAAATATCAAGCAAAATATTACGTAGACAGGAATAAATGTAGTAGTTTAGTAAATACAGCAGTCATGTATTTCTCAGAAAAGGAGACAAGACACGACATGGGAGGCACTGAGGAACAGGTAAGATGAACAGGAAAATTTCACAAGGGATCCTGCTTGGCACAGAAGCTAGTAGCACATTTTTTTCTATAGCAGTTACTGCAACTCCTGAACACACAAAACCCGCACCTCTGTGAAATAAAGTTTCCTGAACTGTTTTTCATTAGAGTAAAAGAAACCCAAAAAATCAAAACTGCACCTGGTACCCAAAATCTTAAAGTACTTTATTTTGTAAACTCTGAAATAAGGCACTTCTGTACCAGGTACCATTCACAGGATTTAAGAGCCACCACCTTGGTGGTCTCCAGCAGAGTCAGGGACCCTGGCAAAGGCAGCAGCTGCTGACCCACCATTGAGGGAAGGCAGCTCCAGGCATTGCTGCCAGAGCAAGTGGAGTGCCTTGGTTTCTACAAACTGCAGCAGGAGGGTAGGAGCCCCAGCTCCTGGTCCCTGACACCCCCAAACTGCCCAGGAACCACAGGCAGCTGTCAGGAATACTGCCATAGGGCAGGTGACAGCCCCCATGTTTTGTTTGACCAACAGATTCAGTTGTACCTTTTTCTCTCCCCCTTCTTTTTTTTTTTGAAAGTGGGTTTAAGTAGCCAGTGACATTGCAATGACAGCACTAAGGAGGGAGTGCTCAAACCAGAACAAACCCCCCCATAGTACCGACAGCCACAACGTTTCCTGAAGTCATTGAGGAATCAGAGAACCTCACAAGTCCACTGAGACAAACACTGACAATATTTATAGCGCAGACTTACACATCCGGGCTGATTCTCCTTTTATAGTCAGCGGAAAGCACCTGCTTTAGCGTACTAGGCTGAGATGAATCACACTCCAGCAACTCCACTCCTCCCCTGATTGACCTTAAAAGGAGGAGGGGCTGGCTACCTTGGATATGACTGCATTTGGTGAGATGAATCAACACCATCCAGTAAATGAGAAATTTGCAAAGATTTTGGCCCTAGGATATATGCTAGGATGAGGATATAACAGGTAATGGAAAAAAATCCTAGGATACTGCCAAACACACCAACATACATAGCAGAGATGATTCACCTTGGGTTACTAACTCTGAGTCACTATTGACTGGACATCAACCAGCTCTACCCAGAATCACTGAACAGTTCTGCATGGCACCTAGCCTCCCAGTTCTGCTGGCCAATGCCACTAGCTTCTCCACACACCCCGTTAAGCCAGCAGGACTTCCTAGTTCATCCTTCACTAGAGGCTATGGGGCTCTGCAACATCTCTCTCTCCCCTTCAGCACCACAATGGCCCAGCTAATAAACCTCACCAGGATTAAGCCAGCATCCACCAGGCACCCTCTTTTCCTCCTGCCCCACTCCACACTGATGTTTACAGCATCACAGAGAAGAGCAAAGAGAACTAAAGTCACCACTTTGTTTTCTACTCTCCAAAAGCTGCAGTGTAACTGGAAATGACATTTCTAAAAGGCCACTGAAGTCTCATTAACCTGTTGAGGAACTTGACAGAGCAAAGGTCTCACTGCTTGAATGAGAAGCCTCAGGATTCCATTACAGCCCACCTGAAATGAGGAGTGCCTTTGGAACACATCTCCTCAGGGATAAGTACAAGCCTACAAGCAGTGAGATTCAAACTTTATGCATCCCAACAAATCAGCATAAAACGCAGTTCTGCTCAGGAAATGGGTTTACTTCAAAGCTAATTTGACTACTTAAAGCACACATGCAGTAGAGCACAGCCAAGACCTGTCCCCTTCAGATCACTCAAAATGCACAATACTTAAAATACTTGACAGCAAAATAACTTCTGAGAGCTGCGGCAATCAGTAAGCTTGCTCCTCCTTTGTGTCAGGGTCAGCACTTGCAGCTATGCAGCCTGTGCAGTCCTCTTTTGCGTTGTATGGAAATCCTGTCTAAAAAGCATTTTAGTTGAGTGCTGATGGCAACAGAAGTGCACAGAGTACCTGACCAGAAAGGTAAGTTTCTACCTGTTCTCTCCAAGTGTTCCTTGCATTTCCCTCTGACTTGGAGGCGGCAAACAGCCAAGCCACGCTGAGTGAACAGCTTCAAGAGGCAGAGCTGTTCCATCATAGAGGCTCCCGTACAACACCTATGCGTGTGACTGCATCTTCCCCACTTGCCCCCAAGGCTTAGCAGAGCCCATAGAGCAGGCAGTGTCCACCGGTTCACCTGACACTGGGCATCACCATGAGGCTGCTGCTCAAGCATGAACATTAGCAGTTGTGAATGACCACGTAAGCCACATACAGGTGGCAAACCCGCTCAGTCAAGGTACAGTTAACTCATACAGTACCATGATCACCTCAGCCTTTCTGCCTCATCTGTAGCCTATGAACTTTTCAGAGCTGCAACTGCTATGTTTATAGCCTGTATGTAGTTCCAATCTTTCTGTCCAGCCTTAGCTACATACAAAATACCACTTGAGGTTTTTTAGCGGGTTCCCCACCCTGTCTGCCTCAAACATTCACACGTACATACGCAAAAAAGAAGAATCAGGCCAGCTGCCTGCAAAATGCAGACGAACAACATGGAAACAAGCCCCAGCCCTCATCACAGAGCAGGTTCAGGAACAGCAGAGCACAGCAGCTCGCAGGGCGCGGGGCTGACTCCCGCGCTACAAACAATACCTGCATTTTTGGTTAATTCTCAACCACCGTTGCATTTTTTAAGGGAAGGCAAAGCACAGCACAGCACAGCATAGCACCGCACCGCAGCCACCCAGGAGCTATCTGGGACACGGAAAGATCGCCAGGGAAACAGCCCACGGTTTCTCCTTGACACCTGGGCCTTCACCTCCACGGCACTGCGCACGTTGCAAACCAAAGATAAGCAAGAAAGCGGGTTAGCTGAGCAACGTGCACGCAGAGGCGCCTCCCAACCCTGCCCTCGCTTACTGCTTGCTCTGGAAGAGGGAAAGCGTGGCTGGAGGCCGCAATGCTCACAAGGGACGCGCTAGGCAGCGCCGGGGCGCCAAAGACAGCAGGTCCCATCCCCGCACCAGGCTAAAGCTCTTCCCGCCACCAGGGCAGCCCCAGCATCCTGGGGGATCGCACCCTCAGCAGAGGAGCTGGAACAGCCCCCGCCGGCGCGGGATGTAGAGAGGCGGGGGACGAGGGATGGCTCCAGCAGGGCTCGGGGACGGACCCGCCGCGGAGCGCGGCCGCAAGCAAGCGTGCCACCAAGGAGATAAAATGGAGGGATGGCTGCTGTGGCGGGAGAAAAGGCAGCCGGGCCCCGGCAGCCCTCCGCGCCCGCCCGGCTCCATCACAAAATGGACGCCCCGCGCGGGGCCGCTGCGGCCACCACCCGCCCGGCCGACCCCGGCCCCGGCTCGCTCCGCCCGCCGCCGAGCAGCGCCCCTCACTCACCGCGCCGACGGAAGAGCCCGGCGCCCGCGGGCTCAGGGGGCAGCCGAGGGCGCGCCGCGGGCACAGCAGCGCCGCGCAGCGCTTTTACATCTCTGGCGCGCACCGCCCGCTCCGCCCTCCACCCATGCTGATGGGGAGGAGAGCACTGCCCACCCTTCTCTCTGCAGACTGAACAACCCAGTTCCCGCTGCTGCTCCTCCTATGACTTATTCTGCAGACCACTCACCACCTTCGTTTCCCGTCTCTTGAACCCGCTCCAGCACCACAATGTCTATCTTGCACTGAGGGGCCCAGAACTGAACACAGGATCTGAGGTGCCGCCTCACCGGTGCCCAGTAGATGATAGTTTCCCTGGGTCTACTGGCCAGTCTATTGCTGATACAGGCAAGGATGCCGTTGCCCTTCTTGGCTGCCTGGGCACAAGCTGGCTCATGTTCAGCGGCTGTCAGTCAGCACCCCTAGGTCTTTTTCCACCAAGCAGATTTCCAGCCAGTGCAGGACCCAGCACTTTGCCTTGTTGAGCACCAGACCATTGGCCACAGCCCATCCATCCAGCCTGCCCAGATCCTTCTGCAGAGCCTTCCCACCCTCCAAAAGATCAACACTCCCACCCAACTGGTGTTGTCTGCAAGATTACGTGATCCCCCCATCCAGATCACCAATGAAGATATTAAACAAGACTGTCCCTAATATTGAGTCCTGAGGGACACCACTAGTGACTGGTTGCCAAGTAGATGTGATGCTACTTACCACCACTCTTTGGGCTTGGCCATCCAGCTGCTTTTTTGCCCAATTTAAAATACTCCTATGCAAGCCATGAGCAGCCAGTTTCTCAATGAGTGCCATTAGTTTAGCTTGGCCTGAAAACCTGCTTATTATTTCCTCTCAGTCCCTAAGGGAACGTGAACCAAAGGGCTGGGTTGGACTGAACAGCCCATTCAGTTGATTCAGCTGATGAACTTCTGCAGAACATGGCTGACCAAGCAGTGCCAGGATAAAACAGTTGTAGTAGATAAAGGTGGACTTTTATTTCCAGGGTATTCCTCCCTGCCCTTTTTGTAGAGAGGCGTCACATTGGCCAACCTCCAATTCTCTGAGACCTGCCCACCAGACCGGGACTGCTGATAGATGGTGGAGAGTGGCTTAGCAAGCTACTCTGCCAGCTCCTTCAGCACTCTTGGGTGGAACCCGTCTGGCCCCATAGACTTGTATACATCTAAGTGGAGCATGAGGTTGCTAACCATTGCTTCCTGAATTGTGGGGACTTCAACCAGCTCCCAATCTCTGCCGTCCAACTCAGGGAACTGAGTATCCTGAGGATGGGTGGTGTGAATATCAAAGACTGAGGCAAAGGTGGCATTTTCCTCATTCTCAGTCACTAGGTTTCCCCTAGCATCCTGTAGAAGATGGCCCTCCTTTGGCCCTCCTTTTATTGCCAATATATTTGTAAAAGTACTCCTTATGATCTTTTATGGCAATGGACAGATTCAGTTCCAGCTGCGCTTTCACCTTCCTAACTTTCTCCTACATAACCTAACAGCATCCTGGTACTTTTCATGGGGTGATGGTTCCTTCTTCCACAGGTGATAAATTCTCTCTTTTTCCCTAAGGTCCAGCACTATCTCTCTGTTTAGCCAGGCTGGTCTCTTCACCACCGGTCTGATTGTCGGCACATAGGGACTGCCTGTTCCTGCGCCTTAAGGATTTAATTCTTGAAGAGTGTCCAGCCTTCCTGGACCCTTTTGTTCTTCAGTAATGTTTCCCAAGGAATTCTACCAACCAGCATCTTAAACAGGCCAAAGTCGACCCTCCAGAAGTCAAAGGTGGGGGTTTTGCTGACCTTCTTCCTGACTTTTCCAAGGATGGAAAATTGAATCGTTTCATGATCACTTTGCTGAAGACGGCCTCCAGCCATCATCCACCAGTCCTTCTCTGTTTGCAAACATCAAGGCAGGCATCTCCCCTAGCTGTCTCACTCACCAGCTGGGTCAGGAAGTTATCTTCCATGCCCTCCAAGAACATCATGGATTGTTTCTTCTCTGCTGTGCTGTGCTTCCAGCAGACATCTGGTAGGTTGAAGTCCCCCACGAGAACAAGGGCTAGCGATTGTGAAACTTCTCCCAGTTGTTTGAAGAATACTTTATCTTTAGCTTCATCCTGGCTGGGTGGTCTATAACAGACTCATACCAGGATGTCTGTTTGGTTGGCCTTCCCACTGACCTTCACCCACAAACATTCAGCCTTCTCGCTCAGAACATTTTGTTCACAGCAGCCAATGCACTTCCTGACACACAATGCAGCCCCACAACCTCTTTTTCCTTGCCTATCCCTTCTGAAGAGTCTGTAGCCATCCACTGCAGCACTCCAATCATATGAATCATTTCACCACATTTCCGTGATGGCAGTTATGTCATGATTTCCCTGCTACACAATGGCTTCCAGCTCCTCTTATTTGTTGCCCATGCTGTGGGCATTTGTATAAATGTACTGAAGTTGCCCTGTGGATCTGGACTCCGACAGTGGCACGCTACCCCATGGTTCATGTCTAATGAGCCTGGTGTTATCCTCTTCCCCTTTCAAACCTAATTTAAAGCCCTCTCTATGAGCCCTGCTACTTCTGGGCTAGAATCCTTTTCCCCCTTTGGGACAGCCATACCCCATCTGCCACCAGCAGGCCTGGAGCCATATAGACTGAGCCATGGTCAAAACTCCCAAAATTCTGATGGTGACACCAGTCATGGAGCCAGGAATTAATTACTGAGATTTTTCTGATGTAACCGTTGCCATTGATTGTGACTGGCAGGAGGGATGAGAACACTACTTGGGCTCCTGAACCCTGAACCAATCACCCCAAGGTGCTGAAGTCCTCTAGTCCCCTCAGGCTTCTTGAAGAGATTTCTTCATTGCCTACCTGACAGACTAATAAAGGATGGTAGTTGCAGGGCTGTAGCAGGGGAGTGAGTTTTCTGGTGACGTCCCTTGCGCTGGCCCCAGGGAGGCAGCAGACATCCCTGAGTCTGGTCAGGACAGATACGGGGCCTTCTGTTCCCCTTAGTGTGGAGTCACCAATCACAACCACTCTTCTTTTTTTTTCTAGAAGAGCTTGGTCATAATACAAGGTGTTCTCTGACTCTTCTGTGGGAACTCTTCTGACTGGGACGATCCCTTATCATCATCTTCCTCACTTTCCTGATCCTCAAGTACCAGGGCCTTGAATCTGTTGTAAAGGGGTACCTGGGAAGGTGATATGCTGGAGAATGATGTGCCATCTGATCTGAGGACTAACTTGTTACCAACCTCCCCTGTCTCCTGGGTCCCTTCCATCTGCCCAATGGCAAGAAGGTAGGTGATCCTGAAGCTCTTCCATTGCAGGTGGCTGGCTCAGCAATGGGAGAGTACAGGTCCACCAGCCAATCTCCTCCTCAGATTCTCTTATTCCCTTGGCCGTTCCACCTCTTCCCGTAGCTCTGCCACCATGCGGAGCAAACCATCAACCTGCTGACATCTTACACAGCCACCATCTAACATCACCGACAGGCTCTGGCACAGCCACATGCCGGGACAGCTACGTGTGTATGAGGGACCTCCGTGTGTGTCGCCTCGTCCTCCCCGGCCAGCAGAGAGGACTGAGGCTGCTTCCTGCCGCGAGGCTGCCATCCCGGACCAGTGTCCGGCTGAGCGCGGGCTGCGCTCCCCGCTGCGGGCTGCCCTCCCCGCTGCAGGCTGCCGGGTGCCGGGCCCTGCCCTCACCTGCCCGCGCCTGTTCCCGGGCTCCTGGGCCGTGTTTACCGCTCGGGGCGGTGCCCTCCTTCCTGCACCGCCGCTGTGAGCGCGCTGCGGCGTCAGCGGTGCTGCTGGTTCCTGTTGGGGGCCTGGGAAGGGCTTGGGGCGCCCGTGGTGGCTCTGGGGGTTCAGGAACCAGACTCCTGACTGCTCTCCAGAGCTACTCACATCGGCGAATCGTGTGGGTGGGAAATGACGGAATGCCTTCCCTACCGTGAGCACACACAAACCAGCCGGCTGCACGGTGTCACAAGAGACCTGGGCTCTGCTCTCCCATAGAAGGCTGCATAACCTCCAAAGTTGTGTGCTGTGTGCCCCAGAGGTAAAACGTCTGAGCAGGAGGGGAGGGTCTGGAAGCTGCACCTATTTCCCATGCTTAGGGGCTGAAACAGAGGTCTCCTTTTCAAGAGCAGGGTGACAGGTTGGGTTTTCCTTTTTCCGAATTAGATCTAAATCGGTCAGAAACATTGAACATTGGAACAAAGAAGCGTTGCCTTTCAAAGAGCCAAAATGCTGATGGAATGTTTACTCTGGGCCAGGTGGTCCCTCCGGAGTCCCACAGCATTTGAGTCTCACTGGGAGCTGGCAAATGCTCTCTCATAAATGTCTTTCTCGATACACTCTGGCACCAGTCCTGCCTGGTGCCACTCAGTCAGCATAAGGTGAGTGTTTGCCACATGTCGCAGAACCCTCTGTCCTGAAGCCTCCACAATGTTGGTTGCAGTGTTGACTGCAGAAGAGAGGCCACGGGCTAGAGGGTGGAATTCCACCCTTGGACATCCCAGTCACATCTGGGCACCCAGGCTGTGTTTGAGAAATGTGATTCTCAACCTCGTTAGTCACCCTTACCTTTGCAACTAACAGGATGGTCAGTGATGTATCCTAGTGACAGGGAACGCAAGTCTCTAAAGGAGTTTAAAAATGCACCTTATTGCAATATAAAGAATAAATCGAATGAACCGTGACGGTTTGTTTATTTCTTTTCTTTCTCTTGCTTGGTTGTGGGAGAGACTTGCTCCTTTCCAAGTTATTCAGCTTTACAATACCAACCGCTGGCAAATAAAATTATTGAAGGACAATTACAAACAGGTATCTCCACTTCAGTGAAAGGATCTTCTTTCTTACTTTAGCCACATTGATGCTCTCATGTTTCATTCTTTCTAGTTTATTCCATGTTCAATGCCTGTGCATTGAGGAATTCAGTACTAGTTCAGGGATCCAGGAATCAAAGGAGATGCATCAGACAAAAGGGATGCAACAAGAGCTAGGCGAAGAGGTCACCTTTGAATTGGATGGTGGATTTTAAAGTCCTCTCAGCTAAATTTTATTCCTGCAAAGCTGAAAACAAGGAAAGATATGGCTGCCAAGAATGGAGTGGCTCCAGACTTACAACAGTGAAATGGCAAGGAGAAGTATGCTCTATGCAGTTTCATAATTCCTTATAAATCTAAAGAGGTGCCTTGGAACATGCTTGGCCAAAGCTGTGGGAGGTGGTGGTGTAACGCAAGGCTTTTTGTACTCATTTACAGACGATTTTTATCTGAAACCACCACCCTCAATCCCACCCTTTTCTCTGTAATCTTTTCTTAAAATAACCAGAGCTAACATCCTGTTACCGCTTTGGGCTAGTCCCATTCTTAAGAAAGTTGTCCTTTCACCTGCTAATATGCTTGTACTAGTTCTCTCATTCATCTTCTCCCTCCTTTTTTTTTTTCCTTTTTCCCACTAGGATTTAATGGGTGTAGCGGACTTCCTTCAGGATCTTGTGTTTATTTGGGGGGAAGCAGACCATGATTTTATTGGAAATTATTAGTATAATTCATGTGGGTTGTGTTCTCTGAAAGCGCCAGAGATGAAAAAGACTTTTCACTTTGTACTTTTTGCTCTTGAAAGATCATTGTTTCTGGCAAAGACATTTAGCATTTTCCAAGCTGTGAAATGATATCGCTCACAGGCGAAGCACGGAAAAGGCTATATCCAGAATACTGAGAAATGCTAAGACAATTTCCTAGGCAAACCCACAGTGTCTGTGACACATGTTGTCCTTTTGGCTTTCTACATTTATTAAAACATTGAGGAATACGCTGGATGCAAATGGACTTTCTGTGTGTTACAGAACAGGTGATTTAGTTGTCATTTTCAGGGAATTTTGGTGGATTTTTTAGTGGCATTTGAATTGCATATTTAAAACCTGAAAAAATAAATCCTCAGAAACAAAGTATTGGAGACCTACAACCTATATAGTCTTACCATAGTTGATCACAGTCTTACTGTTGACATCCTATAAATCACGTTACACTTAGCAGATCAATCACTTCTCATACACACAGCAGCAAGCTCCAGCTGATCATCTCTTGGGCCCCATTCTTCTATATCTGAGCCTGTACGTAGCTCACTCATTGGCAAAACAGGACCAGGTTTTTCTCTCACTTCACCAAGTACAGCTGGTTCCTGACAAGCCATGCCTCGTGGGAGAAGGAGCCTCACCCCAGGAGGACCCTCACTGCAATCTGCTGCTGTACTTGCCTTGTCCCACTCTTCTTTTGTGTGCTGGAGACAAAGATAACTGAGAAGGGCCATATGACCTCTCCTGGGAACATGTCGGAGTCCTAATTTAGGGGTAAATGGATAAAACATTTGTTTTATCACCAAAGAGACACCTCTGACACTGCTGAACTCAATGTGAAGTACTCATTGAGTGGTTTTCAACCTGAGTTTCAGTATTAAGTTATATGCTGAGGGATTTCTCCATTCCATTTGGCCAGGCCTTTGTCCTGCTCCTTGTTAGCAGAAACCATCTTCCTCCAGGGGTGGGGAAGAATTAAATCCTATGCTATCATTTGCTAAGCAAACAAGAGCATATGTAATTCCTATGATTTTTTTAAAGTGAGGATTCAAGGGGAGCCAAAAGCTGTCAGTTTTTGGTGGGTTTTTTTGGTGGATTTTGTTTGTTTGTTGTAAATATTAGTAGAGCCAGACAAGAAGCATCCCAAACTTCAACCTCAGAGATATAGCATTTCTCCAGTGAGGGTTAAACTTAAGATTCAAGTCACCCTCACATATATCTATGCATCTTCAGTATCTAAAAAGAAAAATTTATTAATGAACGAATTACAGGTGAAAAGGAGATTGTAATTTGTTTGTTTGTTTGCTTCTGTATATTTGTGCATCAATTTCAGACCAGGATTATGCATAGGAAAGCATTTTAAGTTGGCCAGAACTGTGGTTTAAGATGAACTAAATTATTCAAATCACAGAAAGTCCCTCAAGCTCCAGTTTGCTTCCTCACCTGCAGTGGTAACCTGATAAATTTCAGCTGAATTTGGAGAAAAAAACAGTGTAATTCCCTTGCTCTCAGCTCACAAGCTACACCCAAGTCCTGCAGTTTTCTCACTCCCTCTCCACAGGTAAAACTCTCATCTGGGAAACCAGAAGCAGCGGGAAGGGGTGCTTTGTGGTTTACAGTATGCATCAGTGTTTACAGTGAGTGTGTGTGTGAAGGCGGAAGGTGTTGGCTGGGTGCTGTTGTGACTGGAAGGGAATGAAGCCGGTCACACATGATTTCTTACACTTTCAGTTTCCTATTGTCGTGGTTTAAACCTCTATAACTCACGCAGTCGCTCTCTCACTCACTACCCCCTCTTTCTTCCCCCTCTCCCTGGGGGATGGGAAGGAGAATCAAAAGAATGCAACTCCCAAAGGTTGAGATAAGAACAGTTTAGTAACTAAGGTATAACACAAATCACTACTGCTACCACCAGTAATAATAATGACAAGGCAAATACGAGGAAAGAATACAGTTGCTCACCACCTATACCCAGCACGACCAAGCAGTGCACCCCCTCCTTTCCGGGTCTCTGCCCTCCGTTTTTACATCCTGGGCATGACGTGCTGTGGTATGGAATACCTCTTTGGTCAGTTTGGGTCAGGTGTCCTGTCTCTGCTTCCTCCTGGCTTTCCCTCCTCCCTGGCAGAGCATGAGACTCAGAAAGTCCTTGGTCAGACCAAAACATTACCAAGCAGTAACTGAAAACACTGGTGTTATCAGCGCTGTTCCCAGACAGAAAGTCAAAAACACAGCACTGCACCAGCTACCAAGAAGGAGAAAAATGACTGCTACTGCTGAACCCATGACACCTATCTAGTTCCTTAATTGTTGTTAACACCTTTTCTGGTACCTTGACAAACTCCAGCATGCCCTGTTCACACCCAACGAAAATGCTCCAGAAACATTCGCCTTCTAGCCTGGTCTATTGACCTCACAATTCTCTCTTTACAGCCCTTCACTACCTCTCTTTGGAACTTGTAGTGAACAGCATCTGCTGGTCTATACTGCACAAGACTTTGCAGGTCCTTATACCCCCTTTAGTATTTACAGATTGATTGCCACCTCAAATCCATCACAATGTCACAAACTGTGGCTAAGTCTCTTGGTGCTGTAGCAATAAAAATAACAACCACTATTCCAGCTGATAAGTCCCTTTCTTCATAGGAGGAAATCAAATCAGTAGAATTGAAGGATCCCAGTCAGATAAATAGAACTGTCATCAGAAACTCCAAACTGTTCACTTTCTGCCTTTGTGTTCCATTTTTCATTTAAATCCATACCTTTGTATAGCTTTACTTCAAAATGGTCTTAATATGTTGTGTACTACTGCAGTCAGGGCCCCATGGCTGGTACTCATCCAGTTGTGTGGTAACACCTCTAATTTAAAGAAAAACCAAAAAGGTAACAAAAATCCTTATTTCCTAGTTTGCTGATGACACCAAGCTGTGTGCTGTGGTCAACACTCTGGAGGGAAGGGATGTTGTCCAGAGGGACCTTGACAGGCTTGAGAGATGGGCCAGTGCCAACCTCATGAAGTTCAACCAAGCCAAGTGCAAGGTCCTACACCTGGATCAGAGCAATCCCAGGCACAGCTACAGGCTGGGCAGAGAAGAGATTCAGAGCAGCCCTGTGGAGAAGGACTTGGGGGTGTTGGTGGATGAGAAAATGAACATGAGCCAGCTTCAGTGTGCACTTGCAGCCCAGAAAGCCAATCGTATCCTGGGCTACATTAAAAGGAACATGACCAGCAGGTCGAGGGAGGTGATCCTGCCCCTCTGCTCTGCTCTCATGAGACCTCACTTGGAGTATTGTGTGCAGTTCTGGTGTCCTCAACATAAAAAGGACATGGAACTGTTGGAGCAAGTCCAGAGGAGGGCCACAAGGATGGTAAGGGAGGCTCATTAGCTCAGACACCATCTGATCAACTGACCCCCCCTTCCCATTAGTACCCAACATCAGGAGCACTCAGAGAACTAAATATGTGAGCACTGAATTCTGATGGTGCTGGCTGGGTTTTCAAAGCAGCAACTTGAACCCCAAGAATCCTTCTGCCAATCTCACTGCCCTTGTCACAGAGCAAGTGCCATGTTGCCTCCCTCTTGCTCTCCTTTTTAATAGGGGAATCTTGCACGCCTCTGAACCAAGGGCTTTGCTTAAATGGGTGGATATAAAGTGCCATGAACCCTGCTGTCCTTCCCAGCAAGTCAGACAAGAGCATGTTAAGAAGGGTCTAAGGTTAGGTTATATACATAATATTGTGCAGGAATATATTGCGCAGGAGGTGCCTACCAATTTAAGAAAAAAACAGTTTTCCAGTTGTTGACGTCTCTTGGCACTACATGACTGAGTTTATCCAAGGTCTCTTGATAACATCTCAGTCATTTAGGTCACCCTGGTCTCAGAGGCTAGACTTACATTACTCAAATGGGTTGCATCCTGTTTTGTGTCCTTGAAGGCAGCCTGAACAGCACAGCTTGCATCCACACAGCCAAACCCTCTTTTCCAAAACAAGTCCGTAGCAAGGGGGCCACCTCCAAAGTGCTCACTGGAAAGAGCAATCCCATGTTGTCCCGTGAAGTGTGTCCAGGCATTGTCAGGGAGAGGGCTGTCTTGCGCAGATCATACCTACAGCAGGAGCTATTAAACATCATGGGCAGTCATGGGCTGGTACAGCATCCTGGCCCTACACCATGCTTTATTTACTAACGTAGGTGTAGCCAGAGCAGCTTTGTTACAGATCTTGAACGAGACAAGACAGTTTTGGACAGGTGGCTTTGTCATTTCCTCATGAGCAGCTCTAACTAGTTTTTCTATAATATGTTCAGTACCAAAACTACATCCAAAATTCATCCTCTTTTGCTGTGGGGATGAACAGGTGTAATATCACATCACTTTATTCTCGAGTTTGAAGCTGGAACATTAAACTCTTGCATATTGATAATTCACAGCAATATTTATTCTTCATAGTAAAGAGACATTAAAGGTCTAGGGTTTTATAGAAGAGGGCTCTAACACCCTTTTGGTTTTCCCCTTCACCATCCTTTCCAAAAAGATTTTGACTCAACTGATTTTGTTTTCTTCTTGCTTTATCTCAGTTTTCTTTATTATCTGTCATTGTATTACATCTCAAAAAGAATGCACCAGAACCTGAAAGATTCAGAGAAGAGTCAGATGAACATTAAAGGTATAGAATGTTTTACATTAAGGAGTGTCTGAGTAGGCTTGAATTGTTCAGCTTCAAAAAGAGATGACTGACAGAAGATATGCTAACAGAGCCGTGAAATAATGGGTGGGAAAGGTGGATCCCATGAGTCAAAAGAGAGGGTGTTCACTTCTCTTCCAGAACAAGAGCCAGGAGATGTCAAATGTAAACGGTGTTTGAGATGCAAAACATGTGCAAGGGCACTGGACAAGTGCTTGGCAGAGGGACCCATCAAAGCTACAGATAAACTACGTTGGGCTTGGGAAATCCCCTGAGCTGGAAAGAGACAGAGATTGGGAGAGTGTTCTGAGAGTACAGTAAATGTTTGTATATACACTTGCACTGCTCCTGTTTTTCACCGTGCACCTCCGCATAACTGCAGCTGGAGGCACAGTACTTCAGAAGACAAATCCTCAGTCTGAACCAGAATAGACTAGACTAGACTAGACTAGAGCAGAACCAAATAGAATACTTTCAGTTGGAAGGGACCTGCAACAATTACCTAGTCCAACTGCCTGTCCAGTTCAGGGCTGACTAAAAGTTAAAACGTGTTGCTAAGGGCATTGTCCAAATGTCTCTTAAACACTGACAGGCTTGGGACATCAACCACCTCTCTAGGAAGCCTGTTCCAGTGCTTGACCACCCTTTTGGTAAAGAAATGCTTCCAAATGTCCAGTCTGAACCTCCCCTGGGGTAGCTTTGAATGATTCCCATGTATCCTGCCACCGGAGGCCAGGGAGAAGAGCTCAGCACCTCCCTCTCCACCTCCCCTCCTCAGGGAGCTGTAGAGAGCGATGAACTGTTCCCTCAGCCTTCTTTTCTCCAAACTAGACGAACCTTCCAGTCCTTTCACCAGCTTTGGTGCCCTCCTCTGGACACATTTAAGCGTCTTCACAACCTTCTCAGTGAGTCCCAGAACCGAGCACAGGTGAGGCTGCATCAGCACTGGATACACTGGGATAATCACCTCTCTTGACCGCTGGTTATACTGTGTTTGCACACCTGGATGGGGTTTGCCCTTTGGCTGCCAGGGCACACTGCTAGCTCCTATTGAGCCTGCTGTCAACCAGGGCCCCCAGATCCCTTTCTGCTGTGCTGCCCTCCAGCCACTCCTCTCCCAGTTCATACTTGTGCCTGGTTACTGTGTCCTAGGTGCAGGAGCTGGCATTTGGACTTGCTACATTTCAACCCATCAATCATTGGCCATGCTGCTATCTATCTACATCCTTTCTGCAAGGCCTCTTGTTGCTCAAGAGAGTCAAGAGCACCTTCCAGTATGGTGTCATCAGCACATTTGCTAATGGTGCATTCAACTCTTGCATCCAGATTGTTGATAAATACATTGAACAGAACTGGCCCTGGAATGGAGCCGCTGATCAGTTGCCAGCCAGATGTTGCCCCAAGCACTACAATCCTTTGAGCTCTTGCCCTCTTGCCAGTTCTCCACCCAGCACACCATGGTGCTTTTATGTGGCATATTCTGGTTTCCATGGTCCTGTTGGCTTGCTCATACACGTCCCTGCACCCTCTTCTGCTGCTTCTCTATTTTCCCCAGCTCAATCCTTGCAGTAATATATAGATTTTGTTATTTCTGCCTTCCCACCTGAATGAAATTCAGTCTCTTCTTTAGCACTTTGATGCCCTACGTGCATTCTCTACATGGGAGGAACTAGCAGCCTTGCTTAATTTCCTCATCTCTCCTGATAACCCAGGCAGCCTGTGAGAAGCCAAATTCCTACTGTCCCTCTGCGACTGAGCTATATGAGAGTCTCTGGGTGTGTGACCAAGGCCTGTAAAGAAAAGCCAGGCAAGGAGACTGCCTGCGACCACCGTCGCTGTGCCAAGCACAGTGCCATTAGAAACCCTTGAGCTGGGTCCCGACTGGACCACGCCGCGACCACGGCCGTGTTTCCTCCCTGAGCCCCCCGGAACGGCTGAGGCGGGAGCCGGCGGCAGCTCCCAGCAAGCCCGGCGGACACCGGCAGCGCCCGCAGCGGCGCCTGCGGCCACAGCCCCGGCCTGCGGCGCCCCCGTGCGGCCCGCCGGGGCCTCGCCGCCTCCCTGCGGCGGGGCCGGGCCCGCGGAGCCGCCTTGTCCCCGCGGCCTCCCGCCTGCCCGCACAGAGGCCGGGCGGGGCAGGGAAGGACCGGGCACAAGCGAGCGGCCGCAGCCTGGCCCCGGGGAGCGGGGCTGCTTGCGGGTGGGGTCAGGCCTCGGGTATCAATGGTGCTGCTCGGCCTCACGTTGTCCTCAGAGAACCGCCTGTCCCAGCCCCCGGGTGTCCGCTCTCCTGAGACCTCTGAGGGTTATGGAGGGCTGCTCTAACAGGGGTGACTGCTGTCTTTAAGGGCAGACCCTCAGTTCCATGGCTTGACCTTCCACCCTCAAATCTTTGTCTCCTCAAGGAGGAACCAACCCACAGAGGCATTTGGGCACCTAAATCCCATATCAGTGGGATGTCGGTACCTAAATGTCTTTGTAGGTCTTAACTTCTTTCCACATTCTCCAGCCAAGGTGGAATTCCCCACTGGGCTAATGGAGAAACTCCCCAGTAAACCCCCTACAAACTCCCTTTTATTGACATGAAAACAAAGCAAAGAGAAAAACCCAACCCCAGTAGCTGTAGAGCATTTGCATCCTTTAGAGGTGGTGGTTGTATTTCTCGACCAGAAATTATATCACACCCATGGCACAATGCAGGTAAGGGGGAAACCACTCCCACCCAAAGCCTGTACTCTGGTGAGACTGGGTGTTCTGGTTGGCTTAAACAAGACACAGTTTGAAAGGTACTGGGGGCTAATGCAGTCTCCCAGGTCTCGGCCAGGTCAGATGCTGAGCAGTGAGGTCCTCCTCACTCCTCCCATGTGGACCACACAGTGGGGCATCTGCTGAAATCAAACTGTCCCAAGGCTGGATCTTGGTGTTATGAGAGCAACTTCTCTGGATGGATCCTGAGTGAAGACCACCCTCCTCTCTATTCAAAGGTTCCCAAGTAACGACGTATTGCCTGCAAAAGAAGCCAGTATTGCAACTTTTACTTGGACCTGCTTAATTATACCAGAGGACATGTGGACTTTGAAATTTGATGTATGCCTATCTGCTCCCCCAGAAACAATACACACCATCCAGAAACATCCTTTTGCCTCCGATCCTTCCCTGAAGTCACTCGGTGTGGGGTGGCAGAGAATTGCTCGTAGAAGTCAAGAGTGGGTCCCACTGCCTGGAGAGGAGATTGGTGTCTACTGTGGCACTCTTTTCTCAGAGGTAATGAATTGATTCCTAGTAGGTTCAGTTTCCTCATAAATGGTAACAATTTTCCTCCAAAACAAAGAGGATCTTCATCTGTCCCTGAGGAAGGGGATGTATGACATGCTGCCTGGCAGAGGAAGCACGGTGGGTAGGCAGGTCCAGGAGAGTCAGCTGGGAGGCTAGCATCAGCTCTGGGTCTGGAGTGACGCATCATGAAACCCAGAAGAAGCCTGCAGCATTACAGGAGTGTTAATAGTCACAGGGAGCTGCCTTTTGCCCTTCAAGGGAGAGAGCCTGGCCCCGAGCACTGGAGCTGCTAATTGAGGCACTGAGCAGTCATTTGTACAGTTAAATGGTAGAACACTAAACATGGTCTGCAGACAGTCCTGGCAAAGGACACTCTCCTTTCAAAGCTGCTCTGGGCTGCCTGACACATCTCTGCAAACACAGCTCTTTCTGCCTGGCTCTTGCCAGGCACCCTTAAAGAGGCAGCTCCCCAAGCCTTTTATTTTCCCCCTAAGCCAAATGTAATAGCAAGTAACAATTGAGATGATTGTAATGCATAGCTTCCAGTATAAATTAACAACTTCACTGATTTAAAATGCCTTGTTAGCTTCTGAGGTGTATGTGTTGGCACTTGGGCTGAAGTATCTGCACCCTGGACAAACCTATCCTCTGGCCCTACTCATAGCCATCTCAACCACTACTGTCGCCTTTACAGCAGGACTTCAGTGATTCCTTCAGTTTCTCCACCTGAATAAGACTTACATCCCATTTTTTTCAGTCTCTGCATTGTGCAGCTCCAGGTCTTGCATGAGGAAGATGAGACACACATTTTTCCATAAATCTTTCTAGCTGGTAGGACAAGCATATTGCAGCTATCTGCCATTACCATCACTTTGCATTAGCCTAAGTGCTCCAGCTGGTGTCAGAGCACTTTGGTGTATTGGCAGGATCTGTTCTGCTATGTTTTCCCAGGTCTTAGTATAGGAAAAAATGCAGAATGAAGGAGCCTTGTGTCAAGTTCTTAGCCCAAATGCTGCATCAGCTCTACCAATATTACATCAGATAGCTGTTTGCTTGATGTGCTCTTTAAAAGACCTGTAAGGGCAATCCCCATCCTTCCCTGCAGTAAGAGAAACAAAAGATGGATGGTTGGCCTGATGAAACATCTGGGCTGTTGAATGCAAATTCAGCAGTGGTTGGAGAAAAGAATATCTCCCAGAGTGCTGAATGTGAACAAACATGCTGGTTTTTCACTGCCTTGCCAGAGACCTGCTGATGCTGGAGTGTCAAGTGTAGAAAAATATCTGGCATCAAGTGCACCCTTAAGAAGACATTCCTTTTGCACGCAATGAAATCACTCCCTTCCAACATGTTTGCAGGGATCTTTTGAGATCTCTCCACCAGCAAAGGTTTTTGTATGTTCCTCAGTTCTGATCTCTCACTTCTTTCAGTCTCCTCTCTCTTTGGTACTCATCCTGTCTGTCAAAATCCAGCATGTAAGATTTCTGAAATAATAGAGATTCAGTTTCCTGCACATACACATTCCTGAATGTAACAAATTTACATTCACCTTGGTTCTTATCGGAGCTTGTGTTTCACACCCTTCCTTGGTAAGGATTAGTTTACGTAGTCTCTAAGGTTTACGGTGTGTCTTGTGCTATCTCGGTGTCCTTCCAGTGTTAATAATACTGTTCCTGCCACCATGCTGATTCGGGCAGTTTTATCCAATTTGAAAGAAACAAATACCCAGTTTTGTTTGGGGCTGATCACCCACTTGTGCTCCGGAGCCACTGGCAACCTGTGTCAATGCTGCAAAACGGTGGAGCAGCGGCAGGTTTCGCGCCTCCTTCCAAATGACAAGTGTCGCCTGTTTGTGGTGTCTGCCGCAGAGCCTGCAACTCCTTGTGCTGTGTCTTTTCCTTGAATGGCTTCCCTCTCTCCTTTTTTTTACCTTAGGGGTATTTTCCATTGCATCTCACAAGGGGTACCACGTGGTGCTCGGTAACCACACAGAGCTACGGCTGCTGACAGAGGCTGCTCCCTTCAGCGTTGGATGATCATTAGCCTCTGCACGGCACCGCAGCATGACCTAAGTAGCTCTGGCAAGAGCCTCTAAAACACTGTTATTGCTGAGGAATGCCTAATCACGAGTCTCCTCTTACTGTTATTCTCTGTGTGTTCCTGGGATTCCTTCCCTCTTTGCAGCAATACCATTTTTGCACCCTCCTGCCAGGGGGTGCTGGAGTGTGAGCTTTGATTTATTGGCTAGTGGAGAGGGAGGGAGTTGCTGGGATTTTTCCCAGAAAATGCTGCATTTCCTCAGGCTGGTTTGCTAAAAGCTGACCAGAAGCACACTGAGGAGCCCAGAGCAGATGAGCAGCTTTTGTTTAAATGAGAAAACGTTATATGGTGACAGTGGGGAAACAAACTTGGGAAGAGAATGAGAGAGGTCTCTGAATGGTCTCCTTAGGAACCCAGCTCTAACAATGCTGTGAGTTCTGGGTGCTCCCACTGCCAGATACTGGCTCCAGAACAATTCATTTCAAGGCTGGGGATGATTAGACCAAATGGAAAATAAGATTCAAGCAGCTTAGGCAAGGATAGACTGACAAATAACTCTCAGAATAACTCTGTTCTCTGTTTGGTGGGCCAAGGGCTGAAAATATGTTTTCCTTCAACATGATGACTTTGAAAAAGCAAAACCCTAGAATGCTGATGCTGGTAACTCGAATTCATATTTCATGAGAGACAGGATTCTATTTGCTTTCCCTGGTGCAAGGTTGATGCTATTGAAGAAGATTTCAGAGCCCCGTGCACCCCAGCACGGTGTGGAGAACTCACCATTAGGTTTCATGATTAAATGTTGCAGGAATTATTTGTATCTTTTGCTGTGAGAGAGATGGGGGTGTCAGAGAGGCTGTAGCTTGACACTGATTTGATGCCAGGGAAAGCAATTACAGCAGGTACACAAGCCAAGAGCCCCAAGAAGCAGCAGGAGACATGGCAGAGTCCGGCTAATCCCCTAGGCAACATCAACCATGTTATTACTTGATGCCAACAGTTAAAGAAATGTCAGCATTAACCTTCATCTGCAGCAGCTTTTTTAAACAAGCTGAAAGCAGTCTGCACTGATGGTAAGGCAAAACCAAACGACTTCTGTATGCATCCAGGGCAGTGGTAGCTGCCTTATTCCAATGGCTCAGGTGATAAAGAACAGACAGACCATTAGACACACATCTGCATCTTAGGAGAAGAGGGGATAAATCACTGGAACAGGGGGATTTCATACTGAGACAGGGCAGTCTGTTCCAAGGCTGCAACAGGGACAGATACTCCTAAAAAAATGTACAAATCTCTTCTGGCTCTACACAAGCCCTGCCCTACTGGGGCAATTACATGTATCAAAGAGGTCCCTGCAGCCAGGATCAGTATCCAGGGCACCAGCATGGTTTGAGATGTTGTCTGCATGGTTCGAGATATTGTCTACGTGGGAAGACATCTGTTGGGTTAAAACCTTTTAAATACCACTGCTGAACTGTAATTTAAGTGAAGAACTAGGCATGACAGAGGCTTAATGAGAATTCCAGCTCAAGCTGAGAGGCTAAAAACAAGCGATGGCTGGCCAGCAGGCCCCACACAGCTTCAGTTCATGCAGAAGAGCTGCCTTACAGCACAGAGCCCCATTCAGAGCTGTAACGTGATGTTTTGTTGTCAAAAGACTTTAAACAGTGATACCAATGCAAACAGCCATGCCAGACAGGCAAAGTGACACCTAGATTCTCCTCTCTGCACCTTCCCCCACTTCCTACCCAGGAGATTTGGTAACAATTGGGAAAATTATCCTCTTTCGTTGTAGGCTATTTACTACCAACGCCTAACTGATATTCCTCAAAATGAACTCTGCACTATAAAGCTCAGCCAAGGAGACAGGTCCATGGCATGATCCCAGCTGGTGAATTGGCTGTGTGCCTCTTGGCTGGTTGGTGCTCTTATCCCGCTGGCAGAGCCCTCTGGATATGTCTGACAACATGGAGACCAGGAAAAGCTGGAACACAACCTCTAGCTCAGGCTAGCTGCCAGATATGCACTTGGCCTGGAAAATTCAGTGGCAAGAATCATAGAATCACAGAATGGTTTGGGTTGGAAAGGACCTTAAGATCATCTAGTTCCAACCCCCCTGCCATGGGCAGGGACATCTCACACTAGAGCATGTCACCCAAGGCTCTGTCCAACCTGGCCTTGAACGCTGTCAGGGAGAGAGCATTTACCAATTCTTTGGGCAACCCATTCCAGTGCCTCGCCACCCTCACAGTAAAGAACTTCTTCCTTACATCTAACTTGAACTTCCGCTGTTTAAGTTTAAGCCCATTACCCTTTGTCCTGTCACTACAGTCCCTAAGAAGAGTCTCCTTCTGGCTTTGTAGGCCCCCTTCAGATATTGGAAGACTGAAGATGCTAAAGAAGATGCTAAACTTAATGGCAGGGCAGGTAGCGATTGGACAAGAGGAATGGCTGTAAACTGAAAGAGAGTAGATTTAGATTAAATATGAAGGGGAAATTCTTCACTATGAGGGCAGTGAGGCGCTGGCACAGGTTGGCCAGAGAAGCTGTGGCTGCCCCATCCCTGGCAGTGTTCAAAACCAGGTCGGACGGGGCCTTCAGCAATGTAGTTTAGTGGGAGGTTGGAAGTGGGTGATCTTTAAGGTCACTTCCAACCCAACCATTCTGTTATTCTATGAGTCTGTGGGTGTCACTCTCATGCCTGAGCTGTTCACACTTACTAGCTGTGTTCAAAGGTGCAGGACTCAGACATTTATTCTCTGAAATTTCTTTTGCATCCAAGACCTTTAGAAAGACAATTAACCACCCACTGTAATCCTCAAGTGTGGCCTTCACCACATCCTAGTCCATGGCTTTATTGCCTAGATGCTTTGTGATCGTTAGATCAAAATGCCATGGCTGTTTCAAGAAACCGAACTCACCCAAGCATGAGCAGATGTGGGTTTACAAGAGAAGACACTCCTTTCTATGCCCAGTACTCCCCTGGCAAGAGCCATTTGAAGCCATCTGCAGAGCAGGTGGATCTGTCAGCACCATGGAGCTGAACAATTATCTGTGTGTGACCAACTCACTGGGAAAAATGGTATCTCAGAATGGTTGGCACCTTGCAATCTTTGAATTGCTGTGCTCTGACTGAAGTGCAGAAATGGATGTGAGAGTGGGCACTGGAGGAATTATGTTACGAGATGATCATTAGCTCTACTTAGAGGTCCCCAGTTTTCTGCCAGCACAAATGTGCTGTTGTCATGACATGGAAGAGGAGATCTATTGAGAAAAAAGGACATGATGAGACTGGGCTGATGGCATGTGCCTCAGGAATGCTATTCCACAGAGAGAAAATACATCTGCTAGTGAGAAAAGCAATTTTGGCATTTGACTGGATGTTTTAGCTGCTTTTGAGAGTTCACCACAGGCTTCTGCGTAGCTCTCACAGCTGACCACAAGCAGATCTTCCTGTCTGGATGACCCAATTTGCTCACGTTGGTTGTGTACTGAATGTAGGCATGTATGATGAGGCAGTAGGTTGTGGTCCTGGCAGCCGCAGTAGGTGCCCTCTCAAGAAGCCCATTGCCTGAGGCTGATTGTAGAATTGGCTGCTGGCTAACTAGGACTGCATTACCAGCCACAGATCAAAAGTTGGCTGCAACCTGCTTGGCAAAGCAAGCTGATGAAACATGATCAAAGGAACTCTGCCCTTCAGGACACAGAAAGAGTCTCAGCTAGGAATGTAGTCAAAAGATCACCCATCCTTCTGGAGAGCTGACAAAGACATAATTCTTGCTCATCCAAGAACCACACAGGCTGAAACATTCCCAGGGCTGCATGGGGGATGTCCAGGCACTGCAGAGTGATTGATCTGTAGCCACACGCTGTGTTAGGGCCAGATATTTTCTCTGAGCTGTATCCAGGTTTTTGTGCTGTTATTGCCCTGACCCATGTGCAGGACCTTGCACTTGGCCTGTTGAACTTGATGAGGTTTATATCAGCCCACTGCTCAAGCCTGTCAAAGTCCCTCTGGATGGTATCCCTTCCCTCCAGCATGTCGACCACACCATACAGCTTTTGTCGTCAGAAAACTTGCTGAAGGTACATCAATCCCATTTTCTATGTCACCAACAATGTTGTTAAACAGCACCAGTTCCAATACTCACCCCTGAGGAATGCCGCTTGTCTGATCTCTACTTGGACATGGAGCCGTTGCCCACAACTCTTTGAATGCAAGCCTCCAGCCAATTCCTTAACCCACCAGGTGGTCCATCTATCAAAACCATGTCTCTCCAGTTTAGGGAAAAGGATGTTGTGTGGGACAGTGTCAAATGCAAAGCATGTTTCCACTGTCCACATAGATGACATCAGTTGCTCTTCCCTTATTCTCCCACACTTGGTGGGGTTTTTCCTAATACTGTTTTTAATCACGGTATGTCAATCTTTGCAAGACGCAGCATGCCAGAGGAGAGCTGACTTTTCACAAAGGCTGCAGCTTTAGCCACATCACTTGGAGACCTCCATGTTTGCAGAGTGCATTGAAACAGTAGCGAAGACTGTGAGGGTCTGTCTAGCAGGAGCTAGTAACACGTACAAGGTATTATTGAATTATTGTGTCCTGCTGTGACAAGGAAGGTTGTCCTCTCTTATACATTTATTCCAGTTTATCACAAGTTTGTGATAAATATATGTATATATACATATATTCATCAAGGAAAAGAAAGTAACCAGAATCGGAAAAAAATATAGCTATTAAGGAAACACAGGCCTATTGAATACCAGATAGGACAATTTAGTCTTTGGGACTGATATGCACATTCAGGGACAAGTCAAGAAAATGTCAAAATCAAATATGCCTCATTTTCTACTTGAAAATCATATACTCCTCTCCTTGCCACACCTGGCTTTGCCTTCTCCTGGCCACCGTCTCTGGCTTGTAAGAAATGGGACAAGAACAGATCCTGATTCATCTGCCCCCCTTCTCCATGACCATAAGGACACAACACAGTGGTTTGCAGCAGCTCCCCTTTCTCAGTGTGTTTATCGCTGACTAGCACACCTGCCTCCGTGACCATTCAGAATAGGGAAAATCCTTGGGTAATCCCCCTACCTCATAATAACAGTAAGCAGGAAAACACCCAACACAGATAAATCCACCTCTGCCCCAGTCTTCACCATGAATAGCAGAGGCATCAGTAGCCCCAGAGCCTTCCTATGCAGTGGTGGTTCTTGAGCAGCAAATGTTCTCCTTCTTTGGGTGTCCAGTTGCTGCAGTTTGCTTAGCAGGAGCATTTCCCCTTATGAGAATCTCTCTCCTGACAGACATGGTGTGAACAGCTTCCAAGGTTATACCTTTCTTTCTCATCCAGTGACCACCAAATTATGAGGTCCTGTGCCCATACAGTTGCTTTCTGTGGTTCCCTGCAGAATGAAGGAGGTTTATACAAGCATCTGTCTGTTCTGTATACAAAACAGAGCCAGGGCAAGACCGACAAACAGAAGAGAAAACTGGAGCCTGTTGTGTTTTTTCATCTGGGCAGTGACTCCTTTGGCACTGGATTCTCAGTGCTCAAAATTAAAACTTAGATATGATCCAATTTGTAACCCATAGAAGGAGGCATTTTCCTCTCTCTATTCCAGGACTCTCCCAGTAGACCACAAAGGGTTCAGCAAATAGAATAATATGTTTTCTATGCTATGTATAATGAAATTATATTCACCACAGTTCCTACTGGGAGTTTTTGAACTCCAAGTTTATTTCTTAAACAGCCACCAAAGGTTTTATTGCCAGAAAAGAAATAATTAACGAGTGAATGTCTAATGGATCTAAGTATCTCAAAAGAGAGAAAATGATAGATCTTACTCAGATAATTTTCTAGGGATTGCATCATAGAGACTTATAAGATCAATTATAGGGCAAATTTATATGAAGCAAAGGTTTTTCAGTTACACCTGCTTACCCATATCAGAAATTCCTTTAACTGCTCGAAACTAGAATAATTGCTCATTAAAATAATTATCACTTAGAAATGCAGCACTAAAGGTAATAGAATGTGAGTTGTCAGCCTGCGTAATAGATGTATGATTGAGCTTCAAGGATGGATCCATTTCCCAGTTACAGTGCAGCCCGTGCTAGAAGCTACCTTTCTTAAACAGCTACTGATTTTAAAAGAACATCCAAAAATAGCTCTATTATTCCTTATCTTTTTCTAAAACATTTTCTCCAGCAGTGCACTAGTCTCCATGGTGGTGGTTCTACACAGGCTTCAGACTACTTGCACTTTGGAGAGACCTGCTTGATATTTTTGGTATATCAAAACTTGGATCCTAATTTTGAGAGCAACTTGACAACATTAGGGAAGTAAATTAAGCACAACAAGATGGGAGATGGCTCTGTAATAAGAACAAATCTAACTGCAGTCAGGAAGTCTTCCCCCTTAAGGGGTTGCATTTGTAATAAGAACACAGAATAAATCAGCTTGTGCAAAAGTAGAGCAATCAGCTCATTCTCCAGCATACAGATAAATTCAGTCCCATGAACTACAGCTATGTCACCCAGCTACATTCTCCCTGTTTTAAGGGAAGGAAGGACAACCACTTACAAGAGCCGAGTACTCTCGTGGACCTCTCATGAGTGACCGGTAGGGAGTTACTCTGGGTGGTATTAATCCCACTGATAAAGCAGTTACTTTCAGGGAATATTTTTCCATAGTAAAAAGCCTGAAGTCCCATTCCAGGAACTGATACATTAAATAAGGTTCATGTCTTCACTTTGTCAGTGATTCATGTAAAAGCAGGCTTTTCAGAGCTCCAAAACAATCATTTAGCCCCTGATTAATATTTTAAACCCAGAGAAGAGACTCTTTTTCTTTTCTTTCTTTTTCCTTTTTCTTTTTTTCTTTTTTTTTTTTTTTTCTTAACACTTAGGTAAACATAATATAATACTTGGCAATATTCTCATACCAAGTACAGCTTGGCCTGCCTGCCCTCCTCCCATCACAGCATGTGTTTGTTAGTAACTTCAGCACGAGACCCCATGTTCAGTTACAGCTTCTGCCTTTCAGTTGTATCAGTCAAGACATGACAGAGACAAGCGGCTCAATGCATCACCCAATCGTTCCTTTCCTTTCTTGTCAGCCACTGACACCACAGAAACAGCTCCATATCGGTCGGAGTTGTCCAGAGAATTTTGATACTCTCCTCCCTTTAAGTTTACTGAAAAACGCTGGTCTAAATGGGCAGTTTCACATAGATATTTCATGCATTTCATCTGCAGCAGTGCCAGGGGTCTCTTTGGACAAAGCCTTTCGTGTGCAAAGCTGCCACTGAAGCTGATCAGCTCTAGAAGAGTTTAAGACTGGGCACTTCATGAACTCTATACGGAAATAGAAGCGGATCTCCAAGAAAAGCAGAAAAAGCTCATTTTGGACAATTCCAAAAGAAACATTCCAGTATCTGACTCAGTTGGAAAGTAATTAAGATAATCTGGAAATCAGATGCAAAGTCTAGCAGGAAAGAAAGGCTCCCATTGCTAAGAGAAACGGCCTTGCAGGAGACACTGATATATAACACGTATTCTGGTGTAACAGCGAACTGGATCGTTACTGGCATGCTAAATTTTGTGTTAATGAAGAAATGCTATATTTTCACTGATTTACAGCTTTGCTTGATTTTTTCCCCTTTCCTTGCTTGTCATTGTCCCCTAATACACATGCCAGGCAGCTCTGCTGTAAATCCTTTTCATCACACTGTCACACTTACCGACATTTCAAGGGCGTTTCATGTGACGTGTTAAGAAACCCAGCTCTTCACAGCCTTCCAGGAAGAAACATCAAAGACTGGCAGCATTTGAATTCACGTTGTCCCATCTCCAGCTGGACCAAGACCCTGAGAAGCAACATCTGGAAACAGGATCCCATGAAAACTCCTAAAGGCCCCTGCACACTTTGGGTTCACCTGTGGCACCAGTTCATGGAAGCAATTCACCCACAACTGAGTGCCATAATTTAGCACAAGCTACTTCATTATTTATTGCCCTGCCCCTCCTCATTTTTAACCTTCCACATGCAGTTTTGTTCATCCTCGTCATCCCTTGTTGCTTCCTCAGCACGCAGCTCTCCCCAGTTCCTCCTCTTCTGTTGATGCCCACATCACAAACTCACTTAGGAGACCGCATTTAAAATGTATTGCTTCTGTAAATTACGAGTGTCAGAACCTCACCTGGTGTCATTCATAGGAGTCCTTGAAAATTAATAGTCCAGGCCCTGAAGGATATGGATCTCTGTTCTCAAGCACATTGTATAAGTTCTTTGAAATAGGTACTATACCTTTGAGATACCTACTACACCATAGGTAAAAATAGATATAAATAGGCAAAAAGATGTTGTTAGTCTATATGGAGACTATCTGTTAGGAGGAAAAAGAAAACTTCTGGCCCTCGAAGTATGAGACATATGGTTAAGAGAATAATCAAAGGTGGTCCCTGGTGGTAGAGTGTGTGATCGGGCATTTGAGAGGTTCAGAGGGGCGTGCAGAAACACAATGGTAGAGCAGACTTTAAACCATCATGGTTACATAGATGGAGAAAGCTGGTGCAGCTTGGCAGGAGTGGGGACCCATGAAGGACAGCTGTGCTCCTGTGCACTGACTCATGGCTGGGAGCTTTACTGCTGAACTTCATCTGTGACAGTAGGTGGTCCTCCCTGAGTTAATAGATTTATCATATGCTGGGGTTTCTGTTCAAGACATACCACTTGCAAAACAGAAACATGATACAGCACAGAGTAAAAGGCCTTATTCAGTTTTGATCTGCTAGAACAGCGGTATTTGGCAACCACAAAAGAGAAAAGATCAAGAAAAATATGCTGTAGACTAAATAGATACCTGTGTCACTACTCATTATTTCTCTGCTTACAGAAAAACCCAAAACAACCCAAATATGGGATCCAGATTTTCTTGATCTGCTCAGATGTCATCTCCCTGATGATGAATGTTGCTTTCCCATCTTATTCCTCTTCTGTGTGAGTCCCATCCTTGTGAGAGACCAGACCAGCTGTCACTGATACCAGAAGGGACTGAATCGAGGACTCATTGTTTCCTTACTCTCCATCACTGTTCCCTCTCTTGGCTTGTTTCTTTTTTGGTTTGAAAAAGAAAAATCACACGATGAATGCTACACCAACATGAGATTCACTTTACTCCCCACCCTCTGGAATCACAACGAAATTGCGAAATCACAGCCCCCAACAGTATTTGATCAATGGCCTTTGAAGGTGGGACAAAAATGTCAATAAAGTCTCATTTCTTCAGAGTGTCTCCTCCGCTGCCTTTTCATGTTTTCCCTGTGGGATATTTGGCAATTTTTCACACAGAGCACATAATCAAGTTGACTTATCACATGCAGTTCTTTAAAATAACGCTGGAAGAATTCAAGAATTGCACTTAATGCAGTATTGTGAAGAAATACATCAGAGTCCTCTTTGCATTAGCTATAATTCCCTAATGCCCCAATGGTCTGTTCAGCTGGAGCTGGCAATAAGCTGAAGTTGTTTAGGCAATAATTAAGATTTTCATCATGGAATTTTATTAGGAGTTCTATTTGGGGAAAATCATTATTTAAGAACCTCTCTCCAGATCAATGGTGCCTTGGGTTAGAAAGATGTCTGAAAAAGAAACCAAGATGATAAGATGAGAGAGTTTGGGCTGTTCAGGCTGCAGAAGAGAAGACTGCGTAGAGACCTCATAGCAGCCTTCCAGTATCTGAAGGGGGCCTATAGGGATGCTGGGGAGGGACTCTTCATGAGGGACTGTAGTGATAGGACAAGGGGTAACAGGTTCAAACTTAAACAGGGGAAGTTTAGATTGGATATGAGGAAGAAATTCTTTCCTGTAAGGGTGGTGAGGCACTGGAATGGGTTACCCAGGGAAGTTGTGAATGCTCCATCCCTGGCGGTGTTCAAGGCTGGATTGGACATAGCCTTGGGTGACATGGTTTAGTGGGAGGTGTCCCTGCCGCTGGCAGGGGGGTTGGAACGAGATGATCTTAAGGTCCTTTCCAACTCTTAGCTATTCTATGATTCTATGACATTGGCTTGGACTATGCAGCAACATCAGAGGGCTAAATCCTCAACTCTTGCTCAATCTCTGTTCTGGGCTTATTTAGGAGGTTGACTTCTGTTTACCTTAATAAATAACAAACAAGAGACAGACTACAAGGCAGAGCAGAAACAGTCTCTGCCCTATCTTGGAATAACACATGAAATCATAGCACTCTCAAATCACCCTCACTGAGGGCTTTCTGATGTTACCTTAATAAAAATAATTGTCCTAATTGCTTGCTTTAAGTATCCCAGGTGCTGACAATAGTTTTGCCTTACACATGGAAGCATGAAATGAAAAGAAATAGATGAAGCAACTGCTCTTATAATGAAAAGCTTAAGCTAAATCTGAAACCTTGATCACAGCAGCAAGCCATATCAAGCATACAGCAAGCTGTAGCATCAGCATCAGACATCGCAAATTAGATGCATTTGTCTAGCACTAAGGTTTCATCAGTCGACCGGCCCTTTGTTCCTGCTTTTGCCCTGATCTCCCCTGAGAAAGCCCATGTTTCAGGATGAGGTCTTTGAGGGCCCATTTGCTTCCACCTTCACAGGACTGGAGCTGGGTATAACACGAGGGGCTGCCCACAACCAGTGGAGAATATCCATTCCTGTGTGTGAAACACTAACAACTTGCAAAGTTTGCTGATGTAGCTCCTTCAAAAGGTCATCTTCTGCCGAGCCCCTGATCATTTCACCTTGAGGACCACAGCAGCAGAAGAAATGGGATGCACTGCAACAGCACAGTGTGCAAGGGGTGCCCTGACAGCTCCATGTGTCTCTGCTGTGGTGCTAGCCTGGGGCAGGTCTGCATGCCCCACATTTTACATGGAGCATGGAAAACCTCAACTGAAGCCCTGACGAAGCCTCTCCTGCTCTGCTCAGCCATGCCGAAGGCAAACAAAGCCATTTGGAGTCAGCGGAGATGAATGCTGGATGTCTGGGGGAGTGACTCCTCCTGTCACTGCCTGGAGAGGACACTGATGGAGCAGGCATTTCCCGCCTGATGAGAGGAGTGCAGAGGGGCTGTGAGAGCTTGTTTTGAAGAGCTGCAGTGGGGAGCCCCAGTCAGAGCCCTTACTAAACCTCTTCTCATGCCAAATACTTTGCTACAAAGGCTCAAAATTTGCCAAAGAATCAAGTATGAACGCACAGGCACACTGAGGTGCGCACAAGACCTGCTTTTCTGGGGGTCTGCAGCCACATGTCTCCCTGTGGCTGCATGCGTGGGTCCAGCCAGGGTAAGCCCATACCAATGCACATCTGGAAAAGCAACCTCCTGGTCTGGGCAAGCAGTCCTGTTGCTTGTAAGAGCAGAAAGGTGATTTTCCTGGTGGTGAGTATGGTTTTCCCATGGAAAGCAATTCTCTGTGTGACGCTGAAGTGTGGAAACCAGAAAAAGAAAGAAAACACTAGGGGTGGGGAAAAGTTTCCCATGATTGTTTTATCCAGTGCTAAATCATTTTACATTCAAACCCCTTCTGGCCAGGTTTTCAAGGGAATGAGCTGCCACAGCCGTGCTGGGGAGAGACAAAAGCAGTTTTCCCCCAAGTGCTGCCACATCCGTCTGTCCATCCCTCAACACATAACCTAACTACAGAGCAGAGATAAGCTATAGTCATGGCAATTCTATTCATTCGGTAGGTAAAGATGTCTAAGTACGGAAGAATTCCCTCCTGCCTGGGCAGGGGATCCATGTGTGCACACTCCTGCCAGGGACAAGCCCAGGAGGAGCCAGCCTTGGTCCATGCTGCAGCTCCTGCAGGGCTTTGATTTTCCCCTTGCTCAGACAATTGTTCGCCTGCAAGTTTGGAGGAGAGCTTTTGCCTCCTAGCAAGCTGTCCCCTGCCCATGGGATGTGCACACTCCCACCCTTCATGACCACATTGAACCAAACTGCCAGCCCTGTTCTGCTTTTGGTGGAAAACCACAAAGACATGGGCACCTTCTCCCATGCTGAGTGAGCTCCCAGTCCCTCCTTGCTCTTCTGAGCTGGTGCTGCTCCTGGGGGACCTGGCTGCAGCAGGGAAGGAGAGCGGCACATGCGGCACAAAGGGCAGCTCTCTGCACCTTTGCGCGTTTATGTTAGGGAGGCCTGGGCAGCAGACCTGAGAGCATGCAAGCAAGAAACTAAAGCTAATGAGAGTAAATAGCACTGCGTGGGAGCTGGAATTTCCATTTTTGTGGGGAATTCCCTGGTTTTGCAATGGGCTTTTATTCCCTGCTGGATCGAAACCAGCGAGTGTTGGAATTTTCTATGAAACTAAGCTTGAGAAAGAAGAGCAGATCCTTTGATGCCTGTCAAAGTGTTTGTTGTCATTTCAACAACTGACAGGGCTTTTTTTTACATTAAATGGATCTTGGAACAACATGTTGCCTCCCAAAAGAATAAGCCAAGTATTTCACCGTGGAAGGGTTGAGGCAAAGTCATTTTATTACTTCAGTCCAATGCTTCCTTCCTGGCTTCCAGGACTTTATTTAATCTTTTTCTCTAGCTCTTACCTTAAAAGTTTCCCTTAAAATGATGCTTTCTCCTTCATTGCAACTGCTAACAAAGCAAAGCAATCTCTTTTGCAGCCACACGTCCACCTCCAGCACTTCCTGAATGCTTGCAAACAGCCTTATGGAAATAAAAAAGTCACTTTTTCCTCTCTCCCATGTTTTCTTGAGTGCTGCCTGTGCCAGGAGGTGCTGGAGGTAAGCCCTGGTGGCAGGACTGGAACCCACCTGAGCTCTCCTCCCATCCCACGGCCCCCACCAACAGGAAAGAGGGTGGCACATCCAATGTGGTGAAAGATTCCAGCCACCATCCAGGCTGGGATTGACTGAGAACTTGATGGCTGTGGGAGCAGAAACAAAAGTTCAGCCTCTGAGCAGCTGCCTTTGACGGGCTGACAGCTAAATCCTGGGGAAGAGTAAACCCCGATGGGTCTGTCAGTCAGGCCAGCTCTGCACATGTATTTGTGGCTACAGGTTTTCATCAGTAAGAAGATAGAAATGCTTTATCCAACTTGTCAGTTTTCCATAGATCACGATCCTCCTGTGGTGGGGAGATCCTGTGAACCCCAGCGCTAACACTGCAGGTTGCGCCTCACTAGTGGTAGGAAGGGAGGAAGCTCATGGTTTTGGGGTATCTCCCCGAAGGCAATTGACAGCATGAGATGCTCAGCCTGCACCACTGTTTGCAAACCGCTGCTTTCATTTATTGAGTTTTGGGCAGCCACGTTCTCATTTGATGCACTGATTCCCACCCTGGTTTTCCCTGGTACCTGTGCCCAGAGGCATGGACCCCCTGCAGTTTTGGTGGGCACAAGAGCCACTGCAGCACAAGCCCTCCTGACAGAGCACTCCCTTAACAATGCAAATCAACGCTCTTGCCTTCTTTCTTGGCAATATTTGTTATTTCAGTTAAGTCAATCCCATCTGAATTCCCAAAAGCCAAATATCCTGATCTGCATAAATAATGGGTTTCATCTTTATGGGAAGAGCAATGGGATCATTTTTTCATGTAGCTTTCTGGTTTGTGTCTCTACTAACTGCTTCTCTCCAGTTAATTATTCATTTCATGTCCGCTGCACCCTTTGCTGCTACCTGAAGTACACTTCAAAGCTCCAAAACATGAGAGAGGCACATATAAATTTCAATGTAAATCAAAGCAAAGAGGAATTTCAGAAAGCCATCAAGGAGCTGCATGGAAAAGCTTCCTAAACCATCCCTGTTGCCAACCAAGATGCCCTATGGTTCCTCCCTGGTAAGAAAAAACTAAGGAAGGATGGCTTTTTCCAGTGCCAACCCCTATTCCAAGGATTACAATGGGATGCAGGTGCCTAGATGGTCTGAAGACTGTTACTGCATGGGTTTCAATGAAATATCCAGGTCTGCCCATGAATTGTGTAACCCCCAAACACACAAGGGACCATGAGCGGTAGCTTGGCTGTGAGCAGAAGCTGGAGGAGAGCACTGGATCCTAACGCCCTCTCCAGTGTGCGATGGCTTCTTCCAGCTCCCTCCCAGCCCTCCCCCCAGCAGTGACTACCCCTGGGCAAGAGCTGGCCTTTGAATAAGTCAAATCAAGGTTTAAACCCTTCTATGATTTACCTGAACCAAGAAAATAACAATGGATTCCTATTTTATTTCCCAGTCCATCAGCTCAATAAAGAGTTTTCTTTCTACTCCATTATCCTGGAGTAGCTTCCCTCATCTTCAAACCATTTAGCTCAGTTTTGCTCCTCACTCTGTCTGCCCCATGCTCAGTATTCTTCTATTTCTGTTGCCTCACACTCCCATTGCGTTGCCATGTACGGTATCTTTCAGGGGCCATTCCTGACAAGCGTCCAAGTCATCACAGCTGTCTTTCCTGACTTTTCGGTAGCAGGGCAGCTTCTTGTATTGGCTGTTTCCCTCATCACATCATCTTTTATCCTCTGCAGCTCTGGCCCTGGCAGAGCTTTCCAGCTGGCTCATTTCTTCAGTCCCCATCCCTCGGTTGCCGGTGTTTCTCATACTCTGCTACCCTGACCCATTCAGTGGAGCTGTCTTAGACATGCTCATTCCTGGCTTTGGCAAAATGATGGGAGCACACTCCAGTCCTTGCAGAGTTTCTAGCCTCATGCTTCTCCCAGTGCCAGTTTCACAGCCCTCATTGCTGCCATTAGTTCTTCACCAGGTTCTCACCTCGTCCTCATTTTTCACTTCCCAATTCTGTCATTGCCTCTTCCCGTTGTTTTCCATTTGACAGGATGTTTACCTCCATGCTGAGCCTCAGTCCAAGCTTTCTGCTCTTTTGGTCCCACCTCATTAGTTATTCTCTGCCGACTTTCCTTCATCAGTGACACCAGGTCAGCAGAGAGCCGAGCTGGGGAAATGGCAATGAATAATTTCTCTGATGAGCGCAGCTCCTTTATGTGCCATGGCATAGCCGTTAGCAGCTTGTGTTTCCTGGACTGCCTCCAAGCCCTAACCCCAGTCTAAAAGTCTATTGGTCACCAATAGTTTCATCATTCACTTACAGGCTCATAAGCCTTGGGAAGCCAAACCCTGTAGATGTCCAGCATGGATCGACACAAGCCCCCAGTTCCACCAGTACCTGCGGCTGGTACCTAGGTCCGGCACTGGTGGTACCCTCCGCTGGGGGCTGAGAATCCGTGCTCCATCACTGAGCGCGAGCAGCAGTGAGGCTGGGCTGGGTGAGCATGGCCAGCTCCCATGGGGATTTTGAGGGGACCAGGGGGCAAAGGGCTGTTCATGGCACACAGCTGGGAGCCTTCACCCAGCTCCCATCACAGGGCAAACCCCTGCTATAGACTTCTCCATGAGGAGCTGCATGGACTAGCAGGTAATTTTAAAATCCAATTTCAGCACCAGTCAAGGCAGAAGAAAATGTTGTCAGGAAGCTGAACAGCACAGGGAGGCCTCTGATGCTCAGAAATGTCAGGGGTTAATCAGGGAAACCTGTGCACAGGACACCTCTTCTCCAGTAATCCTTTTAAATGAAAAATGGATATATAAGCTGAGCCCAGCTCTTCATCCACTTGTAACCCCGGTCACAATTAAAAGACAAATAGACAGAGCAAATGCAAGCAAGAGAGCATCGCATGCATGTCTAATGGGTTGTCTTCGCTCCCTGCACAGATGGGATTATTTCCCTTTGGCTCTCAGCACTGCCTTCGCACAAGGATGATTAATAGGAGGAAGAAACCCACTGACCCAAACCAAAGCCCATTACAGTAAGTGGATGCTGCTCGTTGATTTTGCTGCATCCTTCCTCCCGCAGCCCGATGAGAGGCTGGTCTGTACCAGGGCTGCTGCTTGGAAACCACTTTGTGCTGGGAAGGTGGGAAGAGAGGGGGTTCTCTGGGAGCCCCCTTCTGTGAGACCATGGCAGGCTCATGTCTCCCCACCTCTGTATCCCCATCTCCCCAAGCTTTGACCCCAGCATATAGTGACATTGCTTCCTATGGAACTGTGGGCATGCAAGGGCACTCCAAATTACTCTCAGAAATCATCATCGTGGTGAACACCGGTGTAGGATGCCATGCAGGCCCTGGCAGGGGTGCAGCTGGGTACATAAACCCTTTGGATGTGGCAGGGTTTACCCACAGCTCACTGAAGTGGAAAGGCACAGGAAGGGAAAAAGGCCCCTGAAAGAGCAAGTCCTGGCAAAGACAGGCTGCTCCTCTGAGGGGCCTGAGGATCCCATTGCCCAGTCACATCATGCAGCCAAGCGTGTGCATGGCTGAGCCCATCTGTCAACATTAGAAGGTGTTTCAGGGCTGCAAACCTGCATTTTTTAGCATATCCCCATCTGGTTCATAGCAGGTGACCAACCTACAGTCCGGTCATCTTTTGCCCTTGAAAAGCTTCCCCTTTTGGGAATAGGCACATGGGAGCCTGGAGGTCCCACTGGTGGCAACTGGCAAAAGCCACCACTCCAGACAAATGCAGCTTCT
This sequence comes from Ara ararauna, assembly GCA_028858755.1. Lineage (NCBI taxonomy): Eukaryota > Metazoa > Chordata > Aves > Psittaciformes > Psittacidae > Ara > Ara ararauna. The sequence goes on along the minus strand of CM054378.1, from coordinate 111,874,610 downwards.
TTCTTGCAATATCATTGCAAAGCCCAGGCAGACAACAAAGCATAGGAGCAGATCAACCTGGGATATTCACAAGTGGAAACAGGCATAAGGAAAAATGGAGCTAAAAAGACCAACAGGCCACAGACGCAAATGTTAAGCAACAGCAAAAGACGCCCTTGAAATACCAGGGTTGTTTTCTTTTCAGATGAAAATAGGTTGCAAGGATCTAAATGCTGGCTAGATATTTGGATACAGCAAAATGGCATCTATGAGCTGGGGAAGGTTACTTTTCACCTGGGATCTATTAAAAAGGTTATTATAACAGTTTAGAGCAAGGGAAAGGTATTACCCACGGGCTCTTAGAGCCCAGACTGCAGCACAGTGTTATCCCCTTCAAATCAGTGATGTGGTAAAACAAGCCCTGGTGTTCTTCCCCCTACAGCCCCACTGTGGGGTTTATGATGCTTGGAAATAGAATACATGGTAAGCTTGAATTTATGAAATTTGGAATTATTTCAGGGTAAAATCTTATGAAGATTTATTTCTAAAAAAGAAACCTATATGTTTAAGGGATCAGAAGACAGAAAAGAGGATAAACGAGGCAGCAGTCAATATTTGCTATTCGAAATATTATGTCCAAATGGGAAACCCCTTCCTCACTGCACCACATCATCCTCCTGCCCCTTGAAGCCCACACACCCTGGGCTGCCCTGAGTTCAGATAGCACTCCCGTCAGAGGAAAAGGGCCATTTGCCTCCCTATGGTTCAGGAAGCCTTCTGCATCAAGGCTGAAATTCAGCCCTAGGAGAGATGTGCCAAGACAAACCGATGTCCATACACACGGTCCATGGTTGGGGAAGGGCTAGGGCTGAGCTATAGGGCCAATCTGTCCCTTACTCCCCAGCGTGGAGGTGCCCCTGGGTCTGTCTGTGCCTACTCTGGTCTCAGAAAGGCTCTCCAAATTCAGCAGATGTACAAAATCTTTCAGTGGGAAACTTCCATCAGAGCTCTCACCATGCTTGTTATGGGCAAACTGCAGGGGAAAAAGAAGTACATCACTGGAGTCAACAGGAAGCTTTCCATGAGTTCCTGTGGATCAGATGCAGCCACATTTCTCAGTACCTTTCCTTTCTGCTGCTCCTATCTATCAGCAACCCCTGGAGACCAGCCAAGTCTGCTTCCTGTGCTCCTCATCTATCAGCATGCACCTAAAAATCAATACCTTTGCACTGGCTACATCTGTTAGTGCATTATCGTTGCAACAGGGATAGCTTGATAAAATGAAGCTTCAGCTAATTAAAGTCTGTAAGAACAGCTGCATTGCTGCTGGGTCTCCAGCACTCTGTAGGCTGTTTCACACAGCTTCTTCTTGAGGAGACTCCAAAAGGTCTTGGGTCCTTGATCAGTCGTTTTGCAGTTGTTTCTGACAGGATGCTCCATCCCCCATCCGTTAATGGGAATCACTTGGATATGAATGAGGCAAGTGTCATCTACATTCAATGGGCTGGGAGCCCTTTGCATCGCTCTCAACACAAAGGAACTGGGAGGCTTCATCCACATGCAAATGTCACATCTGCTAAGGCTGAAACCTCCCTCATGGCACATGTGGCGCTTCACAGAACTGGGAATCGGCCATTCTGATTTCCAAAGTGTTTGCACATGCCTGCTCAGAGACAACACACGCTGCCAAATGGTTCCCAACAGCTGACTAAGGCAGCCCAGTCACAACTTGCAGCTTTTGAAAGGAAATATAGGGAATTATACAGCAATTTCCACTGTGCGGATAAACCCCAGGGCAGGCTGGGCTGGGGAAGACCTCGCAAAACCTATCAGGCCACTGTAGCACTCAAACAGTTCCTGAGGCCAGGGAGGTTTGAAAGATTTAACAAACCAGTTTGCACAACAGCAGCGTGTAACACATGAGCCTCATGGATGTATACAAGGTGGATCCTCAGCTTTTAAGACAGATGTAAGAAAAAGTACTGAGGGGTGAAGCAGAATAGGGCAAAATCAGCGCAACCTCCTTTCCCATCTGCCCTTTTCCTAACGGGGACATTATATCAGTTTAGACTTGTATCGCTCTTCCCCCTCCCTCATCATGTGTGAATGTTGTCCTGCTGCTTGGCATAACTCAGAAGCAGAAGGACTAAAAGAGACAATGCATTGGAAGAGGAAACTAAGAGCAAGGCTATGAGATGGCTGCTGGTGAGAGCAGACAACAGCCCTCCAGTTGGGTCCCCCATGTTCCAACGTGTTCATTTACACCAGCCCCAACTCAGCCATCACACGATGTACCTGCACATCAGCCCACCTTCCCATCTGTAGTCTGAATTGGCTTGGAGAACAGCACTCTCATTTCCTCCTTCCCCACATGACTCACGGGATGCGGTTGTCAACTCCTCTCTCAACCTTTCCTGCGATTGCTTAGTAATGACTGCATTAGAGCTAGCAGCTATTACCCCCCACGCAGCTACATCCTAAAAGATGCATCTGTCACGTAAGGAGATTGATTCCTGCTGCTGCAGCCTGGCTAACCAAATTCCATATTCCCTACATAAAAAAGGAGTATATAAATACACAGAGCAGTGATACAGGATCCATGCAGAGATACAAAATGAGATTATTGTAGGGTGTTCCTAAAGAAGTTCAGGACCTCTTCATTCATAGTTACCTGATAGCACCTGAAAACCTGGTCTGATCCAGACCCAGGAGAGTAGGCAGGGGTCACCGCCCTCTGTCCTCGCTTGGGCCAGCAGTCCCAGAAGGCAGCAGACATACAGAAGGAGATAGAGCTCCTCTTCCAGGCATGGCAGGATTGATGGCGCAGCGTTACCAAGGGCCTCCGCTACACAGAGATGCGATTTTCATGTTGATGAAGTGAATTCGGTTCTTAGAAGAGGCTCAAAGCAGGAACATCACCTGGGGAAGAGTAGATTCCTGCTGAATCAGGGTCAAACACTGGGGCTGGATTTTCAGTCTAAAAATGAGTCACAGCATCTACGCTTCTGCATCTTTACTGTATCATACAGGGTGGGGTTTCTGTCCAGTTTTCAATAGAAAAACAATGTTTTAATGACAAAACTAGGACAAAAAGCCAAGCGACTCTTGCAGCACTGTGAAGCTGACTAGAAGTGCCTGCTTTGGCATTTATCATTTGGTGAGACCTAATTTTCACGTTTAAGAAGATCACAGTAAGCACAAATATCCCAGTGCAGGAATGGCAGCAGGTGCAGAAGGCCAAATCCTGATCTCTGCTGTGAGCACCCTGTCAGGACCCAGAAAAGACACCAGATGAAAAGCCATGGCCTCTGCTCCCCCCGCCAGCCACTCTGCCATTCCCAACAAAACCAGCCATTTCCCCTTGGGGCGTTTCTTCACACAAAGCTCTTTTCCCCAGTAGAAAGTGTATTTCTATAAAGAAACAGGCTCAAGAGCTGCAGTCATAAAGGTCTATCAGATGTCGAAACTCAGCACCTGTACCTAGGGATCAATACAGCCTCAGGATGACAGCCGGCAAAATCCCAAGGTGCCAGGCGCAGTGCTATTTACAGCCAGCCCTTCCCTGCTGATGCTGACACGCAGACACTGCGGTACCCTGCTTCCTTCCCCAGCCAAACTGCGCTCAGCCCATTTTCCTCCTCCTCCTCCTTTATCAGTGCTACCTTTTGCCTTGGAAGCAGCATCCCTGTCTGCAGAGGTGCTTCAGGGGCGTTGAACGTGTGATCTTTTCACTGTTCCACAAATACCCCCTTTTAGTGTGGCTGAAAACCCTTTTGACACCTTGGGCCCCACAGTGCAATTAGGGAGCCGTAGACCTCTAATTTAAACCTCATGCAGACCAGCGTGGCTGCAGAGAGCTCCACCGCCGAGCCCCCTGCTCTCCCCCTACCCAGTGCTGCCCAACATGAGGCAGTGTATGGGAAGGGCTATCCTGTTTCCTCATCTCACCCAGCAGATGTTAAGCTTCAGTCCAGGGTTTCGCAGATCCCACTGGCTTTCCCCAAGGAAACGTCTGGCGAGTGAGGGTTTTCATCCCAGACACGCAGGGACTGAACCACTCGCATCTAAACACCTCTCGGCAGTTGAAAAGGTGATTTGTGCATTGGACACCAATTATGTCATGCTCTCGGGAGCTTCCTTATCTCCAGGCTCTTGTGTTTGTTCCGACCCATCAGCCTGATTGTCGTCTCCATTTTTCCACCCGGGGAAGGAGAGGTGTCTCTCCGGATTTTGGGATCAGCCTGCGGGGATCAGAGGAACCGTTCATGTTTTCGCTGGCAGCACCCTAAGGAGGATGTGAAGAAGCTATCTGCTGGCAAACTCTTCCTGCTGCAGCCCAGGGGAATACCTACAGCTGCCCTCTGGGTAACTGTTCCTGGCAGAGCTGTTACCTGACAAAAAGGAGTTGAGTAACCTCTGCACAAACCGGCTCCCCTCTCCAGGAAACAGGGGGAGAGTTCTTTGCTAAATCAGAGGGGAGGTGAAGACTTGGGTTCCACCACACCGACCCAGCATCTTTAAGGCCACGTTTCCTTAGCCCATGACCTTGTGCACACAGACCTCACCACAGCGGGATCCTCCTGTCCAGGCAGGGAGCACAACCATACATCACTGACAAGACAGCCCTGCTCAGAGGTGGAGCGGGTGTCTGGCACCTACGCAGGCAACAAGTCACCACCCCCTCCAGCTGCCTTCTTTGCCAGAAGTAACGAGCCTGCTCAGGGCCTGGCCACAGTCTCTGGAGCTTAACCATGAGTGCTCAGTTGATTAAACCATCCAGAACAGAAGTGCACACACGGTATTTAACATGAACCAAAACTTCTTCGGAGCGTTAAAGCACCAGGCAGAAGAAACGACATCTTTGAAGAGTGAACCAACCAACCAAGCTGTGTCACCCCCATCACCCTCCCATCCCCGCCTAGATAAACCCTGGGGGAGGCTGATGCCTTCACTGGCTGGCAGCAGCCAATGAGGCAAACGAAAGCCATGGGCTTAGGCCTTGTCCCCATTAAGTCCTTCTGAAAGCTCAAGTCCCCCCATCCTACTGGTGGGTGAACACCTATGGGAAGCTCGCAGAAGCATCTCGCTCCAGAGTTGCTAGCAGCTCAGGCACAAGGGCTGGTCTTACGGATGCTCCTGACCCACTGCTCTCATGTCCGCCGAGGGGTTTTGGCCTCCCTGCTCAGAAGGGGCAGTAGCTCTTACCAGTTTGGTCACCAGTGAGGTTCTTTGCTGCAAGACTCATTTTTGCCCAGCTTGAAAGGGGCAGGCGCAGCTGGGGCCTGGCCACAATGCCATGAACAGTGGGTCTGCCCTTTGGTTGGAAGCTCAAAGTGTGTTCCACTCCTCCAGGCAGTTGAGACTACCCAGCAACACCAGAGCTGCGAAGGAGTCCTGTCGCCAGCTCAGCAGACAGCCGCAGAAGTGCACTGCATCCACGTTGGCCATGTCTTTTTCCAGTCCTTGCCATGGGCTCTGCCCAGTAGAGCCGATGTCCAGTGGTGATCACTGCCCGCCTGCAGCCAGAAGCACCAGACTGGGAGAGAATCAGAACCATGGGATGCTTAAAGACTTTGGTGCTGAAGCCAGAGATGGTAACTCCATAGAGGAGAAGAAGAAAAGAATCTGAGGCAGCCTCCGTATCTGCTGGCTGAGAGAAGGCCTCTCCCTGGGCTGCTGGCAGTCAGCATGACCAGGAACCGAAAGATTTTGCTGACGTTGCTTAGTTAATGCCAGAAAAGACTCCTGTCTATTTGCTGAAGAATACCCGCTGAATTCACTTCACTGGAAGACAGGCCCTGTACAGCGGGGCGGATGCGGTAGGGTCCCCTTGGCTGGGCGCTTGCTGACTCTCCACACTGACATTTCGTCCCACCTCAGACCCTGTGTGTTTTCATCTCACACCAGCGTGCACAGTCGCGGTGCTGACTTTTGCCTTGGCGAGGCTGCGGGGTGCCAGCTCCCTGCCAGCTCCCTGCCTGCCATAGCAGAGCTGTAACCTTGGCAGCACAGGGATTAACTCTGCCCACTGAGGGACACGTGAGCTGCACCAGCTAAAGAACTGAAGCCCAGCCTTTAATTTAGCCAGGGCAGGTAACGGGCAGGTGCAGGTAATACAGACACCGTCACTTATTTCCCTGTTGTGGTCTGAAGTCCAACATCACCCATCCAGCAAAGAGCTGACTTTTGGCATCATGGAGGTTTTTAAATACTAGTTTTCAGATCTAACCTCTGCAGGCAGTTCTTTGTTACTGTGCCCCCCCATAACTGGTGCAAGATCCCAACCCCCTTTTTGCCAGGCAATGACTGAAAGCCTCACAAAGTGACCAAGCATCACTTCCTTCTACTCCTCATTCACAACCTGAGCTACTTCATCCTGGCAGTTAGTTCCCACGGCTGCTCTTTGTGCCATGGATAGCTGCTGGCAAGTGAATTTTGACCAGCCATTTGATGGTTGATCCTATAGTAGGTGCCTTGAACTACTCCTGTTATTCCTTCCTGATCATAGATAAAAGAACAAAATTGTTCTGTTCCATCCCATTACTTTCCCCTATCCAAACAAAATAACAGCTGAGGAGTGTTTTCTGCTGGAGGAGTCAAAACAGTTACTGCCTGTAAATTCAGCATCCTCTGAACTGGTAAAATCAGGGTGCTTTCCTCTGGCACTGCTCAATAGGCATTAACTTCTGCCCTATGCGACTGCAGCTCACGTTCTCCACAGCTTAAACAAAGTAAGTAACTCCCTCAAGCCTGCTGCAGGAAAGCACAGACATCACCTTGAGTCTGACCAGAAGTTGTTCTTGGGAAGCAGCAGGTTTATGGAGACAAACTCTTACCACAGCACACGATAACGCTTGTCCTGCGCAGGCTGGGGCTGATGCTATGCAGCCGCTTGTACATCATGGAGGTGGTAATGTGTCAGAAGCACTTTCCCCCTAAGAGTTGGGCTCTTCGCTGAAAGTTAACACAATGTCTGAAGGACAACAATTCTCAATTTGTTGAGAACAAGTTCATCATCACTAATTGTAACAACTCCGGAAATTCCATCAAATTTCATTGATGCAATGATTGATTTCCCCTTTATGCCCTTTTTCCTCACACTATTTCTGGTGGAAGTGACTGCCATTGATTTCACAAAAACATGTTTCTATCGGATTTGAATTTGTCACCTTCGCTTTAAAGACCCATGTAAAAACTGGGCCAATAAAGCTACAAGCCAAAACCAGGAGTTCTCCATCCATTTTCTCTGAGTTAGTTGCAACTGTAGCTAATTTAACTCTTCATTCTCTTCAATCTCTCTATAACATTCATGATGGCTCATTGCTATTTTCAATAACCTAAGGAACTTGCAATAGGAAGTGTTTGCCCATGATGCCCAGAACTCAGTCCTGGATGGACCCAAGCAATTTTAAAACTAAGAGCTGTGCAAGTACTTTGCTTTCTCCATGCTGTCCTTCACATTAAAACCTGAACTTCATTTGTCATTGTGATCCCTTCCATGAGCTTGATGAGGTCTCATCAAATGTTCATTATTTTTCATGAGCTTGACTTTAATAACCTTCACCATTTTCTATTTCGCAGGTCATTCCTCTTCCAGATTAAAAAAAACCCTTAACAATTAAGAATTAAAAGAAGCAGAAGTAAATCAAAACTATGGGAAAACCCCGGAGCATAGAGGGGTTTGTGATTTTACAGTCCAGCATAATAAATTGTTAAGCAAATCAGCAATTACATTGGAAACCTCCTCACAGGTATGTACATGTGGCATAATGCACACATGCCACTGCTTTATGAGACTCATAAACAATTTACTATCATGAACCACGTTTCATGCTATCAGCCTCTTGAAATAACAATAAATGCCTTTTATTTTGCTTTAAAAAAGCTCCATCCTGACAAGATTTGGGCAAATTCTAGTATCTAGGAAGAATCTAAGCACTTCAGAAGAAATAAAAGAGGTGGGAACTCTCCTTTAAAAGTCTGAACAGATCTTGCTATTTCCTGATTTAAGTACAGAATTCCAATTGGTTTCAATGGTGCAACTGCTGTTAATGGTCTAAATGCCAATTTGCACAGGACATAGAACTCCAAATCTGCCTAAGTTTATGTGTTTAATTAGCATATAGCGAGAGTTTTAGATGAAGTATACCCAGATTGTTACTTGCTTCTTGAGGCAAATTTGTATAACAAATCATCAGAGCACACACAAAACCATAGGCATGATTTTCCCGAAGAATAGCTGCAGAAAACTCCCAGCTTTCAGGCAGCCCAGAATCAGCCACCTTCCTTCTTACCTGTAGGAGAAGGAGGAAGCTTTTTCAGAGCACTGCATATTTTCCTTCTAAATCAAATCTGCTCCTCCTGTTGTAAGCACAGTGTACTAAGGAAAGGTATTCAGGGATATCAGAGATCTGCACTGGATTCCTCTCAACGCAGCACCTTAGTAAAGCCTTTAACACTACCCTGGCCATATTTTCTTCCTCCAGCAACAGAGCTAATCCCTAAGACTGTTTCAAAGTCATATTTTTGCTATCATTTAAGAAAACAGAAGTTACAGAGTACATTCACTGTTATATTATACCTCAGGTTTGAATACTGATTTATGATTGGTAATGCAATGGTATGGGAGACAGATACGGGCCCTTCACGACATTTCATGGTATGAAGGGCTCCAATTCATTCTCTCCTTCCCTTTCTTCATGACATCTATTAACTCATCCATGTGGAAAATATAATTTCTACCAAACAGTGAAAATCAAATGTCAAACTCTTCAATGTATTATCAGACTGTCCAACACCCTGACCCTGTAAAGACTTAGCTTTAATCTTTTGGGGCTGCTCTAGACTCCAAACAACTGAGAAGCATGTGCGTGAACTTCAGCGAGGCTGGGGAATCTGGATGAACAGCTACTGCTTTTGTCCTGGCAAATAAACCATCCACAATACAAAGCATCCAAGGAAAAAAGAACACAAACCTTTTAGCAATTCTCCCCCACAGTTTTCCACCCGCCTCACACCACAACAGAAATGCTCTGCAATGGGCATTTGCAGGAAAATGAAGGCAATGGTTCTATCTGTTTTCTGCAGGAGTTTATTTTGGCAAGCTCATGCTTTAAATGCCAAGCAGCATTCAAGGATGTGCTTGGACATGTGCATATATGCATCTTACTTATCTCAACAAAAGGGAACTCCACATACTTTGCTATTTGAGCTTGCCAAATATTTTAACTAGAAGCTACTGTGTTTTCATCTATTTACACTGCACTAAGTACCTCTCTTGGTTTTTCAAGCCAAGATTACATTTCAAACATTAAGTTTTCAAAATCAACGCACCTGAAAGACTTGTTTAACAAATAAAACATGTCCTGCCTCAGCCCCTTTCTTTTTATACTGTCATAGCCACCTCCCATCCAAGCCTGTGTTACTTAGGTGATCAGCATTTTGGAAAAGGTTAGCTTCATTTTATAGTTGAAGATAACATGCTCCTAGTAGCTTTCTCAAGCTGATGTTTATCAAACTTTCTTATTTTCTTAAATAAGAAGATTTGTGTCCCCATAGTTACTTATTTAGTAACTACACTGCAAAGTACAAAGAAATCCTCCCTCCCAAGATTTATTTAGGCAATGAGCACATAATGCTGTCACCTCAGCTCCCAACACCCGAAGAGGTCTGTATGTTCTTACCTGTAAGTAAATGAAGGCTACAAAACCTTACAGTACGAGTACGTAACTGCAGGGAGGTACACCACTGCATCTGCAGCTGTGACTGTCCATGCCCGCATTCTCCTCCAACATTAAAAAACCCTCTTGGCTACTTCTTTTGACATCAAAGGAAAACAAAACTGAAGTGATAAATCCCAGCAGCAGTTTTCAGCAGGTTTTGCATCCTCCCCCCTTTTTTTAATAAACAAAATGGAGTCCTTACTTGGTTTCCAGGTTAATAAGTATTACTGAAAGTGGTTACAGACCCAACTACAACCCTTAAAACACCACCAAAATGCACTACAATAGTCTTTTATTTAGTTTACAGAAGAGTCTATCAGTACAGGTTGCAGAAAGAAAATGTTTAGTGCTATTTACAATTTGTTTTAAAACTCTGCTCTATACAAATTTAATTCTGATCAGTATGAACAATATTTTTGTAAATCTACTGCATATAAAGCATTTCATCAAAGCAGGAACAATGAATAAAATAACCTGATTACATCTGAATGATGCCAATCATTCAAAAAACAATTACACAGAACATCTGTAAGAGTTGTGGACACTTAAGTACAGAACACAATGTCAACCTGTGACTCATTTCTTTTAAAGGCTAAAGCTATTTATATGGAATATTGTTCTATTATACTACACGCCAATCTATATTTAACTTCTATAGTTATGTATTTTATAAGATTTTTATTAAATATATTCTACACATATTTGTAATTTCAGCCAGGAAGAAATTCCTCCCCAGTGAAAAAAATATAAAATCTTTTATATTTTTTTTCATTTTTATTTATTTTTCTTGTTTTTACAGGTTTAAGAAGAAACTAGCTCATGCTTTAGTGCTGTGCAAATTTCTTTAGCATATCAACATTTAAATTATTGATATGAAATAAAAGAATGGCATCCTTTTTAATTATGTATGCCTTCAAAAATCAGCTTCTGATTTTAATACCATTGCAAGCACTAATACCAAATGCAGATTACTTAAAGAAACAAAACTAGTACTATGGCAGAGGTTTTTTTCTCTTTGCTTTTTTTGAACTTTAATAATTCTTTTGAAGTCTCTAATGAGTAAGCATGACACTGGACACTAAGGTACAGATGAGAAAATGACTGAAAAAACACCAATTGCCAATATTCAAATACATAAAATTGATTAGTAAATTATGTTTTCTAACATTTATGCACAATAATAAAAGCCTATGAACTACAGGAAATTACCCCTCCCATATTAAGGCTAGGAAATGCACTCTCTGCACTGGTTTGTGCTGTCTGAATAAGCACTCAACTGACGTACGAGATCAGAGTGCACGCAGTAACGAATAATTCAGTTTCATCAGCCCTCTACAGAGTGCTTTTAAATTACAGGCACATAGTTTCTGTTTGTTTGTTTGTTGCAGTGAAAATATATAGAGTTAGACTTGCCTTAGTTACTATTCTGTGCCAGTTCGGCCACCAAGGTTGACTCAGCTAGAATTGACTTAACAGTTTTTCCTTTGATTTGGCCATAAGTGAGATTTGTTTTAATTATAGATATACTACTTTCCAGTGTTGCATCATACATTGTGGGTTATCACTAGGTGTCTCCAATATTGTTAGAGATTGTTGATGAGAAATATACTGCCAACCATATTTAGTGCAAATTGCATCTAGAAAGCTTGACTGGTTAGATCCGGTTAATGGAGATCTTTGTGTCAGCAAAATGATTCCTGCTATGGAAAAGAACACTTTAACTTTTCTGGAGATTGAATTCTTTCAAGAACTGATGTACTGTAAGATTATTCAACAAACAAAAAGCAGGAATTTAAAAAAGAAAACAAACAATGAAAGTGTTCATAGATCTTTCTTTTAAAAACCAAAAAAGACTAATGAGACAGTGTTCATGTAATATTTCAGTTCCATGGATTTACAGACAGGCTCTTCCTACAGGTCTCTGAAGCAAGGTAGGGCCTCTTCTATTCCAGCAGCATGAAAGACAAAGACTATATTACATCACACTTAGCAGGTAAAGCTAACAGGGTTTACAGAATTACACAGCAATTGCTTTCTCCAGTTTTTTCACGGTTCCTTTGACCTGTGGAGAAAGAAGAAAGTTTTGCTTACATGTCACTTCTAAAACAATTTGGTTGGTTTATGTGTGAAGATGCTTGATATAAGTTTGCCTTTGATTATTTTTAGTAAAAATATATTATTATAGACATGCATACCTAAGTGAAAAATAACTCCAGAGTAGTTTTTAATAATAAAAATAAAAGCTGTTAAGGTTTGAGTAAATTTCTGCATTCTAGAATAATGCTAAACCAGAAAGTTAAGTTCTCAGTTTTCTATAAACAATATATACAAAAGCATTCCATTACTTGCTTCACAAAAGACCACAAGGGCTTGACTTTTCTCTGCTATGAAATGCCCCAAAATCCTGTAAAATATCTGACTGCTTTGCCATATACTTGATTAAGAAATATCTCTAGTGCACAGCTTACCTTGAGAGTTTGGCTCTGGCAATGTCTCTCTAGCCACCAAATGCATCACTGTTGTTTTGCCAAAAGGAAGTTTTAACGCTGCAAAAGGAGAAAGGGAGATTTATTAACACAGTCTTTTTTCTTCAAAAACCCAACCCAGCCTAGCTATAATTGGATAAGCATCTGTTCAAGAGTTCATACTGTGAGGTTTGAACTACTTACTAAACATATAAAGGCATTTCTGGCTAAAATTTTATAGATCAGGTCTTGGAACCTGATAATAATCACTTAAAACATTGTGTTCTTAGAAATATTACATTCCTGTCAGGAAACTTAGCCTTCCTCTTGTGAGTAAAAGCAGAAGTGAACATTCAGACCAAGACTCAGGTGATAAGCATTCTTTATTGCTATGGATGAAAAAAAGCAGCTAATTCAGCCACTAAACTGTTACTCCTGAGACATCAAAACACAGAACCACTATTGCAAAACAGATTTTCCTACAACATACTTTGATCCATGGCACAGATTTTCCAAAATAAAAAATATCTGCATCTTGCCTTTTAATATTGATCTGTAACATCAGCTGCATGGGAAAAATACCACATTTAAGAGCATTTTAAATCAGATGAGGTGGTTCTCACAGTGCTGCCTTTGTGTGTTCAGTAAGACAAAAGTTAGAGCTTGTTTTTGAAATTAGAACGATCATTTTCACATTCTGATTTAAGTACACCAACACAGTGCTGTACATATGGGTTTAGCACTGTAGTAGGATATTTATCAAAACTTCTAGTCTCCTTGAGATGAAAGGCTTCTCTGTTGCTCATTATATTTAGCAGATTCTCATTGCCAGATTCAATAACGCTAAAATTTGACTGCTTCCAATTAACTGGGGGGAAGTTATTTTTACAAGTTCTTTACATAACTTTAGTTTTGCTTCCTCTCTGCTTTTTTGTTTGTTTACCTCTCTCCTAAGATTAAGAAACTTCCTTGATTGTTTTCCTGAGAAATGTAAGGTGAAGATGCTCTACGTTTTGACCTCCCCACTTTATAAGGGAAAAAAAAATATTAGTAATAAATGTAACAAGAATTTAAATACACAAATCATTCTGACTTGAACAGAATTTATCCTCTCCATTCAATTTACATTTTCTGGAACAGGCTGCCCACGGATGTTTTGAATGCCCCATCTCTGGCAGTGTTCAAAGGCCAGGTTGGATGGGGCCTTAAGAAACCTGGTCTAGTAGGAGGTGGAACTGGATGATCTTTATGGTCCCTTCCCACCCAAACCAGTCTGTGACTCTATGATTCTAAGCCATGATTAAAATGCAGGTAAGCATAAGGAGGGATATACAGCTCCACAAAGTTCTCTGAAGCAGCTGTACTTCGGGAAAAGGCATCTCTATAGAAAGTCAGATCTGAAAGATGCTTAATTTACTTGAAGTACTGCCTATGCCTACAACTAGAAGCTGTTGATAGCTTACAGTCTGACAAGAATTAAGTATTTTGGGTACTTGATTCTGTGATACAACTGAAAACTCTGCAAAGAGCACATTAGCAGTCTGTTGAACTCAATGGAAAAGGACTGTCTTCATGACAAACTTTTAAGAAGCCATTAGAGAAAGAGCAAAATATTACAAGCTAATCACATTAGGGACATCTCTCATAATATCAAGACAGACGAAGAGACTTGATTAGTGAGCTGTGAAGGTTAGTTATTTACAGTAAACTAGTACAAGCATACTAATATTCTGATTAACTGATTTCAGCAGTAGTTTGTATAGTTCACACAAGTTCTTAGGAGCAATTTCCAGCTTCTTGCTTAGAGCATCATGACAGAACCTGAGCACCCTAACCCTTTCTTGCTCGTCTTCGTTCTCTCACTCCTTTCTCTCACCTAAGATGAACTTCTATGTAATTCCTTTCTTATCTGTTTAATTCCACTTTTTTTCCAGATTTTCTATCATCAGAATTTACTCCCCCCCCCCTTAGTATGCGTATGGCACAAGGGTGGGTTGGCTTCCCTTCCCCCTCCCCCAATAAATGAAGAAGTAAAAGTCACTGATTACCATTATCTAACAAGAAACTGAGAACCTCCCTAATTAGTAGTATTTCAAAAGCAAAGTACAGACCAAATATTTAGCCAAAGGATGAAATTTCCTGTTGGAAGCAGAACAGACTCTACCTTGGTTGCTACCTCCCCAACCCCTCACACAGGCAGCACACAACAAAATAGTGTGGCTCAAGCACGGCAGGCAAGAGTGGCACAAGCAGTTTTACAAAGGAGTCTGTTTTTCTTTACCACGTCCAATACCATCAGCTCTACTGTTTTTGTAGTGACAGCCCATTCGGAGGGACTGGCAAAAGAGATGGTTTCTCAAAAACAGAACTTTTCACTCAAAACCCAGTTTTTCCTATCAATTCCTCTTTTTTTGAGGCTTCTCAGTATCTAGGAGTCTCAAATTCAGGAGATGCTAGAGATATACGAGGTTACAACTGGAATATTACAACGTCACTCTCAAATGTGAACAAAACCAGACTCCTGTTAAAGAAAACACCAAACTGTTTCCTTGGAAACTTTGGTTTCAGTGGTTGATAAAGTGACTTTCAGTACACAGTAGGTACAAATTTCAGGTCAATATTTCTTAATCACCTAAAGCAAATAAAACATTAAGTGCTCTAACTCAGTTATAGAGAGCTGCTGCTAGAACAGCTTAATGAACTGCATTATAACAGCTTAAGAAACTAAATATTGTATTCAGCAAGAAATTCTGCCCCGCCTTCACTCCCCATTTCTCTTTCAAAGATAACCAGTTCACTTAGGGTTACGTCTAATGAACACTTGAAGTAGTAGTCTTTTCAGGTTGCTTCATAGAATCATAGAATAGCTAAGAGTTGGAAAGGACCTAAAGACCATCTAGTTCCAACCCCCCCCGCCAAGGGCAGGGACACCTCCCACTAAACCATGCCACCCAAGGCTATTTCAGATGCATAATCTGGCTCTAGACAGCTTCATTAGCACTGAAGTAAGCCAGCATTTTAGGGATGTATTTTTTTCCTTAAAATAATATAGCAACAAAAAAATCTTTGAAAAACACTAATATACATGTAAGGTCCTTTGGGTAAAACCATAGTGATTAAATTGCATGCATGAACTATTAGTAATGAACTGAAATGCCCTGAACCCAAGTGTTCAGAATCCATAGACCTGGGTTAACAGCACACAGCTGTTATTTTTCAGCTTAACTCATTAAACAAAATATTAAATATATCAAATAAATGATCAAAGTTGTTTCAGATTTAGACAAATATCACCAAAGGGAACAAGCACTGGTGGTCAAGAGCAACACCTAGAGATGAATGGCAAAGAAAATCCCATTTAGCTATCTCCTTGCCTGGAAAAGGTAGGGTAAGAAGAGCAACTCTAATGGCAGGGATGATCCAAGACTTAACACATTTGCCTTTCAACCCTACTCCAACTGCTACTAGCTGGCACCTGGTAAACATACAAATTAAAGAGTGAATAAAAATTGAGTTCTCACAGTTGAGTTGACAATGATCTTGTCTGTATATATAGCAGCGTTAAAAATTGATTTATATGGAGAGTAAATCTATTCTAAAAGCACATCACTAGCCAACATCAGTAACAATAGAAAGCGAATCAATGGCTATATCATTCCAGTCACTTCATGGAAAGATCAGCATAAGCAGTCCAGAAATATTCTTTTCAAGTTCATCTTAACTTCAGAATTGCTGAAATTTCATTTTTTTTTTCTTTTCTCCTCTCTGTATTGCATGCAAGTACCAAATGCATGAAAAACCTGAACATACACAGAAAATAGAAGTATCAATTTATTTCTAAAATGGCACAAAGAAGAGAATCTCATTTTGTTTAGTCATTGACATCGTTGATATTCACACTGGGAACTTTTATCTACAAAAAGAAAGATTATTGTTACAACTTTATGTCATATCTCGATGAAAGATACATAATTATGGGGGAAAGCTTGCCACAAGGGGGCATAGTTGAATTGCATTTCTTTAGCATGTGAAGCAGAGCCATTTACTTCTCTTTTCACATAACTATGCAATTGTATCCCTGAAAGAGCACTGGACAGCAAGAATGCTTCCTCTCATTCTCATTCACTGCACTAAGATTTAAAGTATTGTTTAGCCAATTATCATAGTGTTTATCAAACATTTTAAGATACTTCAGACATTACACGACAAGTGCAGTGTAAGAGAGGTGGAACAAGATATTCCATTTTATAAAGAGGAAGCAAAAGCAGCATTACTTTTTGTTTATGCAAGAGGAAATTTGACTTAGCAGGTGGTACCCCCCAAAGTTTAACAACTAGCAGTAACAAGATGGAAAAATACACAGTAAGATAACATGTCTATGCAGCGGAAAAATACTATATAGCAAGCCATATTGTGATCTTGAATAATAAAGTGGCATTTACTGCACTGTAAATAAATATCACCTTTGCCTGGCTGTAACATGCATAATGAAAATTATTTTCATACCTCCTAATGTCACATTGCCATGAAGAAACCTCCCTTGATAAATAAGCCGCAAGATATTTGGACTGCTGACTTGTTCTTCTTCCCAATCTGAAAAGGAGAGAATTTTCACAGTTACATTGTAATAAAAACACCTTTTGTTATTTCTCTCACCTTTACCCAGGAAGAAAACTAAGAATAGGCCTCTTGCCGGAAACACTGAAGAGAGAGCACAGGCTGAAGATACAGAAAGATAATTCAAGGCTAGCACTCCTGAAATCTATTACTTGACATTGGGCACTGAAACACATAATTTTATGCCTACAAGTATAAATATTACTAACTCTACAGATTGCATGAGATACTTAGCACATACACAAGTCCTACACTAAATATTTCACAAATGCAAGTTGCTTCCTGAGGTTTAATATTCACTTGGATAAAGTTGCCTTTAATTTCTTCCCATTCAGAAGCCATCCCCTCCTCACTAGCCAACTAACTGGAGCTGCTCTGCAGCCACACAGATTGAAAGCACATGTGATGGGTCATTTAAAATGGGGTTCTGAGATGACAGCCCTGAATCGGCTCAGCAGGCTGCTCAGCAGTGTTCCACGATGGCCAGTTCCAGCCAGTCAAATGTCCAGAGGGGGCAGTGACCTGAGCATCTCCCAGCAGTCACTGCAGAGCCTGAACAGAAGCCTCTCTCAGAGCTGATGCGGACCGACACGCTGCGAGGAACTTCTCAAAGGACAATCTGTGGATGTTTTTCTGTGGCAAACAGGGACTCTGGCAAAGCAAGCATGCATTCTCCGGTAATGCATTTCCTATAACGCTTGAGCCACCATAAATAATTTACAAGCTTAAATGATCTTTTCCTAATCCTTCAATGCTCCCTGTCACAATGTGAACAACAAATAAATATGCACTTTGCTTTCAGAACAAATATCATAAAACCTTGAAACGTTGAATTTAAATGGGTTCTCTGGGAATACAGTGTCCTCTGTTTCTTAGCTGACCAGATCTCTGGCAACAGCTGTTCACAAATGTTCTCTCTCTCTGCTTTTGTAGTGTTTATATGCCAAAATGAATCTTCAGCATGGGATCACAACAAGCAACAGAAACCAACCTGTTCACTGGGAACATACAATTAACATACACGCAGCAGCAACTAGCACTGCAAAAGGAGAAGAACTGAAAAGGGGAGAAGGAGAAGCATTTAAAACAAAAGTCACGGCTGCAGAGAGTGTATGGAGAGGCACCTGGTGTGAAAAAGCAAGCATGCAGAGATGGGCAGCAGGAGCCATCACAGCCCCAGAACATGGTGGCAGCAGGTCTGGTATCAACGGCAGTGGCTGCAGCATCCCCGAGTGTTGCCATGTGCCTGGTTTATAAGATTAGATCAAATTAGGCAACCAAAGCTATTTGAATTTCAAGTATTTCCACTCAGGGTCTGATTCAACCGTCTTGCAATTCAAGCGCATGCCCTTTTTTGCTATGCTGTCAAGTGGGCTATGTTAAGGAGCTGAATTATCACACTACTGGGGTGAATGACTTTCTGGAAGATAAAAAAAAAAAAAAATCATTTATTTATTTATTTCTACTTTTTTAGTCTGAACTCTGCCACACCATGGCTGTAAAGGTAAATTCAGCCAGCTTATAATGCCACAATGACAGAACCCAGCAATCAACAGAAGACAGACTACATTTTGGCACAGGTATTTGCTCACTGTTTCACTGCCAATTTACCCATCCTTTTAATTTTTGCTTCTTGGCTGGCAGTTTGAAACACTTCTTCCTGACATGATTTCAGGTTTCCATTTCCACTGATGACTAAATGAACCAAGGAAAAGTTATTTACCTAGGACTTTAAGTTCAGCAGATAATCGCTGTGCAATAAAAATATTATCTAGAAGAAGAGGGGGACGGCAGGAAGAGAACGGGTAATCTACTTAGATGATACACATTAATATAAATCTGGTATTTTCCACTACAAGTCAAGAGATTCTTAATTAACAACTGTCTTGCCAAAAGAGAAGTTTGCCTTAATCCTGCCAGCATGCAACTGAGAATATTTCATAATCTCTTTCCCCCACAAGATCATGAGAAGTCAAATGGTGCTAAAAACAATCATATCATCTCTATTTCAAGGAAAATTTGGTCCTCACCAAGATTTCTCAGGCCTGTAGCAAAGAGCGCTCTCAGCCTGAACACAGCTACTGAGCTGATGTTTGTGAAAACCTAGTCACTATTTTGAAGTAGATTTTTTCCTCAGTCTTTTAAATTGACATTATTCTTCTTTACACAGGCAATTAAATATTCACCAAGATTCAGAGAACTCCCTCAGGGCAGCAGCTATTTGAACTGAGGCTTCCATGTCCGGTTCTATTTTTCTTTTTCTTAAAAAGAGACTTTAAAGTCTGTGTTTCTTCTTAACTCAGAATCTGCAACCTTCAAGCTCTTCACAAGACTAGGAACATGAGACCACATGTTCAGGAATAAACTTGAGTAAGAATAACAACAGTTCTGCCTTTACTAATTCAGATAAAAGTACACAAAGAGCACTTGATCATGACAACTATGCTGTAGGCACACATTAAAGTATGTTCAGTAGCTACACAGATGCTACATCTGTGTTCATTTCAAGGATGTGCATTTCAAGGCCAGGTTGGATGGGTCTTTGAGCAACCTGGTCTAGTGGAAGGTGTCCCTGCCCATGCCAGGTGGTTGGAAGTAAGGTCCCTTCCAACCCAAACCATTTTACGATTTTATGATACATCAACCGGATTTCTTAGTGTAGAAGTGTTTTACACGTATACCTAATACTTCAGAGGAATAAAAACCTTCCCCTTCATTCCATATTTTATTAAATACATAATGCTATTAAAACAAACTGCAAACAAGCCCACCGAAATCTTGTTCTTCCTGACCTCAAAGACCAATATAAGGTGTAAAATATGGATAATCAGCACTAACTTTTTGGCATGAATTATCATCCACCATGCATCTCTGACAAAGGCACCATAGAAACAGATATTGCAATGTTTTAGTTTGTGTAAACAGTAGTCTTTTTTAACATAAAACAGTAACCCAGATGAAGTCCTGTACCAAAAGAAGCATTTTCTTTCATCGTATGTAATGCTATGTCTGTGTTTTGGCTGTTTTCCCATGAAATCATAGTCAGGGAGAACAGAAGCACTCTGTTTTTAGTGGAACTATTCACATATGTGAATACACATCTTAAGTTTTCAATTCCATTTTCTGAAGCCAGTATTCCTTCTTAATACCAAATATATTCAGACAGACAACCTCAATTTCCCTCAGTCTTTTAATGCCTCTTAAAATGTTCTTTTGTATTTGTTTTTGGTTTGTTTTTTTTCTTTTTCCTGGAAAAACACTGTTATTACAGATCTTTTCCAAGATAAGAGAGTAAGGAAGAAGTAATTCAGTCTCAATTTCACTAATGTGCTCCTGCGACATGCCATATTTTACATTAGCTGTCCTCACATAAGAGGTTTTATATCTCCAACGTTTACTCACACTTACTAGATCCTCTAATAAGATTAAGCAAGAAAAGTGTCTGAAGACAGAGGGAAAGAAGTACTGCAGTTTGGGGAAGCAGATTTTAGAAATCAAGTGGGAAATAGTCCAGACATCTAAAAATCTGCCCAACTGAAGAATTAGGGGAAAAGAAAAACAACTGTATTTCTATAGAAATCTGTGCTCTGATACCTAATAAACATGCTTAATTTGAATGTAGCAAACAGATCAGTTTACTGGCACTTTAATCTGACCATACAGGGAAGCTTCTAGCTCACGAGTTAAAAAGCCAAAGCCACAAAGCTACTCACCCATAGGCCAGTTGTCATACACATGTTTTGCAATATCTGCAGCAGAGTCATTTGGTGAAAATAGGAACTCCTTTGTTTTCCCACTTACCAAGATGAGGCGCAAATTTATCTGTAAAAAGAATAAATAAAAATGCACTATTAGGGAAGTATGCAGGGAAGACAAAGTAGTTAAAGTTACAAAAAGGTGCCACTGGTTTTAGAACAAGATTGATCCAAAGTGATTCAAGAAAACAGTTAAAGATGGTGTTGAAAATAGTGTCAAAAGTGGTCAATAAAATGTTGTTGCTTACACATAATCTAGAAAGATTTAACTCTTACAACTGGCATTTTTGATGATAAATGCCAGAAGATTCTGATAGGTAGTGATCGAATCAGCTGTGCCATTAAAACAAGCTTTCAGCAGAGTGTAAAAGAATTCCAGCCAAGACACAGTGACAACGTATCTTCTTGAATGAAGGGGGAAAATATAAACCTGAAAAAATAACCCAGAGAGCACTGAAAATATCAAAACCTGCACCCACGTAGGCTGTGAGCCCCAGTAAAAGCCCTAGCACCCTCCCTCCAGCATGATACTTGTCAGCCCTGATCTCACCCACTTCCTTGCCTACAAAACACCAGGGAGCCAGACAGCATTCTTCCTTGCTCCTAGCTGCCACAGAACTTGAATCCCTCTGCCAGTCTTCTGAACCCAAAACTTTGTTCCACCACTGCCTTTAACTCCGAGCAAATTAGTTGACATCCACATGCAATACAGTCATAACATCATATCACAGTTTTTCTATCATTGATTTCCTTTATCTAACCATCAGCATCTTCAGCTATAATTTTCTTCTTTTATTTGCAAGTTACTGAATATAATGCCTTTTCCATATAGCATTAAAATAACCCATACAAAGAGCTCACTATGACAATAGTGACTCACAATGCAAAAAGAGATTAAACTCTGGCTCCTCAAGCAACTGCTAGCAAGGTCACAAAATATGTTTGGGTAACCAGCGCTTACCAATGCCCATGGCAAGTAGAAGTCTAGCTGCTTTGTGGCTTGGCCTACAAGCCTAAATGACATCAACTGTTAGCAAGACTTCAATATCCTAACTGCTTGGATACTTTCTTCCAAATCTCACTCTCAAACTGTGGCTCTCATTTGAAGTTGCAACAAGACTTTCCTTGTTGGAATTCAATAAACTGGTTTTTTTTCTAGATCAAATACAAAAGGAAAGATTTACAGTGATGCCCAAATTTTCAAGACTTCTTCAAGAATCTCAGCAAATCCTGTCCACTGAACATAGCAGCCCTGCTTCAGTTACCTGCCACCACTTATTCTAAAAGCTCTCCAGAAAGATTGTTTATTCTTTCTTGAATGCTTTAGCTAGGATTCATCCTACCCATCTTTAAGCACCTAATGGAGGTAGGTATCCAAATTACAGTCTCTATCATCCTGCACGCTTTAAGGTCAATGAATAAAATGACCCCTCCAAAAAGGAATTCAGTCTCTATTTCAAAGTGTAGCAAGGATTCAAACAGTTAATGTAAAAGGGCCAGGTTCCCCTCCCTGTTTCCCACTAATGCCCTTCAAAAGCCAAGAGGTAGCTGTCTCCGAGAAAGCACCACAGCTATTGTAAGAACAGCACAGAATGACAGAACCAACTAGGTTGGAAAATACCTTTAAGATCATCAAGTCCAAATCACTGCTGGAAAATACCTTTAAGATCATCAAGTCCAAATCACTGCATACCAAGAAATCATAAAACAACTTAGAGGGGAGAAGCTGCAGGACTGCTCTTTAGTCAATTATTCATAACATTCAGAACACACCTGGCTACAAGCATTAAAGTTCTGTGTTCTCTGATATTTCCAGAATGATTAAAGAATTATTTTCAAATCACAACAAAATTTAGCAGAAAAAGCAAACCAAGTTTCACTATTTCTGTTTACTCCAAAAACCTGGCTACTGTAATTGAATTACAACTTCAGAATGTTATGCCTAAGTTCAGCAATGGCCAAACCATGTCTACTTACTGTTTTGCTTTTACCGTCTTTCAGTTAAAGTAGTTCCCCCCCCCCTTTTAGTTGTCTCTACTTGTATATGTATGGACAGCACTTACATATATGGTTTCTCTAGCTGGACTGCCCCAGACAAGCTCTTCAACCTTTCCCCAATGCAATACCCATTTCCCCATTCATCCCAGGAGCCTGTGTCTGCATACTTCAATTTCTTCTCTTTTCTCCTCAAAACAGATTACTATTTCTGACATGGTGTAGCGGTGGACTTGTCAGTCCTGGGGTAACAGCTGGATTTGATGATCTTACAGGTCTTTTCCAACCTAGCTTATTTTGTGATTCTATGTGTCACCAGATGGTTGTATAACGCCACCAGTAATTTCCTCTGTCTACTGTGCCTATGTCCCAAGAGCACATATACCTTCAACAAATGCACTATGCTTTTTGCTGAGTTACTTTGTACTCTTCTCTACTTTGATCCTTTCAATAATTCAGCCTGCATTCTTATAACCGACATCTTGGCTGTAATGCCCTGAAGCACAAGCCTCCAAATTTCATACCACTTCTATTATTCCATCCCTCCAGGGAAAAGAGGTGAGGTGGAAAGAAGTATTCTGTACCACAAAGATGTTTCAGATCACCCTATGACTGGGCCCATGCCCTATGAAATCCCCCAGAATTTCAGCGTAACACTTTTTTTTTTTTTTTTATGTTGAGTACTTTTTCATCTTCATGTCATCAAATTCTAGCAGCAAGATCCCTTTACATATACCTTTGCCATTAGATGAATCAGAAAATGCAAGACTGATCTGACAACTGATCCATAACGATTCCACTAAGAAGCTCTGAGCTTGTTTCCCTCCCCTCAGCTAGGTCCTTTATCTTACTCCCTTCCAAACAATTTCTCTACTAGATCCTAATTTCTCCTATTTAGCCAGCAGTTTGCAATACAGCACCACATCACTTACTGTGTACATATTCAGATGAAACTATAAAAGTGTCTATGTAGAAAATAAGGGTTTTTTTTCATCAAAAGTCAGCTTGCCAAGCTCTGCCTTTCAGAGGCTGCACTGCATTCCACTTTCTCTATACCTCATTATCTTTAATTATCCTTTAAGCATTAATGCATCTCATTACAAAACCAGCACAGTGCCAAAAATTCAAGAGGTTCAGACTGCACCACAAACTGTTATTGTACTCAGGAATGGGCAGCCTGTTTAGGAAACAAACAAACCAAACAACCCCAAATATTCAGCAACAGTGCCTGCTGTAGGCAGTAGTGGTGAGGAGCTTCATCAGCAGCAGCCACCCTGCTTCTCACTCCAATCCCCCTGCATCCACTTCCTCTACTCTAACTGGCCCTCTCACCTTGCTTCCTCTGGCCAAGTAGTCCCCCCAACTCTGATTTTAGGCTACCGAACGATTTCTTATCCTTCATCTGTGTGTAGCTTATCCAGGGTTGGGATTATCTCTTTTGAAGATCATAAACTTTCCTAGACAGCAGACAGAACACCAAACCATCAGCTCCCTAGAACTATCTGATCTGGATCCTACAAGGAGATGATTAAAAAAACCCCCAGATTAGTCCTGCTCAGCGCTTAAAATATGATTAGGGCACAGCATTAATATAGAACTGAAGTCATTCTTCAAATAGCATAATATTAAGAAGACACATTTCTTTTTATCCTCACTACTGAGTTTTGAGATTACCAGTGAATACAGAAAGAAGAATATCACAGAGAAATAACCAAAACTAACTCAGCTTCCTGTAAAGTTTGATTAAGTTATACTTCTGCAGTTAATGTACAGTATAAGCAACAGGAAAAATGAAAAGTTAGGTGTCAGTTCCTTCTTCCCCCTCTCCAACTCCCCAAGACGGATAACTTCATAGTTCTATGTTTTTTGTTGCTGAGGAGCATTTCTTATAGTCCTAGTATGATATATAAAAGACACATCAAGATAAACTAATAGTTTTATGGGTATATGACAAAGTATGTGTAAAATGCAGGAGGAATATTTTAATTTTAAAAATAATAAACTGAATCACCAAATACAAGCAGAAGCCCAAAATAAATCCTTAAACCAGTCAAGCAGATGTTGCTTCAAGTGCAAGGAAACAGCTGCTCTAATGAAAGGTTAAAGTATTTTCTTATTTATATTACAGCATGCCACTGACATTTCGTTTGCATGTTTGTCTATATATACGCACATATATATATGTATGCACATACATACATAAAAGATATATATCTCTTTATATTGCTTAATTTCGGCTTGAATGAATCTTAGTCTTGAATTGCACATTGCACTACCTCAAAGGGTTTGAAGCAAAGAAACTTAAAACTTGCCTTTAAATTTAGGGTCTAATCTCATTCCCTCAAGAGCACTGGGAAATTTAAGGGCTTGCAACTGCTGTACTACTTATTTTGCAAGCCTGAGAACACCACTTCAAACAGACTACAGGGGATCTGAAACAAACCTTTCTGGCAAAATGCCTCTGATGAAAGATCATATCTAAAAGAAAAGGGGGGGGCAGGAGGGAGAGCACATGTGCATACACATTTACTGAAATAAATGTGCAGGGGAAAAAAAAACCAAAAAACCAAAAAAACAAAAAAACAAAAAAACTTGTTTAGATAAGGAAGTTTTGACACAAAAGCTGTAAATTTTAATTTTTCAAGTTGTGAAAGGATTCCTAGTAGTCTTAGCTACCCTGTATCCTATTTCTTATGTTAAAAGTTAGCAAGGCAGTCCAAAGGCTGTTTCCCTTGTACGCCTAAAGCCCCTCCACCCATGCTTGTCGGAAGAGCCTTGGAGCTGTGACACTCCTGTGATTCTCATGGCCCTGACAAATTTGTTCTTCCACAGGGGTCATAACAATGACCATCCTGATTTTTTTTTTTCCAGACTACCAAAGGGAATTACAGCCTTTTGCTACAGCAAACTGATAAGGAATAAATACATCCTCACATTTATGCATTATCACAGCAACTGCAAGGTTACTGTTGAAAGCAAGGAAGAACAGCCTCAGCCTCAGCAGCAGGACTGAATACAATGTTTGGACCACATCCCCTCTGCACAGTTACATAATAGCATGCTCTGTTTGTGCTCTCAAGCACGCAAACCTCACCCTTGCCCCCAAAACCAACACCCATCTCATCATTACAGCTCCCCTAACTACCCCGTCAGTGCACTGTATACACAATAAAGAATGTCAGTGCAATTAAACACTGTAAAACAAAAACCCTACATAAATTAAAAATATATATCTATGCAAAGATTGCTGTTAACAACTGTGACCACAACTTTTGGAACAGAAATCTGGATGATGTACGTGCAGATGTAGAAAAAAGTGCGTTTTGCTATAGGTATCCGTAAGAGTTTGTTCATTCTTTAAGGCGTAACTACAAACTCTCTTGGTGCCACAGTGCTCCTAATTTCACAGCTGAAGTTAAATAAGTGAGAAGTCACTTAAAAATCCAAGAAAGGAGACATTTACAACCCACATGATGTTTCTTGATGTTTAAGTGACTTCCCAACTATTCAGCTAAACAAGTTACTTTGTTATCAATTTTACGCTCCAGTAGCAGCTTCCATCTTACAATTAAAATGCAGAGGAGGAAAGTGTCATATCACCATGTTATTCTACCCCAAGTTTAAACTAACTGCTTTTCTTCAGCTGTTTAAGATTAAAACACTTATACAAGTCTATTTCCACCCCCACCCCTTTTCTTAACAGATGTGAAATTGAATTAAAAACTAACAATGGACCAGAAGGGAAAGTGATAAGAGCATTCAGAAACACAGACTAAAGTTTCACTTCTCAAGATGCAGTACATTTAGTTCAAGTTCTTAGTCGTGAGAATTAAGTTTGTTCTCCAAAGATGCACCAAAGCTTTCTAACTATTCCAGGCCAAAGAGAACCTCACAGCACCATGCAGTACACATTTTAACCAACTCAATTCCACCAAATTCACGTAGACGATTGAACCAAGCCTGAAGAACCTAAGTGAAAGATTACACAGGCAATACAGCAGGGACCTGCAGGATCTAGAGTCCAGTTCGCCCCTAAAGTAGATACATTTCCAGAATGGATTGCATGAGATTATGTATCCACCAGAACATAAGAACAACTTTGGTTCTGACAACCCCTGGAAGACTGTCCCATTGAGTGGAGCTTTCTTCTAATTCCCAGCATAAGTTCATCACTGGACAGGTTACCTTCCCTGATGCCAGACCTACTTCGGGCTCTAGTTGTAATAGGCTTTTTCCCCCCTTGGGGTTTTGATGGTGTTCTTCTAGATCTGCAGACAAGGACACACTTTGCTAAAATACACAAGCAAAGGTTTTCCTCAGTAACAGGCTGCCCCTTGGTGTAATCACTGTCTTTAAAGCTCTGATGCACATCAACAGAGGGGAAAGAAAATGGACTTGGATAGCCTACAAGTCTGATGGGCATCTATTAGCAGCCTTCCTCTGCCTGAATTAGCAAGATAATGACCTCTTTACTGAGATTCAAGACTTCATACGGTCTTCATGGGAGAGGTGCTCCAGCTCTCATAGCATCTTCATGGCCTTAGTTCAGTGGTGACCCTGTTTCCAGCCGGTCACTGGACTAGAGAATTTCTCAAGGTCCTTTCCAAAGTGAATGATCCTACGATTCACTTTAACCTGCATCGGCTTTAGTTTTGATTCATTCTTCTTAAGTATGCATGAGTAGAATTACACATCATATTTCAGGGATTTATAAAATTACACTAGAGCCTCCTTAAATTGACTGCAAATGCCTCTCCATTTTCCATAAAAATAACACAACTGTATCACACTCGTGATGCAGTAATCTTGCAATGCTCTTCTTTAGTCCAGTCATTTCCACGACTTAAGCCTTCAAGCTTGCATCACAAAATACTGCTTTTAACCATGCTGTACAGGATATTTTTATAATAATGCCATAAATCTTGCTCCTATTAATTCAGTCTTTGAGATAATCCAGTATTTTCCATACAACACCATGATCATCTTCTGTACTATTAGTGCTCCAAATTTTCGTCATTAGGTTTCATCAACATACTGATTTTCCTTGTGTCAGTGGTGTAAATGGAAACATCAGAAAGATAGCCAGTCCTAAAATTAATCTTTAAAAAACCACACTAAGCATGACTGCCATCCTGACACTTCCACATTAAACGCTGTATCTCACCATCCTCCCCACCCAAGTCACACACCATCAAACCCTGCCTTCCGAAACCAATGCTGTCCTACTCGACACCAACTACTTACTTAAGTCCAGACCGATTATGCCTCTTCTGCATTTCCTTCATTAGAAAAACACTCTCCTTCCAAATAAAATTGGGCAACAAATCCATCATAATCTAACTCGTTAATTGTATTCCACTATTCTTCTGCTCCTTCTCAATATCCTTCTTGAGGTGGTTATTAATTTGTCAAATTCAAAGCCTCTCTCTACATCCTTTCACTCGTCTATCATGCATTTTATACTTTTAATGTCTTCGACCTGAAGAAACACCAAGATGCAAATTCTTCAGATAAGCTCCTTACACTAACCCAGTACACTTAGTTTAATCAGCATCTGCCCCCTTGAAATCCAAAGCCCTTATGTACCTGCCTATTTTGTTTGTTTTTCCATTTGATTTTAACTGTATCAGCTTGTGATTACTGGATACAATGTCATTTTTTCAAGCAGCCTTCTGAAGATTTCCAGAGCTTTCTGTGATTTTGAGATATATCCAGAGTAATAACAATAGCACCTTCTTGGCCAAGAAACTAGCTGCCAGAGGGACTGAGATGCAGTCCAGAAAGCAAGTGAGCAAGCAGTATAAATCCGTAGCCCAACCATGCAAGCATTCTCAGGAGAGAGAAGAGATCCTTGTTTCTGGACTCATGTTCAGGAGTCACCTAGTAAAATAAAACAAACCTTAGTTCTTAGGAATCACACTTCTAGACATGTGCTGTCACCAGATACTTTATGGCAAATACAGCTAACGTAACTGCACTTCCTCAAGTGAACACCTAAAATTTACATTTGGCTATACTCAAACCCACTGAATTTAGCTTTACGTGCACTGAACAGGTTAGCTCTGGTGAGTACAGTCACAGCAAGGTGGTAGTTAAAGCTTAGAAGTCCACTACACAAACACAAATAATGACAACGCTTATTTGAATTTAGATTTAATTCTAGTGTGAGGTGTCCCTGCTCATGGCAGGGGGATTGGAACTAGATGATCTTAAGGTCCTTTCCAACCCAAACCATTCTATGATTCTAATACAACTCAGCATTTATTCTAATGTATTCTATAGAAAGAATATTTACATAGTATTTTAAAATTTTATTTAGGACAGCTCTATAGAATCTTTAAAAAGAGAGCTGCAACACCTGCAGGTTTGTGAATGCTAGTTTCGTGAACTGCCTAACACCTCAGATTTGAAAATGAATACTACTGCTTCTAATAGAGAAAATACAATTCCAAGGAACTGGTTTCACACATAGCTGCTTTTTCCAAGTCCAAGGAGCAGACAGACACTCTTCACCCCTTCTTAGTCCCCAATCAATTATTTTTTCCTATCTTTAACCAATTTTGTGGGGCTCAACTTGATTTAACCCTCATTCCTAGAAGTTTCAGATGCAGCTGCTCCATGGTTACAAAGAATAAAGAAAAACTAATGACAGGCATGGAGGAGTATGCTGAATACTCTATTTGTGCACTATGAGAAAACAGAGGCAGAAACCTGAGTTTCCTGCTGCATTAACAGACATTTCAAAGCCTGCATACACTATACCTAAGACTGGGAGGTATTACAGTTTTATAACCACAGCAGGTCAATGAGACCATAGACAAAGCTGAAAGTGATCTTTCAGTTATAGCCTGGATGAAAACAAACATCAGCTTCAACTTGACCAGAAGTAACATTCAGCATGGAGAGGGAAAAAAAAAAAAAAAAAAAAACACAACAAAATGAAGACAAAGAAAACATTAAAAATACAGGAAAAAACCTGACATTTCAAGGGAGCTGCTATCAACTTGGGGCAAGTAGCACATGGTCATGGATATCATCTAGTTCCACATGCTAGTTTTCCAGAGAAATAAGTCACGGTTTTGGGGGGTTTCAGTTTTGGCTTTTGGTTGGTTTGTTTGTTTACTGTTTGTTTTGTTTTGTTTGGGTTTTTTAATTCTTCTTCCATTTTGAAGTCATAGAATGGTTTGAGTTGGAAAGGACCTTAAGATCATCCAACTCCAATCCCCCTGCCATGGGAATGGATGCCTCACACTAGATCATGTCACCCAAGGCTCTGTCCAGCCTGACCTTGAGCACAGCCAGGAATGGAGCATTTGCCACTTCTTTGGGCAATAACGGAAGGGGGCCTACAAGGATGCCGAGAGGGACTCTCCATCAGGGGCTGCAGCAGTAGGACAAGGGGCAATGGGTTTAAACTTAAACAGGAGAAGTTCAGGTCAGATGCAAGGAAGAAGCTCTTTACTGTAAGGGTGGTGAAACACTGGAAATGGAGTTTTAAAAAGTGATTTCTCATTTTAAGTTATTTAAACACAAGAAACTTGTACTGGCCTCTCTGAACTCTTTATTGGAGAAGTCCAATTGCTCTTCCCCCTGCTCCAACTTTCTATGATGCGAGACAGAAAAGCAATTAATATATTAATGTATTCATTTTTCAGTTCCCACCAAAATGACACGAGTAACCAATTTAGAAAATTCCTTGGAAAAGCTTTAAGTGAGGAAAAAATGCATTTATCTTAAAAGTAAAAAACCCATCAAAACAAACCCCAAGACCTCACCACTTTCTTGGAACGGAAAGGTCCATCCCTTAGTTCCTCATGAGAACATAAAGATTCATAGGATGATACTTCTCCTCAGGAAGAAAGTAATCTCCAACACAAGGTCTATTTAAAAAATGTGCTACTACTCCTCAGTCCTCAAAAAGGGACAGTGACAAAGTACAAAAATAGCCTGATTTGGAGCAGAAAAGAAATAAAGAGCTAGGAAACAACCTTCTGAATACAATTTTGTCTTCTATTTTCTCTTGCGATAACTGCTGCATGACATCATTTTAATGCAGTTTACTGAGCAGTACAAAAAACACACTGCAACTAAGTAGAGGATTATAGCTATTATAAATATTATTTGCCATTTAAACTAGACACAGCTTCAAAAATTCTAAGTATACCTAAAGACAAACCAAGTGGGAATTGGTGCCCTGAATGTCCCCTCATAACAGCTTTAAGTTATTAATAAGAACATAGTATGATTAAAAAAACCTGCAAGATTTTCAGGAGCTACATCCCTACATTTCAGCAATAGCAGGTAAGTTTGTATTTTCTCACTCTGGAGTTGTTTGGGTACTCTGCTGCCAGGCCCTTCACTTTGTATGATTCTGTATCTTGGTCTGCATTAAAATCCTACATTTTTCAAGCCTTGAGAGAGGGTGTCAAAATCAAAATGGAAAAAGTCATAAATATTTTTTAAAACATGAAAGAGGCAAAGAGCTGCACCTTGACTTAGAGATGTATTTCAGTTCACCTGGGTGGAAACCCCACAAAATTAACATTTTATCATTAGCTACTGATTCCTAGCTTCTCCCAGCTTAGTGTGTACCATGGCAGGCAGCCAAAATTTTGCCATTTCAAAGTGCTATCTACATCACTGAGCTGTGATAATTAAAGGCAAGAGATGGGGCATTATATATTTTTGTCTCTGATGCAAAAGATAGTTCAACTTTTAATCAAAATGGATGTTTCAATAACCACAGATCTCGTTTACTCCAGCAAAAGCAAGCGGCTTGAATATGAATGAGAACACAACCTTTTCTAATTGTTTTCTTCCTAAAATAGCCCAGAGAAAACACTGAATTATGTGATGAGATCCAGGGCTGTGATGCGGATGCCAATTTATTCAGAATGCAACTTTTCAAGAGCAAACAGCTTGACCTTGACCTGTGCCTGTACTTCTTGGAGCAGTATAATGAACACTCTTTACCTTCCATTATTTCTTTCCTCAATGAGTTGCCTTTAATGTTCAACAAAAATGTAAGACATGTTGATAGGAAGCTTACACGGTTTTGTTCTATTTAAACATTATGGCACTAATTCATCCTCAAGCTAAGCCTGCTGAAGTTAACTGACTAAAGTTAACGGAGTGACATTGCAGGTAAGGACTGATCCAGTTATTTATTGTGCTCTGCAATCACCGTTGAATACTAAAAGGCACAGCTTATCCACCTTTCTGTTACTGCATGCTCGTCAAGTGCTTGTGTTCTCCCAACCAGCTGGCAGTCTAAGGGTAGTTCTCATCCTATTTCCATCATGAAAAGCACTAGCGTGTCCAGCCTGTCTACTAATGACTAAAACAGTCAAAGCTGTCCTTTCATTTTGGCCTCTTAACAATAGCTTCTCTGGTATTGTTAAGACTTCTGCAGAGTCAGAAACATACAATTTACCAGTTGTTAGCTTACAGCTCAACTTCCTCAGATGATCCAGTTCCTGATCCCTGTATGTATACCACATAGGTTTTGTCAAGTGCTTGCCACCACAGTAGTCAAGCCGCGCCTCCAAAGCAAACTGCATCTGCCTGGCAAGGCACCTTCACCTTTTTCATCCATGAAAAAGAGTTCTCCTCAAAGAAAATTAGATTTTGTTGGAGGGGTGGGAGGGAAGCTTTTCAGAGAGCACATATTTACCACACCTAACACCTTTTTCCTTTCTTCATTGTCTTGCATGCCCAGAGTCTACATAAAAAGCATTAAGTTACATACAAATGCTTATATCCAGGCCTTCAGAAAAACTGACCTACATACAAATATAAAAAGCACAAATTTAATATCCAATCGATATTCAGGCATCTTCTAAGCATGAGTATCATCTTGATAAAGGATCTCACCAAACCCTTAGCAGGAGGGGAGAATAAGTGATGTCTTCTTGAAGGCATTACAGTCTTTTAATCGGTAGTGATTACAGGCAACACCAGTCATGGCTCTCACTTCTACTGCATCAACAACTACATTTTCACAAGCCATCTGCTCTGTGTCATAGTGAGTAAGTTTGCCCCAGATTCACAGAAGCCAACATGTGTTCTAGCTTGCATCTTAATTATGGTTTACAAATCACTATGTATGGATAAGTACAGAGGTATGTTATTGAAAGCTCCCCAAAGTATCTATAATTCTTACCTTTAGAACAGAAAAGAATTAGTATTACTTGCCTGAACTAATTTTTTTTGAATCTCTCTCTTGTATAGTCTCAGGAGAATAAGCAATTTAACAGGCTTCCCTCCTCATACGTTGTGACTTTTATAACGGTTATGGTTCGGAGGGATCTTAAAGATCATCTACTTCCAACCCCCCTGCCATGGGCTTTTGCTAGAATAAAATCATTTCTTATTTAAGTCATATTCAAAATACTAAACTTTCCTTTCCTCATGTTTTTAGCACACATGGTCAATACAGCTGTCGCGTACTACTCACCACCTTCACATATCCAAGTTCCCTAAGATGAGGAGATGACCTAGCTCTCTCTTTCCCTTTTGTTTCTCATGTACTCAGATGTTATCTTTTTAGGATAGCTGTTCGGTTTCCTTTATATACAAACTTCTAGGCTATAGATCATTTACAGAGCAGATGTTTTAAAACTAGGAGTGTTTTATTAATAGTTCCACATATTCTATGATGGGTTTAAAAATCCTCTCATCCCCTCTTTTCATTAAGGCAAAAGGCATGATAATCTAGAAAGATAGCATCAATGCCTGACCATGTTATGAAAAATCTTACTGGTACCACTGGTTATGACTAACTGCAGTTAATGGAGAATTATTTCCCAGACAATTACGAAACTTTTGTAATTATCTCAACTGAAGCGTTACTTTGATTTTACAAGAAACAGCAAACACTCTCTCCCAAATACAAACAAGCCAGGTCTTTCTTATTGGGGATTCAACATGCTCAATGCATGTCCATGTCAGCAAGGATCACCAATCTTTAACAAAAATAAGTATTAAAAAATAAAATATCTTTTCATGACAGGAAAGAAATATGCCATATCTTTGCACTTGCTGTCATGACATGACAGAAGTTAAAGCAATGAGGCTTTTGGAGAGAAAAGTATAAGAATAGGATCTACCATGCTCTCTGTCTGGAGCCACAACATCCATTACTATGAATCTTTTTTGGGGGGAAATATGTATGAATCAACTGAATGACAGTTGTGTGTATAAAACATGATTTAAACAGTGATATAGTTCAAAAGTTTAGTTATCAGCCAAATGATTTCTAGGTAATTGCTAAATCACAAATACAGCACAGTTGCAGAATTGTAGCTACAACTATTTCTTACAAAGGATCTAGCATACACTCACAAGACAACACAGAAAATACAGCTGCTCTACAGGAAAAGAATGAAAGTCCACATAATCAGAACTATTTCATTCTTCCCAATAGTTTGGGAGACAAATCATTACACAAAGCTGAAAGAAGGATCTGGCATTTAGAAAGAAAAGTGCATTTGTCATTCAAAACAGCTATCAAAAAAACTATTGTCTTAAGCTACCCATGGCTTGGGTGACTATTCAGCTGAGAGTCAATCAGCATCAACCTACAGCTAGTGATACTGTCGCTTAGCGGTGCCAGACACAACTATGGCATCATCTGCTTTTCATATTAACATTCTCATTCAGAAATTAGTTTTCAAAGAACATAATGAATTCTCATGTGCATATAACTATCTCATTGATTACTTCAGCAGACAAGACTGTTTACTTATAGTAAACAGCCTATCAAATTATACAAACTAAGTGTTGCATGAACACTGCCTGGTATTTACACTACAAATCAAGGATCTGAGTAGCTGGGTAAATGCACACTGCGCCAGATATACTGTCTAGGATCTACGCATCACCACGTTATAGGATAGCTCATTCTTGTCATCTTGGAAATGTATTTGTTAGTGTGTCAGCTAACTGACACGCGAGTACCACCTGGAACAGTCTGGTTTTGATTTAGACCTAAAAAGTGTAACTGATGATCATATCCACCTTCTGCCCCAAGTGCGTCAGTAAAATCATCAGGGTACTGTTTGCTCTCTGAAGAAGAAATCATTATTGTGATTACCTGCTAACAGTCAAATCTCAAAAGCCTCCATGTCATGTTCTTAAAACAAGGTAGGAAAGACTGCATCTGTGCTCATATGTTAGGCAGCATGTACCTCACAGTCTTACACCC
Organism: Ara ararauna; assembly: GCA_028858755.1. Classification (NCBI taxonomy): domain Eukaryota; kingdom Metazoa; phylum Chordata; class Aves; order Psittaciformes; family Psittacidae; genus Ara; species Ara ararauna. The sequence goes on along the minus strand of CM054378.1, from coordinate 111,839,872 downwards.
ATCCAAACTCCGGAACTGATAACACATCCATTCTCCATAATCCATTTTCCTTTCTTTAAATGTGAAGAGAGTGGACTTCATCCATAACAAACTAAAATCTTTACAATAAGAAATATTACTTACATTATGAACACTTATGTACACTGCATTGTAGATAACAACACTTTTACTATAATATCACAGGTTAACACAATAGAACAATTTTCAAGACACTAAATATCAAAACAAGAATAAGCCTCCATAAAGAAGCTTTTATAAGAAACAGTGTAAGAGAAGGGAAAATTATCTGAAACTCCAAACCAGAGACCGAACACAAGTGCATGGAAGAAAATAGATTCAGTAGTGAAAATGTGACTAGTGTTTTCAAAAAACACTGGTGGTTTAAGTCATATCTGGAATACCGAGTCAATCTGGTTGCACTGAGCTCACACTCAATGCCGTTTTGAAAAATTAAGATACATTACCTGTATTAAATCAGTTTTATTAATAGTATGAGTCTACATACAATAATTTGTGCTTTCATAAAGATAAAAACACCTAGAGAGCGTTTCAATCATACATTCCAAGACGCATGTCAGCTCACAAGCTTAAACTTCTCAGATTTTTCCTATTGCAACAACACCTCCACCTTTCCCTATTAAAGCCTCCGCTCAACAAACAAAAGAATTAAGTCCATGTAACAGCAAACACTTCCATAATTATTAACTACAGTATTACTTCTCAGTATAAAAACTACATATGGAGAATCACACACACACATATAAAATTGTTAGGGTTGGAAAGGACCTCTGGAGATCATCTAGTCCAACACTAACTTGCAGATAGACCTCCTCACAGTGTACTTCAGTGCACAGCCAGACTGTCCTAGGTAATCAGTTATTACATTACAGCGTAAGAATCTCAAAGTGAACCTAACTAAACCTACCCCAATTTGAGATGTTTCCAAACTTTTCAATTAATGCAGAAGTTAGAATTAAAGTGAAATGAGATATAAAGAATACTCTGTCACTTTGCAATATAGGATGAAGTTACAGAGCAACAAAACTGTGTGCAAGGTTAAAAAGTTGTTTAGAAGTTTTCTTGCTCTTGTGATTAAAGCAAAGGAATAAAAAAACCCAAGCAAACAAAAAAAAACCCCAAACAAACAAAAAAAACCCCATCAAAGATCAATCCAAGCATCTAATACAGCCAGAGTCTTATTCTGACACAGACCCACTCTAGGTATCTCAGAAAAGGGAGTAAAATCTTTACGGGGAGTCTTAGCTCCATAGTGCCACAACTGAAAGATGTTTTCCTACGTTCAATGACTGATTTTGGCTTTTGAAAGTTAACAGCTCTATCTGACAGAAGTCATGACAATCATTTTCACAGTGATTCTTATTGAATTACATCTTTTGCCTCATTAAAACAAACTAGCAAATTCTACTGAACACTTACCTCACACAACCTTTATGCTCTTGAAATCTCACAATTCATCTGCCTCACTGTCCAAAGACAATTCATATAAACTCCTACAGTGGTTTCCCATCCTTTTTCTTACTTCAAATGATTAAATGTATTTTTCATGTCCAAAAAAAGTAACTGATCATGTGGCTCACTCAAGTTTGGTCTATTTTGAAAGACTGTGTTTAATCAAGAAAAGTATCCTTTTACCCCCAAAACCAGTATTTTTATCCTCGTATATACCTGAATTTCATGTTTCTCCTTGAATTTAAGGGCTAGTAACAATTCATAACTACTCAGAACACATCATTTTCTAAGCTAATGTTTAATAGTAAACGTAATTCACAATGCGATAGTTCCATGTGTTGACAAAGCTGAAGTCAAACACAAGTGCACTAGATCTAAGTTGCATGGGGAGGTTTAAAAAAAAAACCAACCATAACTTTGACCTTTCTTTAAATACTGTGAATTATTTCCACAAAACACATGCACATACACATAGAGAAGACATTTCTTCAGAACTCTGCAAATTGCAACACAAACCCAAATGTTTCTTGCCTACTATTTCTTTTGTGGCTTGGTAACAGCACTCACATGGAGGGACAGTACTTGCGGTAAGCTAAATGAGGGACATGAATCAAGAGTACTTCACCTTACTTCTCTGCTTCAAAAGCTATATTCACAGATGCTCCTCAGTTACAGACTTCCAAAGGAAAACACAACAGTAATTAATACTCCCTTGTTATTATACAAGTTTGTTTCATCTAGGAAGGAAGTATAACCTACACTGGAAACCAGAAGAGACCAAGTCATAGCAATTAAATTTTTTTCCCTCCTCTCTCAATTAACTAAGCAGTCCTCTGAATGGATGCTGAGTGTCCAACTAATACCACCTCAATAGCAGATTACAAGAGAGACCTCTGCATCATTTCTATGTACTTAGGGTGAATCGGGTGGTTTGACTTGCAGGTTCCCAGGCTGCTGCTTCTGCTGCCTTGTAACAACAGGCTGAAGTCAAGCAAAGTCGCCTAAAGAGTTGTTTCTGCTTTGTAGAAAAGCATTAAAAAGAAAACCACAGAGAAAATGATGACAAGATGCTAAATGGATCCCCTTCTATCCCCTCTTGTCTCACCAAAAACACACACATGCTGCCATATGATTTTTTCTCCTGCACACAAGCCAGTGCAGATCAAAACACTAAGAAATACACACAGCAAGATCACAAAGCAGCAAGACTAACAGTTGGAAGCAGTTCATGACAACTGGCTAAAGGCATACGCCTCAACCTAAGAAAGCGTTCCATTCCATTTTGAAAGCTGTGCTGTACCTCTGAAAAGCAGCTCCAAGTATATGCTCTTAGTTTGAGCTTAAGGGGAAAAAAAACATTAAAAAAATGAGTATTTTTCACCAGTATGTTCCACAGGCAGTGGTTTACTGTGCAGAGAGTAATAGTACTGAACCATCAGTTTCCAAAATGAAAAGATTTTCCTTTAACTGATGTTAAGCACTAACCAAACCAGAACCACAATAAGAGCTCTAAGTTCAGGCACAGCCAAAGACCTTACAACTTCTGATCAAGAGTGCTTAGTAAGGAAAACTACCTTCAGTTGTTCAATAATATTAATGTATTTTTATTTTAGCTTCTTTTAGTTTTGTTAACACTTGAAGTGTGCTGTAACATAGAAATTGTATTACTAATGAAAATGTTTTTCCCTTTGCACATGTTCAAGCCTGACAGCAGTACAAAACACAGAACAAACATTTAATTTCTTGAAATAATGCTGATTACTTCTCTTTCCATAAAAGCAAGCATTAAGTGCTCATGAACTATAAATAAATAATAACTTTTAACAGATTAAATCTTTTTATGTATAATAAAGTGTTAGTAGAGTTGGTTTAGGTTTTAAACAGTCACAATTATTTTAATTGCTCTTGAAACACTAAGATTACATTTTTGATCTATAAACTGCAGGTTGCACATCCCCCTCAAACTTATCCAGAAAAACATTTTGAGAGAGAGACAGACTCACATTCACTGCATTAGTAATACATACAGCATTAGAAAGAAAGAGATGGTTAATACTGATCAAGGTTTTCTACTGAAGCCTTCTGCCACTGATCACACATAATATTCCAAGATTTCCAACTGTGAGGTTGAGTACCTTTGTAGAAAATCTTAAGATAGAGCTTGCTCAGTTGTACAAAACAAGCACCAGAACGAAATTATCAAGGAAAAGGAGAACCACTTCCACCTATTTTTTAAAAAGCAACTTTGTTATAAGTTTGAAACAACTGCATCAAGAGAAATGGAAATAAATTCAAAAGTCCAGTGGTAAAGGTCCAGGCTTGAGTGATGTACTGTATGTTCAACATTAACTAATGTTAACATAGCTACCTTCGAGAGAAGAAAATTCAGCTATTTAGAGTTACCTCTGAAACCGTATCAGAACATACCACATACTCCTTCCTGAAAGAGTTAACATCTTAAAGGGAAGCTTCATAACAAGTTGTTCTTTGCGGGTGTCATATCAGCTGACAGCTTTCTGGTAATTCCCTGGCCCATGTTATTGTCTGTAGATAAGGTTTGTTTCCTACTTCAATTCACAATGAATTAGATGCAAATACATGAAAAAGTAAATGCAACTGAAGAAAGCAACCATCCACAGCAATACAAGCAAGTATACAACACTGAGGAAATTCTTGTATAAACATTATGTATCATATTCCGCTTCCCTCATGAATCATCCTAAACAACTAACTTGACTTTTTCTAGGTGGGTAAGTTCTTGCTCCCTGGGACAAAACCAACACAAATCACTAGAAAACACATATTGCGTCACCCTTCCTGTTTGACTGTGACTTGTCAGGAAGCCAAAAACCCATTTATTTCCAGAAGGTGAACAAGAACTGCAATAAAACACCCTGATGACTTTGTTTAATCCCTAGCCTCCTGTGAACTGCTGTGATCGTGCACTCTTTGCCCTCCCCCCCCCCCCCCCCCCGCCTCTTACACTTCAGCTTCCTATCAATTTTCTTATCTATTTTCTTAACTGTTCCACCTTTCAGCAGTGTTTTTTACTTACCAGCACCCAGCCCAAGGTGACTCACTGTGTTCACACGTTTATACATTAAACCACTTTCCCTCAATTTAGTCTCCCGCGTATGTGACAATTAATTTCATCTGCAGGTACCTCTCAGTCTCAGTAAGCTTATGTTTTACCTTCCAAGTCTTGTTCCACTTGTACCTACTAATATTGTCCCATTTTTCTGACTGCTGTGAGTAGCTGCTGACCATCACTTTCATCATTCAGCTGCATATTACAGTTTTCAGATTGCCTTGAATATTATCATTTTTTCCCCCATACTACCATAGACAGACACTATCCACCTCTTCTCCACTTATCTGTATCACAGTATTGCTGAGAAACCAAAGTCTAACACAGTTAACTGTGAGCAGAATAAAGCAGCTGTTCCTTGTAACTCAACGTTGGCAAGGAAATACAAAACCCCTACAGACATATCACAAAGACAGCACTGCTGACTATCATTATGGTCAGGGATCTTAGAACATCACAAATATGTTGTCAAAATCCTTGCAGAAATTCACACAGAAAATCAGGAAAAAGAACCCATGGAAAATGTTAACTTTGCAGTAGACATACACAATATTCCCTCCAAACAGAATGAGCTGCATGGGATAAAGGTCAAGATGTACTCACTGGGTCATTAAGTGCATGTTGCAGGAGCAGTTACCATTGAGAACCAAATGATCCAACAGAAAACAGAAGTGTATGATACAAAGATGAACAATCCATTTTTCATAAACTAGGGAAGAGATAATGGATGGATGTATTCAGAATGCAAACATTACATTTGTATCTTTGCAGATCATTCTGGAAGCACATAAAAGGGCTCAGGGAAAAGAATGCTGCTGTAACTTAAAAAAGAAAAAAAAGAAGAGATGAGAAGAACCTGGAGAGTTCTAGCTGTAGGGACAAGTAAAGAGAATGTAAGTTACTTAGAGTTGCTATGAAACAAGAATCTGAAAAACGTAGATAAACATCTCATTAAGACCTTTCAATCACACCCATTCAAAAATGGCATCCAGATTCCAGGCCCAAGTGATGACCAGAAAGCTCGTAATGCCCACATAGAACACAGGCAAGGCAGATAGCTTTAGGCCCAGTTCTGCTTGAGTTAATCAAAGATGTGTCAAAGGGATAGAAAGATTTTAGCTGGACCAGGAGACAAGCCTGGACTAGAGGTTTTCATACGAAGCCTGAAGGAGATGGTTCTGTCTGTGGACAAGGGAGTGTTTGGTAAAGTTATAGCAGGGAGAGATGAATGCACAAATGCAACTGAGCAAAGTAACAAGGACAGAGCGTTGTGAAGTCTCTACAGGAAAGTTTGGAGTAAGAGTTACAGAGTCATCGGAAGAGGGTGCAATAAAAACACTGCGGGAGGGAAAAAAAAAGAAAAAAGAAAAAAAGATAAAATTACATTACAGCAACCTTGAAGGACTACCTGAAATCCATTACCACTCCACAGCTGTCATTTATTGCCATGCCTTGCCCCAAATCTACAACCAGTAGTGAGAAAGATATATTTATCTCACTTAGATGTTAGTAACAAGTGTGTTATTTAATGAATGTTGGACACAGACAGATGATGTAGTTGAAGATTACATTTCTCACAAAGATTTATAGGCAGTGGAGCAGCCACAGAAGGAAGAAGTTTTAAGTCTCCTTTAGTCATTATCAGCAGGACAAAACTGACTGAAAATGACACCTGATAAAACAAAACTGCAATTCCATCTTTAAGAAAGCAAGTCAGTACTTGTGTGAGTACAGCAGAAGACATTCTCTGAAGTATAAATTAAGATGATTCAAGGGAGAGATTAAATATTTTCACAGCCTTTCAGGATTTTTAAAATGCCAGGGATTTAAAAAAAATAAAAAAAATAAAAAATTAAAGAGCTTCCAGGAGAAGGAACTACATATGGAACACGACACAAAAAGACAGCAACCTGTCAAGGTGGGTTTCCAGAAATAAAATATGGCAAACCATCTGGAGACAAGAGGGAGGTCTTCCAGATTCAATCTTAATGTAAATGGATTAGCTATAACCTTCTCTTCCATTTCTGTATTTGTGTTCATTTTATCATTCATGTCTTCTACTTGAAATATTATAAATAAAGTATATTTTTTAATTTTACCTTAACCTAGATTTAATTAAAAATTTTTAAGGCAATTTATTAACAACAAAGCAGTTATTCAACCCAAGGATTTGGCCAAGAATCTTCACCTCCCAGCATATTCTGCTGACTATCCAATAAAGGTAAAATATATAACCTCAGAAGTTGTACAGGGTGGTTTGGTTCACCATGGATCAGGAAGAGAAGGAAAGCTCTTTTACTAACTGTTATACCAGAAGACTTCTCCAGCAAGCACTAAGATAAAGGAAAGTAAACCTGCATGGTAGAGATGTGCAACAAGTTTATGAATGAGTCAAAAAAATTTTATAGAGATGAATGCAAGAGCAAATAAACATAATGCCATCAGTTATTCTTACAGTATTTCCCCTCCCTTACTGCAAAACCTCTCCTGCTCCTATGCATAACCACTGCCCTTCATTCTCCCATCTTTTTACTTCAGTGAAGAGCCTGACTCCATGTTTTAAATAACTTCCTGTAAGTACTAGGAAGCTGGTGCTTGCCAGCTCTCCTCCAGGCTGAAGAAGTCCCATTCCCTCAGCCTCTCCTCACAGAAGTGCTCTAGCCCAGACCATCTCAGTGGCCTCTGCTGAACATGCTGCAGCTGATCATGCTGCAGCTGATCAATACATTTCTTCTTCCACTGTGGTACAGGAAAAATCATCCAAAGCTGGACACTATTCCTGATGCAGTCTACTGAGTGCCAAGTAAAAGGAAACAATCACTTTCCTTAATTCCCTGGTTTATGCTCCTCCTGATATCACCTGGGATGATGTTTGCCTTCACTACTGCCAAGACATGCTGGCAGGAGTGCCTGGCCCACTGTACTCCACAGATCACATAACTTCTGGAGGTCAGACCACACCAGATGCAAGATATTTGCTGTTGCTGAACCTTATGAAGTTCCTGCTGGTCCAGTCCCAAGCCTGCATAGGTCCCTCAGCACACCAAAGCAGGTCTCCTTCACCCACATTTTGATGTTCACAAACTGAATGAGTCTGTCACCTCTTTCAGGTCATCGATAAAGATATTAAACAATTTAGGTCCTACAACAGACCCCTGCAGGTCCGCTTGCAACCACCCTGCAGGTAGGGCACCAACCACTGAGCTCTACCTCTTGAGCTTAGTGATCAAGAGTTCCCTGATTTAACCATGAGTTTTAAACATGAGTTCCCTGTTTAACCAAGCCTGTCAACTTCCTCACTGGCTTGTTTTCCCAATTACTGGCACAGACTATCCCTGTGCTTAGAGGAACTGGAACTTGTAAAAAGCCCTGATGAAGAAAGCTCAGAAAAGGGATGCTTCAGAAGTTTGGCAAGGGGCAAGGCACAGTTTCCAGCTGGCACTGTGAGATGCTGCAGTCTCCAGTATCTCCACCATTATCTAATTAAAAAAAAAAAAATAAAAAAAAAAATCCTTCTGTTTCTTCTCCTACCATATGGCAGTCTACATAATACCTGAATTAGCACAGGTTTTCCCACAGCCAGCCCAAGTGTTTTAGGACTTCTAAGCCAGGCAAAAGTCCAGGGAGGAAAGGCATTTCTTATCAGAACATTTTCAACTGTTGGTATATAAACCTACCTAAAAATTATTCTCATTTTACTCATCATCTTCTCTTGGCACAGAGAATTAAATGTACATTTAATAAACCAACTCTTGGATCCGTTTAGAAATACAAACGTATTGCAGGCAATAAATATCTGTTCAGAAAGGCACTAGGGATTTGAAGGTATTTTTTGTGCTTTTTTATTATTTCTTCCTGTAATCACTAAGATTACAAAAAGGTCATTTTCAACATTCATTAAAACAGCATGAACTTTTCTCTTCATGGCTTGTATCTGAAGGGAGGGGAAAAAAATAGTCTCATTTTCATTAAAATAAAGATCTTCTGAAACTTTACTTCCCTAGAGTATTACCCAAACCCTTTGCTGAGCCTATATGCTTTAAAGGTGGTTTGGGTGTTTTCTTAGGTCATAATTTTATTTCCAGTGTTGAAATTCTTTCTCTGAGCGACAGGCACGGATTAATTTTTTCCTGTAAATCTGAAAGGACCAAAAAAAATCACTGGGTATAAGCAGTCAGTCACAATCCCTTAATATTGATAAACAGAGGAAGTTCAGGTTAGATATAAGGAAGAAGTTCTTTACTGAGGGGGTCGAGGCACTGGAATGGGTTGCCCAAAAATGTGGTAAATGCTCCACCTCTGGCAGTGTTCAAGGCCAGGCTGGACAGAGCCTTGGGTGACATGGTCTAGAGCAAGATGTCCTTGCCCATGGCAGGGGGTCAGAACGAGATGATCTTTAAGGTCCCTTCCAACCCAAACCATTCTGTGATTGTAAGATTCAGATTAAGTAATACCATTTGATGGTATCTTTTTCCTCTTTTTCTGCTTGTTTCTTTCAATAGCCTGAATACTTAAAGACAAAAAAAATCCCAGCGTATTAAACAGAGTAGCTGAGTGAACAAAACAGAGATTACACTACACATGCAAGGAACATGGTTTAGTGGGAAGTCTCCCTGCCCCTGGCAGGGGGGCTGGAACTAGATGATCTTAAGGTCCTTTCCAACCCTAACTATTCTATGATTCTATGTGCATACATTTAAGTACTTTTTCCGGTTACAGACAACAACAAGAAGAGAGCAAATATTTCCTTGTTTATGCGTTTTGCCTTACAAAAAATTCTTATCAACTGCTCCTCTCCAAAGCTTCACACATACAAGAGCTTGGTTTGTGTTTAGGAAGAATTCTTTTCTTTATTCCTATTTAGCTACTTAATTTTAATTGAAGTTTCTCACTATTTTCAAATCCCTCTTAACATAACAAAAAACCCCAAATAAATTCTTTCTCTTTCCTACTTTCACCCAAATAACAGAGATTTTTTCTTTTTTTTTTTTATTTTATGTAAGCCCATTTTTTCCATATCAATCTATACAACCACAACCATTCCAACTACAGATGAGGGTAAATACCCTGATGAAGGGACATCAGGAATGCAGAATGACAGGTCATTTTGAAAAGACAGATCTCTCTGCAAACTCCTCTGCAAAGGCAAACTTCCCATTTGCTACAAATTTCAAATGAGTTAGTCACAGACTTTAAAATCAAGAGATTCTGAGGTAGTTTGATTGCAAGTTTTTATTCAAAGAGCTGAAGTATCAAACAGCATTTTGTAGCATCCTGATGGTCTCAAACTGCAGGAAGGCAAATGTTCACTGCACATGCAGGTAAACCCTCACACTGAAGGTAGTTTAAGCTCTGGGCCTGAGAGGCTGTGCAATAAGCATCTTGGGACACAGTCAGAACGCAAGCAGATGAGGCTTGAGCAATGTGATCCAAGCTTGAAGTTAGCCCTGCTTTGAGCCACCATCACAGCAAGCTCTTCTTCGGACTACACAACCTTCAGAAGAGATCTTTTCTAACAGTAAGACTCCATGATCTAGAAATATGGATTTTCTTACTTTTGAGTTCAGTTTGTATTAAACACATTCCATACATCAAGGCACTGCCTACTGAGATAGCGTCAAAGACCACATTTGGCAGCCCCACCAACAGGTTTAAGCCCAATTAATAAACCGTGAAAGAATAATTTATGATGAGTATAAAATTATATCTCTGTATAAGTGCCTCTAACTCACACATTTTCTGAGACTCCAAGAGTTAAAAAGCAAAAAAAATCTCCTATTTTACCTTAACACTTTATACCATTACCTCATTACTACAACTGATAGCTGAAGGGCTACACAAAACCAGGACAAAACAGATTTTACAGGAATAGGTGAACACCTCCTCCAACACCTCCCACACACTTACACATTATATCCTGGCCTCTGACAGGCCAAAGGATTTTTATTGTGATAGATTTCTCATTGTTCCTGATTTATTGCCACATGTGCACAAAGCAGCACCAGTAGGGAAATTAATGTCTGATAAATATGGCACCAGGAATATGAAAAAGGAGTAAAGATTGCATCAAAAAGGTAGTAAAGTGAAAGTAATTTCCTTAATTCTCTTCTTGGTTATTCAATTCCATCTGAAGTTTACAACAGTAATAACTATTTAAAATGATGGCTATTTAAGTATTCATGTGCCTTTTGCTGTTAATACTAAATTCACAAAATAAAAAACCCAAAACGATTAAAAGACTGCTTCTGCTTTGCCTGACAAGCAACTAATCCTTTAAGCTATGTTCACTGTTATGATCCTACTTGGAAATTGCTGTTGTCTCAGTTCATGATGGTTACATAAGTGTAAGCACATTTGGATTGTTAACGTTCAGCTTGCTTGTGTTTTCATAAAGTGCATTTTCTGTTATATCTGAACTTGCGTCAATGCAGGCTATCAATGGAAGGGATGCTCCCACTTTCTGCACTTTCATGGGGTCAGATCTAGTGAACCTAATATCATCAGATGAATGGTTTTAAGCTGGATGCATGGAAAAGCTTTGGAGGAATTTCTGGTAGATTACTCCTCCATCAAATCACTCCGTGGTCAATTCCTCTTTCAGCTTCATGACCACTGACTCAATCTCACTGTAAGGACATGGTGAAAACATGGCCAGGGGAGGGCAAGTGTTATATGGCTAGCCATCTATAGACACAATGACTAGATGGCAAAGTAGAGGGAGAAACTGAATTACCAGGACAGAGTTTAGCACAATTCTGTCAACTGGTTCATCAAAACATTTGAATGAAGGCATTAAGTGCCTGGTTTGGCTGTTCACTTGCCAGAAACACAGATAAATGGACTGTCTTGCAATCACCTTACATACCCTGGTTTTAGCTACAAAGCTTCCAGTGAGACTTTGAAGACAAGGGCTGGGACAAAGGAGATTTTAAAAGCATAGATTTGAGGTCCTTGATCTTCCTAAAATAAGCTTCTGATGAGCTGGACCAGTAAAGTTAACCCAAAGCAAAACACGTACAAACAACAGAGACTGGATGCAATCAATTCTCCAGTTCAGTTTATCCAACTGACACATGCATATTAGAACAGAAAGCATTTAAAATATTTTGATACCATAGCTTGATTAGTAGCACAGATGTCCTCCATACAATAGCGACAAATTCTTATTCCCATTTCATATGCTTATCTAGACTCCAGAGACATAGCAAAATGCTAATCCATCAAGCTGCACCAAAACAGAGCTGCTGTTCTCAGAAGATCAGAAAACAAAGCTGGGCAGGACAAGAATATACTGGGGTATTCATACACAACACTGTATTCAGGGGTTTCATGCTTTTAAGCGGTGCAAACACCTCTAGCTAAGGTGTTGATGAAGAATAAACAAACAAGTATTTCCATATTAAGTGAAGCCAAATCCTCTCCCAAACCAAGTGTCTCAACCCGACAGAACAGTGTGAGCCAACAAAAGGAGCTTTGCCATTCTAAGTGTGAGTGATCAGACTCAGCACACAATGTATTTCGTGCAAATCCAAATCAGGAAACACAGTGCATTGCCTCAGGTAACTTCAACTGACTTCTGCTAGGTTTTACTCGGGCAAAAGTCCTGTGGAAGTCAGAAATTGAATTTCTAAAGCTATATTCAAGGGTTAAAGCCAGCTCGAAACTGCAGTCAGCAAAGTGCTAGTTTCTAAACCGAAGCCATTTTCTGTAATTTTATTATTTTTCTCTAAATACACGTTGCTTTGCTGCAAACTGAACAGCAGAATAAAATTAACTGACCAGCAACATTTTTCTTTCCAGACTTCTGGAAATAGTATTTTTTTTCCTTGTCTTATCAGCTCTCACATAAATCATAACTAAGCATAGTACCAACATAACACTAAAATCTGCCAGGTTGCTCTAACACCATTATTGAATAGGTCTTATTTATCAGGAAGACAACACTTTAAAAGGGAAAACTATTTCAGTAAACTCTATAGGTCTGTATTACCATCCTGAAACACTAAAAAATAAAGTTACAAAAAGCTGTGTCATCTCACAGGGTCAGATAAAGAAAGGAGAGCACCAGACAGATTAACTAAATGCCACTTGGGTTAGATGTCAATAGGATTAGAATGGACTTTGAGTTGCTGCTAGCAAATACATCTGCATGCCCCGCAGAGAGCTTGCTGAGAAGGCACATGTCTTGTCCTCTGTAGCAGCTCCAGGCCTAAGTGGGAGAAGATGAAAGCACAGACTAGGGGAGTGCAACAGGGGAAAGGTTTCAAATACATTCCTCGGCCAGAGACTAAATATGAGGAAGCGTCAGACAAGCTAAAGGAGTCTCAAACCAAAATAAAAAAGCTTTTTTGTCAACTCACAGAAAGCTGACTCTGTTATTCTTAAATGCACGCCTCCATCCAGGCAACAGTGCAAAATGGACAGCTGGTTAAACCCATCCAGAAAAAAAAATAAGCTGCTGGTGTATTTAACAGATGGTGGCACAGGTTATGAAATTGGTGCTTCAGTCTCCAAATAGAATTTTTTAACATAACTGAGATACAATATTTAAACATAATCTATTTAAAAATATTAAAAAATATTTCCCAAATGAAACAAAACATTGATCGTAGTACGTACACTTACGTTTAGAACAAAAAATGTTTATAGATTTTATTCTATTCCACATTTCTGCTGAGAAAAAGACTTCATGCTTAGAAAACTGAGGAGTTTTCAGGTTATTTTCTTGCAAAATGACCTCAAGCAAGCAAGAAAGTTAGAGGCATGTCAAGCAAAAAAGCTGGGGGCATGACTGAATATTATAGTCTTTGCTAAGAAAAAAAAACAAATTTCCTCTCTTTCATATACCCACAAAGCTGCCTTCTATATATACTCCTTTGGCATGTAATACCATAGAACTGTACCTGGTACTTACAGAGAAAAGAGTAATTCCATCACCTTTGTTTCACATCACAGGGTTTGGGAGGGAAAGACTTGTTTGTTTTAAATTACAAGTATAATTCCCTTCTATTTCGTTATAAATCAAAGTCTTAACCTTTAAGGAAGAGTGAAGGTATCTTCTCAGAAAACATTGGTTTATATTAGAGATTTTTCTTACACTTGCAAGTAAACTTGGCAGTCATGTGAACTCTTAACCAGGAAGTCAAAAAAAATCGATCTCAGTATGGGGTCAAGCTATTATTAAAAGTAGCACAGCAGTTACAGAGAACGTAACTGCTTAACTGCAAGTCTTCATTCTAATTGTAAAAATCTACAATATTGGTACATGTCTTAATAAAAAACTTGCTCATTTACAGAGACTTGACCATTCCTAAAAAGAAACATGAACATTATTAAATTCAAATACCTAACATTACAAATTGGGCACTCAATTCTCCCTACATACATAGCATGCTGATGCTACAAATGGGCACAATATTTACTTCAGAGCCAGCATGAGTTAGGTAGGCTGATCTTCACTCTAATACATGGGTGAAAAATTCTCCTCCCACAAATATTAAACCCACAAATTTAACGTTGACTAGAATATTTCGCACATTCTATTCATAGACACATAACTATTCAAAGTAATTTATTATTCATTAATCTTCAAAAACAAGGAAAGAAAATTAAACAAAAGACATATACATGCTCAGATTTGGCAATATAATACTTTCCAAAGCGTGGAAATCCAGAACTAGGTCACAGCTTTATCCTGCAGATCATTTTCAGCTTAGTTTGAACAATAAAAGTCCTTTGAATAAAATGCCTGCATTCAACAATCATGATACACTCATCCACAAATAGAAGCCCATGTATCTGCAGCAGAAAATGGCTGGAGTTGAATAAATATACTTGTGGGCTGCTAGTTCTTTGCTTCTTTATATTTAAAAATAAAAAGCAATAAAAATAAAAAATCTAACTCTTCAGGTCAAGTTTTATTTCCAGGGTCTCCAATTTATCAATTCTACTTTGTAAAGTTTTGACTGATCCCTCAGCAATGCAATCGAGGCATCCAAAAGAGGTCTGCTAGAAGCGCCAATGCAAATATTAGTCCTGTCAAAGGAATGAAGACTATATTTAGATATACATCTGTTTACACAGTTAACGTATACAGATTCCTCTACATGTAATTCCTTAAAACATGAAGTGCTTATGCAAAGTAAAACATAGCCTTTAAGTACGCAGAGACAAAAAACATTTACTTTCAAAATAGCCATGATGTAGCTTGGATATTGTTTCCTCTTTTACAAATATTACAACAATTTATGCTGGAAAGATTTAATTTACAATCATAAGATTCCTACTTCAAACTTAAAAAGACCTAACAAACCAACAACAACAAAAAAAACCCAAGCCCATCACCCAAACAACACTAACCTTTTGAAATTTAAACTGAGACAAAAGCACTAATATGAAACATGGCATAAAGGTTTTATTCAGTCCATAATTCAACCTTTGGCAATACGAAAGTATTAAAAGCCATCTTACAAAATATAGATGTAAAATGTATTCATCAAATTACAGGTATGAAATTTACTCCATCATACAACAGAAACCTTGCTAGGGCAATGATAACAAGCTCCCCTGCATTCATATCTTCTGTAATTCCAAAGAATCTTCATTATTTAATTATGTAAGCATAAATTTTCAGCCCACTCATTTTCATTTCTGCTCAGAGGATATGAATTATCTTGCAAACATTTCAGGCCAGATGTCAAGACAGACCTGTCAAGCTTCAAGAAGTAAGCTATTTCTTTTTATCTAACATAAAAAAGGCCCCATACCAGACTTACTTTGCAAGACTCTATTATAAAAAATTCAGCATCATAAAAACAACACAGCATTTATATAGACAATATTCATTCTCTCCTGCTCCACAAGCATGATTAAATTCTTAGGCAAAAACGCACCACATTTCTGCTGTGCTGTTTAGAATAGACCATTCAAGTCCAATTTTAGACAACAAATTAAGAGGATTGATAATGACCTTTCAAGGATTTCAGATAATTTTCAAAGTTAACCAAATTGTGTAGAAATTTTCACGTTTGGTAACTTCAAGTACTTTTAAATTTATTGTGAGGACATGTATGAACTTCCATTTTCTTCTTTTTAAACAGGTTGTGTGCAACAGCTTAGACCGGATCACGCTTGGCAAAGATCTGCAATCGCGCTGTATTTACTTCACTACAACAAGCAGTAGCACACCTACAACTATTCAATCTTCCATATAGTTGTAATTAGGGGAAGATCTGCAACAGTAAAAGAAAAGAAATGCGGTTTTCTTTCACAACTGTAGACCTGAACATTTTCTATAGGAAATAAAGGTGGTAGAACTATGATTTATGGTAAATTAAAACACGTAACGATTCTGAAGCACTACTTGATGAATTTAAGCTAGGTAAAGGCAACCTAACAATATGGAAGTGTAGCAGATGAGGTTTTACAGAGCCCCAACAGCTCAATAGAATTATTTAACCATATAGATCTAGGGCTATTCTTAGGCATTGTGCATCCCCCCCATACACCACAGCTGCTCCTCCTGAAGGGCATGGGTCTCCCATATTTAACTCATGGGCCATCAGTGCCTGCTCTCTCTGGCCATCCAGGACACACAGGCATGTGGGAACTGGCACTAAATGCCATGCTCAGGCAACTGAATAAAGTCTTTGAAGCCTTATTGCTTTAGAGCCTATATTTGGTAATGTACATTTACTTTCGCCAGAAGGTGAGATAATGTTTACATGGACACATCTCAATTTCTCCACCCGGTGAAGTAACACATGCTGCTTTTCTATCTCCATTCAACACCAATTCTGAAAATGGATGGATTCAGATACATTTAAACTTGTCAGGAAGAGGATGTCCTTCATCAGAATCATCTGACACATTAAAAACTTCATGAAATGGAATTTAATCACTAAGAGTACAAAACCAACACATGGTAAGAGAAAATTATGACAACTCCTTGATTGTTCCTTGCTGCCCATTGTGCTTGTACCACAAATTGTCCATAAGCAAGCCTGAAGGCTTTGACACTACTACACTCAGTGCCTGTACCCATGTTTGTGTAATCATGATTCGGCTTCTTCCTGTACTCCTTTCAGCTGCTACCACCACCCATCCGACAGACTGCAACAGCAGTCCAAGATGCTTACAACAGAAAGTGAGTACCACCTTTTTCAGCAACTCAGCAACAACTATTTTGAAACAATTCCAAAAATGTCCCTTCCCTACCCCAATAGCTCCACAGACACGCTAGAGTTAGCAAATGCACCTTCCAGTAGAGCATCACAAAATGTCTTTTGGCTTAACCCCAAAGTTACGGACTGAACAAAAATACAGGACTACTAGATTTTAAGATTCTGAATAGTAATTCTTGTACGGGAAATTTCAAATTCCCATAACAAAGATCTATGGTTCTTCCTAAATACTCTATCCCATTTTTTGGAACATGTTGCAATCTGATTTTACAAGACAAACTATCAAATATGAAAGACTACAGAAAATGCTGTGTTTATTCAAGTATAATTCCCCATCTTCCATCTTCTACAAAGCAACATCTAGTAAAAGGGAAAAAAAAAAAATCAAAACTACTAATAGAGGCACTAACCACCAATTTTGTTTCCCTCCGGTTTCATTTGTATATGCTAAAATTTACAAGATAAAGCAAGAAGTTTTTTAGTTGGGTGGCTGTTTTTCCAGAAGAGAACAAGGGGGAACAAAATGACTTCCTAACCACATGTCCATTATAAATAAAATTCATAAACTAGGATTAAGCATCAAAGTCAGGGCTGATATGCAGCAGCAGAATCAACTATAAAAGGCAGGAAACTATTTACCTTTACTCTGCCTTATCTGGCATTAGTCAGCACTTCAAATTGTTCACTTTGGTGCTTGCCTTTTTTTTTATTAAACAGAGTCTGAAATTTACCAAGCAGCACATTTGCAGATAAAGGCACTGACTGCTAATCATTCTGTGCCCTACGGATAAGGCAAGCTGTCTTTCCAACATTAAATTTCATAAATAAATAAATATAGAATTTGAGGGTGATAATTCGAAAATAAAACTAAATCCCCACATCCTTGAATACTGGAAACTGATGTGGATTTGCTTCCTTCTCCTCAGATTGCTTCAGATTTAAACTGATAGCATGCTATTTGAAAAGAAGGAACATAAAAAATGGCAGCTTTATTAAGGCAATGCTTGATCATAAAGTGCTCAAAATTTCAGTTTCTTTGAAAGATCAACAAAGAACACTTCAGCAAAATCATGTGATTCTTAATCAATAATAACAGTTGAAGGAAATACTAACATAGACCTACAACAAAACTGGTATGAAAATCAGCTTCCCCTAAAGTATTAGCCTCAAAACTTGCTTTTACAACTCACTAACAAATAAGTTTACAATGTTTCTCCGAATGCTCTTGGGAGCATCTATCCACGTATAAACATATTGACTTTTGCATAATTTTAATTAACTCATTCTCAGTTTTACAGGAAGTCTCTGCAATAAAATCTTCACATCAGCAAAAAGCACACTAGCTTCACTTTAATGTTGGTTCAGTCATGCAATATACTGTGAACAACCAAGAATGACGGGCACTGAAGATGCACCAGAGCAGAGCTGGCCAGAGACATTTCAACAAAGTTTGGCTAAAATAGACAATGTCATTAAAAAAAAAAACCAAAACAAAACAAAAACATAATCTTGGCTCATCTTTGAATTTTGTTTCTGACTGCAGTTCAAACTAAGATTTCATTCCCTGAAACTCTGGTGCAGTGTTATCTGGTATAAGAGTATATTTAAATGAAATCACATTCCACAATACCCATAATCTTTGAGAATTAATAACCTCTTCTCTCACTGATCTTCCACAGATAAATGGATTTTTATGAAGTACTTGTTAAGGAGTCTACTATTACAGGAAGGCTCAAGATTAATTAAGACTTATCTTCCAGGAAAAGTTTGAGCAGCACAGGAAGACAAAGCACTATCTTGTCTCTGAACAATGATGAGGTGCTTTTCCCCCTCTTATTCAGCACATGGTTCTGGAAGAAGAGACAATTATGTACTTATTTTACAGGATGGATAAATATTGTTGAACAGTCAGGTATTTATGACTGGGTTTGTGTTTCATTTTACAAGTGGAAGATTCTCTCTCACCACGAGTTCCACGTATGACAAACAGTGCTGTGGTGCATACACCATACTCAAAGTGGCAAAAAAGTCCAAGATAAACTGTATTTGCCTAAAAGCCACAAACCTGTATTGAAGAAGACAACCTCAGCTTATAAGTACCAGGCACTTTCTACGGAGTTTTTCCACCCTCCATAGTCAAGTCCCCACCAAAACTTTATAGATTCGCCATTAAAATGTTTCTAAGTCCTCCTTACCTCCTGCAGTAAGCACAGGGAGCACATATGCTAACATCAAGTAAGTGCCTGCACAAGAGCGCTGGAACAAGAAGCGTTCTGCAACTGCACCCTAGCCCTCCATACGGATTTCCCTTGTTATCCGCAAACTATAAGGAATGAGCATGCAGGGTCCGTCGCCATTCCCATAACCATCATATGTAGAAGTTATTAAGTCCCATCACCCCGTCTGAGGTGAGTAATAACATTTCATTCATTACAAAACCACATGCTTCAACCCTCCTTTTTACAATAAATTTGAAAATTTTGAATTTGTGAGATCATTGCTAGTGAAGAAGCATTAAAGCCCATCACTAGGCTCCTCTGCTAGCCTATTCCAAGCACCTACATTCTTGCCACAAGCCACTCTCTACAGGATGCCCTTCTTAGTGAGAAGAAACACTAATGAAAGTCAACCCCTCTCCAAGCTAAAACAATTTTGCAAATGCCCACTGCCACCTTCACTGGAGCCCTCACCACAACCCTGCTTACAGTTTACTCAGCATTCCACCCACAACAGTGGGGATCTTAAACCTCCAAAGGATTCTAAATGTATGTAATTTGGAAAAAAAAAATTACCCATTTCCAGAAATCCTGATTTGTATGGAACTAGACTAGCCAGAGGCAATAAGTACACAGAAATAAAACAGTTACAGTTTCTTTTCAATAAGAGCTCCTAGTCTTCTTGCCATTAGTTTTGAAAACGAGCTCCTCAAGACAAAGTGAAATTTCTCAGTAACAAGCTGTTCTCTTGTTGCCAGATCTGACACAGTGTACCTTAAACCCCTGCTCTTGCATCTAGATTACTAGAAACACTCACTAGCACTTTTTAGATTTCTTTTCAAGATAAAAGCTTCCCTTCATTCATACTTGAGCTTGAACTAGCACAGAGCTGACCTCATGGAAAATATTTACCACGTCTTTAAATTATAAAGGTGGTATTTAAAGCATCTTCCTTGGAAATCTGTGGCATGAAGAACACATGTTACAGCACACTCTGGTACAAAATCTTTGATTATTCAAATCAATCCCTATACTTTTTTACGGCCAAAGGTAACGTGCCTGAGAAACCACACCTTACAAACATGGAGTTCCTGACTGGAAATACAGTCAAACTAGAATGACTCCAAGAAATACTGCCAAAACCTTCGTGTAAGAGGGAAAGCAATGCAGCTACTTAGGTATTCACAACAA
This sequence comes from Ara ararauna, assembly GCA_028858755.1. NCBI lineage: Eukaryota > Metazoa > Chordata > Aves > Psittaciformes > Psittacidae > Ara > Ara ararauna. The sequence continues at coordinate 111,819,725 of CM054378.1, read as the reverse complement.
CAGCTAAACCATGAATTCCAGTGTCCCAACCACACTAATAAGACCTCAGGCTGGGATTTACCTGCAACACTACCCATGCCGAGCAGCTTGGAAGAGGGGGCAGATACAGCATGCACATGGTGCTCCACCACTTAATATAGGTGTCCAGCTTAATATAGGACATTGCAATTGAACAGTTCAAATCCAGGAAATTTTAACACAAGTAAAAACTTAGTAAGTCTTTGTGAGAGCACACAATTCTAAGTGGAAAAAAAACCCCCACCTTTTTAATGATTCTTATAAGCATATAGTAATACATTCTCACCACCGCTTACATGCTGTGATATGGGTATTGGAAATTATAGTTTTGTATGTGATTTCATGTTAATTTTATTATTACCAAATCTTACGGAGTTAGTAAATGGGGATTTATTCCCTTCACTTAAAATCTTTTAATAAAGTTTCCTGCAAGTTTGGGGTTTATTGCCAAAAATAGCTACACAAGTGTACAAAGCATAACTCACTAAAACATGCAAGCCAATAAAGTTTGTTTCCACCACAGATCAACAACCTGGATTAAGAAGTGAGCCCTAAACTTTCAATCACACCACACAGCTGTTATGATGCAGAACTTGCTTGCACAGATTAAAAGTATATTCATTTACAAGCAAAATGACAAATATTCAAATATGTCCCAAGTAACAAGTTGTGCATCAAATACAACCACAGAACACTATTCCAATAATTAAATTTATTTCAATGTTCATGTTACTGTCCATACAAACATTAATTTTATAAATACTTTAAAAAAGGATAATATAAAATATTGCAATTAGGTATTTCAGGCTTTAAAAGCATACAAAGGCCTCTTCTTAGTTCCCTGCAGTATATAAATGGTAAGCATGTCTGAAAAATGTTAGACAGTATTTAATCTTAAAAGAAATCCTGAAATAGACTGCTATATTAGAAGAATTATTTTTACAGTAACATGATTTATAATACCTTTCATGAGGCTTACTAGCATTTGCCACATAGATTCACGTCTAGATTGACACTAATCTACCTTTAAGGAGAGAATCCTAAATTTATACCATCAACTATGAAAGATTTTTGACTAACCCTGCACTTCGCTGTTTTATCACTATGGCATTATTTCTCTATATTAAAAACATACGTCAGACCCGGGAGACAGATTAAGTAGTACTAACTAGAATGTACGTTAAGTACCAGAAACAGATTACAGTGATGTGGATCTCTGCCAGACCAAGAAGTATTACCATATCACAACTCCACTGAGGAGTTTCCAGCCAATGCTACAGTATGACTTTGAAGTACTAGAATTTTGGAGATGAAACACATTGTTTTTTTTCAATCTCTTAAAGAAAAACACATTTAGTTTCTTTTTGCTTATTTTGAAATTGGTATTACACTTACGTCAAACATTTGAGAGAATTTCTTATGCAACATGATACTGTGAATGTGGCAAAACTGTCAATATTCAGATTAACATCCAGTTCCTCAGCCGCACTAAAAAGCACTCCAGGGTAAGACCACCTTCATTCCTCAGCAGTGGTCCAAACTACTGACATAAATTAGATTAGCCTGTAATCTGTGCCAGCTCTCAGGAGAGACTGAAACCGACACAGTCGGTAGACACCAACACAAACATTTTCCAATTACATCCCTGAGCCATTGAACACCAAGTACCATTTTGGTACCTGTGTCCCACTAAGGCAGAGATTAATTTTGTGGTAGTGGGACCAAACTATCAAACTCCTAGGCAAAACCTCTGGTTTTATTTGGTTGATTTATATGGGATACATAAAACTCAAGGAATTTCTTGCTTGTTTCTATCTCCATAACAACAGTACCATTAAATAAAGTCCCAGCTAAACTTTGCCACAAACATTCCATTTAACTCTAAAGTGAACCTGCCAAATAATTTTAAATGGAAAACCAAACCAGAACAAACCCACAAATGTAATCCTGTCACTGGCAAGATAATTTCAAGTTCCTTTACAGAAAGGAGAAAAAAAACTTACAAGACACTGGTGGCAGTGGCACACTGTGTGATCTGCCAAATCTGCATTTTTACGCAGTTTCTATTTGTGGAAAATACACACTACAGTTTTTTAAATCAGGTTTCAACATACTTCCAGAGTCTTACTACAAATTGAGAGAGAGCCTTCACTGTGGGTGATTTACAAGCAGCAACAAATTTATCCTCTGTCAAGGAGCTAAACTCAATCCCAGCTTGTGACCGCAAAATACACCAGATTTCCATAAGTCTGTAAGGGTACTCGGCTGCAACAACATTTAAGTATTTCTGCAGAACTATACTTTCAAGGCCCATCAGACCGACCAGTATGTAGGCCTTAACTTTAAGTGTTGCTCTCAAATGTAAACAAATCTCTTAAACAATTCTCCCTACATTCCCAGAAAGCCTGCTGAACACCTTTTCTTCCCCTTCACCTTTCTTTCAGATACGGAAAACTATAGTCTTGAAGTGCATAATGCTATTTGCAGAACCTCAACTGATGTCTCAGCAAACTTCGTTTTTTAACAAGGTTTTGATTTTTCATTCTTTTCTTCCCCCAACATTTCCTCGCTATCATTGCTTGCAACGCTTAATAGAACATCTGTGAATCTGTTCTGTCTGGAGGTATACAAAGTAAAAAAAGTTCCAGTCATTGCTTTAAGATGTTCCACAACATATGTATAACAGAGGCCGTCAAAAATTCAAGACTGTCCTTCTAGAAGAATTCACAGAATTACATTTTAACAAAAACTGAATTTCAAAAGAAAGACCTCTAAATTATGTTAGAACTGCGGAAGATCTGGAGCCTCAGAGTTCATACATTAAAATTTCTCACTGACTTCCTGCTTATTTTCAACAGCTTCTAAAATGAAAGCTCAGGCATATCCCTTTAATAATTATGGTGAGCTAAAGTTTACGCATGCAGATTTGTGGCAGGGAAGGTTTGCTACTTCAGTAGGCTCAATTAGTTGCTGCAAAAACAGTCTTAGCATGGAAAAAAGTATTGATCAGCTCTGCCTTTCACCATAGTTAGACTGAGAAATAACCAAGTTAGTGGATCCAATACGGTACAAGGAAAAGACTGAAAATAAACTGTACTATCTCTTTTGCATAAAACCACAATAATGATTAGTCACATTCCAGATATTTCTGGATTCCTGCAAGCTAGAGTAGCACTCACAGGCTGAGTCAGAACTGAGCTCTCCATTCTGCTCAGTATTGCATAAGCAGACATAGAGACATCACCAAAAGTTTACATTCTAACTTCTACTGAGGAACAAAGCTGCCTTACCGGGAATATAAAACAAGTAAATCCCAGGTACATCATATACCATGACCATGGCTTTCAACATTCACAGAAGTTGTGCTTAGGAAGAACTCAGTTAAAAACAGAAAAGCTTGCCATGCCCTTAGTCATTTTGTTTACAGTGCCATAAAAGTATTGCTTACAAAGTCTGCTGCAAGAACCACATTCAGACAGACTAATTTCCTACTACTGCCTTAAGCCAAGCCAATGAAGAGCTATGAGCCTTGACAGCATTCACAAGCTCCAAGGTGAAATACAGATTACCAGTACCTGAAGTTGTCCCTAATTCCACATCTGAGAGGTACAACTTAACCCTATTTAGATCCCCACTGAGTTTTCCAGTTCCCACTCGTGATATCTGGCAATTTTTAAAACGCAGAATTCAATGTTCCTGTTGTAGAGGTGATGACTTTGCTACACATAGAAACTTAACATTTGGGTTTTATCTCAGCCCTTCACGAACCAGTCAGCCACTGGCTTTCCAGCATTCCCAACAAGGGAGGAGTTAAATGTCCCTCAGTACACATCCCCTCCAGTATTTCATTGAGTTAGACAACAAAAGTAGAGAGAAACCAATTCAGGTAACAACAACAACAAGGGTGGGTGGCAGGAAGGAAGAAACCGTTTACACTGCCAGCCTACACTTCCCTCTGAAGTGCTGCACCAAGGCCCAGCATAAATATCAATTATTATCTCATCCACAGGTCACAGCAGTTCACCCCCAAATAAAATGAAATAAAGGACATGCAAACATCATTTCAGAGTATGTCTAATGTGTTAGGATGCTGTGGAACTTCCACAACAGTGTCATACATAAAATGCCCGACATTACTAAGATACTTCTTTTTGGTTGTTATATAAATAGGTAAGGCTTTTTTAATCTGTGGAAGAAAAAAGATGGGTGGGTATGGAAAACAGTAAATTATACTGAAGTACAGCCAAATATAGACATCCAACATCAGCTTTGACAAGTTTATCCATCGCCGCTGCTGCAGGTAACAGATGAGGATGTTCTTTACCTGGTTACAAGAAACACTGCAATATGCTGTAAAGGCTGGCTCAATATACAAGGAGTCAGGAAGAAGCTTTATCAAGCTCTTCATTCTAATGCAGATGCCACCAATTCCTTCTCCAAAAGGAGGCAACAATCACAAAACAAAACACTGAGAATGACAAAGGATAAGACAGGAGCATCTGTTACAATCAGCAAATAACAGTGAAAAAATAAAAAAAATAAAAAAAAGGAAAAAATTTCTGTACATAAAAACCTGTTAAGCTATTTCTATCTTGGAATGTAACAAATTAGAACTTTCAACATGGGAGGTACAAAAATACAGACAAATAATTAGACCTTTATTAGAAAAAAAAAAAAAACAAAAACAACTTACAGGACTCACTTATGTCTACTATGCACAAAGACTACTAGGAATACAGTAATTTTTAAAACCAGGGAAAAGGATCTACTGAAGGCAAAAGGAAAAGCAGTTAAAACAGACGAACAGAGTACGTTTTGTTCTGATACATTAAAATGCTATGAGTGAATAATGTATTTTCTTTCAGTGTTCCAAGAGTATTATAGTGATGCCACACTTATTATTCTTAAATGAAAGAATTGTTTAGACGGAATGATGAACAACAAAATTCAGCTGCCATGCAACCAGCTACTCTTTTGAGTCCCTCCTGTTTGAACCTTATTCCTGGATGCCAGGATTCCCCCACTGAGGTAGCATCAGTTACACATCCATTCTTTTCCTGCTAGCTGCCATTAATATGCATTAAAAAGTAAGTCCTCATATACCTTAAGCTATTCAACACCATCCTATACTAAATTTCCTAAAAAAGAATGTGCACAGATATTTCCACTAAGGATGCTGACACTAACATAGGGTGAACTGAGCAGGGTTTCTATTTATTATTATTCTTCCACCTACTGCCCCCTTTTAACATTGCTCTGGTATGTGTTTGAGACCATAGACTCCATCTCCTTGTATGTCTGCAAACGTCTCACATCAAACATTGTTTTATTAGAAATAATCTCTCCCATACCACCTACATCTCCTAAGTATAGCATGTGGATTCAATAGCTGTACATAATAAAATTGAAAAACCTGTTTGATAGATTTCAGTATTCTGCTGTTTATCAAGTATCAGAAAAACCCCGAACAAACCAAAACAAACAAAAAACCCCACCATAAGCCTCAAGCATCACGCTCAGTTACTACTCCAACAGAAAAAATAATTTGATGTCCTAGAGGGCACGCACAGAACTGCCCCGGAAGAGCTTTTTCATACCTATATAAAACACACCAATGAAGGCGACAATGGAGACCATAACACTTTTCAGATATACCGGCCCCTTACTGTGAACTTCTAACATTGTGTCTGTAAGAAGGACCATAGGCACACAGAATACAGAGACACAGCTTCCCAGATTCTGGAGATAACCACCAAAATAAAGAGGATTATTCAATTGAGTAATAACTCCTGGTCCGAGCATAGGTTTTTCATAGCTTGTTTTAAAATAGTCAGCTACAGTGTTTAAACAAATGCCAAACCATTTTCATTTGGTCCATTCAAAAAAAAAAAAAAACCAAAACCAAAGCAACCAAAAAAACACCCAACTGTGTTTAACAAGTCCATAAACCACCTCATGTCTCTCTATTATTACAAAAGAAATACAACTTGCAAACATCCCTGATGTTATCCACAGTCAAACTCTAGCAGTTACCAAACAGTAAAACTGATGAATTACCTGATGAAATTATTGAAAGAGACTATTCAGAGATGCCACTATGAACACCAGTACTTACGTGAGAAATCAAACAAAACTAGGTCCTAGATAGGCAGTGCAGTCTTCAAGCACTGCCCCATACATGTCTAGTCCCAATTCAGTTAATGAATCAAATAGAGATATATTAGCACATTTCATTCCAGGAGTGGAGTTTTAAACTGTAAGTAGCACATGTTGCTAAGGAATAATGCACCACAAACTTATAATACCCGGAATGTGGTGTGTCACTATCCAATTTATTAGTGGAATGCAAATCATAAAGTACTGCATTAATTATTTAAGAAGTGATGTTGAAATGGTTAGCTGGCAAAATCTGCTGTAGTTTTGCAAAGAAGTCAACTAAATGTCAGACAAAAGGAGGCTGGATCAAATTATGCCTACATACAAGTAGAAAGCTTACTGAAGATTTGATAATTTACTATGAATTTCTGTGTAGCAGATCCTTCTCAAAGGTGGGGCAGGAAGACAAACATTTTTAAGAATCAGCAATTACAGTTTTTTACTATTATTATTATTATGAGGGTTAGTTCGTGAACTTGACATAAACAGTTTGAAACATAACCATTATGATATTCCAGTAATTCATAGCACATTTACTAAGTGTGATGGAGTCTTCATAGACACTGATGCCAACTCCTACAGAAATGGGAAACAATTTTTTTTGTATACGCAAGATCACACAGTGGGTGGATAAGAGAAATGTAAACTGCAAAAATCCTGCACAAAATAAAAACATATATGAATAAAGTGACAGCCTGGTAAGTGCTCCTCTTTAAAGAGCAATCAAATAACAATCCCATTTTCTTTCCTGAACAAGCTCCTTCTACCAACATTGGTAACATCTTCATTCAAATGTTTTTGTAATGACTCAGTATTTAAACATCACTATGTATATAATAAGCCTCTTCCTGATTCGAAGACACAGAGCATTGCTAGGCCTAGCTATCTCTGTCAGTGGCATTCTTATGACATCACAACAACAGAAGGAAATTGTTTTCATAGGAACAAAATAGCACTTCACCTATCTTAAAATGTGCCTATTTTGTCTAACACATCAAACACTACAAGCCTAGTGGCAGCATCATGATTCCCAGGCAGGCAAGACCTAGAAGTAATGTGGAGGTGGCATCATGTTCAGCCCAGGTGAGAGGGAAGAGGACTGCTTCGTGTCACAGTCAAGGGACTCCTCCAGGCAATGTAAAAAGCGGCACTAAGAGATTTGCATCTAACCCTCCATAGCTACGGAGAGGGTTTCTGTGATATTATGCTAGACAGACACGTGAAAGCAAGAAGAGGCTTCAGAGTCCTCTTAACTGCCAGACAGACCCTAAAATGAAATATAATAAAATGACAGTTTGAAAGGGTTTAAAGTCTGAGGCAAGTCTCCTCATCACCCTTTTCTTATCCAGGGGGTGGAAGTTATCTATAGTATTTGGGAAAGATGGATAGGGAGGAAGAAAGAAAAGGGAAAAAAAAAAAAAAAGGTGAACTCAAAGCCATGTTTGATCATCCTCTATCTCTTACTGCTTCTGCTTTTTTGGCAGAATTCACTCATTTTGGCTGCAGTACAAAAGCTGTGAAGGAAACACTGAAAGTGAGCAACTAAAGGATACCATTGTTTCACCAGCCCGTTTGTCATACATATGCACCATTAATTGTATATCGACGGCTGAAACAAGGGCTACTCGGGGTTACTGTTATCACTACAGGGCAGGTTTTACTCGCAAAACAGAACTTCATCCTGAAAGAAAAAAAAAGCATGGACAAGCCTGCTGCTTTGGAAGAAATAGAACCTTTAAATGTGAACAGTAGTGGGGAGATACGTGAAAATCCTGTGCCGTGAGAGTAACGAACATACCAAACTGCAGCCTCAACTTTTCTTTTCCCGATTAGGTGATTTATGGAAATACATACAAAACGGGAAAGTCGTACTGAACAGAGGATTACTTATCAGACCTGACCCACCCTCCCTCCTCATGCCCTGCTCTACCTTCCTACTTTAAATCAACCGAGTGTCCAACCCAGGTTGAAGTACAGTCCGCCATACAAGTACGAGGAGTGCCCTTGAAAAATGTCCAGATTGCAGCTACTGCACAAAGAACCTCGCTATGTAATGAGTGCATGAGAATTTCTCTCGCTCTTGACCCGGCAGCAAGTGAAGAGATTAACTGCCCATCAACATCGGAAGACAAAGCGTCGGTAAGAAACAAGCCAAGTTTGAGAGGGGAAAAGGAAGGAGGATGAGACCGAATTTCATCTGGTTTAGACAGGGGATAAAAAGATAAATAAAATAAATAAATAGCTCTAGTAAATAATTCTGAATGCTCTTACTTCATATTTATCTTCCCCAAATGCTCAACATAGGTGAGCAGCAGTGCTACACGAAATAAGCACAGGCAATCAGATATTTGCTGCCATAGGTAAGAGAAAGCAGACATCCCCCCTTGCCTTGCTACATAGAAGGCACGCTGCCGATTTCCCATTCCGCGACCAAAAAGCAAAGCAGAACCAGCATCTGGAGCGGGAAGGGGGTTTATTGACTGGGAACTTTTTGTTCCTTAAATATGTAACTGAGACGGGGTTTTTTTTTACTTCTTCCCACGCCCCTCTCCTTTCCATTTTCTCTGCCAAAAAAAAAAGGCCGAAATAAACGTTATTCCACAATAATATTATTATACAAGGAGTGCGAGACTTACCATATCAGCTGGAACGCTGCTGGACATCTTGATATTACCTTAAATGGCGTAAAAACAACTTAAAAAAAAAAAAAAAAAGAAAAAAAAGGCACCAAGAACGGCCTGCTGCCGGAGAGCTTCAAGAAGCAAAACGGAGGTCAGTTTCCGAGGCAGCAACTTCCACGTCCCCTACGAAACAAAGGTGCCCGATGTGCAGCGGGGAACGCGGCCGGCTGAGGAGAAGAGATATCCAGGGGCAAGCGATGCCGCGGCTGTACCGGAGGAGCCAGCGGGAGACCAGAGATGGCAGCAGATTCCTGTCAGCGGCGGAGGCAGCAGCGGTGCCAGGTAGACGAGGCAGGACTACACCGCCACATGAGCTGCGTGCGGGCTTTTCCCCCCTCGCTCCCTCTTCCTTCTCTCCTGGCCTTGACAAGTGACGACGGGATGATTCACGGGATAATGGTGCGTCCAAGTCACCTCCTCAGCCGGCGCAGGCGACCCGTGCGCGCAGGCAGGCGGGCAGGCAGGACCTCGCTCTGCCCTCGGCGGGGCAGGGCGGCGGGAGGGCCGGGGTGCGCCCGCGGCCGCTGGGGAGGACGCCGGGCTTCGGCCCCCCCCTAGGTGGTGTGCGGCATTCACCAGCGTCTGCCGGGGAGGGCTGCCTGAGGGGCGGCCGGAGGTGAAAGCCCTCCCCCGCGGCTCTCCGGCGGCTACAGCACTCGGCGGGGGTCGGGGGGGCGTTCAACGGCGGCCGCCTCCCGCAGCGTCAGGTCTCCGCTCGCATCGCAGCCGCCTCCTCAGCCAGCCCGCCCTCCCTCTCTTGTGCCTGGTTCTCCGGCGGGTCCGGGCTCCCCGTCCCCAGCGAGCCGCGCCGGCCCCGCTGCGAGCTGGAGGTGCCGCTCCTCAGCGCGATCCTCGCCCGCAGCCCCCCCCTGTCATCTTCGGCTCAAACCAACATGGCGTCTGCCGAGCGGAGAAAGGGGACACGGCAGGGAGAGCCGGCCCGGCACCCCCCGTTCCACCGCCCCCCTCCCCGCTCCGCCGCAGCACGCACCGGCACCGAGCGGCATCATGGGGCTTGTAGGCTGCCGGCGTGGCCACGCCCCCCGCGCGCCGCGCGCCGGTGCTGGGGCGCAGTGGGGTCCCCTCGGGCCGGCGGGGCGCGGCCGAGGCCCGGCAGCAGAAACCGGGGCCCGCCAGCGCCGCGCGGGCACGTACCGCATCCACCCGCTTGTAACCGAGGGCTGCTGCGGCCTCCTCGGGGTGTTCGGGGTGGCCCTTGCGGACCTTCCTCCAGGGATCCCCTCCTCCGCATGTGGGCCCGAGCTCTGCTCTTGTACAGCTTCCAGTAAACAAAAATAAATGTTTATGTTAGTGGTTTAAGGTTTTGCACCCCAGATCTGCAAGTGTAGCCTGTACACTTTTTGTATTTCTCATTTCTCGCATTATTTTTAGAGTCTGAAATATCAAGGCTCTCGATTTTATCTTTTTTTTCCCCAAAGCTATGTAGGTTTATTAACATATAAAGCTCCTGTGAGGTTCCCACACAATATCTGAAATGCTGTATGTAATGGGTGTTTTATTCCTCATTCCAGGCTGCTCCCGGTGACAGTAAAGCTGTCCAAGAGAAAAAGTGAAAATCAGGAAAATCAAGTAGATGGAGCATGTGACAGAGGCAGCCCCGTTCCTTCTGGGACAGATCTCGTGTAAAACCACAGGAAATTAAGACCGAGTTGTTCCTTTTAATACTAAAAGTTTGAGACTGCCTTTCCTCTTTGGAACTTCATGCAGCAGAGGCAGCCTCTGGCAAGGCACTGTCCCTTGCGGAGGCTGTAAGTCCCTTCTTTATACTTTGCTCCAAAATAGCGCAAAGCAACTGACTTCAGCAGACGGATTTACCACAAGCAGCCGTGTTCAATGCCTGAGAGAAGAGCTGGAGGCCGGCAGAAGTGACCCTGCAGGCAGGCCTCTGTGAGGGTCACACATTGTGTCATCCCCTCTCTTGTCAGCCTTGTTTGCTTAGGCAGTACATTTTGGGGAGGCAGTGGCTGAGGCATCTCACAGGAGGAGAGGATGAGAGCTGGCACTGTTGGGCCTCAGGAAGAGAGGTCTCAGAGGGATTTCATCGGTGTAAGTGCTTGGTGGCAGGGAATGAAGGTGAGGAAGCCAGGCTCTCGTCAGTGGTGCCTACTGACAGAACAAGGCGATGGAGACAAGATCAAAACCAGTAAATTCAATCTGAACATCAGAAAAGACTTGTTTCACTGGGAGAGTGACTGAACATTGACATAGGCTGCCCAGAGAGGCTGTGGAACCTGTAACTGTGGTGATACTCAAAACTGAACTGGACATGGGCAACCTGCGCTGGCTCACCGTGCTCGAGCAAAAGGTTGGAGTAGATGGCCTCCAGCGGTCCCTTCCAAGCCCAGTGATGCTGTAACCATGACTCTCCCCGATAAATGTTTTTATGGTTCCTCATATTGTCATCCCCAATCCCAGTCAGGTCTTCTCACCACCAATAGGATAAAAAAGCTTGTGTTCATAGGAGTAATAGCAAAATGTTGAAACATTGCTTAGTTCTTCTCCAATTGGGTGTCCCTGAGGGACAAATCAAATGCAGGGCTTCCCCATTCTTGGCTATTTGGTTTTGTTTTCTACTTTTATAAAGCATCTAAATAGAATTGCTCATAGATGACGGCCCAAGGGATAAGCCCTGAAGAATGTCTCTCTACCCCAAATAATACACATTCCCAGGCACATATGACTTTCTGGTTAAATCAGTGACAGACTGAAGAATTATAAATAGATCTCCCTGAATAGAGTTTATACTTAGAATGTTATTAATGCTGACTTTTAAAAAAAAAAAAAAAAAAAAAAACAAAAACCACCAAACCAAAACAAAAAACACCACCAAAATTAAAAACCCTTACATACAACAGCTTAAGTTTAAACAGGCTCTTGAGATCTGCTCATGGCCACCTTGCAGACCAGCCTTTCACTCCATGCAGACAGCGGCCCTGTACAGGTACCTCAAGATGATCTCAGGGTAATTTAGGAGTTCCCCTGCCCATGCCCTTCCCTCTAGCACACTTGCAACAGGAACAAGAGAATAGGCACTACAACTGCTTTTCAGGCATTGCAGCTCACAGCTGTCTCCTCACGGAAACTGAAAGGCTGCGTGGAGACCTCATAGCAGCCTTCCAGGATCTGAAGGAGGCCCATAAGGATGCTGGGGAGGGACTCTTCATTAAGGACTGTAGTGATAGGACAAGCAGTAGCAGGTTGAAACTTAAACAGGGGAAGATTAGACTGGATATAAGGAGGAAGTTATTTACTGTAAGGGTGGTGAGGCACTGGAATGGGTTGCCCAGGGATGTTGTGAATTCTCCATCGCTGGTGGTGTTCAAGGCCAGGTTGGACAGAGCCTTGGGTGACATGGTTTAGTGGGAGGTGTCCCTGCCCATGGCAGGGGGGTTGGAACTAGATGATCTTAAGGTCCTTTCCAACCCAAACCATTCTATGATTCTATGAAATTAGTGGCAACTAGGAACTGTGTCCTTGACTGCACTGTGGCTGCTGAGGTGCATGGCCCTTCCCACCACCTCTGCTACAAGGAGGCAGGACAGACAGCACAGCTTTGTAATCATTTACAGTTCACAGCGTGACTTGCCAAAGATTGTATGGAAATACCCTTCAATTGAGCATTAAGAAGTCCATGTGCTCAAGCAAGTCAGACAAGTAAGGATATCAGCAAGCACAGGAAAACTGGATGAGGGGCCAAAAAGGCAAGCAGGCAGCAGCAGGGCACATCCGCTGCATTGGAGATGGCTCTTCTAAATTATTTAGGAGGATGAGCTCATCTGTGGCACACAAAGATAAGCACCTCCATACGACATAACCATAGGAAAGAATACAGAAGACATAGAGCCTAAACCAGCATGATTGTATAGGTTTTGCTTCTTTGCCTCTAGTTAAAAATCCGTTAAAAGGAAGGATCATGCATCTTGTGTTGATGAAGCAGTAGGGTACAGGAGTAGAGAGGGGATTATCCTTGCTACTTGGTTTGCACACGAGTTAGTCAACTTTTCTGACAAGTGTTGTATAAATGAGGATCAGCTCCTCTCTATGATGTGCAGTTGTGCTGTCCAAGAGATGGCATGAGGAGTTATCTTTATCAATTATCATTACGTGTTTGAATCTACCATTATGACTGCAGGCCAGAATGCCACTGTATTAGGCATAGCACAGTACAAGCACACATTAATTTCTGTCCTGGAAAGTTCATAGTGCTGGGTTTACTCAACAGTTGACATAATTTTTTTCCACTGTCTGTCAGCTATGATGACCCAACACAAATTAAGGGTTCAGCACAGCTGGTATGTGCTGGGGATCATTTTAGGTTGATGGTGCGCTGGGCAAATTAATAAAAAGAAGTGCTGCACAGTGATCTAGGTAGAAGTTGTACTACATGTGATGATAGGGTAAATCCCATCAGTTCTGTAGAGGTGAGGTCATGTATTTGAAATGCAGCATGGTCAAACATCAAACAGAAAAAGTTCTTTTCTCTTTGGGGTGTATTAAGAAAGGCTGTTATGATAGTATTCATTTCACATTTGCACAGAGAGGAAATGAGTTGTGGTCAGCAGTAGACGGCAGGAACAAGGGACCCTGCAGAAGTGTAGCTGCCTGCTGAGTCTGGCATCAGCTTGCAGGTAACCCCCAGGCAAGTGCTACAGGCATGCACATCTGAAAACAAATCTTTCCCACATCCAAGGAGCAAGCAAAAAAGGGAAGTGCTGTTTGAGAGGAGTGCTAGCAACATAGAGAGCCAAGAAGGCTATTCTGCTTTTTGGGACCTAATCCTGTACTCAGATATACAAATCTCATTTCCATTAAGTCTTTCTTGCAGAATTGTTGCATGAATTTAGCTGTCCAGGTACAGAATCATTCATCATCATTACTTCGGCAATTTTTGAGGAAAAATGATGAAGTATGCAGCTGATATTTTGCTCCTCATTTGAAAAATATGACAGGGCATGAGTAAGTAAGTAGAATTTTGCCACGCTCTATTCCCTTTGAGAAGAATTGTGCCAGATGTCTATGAGCAGAGTGGGCTGCGGCTTTAGTGTTTCATGGCCACCAGTACTAGTCGAAATATGACTCTGTACTGAGACGTGCTTAATAGGAATAAAAGATCTGTTATAAATCAGATTAGTAGTCCAGCCAATGTGATATCCTGTCTCCAGCAGTGGCCCGCATCAAATGCTTCAGAGAAAGACACACAAACCCCCCACAATGGACAATCATGTTATAATCTTCTTATTTGCTAAGTTTCCACTGCTGCCAAGGCTGCTAGAGAGGCTGGCTTATGCCCTGAAGCACAGAACTTCATCTCCTATGTCTTTTATAGCCTTAATGGCAGAATTGCCATTTTTCAAGAGAGCAGCACTCTCTCCCAACAGTTGTTACTATTGGGGTTGGAGACCATGTCAAACCTACACTCCAAGACCAACATTAAAACTTTCATCACTCTCCTGTGCTCCAGTGTTTTCCCTTTGAGGCAGTCTTTGAACAGGAGCATCTTCAGGAGAAAGAACACACGCCACCGTGAAATTTCTTTTAAGGCAAGAGCTTCCACTGTTTCTGATTTCTTTCCAGATTTTCAGAGCAGCCTGAGAAGGTGAAAGGCTCCTGAGACAAAGGGTTTAATTCTCTGGGGTTTGGCCATGGGACAGATCAGGATTCTTTCCTTTTCTGGCAGTCACAGAGCAAGACATCCAGGGCAGCAAGGAACACACCAGGTTAGTCAACAGGATACTTTTAATGCCTTTGTAGAAATACATGGGCATTTTTTATAAAGTCTTACAGAGCCAACTTTGCATTTAATTTACCCGGTATGACTCAGTCTTGTTGAATTCAGGCCCCTTACAAGAGAGCGTTCAGGCAAAAAGTTGCACTAAAAATGAGGGCTGGGTCCTGCAGTGTGCTTGCCACCAGTAGTCTGCTCCTGTGCACTGTTGGTTTCTTGTGCTGGCCTTTGGAGAAATCTCATATTTTGTGTTTTCAGATATTTTTTCATACTAAACTAATTTCTTTTCCTTTGGAAGAACATTGATTTTTGCGTGTTTGCTTCTTCTGTGTTAAGTCAAACCAGCATGCAGGTCCTACCAGCCTCGCTGTTGATGCCAGCAGTCTTCTGGGAACAGCATTTAGCAGTTCTCACCTGCCTCAGAGCCAGCAGGAAGGCAACAAAAGAACCTCTGAGGTTTTGTAGAGTTTATAATATGCACCGCTGGCCAGAATCATGGTTTATTTATTTACTTTTTAAGTTGTTCATCAGACCAATCTTGCTGGAAATTTAAAATGCAAACCTGTTTAAAACAACTCGCATCATGCACCTGAATGCCCCAATGTGTTATAAGGATTTATTTCCCCCTCTCACATTTGCAATACCCTTGTACAAATAGAAGACAACAGGAAACAACAAGGTGTTTCTGAGTACCAGAGTTTATTCCTGACCTTCCTGTTAGAGCTTAACCAGGCAGGAACTCTGCCAGTCTAATGGGTGTAGCAGAGATATGTGTAGTGGTGTTACAGTTACTTATGTCATTAATTGTGTCAGGGAACTCCTAAGAGAAGGGGTGAAAACTGATAGAGGAGGGTACAAAGGTGGAATAACATGAGTATGAGCAAAAAGAACAATAAAAGAAGTCCTCAGGCCTCTTTTGGAGAGGGCTCAAATCACCACTGTTCTTTAGGTGGCTTAACTATCTGTGCATCTAGGAATTAATAGATACATCTGTCCAATCTGTACTGAAAAATAACCTTGAAAACAATTGGAAGATGTTCTTTATTGTAGAATAGATGAGAAACAGGAGGGAGAACTTTTAGCACAGAAGCATCCAACCTGGATCAGCTTCCTGACAAGGAGTAACTAAGGGAAATACTGAAATAATGCTCAAGCTCTGAACTTGAAACTTGGATTTAGCAAAGGATTTAGAAAACAAAGCAGTAAAATGCTCTTTAATATCATGAAATCAAATATGTGGAAATTATAAATGCCTATAATTTATCATAAGCATTATTATTCCTATAATTTAGCATGAGGGGTTTTTTTCCTGTAATTTATTGTAAGGTCATAAGGGTTGTGGTGGTACAAACTGTTAAAATTTGCAGAGAAGAGGAAAGTTAAAGACCCCCAAAAGAGCCATATCAAATTAAATGGCAGCTCTGCAGAAAAAGGAACAAGAATCTGTGACTTCGGGGAATGTCTGCTACAAAACTTAACATTGCCAATGAAATTGTCTAGAAAATAATTGAAGAAAAAATGCATAGTTAATGTTCAAGAAGGACAGAAAAAGAACACCAGGAATTACTCTCAGTCCAACCAAGGATGTAGAAGAAAATAAATGGCTTTGTGAAACTGTTAAACATGAGGGCTAAAGCTCATCTTGCTTGTTGGTGCCACCAGGATCCCAGCTTTCATTTATGCTTTAGAGGAGCTGCTGCAGCCCGAGGCTTAGTGTAGCCTGCTATCCGTGCAGAGCCAAACTCAGCAGGGACCCTGGAGCATGGACTGCAGTTTATCATCGCTCTGTCCTGCTGACTACAGCAGGATGGTTTTTTACATTATCAGGCAGCTGGGTTAATTTATTTTTATATTTTTTTACTGTAAAGGTCTCCAGTGGGCAGCTGAACATTAGTGGTCTCCCATTATAGCGCATGTTTGCCATTTATAAAATTAGTACTAAATATAGTAAATTGAAGTAAGAAATCATTCTTGCTTCTTTGATGTTTGTGTCTGTTATCTGCACTACATTAGAACTCTTTATGTTTTCAAATTTAAGGATGTTCATATGTCTTATTTAAGACTGTTATTTATATGGATGGGTACATATTAATAAATATATGTTTATATAAGCTCTACGTCTATATGCCCACATGCTTATTAATTCTCTGAACATTTTTTAAATTGTCTGTAGCACTCAGATAGATTACACTCAAATCTGATTGTATGCCACTTGAACTGAAACAAAAACCCATCTCAGAATTTGCGCTGAGATAATTGTTGTTTACATGCATTATGTCAATGTAATATAACATTTCATCTGCCTTATTTTCTATCATTCATTAGTCTCCAAACCAGAAACAATATCTGAATGAAGCAGTGTCTAGAAATGCTATTTTTAATTGGCTAAAGAGGTTGCTTGACCTCTGGTAGCTGGTTACTGTTGTTGGGGAGACTCTCCATGAACGGTGGCGCATCGTTTCAACATAGCAGGACAATAGTCTCATGTCATCTTACAGGATATGGAGACACCAGAGTTTTGTGTTTCTTTTACTATATTACTATACATGTGAGGCACAATCGACAAAGACTTCCTGAGGATGAATGTTGTCAGTATATGAAACACTGAATAACTGCTTTTTGTTTTGCTGAATGGTCCTCTTTCTTTCAGTTTTAAAAGGGAAAATACAGAAAAAAATAGCTCTGGGGAATGGAGTCTTGCATGCAGGATTTTTTTTAACAGAGGGACTTTGGGCTGCATTGAAATCTTGCACTAATTTTATATGCGTTTGACTCCATTGACGTAATCTGAATGATTCCTGGTTTACAATACAGTGAGAGAGGGACTGGGCAAATTAATAGGAGCCTGCATTCCATATTTCTTCCAAGCTCAGTCACCTGGGTCCTGAATGCTGCCAGTGTTGGGATTGATTTTTTTCTCTATTTTCACTTTCACTCATCATGACCTTAAAAGCCAAGAAGGTCTGATTTAATTCTAGCCTACCTTTCTCATTCCAGTCCCAAGACCTATGTGGACAGTAATAGGAGTTTGTGTAGCATAGGTGACGACTCCCAAAATAGCCAGCATTAAAAATCATTTAATTGGTTTTCTGTCAGCAAGAGAGCAACAGAGTCTGAAAGCCTGGACAAGTTTTACCATGTTTGAGTTTGTTCTATGTGTGTGTAGGTGCTGTTAAAAAGCTTTATTAACTTTTATTAATTTTAGTTTTATTGATTTATTAAAATTATTTTAGTTAAAAGGTAAATGAAAGGAGAATTTGTCAGACAATTGTTTCACTACTCATTTATGTTGCGAGTCATTCATCACTGCCAATGGGCTGGTGCCTTGGGTGCCGGCTGTGGGCACAACAAGCGAATGAGAAGCAATAGCGTTAGTGTTTGTCCCATGTGCAAAAACTTCCACCACATTTTCAGATTCCCTTCATCAGCCTCTAAGAGTGGGATTCAACTGACCTAAATTTAGTCTTCTAAAAATATTTGACATCCTATCTAAGCTACTTGTCCAGCTTCCGTCTGCCCTCCACACACTGGATCAAGCTATGTCCTCCATCTTGACCTCTTAGATGAGACTCTTAATTTCACTGTATTGACTATTAAAAAAGCCTGTACAATTAGTTTAGACTAGATGCTTACTTTTTATACTTCTGAAGACAACTATGGTGAATCTCCCTCTAATTTCTTCTACTTCTCCCCGTCAAGGCAGTGTTTTCAGCTCCACACACTGCTTAGCAGGAAAGTTAACCATGATTTGTTGCTCAGGGCTGTTGTGCACCAGCCCACCCAGACACTGGCATTTTTTGGTGCAGATCTCACACCACAGTGCTGAGATCCAATGCCATGGCTTCTGCAAACATTTATGCAGGACCTTCAGCATCAAATCAGTACTGCTATGGCTGGAGCCAGCGGGCACAAGCTGAACAAGTTACTTAACAGCAAGTAGAACTAGTTACATACTTAAGCAGGTGCATAAACTTTGGCAGGATCAAGGCTTAAATAATAATCACCTCGAGGCAAGAAAATGTTCTTTTGTTTCCTTTGCAACACAAAACTTGCTATTGTCACCTAATTAACTCGGTTTTCAAACTGATGAATGATGAAGTAACTTTGGAAGTGTTACAATCATGGCATCACATAAAACACCTCAGTGCTCTCCTGAGAGAGGTGAGAAGACTGTGGGCTGGCTGTTCTGCTAAATGAGGCTACCCGGTGATCACAGCATGTGCTACAGAGTCTGCAATGTCAGGTCCTTGGAGCTCAGCCTGACTGCTATTAAACTATATGGGCAGAGTCCTACGATGCAACTTAGAATTGCATCAGGTCTGAAAACCTTTCATTTTTCCAGGAGGATCCTTATATAGGACACCAAGGATAAATGAGGGAGCTGATTCTTAAAGGCTTGTTGAATTGCTTGTTGATTCTCCCCCCTCTACTCTGCTCTCATGAGACCTTACTTGGAGCACTGTGTGCAGTTCTGGTGTCCTTGACATAAAAAGGACATGGAACTGTTGGAACAAGTCCAGAGGAGGGCCACGAGGATGATCAGGGGACTGGAGCACCTCCTGTATGAAGACAGGATGAGAAAGTTGGGGCTGTTCAGCCTGGAGAAGAGAAGGCTGCATGGAGACCTCCTAGCATCCTTCCAGTATCGGAAGGGGGCCTATAAGGATGCTAGGGAGGGACGCTTCATGAGGGACTGTAGTGATAGGACAAGGGTTAATGGGTTAAAACTTGAACAGGGGAGATTTAAGTTGGATATAAGGAGGAAGTTCTTTACCGTTAGGGTGGTGAGGCAATGGAATGGGTTGCCCAAAGAAGTGGCAAATGCTCCATCCCTGGAGGTGTTTAAGACCAGTTTGGACAGGGGCTTGAGAAACCTGGTCTAGTGTGAGGAGTCCCTGCCTATGTCAGGGGGTGTGGAACTAGATGATCTTAAAGTCCTTTCAAACCCTAACTATTTTATGATTCTGTGATTCTAAGGAAGAGAACAAGAAGAGCACATGAAAGCTTGGAGAAAACATGTCTAGATCTCTTTCTTCATAGCTTTAATATGGCATGTAAAATGACTGTCCTTTCTAGTTTACTGTTGCAGATTTCTCTGTAGACGCAGCAAGAAGCAGTTCTTAAACAGAGACTGGTTACACAGAATATTACAGGGTATTTTCAAGAATATTAAAAATGCCACCAAACAAAGATCTTGTTCACTTTCCCTGCCCTTTCTGTGACAAATGACTGCAGTAAAAGTGAACTCCTGCTTTTCCTTATTTATGAAACACCTCTTCCCTTTTGTACGAAAAACTAATTTTCCTGTGCTTTAGAAAGTGTATAAGTGGCAGTTGAAAAAGCAGGCAAAAGCTGCATATTAGAGTAGAAGAACAAGACAAGTACTCAAAAACAAAAAGCTATTCAGTATTTTTTCCTCCCCTAAAAGAAAAGGAATGAAAACTGTCATCAGACTGAATTGTTCTATCCCTGATTGCTGTGTGTAGCATGATGAAATAAAAAATGCATTTCCATTTTAGCTTTCGCAGGCAATATATGCTCTCAAACCTTTTGGTGAAGAACTGATTTTCAAAGCAGCACATTTCTGTAGGCTGTCAGTGATCCAGCAGAGCTCTCACGCTGCTTTGACTTTTCCAGCTCCCTAGTGTATCAGACCTTTACAATTCTTTCTGGGATCCCAGCAAACTTAATAATATAGGCAGACTTCTCCACAGATTGATTTTGGATTTACAAGGCTCCTGGCTGCTTGCTTGCATAGATGTAATCTACAGGCAGAATCCACACATGAGTCTTGAAAAAACACCTCATTTAGAAAAATAGATTTTACTCATTAGCCTCTCCACAACAGAGACTGGCAATCTATCATGTTTGGCCATGAACATTTGTTCAGGAAGGAACTGGTCTTAAGTAAGTCAGTTTAAATAAGATCAACAAAACCATCTTCAGTAGTAGCGTCTAGTGACTCCTAATCACATATGAGCCTAAAATGTTGCAAATATGAGTCAGGTGAAAACAGACATGAGAAAAACAGTGTGAGCAAGCAGATGCAAGACTATTAAGTTAGTGTATCTTGCTGCCTGTAGGATGGAGAAGAGCAATAAAGAGGAACACATAGCTAAGCAATTAGTAAACTCGGGGACTAACTCAGGACTCTCGTTAAACCACAGCCATTTACCAACACTACTCTGCCCATTCTTACATCTGGTTTTGGCTTAGTCCTCATCACTGTCCAGGTACTAATACAGGTACAGAGTTGAAAGATGAATGCAGAGCTGAGCATCTTGTGGTTGCTGTAGTCTGACCAGCGCCGAACCATCCCTTCCCTGCCTGGTGAGCTGTGACAGCAGTGTGTGCCCTCTTGAGATTACAGAAGAACCCGTGAGAGCAACCATTGCATTTTTTGTATTTTCTAAGCCATTGGCAATATTTTGTAGAATTTGAATTTTTATATGCAAAGAGGTAAGCTTTTTTTTTCCCCCATGTTTGTTTATTCTTTTCTGCAGTTGAACCCTTAAACGACAGCCTGTAGCAACTTGTATCAAGAGTAACAAGAAGGAAAGGTGGGTTACACTGGACACTGTACTCATTTGGGGAAACAACTTAAACAGTTTGCTTATACATTCTTGCAAAGCAATTAATTTTGCTGCCGGCATGCATCGTTAGGTTCAGTTTCATTTCACTGACTGCAGTGCCATTCCTTCTTAGTAATGAGCATCTGAGTGATGCATCACAGGATCTCTGTACCAGGCAATGTTGACAAATAAACGAATGTGCTGATTTCGGCAGCATTTAAGGCTTTCATTCAACCCCCTAATCTAGAGACAGGTGATTTCTTAAAATGGGTTTACGTGCTAGATAATATGAATGAGCACTTAACTGATGGCAGAGACAAGATCTCTATAGACTCAGAAACTAATCAAAAAAATGAATAAGGTGAGACTGTTTTTCCCACTTCAAAAATATTTCCAATTAGTTTAATAGTATTTGATGTGATGTTTTACAGGTTGATGAACAAGTAGCTGAATAGTTTGGGCAGCATGTGTTTAATCCTGTCCTGAACATTTTTGTTTGCATTAAACAGCTAGTGGAGTGTGCATCTGTCTCCTCATCACCAGCATCCATTCTCATACTCTTTCTTTTCTTCTGGCAAAGTACCTTTTCACATGCTTAATCCCGTGAACATCACTAATCCTGGGCTGTTTTCGTGTGGAAACTAAGCACAGCCTGCAGTACTTTATCTGCCTGTGCTGAGACGATGAGGTGATCCATTGTCTCCTGGGAAAGCCTATACCATATGCATTGTGTATGGGGATGAATTCCACTGCCCAAGGATGGGGAGAAGACATTCTTTCCCTGTGAACATGAGGCAGCCCTCAGGTTGTGCATGCTGTGACCTTGGAGACCAGGCTTAAACACCTGCTCTGGCAACTAAATTCTGGAGACCAGTGAACTATTCAGGTGGTCTGGTATAAATGTCAAGCTCAAGTGGTTGGCTTAAGTCCATCTCAGATGTTTCAGCATGGTATCTACTTGTAAGATCCCTAGCGTGGCAATCTGGGGCAGCGTTTGTTTCTCTCTTGTTTCCAGGCTGAGTCCTGGCTACAAAGCTGTGGAGAACAGGGACTCTGAATTACTCCTTGCCCTTTTCTCACACAGTAGATGACCAGAAGTCAAAAGTCCCATGGAGATAGTCGCTTACTACTTGTAACCTTTTCTCATTGTCACAGAGTTTGTGTAAGGTGGAGTAATGTGTGATGGATGCTCTTGTCTCATATTGATTAGATTATTCTTACAACAGAGTCTGGGCTTCCACTTTTCCCTTCTGGGGAACAGCATCTCCTGGAGAGGCCAAAGAAAAGGGCTGATCAGACAGGTGAACATAGAATAAAAAAAAAAAAAAAGATATAAAAATATGTATTTATAAAACCGTATGTGTGAATATATATGAGTAAAGGCAGTTGTTTCTTTTCCCCCAGTTTCACTGCCTGGTGCTTGGCCCTCTGTGCAGTTCAGGTTGCTGGAGAAGTAATTGGCTTGTTTGGTGGGATCTTGTAGTGAAGGGTATTTGGGGTGTTTTCGTTAGGAGTCCAAAGCACTTTGGGGCCTCAGAGAAGTCTTATGGGTACTCTCACTTGCTGTACAGAATTAGATATGTGTGCAAATAAAACAGAGAAGGATACAGTTGCTTTCATGATTGGTTCAGAATAGAATAGGGAGTTTCTTTGTCCTTGTACAGGACGGGTTTGCTGTTGTTCAAGCACTTTTGTGAGTAAATGAATGTGTTAAATTAGGTCCTGTAGAGACTTGCTGGCAATTTTAAAGACAAGGCATAATGAAGCTTGCTTCCAACTCTGCAGGGATAGCTTCTTTTGTTAATCTACCAAATTAAATATTGGGTAGACTTGTTTCGTTAACAAATGGGAGATGAGATGCCAAGAGCCCTGTTCTTTTACCCTCCTGCTCTCAGCTCTGTGACCAACCTCTCTCCCCAAAAGGGGAACCAGAATTCTCTTTCTGAGGGGTCATTTACAAACATTTTATGAGATACAAGGCTGTTGCAGACCAAACACCTCCCTTGGAAAACACTGACACACATTAAAAACAAAACAAAACCAATAAACCAAGCCAGGAAAAAACTCCCATCTGTTAATTTCTTAACAGGTTTCACATTTGTTGCAAGCATGTTGATTTAAAAAACCCACCCCAACAACATAATCTCATGTAGAAAGTATTAGTTCCCCAATTCAGAGAGAAGTCTTCTACAGCAGCTTTGAACACTTGAAAGTGGATTCCCCTCAGAAGCCAGCTGACAGGTCAGTGTTTACCTTAAAATTCAAATGAACTACAAAGAAAGGCAAGAGCAGAGGACAGGTCATTCCATCTACTCTGGCAGCTGTCTTTGGATAGATGAACCCCATTTCGGCAACCCACCTCTTCTCTGACCAGACGGGCAGCCAACATGGCTAGCTTAGATTAGACGCCAGACTCCTGAAAAGCTACATTTAGGTAATAGGAATCCCAACCTTAACATTTTAATCTTAAGACAATCCGAGTGGCTCTGGGTCCACCAACACAGGCTATTGTCCCTTTTCCAAAAAACCAAGCACTTTATGCCAGATAAATTTTAGAAGTGGTTGTCTCTCAGCTGAGATGTGGCACTGTGGTGTTCCTGCTGCCGGAGCATTCCTGCTCTGCTGATGCACAGAAAAACACTTCCTCAGCTGCACGCTGAGCAGTGAGAAGCCTCAGGCTGAGAACAACAGAATGCTCAAGTGATTTTGGCTAGTACATCTGAATAAAACAACCTTTGTAATATTAGAACAACAAAACACTTTACTGCTCTTAGAACAAACCACTTTATACACAGTAGCAAAGTGATCCTCTCTAGAACGCAGTGGTATCTCAACAAGGGATCCATGCCTAACCTTTCCGGCATTAATCACTGGAAACACCCATGCCACCAGTGTGCTTTTACTTGTACATTATGGAAATAATGGTCTCATCTATACACACAAAGTTAGGGGAAAGGCAGTGGCACAGAGCCCTGGGTAGCTTGTGTATGCTGTATTGCTGAAAGCTGGCAGTGTCTCCTTTTACAGGAGCTAAAATACTCCACTCAAAAATAAAGACAATAAAAAACAATTGAAAGCCACTTCTGGTACCAGTGTATTTACTGGTTCTCACTTTGAAACCTGAAAGCGTTTGTGCCTTTTAAAAATGTAAGCATACACAAAGCAGAAAATTTAATTAGTTAATTCTGTAATGAGCCCCAGACGCAGGAACCCATGAGGATTTTCTCCCCCATGCTCAATTCCACATTTCACACCCCGAGAAGCTACACACTGGCTTTGGCTCCCAGCACCATCCCTGAATGCCTTCCGGCTTGGAGAGGAGAAAGCCTTCTCTGGTTACCTTCAGGCTTGTCCTTGGAGTGCAGGAGGGGAGGGAAAGGACAAATCTGCATCAGCACCAGGAAAAGACCAGTGTTTGAGCTGCTTACTAGAAAGTGAGTTCACCGCACTACAGGTGATGCTGGGGTTTCTGTTTACCAAAATGTAAGTGCCTGCAAAACCATTTTGCTCTCTGGAGACAGCAGCAGAAGGTCCATTGCTATTCCTACGCTCCTTCAGGGGTGCTCTATAAAACAGAGAAGACAGCAGCAGTCAGAGTAAATATTAACAGTCCTGCTCACTGCCGCATGCTACTGCTTCAGCTTTTAAAGCACAATGAAAATTGTCTGGCTCTGCTCATAGATGCAACAAAAGTCACGGATTTGATGGAGAGTGAAGAAAGAAAAAGTAGCAGTACCCAGATACAGATCCCTGCAGGCACAGTGCTTGCTAGAGACGTGACTCAAGTAGCTGCTCCCCTCCCTGGTTATTTCCAGAGCACATGAAGTTCTTTCATGTGAATATGCCACTGGTTTGTTTGATTTGTTGACAGCCAGAACAAAGCAAGGTTATCCATGTCTGGATGGACTTACTGATGTGCCACTTGCAGCCCAGAGCTCCGATACCCTCATCTTCCCCCTAATTTGTCCCAGTACATCAGTGATAGGGAGGAGACAAACTGCTTTCAGAAAATTAGTTGGGCTAAATCCAAAGGTGAATGCTGGTTTAATGTGAGAAGTATTTCACACAGAGTCAGGAAGAAAATTATCCAAAAAGCCTACAAAACTCCTGGGGCAGTAATATCAGCTGCTGGAAGCACCTACATGTTTTGGAGTGACTCTCTGCATTTTTCAGAGCAAAAAGGAAGGAAAACATATTACTTCTTTACCACAGGAGCATCCTGCCCTGATACCAACATCTTCTCAGAGAAATGGTCCTCCCTTGATTTTCATCTTTGTGTGTGGTATAGCGTGTTCACAGAGGAAAAGAATACAGCCATAAGGCAGAAGAACATCAGCATACTGAGACGCTGCATAACAGCACTCAATGTGAAGTTATTCCATTACTCACAAAAGGCTGTCCTGTCTGCCAGAACTGGCCAGGTAGCCAGGGCAATGGGGAAATGAAGCAAGGATAAACGTAAGCTTCAGCAATGCAAATAAAGGCAAGAAACTCTAGGCTCTTTGCTCAAAGGCATTCCCCCACCTTCAGTCTTCTGCCATGTCACCATGTGCCTTCTGTGCAACACTGAGGAAGAGAAGCTGGTGGGGGTGATTTCCTTACACTTCTGGAACCTTTCTAGCCTGAACAAATGACTTATTACTTCTGACATCGGATTCCTGTGTCTGATGAACCCCTCACTTCTCTAACTTGAATAAGTAGTTTAATTCATAGCAGAGCTGATTTCAGTTGGTGGTGTTGAAGTGTTGTCAGCATGGAGTCATTCAGCACAGCATAGGAAGGTGACCAGGGAAACCAGAAATTAATAGTGCTTTCATATGGCTTTCATAGAAGAGTGTGAACAAAGAGAGCCATAACTGCAGAGGAAATACTGCAGTGTCTGTATGGAAAGGATTCATGCGTCCGTTTACTCTCTAGTTCATTATATTTGCTTTCCACCACCACCCTTTACTGTAAGATAGTAACTTTTCATAAACCTCTTCATTTATATTCCACGTCTATTTTATTCACTCAGACAACTTGCAGTGACTTGGATAACATTTAGACAAAGAAAGCAACCTGAATAAGATCAAACATTCTTTTCTTTCACAGACACTCAAAAGCAAGCCAACGAAAAACATGAGAAATATGTGGTTAATATCATCATATGGTCTTTATTTTGCTGGGCTACTAAACGACAGGGATCATAGAAGAAGATATTATATAAATCCTGTGTGAACATACGGCATTTTTTTCCCCTTCTGAGATTGTAGGCTGAATCTATGCAATAGGGTTAGCAAAATGAGCCTTGTCGTTTGAGGAGCAGCGCTTAATGACAGTTGTCAGTTATCACTAGGTACCATACTCAAGGGACATCTTGATACGTCTGTGACAGACAGATTAGATATTGTCTGGAGAGGGTTACGTGGCAGCTGTAAGAATGCTCTAGCTGAGAGGAAATGAGGATTAAAAAAACAGAGCAAAGAAATCAGATACAGCTTTTCCAGCCCCTGGTCTCTGGCGCAGATGATCCTTCTGCTCAGGTATGAGCCATGTGTGTCTGAAGCTAATGGCTGAATGGGAAATGGCTGCTGCTGTGGTTTAATTTCAGTCATTCAGAATCACAGCTTTGTTGTGCACAGACCTGAGCAGATGGAAACCCTTTCTTCCCCCCAAATAGTTTGCAATTTAATAGGTTTACCTTTCCATTCTTTATACTCTTTTACACAAATGTAATCAGCACAGCTATGCCTGAGGCAGAAAGAGACTGAAATCATTTGGCACTTGTGACTTCTGTCACCAGCAGCAAGAGTTAGAGGAGGGATGCTGCTGCCCCATCCTTGTGCCTGGAGGGGCAGTTCAGTGTTGGCTGGTGCAGGACCCTGCTCCCACCACCAGGCTCCTGCTGCTAGACACCCTGCAGGCAGCCCTGTGGCTCCTGGTTCAGGTGTGCCTGTGGGGAGTGCCTCCCAAATAGAACTTTGCCTCACTCATCCTTGTAAATTGGCCATGTGGAAACCGAAGAGATGCAGGGGTCAGCTCAGGAATGTACACACACACTGCTCTCACAAAGATGTGCTCTGTATCCATGCATGACCAGAGACTGAGCCTGTCAACCAGAGAAAAGGCTTTTAATGCCTTTCTAGTAATAGCCACAAGGTCATTCAACGTGGGTAGAGGCAGCAGGGGTGGGATTTGGAGCCTCTGCTGCAGAAGTCCTTCATCTTTTTTCAGCCAAGGGTCAAATGAGACTGCAGAGAGAGAAAGACAAATGGGACATGAGCCCCAGAAGACCTGAAGCAGGAGGCCAGTGGAGGCTTGCTGAGGCAGCAGGTTGTAGCACACATAACACTGCTCGCATAAAGTTGAGCAGTTGAAACTGCAGTGCTATTGGGCCCATAAAACTGCTCCCTGCTGCCTCCCTGGGATGGTGATGATGATGGATGACACTGGGTCCACTCTGCAGGATGCCCAGCCTCAGGAACACCACCTGCTCCCTGCTCCAGCATATTGCTGGTACCTCCTAGCAAACAGAAGACCCCAGGAGGCTGCAGCCAGCATCTCCCACAGCAAGCTGCTCCCCATGGACCAGCCCTCTGCTTACAACAGCTCTCTTCTGTGCAGTGCAGGACGATTCACAAGGTGCAACATGCCCAACTTAATGCCTTCAGTCTTGACCCACATGTCCAGAGGAGCGGATATGAACAGACACACTCCAGAACATTGAAAATAATGTAAAAAGAAAGCAAATAAGTGACCAAGAACTGTGGAGGAAGCAAGAGAAAATGTAAGATTTAGAGTTAATTAGCCCTTGAATCGTCAGGCCCAATTACTGCCAGCAGGCTCTGACATTTCAAAGATTAATTAGGGACTCAGCTGTCATGTCTCGCAAAGGACCACCAGCATGCCAGGGAAGAGCTACCTGCTCTCTGCACACCAAG
This sequence comes from Ara ararauna, assembly GCA_028858755.1. Taxonomy (NCBI): domain Eukaryota; kingdom Metazoa; phylum Chordata; class Aves; order Psittaciformes; family Psittacidae; genus Ara; species Ara ararauna. Next base: position 111,791,632 of record CM054378.1, on the reverse strand, counting down.
TCATGAAATTCTGCAATGTCAAATTACATCCAAAAGCTAATTGAGGACCTTTGGTAAGAGCTTTCCAATTATTATATTCATTTTGAGGAATGCAGTGTATTTATAGGCTGAAATACAACTGGCTGCTTTGAGGGGAAGCTTTAACTCACTGGATGATGATTTTAAATACTTGTAGCTGCTGAACAAAAGGCCTCTATATTCCTCTGCTTCTGTTACAATACTCTCATTGCATCAGTATAGATTATACTATAGTGCTGTACCGGGTATATGTCAATGATTCAGTACGTGTTTGCTCCTAAGCAGATCCATGCATGTTACTGTGTACCTGTCCCTGAACTTAGCCTCCCAAACTGTCTTTGAGCAGCAGAAATGCAGCTTCCCAAATTCGAGTCAGCAGTGTGCCCCTGCAGCAGCAAAAGCAAGCCCTTTCCTGGGCTGGAACAGCGAGGGCATATCTGGCAGAGCAGTGAATGGGTTCTTGCACTCCTCTACACAGTTCATGGGCCTTGTCCAGTTTTGGTGTCCCCAGATCAGAAGACACTTTGGAAAATGGGAGAGCATTCCGTGGATGCCTACCTTGATGCTTAACAAGTTGGAAAATTCAGTATAAGGCCCTCCTTCAAAGAGGAAGTCACACCAGGTAATTTCCAGCAGCTCCTTCCAACCTGACCTTTCTAGGATGATATGATTTTCAACCCTTTGTTCTTCCCCAGGATAGACCAAATCCCTGCAGAGATGGAGAGAGAAGTGATGCACTGAGATTTCTGCTCCTTGGTGCAGCTCTTTCTGCAGCAGTGAACAAGAATTGTACCTGTGAGTCTGACCATATAGTGCCATGAGAAACATTGCTATAAGCACCTTAGCAGATAAAAACCCCTCCCTGCCTCAGAACAACTGAATCGTAAATGCCAACGTAGTGAATCATGGAAAGGATCCTTCAGAAAAAGTGGAACAAAAATAAAAGAAAGGAAAAGGAAATGAAATCCTGGTTTAGATACAAAATGGTTTCTGGCTTACAGCCATCTGGATATTTTTAACATGTCCATCAATACAGTCTCTGTGCGGAGCAACTGACTGATCTGTGACTGTATTTGTGCTTCCGTCTCTCCCCTGATCACCAGAGTGTCTTTGAAAGAATAATTTGGTCATAACTGGTTTTATTTTCCTCCTTTTCTAAAGGTTTGACTCGATGATCTTTTCCAACCTAGCTGATTCAGTGATTCTGTGATCATCAGGGGATACTTATTATTTGAAAGCTGAGCTGTGGAGAGGTGGGACCTCTTGCCCAGAAATGTGGTAGATGCTCTGAGCAATGAGGTAAAGTGGATGATGTGCCTGCTGATTGCAGGGGTTCAGAGTAGATGACCTTGAAAGGACCCTTCCAACTCAAACTATTCTATGATTCTCTTGGGAGGTGGTTATCTCTGTGGTCTTTTTGGTGTCCATTAGGAGGGGGCTTCCATGGCCATGGCAGAGCTGTGCACAGCAGCCAGCCTCCTGCACAGGTGCCTCAGCCTTATTACAAAGAGCTCATGGGCTGCTGCTGAACATACTGCCTAACCCTTGCCACCAAGATAGAAGTCAACGATAAGCTATCTGATCTCATCCAGCTGAGGTACATACCTATAAGCCAACATAGCTGCTCTCCTACCTGCAGTATAATGACCTGTTATCACATTCGTGCAGTTCCTGAAGCTAGGCTGGCCAAACCTTTGCAAGCCCACAAGGTATATCTGAAAGGCTTCACACAGCCAGGAGCCACCAGAGATGCCGGGGAGCTCTGCATGTGTGTGCATGAGCGGGCACACAAATGTGCTGGGGTATCCCTGAGCACCAGGGTATCCCAGTGTCAGGAGCTCCTCCAGCTCCCCTAGGTCAAGCTGGTCTTCCATGATCTGGCATCTACATGGAAACAAGGTCCCTGATACTATGCTGTAGGAACTGTTCCTTTCCATGAATATCTTAACATAAAATGGGATAAGCCAGCAGAAGGGGTAGTTACTCCCAATTCAAAAGCAAGGTCCTGAGGAGGTTAATGCTAGGATGAGTCCTAGCCATATTCAGCCATCTCAGACTTAGGCAGTAAAACCAAAGTGACAACCTCTCGTTTAAAATGTTCTTTTTAGTAGGTTCTGCCAGAGACCATTTCACCCCACACCAAAATAGGTGAGACAATTTGCCCTCCATCAGCTGTAAGGAGAGCCTACACAACCATCTTCAGGGATGTCTGTGGTATTTGTGGGGCCAGGCCCAAAGCTCAGGGGATAACCCTGACTCAGTGTTTACTTTCACTAGGACTTGGACTTGTAAAAGCCTAGAAAGAGAAGTGATGGATACTCTCTTCTCACTCTCCTCTCCAAGTGACCTGTTCAAGGTCACACCGAGTTGGCAACCAGACCAGGAAATTTTGTGCCCCAGCTGCAAGCCTTGTTTCTTCTTTCATGTTTTAATAACCATTTTAAACCTACCAGGAACAGATCAGTGAAAATTAAGATGAATGCCTGAGATTCCAAATGCTTTCTAATCTTCTGTACCATCAATAGTCATAAATACCCACTGGAGCTAACCTCAGGCTTGTTTTCCATTTCATCTTTCAAGATCTTTTTTTTAAAAGCCAAGCAAAAACCTAATTCCTCTACAGACAACAGTTAATCATTGATGGTATGTGCAAAAAATAGCATACTTGACCCTTTGATGTGGTGGAAGAAGCATGTAAGTGGAGATAGCAGGATATATTGGCTTGTGTCTCCCGGACAAATCTGCCTCACTGTGGGAAGCGAGGAACTGAAGTCTTTATCACCTGAGCTTAGTAAGGATGTTGCATTTGAAAGAGGATAATTTGGTACTTTAAGGCTGCTAGCTTGTAGTCGCTTCAGTAACTCTGCCTAATAAATGCAAAGTCATTGGCGCTCTGCTCTTGATGGCCAGCATGTAGCGGGGAAATGCCTAGTCATCCTTATTTTGCTGATTCACTGCCTTTGCTTTTGGAGGCACAGCTTGTCTTCCCTGGGCAGTACTTTGCTCAGTCAAGGCTGGCGCAGCGCAGGGTGAAATGCAGGAGCTGGCAGGTGAGCCAGAGAACAGCATCCAGCTCTGTCATCTCACAGGCACCCAGAGGTGCTGCATGAGAGGTGTAGTGCTGCTCCTCTCGGGCATCCAAGGCACCTAGTACCCTCAGCTCCTCGGGTAGGAGAGTGTAACGATGCTTGGCGCACTGCACACCCAGCCCTTTATTTTCTGTGAATAAATAGGGCAGCATTCCTTCATTAGGCTCTGCAGGAACAGACCATTCAGAGAAAATTGCTTTTTATAAACGTATTTAATGCATTTATCCATCAAGTGCTTTGCAGCTCTGGCCCACCTGCACTTGGGGAAAAAATGCGTTAAACAATAAGGAGCGGAAAAGGAGAAGTTGGGCTCGATGTCGTGGCCAGGGCTGTGAGTGGCGATGCCACCTGCTGGCGACAGCAGCCAGATCCCCTCTGTGCCTCCATCCAGCGCGTCCTGCCCCGCGCGCGCTTGCTTTCACTAACACAGTTTTTAACACGGAGGTGCGCTGACGGTGCCCTGAGTGGGCCGTGCGGGTGGGAGCTGAAGCGCAGCCGGCTGTGTCATGGGTCATCCCGATGGAAATGACTAAACCCTTGGGAAGCGGAGATCCGTACACTTTGTGTCATAGGGAACGGGGTAGGAAGGGGGGAATGCTAGGCGGGAGGGTGCTCTCTCTGCTCAGACGGCTCCACCGGCACTCTGGGGACCTGTTTCCAGTTTCTCCCTCTGCCACAGGCGCTCTGTGAGCCCCTAACACACGGCTTCACATCCATAGTAGCTGAGGTCCCATATGGTAATGCAGGAGCTCACAAGGAGCGATACAAAATGAAACTCAGAAACAAGCCCAGAAGCAAGGACTGGAAATCATGGTCCTCCTGCCTGGCCAGGTCTGCTGCCTGCCCAGCAGCACAGCCAGGCTGCACTTCTCCCTCCCGTGTCTGGCTGTCTCAGCAGAGAGCAGCAGTTTCAGCAGCCACACAGTCCCTTCCAGGCTCACTTACGCCTTACAGGACATGTCTGAGCAGATGAGGAACGTCTTTGAGATGTTCCAGGAGCTGTAAACCCTCTTTTCCCAGCTGCACCAGCTGTGCTGAGAAGGGAAGGGGATGCTTCTGTCCCACAGACACGACGGGTACACCTTCTCCTCCAGACCCCCAGTGACCACTTGAGCCACACAATGCACCCTCTGGCCACAAGATCTTTTTGGCCAGAGGCAGCCAGTGCTGCTTAGGGCTTCATGTACATCTACCTGTGTATGACTCTCCCAAACCCACACATGGAGGTGTCAGAGCTGGGACTGAATGTTCGCCTGCATGTTCTCTCATCTTGCCCTTTGAGGGCTTGGTTGCAACTCCCTCCCAAATGCTTTGCTGAGATGATGTTGCTAAAGTCAGGGAGGAGGTGGCAAGGTGGGCTTGGAGAGGCAAATACAGTAATTCCAGAGTTAGGGAAGGTTTGACCCTACCCAATTCTCAGCACACCCTAGCACCTGCAGCCTTCCCAAAGATTATGTGGTGCACTGTGATCTGTAGCTGCTCAGGGAGGCACACTCTGGCACAGTAAATACATTGAAGCTTCTTATTCAGAGCAAACAGTTCTGAAAAAATATTAGCTGGCAAAGCACATACAGGAAATCTCCTGTATCCAAGCTACCAGCAGGATTAGGAAGTCTCAAGAGGGTTGTACAGGGGCCTTCATCTATGGCAGATGCTGAAAGAATCCTGGGTCATTCTTCCAGGCTTTTTGGAAATGATCTCCACTTTGAAGGAGTGCTTTGGGTTGAACCCACAGAGCTGCATGAAATGGAGGGAGGAAGAGAGGGGGGCAGCAGAGCCAAGGGAGGAGACACCCTGTTCAGCTGGTGGCTGCATCATCTCCCAGTGGGCTGTAAATCAGCTGCCTGTAATGCAGGGAGCACAAGACATGAGCATGGGATGGAGGGCAGGCACCATCAGAGTGACTCCCACATGCTGTGTTGGGTGCCTAAACGCTCACAGCAGTATGGTGGGTGCCCCTGCCCACCGCCCTGATGCTCTTCACGAGGGTGTTGGGACAGCTGAGTATCCTGAACTCCTGGAGCGCTGGGAGCTGAGTGCCCGGTTCTGCCCTCACCAGCACCCTCCTGGGACCAGGGTGTCACAGGGGAAAGGCAGGAGAACAGAAATGCTTTGTGCCCGAGCAGAGACTGGCTGATCTCAAAAGGAAGTATAAAAAATAGTTTCTGGTTTAAAATATCCTTGAATAATTTCTTACTGCCCTTTCTTAGGTATATGGCTTTGATTAATGACAGCAGGCTCCTGCCTGGCAGCTGGAATAGCTGCTCGAAACAGAGAGAGTGTGTCCAGCGGAGACAGCTTCCTCCAGGGCTGCTGGGCTTTGGTCTGTGCACTCAGTGAAGCAACCACTTCAGCTTTCCATGGACCACAGGCACCTCAGCTGGGACTTGTGCAAAGAGCTATGCTGAGGGCTGGAGGGTAAAGACAGCCAGGCTGCCCCAGCACAGTGTGTGCAGCACTGGAGCTAAGAGGGCAGGTCAGCAGCTTCTGAGACAGCTATCAGTGTAGCTGCTGTTAATTTGATGGAAGGATACCCTGCAAAGAGATAGAAAATGGGGGCAGGAGGGGGGCCATAAACCGTTTAGTTGCTTGCATAACTCAGCTGAGGAAGCTGCAAAGAAGAACTTGCCATTCTTGGCCATTTGCTGTGTGCAGGGATGTGTGCAGCCAGGGAAAGAAGAAGTGAAAGGAAGAACCTCCCGTTTGGGCGGCATGGTGCTGCTAGAAGTCAAAGCTGAAGTCGGCAGTAACCAGGCCAACAAGGTACACAGTATGTAAAAGCCCTTGAGCAGCCCTGCCTAACTGTACACACAAGAAGAACATGCAGTGCCGAGGGGATCTCAGCTCATTGCCCAAGTTCCCTTCTAACCCATACTCTGACCCTTGGCAAATCCCTTCACCTCTGTGCTTCACATTGGTCTGCTCAGATTTGAAAACCCCCAGGCTCTCCCCAGGCATTTGACATAGTGCTGGACTGCTGCTGTCCCACTAATACACTGGTGGTGAGGTCTTTTGCAACATCCATCAGCCTCAACTGAGCAAGGCAAGCCCCTTACAACCTCTCTCTCCTAGAACTGTTTTGGTTTGTACAGCTCTTTCTGTTAAGTAACTCCTTATTATGGCATCAGAGACCTGGAAAATCTGACTCTGGATTCAGGAGCACCACAAACACAATCCCTCCGATCCTGATGACCCACTTCATCAGGTCTGGGGGGTCAGGCCATGTTTCTTTGCTAGAGGGAAGTTGGCTGTTGAAAAAAGGCAGATCTCAGTTATTATTTAGTTCCCACTAATTTAATTCCCCAGTGTTTATTAGTTACTCTCTCCTTCATCATCCTCCCCTTAGTGTGTCTAAATGAATGTCTGAAAGGACTCTTACTCCCTTTTGATTAATGTTAGCTCCCTCTGCCTATTAGCTGCCCTCATCCCCCCATTCTCTGAACGCTTCTGAGTTAGTTTATAGGAAAACACAGTGTTTCACTCAGCTGTGGTGGGTTGACCCTGGCTGGATGCCTGGTGCCCACCAAAGTACTCCATCACCGCCTTCCTCAGCTGGACAAGGGAGAGAAAATATAAGGAACGGCTCCTGGATTGAGAAAGGAATAGGGAGAGATCACCCAGCAATTACTGTCATGACTGCAAATAGACAGTCTGGGGAAATCAGTTTGATTTATTATCAATCAAATCAGAGTAAGGTAATGAGAAATAAAAGCCAAATCTTATGACACCTTCCCCCCAGTCCCTCACTTCTTCCCAGGCTTAACTTTACTCCAAATTTCTCTACCTCCTCTCACAGGTGTAGGGAGAGAGGGAATGGTGGTTGTGGACAGTTCATCACACGTTGTCTCTGCTGCTTCTTCCTTCTCAGGGGAGGACTCCTCACACTCTGCCCCTGCTCCAGAGTGGGATCCCTCCACCAGGATTCAGTCCTCCATGATCTGCTCCAGTTTGGGTCCCCTCCATCAGTGCAGTCCTTAAGGAACAGACTGCTCCAGTGTGAGTCCCCCATGGGGTCACAAGTACTGCAGCAAACCTGCTCCAGTGCGGGCTCCACTCTCCACGGAGCCAGAGGTCCTGCCATGAGCCTGCTCCAGCGCAGTCTTCCAATAGGGTCACAGCTTCTTTCAGGCATTCCCCTGTTCCAGCATGAGGTCCTCCATGGATGGGTATCTGCTCCAGTGTGGACCTCCATGTGCTGCAGGGCACAGCTGCTTCACCATGGGCTGCACCAAGGGCTGTAGGGGAATGAATCTCTGCTCCGATGCCTGGAGCACCTCCTCCTCTCCTTCTGCACTGACCTTGGTGTCTGCAGAGCTGCTTCTCTCACATGTTCTCACTCCTGCAGTTTCTATTGCACAGATTTTTCCCCCTTCTTAACTATGTTATCCCAGAGGTTCTAGCATTGTCACTGGTGGTTGTGGCCTTGACTAGTGGTGGGCTCATCTTGGAGCTGGCTGGCATTGGCTCTGTCAGATACAGGGGAAGCTTACAGCAGTTTCTCACAGAAGCCACCCCTGTAGCCCCCCTGCTAGCAAAACTTTGCCATGCAAACCCAGCACATCTGTTCATAAACATATCTAGTGGTTTTGTATACAGTCACTCTGGATGAAAATTAGGACTTTCACATCACTTGTTTGAACACGTTCAATCGCCATTCAGGCACTTGACTGTGACTATAGGAATGATCCTGCCTCACTCCCTCTTGGGCTGTACAATATTGGTGTGAGGGTAAGTGGACAGAAAATGCGTCGGGCACTTTGTGGACTGGAGAAGCATCTCTGCTGGTGCTCTTAAAAGGTATTACCCAGCCTAACCCAGGCCTTGGTGTACTCACACTGGCTTGGAGGAGGATATGGAAGCTGCTTCCACTTGGTTGAGCCTGGTGGGCTCCAGCAGATGAGCTTCTGCAGCTCTGGTGGGATCTTTCACAGCAAAGCTTTGCCTGTCTTGGAGCTGGTGCTGCCATGTTCCCTGTCTGACAGAGCAGCCCTCAAAGGCCTGAACAAAACACAACACTGCTCTACAGTCAGAAAGAGCCCCAAACACTGTCATGCAAATGAGGTGGAGGATATAGAAAACCCTGGTGTGTCCAACCTCCAACCTGGTGTGGCTCTCCTTTGTAACCCAGCAATCACGCCATGGATGTCAGTGAGGCTATCCCAGCTCTGAGCAACCCCTCATGAGTGGGAAGGGGAGATGGATATTTAGATTCCTCCAGAGAGAAGAATTATCAGCAGAGATGGATATAGCTGAGCTGACCACTCTTGCTACCGATAACCAGGGAATAAACAGGGTCACTGCTATCTCCTGTGACAGCTGTATCTGGGCCACCAGAAATCCTAGGGACAGGGTTTGACTGCCGGCTACCAGACCTGTTCATAGCAGCTGTCAGTATAAAACCAGATTTACACTGAGGGAAGATGCTGTGGGTGAGCTGGGGTCTCCTCTCCCCACAAGGCTGCCGGCCAGGAGGTGGCCACCAGCCCCAGACAGGACTGCCATGAGGCATGGGGTGGTCTCTGGGGGTGACCCATGCTGCATCACCCACTGCCGTTTCTCTATCTCTCAACACCTCCAAGGGTTGCATGACTCATTGGGCTTTGCCAGATGCAGTGTCTCTGGTCGCTGCTTCTTCTGCGCCTCGTTCCCACTTGCTCCTCCTCGTTAATAAGACCAGCATGGCTTTCAGCATCACAAACTGGCCAGCCCTGGTTGTACTACATTATTTTCACCCATGACACTATCTTCTGATGTGACTGGGGTGCAGTTCCCAGGCCTAATCCTTCTGGTTTGTTCCCCCTCCATGATAAGGAGGTCAATTGATTTTATTGTCTGATGGATGCTGCGGGCACCATCTGTGTCCAGGATCTGATTTCAGCCAGCAGTTTATCTCCGGGATCCGTGTGGGCTGCCAGCCCCAGGGCAATGGCTGGTTGTTCAATGCTATAAGCAGGCATTGCTCTACTCCACAGTTCCTGCATTGGAGGGAGCACTGTGATAACGCACTGGTCCCTGCCCAGCAGTGACTACGTGTATCAGTACCTCCAGGCTGATGCTCACAGAAGGGTTCCCAGCCTCCACGACTGCCTCACAAGAGGCTTCACAAGACATCACACTCTGATGGTAAGAGATCTTCACTCTGCAATATGAACTGTTGCGGAGACAGATTATAATTGTTTTTCTAACAACAGCATCTACCTTAGAAATCTTTTCCTCCTCTCTCAGGCATTTGCAGAGGGCAGTGACTGCTCTTCTTGGCTTTTCTTTGGGTACACCACAAACTCCAAGTTTCTCCTTTCAACAGCCTCCATTTCCTTGGTCAACTGGTTCGGCCAGTACTGGTTCTTCGTGGGGCACTTCGCTTTTCTAACTAACAATAGTGTCTGTGTAGCATTAGAGCACTGCCTGGATTTGTGCAGGCACACAGGCAGATTCTGTACAGTATTGCCTTCCTTGCCTGGTTTTCTCATGGGCAGGGACTCATAATCCTGTAACTTGATCATTATTATTGTCAAATAGGTCCCTGTGCAGCCTTTCAGGTGAGGTGCTTACAACCACTAACCCCAAAATATTTATCTTTCCAGGACAAGTAAATAGATCGTTTCTCTTTTCCAAAGTATTTCCTTACCCTTCTAAAAACATGTAAAAATGGATTTTGTAGGCCTGGTTTGTCTCCTCCTGGAAATGTACCTGGCATTCTTACTTGAAGCGTTTATCTTGGTATAAATACAGGCATGCTTATCTCCGGCTCTGGTGCCCTTTCCTCCCTCTAGTTTAGTCACCCGAATTGTGATCATTTAGAGAAAGTGTTGAGGAATAGCTTAGATTTCTGGCAAATCTCTTAAATTGCTGTGTCCCCGGTGTCCCATGAGGAACCAGATCAGCCTTGGACTGAGGGAGGAGGTTGCTGGCACCTGCAACCCAGCCTGCTGGGAAGAAGCTACAGCATCAAGAACGGCAGTTGTTAATCTTAGCTGTGGGTATGGTGCCTCTAATAGAAACCCACTTTGACATCCTCATCTACTGAGAAGGAGGCAAAATAACCTCCCTTTTGTGCTGTAGGGATTTTATTTTTTTCATTACTAAAAGAAAACATGATTGCAGGTGAGAAGTGTCTTGGACTGAGTGGAATAACATCGGACAGAGATGGGAAAAGCTGATTGAGAGAATTATCCCGGAATAGACTCATAAGAGGAAAGGGATCAGTGGCTGTGATTTCTTTTTTCTGGTTTTATTTTTGATTTTCGGGGGTTTTTTACAGGTACGATCTGTGTCTCATTCCCAGTAGATAAACTCAAAGAGTTGTGTGAGACCCTTTCCATACCTTTCACAGTGGTGCCAAGTGAGTCCAGGACCATCAGTAATCACTGGGCCCATGGCAGGGGATCTTCTGGGGGTGAAGATGGAACAGACACCCTTCCCAGGACATGCTCAGCAAGCCAAAGAAAGCAGCTCTGCTGTCACCTTTCTTAACCAAGGTGTTTGTGGGGCTGTGGATCTGAAGTCTGGGGACTCAAATTCAGTAATGCAAGAAGACGGCTTCTTGCATGCAGCCAAAGTATCTGTTTCAGGACATCATGGAGGAATGCAGTTTTGGGTTTGACATCGTAGTCAAGACTGGTTTTGCTGCAATACTTGTGGAATGCTGCATCTGTAAATTTTCACATTTGGGCAAGTTTTACACTGCTGTAAATCTGTATCACCCCACTGAGACTTTGCTCAACTCAACATACTTTAAGGGCACCATGTTTGGAGCTGAGCTCTCCTGCAAGGCCTGGGCACCTTGACCCCTCTCAACTTCAGCATCTGAGAATAGAGCAGCATGCAGAATCATCCCTCCTCAGTAAGCCATCCTGTGTCTGTCCATGGTCAGCACATTAAAATGGGTACAGGGAGGGCATTGGCACACTGACCAGACGCTGATCCTGGCTGCACAAAGAACCCAGATGTTCAGCTGAGGCTAAAGTAAGCTTTCACATACTGAAGGAACCAAACCCCAGTCCTAGAATCATAGAATCACAGAATCATAGAATTGTTAGGGTTGGGAAGAACCTTAAGATCATCTAGTTCCAACCACCCTGCCAGGGGCAGGGACACCTCCCTCTAAACCATGCCACCCAAGGCTATGTCCAATCCAGCCTTGAACACCGCCAGGGATGGAGCATCACAACTTCCCTGGGCAACCCATTCCACTGCCTCACCACCCTTACAGTAAAGAATTTCTTCCTCATATCCAGTCTAAACTTCCCCTGTTTAAGTCTGAACCCATTACCCCTTGCCCTATCACTACAGTCCCTCATGAAGAGTCCCTCCCCAGCATCCCTATAGGCACCCTTCAGATACTGGAAGGCTGCTATGAGGTCTCCATGCAGCCTTCTCTTCTCCAGACTGAACAGCCCCAACTTTCTCAGCCTATCTTCATACGGGAGGTGCTCCTGTCCCCTGATCATCCTCGTGGCCCTCCTCTGGACTTGTTCCAACACTTCCATGTCCCTTTTATGTTGAGGACACCAGAACTGCACACAATACTCCAAGTGAGGTCTCACAGGAGCAGAGCAGAGGGGCAGGATCACCTCCCTCGACCTGCTGGTCATGCTCCTTTTGATGCAGCCCAGGATAGGGTTGGCTTTCTGAGCTGCAAGCGCACACTGAAGCCGACTCATGTTCATTTTCTCATCAACCAACACCCCCAAGTCCTTCTCCTCAGGACTGCTCTGAATCTCTTCTCTGCCCAACCTGGAGCTGTGCCTGGGATTGCTCCAACCCAGGTGGAGGACCTTGCACTTGTCATGGTTAAACTTCATCAGGTTGGCATCAGCCCACCTCACAAGCGTGTCAAGGTCCCTCTGGATGGGGAAATCACACTTAAAAATCAGGACTGTGTATTTTAACCCGGCTTCATTCCCTGTGGCTGCCAGAGGCTATACAGAAATCATAGGGACTGTTGAACAACAGACATGAAACATAAGGAAAAAGAAATGTGATAAAAGACTAGACCTAGCTGCCCTCTTCTTACTTAAGTAGTCACGCCAGTAACTCCAATGCAGAGCTGTTGGCCTGCTGGTATTTTAACCAGGGGGTCTCATGAGCACATTACACTTAATGTATGTTAAACACCCCAGCCAGGAATGCAGGCAGCCTAGTCGGGAGCACTTGAAGATGAAGTGCCTCTTAATGTGTTTTCCTGTTTAAACAAAACCATGTACTCACTAAGCACAGCTAAGGAAAGAGGCAACAGCCCTTGGCAAGCAAGCCTACCTGCAGCACTCTCAGCGAGTGTTTACTCAGCGGGTTTGAAAAGTGTACTGAGCCTATTGACATTATAATGCTGTGTTCATTCTATGTAGTGCCAAGCAAGAGGGATGACTGGCCATCTAATCTCTGCCTGGCCCCAGAGTGACTCTAACCCAGGACGTTGTCACTTCTTTGCAAAATAGCTGGTGCTCGGAGGAAGTGGATTGATTTCCAGGCAAATTTCAAATGAAATTAAGTTCTGCCACCAATCAAAGATCTAACGACAAACAAACCCAGGCAAAAGCACTCCGGAGGAGACAAGAACCTTGTGTGACAGCTCACCAGCCCTGCCTGGTTGAGGAGAGACATCACTACCTGACAGAGACACTGTTGATACACAGCCCCCAAAACAGCATCTGGATGTCTGTTTGCCCTAGGCAGGACAGACACCCTACTCCTTCCCTTCCTGCATGGTTTGAGAGGCCCCTCCAGCACATGCATGTCTTCCTGCTTTTGCGACAAATCTAAGTAAAGGCAGGATTTCCAACTGCCAACATCCAGCCGTTTCCTTCCCATCATGAAGCCGACAGAAAATCCTGCTCTTTGAAAAAAAGTCATGTGCATGGCACTCTATTTTGCTTTCTGGTCGTAGTGCATGATCTCATTCCTTTCTTGAAACCATGAAGCCAAAAGCTGGAGTGAAACTGTGATGCTTGGCTGGCCTCTGGGCAAGGGACCTGTGTGGAGGCACAGCAAAACCCAGAGCCAGACCAGGCTCACTGGCTCACCTTCTGAGCTCCAACACACTTTGACATCACATTGGCTTTTCCAGTGTGCTGATACAAAATTCCAGCTTTCTTGAGACACAGGCAGTCAGGGGGCCCTCCCCAGCCCTGCATCGCCTTGCTGCAGTGTGCATGCCCTCCCTGCCCTGCCCCAACACCCAGGCAGGAGCCTAGATTGAGATCCCTGGAGAAGGGAGGGTGCTGGCTTCGCTCCTCAAAGGCAGAGAAAACAGGCAGTGGCTGCTGCAGATGGAGCCAAAAAGGCCATAAGGGAGGACATGCACCCCAAGGACAGCACTGTGGTATCCGAGCTGCAGAATGTCTGTGTGGTTGCTCTGTCTCTCCTCCGTTCTAAGGGGGAATAAAATGCTTCACCTCCCCTGGCTGCTGCTTCATGTCACATGATGGCCAGCTCCAGATGCTCGCCAAAATCTTTATCCTGCTGGAAAACACAGAGGCTCTAAAACCACAGCAGTTAGAGATCTTTCACAAGCTTTTTGGAGCCGGATCTTCAGGACTTAGGGTTTCAAGCTTCCTTCCCCCACACCTAGGAGACAAAGGAGAAGCTGGAATGAAAAATTGCAGTGCTGCTAAAGCTGCACCACTGCAGCATCTTGGTCCTTAACAAAAGCTTCAGACACTGGAATTCAAGTTGAAATAATTCAGATGGATGATATTGTATTAAAAGCACTAAATACATTTTCACTCTTATTGTTCTATTACTCTCTGTGTGACCGTACTTGCGATGACAAATCCTGCCACTTAGATAAGGAACCAGGCTTTGAAGCCAGGGCTTCAATTACATTTTGGTGTTTTTCCCTTTGGAGGGAGCTCCGCCTGTTTGGTTTGCCTCTTCCCACGTTAAAAAGAAAGATTCTCAAAGCAGAAAAGCTCTGCTTTTCTCTCAGTTCTCTTTCAATTCCAGTTCGTTTTAGCTCCATGCCTCTTTATGCCATCCAAAGCATCACCCGCAATTCAAAGAACAGAGGAAGAGAAATCCATTCAATTAAATATTACATAAAATAGAAAGCACTTTGGAGGGCAGATGTCAGAGCTGGGCAGCGTTCTCACCCTCTGGCTTTTGGGACTGTTTTAACCTTAAGGATTATTAACAGAAAATTCATTTCCTGTTCTTACAAAGATTTCATCTGCAGTTTGTTGAGGGCTGGGCGGAGGGTTCTCTTCTGAAAATGTTTTCTCTTGTCTTTGTACACTGAGAAATTCCTATTCTATCTCCTGAGAGAAAGCAATACTTCTATTAAAAGATAAGCAGTGGTGCTTATGGAGTCCCCACCATGCACCAGGGCGGAGAGATCCCTTCTCTGGGTGCTGTTTTTCATCTAACGTGAGGACACCCTGGGCACTCTGGAGCACATAATTTGTGCTAAACCTGCTAAAAGGGCTATTTGAGGGATCAGCATGAGTGTGGGCATTTCTCCAAAGCTGCCTCTTTCACCATAGAGCAAATTAAACTCAGTGTCAGCCCCAGGTCTGCTTCCCTCAGGGGAAGCCCAAGCTTTTATGTCATGCCTCAGACTTGCAGCTCTTCACTGTAAAACTTAGCAAGCTTAATTTGGTTGGTTTCCTTTCTGTTCTTCCTAGGCTTTATTCACCTCAGGAACACAGTCTTCACCATATCCCAGAGGAGACTGTTTTGAGCAGAAATGCAGCAATATAATATGTACACACACAATCACCTTTGGTTCTTCCATTAGGTCTCCTCAAAATCATGCGTGTTTAGCAAAAGGAGGTAGGGAAAGATTCACTGAGTTAACATGGTAGAGATTTCAGTGGGATTTGGGCAGGGGCTGGTGTTGAGGTTGTGTGGCCATGGTACTCATGGCATTAGGGTAACCACTGAAAGGGGAGGAAGAGGAACCTGCACATCTCCAGCCAAAAAGGTGAGCATCATCTGGTGTGCGAAGACAGGGTGAAAGGGTGTAAACCCTGGGCACTGTCATGGCCACTACAGCAGAGGTGGGAGCAGGCAGGGGCTGAGGGTTGAGCATCACCTCACCCTGAGCTCGTGGTTCCATTTGTGATGCAGTGCACGAGAAGTTTATGAATATAATTCCAGGGAGGATCTGTCTGAAGGGTTATCACAGGCAATTTCCCTAATTAGGGGAAGTTCATTTGAACATGGAGATGTGCCAGAGCTAATCTCTGTGCCTAGTTACCACTCTGCCTGGGAAATACCGGTGTGTCTGGGCTTGAATGCTGATGCAAACTGAGCAGCCATCTGTCACAGGCGCATACTGGCCAGACATGGAGGTCGGAGAGGAGGGGAAAGGGTGCAAGGAGCAGGGTAACACTGTCCCATCCTTTGGCTCTAAGTGCACAGATACTTATATGGAAACACACCCCCGCTTCCCAGAAAAATGAAAAATATAAGGGGGGCTGAGCTGCTTTCTTGGCTCTAAACCACCACTGAAATGAGAGAAATGCAGGCTGCAGCATTGCTCCAGCTCCTTGTGCTGGAGGAGGACATGGGAGAACTGAACCAGGCTCCCATGTGCTGGGTGAGGAGGAGGAGGGCTGGGTCCAAAGAAAGAGGTGGATGTCTTCAGCACCAGTAGCTTTTTCCATCCGAAACACCTGACCTCTGATGGAAATACTAAATTGATTTAGGATACTGAGAAAGTGCTGGTCAGTAGTGGAAGCAAGGAGCTTGGGTGAGGCTGATGGAGAAGAACCTTTAATTCCAGGCAGCTGAAAGGCCTCCCACAAAAGCCAAAGATGCAGTATGTAGGAAGCCAGAAACAATTACAGAGACAGGGGCTGCAGGTAATGACATGAGATACCACCAGCTCTGAGATATCATAGCTACAGAACATTCTCTTCTCACAAATCAATAAGAAAGATGCAGAGAAAAAGGAAAGAAGAGAGTAAAAATACCACATTCCTTGGTGAACACTTCCTGAAGCATCAGCTCTTGGCCGTATTACGCAATATCAGCCCTCTCTGAACTGGCTCCCCTTCCATTCACTTCCAATCAGTAGCTATTGACCCAAGCTTCATTTCCTGTTATTTCATGTTGGTTTTATTGCAATAGCATGAGGCGGCAGGATTGCTGCTGTGCTGTGCACCATTGCACAGACACTGACCGCGACCAGTGTGCGGACAGGAAGTCTGGGAAAGGACAAGAAGCTGACACCAGGTTTCTCCATGACGACCATTCTGTTTTTTTGCTTCCCCAGCCAAGGCAAACCTTTATTTTCCTTCTACATCAGCATCGCTTCTACTGAAAGCCTGTAAAACCTTTAAAGCTTTCAAAAGCCTTTGCACTTCACATTTGAGATCTGTATGTCTATATATAAGAAAGTGTGGGTGTAGGCACATACCTTGAGGAACCCCTAAACTACAGCTACATGCTAAGTAAGCACTTCTCTCCATCACCCCCAGCCTGGTCCTTCTCCCCAGGGGCTGACTCTGCACACAGCATGGCAATGCACATCACCTTGTGCAGGCTTACTGGCACGTTTCCACTGAGCACACCTTGCAGCAAGAGCAACCAGGATGTTTCAGAGATGCTGCATCCTCTTGGTGCTGGAGAGAAAAACTAGCAACTCAGGGGTTACAAGACTGCATGGGCAAAGTGAGCCCCAGCTCATGTCCAAGGAGGCCATGAGGGACCTCCATGGCCTGGAGCAGCCAGTTGCATCAGGAATCTGCAACTTTCACTGCCTCACTGATCCACCAGCTCTGGGATTCTTCAACACCGCAGCCCCAGGCACTGTGTGCCCTGCCCAGCTATTCTAAAGGAAACCCTCACCCCGAAAGCACTGGCCAGGCACTGTGGGCACAGACACCGTGGGCACAGGCACCCTCTGTGGCTTTACTAAATGCAAATCATGTCTGACTAACCTGGTGGCCTTTTGATGGAGTGGCTGCATCTGTGGTCCAGGGAATTGCTATAAATGTCATCTACCTAGAATTCTGTGAGGCCTTTGATACAGTCCCACACAACATTCTTTGCACCGTATTGGAAAGATACAGATTGGATGAATCGGCTGTTAAATGGATAAGGAATTAGCTGGATGGCCCTGTCCAGTGAATTACAGTCGATGGCTGAATGTCGGAACGGAAACTAGTAATGAGTGGTGTCCCTCAAAGGTCTGTCCTGGGATCAATACTATCTTCATCAGTGACATAGGCAATAGGATTGAATGCACCCTCAGTGAGTTTGCAGATAAGAAGCTGCTCATTGGAGGGGGGTTGGAACTAGATGACCTTTGAAGGTCCCCTCCAACCCGAACCACATCATAGATCTAGGATTCTATGATAGACTGAGTGGGGTGGTTCACACACCTGAGGAGTGGGGTGCCATCCAGAGGGACCTTGACAGGATTAAGAAGTGAGTCATGTGAATCTCATAAGATTCAACAAGGTCAAGTGCAAGGTCCTGCACCTGGGCTGGGGCAACCACCAGTATCAATGCAGGCTGGGGGATGAGGGGAACAAGAGTACCCCAGAGGAAAGGACTTGGGGGTACTAGTGGACAAAAACTGAACATGAGCCGGTTTCAGTGTGCGCTCGCAGCCCAGAAACCAACCATGTCCTGGGCTGCGTCAAAAGGAATGTGCCCAGCAGGTCGAGGGAGGTGATCCTGCCCCTCTACTCTGCTCTCGTGAGACCTCATTTGGAGTATTGTGTGCAGTTCTGGTGTCCTCAACATAACACATACATGGTCTTATTTGAGTGGATCCAGAGGAGGGCCATGAAGATGATCGGGGGCTGGAGCACCTCTGCTAAGCAGACAGGCTGAAAGAGTTGGACTTGTTCAGCCTGGAGAAGAGAAGGCTCCAGGAACACCTTAGAGCAGCTTCCAGTGCCTAAAAGTGGCTTATAAGAAAGACAGAGAGAGCTTTTTTACCAGGAACAGGACGAGGGGTAATGGTTTTAAACTGAAATGGTGTTGGTCTAGATTGGACATGAGGAAGAAATTCTTTACAATGTGGGTGGTGAGACACTGGCACAGGTTGCCCAGAGAACCTGTGGATGTACATGCGCGGTAAGACCAAGGACTGTGGCACAAAGACCTGGAGAGCCTCTCCTGGTGCCACTGAGAGCCATCCCCACAGCACTGGGGAGCTGAGCCCTGTTGCACACCCAGGGCTGCTCTGGTCCCTACAGGTTTTGAAAGTGACTCCTGTTTTTAGCTTCATTAGGGGGGTTTTGCTAATTTTATGGACTGTCAAGATTGATATTTCTCTGACCATTTGTCACAAGTGCCACAGCAAAAATAGAACCATTAAAAATATATCATACATGTGACTCAAAACTTACAGCCATTATGTGGGCTGCCTCTAGAATTTGCACCTTAATAGTGTGAGAGGGGTTTATAAAATGGCTCCATTTCAGATTCCCATTTTCATCTCTTCATGCAGCCAGCGCTGATTGTAAGCACTTTTCTGGTAGGCTCTTTGTTTACACCCTCTCTCACTCACCCCTAAAAATCACCAAGTGAGTTTTCCAATATTCCATTAGTCATCTAAGAGCACAATTCACACTGAAATTCATTATTTTCAGTTTAAAGAAGATAGGTGGCACACGGTAATTAAAGCTCAATTAAAAATCCTTTATTTCCCAAGAAACATTTCAGCCCTCTAATAATACTTATTAACAATCTTTAACCATCACCAAAATGAAATGCTTTGTATTAGCTGGGCACGCTCAGTGTACTCAGTGTCAGGTCACACGCGTGCATAAAATGAATGGTAGCAGCCCATAGTCTATGCACTCATGATTTCCAAAGGCTCTGCATACACACCCAGCAAAAATCAGAGGGGTTTATTCCCAAAGACATGCTCACCCATATGTGTCATGCTTCCAGGCCCTTTCAGAGAGGGAAGACCGTGAGATGGCTGCCTTGACAAGTGGGCAGGGAAAGCCAGGCGGCAAGAGCCCTTCACCTTGCACCAATGCCCATCTCCTGCCCTGGGCTGTACTGACCTCGAAAGCCCTGTGACTCCTCCAGTGCATTTGACTGTTCTTGCATTTGGCTGTTCTTTCATTTGGCTGTTTCTGAATTATTAATGTGCCCAGCACCTGGTGCTGTGGCTTTATCTGAAGCCTTTTCCTTTGATCTCTATTGCCTTTGAAACTCTGCCTGGATGCACAGGCAAGCCACGCTGCTTCTCCTGCAAACTAACACCGTATGGGATGATGTTTCTCTAGGTGAAACTGGTGCAAAAGGTCCTATAAACCCTCTGAAACTCAGGCCACAAACTGATGCACTGTTTTAAAGTTTGTTTTGTTGTTTGGGTTATTTTTAAGACCCTGCCTATGTTTCACAAGGTGTGGAGCATCTCCTGAAGTCACCAGCAGCAAGTGAAAGCATCAGCACAACCACGGAGGCCCATCGCATACCACAGAATTAGACCCATCTGTTGCTGCTGTAGGTTTATACCCTTCAAGTCCCATGCAAGAAAGCATCATCACTGCAGACATTTCAGCATATTGCAGAAATGACCACACTGTGATCTGCAGCTGGGTTGCCCAGAAAGCTGTCTGGGAAGCAATGGTTCCTACTGGAGGAGTGTAAGAATGTGCTGGGTTTGGCTGTGATAGTTACTTTTCTTCACAGTAGCTAGTATGGGCTATGTTTTAGGTTTGTGCTGGAAACAGTGCTGATAATGCAGGGCTGTTTTCAGCACTGCCAAGCAGCGCTTACACAGAGCCAAGACCTTTTCTGCTCCTCACATCACCCCACCAGTTAGTGAGCTGCCGTGCGCAAGGAGTTGGAAGGAGCCCCAGCCAGGACAGCTGATCCAACTGACCAAAGGGATATCCCAGGCTATATGGTGTCATGCTCAGCATGTAAACCTGGGAAGAAGGAAAGGAGGGACATTTGGAATGTTGGCGTTTGTCTTCCTAAGTAACCATTATGTGTGATGGAGCCCTGCTGTTCTGGAGATGGCTGAACACATGCCTGACCATGGGAAGCAGGTAATGAATTTCCTGGTTTGCTTTGCTTGTGCATGGCTTTTGCTTTACCTATTAAACTGCCTTTATCTCAACCCATGAGTTTTTTCACTTTTACTCTTCTGACTCTCTCCCTCACCCAATGGTGGGCAAATGAGTGACTCTGTGGGGCTTAGTAGCCAGTTGGAGTTAAACCACAACACAGAAAAAGGATGTGCTAGAGCAACCTTACCCATGGTGTGCACTTGAATCCTCTAGCTCTTTAAAAACATTATGAGGCTGGAGTCTGAAGCCAGGCTTTGTCATGTAACACAGGCTGATCATTGCTCCACGCCTTGACCTTAAATTCGGGAACGTGTCGAAGAACAAAACACAGGTGCAGGAAAGCGTCAGCTATGACTCTTAGCAAATCAAGTGGACTGGCTGATTACCTGTTGATGAGCAATTTAATTTGAGCTCAATTATACGCTCTGGAAGTCTGGCTCTCAGGGTGGTAATTACCCGAATTTCCTCCCTCTGATGGGTCCCGGCACGCTGAGTGTACGTGACATGGGTGCAAGCTCTGGTGTCCATGAGCATCCCACTGCAGCTGCCAGACATCAGGCAGGCCAGCACCATGGGCTGCTGCTATGGAAGTCCTGAATGCTATGGAGGGAGGAGCAGCTCTGGCTGCGGAGTACAAGGAGGAGCCACACTGCTCATCATCTTATGCCATGGCACTTTTGAAACACCATTAATAGGGACTATCTTAAGAATGCTTTTAATTCAGGAAAACCCTAGTGTTGAGCCATGGGCTGAATTTGATGCTGCTGCTTGATTTGACGGCCAGGGAGCCAGCACCCCCTGACATTAACACTAGCTGGCTGGGCCCCCGAGCTATTGCAATTATATTTACTTTATCTCTCATGTTCAGTTTATATTTGGGCCTGGTTGTGCAAGACTTTCCCATGCTGCTGGGCATGTACTCATTTCCTCTGACATTAATGCTCACATGAGGGAGGACTTGCTAAAGTGAGCAGAGGGCGGCTTCTGGGCAAGTGTGAGAAAACCCAAAGTTTTCAGAAAGGCAAAGGGCTCCCTTGTCTTAGATGTTTTGGCTGCAGCTCACATTGCAGCCACCACCAAGTCTGGTCAGGGCTCCGTTTTGGGAGGACATCATGCAACTAAAGGGGGCAGGAAGTACTATTTCTTTTAACTCCTAACATTTCAATACTTTCTTAAATGCTTCCATTGTGGTCTTTGGTGAAATGTTTGAACAGTTATTTCTTTGATGTATAGTTACTTGTGCCCTGATTTTGCTCTTTCAATGCAAAAAGAGAAGGCATGTTATAAACACAACTGCAACCAGAGTAATACTGGAGTGATTGCTTAAAAATCAGTAGCGCCAGGGCACAGCCACACAGATGCTTTTTCTGAAGGTGAATGAGGCCTTATATTGCTTTTATCCAGGTTCTAGAGGAGGAAATCAAATTTATATAAAGATCATATCATAGCATGCTGTAAATTGCAAACAGTATTTGTTGTGAAATACCTGGCAGAGCTTTGTGAACACCAAGATGGATCATCAATTAGGAAAGAATACACATATGAGATCAGGATGCTGGAGAAGGACTCTCCATCAGGGACTGTAGTGATAGGACAAAGGGTAATGGGTTCAAACTGAAACAGGGGAAGTTCAGGTTAGATATGAGGAAGAAGTTCTTTACTGTGAGGGTGGTGAGGCACTGGAAGGGGTTGCCCAGGGAAGTTGTGAATGCTCCATCCCTGGCGGTGTCCGAGGCCGGGTTGGACATAGCCTTGGGTGGCATGGTTTAGTGGGAGATGTCCCTGCCCATGGCAGGGGGGCTGGAACTAGATGATCTTAAGGTCCTTTCCAGCCCAAACCATTCTGTGATTCTGTGATTCTGGGGGAAGAGAGATAATGAGCAGAAAACTGGGGTCACTTTCACCTTGTGTCAACAGCAGCAGTGTAAGGTCGCAGCTGAGCAGAAGCTTTCTTCAGCTTCTGTCCGTGCCCATTCTGGAGCAGGTCTGTTCCCTGAGCATTATCCTCCTCTATCAGCACACACATGGCTACTTGCAGCATCATCTGAAACCACCACTTGACAGCCAAGATTTCCCAGTCCAGCTCCTCAGAAAAGCAGGTCTAGCTGTGCAGTTTCATTTTTTCCTTTACTTAATGCAAAAAGAAAGGGAAAAAGATGATTACCAGTCAGATTTACTTGTCCTGGATTTCTATGGCAACTGTTCACAGTTCAGCAAAGACGCTGGTACATCCGGACACCCTCTTTAACAGCAACCACCTTGAACCAGCAGCATGCAAACAATGTTGGAAATCTGCCCAGACACCCCAAGAGCAAGGCATGGGCATAGAGGGTCAGCACAGAACCCCCACCCAGGGCATTTTGATGCCTTTACTAGAGAGCAGCCCAGCATGAGCCACCATGTGCAGCCCACAGCACACACAGCAAGACAGCCACGTCCCTCATTAGGTGAAGAAGCATATGTTGTCAGAAGGCTTTCAAGTGACTTAGGAAGCAGTCAGGGAGCGTGCAGCAGCTTTGGGGTGATGTGGGGGATCCAGTGAGGAAGGCAAGGTGCTGATGCTTTCATGTAACCAAGCGGTATCAAAATATGCCTGACCTCATCTGACTCCCTCTCCTCAGTTTCGGTCCAAGCTGTGATGGAAGAGGAGCGTGCATGGGACATCAGCTGTCCCCAGGAAGCCACATGGGTGGGCATGGGCTTGTTGTAGATTGAGAGGGAAGCAAAGGACATGTTTGGAAGCTGGCTGGTTGGCATATCCACCAACTGCTTGTAAAGGCAGGAGGGGAAGGGAAGGAACATGAGCTTCACCACCTCCCAGCCTGGCTCCTCTGGTGCTCTGGTGGGCAGCAGATGGACTTTGGGGCAAAAGCACACAGGTCTAACATTGTTCATCCTGATGGCCTGACTAGTTTTTTCCCACTACAGCCTTAGGAAATCCTTGGCTTGAATGAAACTATACTTGTTTAATACCTCCAATGAATATTTGTCCATACTTTTTACTGAGGCTGAATAGATTTACCAGATTATGTCCCCTTCTTTCTTTCTCATTTCTTAAGTCATCCTCTTATTCTAAGACTTATTTCTTATTCTAAGCAAATACAGATTTTAGGCTTCTTGAGAAATCAAATATTTAAGGAACACTGTCAGTGATGGCATTTTCCCTCCAAACTCTGTGACTAGCACAACACCACTTGTATAGCACTCTGCTAAGTACGGGGTGAGGGCTGGCTGCCCGTGGGATCACATCAGCAAGAGCATACCCAGCACATGGAGAGAAATGATAGATCCCTTCTACTTGGTACCCATAAGGCTGCATCTGGGGTGCTGTGTCCAGTTTCTGGCTCCCCAGTATGAGAGAGTCATAGATATTTGAGGGGTAGGAGAAAAAGAAGGGGCTTCTAGTGCTGCCCATGGGGGCATCATAGTGCTGTTGTCCATTGCCTAAAGGGGATTACAGGAAGGACAGAGGCAGGCTCTTCCCAGAGATGCACACTGAAATGACCAGGGCAGTGGTCACAAACTGCAACAAGGGGCATTCTGGTTTGATACCAGGAAAGTATTTCATCATGAAGGTGGTCAAACACTGGCACAGGCTTCCATCCATGGAGAAACTCAGAACCAAAGGCCTGAGGACCTGGTCCAGCTTGGGAGCTACCCCTGCCTTGGGCTCCTCCCCACTGTAGTTATTCTGTGACTCTGCAATTCTATTTTTTGCATTAAAAAAGCATGAAAAAAAGTAAGAAGAAGAGCAAATGTGCTATTTCTGTTTGAAATCAGACGTCAATAAACAAAATAAAACAGCAGTCTTGAGCACAGCTCTGAAATTATTCAGTCTGATGCGTCTGCCTCTGGTTGTGCCCAAGAATAACACAAACTGCAAAATACAGCTAAACACTGCTTATTCTAAACCTAACACAAGATTTTCCTCTTGTTTTCTCCACTTATGAGCTTTCAAATTCACACAGGGCACTTCTGCCCCCTGAGTGCACACATATCAAATATGGGTTTGCTTTGCTGTGTGAAATCAGAGAGCTGGAGCTACCTGGTTTAAGGCTGTTATTGCTTGCTCTTTATAGCAGCCCAGAGACCACCTTAGGTAGCAGCTGAAGCCATGGACACTCAGATACACTCTTCTTGGCTTCTACAATTCCTATGAAAGCCTGAACAGCTCTCATGGTGGTTCTTCCTGGCTGGTATCCACAGCCAGGAGCTTCCCTCTGTTTCTCCAAAGCAGTGCACATCTCCCGCAAACTCCCACGTGATTTTGGGCACCAAACCTCCTGAATGGTAGCAGAGAAAGCTAAGAAGGAGCCTGGAAGTCTCTTGTGTGTGACCAGAGAGCCAAAACAGTGGGTTTACGGACCAGAGTGTAACAGGGAATAACTCACTGCCAGGATGAATCTCCCGTGGATTGCCTGAAATTAATCCTTTAGGTATGGTACTTCTCTGTCACAGGAAGAGAGTCACTCTCTTGCGTGTGACCATCAATGGTGATGAGAGATTAGGAAGGAAGAGCATTATCACAGTGACAAGCTGCATTCATATGACATCCTGCAGCACAGATAAGGCAAAAATAGCATTGTGAATGATCATGCATTTGGAGGGGTAGTTTTCAGGGCAGTTAGGGAGGTATCTCTGCAACACCCTTGCTTTGTTTCTGTGCTGCATCAGTGGTGCCAGCTCTCACAGCCAGTCACAGAGCATCCCCATGGATGCTGGAGCACCAGGGACCTACCAAGGGGATGCCTGCCTGAGGAACGGGTCAGACAACAGTGTGTTTCGAGACAGCTCAGGCAGAGCAGGCACCCCTGAGTTACAGGGGAACAAGGGGTTTCTGCTCCTCACCCAACAGCCCTGGCTGGTGGGAGGCATGTGAGGCACCGCTGCCTTCAGCTCCAAGACCCTAGAACATCCTCCATGCCAGTGCCTTGTTGCAAAAGACTCACCTCAGAAGTGACCCCTGGTCCTGGGCTCTTCAGAACTGTGGGGCTTTGCCTCCAGCCTCTGTGCTGAGAGGGATGTGCTGTGAAAAGGAGGCTGTTCCCGCATGCTCACTTTCTTTCTTTTATACTGTTTCATCAAGAACAAAGCCAGGACCAAGGGAACACAGCCCACATCTCTCAAAGTTGATGTGTGGGGAAGAAACCTGAGAGGGATCCATGAATTGCATGGGATGTATAAAGAGACAGAAGGACTCAACCCCAGGAGGTTTCTCTATGGGTGGCTGGCAGCCCCTGTGACAAGGTGACCATCTCTGGTGGTCCTGCTCCCACCATGTGCAGCCTGGGGCTGCTGGCATAGTCCGTGGGGCAGGGTCAGGAGAGCTGGTTTCACAGGGCATGGGATGTTCAGCCTCAGCCCTGCCATCATCAGGCCTTCACACAAATCCTCTGGGATGCCATGTCCTTTATAATCAAGAGGCTGGAGCAAAGCCTCAGCTCTGGGTCCCACCAGTGGGTTACAGGGGGGCTACTGAGCGCAGATGGCCAGCTGCTCTCCAGAATCCTATTGCACAGAAAAGCCACTCAGCCCATCTGCTTGGGATGTCTGAGCATTGTCTTAGGAGACTTTATCGATCACTACGCAGGTAATGAGAAGTAAATCTGCCCACCTTACCCCACTCCATGCCTGCCTTGCACATAGTATGCTCAGGGAACCAATGCCCTATTTCCATGTTTTACCTGCTTGTCTCGGACACATGCACTGAGCATTCATGGCACACAGGAAAGCAGCAGTAAGAAGCACATGTAGCAAACCTGCCCTCTACTTTTTTAACTGCGGAGCTGTCTTTTAAGCTGGGTGTTACAAGGCTTACTCACTACCTTATTTCAAAAGGTGAAGAGGGTGGAAGAGCCCAAATGACTCACCTCACCCGCAAACAGGAAGCTGTGCTGCCACTCCTCCCTCCCTCTTCATCTCCAAGCTGCCAGCTCTGGGTCCCTTTGGGCATGATGCTAAGGCTCCCTCTGCCAAGGCCATCTGAGCTCAGCTAAATACCAACGTGTAAGGAAAAATCCTAAGTGCCACCCCAGAAGGAGTGCACATGAGAAGGTGTTTGTGTGCTCGTAGGTACATGTGGTACAGTGGCTGGGGACTTGTTTCTGCAGCAAAACAGATGATGACTTTGGTATCCAGCTGCAGCCCAGAGACCGGCTTCCACAGAAGACCCGCTTCTGCTTTCACAGAATCAACCTTTCAGCACGCAGAAAAGACAGAGATTGGGAAGAAGGCAAATCCCTATTTGCAGGGCCACATCTGCCCCAGTGATGCTGGGCCATGGGTTTGCCTGGGCTCACATGGGAGCCAG
Source organism: Ara ararauna (assembly GCA_028858755.1). NCBI lineage: Eukaryota > Metazoa > Chordata > Aves > Psittaciformes > Psittacidae > Ara > Ara ararauna. The sequence goes on along the minus strand of CM054378.1, from coordinate 111,765,227 downwards.
CTGCAAGAACAATTCAGATATACAGAGTCCAGCATCGTGCTTTGTGCTAAGAGGGATTTAAGCTGAAATCTTCATTCACCAGCTCTCATATACAGATCAAAGGTCAGGATACCATGCAGGGATTTTTGGATCAAAGATGCTTTAAAAGGGAGAGAAGCATCTATTTGTGCCCCTTTCCCTCCCTGCTTTGAGATAAAGGATCATGCCGGGCTCCCTGGGAGCCAGGCTGGGAAGGAGGCTTCCCCCAGAGGGAGTTTTTACCACATGACATGTGTCTGAGGGCATGGGAGGAACAAGTGATAGCATCAGCTGAGATAAGAGGAGAGAAGCCGTTATCCCGGCAGCCCCGAGGTCAGGAGAGGAGGCGGCTGAGCAAACCCCAGCTGCAAGGGCACAAAGCACCACAACCAGCATGATGTGGAATTAACACGCGTGTGCTGCTCCCAGCACTGAATTGCTTTCCAGTGCTGGGAATCCTTGGATATCCATGTCCTAGAGGGTAGGTTTAGATTAGACATTAGGAAAAAATTCTTTACCGTGAGGATGCTGAGGCACCGGCACAGGAGCAGTTGCTTCCAGAGAAGCTGTGGCTGCCCCATCCCTGGCAGTGTTCAAGGCCAGGCTGGACGGAGTGTTGAGCAACCTGGTCTAGTGGAAGGTGTCCCTGCCTGTGGCAGGGGGTTGGAACTGGATGATCTGTAAGGTCCCTTCCAACTCAAGCCAATCTATGATTCTATGACCCTTCCTGGAGCAGTGCTGGAGTGGCTCCGGTCGTCCATGGCAGTGGCACTGTGGCAGGGCTGCTCCATATGCACCCACAGGTAGAAAACATGCTGCAAATCCCTAATGGAGATGACCATAGCCCAGATGCTTCAGCATGCAGAATGGTCTCCTCTAATAACTAAATAAGCAGAGCCTCCTGCAGGAAGAGTCACTTTATCTCTGCCTTGTCCTAAACTGGCAGGAGTAAATATGACCCAAGGCAGGCAGGTTTTAGCAGGCTGTGAAGGCTCTGCACTTGGCTGAGCAGGCCGGGAGCTGCTGCTGCACAGCTGAGAGGGCTGCAGAAAGGAAGGTAAATTTAGGTCCACGCCAAGTACTTCCATCTGAAAGATTTATTACTGTGCCTGGCAGCTGTGCCCACAGAGAGAAATGAGACACTATCACTGGAGAGATGACTGCCCATTTTCAGCATCAACTGCACCCAGCTCATCCTTTCTGGGTTCCTCCAAATTTGCCTGAGGAATCTGTCAGAGCTAAAAGAAAGGAAGATTTTGCTGTCAAATGTACCTGCTGAGGCAATCGTTTCCCACCTGATTTGGCTGCACACCTCTGGATGCAAAACCAAGTGGGATGAGCTCTCTGCCCATGCCTCAGTAGCCATTGCTGTTGGGTCCCCCAGCCTGGTGCCCTGCCGATGCACCCCAGCACCCCAGCACTGCACTTTGTGCTTCCAGCCTGCTTTCCTGTGGGCGTGCACGTGCATGAGCATCTCTTCCTGCTTCTCTTCTCCTCTCTGGTGCTTTTTTTACCTTAATGACCAAATTCAGCCAAAAGTGGCAACAGGCCAAAGGACACCCAGTTAACCAGGTTTGTACAGATTCAGTACGAACAGGCCACTAGGTAAGGTGGGATGCCCTCTGTGCTGGGGAAAGCTGCATGAAAAGCTACTGTCAGTGAGACATCAGGAAACCCAGGTGAGCGTGATCCCTCACACAGGCATAATATGTTGGAGGAGGCTGTGTGATAACCCAAACACTCATGGAAAAGGCCTCGTTTTCACTGATAGATATGCTGAGAACTGCAAATCCCCATGCACGCCATGCTCCCAGCCTGTTTCAAAACCAGGAATTAAGCCAGCTTTGCAGGCAAAGCCAAGAGGACACTGGGGAGCTGTCAGCCCAACCGATGATTTAATAAATCAGTAACACCACAAGAAGGGCCAGGGCTGGCTGGGGCATTCTGGCCACTCTCATAGAAACACAGCATCCCCCTGGCTCCGTGCTAACCATGGACCACCATAGCCCACGTGTAGCCATATGCCTGAGCTGGAGCGGCAGACGGAGCGTCTGCCACCACACTGGCCGGCCTGTCAAGGGCTGGGGGACATGGGTCCAATGGGAACAGCTTTATTTCCTGGTCTGGAGAGGCTTTTCTGCTTTTGGAAGAGGACTATCAGCCTTTTCTGACCTCCGTCCAAGGGACAGATGTTTTTGCTCTATCGCTCATTCATTGCTAAGGCTTCGGGCAATAGCTACCGCTATTTCTCCTCGGGTTTGGACTGAGCTCCACGGCAGCGGTCGCTGGCTGAGTTGGTCTGTTTAATTAGTTATTAAAATGGAAGCACTCTTTTTTTTCATCACATCTCCTACCATTCTGGAACAGGTCCACTAATGGTAGACACAACTCAGACAAGCATCTATTACTCTGCCTTGAACAGACTAAATAGTTCTGGCAAGTCAACCTTTCTCCTTTGGCTTTGCCAGGCATCTGACTCCTGCACATGTTTACTTTCAGGAGGGTACAGCTGCCAAAGGCAGAGCAGCTGAGCCAGGCGCACTCCTCCGTCACCCTGATGGCCGCGTTTCCACCCAGCATTACAAGCAGATATAGGACTGCTTCATGTCTTTGGGGTGATGGTTAGCTCTGAAAGCCTGATTAAGTGCTGGAGGTGTCTCGTGGCAGGATTTCCTGTTTACATTGCCCTGTGCCTTGTTATTAGCATCACACCTCTCCTAAACATGCATCCTCACACTGTAGCTCTGCAGAAATGGCACCGTTTGGGCAGGTGACTCAGAAAAGTGCTGGAGGCTATGGCTCCTGGGTGGGCGGGAAAAGAGGATGAACTGTGTGGAAGCAAGGACACCGTGCTGTATGGGGACAGTTCCTGGCATGCCTCCTCTCCTCCCCAATAAACCCATCATTTGCTTTCCAGAAAGTCCCAGGTGGAGGTGAGAGCCCAGCATGCATTAATGCAGGGCTTGTTTTGGCACAGGGAGCCAGGCATCAGCCAGGCAGGACAGGGGAAACCAGCTGAGCTCTGAGCTCCAGCTCTGCTGCCAGCTCTATCAGCTTGCTTTGCTTGCTAAGAACAATTGCGACTGGTTATCTCAATAGAGTGATGCCAGGGGCATGGACAGATATTGAAGGGTCCCAGGGTGTTTTCCTCAATCTGTTTGTTGTCTTTTCATGCATTTTACCTTTCCAGCACGCTGCTCTCCTCAAGATAAGGGTGCTGCAGGCTCTGCCTCATGTGTGCAGCCTCAGCAGGGCTGGGTGGCCTGGTCCCACTGCTCACTGCTCCACCATGTCCCACACCAAACTAAACAGTGACTTAGGAGTTCAGCTTGGCACCAAGGAGCCAGCTCTGGGTACCTGAGAGAAACAAACCAGCGTTTTGATGTGGGATGCAAGTGCAGCAGATGCTGCAGCATGAAGGAAGCAAAACCCAGATAGCTTACAGGGTGAATAGTTCAGTTTCTTGGCTTTGCGACAGGCTGGTAATTAGCCTGGCCTTTGCATTGAACTAGTGGTGGGTCTGTACAAAGTGACCCACATGCCCGTGTTCCCCTCTCAGGATGCATGGGGCAGTGCATCGGCAAGGTACCTCTCCTTTAGTGGAAAAGTGATGATTTGAGTCCTCAGCATCTATCTAACACTGTTCCTTTCCTTCGCAAGAGCTTTTTCCTTTGCAAGCGCTTTTTCCAGGGCCTGGGATTTTATTCTGGCAGACAGAAAGTGGAAGGACAAGGTTATGTGCCACCCTCAACTATCCAGTGTTCCAACCACTGGCACACGTGGTGGGTAGTAGCTGAAATGGGATATTAGGATTAGATTTTCCAAGGCCCTTGGTAAAAGCTTAAGGTTTGCTGCTAAAAAAGGAGAACTATCAAAAGAGAGTTTTTCTTGTCAGATGTGAGTGTTTAATACTATAAAGTAAAGAAGAAATGCCTTGGGGCTACACCAAGCACTCATGTGAGTTCTATGTATATGCATGTATGGCCAAGGCGAGGGATGATCACAAGCTCTGGCTCTGCACACGACCTGCCACACCTCTGTGGAAGCCAGATTTGCTGCTTATCTGATCTGCAGAAAGGCTGTGTCTCTGCTAAATGGCTTAACTAGCACTTCTGTGTGAGGGGCAGATGGCAGGACACATCAACCTCTCCATTGCACAACTATCGTCCATTGGAAGTAGCATCATTTCCCCTGGTGATGGAGCTGTGGACTGTATTAAAGGGCTCTGTGCCTGCAGAAATTGGAATTTTGGGGCTGACTGTCATGCACACCCCTGAAGATGCAAAGGCAGCTTGGGAAAAGGGAGCATCTGGCCCCTTGCTCCTCAGGATGCTCATGGCCATGGTGCAGGTGGTGTGCACATCTGTCGGTTCTGGGATTACACCCATGGTCTAGCAGGGGTGCTATCACGAGTGGCAGGATGTGTGTGGGACCCTCTGAGTGTTGGGGTGGTCATGGTGAGGCAGGCAGGGAATCTCCACCCTAGCACTGGGTAGGACACTGTTGCATACTAGATTTACTGCAAGATGTGGCCATGTGATTTCTCAGGTGCCTTGGCAGCATGCAGGGATGGGGTCTGAGCCCTGCGGATTGCACACCCTGGCATATGGCATGTGCCTGGTCAGGGCCAGTCGCAAAGCTGAAGCAGGAGGAAGACTCCTCATCCACCACAAGCTTCCAGCTTGGGCAGGGCCTCTGCTCCTCACCATTATCTGCAAGCTGGATTGGTGCCCCACCAGTCCAGCTAAGCCATGGCAGCGCTGCCAGAGGACTCCCATGCCGGAGGTGGCTGCAGGCAGCTCCACAGGCAGAACAATGGATGGCTGCTGTGCTGCAGAGCCCACCCCAAGCTGCTCCCCACCAGGCAGCCCTGGAGCCCTGAATAGCACCCATTTTGTTTGCACTGCACAGCACAGTGCAAGGCAGTCATACCCTGCAAAAAAGGTAAAAATAAAAGGAGACAAAAAAGATTCCCGTGTTTTTCCATTTACACTTTGGTTGTGCCATCAAAAATGGGGTGTTTGAGCTGACAGTGGGTCCCTGGCCAGCTCGGCGCTATGTGGGGAGACGCAGGCAAAGCACCCCTCTCCCTGCTTCCAGGCCAGATGGAGCCCAAGGAGGATACGACACACCTAGCATGCACTGCAAAAGCCTTTCTTCGTCCCTTGGGAAGGACCTAAATGGCTGTGGCAGCCAGAAGAGAGCCAGCAGAGACCTGTGGCCATTCCATACAGGGCACCAGGCTCTGGTCTCCCAGCTGTCTGCAAGCCCAGAGCTGCTCACAGCTCTCTGCTGAACCTGCAACCATATGTGATGCCCCTCGTCCCTGCCCTGCATGGGCAGCCTCAGCTAATCCACAGTACTGATCCCTGCTGTAGGGAGCTGTAAGGAATGCTGCTTAGTGGAGGCAATGCTTGGGTGCCTCTGGAGCTGGGCACTGGCACGTCCTGGCCAACCTCACATGGTGGGATGGCAGCATCAGGACCAGCAGTGACAGCCGCTCTCTTTGCTTCAGGGTTTCTGTGCGGCCCCGCCTCTGGGCTTGCCACTGCACTACTTTTAGTGGATTATGTCTGTCTCCTTAAACCCAGCTGGCAGGATGAAGTAGACTCCCATTGGTGTGCTTAACCACTGAGGAAGAGAAGCTGTGTCCACCACAGATGGTGAACCACCGAGCCACCACACTCCAGGCACGGCAGTGCACCTGTGGGGCCACCGCAGCAGCAAAAGCTATTTGTAAGCTTTTAACTTCACGGAAGAAAGTGTGCATGTGGAGGGTACCAGGTCTCCCTGTTACAGCCTTGCCGTGGGTTTTGCTGCATGGCAAAGGGCTGCCATGGCGGGGAACCACTGCCCCACTCTGGCAGGGAACCACAGCAGCCAGGAGGAGGGTTGAGCTGCTTCTCCTTTTTGGAGTGGGTTTGAGGGGTGCTTGGTGTGGGGATTGCTCACAGCTGTTCCGCAGTGAACATCAGCTGCTTCTCCTCTCAGCCACTGCTCAGATCTGAGGCACGAAAATCCCTGCAAATTTCGTTTCTCGTTTTGATCCTAATTTTGTTTGTATTGAAATGTTAAAGACATGCCTGCTCTGGGTGAACTGAACCAGGTATCCCACCGTGGCTGTGAGTGTGTGGCCAGTCGGACCACTTTGCACACTCACTGCACACTTGCGTGCCCAAGGCAGGGCTGGCAGTGATTTGGGATCACCTTCCATCATTATCACACTGGTGTCCGTCTGCTGTGCAGCCTCATGGACAAGCCAAAACAAAGATCACAGGAGATAAATGTATAAAACATTACATTTGATGATGTGTCTGGCACTGGATATTCAGAGCACCCACAAGCTGCTTGTAATACCTGAATGCACCTTTTATACATCTTGGGATAGACGAGGTGGATTCCCACAGCTCCTGCTTTGTGTTGGGTGAGTTGGCATCCCTGAAACCACGGGGTTGTAGGTCACTGTCATCATAATGTGGGAAGTTACCATCATGGCTGGGCTCAGTCCAGTCCAGGTCCAGGCGATGTCTCAATGTTTGCAAATAAAGAATGGCTGCCAGTTTACCCATTCACCCAAAAGCTGAACTTACGGAGAGGCTCCACAGTCCATGGCTGTTAACTTCAGGACAGCGCAGTGCAAGGTTAGGCAAGAAGGAATATCAAAAAGCATTCCCTGTGTAAACTGAGAATCAGTAACACTTGGGAAAGGGAAGGAGAGCAGATTTTCTGTAAGAGCAAGGGGTGCATGAGCTTCTAGGGGCAGCTCAAAGCAGCCTTTCATCCATGACTGCAGAGCTGGGTCCACAGGAGGTTGGCTGGACAACATCATGATGGTCAGCTGGAATACCCTGAGTAACAGGGGCTCCTTGGGTGTGATGCAAAGGTAGGCAGATAGCAACATCATTTTCTTTAAATTATACTTACCTCTCCCCATTATAAAGTAACTTCATATTTGCCCTGTACATATTTATACCTACACAGTGCCTGTCTCCACCTAGGCTCATACCAGGTTCCCGTCCAGGCATCTACAAACAGGATGGCCTAAGGCTCTGGTAGACAAATTCTGGTGCCTTTCAGCAGTTAACTCATTAGCTTTCAGAAAACTACATCCCAATGACCTGCCTGTGGCTTTTATACCACTGCAAGGAAGTGCAGAAGTACTCCTGTCACCAGGCTAGAAGATATCATTTAACAGTGGATAATTCTCCTGCAAAACTGATGCTTTGTTGAGGTGTACCATGAAATCATCACCATGGAAGATGTGGAGACTGGGGAGATGCCACGGTGTTTCTTCTTGCTTTGGGAGCACTGATGAAGATCATTGCTTGGATGGAGAGGGTCACCTGTGGTCCTTCCCACATTGCAGCCATGCTTTTGAAGAACTTTTTGAAGGGTTGGCTCTCCCTCTATGCAAGGTTTATTTGCCATTTTCGCAGTTTAAGACCTGAGGGAAAGCTGGATTTAGATGGTGCTGTGTAAACAGAAAATGAAAAGTAATCAAAGTACTCAGAAAAACTGGTAACTCAGCAATTTAAACCACTAGTTTCACCTTTCAGGACATGTTTCTACCAGCACGATATATGACATAAAAAATAGCTGGTCTAAGGTACACAAATGCAATATATATTATCAGTCTTGCTTAGCTGTACTTCAGCAGATTCCAAGTAAAGTTGCTTGTGCAGATTTCACTTAACCTGTGCATTAGGAAATCTAATTACATGGTCACATACTGGAGATCAGCATGATCTTGAGGAGCCCTAGGCGTGCATATCTGCTCCAAAACATGCTCCACACGCTGAAAATATCCTGTCCTAAACATCGCAGATGAGACAGGTATCCTGACCCCCGCTCCCCCACTGCAACATTGACAGGGGAGGCTTGCCTGTGCCTGCACAGGGACGAAGGAGACAGCATAGGTAGCGGCTGCAGGTTGCTGTCATGATGACAGCATTGCAGAAGCACCTATGAGGAAATTAATCTTTATAAAAGCTGTGCAGGGGTTACCTGGGTGCACACAACCAAGCCATGTGCTGGAGGTGGATGATAAAGGCAGAAAGGGGTAAGCGAAGGGGGCGACAGACTGGAGGCTGGGACCTGATGTGGCCATCACTACCAGCCATTCTCTGCAGGACCTCTCTGGGAAGCTTGGTTCTCCTCTCCTCCTGCCTTCCGCTGGAAAGCCCTCACCCCAGCCCTGTGAAGAAACCGGTGTGTCACAGTGCAATTACAGACTGTCAACCCGTGTCAGCCCTTGGTGTGTGGGAATTAAGGCTCCACTGACATCTAGCATTTTTCTCATTTTTGGTAGTCTGACTAATTTCAGTCTAATTTGATGTCTTCTTGTGTTCTGTCATTTGGGTCTGGTTTTTATCATTATTACTATAATTTCATTTATGTATGTTTCTGATCAAACCTCAAATAGTAAATACCCACATGCAGTAGTCACAGCAAGAAGAAGTCCAGGGACTTGCTCTCCTGCCTCTAGCTGGCCTGCAGCAAGCAGTACCTGACTCAGGACCTGCACCTTAGAGGAATGCATGAAATCTGGAAATGGAAATCAGAGAATTGCCTCTGGGCAAAGCCAGACAAAACAGTTTGCTTCCTGGCTCAGCTGTCCCTATAGCAATCAGGCATCTTCCTCTCTTTACTCACCTGCTGTTTGTTGCTTAACAGTTGTGTTAACATGTCAGGCATGAATATTGTCTAGAATATTTATTTATGCAACCTCCTAGGCATTTTAGGATGCTTGAAATTATCTTCAGGAGATACGTGAGCACTGCCATAAGCAATGTTCACTAAGGTACTTACAGCATCACCTCACCATGGCCAAGATTTCTCTTTTTGATCAAGTTATAATTCTTCATCCTGAGTAATGGATCCAGCGTGTTTCAGATGGCAGCACCTCAGTTCAGGGGGTTATTTGTACCCGTCAGCTGTGCTGCAACAGCTCACTGGGACCACATTCACCAGGTCAGTTTAAATGGAAATACTTTCTGGTACAAGCAGGCAAGCCAAGGCCACACATGCAGGTTAATGGTGGTGAGTGCCCACATGTGGGTTATCAAGCAGCAGCAGGGAAAGGGTGGAAACACCAAAGCCCTCTCCACGCTGTAACCAGGGTGTGAGGAAGCCCCTGGTCCCTGGGAGAGTGTCCACTCATCCCTGCAGTTCTGTCCATGCTGGAGGGCATCAAGAGCTGCTCCATGTGGGCCAGGGGGACACGGGTAACAAAGGAGGGCACCACGGAAGGAAGTAATTAAAGCTGGAGGATGTGTTTCATCATGATTGCTGCCAGGACGGAAGTCATCCTGGGGGACGGTGCACACCCATGAGCTGTGCAGGCTCAGCAGCAAAGGCCCTTAGCACTGCTTTATGTTCACATTTCTTCAAACCATTGGGAGGGCAGAACCAGACCTGGAGACCTCAGCTTACCTCCTTCAGCACCCGCATGTAGGGTATTCCACACAGGGCACCCCAGACCAGGGTGTCACCATCAGGAGGCAGCGCAAGAGAAGGCGGGTTTGAAGGGACCTGGCTGCTAGAGAAAGCACAGGGTAGGTCTGACATCTGGCTGATGAGGACAATCTGCCTCTGTCAGGCAGGGACAGCTCTGGCTTGGCACAATCTCAGCTCTCCCAGGATCGCACCCTAGAGGAGGGATGTTTTGCTCTGCTCTGTGAGTGGAGATGTGACTCCCCTGCTCTCCCAGAGCAGAGGCTTTGCAAGGAGAGGGTCTCCAGACCAGGGATCCAAGGGACCTAATTTGGCTGTTTGAACAGGGGCCATAGCACGCTCTCATCCTGAGGCAGGTTTCTCCTGGTCACTGACCCAACACATCCTGTGCCGTGAGGCATTTCCTCAGGGCTTGACCCAGCCAAGCACTTAACACACATGTTAAATCCAAAGCACATCAGTAGGCTTACTCAAACCCTGAAGTGCCTGGATTAGGGCCTGCTTGCATACGACAAGCACAGCCTTCTTCAGCAGCCGTGACAGGAAGAGCATACTTTTGCATCACTTATTATAAGAACATCAATTTGCAGCATAGCAGGAAGAGTCAAACAGGGGTATCTCATGCCAGCTGCTCCCAGGAGGAATTTGAACCAAACATGCCCATTTTGGACAGGTGTGATGGCTCAGGGGCGATATGAAGCTGCTTTGCTCCATGTGGCAGTGTGTGGCTGTTGCTTGCAGGGCTTGGAGGGGACCACTTGTGACCATCCGGGCACACACAGAGGCAGCAAATAAAGGGACCTGCCTGTAATAAAATATGCAGAGATACTAAACCAGGAGCTTTTCATCACCCCAGTCAGACGAGTCGCAGCCTGACTAACAGGAGGCCAAGCCTATATTTACTGCAATTTATATACATCAAGAGAGATCCCATGAAAGACAACCAATCAACCTAATTGCTCTAGGGACAAACTGCTTCTGACACATACACCTGATAACATCAATTACGTTCCAAACAGACTGATTCAAATGCCATGGGTGTTTTCAGAGGTGATAAACATTATGGAAGGAGGCTGAAGCTCAGGCTGAAAACACACTGGCAAAGGCATGAACCTGTAAGGGACAACATCATCAGAGACTGTACAGTCGTGAGCAACAGAGACCCCAGGATGGTCCATTCACATCTCCCTGCACACCACAGGCCAAAAGAAGCTTCTAGAGACTCATAACAAACTTCAGGTCCCGGGTAAAAAGCAAATTCAAAGCTAGACTGTGCTGAAGCACACCTCTGTCTCAGAACCTCCTTCAATAGCATGGAATATGGTGAATTAAAAATGCTTAATATCAAGTGGAGACCTCAACAGCCCTCTTCAACAGATCCATTCTGCTCTGTGCTGGGAGCTCAGGTGACAGCAGCTCCCTTTAGCCAGCAGGTCAGCAGGAGGCCACGCAGTGCCGGAGGAGAAGTGGATGACACTACAGCCATTACTATTCACGGCTGTTTACAGAGCAAACCTCCCTGCTGCTGCACCCTGTGGTCTCAGGAGGCTTTGTGCTCTTGCTGCTCAATCCCATATTGCTGGTGTTGCTTAGCGGGACTGAGCTCTGTGGCTCTCCAGCACAGGTATCTCTCCGTGATGGCAGCTACTGCACCAGGGAGAGTGTTCCCATCCCTGCAGGCTGTTTGGAGCAGGATCAGGATGAGCATTTCCCATCAGCTGGGTGGAAGTGGGGACACTGGGATGTTGGCTTTCATTAATGGGCTGCATTTTAGGGCTAAGAGCAACTTCCAGACTCTGGTGATCTTTGCAGCAGTTGTCCCACCCCAGTCAGTGTCTCACATCCCAGTGAGTATCTCACTCCTGGGAAGAAAAAGGAGGTGTGAAAAGGGAGGAAGAGGATCCTGGCAGGAGTTCAGCAAAGTTAATTGTAAAGTAAGAAAGAATGAGGCAGGATGAAAGTGAAAAGTAAATAAAGTCACTGAAAGCAGCAACTGCAGGAGTCTCAAAAGGATCTTGTAAATTGTGCTCTTAAAGCAGAAAGGAAGCCTGGGACCTACAAAACCTCTTCCGTGCCTGTGAGAACTCAATGCCAGAGCAAATACACTCAGAAACACTGCAGAAAACCACCTCACCATGAGGAATAGCTGTAGCTGAGGACTGGGCAGACTTGAGCTGGGAAGGACCTACGGTGTCTGGTTTTTCCCAGGAGCTGAAGATCCTATGGCCAGCTGCAGCTGAAACACAGAATCAGAGGGAGAGGCACACAGAGCTAATGGGTCCTGATCCAAAAGAACTAAAAATCAATCCTGAGGGAAGACTTCAGCAGGCAGCATGTTTCCAGGGGATGCTGACTCAGGCAGAAGCTGCATGATGCAGATGAACAAGGAGACTGTCCTGAGCAGAAATCTCATTACAGCTACTTAGCCATTCCTGCTAACCTGCCTCCTATTACCTGCCCCAAGGGCTTAAGCGAAGAACATTCAGAATGAAATTAAGAAAGCAGGAATGTAGGCTGAATGTCTAACACATCTCACTCATACAGCAGGATGAGCCGAGCCTGTCCACAGGGACCTTTGCTGGCACCATCACTGGCTGAGACAGAGCAGGAGCAGGCACAGTCCTGCAGCAGCAGCTCCTCCAGCTCCAGCCAAAACCCCCCGGGGGTGCTTCCATCCCTCCCAGGCACCTCCAGGCTCCTGGTCTCTAGTGGATGGGAAAGTGGAACCCCCCAGAGCATGCTGTGGGCACAGGATGCTACCGTTAGCCGGGTTATTCCAGAGGCTGGGGCAGTTCCACATCTGCTGCTTGCCCTTGCTAGAGGTTGGAGCGGCACGAACACCTCAGGGCTTGGAGTGGGGTTTCCATGGGAACTGGAAGAGCACCCTCTGCCCTGCATCCCACTGCCCGGCAGAGGGTGCACAACAGCTCCCAAGTCCCTGAGCGAAAGGGTGAGCCTGGAGCACATTTATTTACTGCTGCAGCCCTTGAGCTGCTGCCAGAGCCCCCCAAAACACTGAGGTCACACAGGAGCAGCCCTGTGGTAGCAGTGAAGCTTGAGCACATGCTTTCCTAGCCAGCAGTTTACCATTTCTTACTCAAATCTTCTTCTGCCCCTCTTCAAAAACAAGCCAGCTCATTAGAATATAAAAAGCACTGGTGCCCAGGCACCACTAATGGGCAGCAAAGCCTTCCTTGCTCTCCTGTCACCATTGCCATCCTCTCCAGCAGTGATACCTGCACAGACTCAAGAAACCCTCAGGCTGGCAGAGCAATTAGAAGCTGTCATGTGCTATATGTCCTGTAATTTGGTACACTGGCACAGGCATCTGTGTTGGTAATTATACACGTAGTGGGATCCACAGCAGTATACATCATAGATGCTAGCCTGAGCAAAGAGCCAAAAGAGCAAGGGTTTGCAAGAGCACAGCTGCGTGAGACATTTGGCACAGGTAGAAAATTCCTGCAATGTGTATTGGTGCCTCTCTATGGAGGGTTGGTGGGAAATGACTACAAATATCTGCTTTTATAAACAAGAGCTGGATAACGAATGCATAAATAACAGCATCTTCATCTGGTTTTCAATCACTTCTGCTATTGCAGCGCTGCTGTCCAGCCAGAAATGGTGTCAGAGAGTTATGTTTGTCTCTGGGAGGGGAAGTGCAGCTAGGATGAGGACTCCTTTCCAAAACGCATGCTAACAGAGCAGCAGGCACTGCCAGGTGTGGGTGAATATCAGTCCAGGCAGCATTCATTTCTGAATACCTCTATGCCAGAGACAGCCAAGTCTGTGAGTTCTGAAGGCTGGAGCACATCTCCAGCTCTTATGTGGACAGCCCTGTGTTCAAGCTTTAAAGCAGATGCTCAGCTTCAGTCATGAGCTCAGGGTCCAGCAACAGCAGAAACTGGGGATCTGTGGTTCACAATGACGGCAGGACCCCGTGGAGGCTGCCGTCAGCCTCCAGCCCCAGAGGCTATGAGGAGTCGATGGAGGTTCAGGGGGCAGGAGGTGGCAGTGGTGCTTTCTTCTCAAAAAGGTTCTGTCCTGAAGACCTGTTTTCAGCAGTGAACAATGTTGGTACATTCCTCTTCTGACCAGACCTGGACCTTGGGGCCATGGAACCCTGGTCTGCACACTGGGACACCCTGACCTCAAAGCCTAGGAGCTGGATAGGGCATCTTATTCTCTTCCAGGCTCTGTATGCACTTGCTGTCTGACCTTGGGTGCAACAATAATCCCATCTAATCATTTTGCCAATGTAGATCCATACTATACTTAAATTCTCCAGAAAAAAAGACCATCTTTAAGAGCGTTCCACTAAGACAATGTAGTAGAATGATTTACAAAAGGGTGAGAACCTCATTTGTATCTCCTGCTGAAATTGTTAGAATAATTAATTACTTCTGGGCACTTTTAACTAAGACACTGCTATATTGCTGGTTATGTTTAAAACACAACATAAAATCACTACAATTTCCTGAAAGCAGCAACCACTGCTGCCTTTAATATTCCCATCCCAAACTGTCCTGGAAGTGTTATTTTATTTGTACACTTCAGTGGCCACTCCTAATTCTGCAGCTCAAATCAACGCAACGCTTTTTCCATTTCCCAAAATGACACCAATGTACCCATGAGAATTGCAGCTATCCAACCAGTTATCACCCATCACATTAAAGTAGAAAGCATGATGGGGATGTTTAAGTTTTATATCACCATTTTTGTTCCAAGTTGAGCAAGAGAAATGGAGTTTCTGTTCTTCCCCATTAGCATCCCCAGATTGCAACTCTCTTCCCTCCATTCTTGCTGCTGATGCTCTGCAGGCACCTCTGGATGTGAGGACTTTCCTTTGAGGGTTATAAGAGTCTGGAGGAGAAGCCATCGTGTTGCTCACCCAGCACTCAGTGGGGCAGGCTGGGATACCCAGGAAGCCTCATCAAGAGCTGAGCTCACTGAGGACTGCAATGGAGAGGAAACAGAAGGAAACCAAAGCTCAGCACCAGGAAGGTGCCCACACAGAGATACCACCAGAGGCCATAGTGGACCTGAGACCTCCGTGGGATGCTGTGGTTGAACAACTTATCCCCACGCTCCTTGGCTCAATGGTGCTCCTGCACAGCCCACAGGCACCGGTGGCAGAGGCTGCCTTTTTCTGTGCCTGGTCATCCCGGTTTGACTTGTCATTTCATGATAAGCAAAACCCACATTTCCAGAGCTCTCCCTGCACACCCGTCACCAGGCATTGTGCATAGCTGGAGACTGTACCCACCTGGGCATTAAAAAGGCAGGTATTTTTCATCTGGTATCTCATTCCAGCCTCTCTCTGACATGTGTATAGAAACAGGCGTTACACAAAACCTGGGGTAACACTGCATCCTTGTGTCAGGTGAAGCTAGATAGCAGTGTAACTTCAAAACTCAGCTCATAGTCACAGCTGGCCCCTCTGCACCCCACCTGTGTTCACTCCTTGGCATGTATGGATAGAGCAACTCCCACAGCATCTTTTTGAGAAATCTCTTGAGAGGACCTAGAGGATGTCAGAAAGTCAGGGAGAAACTGATGGATCTGAAATTTATTCATAGGGAATCAATAAACCCATGTTCTGGAGACCCACCACCCAAGCAGAGTGTGTGAGCTGCCAGGACCAGCTCTGCCAATGCAGGCAGCTGTTCCGAATGCAGACCAAAGGAGTCAACAGCATTGTCAACTGAGGGTGACATGGGGCTGGATGCTCTGCTGAGCACATGCCTGTAGTTGATGTTGTTCTGCTGCACTGAGCCTCCAAACACCAAAATGCCAGCAGTGATTCAAGGTAAGTGTAAGGGAATTCATCCATTCTGCTTTCTCTGATGTTCACCTGCAATGCACCACTGACTGCTGACACCACCAATCCTCCTCTATGACAAAAGAGATTTAATATAAAAACTAGTATTTAAATGTGCTTTTAAAATTCTATTTGAAGGACTTTGAATTTATACCCGACTAAATCAGCCCACCATCAGATCTCCTATACCAGGAGAAATGGCTGCTGGTGACATAGGAACATCAGAAAACCCAGAAACATAAGTAGCATCCAGGAACACAGAAGCATCTGAGAATCAGCACCAAGCGCCTCCATCCTCTCACTCCCTCCAAGCAGCACAGGTGCTCCGGAGCTTACGGCTCCCATTTCACTTTCTCGTTCATTGTACAATGGATGACTGAGCTGGGGAAGCTGCCAGCCGGCAGAAACACCATTTCTGAACACTTCCACAAGCAGATGTGGCATCGCAGGGAAACCTGGCTCATTCCCAACGAGCCCGGCTTGCTGCAGAGCGGCGTATCCGGGCTGGCCTTTCATTTTCTATCCAATATCCAAGCGGGCAGTCGTACGGAAGGGAGACAGCAGAGGGCAGCTCCACCCTGCCTAACGCAGGCAACGCCGCTTGCCAGTGGTGGTTGTTCACACGCACCACCCAGGGCTGAGGCAGACGCATCGGGATCATGAAAGGAACAGGGAGGATGGTGACAGATACCGTCTTCTGTCCTTGCTCCCCATTCTCAATGTCTCCGTGCAGTGAGGATGCACAGGAGACTGTGTACATTGAGGGTGCACATGAATGAATGCTTGCTCTCTCTGCAGGGAAGCTTGCGATCTGAGTGACAGAAATGCTGGGGTGCATTGTGCCTTTTGGGGCTACTGGAGACTTAGCATGGTCCAGCTGTCCAGCAAGGGCTCAGTTTGTCCCTTGGGATGCCCCGATGAAGCTTTCTGAGGGGAAGGATGGGGTGGGCAGATGTAACCCCAGTACCTATGTGGGGGGCAGACCCAAGGATGGGTGACAGGACAGTGGGGATGCCAGCCTCATCCTGGCCTCGATAGGGATGGTTTGAACTCTTCCTGGAAAAATCCCATGCAGCCCATGCTAAAAACTGGGTTGAATGCCTTTCACCTTCCTTCATGTCCACCCCCCAGGTCAGGGGAGGCTGCCCCATCCCCAAACACCCTCGGCCACGCTGAAGTGCAGTAGTGACCTGGCTACACCTCATGCACCACAGAGCCACAAGAAGGGGCTTGACCTTGTCAGAGATGTATTTTCTTCAAGTCATTCTTGGGTAACTGGATGAGGGGAGCCCCGGATCTTACAGAAACAGGAGTGAAGAGGGGCAGTGGCAGAAATTTTAGCCCAGCAATTCCTTATAGCCTTTCTTTACCAGTACTTGGGACCTGGACAATTTGTTAGATGATTGGCACCCATGTGTGGCAAAGAACCTTGGGCTGGAAGCTCCTGCTGGCTGCAGCAGTGGTTTTGTTATCCTCCCAAAGGCAAAGGCAG
Organism: Ara ararauna; assembly: GCA_028858755.1. Taxonomy (NCBI): domain Eukaryota; kingdom Metazoa; phylum Chordata; class Aves; order Psittaciformes; family Psittacidae; genus Ara; species Ara ararauna. Next base: position 111,748,443 of record CM054378.1, on the reverse strand, counting down.
GCATGTACCACTGGGATCCATCTTCTGCTTCAGGTGTTTTCTGTCTCCTCTCTCCTGAGGCCCATTTCAGAATTGAAATCCTGATTTCCATCATGCTTTACCTGCATGTGTGATACCTCCCGGGAGGGTTCGGCTCCAGAAGCAATCAGACAGCAAATCACAGCCACGACCATCATGTTTCCATCCACAACGTGCAGTCTGATTCCCCCGCACCGGTGAAGGCAGCCGGAGACAGAGCACGTTTCCACTCTGAAAAGTCAGCAGGGAAGAGGTCTCTCGAAGCACGAATAAACTGAGAAAAATAATTAACTACAACAACTAATTTGGCAACCTCCATTGCTATTTTGCACCTCCAGGATAGGAAAACACCTGCAGCTCATTGCATTGGTTCTCCACAGTGTTTGTAAGGAAGCGCTGCTCATCCCACAGGTGCAAACCAGAGGGACCAGGTCATATCACACACATGGTCCCAGTACAGGCTGCGGCAGAGTAGCATGGCCACGAGCAAGCCCAAGTGTAGCACAGCACAAGGAACTCACCCAGGTGCAACATGAGGAGGTCACCTCTGGTGACACTGGCACCCAGCAGATGCAACACAGCTCTTCCTAACAGGGACTGGCACGGTGTCTAAATCCAGGACATGTATTCCTGCAGCAATACACGTCCGGCAGCACCTGGGAAATGCTGAAAACTGAGGACCTTCATTTCACTGTTGCAGGAGCCCTCCTTGGCAGATGGGCCCAGTGAAGAAGCCCTTTCCCCTTGGCTGGTGAGAAGACATGCACCATACTTAAGGGTCTGCTGTGCCTGTTTCCATTTCCCATGATGGCCACCAGTCCATTAATAGATGTTTGTGCAGCTTGGGGTTACTCAGGGGAACACACTCAACCAGGGTCACCCCTCTGTTGGCAAGCCCGAGCCCAGGGATCTGCTCAAGGATGCTGCAAGGCAGGCACTGACCAACAGGAGTGACTGTGGTGGGGCAGCTGGGGTAGCCAGATATCCCAAATGGCAGCTTGTTTTTGGAGTAGGACCAACAACCACCACCAGGCATTTACCAAACAAGCCCTGGCAGAGGTTAGCTGAAATGTTATAACCCATCCCTGAGGTCAGGGGAGCTCTGGAGCCTCTCACCCTTGAACCCATACCAAAATCCCCACTGACCCTCCCCTGGCTGCTGAGCATCCCTTGAGCACCTCATCTGAGCTCCTGCCCACTGCTGCCATTGGAGACACAGTTCTTATTTCACTGCTGTGAGCTTTCCTGTCATAAGGCCCTGAGCAGAGACATCTGTGGGTTTAGAGGGGCTCTCCTCCTGAAGAACCACACTGCTTCTGCATGGGCATCACAGCCCAGAGGCTGAGCAAAGAACAGGCCTCCATGAGTCACTAAGCTCCTGTCCCCCGAGGAGCAGCTCGCTCTCGGGTGCACACCGGAGGCAAGTGCGTCTGCAGCTGAAGGTGGGAAAAGGGAATATTTAGCTCTCAAGTGTAAAGCAAATGTTCATTACATAGAACCGGTTTTGAGCCATGACAAAGCTGTGTTTGAGTCACCAGAGCCCCAGGGCTACTTACCTGGTGTGCAACTGGTGGTGTGTGGAACATAGCAGCTCCTGAGTTCTGCGCGCTGTGGGTTTTGCTTGAGCACTTCTGCTGCCTGTCTGGCCTGCTTCTAGATAAGCATGAGGCACGGTCTGATGACATCAGGATGCCTTGGATGGGGCAGCCCAAGCCCAGCCCTTCCCAGGCACTCAGGAAAGATCCGCCAGGGAGGTAGGGCAGAGACAGGTAAAGTTCGCTGGTACCATTGCTTGCCCCTTGCAGTCCCTCTCTTTTTCCTGTTTAATTTGCCACAGATTAACACACTTGAAGCCTCAGCTCCTGCCAGTTCCATCACTGCTGCCCTCTGAACCAGTCTGCTACTGCAGAGGCAGCAGTCAGGAATGCTTCCCAAGAAATAATATGCATGTGGAATGAAGGTCTCAGGCTGGCAGTGTGATATCTTTGGATTCAGGCACCATTTGCTTGATGGCATGGGCTGACTTGGTTGCCTTCAAGGTTAGTGGCAGACTGATGTGCTTGATGGTGGCTGGTGTGGTTGGATGGCCGATTCCCTGTCATATAATGATGACAGTCTGCTGGGGTCTGATTCTGCCCAGTTTAAGGCAAAACAGAGATTTTTATCTAGCATATGGCCAGAGTTCTGCTGCTATCACCAGCTCCCCTCAGCATCTGCGGTACGAGGGTGTCCTGCTTTCACCTGGGATATTTTTCTGGTGCAGTGCTGTGTTTTGACTTTAGTCTGAGAACAATGCTGGTAAAATGTTACTTTAGCTGTTGCTCAGTAGCACTTATCCTGATCAAGGACTTTTCAGTCTCATGCTCTGCGGTGAGGAGGGGCACAAGAAGCTGGGAGGAAGCAGAGACAGGACACTGACCTGAACTAGTCAAAGGTGTGTTCCATAGCACAGCACATCATGCCCAGTATATAAAGGTGGGAGGGGGTCCCCTGAAACGACCAGATTGCTGCTTGGGCTGGGCTAAGTGTTGATCAGCAGGTGGTGAGCAATTGTATTGTGCAGCACTTGTGTTTTTGTCTCAGAAGACAGAGGGTAAGTCCAGCAACCAGCTCTGCCCTTTGCACCTCATCTGTAAATACACATTAGCAGTCATCCTGCGTTTCACAAAACCAAGTAAAAACACACATACACTGGACAGAAATCTGGAATATTCCTTCAGATTTCCAGTCAGCCAGACACTCGTTGACTACATCCCTGTTAGCATCATGAGAGTGGCAGGCAGCATTCCCCAGGGCTGGATCTCAGTGGCCAACCATGGGTCTTCCATGCTGACTATGATTTGTCAAACCCTTCCTACAGATGCTCTGGGAGTTAACATGGGACAAGAACCTTTCCCAGTAGGTAACTTGAGTGAAGCCACCCTGTTCTGGGGGACAGAGAGCTCAAACACACAGGGGTGGACCACCCCAGTCTAGCTGCCACAGAGTGAGATCACATGGCAGCTTCCAGTCACTGATGCAAAGACAATCACCATGTCCTATATCCCAAAGACCCCACAAAAAAGCATGTGTGAGGTCCAGCATGTCACACTGCACCTTTGTGCCAGGGCTGTTGCTCTGCATTCCTCAAGCAATAGCCACAACCTGGCAAGCACCTGATGAGAAGCCAGCTGCAGGTTTTGGCTCTGTGCCCCAGCACTTCCCACTGGGGAGCTGATACCCAGAGAAGCAGAGATGTGTATCTTGGATGGCATTTGCCCACAGGTCACCTCCTGTCCCCTTCTGGGAACTTCCCCACTTGCTTTCAGGTCCCTGCAGGGCCTCTGACCCAAGACAGTGGGGCATCCACAACCTCTCCTATGTGCTCATGCCAGTGCAGGAGTTTTGGGGTGAAAGCCAGGACCAGGTCTTGACAGGGACAACTTGGACTTGATTATTTTACATGCAATTGTGGTGTGTTTGTGTAGCTGATGGTATGCACCCTCTCCAATGGTGAGCATGGTCAAACAGATCACACCTTCTTCTTCCTCCCTTCTGCTCCATGATGTGATAGCCTGTCCAGTTTGAACCCTCATTAGCTTAATTTAAGAGGTTATTTTGTGAGGAAGACTGACCCATGCCAAAGCTAACACAGGAAAAGGACTGTTATCTGTTTCCTCTTTATGAAGTGCTATTGCTATATGGAAAACACGCCCCAAACCCCTAATGTTTGATCCAAGACAAAGACACTGTTCAGCAACAATAAAACCACTTACAGTTATGTTCCTAGTCCAGGCTAGCCAAAACACAGGATCTTCCAAGCCTCTAATGCTTTGGAGACACTCTCTTGGGAGACACTGTCTTGGGAGACATTTCTTGGGAGACATCGTCTTTGGAGACCCCGTAGATGTGAATAGTTTGTCATGCAAAACCAAACACCCCACAGGAGACCATTTCACAGTGCCAGCATCATTATTCAGTAAACTGCACATGCATCCAGTATCTTCATGGAAAACCAGACCAAAATAACCATCCCTGGAGAACCTGCTCCAGAGTGGCTGGCTGAACAGGAAGAGTGAAGCCAGCTTTAGTCCACAAGTTATTAATTCAGAATTAAATCATTTTGCTTCAGAATAGAGAGTCTGTGTGGCTGTTGCTCAGGAACAGGTTATTCTGCTACAGGTATGCCCGTCCCTCTGTGACCGGGTGACAGCAAGTCCAACATGAGGTTAAAATGCACATTAAGATGGAAGAAGAAAAAATAATTATATAAACAATAATAAAAGCTCCAAACGAACAAAACCTCCCAGAGCAGGTCCAGGTGCTGTGATAGTGAATCGGGGTATCAGAGCTGAGCCACCCAGCACCTGCTGCAGCAAAGACGCTGCCAAATCGGTGTGACAACCCAGGGAGCGAAGGCGTGAGGATGATGGCTACGTGCTGAGGCGCTCATGGGATTGCTGCTTCTGACCACGTGCTTGCAAGGATGCAGGGTGAGACCTACGAGGGGGGAAGGTGGCACCCACAATAAACAGTGACTCTGCTGAAGCACCCCATGTATATGAATAACCCCCACCTGCCTTGGCTGTGCCACCCAAACCTCTGGTTTACAGTCTTTGGCCTTTGACAAAAAGACAGGACTCACAGGCAGTGATGCTGCTGGGCTGGCAGGAGGCACCCAGCCAAGCAAGTGGGGCAACTTCTGCAGCCAGGTAAATAGTGTTGCTTCATCAGGCAGCAGCCTCTGGATCCAGCCTATTCCCACCGGGACAGGTTCACTCAGGGCATGGGAGGGTGAACCTAGCCGGGACAAACAGCAAAACTAAAAGGGACAAACGTGGATGCCAGAGCCCTGCCTGCACCGAGCACAGCCCCAGCATCCAGACTGAGTGCAGGCAGCCATCAGCGTGCTGAGCTGCAGCTGGGCTCAGGGATGCTGCCAGCCAGCAAGGCTATGCATCCCAGCCTCCAATGAGCTCTGTGAGTCTGAGCAGTGCCTGCCACAGAAAGTCACAGTGGAGTGGGAAGAGGCAGAGAGAAGCAGGGTCTGGTGCGAGTGGGGCACCAGAAGGCTTTTACCTGCAGGTTTTGCTGCAGGCACTGAAGCATCCTCTCTGGTTAGAGAAAGATGTGCTGGGAGCAAAGAGATCAGCTCTGACCAGCCTGTGGCATGGGGAGGTAAAATATCACTGGGAAGATGTAAGGGCTCACAGATAATATCTGGCTTTTTGAGCTTCACAATTAAATACTGAGCTCCTAATCTAATTTACTACCACATTAAATATATAAACCAACAACACTGTTTCATGATCTCTCCCAGGGGAAGTTAACCTGCTGCTGCATCCTGCAAGAGCTGCAGTAAATGCTGGAGGTTAGTCCAGCACTGCCAGTGACTGTTCTGTGTGAGCCCTGCCAGCCAAAAGTACAGTGGCACCCACAATCCACAAACATCATGCCAGCCTCATGCCAGTACCATGGCAGCCACAGCTCTGGCCTTGATGCGACAGGCACCCGCTCACACCATGCTGGCAGGCAGCCTGCCCCCAGAGCATCATCCCTGCCAAGCCCTGGGACCGCCAGCAGCACCCTGAGGCTGGTGTGGTGTTGACCCTACAGTGAGTTTAGACTTTCTTACATCTCCTGGTGCTGCCACCATCACCACCTCCTTCCCAGCCTGCAGCACAGGCTGTGGGCACACTGCTCCCCTGCTCCCTGACAGACCCTCTATGATATTCCTGGTGTGGTGACACGATGACCAGGTTGCACATCCTGTAACACAGGGGTGGCCAGGCTCCAACTGGGCTCGGGGGTCCCTGTGGCCCAAACCCACCCCAGCTGACCCCTGCTCCTCATAGCATCAAGTGCAAAGGCTGGAAGAAGAGGGTGAGATTACCCCACCTCACTGGTAGGGAATGGTGGTTTGCGGGTGTGGGGCGTGTCTGGGGGCCTGCGGGGGTGCTGGGGAGGGACTCTCGATCAGGGACTGTAGCAAGAGGACAAGGGGTGATGGGCTTAAAGTGAGGCAGAGGAAGTTCAGGTTAGCTAGAAGGAAGAAATTCTTCACTGTAAGGGTGCTGAGGCACTGGAATGGGTTGCCCAGGGAAGTTGTGAGTGCTCCGTCCCTGACAGTGCTCAAGGCTGGGCTGGACATAGCCTTGGGTGGCATGGTTTAGTGTGAGGTGTCCCTGCCCCTGGCAGGGGGGTTGGAACTAGATGATCTTAAGGTCCTTTCCAACCCTAACTATTCTATGATTCTATGATTCTATGCCACTGGTAAACCAGGATGTATCCCTGCTTCCTGCTGGCCACCACAGAGCTCAATCCCCAGCAGTGCACTGGCCTTTCCCAGTGCTCCCCACTGACCCACCAGCTCAGGAAGGGAGGTGATGTGACTCTACAAACACCATAGGAGGTGACATGACCCTGCACACCAAGTGCTGCTTGTGGGAGCACCTTACCTCTGTTTTTTGTAGCAGCAGCCACAGGTACCTGTGTCCTCCTGTTGCACCCTGTAGCTACACTGAGATAGGAAAAGGCAAGTGGATCACAGGAGAAAAGACACCTTGCTGGAGCAGCTGCTGCCAAAACACTGTTTTCTGATGCCACTTCCTTCTGTGCGGGCCTGAACTGGGGTTGAAGAAGCAGATGTGGAGAGGACTGCAGCCTGGTATGGGCAGCAGGGAGTGCAAGATGTCAGACTGTGCCTGCAGGCAAAGTGCAGCTGTCTCAGGTGCGTGACCATTGCCGCCAGACACCCGCAGCTCTGCTCACTGCTTGGCAGCCGGCAGCCACCAGCCACAGCAGCCTAAGCTGCTGGACTGCTGGAGCTCCTGCTGGGAAGCTGCAGATACCACACACAACAAGGAACCCTCAGCATGCCCCATAAGGCTTGCTTGGGAAGTTGTCAGTGGCTCCATGCACAGGATCTCCTCACTGATAAAGCCTAAATGCCTGTAACCTGCTGTATGGGGTGCATCGATAACCAGGAGGGTGCTCCTCACTCATGTTCCATGTCCTTGAGACTAGCAAGTCCAACGTCAGCAGAGTTTTGCTGGGGAAGTTTTGATGCTAGAAATTTCACCTGGTTTCTCTAGAGGAGAAAGAAATGTCCTACTTGCCAGGATGGCTGGCAATAAGGCATCAATGTGTCATCGTTCCTTCTGGCTTTGGAGACTTCACTTCGCCTCCTCTCCCCTGACATCTCAATTCCTTCAGCTTTTCCCTGGGCAGCTGGACCATGCAACCACCGCAACAGCACCTTTGCACCACAGCCGTGAGAGCACAGGGTGAAGGACGCACAAGGTCACACACTGTCAGGACACATCCAAAAACCCCCGAGATGTGAACCTGTAAAAGACAGTCACCCTGGGTATTAGCTGGGGCTCTCTGTGCAGCTGGTTGATGGGAGAAGGAAATGCTTCAGACACAAGCTTCAGCTGACACTAGCTTGCGATCGGCTTGTGCTGCATGGTAAAACTCCAGCGTTGCCATGGTTTTCTAGGTTTCAAGGGGTGTTTTTACTCTGCACTGTTAGTTTTTCACAATCTGCTTGTCTTAACTCTTTCCACAGGTTGATCAAAGGTAGTTAAAACGGGGGATGCATTTGTAAAAATGCTCTAAAACTGTTACCTGTAATACACAGAGTGAAGGATGCTCTCAGGGAGACACCAGGAGCTGTAAAAAGCATTTGAATAGCATTGATAGGGCTGTGCCTTAATGCCACATTGGGCTATTCTGCACAATGGCTGTGTCTTCAAGACTTAAATCCCAGCATGGCTGCTCTCCCTGCCCATGGAGCCAGAGCCTGTTCCTGCTGCCTGCATCCCTGTGAATGTACAAAACTTGCTCTTGTCTCTGGCCAGCCTGAGAGGTCTGCAGATCCTTTGTGGGTCTCTGAGCCTAAAAAGCAGCAGACCAGCTTCTGTTGCGTCAGGCACTTCGCTAATAGACAGGAATCATTAAAAACCAGAAGTCATACATATTTATTTACTCCTGAAAGCACAAGCAGCAGGGGGCTGAGCTGAATGACAGGGAACATTTCAGCTCCCAGAGCTTTTGATTCACTGCAGAATGCCTCCCTCACTGTGGCTGGCCTGGTCTTCTCATAGGTACTGAGGATGCTGGGCCTGGCTGGAGAGGGGGACACCAAGTACTCTTGGATCCCATAGGCTCTCCAAAAGATGGGACTCCAGCAAAAAACGCTGCTCCACAGGGAATGCAGCTTCACATGGTGTAGCTATTCGGAAGGATGGAAAATGCTGCGCAGGAGCAATGTACCCATGAAAACTGCAGCTCTGTGCGTCCTTGCTGGGTCACAGCAAAGCTCAGAGCCACCCTGCTAGGTCTCTTCCATGTCCACAGCGAACTCCTTTTGGCCAGCAGTCTCCTTAGCCTCTCTGATCCCTTGCTTCTTTTTCCAGAGAAATGCCTCCCCTTCTCCTCAGCAGCCTCCCCTTTAATCAGCCGCTTTCACAAGAGCTCCAGGATCTTCCCCTTCTTTTTCAGCTTCAATCCCATTTCTCCAGCTATCAGGTGATACTTAATGCAAATATCTTCATAGGTCAAGTCACTTCAGATGCAAGCTGTTGGAGATGAGAGAAGTAACAAGTTGTTGTCAAGTCTGCTCAGTTTCTATGGCAGCAAGAAGGGAGGTTTTTCATTAGGCTTCACTTTTGAGACACCGCCTCTGGAGCTATTCCCAAGCTCTGGCAACCAATGGTCCCCATGCGACCTCTGGCTTCAGGACCTGCCAGACCCACGGACATGCTGCTGACGGAGCTGGCTGCCAGTCTTTGTCTGGAGGATGGTATGTGCAGCTCTCCAGTCTTGTATCTCAGCTAGGAGATCAGTACGGAGCAGATGCCTTAGGGCTGAAGTGTTACTGAAGGAGCATAGGGGGAATAGGAAACCTTGGTGAAGACAGCCCAGTAACTGACCTAAATGAACTAACATCTGTCCTCCTTCAAGCAGTTTCACAGCTAGAAGACATTGGCTCCATCCCTATGACCTAAAACCAAAAGACTGTCTTTTTACAAAGATGTGAGAAACTGAACGAGAGATTAAATGCTGCCACTCTGCAGAACTTCTGCAGGCCTTCAGGTTCTTCAGGACTGAAAGTGCATAAACATGAACTTGAAAACCTGGAAGAGCTTTGCAATGGTGGAATAACTTCTGTAACATTTCTCTGTATGTACCCCATACAAGCTCAAGTACGTTGGGTGTCAGGTCACCAGCATGGCTGCTCTGCTAGGAGTACTGAAGGTGACAGAGCTTTCCCTGGAAGCAGAATACTCCTGCATAGTTGTTTGTTTGGAGGTATCCTCCAAGATATTGTTTTGAGATTTCCACAGATACAAAGCGTTTCTGTCAGGTCTGTGCTGACAGAGCATATCTTTGTTAGGTGCAGCCCAATATTCTTGGCTTTATTCTCAGTCGCATTGCACTGATAGGCCAGAGTAGTTGTTCTCTTGACCAAAACACAAGTTGCCTTTAAGAATCAAGTGGCAATATGCTCTTCTTTCTTTGAATACCAGGGAAAGCCCTTCTGAAGTCTCACAAGGCTGTGTCTGGAGTACATAGTATGGTAGCTGTGCTTGGAGAGGGAGAAGGATCCTCTGCTAGCACAGGAGGTAGGGTCAGAGAATCAGATGGTGAATACCATTTAGGGGAGCTATGAGGGTCCTGCATCCGAGAAGTGAGGTCAGGTGAGATGACTCGCACCTCTTACACCCGCTCATATTACCCCAATCCTGCCTAATGATGCTCACTAGTCTCTTCATCAGTTGTCCTGGGTTCAGCAGTAGCAGTCATTTTATTCCTTCTTAGTAGCTGGTGCAGTGCTATGATTTGACTTTCAGGCTGGGAACAGCGCTGATAACACCAATGTTTTCAGTTGCTGCTCAGTAATGTTTACTCTGACCAAGGACTTTCTGAGTCTCATGTTCTGCCAGGGAGGAGGGGAACCCGGGAGGAAGCAGAGACAGGACACCTGACCCAAATTGACCAAAGAGGTATTCCATACCACAGCACGTCATGCTCACTATATAAACTGGGGGCAGTTACCCGGAAGGGTTAGATCACTGCTGGGTCCAGCTGGGTGCCGGTTGGCAGGTGGTGAGCAGTTGTATTCTCTTCCCTTGTAATTCCCTTATCATTATTATTATTGGTGGTAGCAGCAGTGATTTGTGTTATACCTTAGTTACTGGACTGTTCTTATCTCAACCTGTGGGTCTTACATTCTTTTGATTCTCCTCCCCATCCCTCCGGGAGTGGGGGGAGGAAGTGGAGGGGAGTGAGTGAAAGGCTGCGTGGTACTGAGTTCCCAGCTGGGCTTAAACCATGAAATCAGTGCAAATGACCTGAGCGTTAGCTAGGTGCACAGGCCAAGAGGTCACAAAGATGCAATGTCCAGGTCTGACCTCTGCAGTTACTGCCTCTACAAGGCTTGTAGGGCATCTGGGGCATTCTGGAGAAAGAACTCCCCCTTATCTCCTCTATGCATTGGCCTTGTCCGAGGTGAAATGCTGCCTAATGGGCAGTGATTCCTATGTCAAAAAGTCATCTTCATAGCCTGGATTTCAAGAAATCGTGGCTGTTGTCACCTTGCTGCCACTGCCCTACAGCTTACTTCAAACGAGTCGGAGAATAACAGAATAAGTGAGGTCAGAAGGGTCCTCTGGAGGTCACAGCTTGGCAGCCCAGCTGTAAGTAGGTCCAGTTACAGCAAGCTGATCAGGGCCATAATGAGTCTGAATACTTCCAAGAACAGACATGATCACCTCTCTGAGCAATCTGTGCCAGTGTCTGACCACCCTGATGGTGCCAACCTGATGCCTTACATCTAGATTTCCAGTGTTGTCTGTCATCTTTTCACCATGCACCTCCTATAAAGGTCTGGCTTCATATTCCCTATTACTTCCTGTAGGGTACTTGTATCCAAAGAACAGATCTCTCCTTTGTCTTTTTCTCCTACAGCTGAATAAGCTCAGCCCTCCCACCATCTCCTGGTACTCCCTGTGCTCCAGCCATCTTGGTGACCCTCCACCTGGTTCTATCTCACCCATCAGTCCCCCAACAGTTGTCTCTATACCAGTGCTCACATTCCTCCCGAGGGAAAGACAGTCTTCCACAGGGGTGCAATGAGAAGCACACACAGCAAGGGCAAGACTGAGAGTGTCCTCAGTGTCCAGGTTCCCAGAGCATCCAAGTACCAGGGCTCAAAACCCAGTGTTGCACCAACATGTCAGCAGGGAGGAAAGAGACACCTTGTTTTGAGAGCAGAAGCAGTGCAACAGGGCTTGCAACAGCACAAACTGCCACCTAGACAAGAAAACTTGGGATGGGATTTGAGCATCGCAGCAGCTCCCAAAACTATTAAGCTTATTTTACAGATACAGAAATAAGGAAGAAGGAACTATTTCACAGAAAGCCTTCAAAGACCAGGAGACTTGACTGCTGGGCACAGGGCATGTTACGCTTGAGCTGCCTAGGGGAATTGCTCAGAGGGTGTAGAGTGGTTGGGGTCAGATTGCTGTGTCTCATACAGGAAGATGAGGCTTATGCTGAGGATGTGCACTGAAAATGTATTTGCAAATGACACAGTGACCCTGCATTCAGCAAGGATCACCAGGCACGGGAATTGGGGAATTGAGGAAAAAACCTCCTGCCTGTGGAAGATTTTGCACGTAAAAGACAAAGAGCATAAAGGGCTGGGGCTGCCTTCACTGATGGCACCACACAGGGTGCAGGGCTGATCTATCAGAAAGAGCAGAGATTGCCTCATGCCTCCACGGAGCCTGGTGACCTGATTTAGCATGGGTGTCCCCTGCGCAGCCATGCAATACAGGAGAAACTCACCCTGCACGCTGCACATCAGCTGTGCCTGGTGCACAGCCTGCCCACCACACAGGAGCCTGCACAGTAGCAATAGATTCTGAAGGGGGAGAAACTGTTTCCTCAGCATTTTATTTCAGCTCATGCATTCAGGCTAGTATCACACTGTGCTATTAATGCTGCCCCAGTTTGTAATTCTGCTTTCATGTCGGCTCCATTTTTCTCTTTTTAATACCACCAGCTAGCCTTAAATTCTTAAATGTGGGACCTATTTTTCTGTGCGCTGTAGCAGAAAGAGCTAATTTGGTCCTTCTGTGTATAAGCAACAAGACTGTGAAGTGGAATAGAAGGCGATTTTATCTCTGTGTACGTCCTCGGTCAGATTGACACTAGAATACTGCATCCTGCTGAGGTGCCATATTTTAAAGGGGACATCAAAAAAATGGAGCGGGTGAAGAAAAGAGCCATAAAAAATGGTTTGAGAGCTGAAGAAAAACACTTACAGGGAGGGACTTCTAGAGGTCAGCCTCTGTAACTTGTCAGAAAGAAAACCAAGAAGTGATTTGATGATGTGCGTAAGTACATGTGTGGAGAGAAAATATGGGATGCTAAGGGGGTACTAACAATTTAGTCCAAGAAAGGCACGGAGATAGGCAGTGATGGGCACTGGAGAACACACTGAGCTGAATCAGAAATCAGGCTCACTTTTAAACCACAAGGATGTTAGCCCTCACAAGAAGACTGCAAATTGAATGATGGGTACTGCATTTCTTGGTGTGTTCGAGACAAGTCTGGGTGCTAATTCTGCACCCCAGGATAAAGGCAGGGGCTCCTGGGGAGGGAAATGGAGGTGAGTTTGCCTAAATACAACCTGGGAGGTGACAGCATCTGGCTTCACAGAAACAAAAATTCCACATTTCATTTCATTTCATACGCCCTTTTTTTTTTTTCCTGATTGCCCATCACATTCTTGGACGATATCCGTGGGGAGGCAACTCAGACCCCAATGTACTAATACACTGTTAGTAAGCTAAGGGGTCACTTTAAGGCTGGGGAGGGATATGGGGAGGGAGAACTGGGGTTCTTAGACACACAAGGGTATGAGGATGGATGCTGTGAGCTGCTTCCATGTGAACACCTTCAGAGCTGTAGAGACAGGAGAAAAATGTCATCCTGCCATCAGGCTCCTGAACGGAACTTTCCCCACTGCCTCTGCCAGTGGGTGCCAGCAGCAGCTCCATGAAGCAGCTCATGAACTCCTGTCTTCTGTGACAGAAGAACGGGATAAAGGCTGTAAAGCCCAACCCGTGGCAGAACTCATCCAGACTAAGTCTGAAGGATCCCTTTAGTGCACTCTCTTGCTTACAGGCAGAACTGCTCTTTCACTGCCATTCATGGGGGACAGCTCCTAGTTCAGACACACCTCGCTGGGATGGGGTCTCCACAACATTTCCAGGTTTTTTCTGCGGGAATGTTCGTATTCTCTCCTCTTGATGTTTAACACAAATATCCCATACGTTAACTTGAGCCTGTTTCCCTCTGCCTTACGCACAGCAGACATCAAGACCGATAAACCCTCTCCCTCGTTACAAATTTTTGGTGTGTTTTTCTTTATAGATTTTTAAAGATTTTTTTTAATATTAATTTTTAAAAATAGATTTTAGGAAAACCCTATCAAGTTTTCTTAACACCCTTAAAGTTTTCTTCTTTAAAATATAGTGACTCTCATTGTGTGCACTTTCCTTCACAGACCACGTTTCTCTGCACTCCTGCTTCTTGCTGCCTTTCTATGGAGGCCCTCAGATCCCCCATATTCTCCTAACCGCAGCGCCAGGACTGGAGACAGATGCCCGCGGGTAAGGACAAGAGGCCCTTTCTTCCACCAGGAGAGCAGGATACTGGTCCCTCACTCCAGACTGGTGATGCTCTCAGATGCCCAACACTGCTGCTGCTGCTCTAGTTACGTCCCTGTCCTGCACATATACACTTAATAAATACATCCCCGGTTACCTAACTCCTCATTAGTAAACACAGACCTTTTAAAGGGCTCCTACACGTCTGCATCAGAGCAGCAACACCTCAGAAAGCCGCAAAGAGAAACTTCCAATTAAGCTCACTTTGTAAATCATCTGCGGTTTCTAAACAAGCCTCGCACATACACGTTCCTCTTGGGCTTTCTCCCGGTTGATGTCTGCAGTCAGCACTTTGCACACTAACTTTTGCAGTTGTTTTCAAGCTAAAACTCCTCTGAGCAACAGCCACATGCCCTGCATCCAGCCCCCAGCTATAGCTGCTAGACACACAAATGGAAAGCTGCTGGGCATGTAAAGCAACTATTAAGATACTCTGGTTCTAAAAACTTCCTCAAGTGCTTGTGAATCTCAAAAGTAGTTTGAAGCATTTTGCTCCCCGATGATTTCTTGCTCTCTTTCAGGACGCATTTCTGCAGATGACCACACATGGGAGGTTTCTGTTGCCTCTTGGAGTCAAGTGGTCTTCAAGAACTGAGAGCCTGGCACGCCTTTGAATCCCTTCGAGCTGAGCTCTTGTGTTCTGCAGCCCCTGCATGGCTTCAGACATTTCAGTGTTTACCACTGTGAGCACCACATCCTGAGGAACCCTAAATCAAAGGCATCATAAGCTCCATGTACACAGCATATAAAAATGCATCTGAGGGATTTGTGTTGGATGAACAAGCGGGTTCTGCACACTCACTAGCTGCCTATTCCTCTCTGTACAGGAAAATTACATGGGAACTCTGAGGCTTAAATAGAAAACAAGGCTTAAATGTAAATTCCTAATGAGCCCTGAGAGACTGGAGGAGGTATTGAAACATTTGTTTCATAGCGTGCTGAGCTCATTCTGAAGGAAAAAATGAATTTGTCTGCAGGTAAAATTGATTGTGAAAAGCAGAGCTTCCCAGAGATGCTTTGTGCCATGTAGTTACAGCAGCTGGAAAGCTCTGGTGGGAGCAGAAATCCTTCAGGAAGCTGAGCCAGGAGACACGTTGCCGTTTGTCTTTGGGAGCAAATGGAAATGGTCCCAGCCTTGTTTTCACAAAGAGCAGGCAGAGCCTTGCCCCACTACCTGCATCCTGCAGTGCCCCAGTTCCAGGTTTTGGTTTTACTACATGTTAGCAAAAGTCACTAGCTATGAGAAACCATGACTTGACAACCAGTCATAGAATCACAGAAACACTGAATGGTTTGAGTTGGAAGGGACCTTAAAGCTCATCCAGTTCCAATCCCTGCAATGGACAGGGACACCTTCCTCTAGACCAGGTTGCTTAAAACTCTGTCCAGCCTGCCCTTGAAAAAGACATATGAACTACGAACCTATTGTCCCAGAGCATAAATCACAGCTGGAGCATGCTCATCATCTCCCTTTTAGTGTACTTGGTATAAGCAACAATATTGTCAATCACCTTCTCCAGGAGCTCCCTCAGCCCCATGCAGGGTAGGTCTAGCTGGAAGGGAGCCACTGCGGACTGCCAGTACTCCCACAAGCAGTCCCAGCAGAGCAACACGACAGAAAACCCACAAAACAGCCCCAGTCCCTGAGGAGCAGAAGTGCAATAGCTTTATTCCCACCTTGGCTGTAAAACCACCACCAGATATGAAGGGAATCTGTTGAACAGACTCAGTCTAAGCGGGTTCATTTTTTGCATAATAGGGTTTCTGGTGCCAAGCACTTAACGGCTCCCTTTGGGAGGCTGCAGCTCAGTTTTGCCTCTGAGCAGCTCAAGAGGAAGGAGCATGCCCTGGAGAACCATGGACCAGCACAGAGCGACTGGTTACTGCTGGCAGTGGGGACCTGAGTGCAAGCACTAGGACAACCTGGGCCTGGCTGTGCTCCTTTTCTCCCGTCTATATGGGAGAAAAGCAGAGACAGGGACACTGGCAGAAGGTAGATACGATCCATCCTGTCACTCCATACTCAAACTCATCTGTGGTTACTGGTGGCCATGCTACCTACCCCTGGAACTTGTTAGGTGGCCCCAAATCTCGTCTTCTCCATTCTCTGGGCAGCATCCAAACATCCTCAGAAATGCTGTGGTCTCAAACCATGCGGGTGCACCCAGCTGTATCCCCCGTGAACGGAATCATAGAATCATAGAATCACAGACTGGTTTGGGTTGGAAAGGACCCTGCCATGGGCACAGACAACTCACATAGACCATGTTGCTCAAGGCTCTATCCAACATGGCCTTGAACACTGCCAGAGATGGAGCATTTACCACTTCTTTGAGCAACCTGTTCCAGTGCCTCACTACCCTCACAGTTAAGAACTTCCTCATATCTAATTTGAACTGCCTCTGTTGAACCCATCACCCACTGTGCTATCACTACAGTCCCTGATGAAGAGTCCCTCTCCAGCATCCTTGTAGGCCACCTTCAGGTACTGGAAGGCTGCTATGAGGTTTTCTGCTGTGAGAGAATCTCCATGTCTCTTCTTTTGCTGGAGAGCTACCATATCTTCCCTCCCTTCTCTGTGTATCCCACCACTTACTATCAGCTATCTAATGGGCCCTAGTTGCTGTGCAACAGCAATACACCTAAGCCTTCTGCCATCCTGTAGATCATACAACCAACTACTTGGTTCATTTGTTTGATTACAGCAACATACCATGATGGCAATTTCTTTTTTTCCTTGTCTTACCAGGTACCTTGCCATGTGCAGCTTATGGCCCCATCGTGCACACTGCTGGTGATCTGAGGAAAATAAACCAGACTCAGGTGGAAAGAAAGGTTGCTGAAGAGGATCCCCTTATAAAAGAGACTGAAGGAGATTGTCCAGTCTAACAAAACACAAGGTGTTGCTTTATATGATGATATAAAAACATTCAGGGATGCAGGATGAATATCAAGGAGTAAGAACTGTTTGTTAGAAGACGACATTAGCACAAGATCAGATGGATACAAATTAAATATGAACTTATTTAGGCTGGAAACCAGTAGAAAGTTTCCAAATCATGTGTGAGAACACAGAACATCTGGATATGCCACAGAGCTGGAAAAGGCCTCTTGGGTCACTGGCTTCTGGAGGCTTCACTCCATCTTAGAACTGACTGGTTTTTCATTTGGTCCTTTGTTTTAAAGTAAGTCTCCTGATTTTCTCCCACCCACAACTGCATTTCATACCTGGGGGAGTGCTTCTCCCTCTCCTCACTGCTGCCTGGGCCAGGTGGGCACACAGGGGCACAGTCCAGCCTGCTGTCCTGCCCCACACTGCCTCACCTCCTCCTCCTGCATCTTCCCAGCCAAGCTGCTTGCTCTCACACACTTTGCTTGGGGTTGTGCCTTGCCAAAGCACAGCTGCCTTGGCGGGTGAAGGAGGTGAGTGTGGATGGGGCGCCAGGCGTTTGCTTAAGCTGGGCAGGTTCCAGTTTAAATAAATCAGTGTTCCCAGGATCTTGAGAGGGAGGCTGACCTGGCACTGCTGCTGGTGTGCTGCGGGACCCTGCCCTGCTTCCGCTGGGCTGAGGCTTGTGGATCCATCACGCAGGGAAGGAGCATGTGGATTGCAGCTCCTCAGTGAGGGGGAAGGAGCCAGCCTCCAGCACTGTGGTAGGAATGTCTAATTAGGTACAACAGGGGGATAGATATGCATACTCAGGGACCTTTCTACACAGGCATAAATTAAGGAAAGCCAAATATTTATTTTAAATGGCTGTGCCATATGCTGATGAAATGCTAATCTGCACAGAAAAAAACCACACTGTGAATGAACTCCCCAGCAGTACCGCACATCCGCCGAGCTGCATCTTTCTGAACAAACTAACAAGGAGAAAATAGAATCAACTGCATCCGTTATAGACCCTCTTCCCTAAGCTCAGGCAAAGCTCGGGATGACATGGGTCACTGCTTTCTGAACTATCATCTCCAGCCCCCAGGAGCGCCTGTTAAGGGCCTGCAGAAGGTATTTAAGAAAAACAAAGTTGTGTTTAATTCACAGTATGGGGATTTTCAGCTTCGGTATCAAAAATGCTAGAGGCTGCAAATGGAAAGGAACTGAAAAACGGTGTGCTTTAGGATCAGGAGGTGGGAGTCAGAGGGACAGTTCTGTCTCCTCCACTAATCCCAGGATCTTGGGTTATCCCCAGACTTACAGGCTTTGCTTCCACCTCTCTCGTCATCCTTCTACTACCTCAACTCCCCATGAGCATTTGCAGCGTTTCTTCTTGTGCTCAGAAATGGCACCCAGCACAACAAAGCCCCAGGACCCTATAGAAATACATCACTATTAGCATCGCCTTATTCTTCTAGCCCCCCAAAAACACTATGGCTTCAGGACATCCTGAAGTTTGAAGACATTTTAAGATGGGAAGTAAGCTATTAGTAAGATTTGATTACCTAAAAGGCAGGTTTTGTGGTGGCCCCGGAGATATGCATGTGTTTAAGCAGCAAGGCTGGCTGATGAAGTCTGTTGGCAGTGCCTGAGGCTGGCTTCCTTTGGTCACTGAGCCACTGCCACCCTCCTGCATGCATTCTCCTCACTGGCAAAGATGCAAATACCAACATTTTTATCAACATGCACATTGCAGTACTGTCAGCAGCTCCTTAAGGTTATTCCCTTTTTCTTCCCGGTTACATTTATAAACTGTGCAGAGTTGCTATGGTTTCTGTCACTGCCAGTCCAATTGGTATTCAGGGCAGTTCCTCTCACCTTCACCATTTGGGTGACCTTTCCTTCACAAGGAAGATCTCACACCATCAGCCTGTTCAACTAGATGTCACACAACAAGCTGTGCAAGAACACCAACTGCTAAGCAAAAGGGGGCTCTGTGGAACCAATTCATCTGCAAGGGCTGGCTGAGAGATGGATAAACAATGGTAATGATTTCAAAACAAATTGGACCCAGAAAGCACAAGCCAGCTGTGTAACTGCTGGACAAAAAGGAAAGCCACAAAAAGAAGAAATTTCAGCTCTCAACGTCTTGGGTGCTCTGGTATCTTCCTCTAAGCAAATATTTTTCCACCTTCCCCTCTCTCCAAAGTTAAGTTCAAAATACTCTTACTTCCAAGACAGTTTCTTTCACATCACAACTTATGCAAAGGAATACTCATGGATGGGAGACACAGCTGTAAACTGGCAGTAAGAATTTCTCTCTTTGCCAAATTAATATTCTCAATATTATATTTAAAGGACTTTGCACAAAGCCACACTGCTTACTGTACAGCCAGACAGGCAAGTGGGATACATGCTGCTTTCCTCTTCAAGTAAGCATGCTGGGAACGGGCTCAGTAGCTTCATGTACCAATCAGATCATGGGACCTTAAAACCCTAACCCAGGCACTGAACACAAGCCCCATGGTTTCCCCCTAACTCTGAGAAAAGTGTTTCTACAACAAAGAAGTCACAAATACATAAAAGAGAAAATGGAGCTTGGACATGATATGACCCTAACTCTGCCAAGCAGTAGGAATGGGAACATCCCCACACCTTGCCTCTTCATAACAAAACCAGAACTTTTCTTGTCGCACTTCCTTGGGCTGTTAAGGGCTCCTGCATCAGGCAACCAGGCTAGCCAAGATATCTCATCCCATATGCTTGTAATGCCAGTTGGGGCCTTCTAAAGAAGATGGAAAATTGCCTGGATCATGCAGACATGAGTATGAGCATGGCACTTCAGCTGATCAAAAGACAGCTCTGTATTGCACAAAAGGAGTTGCTCTCTTAGAGGCACTGAATGACCATGTGCATGGTAACTGGGTCAGAAGAACAGGTCACAACCAGCATACAAAAGCAGGCTGGCTTTGAAAGCGGACAGGGTCAAATGCTCCAGTGCTGCTGCAGGTCTCTTAGCTAACGTCTATGTGGAATTTGTGCTCTGAAACAAAGGGGATTGAGGCATCCGTAGCCATGGCCAAGCTTTCACACAGTTCTGTCACAAAACACTTAACCTGAGCAGGGAAAAAAGACCATGTGCCACATGCTCTGAGCTGGAGCATCTCTGCTATCACCAACATGGGTGTCTTCATGCCATGTGCTTTATTTCATCAGAGAGCTACTGAACCTACTCTTGCCCAGCATGGCTGCAGTCTGCACCTGCAGCGTTGTTCAGTGGTCACCTCACCCACTTTATACCAGCATGTTGCTCCAGCATTCCCAGGCTCCTGGCTTGCTCTGTGGCAGCACAGTGCATCAGTTAACTTACCTGTCACTACAGATCCACCCAAAATCTGTCCACAGTCTGATTCAGGGCGGCTTACTCTTAAAACAGACAAAACCTTTTTCACTATTTCCTCTGCTGCTTCCACCTCCTTCTGCCTGGATTGCACAGCTACGTCTTTGCTCACTGTATGGAGGACGTCTTTACAGCACACAAGCCCTTTCATCTTTACCATGATCAGAACAAGTCAGTGCACCTTTGCTAGTTCACAGTCTCCTTTAAACTGGGGTGAGCTGAACTTTCTAGGCAAAGATTTGACCTCTCCTGAAATCCCCTGATCAGCAATTTCCCTTGCTCGCTCTTTCCTGTTTGAAGCATTATGAAACACTGGAAAGGACGCATTTTTTCATAAGGAAGTTAGTGAGAAAATTCAAATAATCAACTCAGTCCCAGGAGATGGAGTCTCTTTCCAAGTTTGAAAGCTCTTTCTTAACAGAAGTTTTTGCTCTTGAAAGCGTTCTGGTTAGCAGGCAGCTGATGATATGGCTTCTCTGGAGCCGGATTACACTCCCAGCCTAGGGGCAAGTAATAAAAAATCCTGCCCAGCTCTGTGAGGTCTGAATCAGGTGCTAACACTGAACATCTGCTGGGGCCTCTGCCCTCCTCTTCCCCACCCTCCTTCTCTGTGCTGGGCATTGAAGCGCTCTCCATTTTATAGTTTGTGGCAATGAAAGGCCAATTTAAGAGGGAAAACATTACTGACAGCATTATCCAACAAATCCAGACTCTGCTTTAACTGCTCTCCATACAGGACTTTGGCAAGCCCACCACTGCCAGGACATGCTGCATTGTATGGCAGCCTTTGAAACAGTTACCAGCAAACATTCACAGCCGGACCCAAGTGAGACAAACAGACTACACATACATTTATTACTTCATACAACTAGATTGCTTGCTGCACAAGAATTTAACAGTGCCACCCAAGAGGATGTTTAGAGAGAGACACTTAAACATAGCTTTAAAACATGGGGTTTATGTAATTTAGGTACAAACTACAGAGGCACCACACATTGTGTGCGTATATATACACACACACACATGTGCATTTGCATCTCCATACACATACAGACAGAACAGATTGTCACAGCAGGTTTGATATGTTCATACACTGCTCTTTGAAGAATCCAGCATCCCCTACACGAGGGTTTCAACCACTGGGAAACAAACTAGGTCCTTGAGTTGCTGCCACTGTTGGTCTGACCTTCCTTCCCTTGCTGCACTCCAGGGCTGGCTCCCCTCTTGAGTTAATAACCCAATCTCCAAGCCCATATAGGTTAAGCGCACCACTGGGACTTGGTAAAGATATGAGTCAGATCCCTGCACTGGAAAGTCTCGTCAGGGAAGGGATGGTCTCTATATTCTGGGGTGCCGGATCTAGCAGGGCCCAGGCGTAATGCTCGAGTACAGCCATTGTACATCTAAACATCTACAGCCTGGAAACTTACACTTTCCTGTTCTGCAGCAGTAATGGATGAATTGACCTGTACAGGAAAAGCATATTTGGACAGAAATCATGACCTCTGGAGTAAAAGACTGCAGCACCTGAATGACTGCTACTAGAGGAAATGCCCATTACAGTGAATTTTGCTTAACATCCAAGAGGGGAGTTTAATGCCTTAAGGTAGAAGGTTCATCGAATAGCTGAGGAACGACATCATTGCTAAATGCTGTGCTTTCATCAGCAGGAAGGGCACTGCCGCTTGCAGCATGAAAAATAAGAAAACTGGTACTTGGACTTTCCTAAGCTGCAACAGCTGGATCCTGGCACTGCTCCTGGGCTGACAAACAGCGCAAGTTCTTGGCATTCATGTCTATCCCCTTCTAGATCCTGCTTGCATAGAATAAGCACCTCAGGCAGCAGTGGCCTCTCTAGTGTTAGACCCTGAAGAGCTATTCTGGTACTGGCCACAAAAGATTCACATAGCTTTACTATTTCTACTGCAGTAAAACAATCAAACACAGAGTACCAGCTGCAGTCTCCAGCTTTCATATGGAAGAAATGTCAGGTTGCAGCAATGTTTTCAAAGCTTTTCTCTATAGAGGTCCAGTCGTTCCCTGGGAGGAAGAGACTAGCCCTGGTAAGAATTTATCCAAAAATTATGGAGTCAACACAGCTTTTGCTTGCTCATCTTCCAGTGCACAGAGAACTGTTCCTTTCAGTTTAACGGCCACAGGTACTGTGAATCCCAAGGGCTCTGCTGTGCATTTAGGGCAAACTGGTCAGGAAAGCAGCTTTTATTCTCCCTGTAGGTGACAAGGAAAAAGCTGGTGTCCTTTCTGCACTAACACGATGTGTAACAGGGCCTAACACTAGACAGCAGAGATGCTCTGTCCTCGGAAAGATGTGAACAGTAGATGTGTCTCAACCAGCCTGGGGCCCCAGAAGATATTTTTCTGGAGCGCCACACTGAAACACACTTCTAAAGCCCTGACTGAGTTTCATGTCAAATGCAAGACTGACAGAACCTCCACGCTGTTTCTCCATGCAAACTGGGGCAGCCCTTTATAAAGACAAGATCAGAGATGTGATCTTCACATAGAAAGAAAGAAAAAGGAGCATTGAGAGACAAAGCAGCAATGGTAAACAGCTTCAAAAGTCGCTTGTGTAATCAGATAGATGCTGCAGACTGGTCATGCACATATCCTGATAGTCCTTGTTACTGAATAGTAAACACATTTGAGCAGCATTTGCCTTAGCAGTTCACATGTCATGGCCCAAGAGACCAGTGTGCTGAACTACTGGCATTATTGGGAACTTCCAAGAACTAGCAATAAGGAGCAAACAAGGATATACTCCCATTCAAGAGGAGGTGTTCTCTCACGCCAGTTTGCCACATCTGGCTATGCCACTAGGAGTCTCAGCAGAGAGCCAAAGGGCAGAGTACCTACCAAACTGCACAGCAACTCAAATCCACCAAGACACTTCAGGTCTACCTTGCAAAATCACAAAAAACCTGAGCGCTTGCATATTCCTCTGTAAATCTGACCTCTCCTTCTCATCCCTATCACTGGAAACCTTCATATGTCAGACTCACAGCCCAAGTCTGTGCAAAGCTCATATAGTCAGCATGACAGTTATACTCTAGAAAGAGAATTTCTCATGCTAGTTTATAACACAACCCTTCTTACTCCTGCACTTGTACAAGGGAAAGGAAGAAAAGGGTAAGAACATACATGAGATTGTACATATTATTTTCCCCTAAATCAATAACATTTACACATGTTTAAGAAATCTTCATTAAAAAATATTAAGCATGAACAGATCTACAACATGAACAGGTACAAACCCCATTGCCCAGTAAAGCTAGGAAAGAGTTCATGTCTAATCAGAAGTGGCAGTCCACAACTACATGTTTTAAAGACAGCCTTGATATTAGTGTCATTACTGTATTAAACTCTTGGTACTTAAATAATAATAATAGTTATAATATCTAGACAGCACATAGGATGATACATAAGCATAAAGGTGCAAGACATAACTTTAGTCAAAGTGCCTACTGGTCAAACTGGTACAAACTATATTCAGAGATCAAGCATAAACCAGACTGAGAGCAATCATTTTCCTCTCATTTGCATCAGAAGTTGTCACAGGTAACATCAATCCAGCCTGAAGTGACATTAATTCCAAACCGGTATACATGAGAGGAGAGCCAAGCCCACGTCTTGATGGAAAGCTGATCCTCATTTCCTCTGTGTAATGCCAAGTAATCCACAGGTTTTGCTCTGAATATCCGAGCAGAGAGAGACAGAAAACGGTAACTTCAGTGCCACATTCTATAGAGGCAGAGTTAGCAGCTTAACAGAAATGTAGCACTTAAGAGCAGGGGGTACAGTGAACCCTTGTTAGCACCTCTGGAGTCACATCCCCCAGCTGATGTATTGATTCCAGCCATAAAAGATGACTATGAGGAGGTTAAGTAACACTTCTCTTCACTGGAAAAATAAAAAGATTATCCTCACAAGTATATTTTTTTCCCTTCCTGTCTTATTTTACTGTTCCAGAGATAAAATATTTTTTACAATATCAGCTTGTTATTGTGTTCGCTCCCTTTAAAGGCAAATGGATTTTAAAAGATCATGTCACCAGAAAGCTGTGGGATGGGGGCAGAGGCAAACCTTTTATTAAATCTTTAAAAGATTTCTAACTCATTTTTCAAGGTAAAACAACAAAACCCATAAAACTCTAGCAGCGGAGATCTATCACTGAGATTAAGCAGATCCAAACTCCACCATCCATTTTTCATACTTCTCCAGGTCTGCAGCAGAAACAGATTTGGAGATTTTCTTCAGAGCCAACTCAAAGTCCCCGTTGGTAAGTGGCATTTGAAGCTCCTCTTTAGAAAGTGCACGAATCTCTTCTGGAGTTAAGCCATTAATACGTCGTCTCATTGCCATTAAAGAGGCATCCCTGGAAATACAGGACAATGCATGGGAGCTAATTGCTAGCAGCATGTGCTGTAAGCCTGTGAATTTTGATTGTATTCTCTTGCTAGAAACCACTGGCAGGAACACTTCAGAGAGCATTTATTTACCCTACAAGATGCAGTTCACATCTTTCTTGGCTTCCATGTTCCCAGATCACTACATTAATTCAACGTAAAGAATGCATTGGCACCGAGACCCATTTAAGCATATGGTAAATGTGCAGAGATAATTAAAACTATAAAACTGAAAACCTTTTACAATGATTCATAGAGATAAAATTTTACAACTTCAGTGCAGGAAAGGGCAGGGTGGGAGCAGAACTACACTCCAAGACTTTCAGACTTTTTTGTTTGTTTGTTTTATTCAAACTAGCCTGGATTTAGCATCCCCATCCTCTTAAATTTCAACCCTTTTTTCACTATGTATCCCAAAAGTGTAGCCCAGCTTTGTTACCTGCTTGTGCATAGCATGTGGACATGCAAAGGGCAGTGCAGGAGGCATCAGACACGAGCGTCATGCGGCCCCGCAAGGCTGAGGCCATATGTGCCTATGGCTCCTTATACTCTATCTGCTCTGTGACTCTTCCCCAGCTCGGATGCTGCCAGCGTGGCCCACTGGCGTGGAAACCACTGATCATTTCTCATACCATGGACCACATACAGCCTGAAATTACATTTTCTCTTTTCCCAGGTTTTTCCCAGCAAGGGATAACACAGGCCTCAGGGAGAACAGGTAATTTAACTACTGCACTGCGTGACACACACCAAATTTTCAAAACCATGGAGTCATTTTACAATTTCAACAAAGCAGCAGGGGAAATATAAAAACATCCCAAGCCACGTTCTTAAAGGATCAGTTTCTCTTGGCGGGGATCCTAACTTTATAAGGGACAGAAACTTCCTTCTGATAAGTTTTTTCAAATACCTGCCCTACACCAGAAAAGACTTATTTGTCAAAAAATGAAACAATTTGTGGGAGCAGGATAGAAATAAAACCAATACAAATGCTATAAATTATCTGTATCACCCTTGCACCTAGAAGATTCAGACAAAAAACAAGACTGTGCTGCTCTGGGGGTTGTCTAAACATGCAGCATATAGAAGCCCCACACAAGTATTCTGCGAAAGGTTCCTTTACATCACAAAATACTAGCTCTTAAACTCATGGGATTTAAAAGCAAACAAATAAAATGAGATAAATCCAAACCTGTTGTGCACTACATTAACAAATGCAGTAAATGCAGCCAACAAGATTTGCTCAGAGAATTTTTTTGTCTTTGGATCCAAGAATACTTAACCACATCTCGCAGAAAGACTCCATGGTCTTTAGATCACTCCACATGACAGGAACACACGGTTCCAGTACTGGGCCTCAAACACAGTCACTGTTAGCTTCACCTGCAGTGGGTATTACCTTTTATCACACAATGCAAACAATGACTTTCCATGCAGTTTTATTTGCAGAATAAGGGGAATGAGATACCTGCAAACATTAGTGATGTCGGCACCGGAATAGCCTTCAATCTTCCCAGCAATTTCTTCAAGGCTGATATCAGGATCTAGTTCTACTTCCCGAAGATTAATCTTAAGTAGTTCTGCTCTGCCTTTTGCTACAATATAAAAACACTTGTTTGAAGACTTGCAAGAGTAACATTAAAAAATATACAAACACAACTAAGGTTTTTCATAAGTACAAACAAAAGGATTTAGTATGAGAAAATGAAAGAGACAGAACAAATCACAGCAAAGTGTACAATCAAATACTATGAGATATATGGAATAGAATCATAGAATAGTTAGGGTTGGAAAGGACCTTAAGATCATCTAGTTCCAACCCCCCTGCCAGGGGTAGGGACACCTCACACTAAACCATGTCACCCAAGGCTATGTCCAACCTGGCCTTGAACACCGCCAGCGATGGAGCATTCACAACCTCCCTGGGTAACCCATTCCAGTGCCTCACCACCCTTACAGTAAAGAATTTCTTCCTCATACCCAGTCTAAACTTCCCCTGTTTAAGTTTGAACCCATTACCCCTTGTCCTCTCACTACAGGTCCTCATGAAGAGTCCCTCTCCAGCATCCCTATAGGCCCCCTTCAGATATATGGCTAAAAGCAGTATATTAAAACAGCATGCTCTAGAGAGATTTTCCAAAGTCATATGCCACTAAAAATGTCTGTTATGTCTCAGATGACGAAGCATTTGGTCACAAACTACCCAAAGGCACAAAAGTACAATCCTACAAATGTCCGTTTCTTCTCACATCCCTTTGAATTCACTCACTGCTCAAGTGTTTGATTGCATAGTATTCACACAGTTTTATTAGAACCACAGTGAGGATTCTAGTAACAGAGCTTCAGACAGCACAAACCTCCTAACAACAGGCTGAACTTTAAGCATATGTTTAAGCACTTTACCCAGTTGGGACCCAAGAAAGCTGCTGAAGCCTGATAGAAAACAGATACACTAATATAGTAAACATATATTAATATATTTACAATACAAGTGTCCTGGTATTCCACTTCCAGACCTAGATGAAGTGTGCATGCACTGATAACCAGCCGGGTAAATGAGCACTTATGCAGCCAATTAACCATTTTTCTTGTAGAGTGCATGTGCGTATGTGCATCTGGGTACAGATGTTAAGCAACCTAAGCTTGTAAGAGGGAATTCACATCTGACAGCTTAGGCCTCAGTGTTACTCTGCACAAGGGTGGTAAAGAAGAGAACAAATGCTCTCCTGGCATCTTTATTTCCACAGTGACCAATTTTTATGACCTAGAAAAGAAGACAACCACAAAAGAGGAAGTAGCAGTAGGAAAGGCTAAAAGTCTTAAGGAAATTTCCACACGTTTTATTTATCAATATCCCTAATTAATTTTTTATTTCTTTTAATTGTGGGGGTATATCAAAGAAATTAGAAAGCTTGTCTAAAATGCTGGCTTGTGTGCTTTGCAGAACTGTCAAGAATATAGTCATCAATCACACAAAACTGGCACTAGCTATAAAATGGAGATTTGCTGTTTACAGAGCACAGTGTATATATGGCATACCTGCAGAGAGCATCCTGTATCAAAGAACTTTCTTCTAATCTTTGCTATAGGGCTAAGCAAGTCTTTGCAGTATTTTGAAAATGAAATACAGCAGAATATATACTTTCATCAAATTCCACAACATACAAGTGTATACATAGCACATCACATCACTTTTTCAATTAAAATGCCTGACCAGATCAGATCACACAGCACAGTTATAAGTGCACCATTTAGATTTGCCCAGAACAGCTCAACGTTCTTATTTACAGAATAGATGCAACAGAATATCAGACTGGAAATAAAACTGTAGCACACCTCGTATGCTGTCCAGGGTGTAATAGTGTGCCAAAAACAATCTGGTTTAATGAGAAACAAGAGCAAGAGCTGATAGGATTTTAAACTAATTGGTCATAAAGACAGGCATCCTGTTAGGAGCTGTTAGTGCCTGTATGCTGCGCAGACAAGCTGTGGAACTATTAGGTGTCCTTAGACCTGCTAAACTCAATCACAACTGCTGTCACCATGAACACGCATCTTGTTATCTTGAGTGCTCATGCAGGGAGATGAGGCATCCACTGTACCAAGAAACAAAGCTATGCAAACTTCAAGGGATAGGAATCTCAAAATTAATAGGACAGGTGAATGACAGCTAAGAAAGACAATACAAGCTGAGATATCTTAAGGCAGGAAAGGCATCAGCCTGCTTCATTCTGAGTGACTGGAAGCACAGTCATATAGGCAAGAGAGCAGTGATTTACAGCAAACTAAGCCTGTAAGTGAAAATTCATGGATCCACTTCTTTGCATTTGTCTGCAAGAGCATGGAGTGCATTTGCAGTATTTGTGAACATGTCCAAAGGCTGCTTTTGAAGATCACTCAAGGACTGACTGTTAAACATTTAAAATAATTCCAGGCTCATTAAAACTAACTCTCTTTCAAAATGTAAGAGCCCATCAATGGGCTTGCAATGAAATGCTGCAGCTCTTTGTTGTTAAGCCCCCAAGCAAGTAGTTGTTGTTCATTTTTTCTCCCCGTTCTCTCACTCAAAAATAAAGCAATCCAGACAAATAATTAACCCCCAAATTTCACTGCTCATCACAAAACTATAAAGATTCCTCTCAACTTAATGTCCTGCATTAACACTAAGCTTGTCTTGCAAAGTCCATTTTGAAGGAAAATGCTCCTAGCAAACATACCTGTGGGCAAAGGTATATAAATCCTCTTCTCTAGTCTTCGTCGGAGAGCTTCATCAATATCCCAGGGAAAATTTGTAGCAGCTAACACCATAACCATCTTGGAAGGGTCATCATTTTCCAGAGCACCACCTACCCCTGCAAGCACAATAGTTTAGAGTAATTTCACATCACAGGTCTTATTGATTGAGATGCTTGCTAAGAAACACTGCAGGCAAACATTGCAAAAGTGCGGTCAAAGCTAAGCAACAGCTCTATATAGTCCTAGTGCCCCTTTCCAAACTTTCCATAGCTTAGGTGTGACAAGACCATCTGTCACAGAAGAGGGGACACTTCATTCTTCTGCTGAGACAGAGGATGGCTTTATCTGACAGTGCTAATGACACAGTCCCACTGAAAATGCTATCTCTGCCAAATCCAGCCATAGAAGAAATAAGAATCACTCCCCAGCCTCCCAAATGAGGACTGCAAAGTAATTATCACTTTGAGGCAAAAAGCTGCTTACCCTGAGTTTATCACAGTGAACCTGCACATTTCAGGACTGCTACATTTCAGTAGCTGCAAAACAGAGGTGGTTATCAAATCACTACACTATACAATATTCCTCAGATGGTCATCCATGTTATGTGCTGCTGCACAAACTAGGTACTAAATCTGACCTAAAGGGTAGTATCAGCTGCCACCACAAAATACAGCAAAAATCAGATCTCACAATGGAGTCCCAAGCTGGAGACTCTAGCAAAGGGGAGAAATTTGTTTAAACTGCATTAAAAATAAAGACCTGCATTAAACGGCACAGAACTCCATGACCTGCTTCTGGAGTCCTCGTCTCTTAAAGTTTTAAACTTACCATCAAAATGGCCATTTTAGAAAAAATAAAGCCAAACACTTTTCAGTTATCTGCCTTCAAATGCTCCAAAAATACACTCAAGTCCTGCCTTCCTTATCCCCTATCCATAAAGGCAGGTTTTCCAGATTGCTCAAGTTCTTACATCCCCACCTATGAAAAAACAGCACCCCAGCCCCAAACTTGGATCTAAACACTTGTTACCGTCCATTTGCACAAGCAGCTCAGACTTGACTCTGCGACTCGCCTCATGCTCATCAGACGTGCCTCTGCGGCTGCAGATGGAATCGATCTCATCAATAAAGATTGTTGTTGGAGCGTAAAACCTCGCCTTTTTTAAATGAAAACATCACTATTAGGGCTGCAGCAGCAAGGATAGGCTCTCCTCAGACCACAGCCCAGTCCCACTAGACTACATACAGATGTTTCCTGCCTGTCACAAGAAAATAACACAAGATCCTAACTTACAAAAACTGTCAGGCATACGCTGAAGTTTATACACTTTAAATTGTACTCCTTGAGTCAGGGGTCTCTCAGAGCTGGCTGGCTTTCCTCATCAACCAGTCTTGCAAAGGGGAAAAGGAACACAATCACAGTACAGGCAGTTTTCTTGTCTAGGTTTTTGTGTCAGTGAGGGGTAAGTATAGAGGACAGAAGGGATCTCAGCCTATCTCAACAAAGACAAGCTGCAACTGAGAGTATTGTAGAGGTGCACTGAGGAACCCAAAGACGTGAATGACTCCAGTACAGGTCCACATGGAAATGTCCTTCACATACCCTGCATGATAGACTGCACCCAAAACTTCACTGAGAGGCTTGTGCCCATCATTCAGAACAGAAACAGAATTAAAACATGTATTGCTTCTAGAATAACAGTTCCAAACTTCTTCCAATCTCAAATCTATTTCCTATGGGCTTGTTATCAAATAACTGAATAAGAACTGAATTTTTGTTAAGGTCACAACTCTGTGCTTAGTCTGGAAAATGCTAAGCACAGGTGGTGAATCATTTCCTTCTTAGTCCTCAACAACAAGCCAGAAAAGGATGGAAACACAGATCATGTTTTCCTAACAGATTGAAGGAGTGTCAGTACAATGAACTCTGTGCTTCCAGCATGCTACTGGAGGGGCAGGAAACCAAGAGATGTCCTTTCTCACCTTAGTGATCCCCAGATCACATCATTGAAGACATACCATTTCAAACAAGAGGCGGACCAGCTTCTCAGACTCGCCCCTGTATTTAGATGTCAGGGTAGAAGAAGACACATTGAAGAATGTTGTTCCACACTCTGTAGCAACAGCTTTTGCTAGCATTGTTTTGCCAGTGCCAGGAGGACCAACCATCAGCACACCCTGCAAGGTGAAAACAAAGGTAATGAACAACAAATAAACAAACTCTGCACTTGGTACTGTACACTACATCTCAGTATCATCCAAGATCTGTTTTAAATTGTTTAATAACATAATTGCCATCAGTGGAAAACAAAAGACAAGAATCCCATTTTCAAGAACAACATGGAAGCGTTCTGCAACTTCTTTTTACCACTCTGCTGGAGCTTGAATCACAAACCTGGTAACTGTTGCTGCACCTATCACCTGGGAATTGGACAACTGAATCAGACATAGCCTGAACTTGAACTTAAGCATTTCCCAACTCACGAGGGACTGCACAGGCAGATGAAGACAGTGAATTTTCCTTGGTGGAACAAAGGCCCCTTTAAGGAAACCAAAATACTTTTGCAGAAAGTTGTATTCCCTCAGTAGAGCACCTTTCTGTAGAAAAACATTTTGCCAAAAAATCCTGATGATCTGTATGTATGAATCTGGTTGATTTTTACATTCAAGTATGCACGAGAGCATTCACTGAATACGACAGTTTGTCATACTGTTTAATCTCTCCATCTCAGTCCCACAGCCATACTACTGCATCTTGGCAATTCCTGGCTGAAACACCATCCTCACCACACTGATGGATGGCAGAAGAGCACTGCTATTTCTGTTTCATAGATAAGCAAGTGTGGCTCATGTGGACCACCACTCCAGTCCACAAAAGCCTAATCTGAGCCTCAGTGATTATTCAGAAAGCTTTAAACTAGAAAACTGAACTACACTTAAGTCCCAGGTTTGCATCCACACCATCAGACTGTCTTGCCACCTGTGGTCTATCTGAAAGAAAGAGTAAGGAACACACATCTCTGCAGCTCAGCACACTTGCCCATCATTATACAAGCAGGTCTTTAGCTAGATACACAACGGACTCAGGACCCATGTTAAGATTGTAGCATTGAGACTGGTTAATCACTCTTGACTATATTTCTAAATACAGTTATCTTTATGGATAGTATTCCTAATCCTTTCAGCAGCAGTATTGCAGAGGGATGCCACGCTGTTCCATGCCTGAATAGCACTATAATAGGGCACTGTGATTTCAAGCATGGCACTGTGAAAATGTAGTGCCCAAGCAGCTTGGGGTATTTTTTCTCTCCCAACTGCAAGATCTTATTACATGCTAACAAGAGTTTTCTAAAGTAAAGTTGTACTGTGTTGCAAGGGTAATCAAATTAGCTAGAATTAGAATTGCACATCATAATGTGCTTTGCAATTAATAACTTACATAAAATGCCACAGCAATAAAATATCTGTTAAATGCAAGCCACACAGCAAATTAGATTTCATCTGCTCCTCACAAAATTTTACTTCAAAAAGCACAAAGAATGACATGGAAGAGATCTATAAAACCAACTCAACCGGGAAGACAATTATTCAAAAATGTACTATTCAAGAGCAATAGCCTCTCTGTACTCCATTTTCCATTAACTCTTAATACCTTTATTGCCATTTAACACTTAGCTAATGCAAGCTCAACATACATTCATCGGTAAATTAAGTCAGAAATGTTCACGCACCATCCGTACAGCTAACAGCCCAATGTCACTCCTCAGGCTGCCCAAGGTTTCCTAAGCTGCAGAGCAGCAAGCATAAAAATTAAATGGACTCTTTCTCCCCATGAACATTCAGACATATACTGGGCTTTGAGTTGCTGCACAGTCATACTGATATTATAATAATACTGCAAGTACAACCCTGCAGTGACTGGGTGAAAATTACTCAGCCTGTGATATGCAGGTCAGATGACTTACTGTTCTCTCTGAGTTTTAAATGGTTTTATTCAGTATTTTTAAACAAGCTGTACCTCAATTCAAATCACACTCGACCTCTGCATTTGACAAACTGTGTTTGCTGCAGGACATGGTGATACGAGAGACTAACATCGTTTTTTGGATATTGCTTTGGCCCTCCGTTATTATGGAAGGTCAAATTCTGGCTGTGACATGGTTTAGTGTGAGGTGTCCCTGCCCATGGCAGGGGGGTTGGAATTAGATGATCTTAAGGTCCTTTCCAACCCTAACTGTTCTATGATTCTATGCTGCTTTTCGAAGCCCATCGCTTTGCACCTCCTGGGTAACTATTACAGTGAGCGCTACATTGCACGTGATACTGGTGGCATTACATATGTGCATAACACTGGTGCAAAGCAGCCACACTAGGTGGAAAACCAGGGGAAAACCAAGCTCTCTGGGGATGAAGATGATACCAATATCAGTTAAAAGAACTTGAGTTCTCAGCAAAACAAGATATGCATGGTTGCAAGCAGAAATACACAGGATCAAGTTGCACTGTCTCTCTCTCTCCCTCTCTCTCTCTGCAAACTAGGAGGCTGCCACTTACTCACTAGTTAAAATCCTTGATAAACACAAAGGCTTCTTTATTCTTCCTCTAAGGCTGTTAATCCAAAGTATTTCAATAAGAAGCTGAAATGCACCACAGGGAGCAAGTGTTTTGATGAAATCACTGCAGGGTTACTTCTTGTTGTTGTAACAATCACTAGCAGAGCAGTGGGAAGCACAGCGAGCAACTGGGCCTTCTTGGCACAAAACAGTTCGGAAAAAAAGAAAGAGCGAGCCCATGGACACTCAGAAACTCATGGCTGCAGCTACACAGCAACTGTGTTGAATCAGGGAAGACAGCTGCCTCCTTCACACAAGTCACCATCCTCTTGAATGCAGGCACAAACTGTGAGGGCTGTCTTGGGAATTGTTCTCAGGAGAGTCTGGACATCCAAAACCAGATTTGGCTGCCTTTTCCCTGAATTATTGTCCTGAATGCCTAGGCTCAACAAATGCCTGCTGCTATACTGATTACTGCAAGAAACACTCTTCCCTTCAAAACTTCTCATCCTTGTAGCGCAGTCAGAGGTCAACAGTAGGGAAAATACATGCTGTTGTGTGTGAAAAATATATTCAGGAGACTTACAGCTTCACAAGTCACCAGGGAAAAGGCTAACAATGAAGACTCTTCATGGACGTGTCAGAAATCAATCTGCATTGCAGATTGAAGAGAGGAAATAATCTTAAAATTTTTCCCATGTCTACAACCACCTCGTTTTCAGAGGCAACACCACTCAGTAGGAAAAGATAATTCCACACAGAGACAGAGACTAACCCTTTTAAAGACCAGGCTGTTGTTTCTTTACCCACTGCCACAACGCTCAGAGACAAGGCCAGTGGCACTCTTTATGTCCCCTGCAGTCTGTTGAGATGCCTGCCTAACAGACAGATGGCCACTACATCCTCTAGGGATGTTAATACATGAAAAAAGCATAGCGGCTCTTCACTCCCTTAAAAGTTTTTGAAGACTAGACAGATGAAGCCCCCATAGTCTATAAGGGTATAGATATAACTTCTTCTATGCCAAGAAGAAAAGAGAGATTCAGCTGTTCAAAACACAGTAAAACCTTACCCTACACTGGTAACCCATTCTATCTAGGCCCCCTAAAAATCCCTAAAACTTCCATGACCAGCCCTCAAACAGCCATCTCCCAGCTCCTGCAGTCAGCTCCCACTCTTTCTAACTTCCCCTCTTTATTGTCCATAGACACCACAAGCCCCAAGAGTGACAAGTCCTCCACTCATTAGGTGCTGCAGGGCTTTGTTTTGTAAATAAGCAGAATAATGGGGATCTGGGTCTGGCTCAGGCTGGAGGAGGGCAGCTTTGAGGGTCAGACCTAAGTATAACCCAGATAAGTACAAGGACCAAGCAGGAAAAAACAGCGCAAGTCTGCAAGTAATACAAGATCTGACACATGCTGCTGAATCTGCATACTAAACCACAGAAACTACTCACATACACAGCATTCCCTAAGCATGCCATTGCCTTGCACACTCAAGAATAACAGACGATTTGCAGCATTCTCTTTCCCCCAGTAATCCTTCTCAGTAACAATAAAGTCCTTGTGCTGTGACTAGTTATTCCCTAAACATGTGTCAAGCCATTTCCACAACAAAAGCAAGATAATTTTATTTTCTGTTCACAGAAATGCTCAATAACCTCCTCCCTCCTCTCCCTTTTTAGCTCTAACCAAGGCTCAGTCTGGGCTCACTCCTGGTGAGCCAGGCCAGCTCGCTCCTATACCTTTCCTGTTACCCTTCTTGCAGCTCACTCTCCCACCTGCATTTCTCCTACTGCAGCAGTAACTATGCCCAGCTGTAAGTGTAACTGCAAAGCTAAATTATCTCTCAGATTAGTCCCCTCTCTCCTTGCTTCCTTGCACGATCCAGCCTGCAGTTTGCCGTCTGAGACAGCTGGCACATGCAGAATAAAACAGGACTGCTTTCCTCTGTAGAGTGTTGAAGAGTGGGCACCATAATCCTAAACAGAGCTATCTGTTAAGCATTTCTGCTTCTGTTAATATACCCTATATGTTTGCCCACATGTAGAGGCTGACATACAGAAAGTATAATAATGTCAACAAGCTATGACTGAGTAAATACAAAAGAATTACCATTTAATGCAAAGCCTGCATACACTTCCAGCTGTTTCTTTCAGTGCATTTTACAGAAATACAGAATGCTTTGGGTTAGAAAGGGCCACGAATCATTATGAGATGATTTCATGAAGAAATTCTTGATCTTTCCCATTTGTCTTTTCAGCCTTCTGCTACAGGCATCCACACATATTAAAGCAGCAGACATACACAGCTAAAGCTTGCCATTTACTTAAAACACCAAATAAATTCCCACCTTCCAAGGTCTTCTGATCCCTTTGAAAAAATCAGGCATCCACATTGGAAGAACAACAGCTTCTCTTAATAATTTCTTGGCTTCTTCCAAATCTGCTATGTCATCCCTGTGCAAGATGAAGAAACTTGTGTAAGATTCCTGTACAACAGTATTTCTTCTATTTTTATAGAGGAAAACCAGAACAGCCTTCAAACCATCTCTTAGCATGCCAGTATATACCTCATGAGAACACTCCTATAATCTGGTGACCTAAAATTAAATCCACTTTTGGAAGGTCGGGAAAAAATTATTTTCAACTCAAGCTACCCAGAGCTGCTTAATTAAAAATTGTTTTGAACAATGTGAACCCCAAAGCAGTATCATTAAAGTTCTCTGGAGTGTGCTTTCATTTCAGCAGTACCTGTAATAGATGTACTGCACATTACATCAGATAGCAACAAAAGCTTAACTGTCATCAAATTAATAAACTGTTAAAACCAAAAGACCTTGTTTTGCCTATCAGCAGAAGATTATGATAGCTCCCTGTTTTAAGAGTTAGAAGAAGGATAATTTCTCTACTCTACACTAACAAAAACACTTGAATTGAGAAAATCCCTCATACCAATGAATGCTTGGATTCCTTGACACGATGTCCCTTTCAAGAGCTTCGACCAAGTCTTTGTCGTAACCCGCTCCATCAAATTTTGGAATTTCCCCATCACCAACTTCCTGGGGTATTTTCTTGCCCTAGAAGTGAAAGTCATACCGGCTTATAAGGACATTATTCTTTCAACATATCCTTTCCTAGCAATGCTTAGCAATATCGTCTGGTTCACCTCTGTAGAAGCCACACCAAGGCATCAACCTTTAACACAGCTATCTCAGCACCACAATGGCCAGCAAAACCTGACTGTTCACACCCTACATTCCAGAGAGTCCCCAGATACCTGTGCTTCCTTCGAAGATGCAGCTCACAGTGACAAAACCCCATCAAAGCTCATTACATACCACAGTCGGTGGGTGGGTGGGTTGGTTTTAAAGCAGCAAACCAGATTCTCTTCATAAGCACTTAAACAGCTCTTTAGACACCAAGTGATGCACTTCTGGGCCAGCAAACAGGATGAATGCAGGAACAGCCTCACAAATCAGCCTGCATCACCAGTTAACACTATATTAACTCCTGGCTGAAGACCGGAGCATTCAAAAGGTATTGTGAAGATGCTACACCTGCCACACTACCTGCCAGAGCTTAACAACTGAAACCTCATCATTGAAAAGGATTATATCCATTGCCTTTGATGGAGGAAATTCAAAAAGATTCTTTCCCCATGTTTAATTAAAGTGATCCTGCCCAGCAATTTCTCCTTTCCTGAACTGCAAGCTACCTACTTCACACCTCATTCACAGGCCAGCTCCATGAACAGTTACAACACTTTAAAAGGTCATATTTATCTCAAGGCTGCACCAAAAGCTCTAAAGAAGCTCCCAACTCACCAGACTTCTTTGAACTACAATAATTTCTGCAGCATGCCAATGCTCATTCAGTGACCCACTGCCTCAGTCCCAAAAAGCCCAGAGCTCCTGGTTAATGCTTCCAAAGTGCCGTTAAGCTTTTGGGAGTGAAGTAACACTTTCTCTTTGAAGCATGAGGGCTCACGCTCCTCCTCTCCCACTTCAGAAGGAAACCGCCTCCCCTCCCAGCACAACAGCACCATTCAGCAGCGCCTGAAAACTAGCTGTGCTGTTTTACCAAAGGAATTTGAGTAGAGAGCTACTTTAGGACTCTTAACTCAGCTTCTAAACACTATCATAGCAGCAAGTTAAAGAAACCCAGCTGGCTGGACAAAAGGCAAAGGCGGACTGAGAGGCAGCTGGAGACACACAAATAACCTCGGCAGTGGAAAAAGAAAAAGGTGGAGATTACACGCCTCCCAGTTGCTGTGTACCCACCAGGCCTGTGAGGGAGCACTTCATCTTCTCACTGTTTTTATTTCCTTTTTCCAAGTGAAGTCTGTGTTGTGTAGTACTCCCAGGTCAGGGTTTTTTGCAATGGAAATGAAGACGAAAGTTGTGTTCAGACAAAAAGCTGGTGTCAAAAATGTAATGGTCTAGCACAAAATGCTAGAAATGGAAATGGAGAAAAACAGCCCTGTAGTGTTTGGAAGATTTCAGGAAAGAGAAAATGGAATCCAAATGTAACCACAAAAAGAGAAAGAAGGAGGGGAAACGGCAATGAAATGAAAAGTATTTTCTGTCTGCCTTTGTTACACACTTCCATCTCTCTGCAACAGACTGTCCTAGCCATGCACTGGAGGCCACACCAAGCCCGGCTATGGACTAGTGAGAATAAAACAAATAAATAGCAACAGAAGGTGGGAGGAAGAGCTGAACCCCAGCACCCCAGTACGTGGTGCTGGGATACTCGCTCTTCCTAGGATGGTTGCTCTTCCTGCTCCCTGTGGCATGGCTCGGCCATGGAGGGAAAAGGGCAGCACAAGGGGAGGTGTGCTTTCAGCATCATTCTGGCTATCAATTTAGTGACACTGAATGTTTCCTTTCATTATTTATTTTTCAGTTCTGAAATCAAAGCAAGATTTAAACTATTTACAGTTTTCACATGTAATGAGATTATTAACATTGCTCCCAAACTGTCCAACCTGCAATCCTCAGCCAGCAGGATTATGAAAAACAATATAAAGTCACCTGAATCCTATGGGCAGCAGGAGTAAGTGTAATTTTTCAGTCATATCTCATCTGTTCTCATGGCGTTAAACAGCTTCAAGTAAAGCTGCTTGTGATGGCTTCTCTCTAAGATGCGCCAACAGAGAGGTATACAGGGCTGCAGAAGATTGCTCCCCTCCCCCTGGCGATCCCACCATGTAACCTCCTCAGACAGCCAAGTTTTGACCTACACAAGATTAGAAATTTGCTGGGCTTTCCACCAGGAAGAGCGATCAGACCTGCACTAAACCACTGGAACAAAAACTGTATTTCCAACATGAATGTTTCTACTCTCACACTACGTTAATGCATTAGTTCCTGTAGTTATCTCGTGGATGTGCCCACCACTCTGATGTACTCGCAGCATGTACATGCTCTGCTTCCATTTGCCAAACCAAGTCTCCTGTTGGAATACAAACTGAACACATTCACCTGCTCACCTGGGCAGCCCTTCTTTTTCCCTCTTCTAATATTATATGCCTTTCTTGAGCACAGTTGCAGAAACACATGCCAAATACTCCAGCTGCTGTCTCACCAGGGCATCTTATAATGGTAACATCTCAGCAAACTGGGTCTGGGATTTCATTTCCATTTCTTTCCATAGCTAAATCATGCTGGCACCTTACACAGATCAATCACGTAGGATAACTGGTGGCTGCAATCACTAGACCTGGGTCCTGAAAACATCATGCTTCCCTGTGGGGTCTTCCAACTACACACAAACACCAAATGGCTATTGCCAGGCTCACTCTGCACCACTTGCTGCCAAAGCCAAAGGCAGTGCCTGGCTGTGCCTCACTCCAGCAGCCAGCCCTTCCCATCACTGCCAGGAAAAGGCGATGTGCCTGATATGATTCCTGCTGGTACGTCCAAATCTCTCTTCTCCTCCACTGCTGAGCTCCCACATTCTAGCAGAATACTTGTTCTAGTCTCCAAGTACACAGCCTGCTGCCCTGCACTGCTGAACATTATCCCATTTCCACAACTCCAGCACAGAGTCATCCAGTTCTTCCTCTACAACAGCCTTATTCATCACTCCTGGTGATGGTGCTTCCAGCTCAGTGTCATCGGCAAATTTAACTAGGGCATGTCCCTTTTTTATGCCAAGGTCATTAACTTAAATATAAAACAAGAGTCAATCTCTAGTCTTGAGGAAATCCAGAAACCCTCTTACAATTCTTCTACACCACACACTCACTAGATTAACTAATTGCTTCACATGTAGCATCCAGGTAGATTTATTTCTTTAAGATATTAATTAGAACTCTAAGGGAAGTGCTGGCAAAGGCAACACCTTTGCTTAAGAAACCATGTATCACTTTATTCCACTTTCCAGTTAGTCCCAAGTCTTTAACTTTTCACCTACTCTAAATTCGTTTTAAACCTTTGCACACTGCTTAGATAACATTAACAACTTCAGTTGCCTGGAGCACTTTTCCCTTCCCCTTCTGAATACAGGCACAGTCAACGCAACTCACCATTCACATGAAACAACAGCAGACCCAATAAACTTTACTGGAAATCTCTACTCCCAGCCCTGCAATTTCACCTACAGTTGTTTCATTATTCTCAGATGGAGATTATGCAGCCCTCCAATCCCAATGCATGGGGGTCTATGCTTCCACCTAAATGTGGCTACCTCATCTCACATCTGATGACACGCAACAGAATAATCAAGCAAAAAATAAAAAAGGGCATTTTTTTAAGTCATATCTTCATTGATTTTAACATTCACTTCACTGCCATGGCAGCCGAGACTTTGGCTATTTCATATCCTTTGCAGTATTTACTGTTCTTACCAAATGCACTGACAATCTAAAATAACCTCAAGAGTACTCCGAAAAAAAGTGTTCTAGTGCTTAGATATGGTATTATGCAATTTCTAAAAGACATACAGGTAGCATTCCTGCTGCCTTTTTAAGCTGAACTACTGAACAGAGGCTAAAATTCTTGGCGATGATCCATCAGAAGGTACTCTGAGAACAAGCCTAATAGTTTTAATTGGAACTAAGAGGGAAGAAGCACTTGAAAGCAGTATTTTAGAAAAAGGAACATGTAAATGCAAGGGTTTAGTGGATAAACACCATCCGATGGGTTGCAGTTCAAACTTACTTTATATAGCTCTACAAAAGATCATTTTACAGGCAGAGTCAGGTTAAAACTCCTTATCCCAAGATGGTTACTGTCAGAATGAAAAGATAATATGGTCTGGGGAGGAGAAACAGTGAAAGAAGGCATTTGCCTCAAGGCAAAACACTTCTAAAACATACATTCTATACCTATATTTATCTTGAAAAATACCACAAACAAATATGTATATTACACTGTGATGTTATAGCCAGGACAGCATACAACCTTTCACACTGCTACCAACATCTTAGAAAATGGGTATGACATCCAAGTTCATTACAAATGCTAAGTAATCCCAGCCAAGCACCCAAACCCCCCAAACCCAAGAACTACAGAGTTGAACCATTTACTGTGAGAAAAGAGATTCCTGGTTACATGGTTTGAAGCTTCAGTTTTGCCCTGTTATTTTTAACTGAACGTGAAGAGTTACTGAACCTCTTTGATTCAACATAACTAGGCTACAAAGGTAGCTTTAAGTTCAGAAACTGAAGAACATACCCACTTGCAAACTAAGAAAGGATAAGCCTGAAAGGGAAGTGAAACCTATTTTTGTGCCTGTGGGTAAAACATGGAAAGTTGCATTCATTTCTTTCACTTCCTACGCCTGGCTACTTCCTCTTTTATTCAAAATTTTCTTCAAAGTAAAACCATGGATCCCTTAGAAATTGTCATATAACACATAAGAATTGGTAATCCAGGGTGATTTTCATCTGCATACCCCAAAGAAACTAATAACCACCAAGTATGTAGACAAAGGGGAAACCAAGAGTACATGGATTGGTACTTTTTGAAGAGTAGACACATTTTCCTTCTGCCACCTAGTGACCAATTTATTCAGATAAGAGTAGTGTTTAAAATGTACCACATTAGATGGAACACCTTCATGACTCTTCCTCCACCTCACAGCAGTAGTGCTGCTAATCACATTATTCCCAGAGACACGGATTGTACAAGTCATGCTGTTGTAGGCTCCTTATAGTAAAGCCCTATCATGCCCATCATCGGAAAGCTTCGACAGCAGAGTTCACCCCTCATTAGAGTTAAGACTTTGAAGGCTGCCTTACACAAGCACATGTGGTGAACCTGTCACACACCACGACTCCAATTCCTGTATCGCTGGCAGAACTGTAAATAATTGCACAGACCTTCACAAGCTTTTTACAGCTTGAAGGACGCACACCTTTTGTTTTAAATCTTACTGGTCCAGGGCACAGAGATTTCTAAAATGCTTCATCCGTGCAGTCATTCAATGACACTGCTAAAAATGTGCTGGCCCTACCTGCTGATGGCAATAAAGGCTGGAATTGCTTAATACTTTTCCTGTGTATCAGAGAAACAATTAATGATGGAAAAAGTGTATCTTGGAGCCCTTTTTGCGCTGTGAAGGATCAATCTGTAACAGGAAAGTCACAAAGGGACTAACCAAATTCATTTGGAAGAAAACTGACCTAAATATTTTCTTATTCATCTAGCAAGATCTGTACAATACTGTGCTCCCCACAGGAAGGGGCTTCCCGTAACTCTGTCAGGAAAGCAAAGCCACTTCAGTACCCTCTTGACTTGTATCACTTATGCCACAGATTCCTCAGGTTCCTGGCAATGACTCCACAGTTAAAATTTAAAAATACAAGTGTTTCAGAAACAGCAATTTGCACAGACATTTTTTGAGCCACGAAACAGTCTTGCCTTTGACGTCACTACTTGATAGTGAATCACTGTCTCTCCTCTTTCACTTCAGCACTGCTTCTTTTTCATGGGTCTTCAGAGAAAAGAATCTCCAATTTATTCTAACTTATTTCTTTGTTTCTGATTTTAAAACAAAGTCTTTCCAAGAAGCATCTTCCTAAACACTATAATAAATATAAAATCATTTAATAAACTAAAGAAAATGAAAGCTGCTAAGAGTTTGCTTTTACTGCATCTCCCTCACATCATTTTCAGCTATGTAACTTCAAATAATTTGGCACAGATTTAAATAGCATCAGTGCATTTACAGAACTGTCCTGGACTTCTAAGAACACCTACATTTTATTATGGTATGGCAGAGGCAATGGTACTGTGGAACTTTATTCATAATGTTTGAAGCCTAGAAAGTGCACTGGTCTCACTTTTGCATTTTTTACATAGAAATCTTTAAAGAAGACCTGAATTGTATTTAAAAAAAAAGAAAACCAACCCAAAAATAACAAAAATAAAACCAACAACAACAAAAAAGAACACAAAAAAAAAAAAACCCAGCAAAACACAGGATGGGGAGAAAAGGAGAAGGGACTCAATGCCATAGTGCCTGATTGACACTGACAGATTAGAGTCAAGTCCATGGGCCGAGACGATAAAAAACCCCCAGCAACAGGCCACCATGCTTCCTCCCTATCCCTATCCCTATCAAAAACTCTCAAATCGAGACTGAGCAAGCATGACAGAACTTTCCTTAATCTGGTGTCATTTGTTAGTAGATATCCCCATGATACGTGCTTTGTCCATGAG
This sequence comes from Ara ararauna, assembly GCA_028858755.1. Classification (NCBI taxonomy): domain Eukaryota; kingdom Metazoa; phylum Chordata; class Aves; order Psittaciformes; family Psittacidae; genus Ara; species Ara ararauna. Next base: position 111,705,545 of record CM054378.1, on the reverse strand, counting down.
GCAAGAGGAAAGCACCAAGTTTTCTTGTACAGGATTATTATGGCTTTTCATTATTATCTGTATTAAATAACTAAAACTAAAAATGCTTCCCTTTGCCACCTGCTGCATCATAACTCTTCTTCCACATATTCCTTCCCACTTCTTACCTTGTCATCTCTTCCTCTAGCTCTAGATTCCCTTTCGCGGCTGCCTGCAGGCTTCTCGCCCTTGGATACCATGTGTGCTCTGCCTGCAGGCCCACGGGGCTGCAGTCCTGGTGAGTCTTTCCTCAAAGCTTTGCTGGGACGTCTGATCTGAGGTGGAGCCCTAATAATAAGCAACCACAATGACAACATGCTAAAAACAGTGAAAAAAGAGCAACATTTAGAAGGAAGGATTCTAATATGTCATTAATTCCCTTAGTGCTTTATTACTAAAGCTGACAAGCCCCTAAGTCTTACCTCCCTACATGTGCAAATACAGCAATGTAGTTATGGTTCTGTCTGACACCCAAAGTAAGAAAAAAATACAAAAGGAAAACAAAAGTTCCAACAGTGCAAACAAAGACAATTCACAATGATCAGTACTCCTACCCAATCTTGCAACAGACCAACACACATGTAACAAGAAACAATTTAGTAATTCTTCAAATCGTAGTTTCCTCTGACTCCAAACCAGGAGATTATGTTGGGCTATATTCACATGCACAAGCTCAACACAACCACATGACATCTGTGGTTTAAGAAAAAATAATAAAAGCTGGCTAATAGCTTTGACAGACCCCAAAACAAAGGAGGGAGAATTTTCAAACAATCCTCCTACCTCTGACTTCTTTCCCCTGAGTGAAAATGTCAAAACGTACAAATTGCCTAGAAAGTAAAAGCAAACAAAGCGCAACTGCAACCACCTGTACTTGTGTCCATCACCCACAATGTCAAAGAGAACTCAGCAGTGGCATCAGAAAGAATTTGGTTTTTGGAGAGGTATCACAGTAATTTTGCTCTAGGGATTGGAGCTGACATACACGACTAAAATAAACAGCCAGGAACATCACCCAACTTGAATTAGTGTCCCCTATTCAGTCTTCTACTGATCCTTGTTTTGAGTAACTCAGAATTTGCTAACTCCAAAAAAAGATCCCGGAATACGGCTTACAAAGAATATATACTTAAATGCACTGTGGATACAACTGCTACATTTAGCTTTGTATACATTTTCATCAAACATAACAGCATAGAACAATGGCTGGTTTTCCCTACTTTTGTGTACAAGATTTCAATTTCAGCCTAAAAAAGCAGATGAACAATTGGGCCTTTACCTCCAAGAAAGATACAAGAATAAATACATCTTGCACTTCATGTAATATTACCACAAAAATTCTCATAACCATTTCTAACACTCACAAACGTAATTAGTATTAATATTACTTTACACTTACATTCTTAGGGTCTCTTAAAAAGCAAAGACATTTGATAACAATAAAGCACATAAATTTACAAATACACTTTGCCAGAATAGTAGCAGAACATTTCTTTTTATTTACTGAGAGCTCTCATTTTACTTTGTTCCTTTGCTTATGTGAGTACACACACATTAAAATTCCTTACTATTACAATGTTAGAAAAATGTTGGCATGATAAATGTTAATCTTGTTTTTAAATTGGAGTTGTTGTTTCCAGCAACCTGTGCCAAGCTGTATTAGGGTGAAAATAGGGATTTCAGAAAATATACAAGCATCCATTTTGAGAAAACTATTAGCTAACTAAAGTTACCTTAAATGTTGTTACAGAAGAGAAACGCCATGTATAACACAACAAGTTTAGCAATAAAAGTAACTGACGGATTAAACACAGGTCATATTATCTGTAGTTAGTGAGTGATTTCTAGCCACCATGTCCTTGAAGATACTTCAGGTTCTAAAACCTTACTGGCTCCTCAGCCATCAGTGAATTCAACTGCTCAAACAAACTGAAATGGAGAAGTTTTCTGCCTGCACGTGAGAAAGGCAAGTGTCGCTAAAAGTCCTTTTACCTCTCCAGCATGCTAGTTGCAGGCACTTCGCTAGTCACTCCTAGCAGAATAAAGGAGTGACTTGCTTTAGAACTTTAGCAATAAATCCAACTGTACTTTAATTACTTTTTTCCGTCCCAATTTATTATATTTATTCTTTATTACAAATGACCGGTAAATGAAATCTGATTTTCACGCTACAAGTGCATTCAAGGAAGAATATGAAATTATGGCAACCCAGCTTTATTTCACCCACTCTGCTTGAGCCTCCTTACCTGTGTTCAGCTGGAACAGGAGGGGGCCAAACATCGGGATCTCTAAAAGGCTCATCTTGACAGGATACAGGGATATCTGCACGTCTGTCCATTTTAAAACTCTCTAAAGTGTTCACAATGCTTTTAACTTGTTCATATTCTTCAACTAGTTCCTGTCGGACCTTGAGAAATACATGCGTTATTTAAAAATTGTTACAATTCAACCTTTTTCTTTCTTAAACCATAGAAAGTACCTCAAAACATACGCTACTCTCAAATGTAGGAACTCCCAAGACCTTCCATTCACAACCCCCAGACCTTTCAGGCTTACAACAGATCTTTAGCATAAAAAGTTGCATCCCTGTTGAGTTCCTCTTCCTGCTTGTCAATGTCATGACCAGACATGATTGCTAATGCAGGGATCACTCTTCCATAACTTGTGCTAATGCTTAGATTTACATGTGCATGTTGGCATGCATGCACGCACACATACACATACTTTTATTTTTTACAGGTAGTAAAGGTGCTGTTGGCAGATCTTTAACATATTTGCTACTATTATGGCATAAAATAACTTCTCTGATTACAGTCTCCAAGGTCCTAGTTATAAACCTGGCTGTATCATTAAAATATAACATTATAAAGTTAACTTTGTGAGGGGCACAACACAGTCAAAGCACAAGCCAACCCGTTGGTGGATTGGAAAGATCAGAACAGAAAACTGGAACTTTAACACCTTACAGCATAAGTTCAAATAAGTAAAGAAAGCAAAATAAAGATGAGAGGAAATTATGTCTCAGAAAGCAATCAGGTTGCAGAATCGTGCAGCTGAATTTCATACTTGAAGTTTCTGTTGTCACTATTCAGGGAATTAGAACTACTGCAACAATTTCAAGATTATTTACTTGATATGTTATTTTCAATTTTCTTCCATGAAGCCTAGGGAAAATAAAATCTCTGTAGAAATTTGTGAAGTCTTAAGTGATATGGCTTGCTACAAGCTCAAGTTGTGTATGCTAAGGTCATCAGTTCTTAGTACACACCAGCGGCCTGTCCTGGGTTCAGCTGTATTGCACATTCTTGCTCAGAAGCGCAAGCTTTCAGTTCATTAGCTTAAGATGTGCTAGGATTCACCTGAGTGCACTTGTACTGCATCTTACCAGTCTTCCACCCGTCACTCAATGATGCTTTCCATCCTGTGGGATCAACCTCCATGCTCACTTTGGTTTTTATCCGCTTGAGGGTCATAACACCCAGATGTCACTCTTCACTGAAGTGTTCGTGCACAGCTAAAACTAATTCATGCATCATTGTGCACACCTGGAAATCAGTATTAGCACTCTGCAGCTAGGATTACCTTAGGCCACTGTGAATCTTGTCTGTTATGGTCTTGCAGCTGGAGCTACAGAGACAACCTGAACCTTTCCATCCAGTGGAAAGGCACATGGGCTCTACAAGCCTCTTGTGAAGAAACACTAGGGTGAGGATATCTGCAGGCTGCCATGAGGCACACTACCGAGTGAGGTTACAACTAGGACGCACTGCAAGGCTGAATCAAAAGCCAGGTTCTGAAGTCAGCTTACAAGAAAGCCAGAGAAAGAAACCAGGCACCCAGCTGTGCTCATGTCATGCATACACCTGAAAAAGAGCTAAGAAAAACAGTGCCTAGGAATGCTACAACCAGACTTCACTTTGTGGCAAATAGAGGAAGGCAACTGAGGACAGTATCAGCAGATGTGTTGCCTGATGACCAGACTCTCTGCCATGCAAATCCTGAGTAAATGGAGAGCATCAGGGAAATGGAAGCCTGCAAACCCCACCTGTCTGCTCAGGTTGTAACAGCAGCAAATCAGAGAACTAGTACTAAACAGCATCACATCTGTCTGCTCCTAACACTGCTCACTGGTGAAAAGATGAGGCCACTAGCTCAAGATCTTTCTGTCTCCCTGCATGTTTAAAAGTGAACCACGTTGCGCATATGCAGGGTGCTGTGCCTTGTCAGCCTGCTTTCAGAAGCATGCCTCTTCCCAGCCTGATTTTCACCTGCCCATACCATTTTTCTCTTTCACTCTCATTTCCCCTCTCTGAATGGTGTCTTTCCTCACCCACCCCAATCCACATATTCAAACAGCAGCAGCAGCAGCAGCTCCCCACATCTGGTGGGGCAGTTTCAAGACAAAAAGTGCAATCTGACATAACTGACGGGTAAGGTGTGTAAAAGAGTGAATAATTAAATTGACAGCACTCAGTAACGAACACATGTCACCTCTCTCTTGAAGCTACAGTTCTTCTAAAATACTACCAGGTGCACCCCACAGCAATGCATTGTTCTGCTCTGAAACATTTTCCAGGAATTTTCCCATTTCAAGGACAAATTAGGAGGCTTCAGCAGCACAAAGAAATACTTCTCTGGTTTAAAACCCTGTTTAAGAAGAAGAATATACGTGACTGTCATCAGCAAAATACCAGCAAGGACAAAGGCAAAGTAAAGGGTAAATCCCCATGGCCTCGCACAATTCTTGCAGTGCTGCATTTACTTCACCAGAAGCTCCACATTTATCTGTACAAAAGGAGCCTTAGGAAAGGAAAGAACTTGTCCATTCACAGTGCAAAGCAGCTTTCTTGCTCTTTCCAGATGAGCTCTATCTTTCCAAAGACACAGGACAGCCAGCTTAGGCAGGATTGCTCCTGCCCTGCTTGGCTGTCTTTGCTTTCTCATCACACAGTCAGCAGACACATCTCCCCGTGCAGAAACTTCTAGCTGAGTTACAAGTGTGACTGATTACTGACTTGGTTCCTTCAAACTGTCTAACACACATCCCTCCTGTCCAAAAATAAATCCAGCCAAACAGCTGCTGTGAGGTACAAAGGAATGATACAGCATAAATCCTCCAGGGCACTGCTCCGCAAGAGACAGCCACTTCTAGTGCTCCAGGAATACAGAGAGCATTCCTCCTATCAGCCTTCCAACACATGCGGGAAAGCTGGTGGAAAACAACTTGCTAGTACTGAGGGGTGGAGTGCTGCCACTCAGCTCTCTGAACCAGCAAAGAGGGTGTTATCTGAAAACTGAGGGAAAGTGAGCCTTTGATGCCTTGGAAGCTGAAAACTAACTGCTGGCCATCTCTTCGCCAGACCCAAGCAGACCAAACTCTGACATTCACACCCTCACCACTTAGTCAGTACCTAACAAACCAACTAACAGAAAACCCTCAGTGTACTCAAACAGCAGGATCACAAAGGAAAACCAGCTGGTAAATTCCTAGAGGCCCTAAAGAAACCAAGTCGGATGAATCAGGTGCAGAAAAAATGTTCCTTGCAGTTGAAAAACAACACAGATGTGAGCCAAGAAGGGCTGTGACTTATGGAGGTGACTGAGCAGCATCTTTGAGTGATCAGTGCTACTCTGAGGCAACCTCAGAAGGCTGCAAACAGGAAAATCACTGGTCTGGACTCACCAAATCTCTCTGCCCCCCATCACACCCTTCCCTTCTCAGGAGGCTCCAGCTCAGGTTGTAGAGAGCCTGAAGAAAGCTTTAGGTTATTCATGTTGAAGCCGTTTCAGGAGATAGCTGAGCTAACAGCTTACCACTGCCCACTAGGAAGGTCCCACTCCTCATCACTTTTTCTACCTAACCACATTATAGAATCATAGAATCATTAGGGTTGGAAAGGACCTTAAGATCATCTTAAGTTGAAGTTCCAACCCCCCTGCCATGGGCAGGGACACCTCCCACTAAACCATGCACCCAAGGCTCTGTCCAACCTGGCCTTGAACACGGCCAGGGATGAAGCATTCACAACTTCCCTGGGAAACCCATTCTGACACTGCTTTTCTGGATGCAATTCTGGCACCACAGTACGGTAACTCAGCTTAGTAAAATGGAAGAAAATTAGCCCAGAAGGGTAAAAAGAAAACACAGGACTGAATCAAAAAGCTGTACTTTCTCACTACCCTGTGATCAGGTGAATCCCAGGAAAAAGAATGTCAGGGTGCAGAAGAGGGACAGAAGCTGCTGCAGCTGGAGGCAGGACTAGGTGGGGAAGAGTTTGGCCTCTCTGGGTGTCAAGTGGATTCAGCTACTGTGTGAAATTGCCTGCTCCCAAAGTCACACTCTCATACACAAGCCACCCCTACCAGTCACAGCACCTGCTCCACAGAAGCAGCATCGTGGGCATTGGGTGGTTTTGAAAAGCCTGATAAAAAGCCTTTCAGGCCAAGGGGTGGCTCTACAACTTTGTTTTGACATTCCAGTCCTAAGGATTTACAATAACCAAGCAGAAAACACATTAACATATGGATATAAAACACAGTGACCGAGAGCTGAGTTCACTCTTTCTTAGTGGTAGTTTCAAAACCCATTTCAGGGAGTTCCTCTGTATTTCACAATCTGGCAACTGTAGTAGCTTTGACATCACAAGCTTTTATTTGCTATGCCATAGCTTGTACTTCTATACAACTTCCCACAGCAATAAGCATGGGTATTTGTACCTTGGTAAATACAATGTGTGCTGAGGGTTTTTTTAACTACCTCATGCTGGAACAAAAACAATCAAGTTTCTATAAAAGTGTTTACCAAACCTGAAATTACTGCCTGTAATTAGTGCTAGTTACTCAACAAGCTCCTATTTTTAAAAGTGAAAATAACAATTCTCTAAACCATTCCCAAAACAGATGCCCTGTAACCCAGCCTGATCCCATGAATCAAAGTACAGCTCCTGGAATCATAGTTGTTCATGAGTTACCTGCAGTACATTCTCTAATTACTCATGAAGTAACCTATGGAATGTTAATAAAACAGGCATGATGCAAAAGCAACACAAGCAAAGATTGACTGAAATGTGTTTAAAATTAAAACAAAAGTAAAAATCATGCTTTTCTCTTTAAGCAAGAGCACAGGGCACCAAATCTGCTCCAGTGATCACGGTTAGAAAGGTGCCTAGCTGGCAGCTCCCAGCACCCTGAGAATCATTGAACTCCTGCCCCAGCTCCTGTGCTCTCACATACTGTATAACACACAGCACATGCCCATAACATGCAGCAGGTTTTGCTCAACAGGCACTGGCCTTGTTGTAAGCCAATACTATCTCCTGGGGGCACGCTCTGCTGTCATTCTGCAGCTGCTGAACTGTCACTGAAGCCGCTATTTCCTACAAGCCAGCTGTCTAGTAAAAAACTGCACCAGCCAAGAGACTCTCTCAGAATAAACAGGCAGAATGCCAACACAAGTAAAGTTCACAGTAGTGGTAAACCTACCTTTTACTGTTGTTAAGCAGAAAAAGAGATGAGTTGCTTCTGATTTTGAATCTTTCCAGTCCCAGCCTGCATTAACATGGATGAATATGCCTACATGTCACCCAAACCTCAACAAAGAAGGAACTTTTTCAAATGAGCTCACAGGCCTGGGAGTGAGGCTAAGAATGGAGCTACATTCAGCCACCCAAGAGCAAGCTGGGAACCCCCTGGATTCAAAACAAATAAGGGTCTCAAGGGCAGGTCATCCTTGACATCCCTGAGCCAAGCAAGTGATGGACAGTCAATGACAATAAATTTTCCAGAGTCAGATGAATTCTTATGCTGTCACGCTGCTGCCTTAGTTGAACCCTCCAGGATGCATCTTTTGCCCTTTCGAAGCTCTACAGGCTGTACCAGACTAATAACACAATCCCTGTCCCCCATCAGCGTTGATTTTGAAGTTCCAGAAGCAGTACTGAATCAAGTGGAACTGAGCCAGTCAGTTGTTCCCAGGGGAGATGACAGGTGTTTGTTCACACTCCTTCTCATATCAGCACCAAGCACAAGAAACCCTTAAAATCAGGGTGCTCAGTTGCAAAGCTGAAGCTATCTGACTGTGCAGCATGAAATACAAGCCACCAAATACTTGTACAGAATATTATTCTATCCAGAACAACCTGAGTTTGTAAACTATGACACCCAAGCAAAGAGAGAGAGATGAAGAGTGTTTGGGAGTCTGATCAAAAATCACAACTACTTCTGTTTCACCTCTGCTCTACATTGCTCAATAAACTGCTGGGAAAATCCTCCGTAGTACATAAGGCAAAAGAACAGATCTACCCAGCTTGAGGTACCTGTTCAGGATGGAGCACTCACTGTAGATTAGTGACGATATAGGGAGAACAATGATTCATGCAGCAGGTATGAGCTGGTCAGCCTCAGAGCCATGGATGTAACTATTCTTTGAGATCTTAGAATCGTAGACTGGTTTGGGTTGGAAGGGACCCCAAAGACCATCTAGCTCCTGCTTCTGCCATGGGCAGGGACACCTTGCACTAGACCAGGTTGCTCAAGGCCCCATCCAACCTGGCCTTGAACACTGCTAGGGACAGGGCATCCACAGTTTCTCTGGGCAACCTGTGCCAGTGCCTCACCACCCTCATACTAAAGAATTTCTTCCTAATGTCTAATCTAAATCTACCTTCTTTCAGTTTAAAGCCATTCTCCATTGTCCTATCACTACATGCCCTTGTAAAACAATGAGATGTCACTCACAGGAACATTCCTATTTTTGAGGGAATATGTGTACAAGCACCTGAAACTAAGTTCACTGCCTCAGAAGTACCAGTAGGAAAAGCACCCTCTTCATGCACTGCACACAGACATACAGAAAGGAGGGACCTCCTTCATACTGCCAGATCCCCTCAGCATCAGTGTCCCAGGAATCCTTCAGGAGGTTCAAGATTGTGAAAGTGCATGTAGACAGTACATCTCGAGAATAAATGCATTAAGTAACAATCTTCTCCTTCAAGCACTTATCTAAGTGGACATTCACACTGGATTGTTCCCAACAATAAAAGCTCTACTTTGAGCTAGAGATTGTGTCTGTTAGAGAGACTGCTAAACTCCAGTGTCTGCTAGAGATTATTAAACTCCACCTCCAGAAGGTACCAGTAGTATTATCCCCATCAGATTCCTCAGAGGATGGATAAATCTAAGAACCTAAAGAACAGACTAGCTCCATACACCACAGGAGATGGAATTTCATGTAGTAATCAACTGCCTTCACCCCCTTTACTATGACCTAAGGATTGCTTTGCTTCTTGCATCACTTGCAAGGAGCATACAGGTGTGTGAATGTTGCTTCTGCACATTACTAGTACCAAGATGGTAAAACCTGAATTTTGCTAAACTTATGTGTACGGCATAACTCTTTCATGAGAATGCTCTAAAAAGAAAAAACTCTAAATACTATTATAATATTATGAATGGGTGTTTCTTGTGATCCAGCTTCTGGTTTAATTCCTTTCAGAACAGGCTGTCTGTCAGACAGCTACTGAATGTGATTGACAGTTTGGATGCAGCCACTGTTGGAGCTGGAAAACAGTGCTAACATCCAGATCATCAGACTCCCTCTTAGTCTGTCTCAAGGAGTGAGAAAGCACAATGATTTATCAAGAGTGGGTAAGAATGCAGGTCTACTTCTACAGGTCTCACTAACCTATTCAGGTGCAGGTATGGAAAGGCTAATGATTCCAGGGCTGCATCATTTGCTCTCAGGGTTATATCATTTTGTTCCCAGTGCTATAGCTAGTTCTATAAATGAATGAGAAGACAAACAGCCTGGGGATGAATCCCTCCTGTTTTTTAAACCATCCTGCTTACTTTTTGGTTTTTGTCCCTGAGCCAAAACTGGCACCAGTAACAGCAAAGAACTACTGTGACAGAGCTCCTCTGCCACCACTGTGTTGGGAAGTTTCAGAATTAACACGAGAGCACAGTGTGACAGACGCTGCCCCACCTGCTGCTGATCTTTCTAGGGACAGTTCTCCAAAGCATTTATGGGACACAGACAGGGATCATTCTGTTTTCACCTAAAAGAGATAATTTCTGAGAAGGTGCCAACTTCAGATCCTCTGCTAAGGAGCCAGCTGCCTTCTCCAAGGAATAATCCTGGAAACTATGTTACTGGTCCTTTTTCACTTGAGGCTTGTCTCCAATGTACAACACTCATCCTGTGTTGCACAGGCTTCTCTGAAGCTGTTTAAACAACACACAACCTTCACAAGGTAAGAGCTGTTAAAAGTTTAATGGAAGAACTGATGTAATCAGAGGAAACATTAAATACTGTAAGTGAAGACAATGCCGTGATGCAGCTGCAGAACAAGGAAAGCCCCACGCTCTACCTTCGCGTCAGCTACAAGTTTGTCAGGAACTAAGGACACACATGGGGCATGAACACTGGAATCAGGATGCTCTGGCAGGGGGAATTGCTAAAATGCAAGTACTTGAATGTATCTCCTACACAACATTCAGCTTATTACAGCACAGGAAAGCTAGGCAGTATCACTGCTGTTTGTACACGCGCATGCTTTGCAGATGAGCTCTTAGTAAGTAGACAGACCTCCACAGTTTTGTGACAAACCTATGAATAGTACTGCTAACAGTGTTGGAGCTATCAGTGCACAAACACTTGATGTTAGTGTCAGATATTTCAAGCACAAAACCATAACCAAAGCACTTCCTGCAATGAAAAGGAAAAATATACTTCTAAGTGACATTGTTTAAACATGGTATTTAGAAAAACTCTTCTTGAAGTCATCTCTTCAGCTACTTATTGCAAAATTACTTTTTATAGGAGCTATGTTCTTTCAAAACATTATATTTATGCAACATGAATTCTTTATTCTGGAATACACTTTTATATGTTTATCCTCCTTTTTTTTTTTTTTGATGGAACACATTTTGTGCAATGAAAAATGGGACCACAAAATGTGAGGAAGATTTAAATACTGATATTGCTAAATGAGGGTTCTTGCATTTCACCTGCAGATTACTTCCTTGGCTTCAACAGTATTCTGCTTAGCAGGGAGATGCATGTGTGCAAGACTCAGGCGAAGAATATTACTTGGAGTTTTAGAAACCTGACCCAAATTTGCACACTGTAGTGTTATAGTTAACTGCTACTCAGACAGCCATTTTGGTGTGCTAACCCATTCATTCATGTCTTAGATTACTGGACATTGGGCGGTCAAAAGATGTAACAGCAAAAGGAAGACCTCAGCAAAACAGTCTTTCCAAAGAATGCAATCACACACAGACTAGAGATCAGATAGACATCCCGAGAGAAAACAACCAAAGACCCGATTCAATCAGAACAAAATAATTCCTTTTGAACACACCACAAAAATTATTTTCCCATAAATATCAACAAAATATTGTAAAAGAAATGTTTCAAACTTAACTGAAAGATACATCCTCTACATCTTAAAAGGTCTGGGAAGCATAGTGTGTTTTTCAAATATCAAGTGACAGAATAAAGGCAACCTTATCTCACCCTACCTGCTGCCATTTGCCCTTAATTGCTGGATCCCTGATCGACTGGCAATGCCTCTGGATTTGCTGGATGACACCCTGGTAATATACCATAGAAGAGTCATAATTTCCAAGGAGTGCATATTCTCTTCCTTTTTTGGCATTATCGCAAATCTCTGCTAAATTCATCTTCACTCAGAAATCTAAAAGAGAACATAATAATCAGAAAAAAATTAACTGTACATGCCATAGAGTAACTCAGACTGTGACACTTCAGTTTTGTTTTTCTCTTATAGCTGTATTGTGTCTTTCACCCCCGTTCCCATCAGGTCCCCCTCTTTTTCAAACATTTAGCCCTGCAGTATCTTGTTACTAGCCTAAGGCTTCAGATCATGAATCATAACTCTTTTGTAGGGATAAAAAACACAACTTCTTTGCAAGGCTTTGGCCCCAGTCCTGTTAAATTAGTGCAAGAAAATTAAGTGCCCTGTTCGCACTGAACCAAACAAGCCAAACTCAAATTTGTAGATCACCACAATATATTAGCAGCCATCAACCCATGAATCACAAATCACACGAGGCATTAAATTGCTATTTATACTGTTGTATTACATACATGCCTAAATGTGCCAACCAGCATCAGGGAAATCTGCACTTAGCACTTTCAAGAGCCCTCACCCTAATGAGATTATGACATGGTTGACTGACTGCCGTACTATAGACAAAGTTAAGAACCTCATTCTGTTTAAATATTCTTTCAAAGTACTCCAGCATCCACATGCTGACTTGAGTTTTTTTATTAAATTTAACATGTCACTTTGGGATTTATGGCAGAGTTAGCAATCCAAATTTAAGATTCTTTAAAACAGTGATTCCCAAAGTACAATCTTCCCCTAGTCCCCAAAACAATTTAAGATTTACGGATTTTACTAACATTTTTATACAAGTAGTAAATCACAGCATGACTTTAAGGAAAACCTGTACTTTTTCCATTAACCATTCAAGAAAGCAATTTTAAACCACATACTGAAAAGTAAGCTATGTTACAATCACAGAATGGTTTGGGTTGGACCCCCCTGCCATGGACAGGGACACCTCACAGTAGACCATGGCACCCAAGGCCCTGTCCAACCTCACCTAGACTTGTATTAAAGATTCATGATCGAAGCAGTGCCTGCCCTTTTATCTGAATCCCACATGATCCAAAGTCTAGGTCCTTACCGCACAAAAAGAGCACCAGTTCCTTTCCCTGGTCCTCTGACTCAGGATGTGTGGGGTCCCTGACATTCACCCAGATATAAACCTCTGGAAATCAAAAATGTAAAATTATCATTCATAGCTACACAATACAGAGAGTTGCACTGACCAAGGGAAAGAAGGTGGAGGGTGGTCCACTAGCTGCACCAAGGCTTTGGCAAGACCAAAGCATTTGAGAAGAAACAGGGAAGGAGTGGTACAGCCAGATGGGAAGCCAGCAGCACATGGGGCCTGGTGCAGCAGAGTTCAGGCTGCACAGCTGAAGACAACCTGTGATATGGGGGTGTTTGCATTCAGAGCAGGTGGTATCAGAGAAAAGACAGAACAGGGAGAAACAACCTTTTACATCCTAGTGGGTTATAAAAATGTTAGTAGCTTTTATAGAACAGACAAGATCAAGACAGCATTAAGGAGGATGTATCTTATGCCTTTGCATTCCCTCGTGCTTAGCAAAATTCAGACCTCTGACAAGAAGTTAAACCAACATCCACATGACCTTCATTCTGCCTGTCCTTAACACTGCCTATCACAACACACACTCTGCCTCCCAACAGTGCAAACCTGATGGTCTTTACTGCTGCCTGAAGCTGCATACCAGGTCTGCTCTGGCACCTCTTCACTCCTGCTCCCTGTAACTAAGCCCTCACTTGTACCTACTGGCCACACGGCTTCCACATGGCTGAAGAATTTGATGGCAAGAGTACACTGCTGCCCACGGCTCATACGCCGCTGAGCCCAGCAAGATGCATTGGGGCTTACTTATCCTCGGGCTGTGACACACACATTTCAGCTTGCAGATTGTTCCGACATCTATTATAAAATTCTGGGCAGGAGCAGAACTCAGGTAGAAAGGGTGATGACTCTATATTGCTTTCTCTTGGTGCTGAGAAAAGGCAGGATACATCACTGGAAAGCTCTAGCTTTGTGGCAAGGAAGACCATTTAATTTTAAAATGCAGAGATGATAACTGATAGGAAAAAGTGCTGTCACTTGCATGGCACTGGAAATGGATAAAAAGATAGGAACTGAATATAGGTTACAACCCACACAGATCTGATAAGTCAACTTATAAAAGAACAAAGCACCACCTGGGGCACAATCCATGGCCCCATCTTCAAATACATCCAGGTTAGGATCTGCTGAAAAACTGGCTTGTCCCCATAAGGAAAATGGTTCTCAAATCTCTGCCGGTTTTCTCCACATGTAGCAAAAAACAAGAGAGTAAATAAAACATTTCTAAGGAAATGCTGCATTCAATTCCCAGAAATCCATTAAACATGTACGTACTTTAGCAATCTATTGTATCTGTTTATTACAGCTAGTTCACACCCTGCAGGCATGTGTTTAACTCCCCTTTGCCTTAAGAGGGCTGACACTCAAGAGTGCCCTGCTCACCAGAGGACACAACCTCCTGTCTCCAGCCCAACCTGTGGGCAGGAATTGAGGCATAGCATCCACACAAGCACATACTCACTTCAGAAGAATGGTTAGCTCAGGAAGCTGGGAAGCGGGAGGTAGAAAAATTCACATGGTCTTAAAACTGCTGGGGGAAACCAAATGAGAATCTCCCATGTCCTCCAGCAACCACAAGTCTGGGGGCTTCTGGCCTCATGCTGGTGATACTAAAGCTTAAGCAAGTGCTTGATGCCCAGTGCATCACACTGGAGAGCTTCTAAACACCAACAGGCACTGAAACTTGGAGCATAGAGGGAGGTTCGTGCATATACATGTATGAATCTACTGAACAGTTGGTGCCTCCAGAGCTAGGCTGACAAAAGCTTCTGGATCTTTCTCCTAGATTCAGGCACTTCAGTTTTTACTTATCACCTACCCTAGACATCAAAACAGGCAATACAGCTTGAGAGGATGAATATAACATCACCCATATACCTGAGACATATTTGAAACAGCAACTGTAGACCTCAGTCTTAAATCAGTGGTCTCTGACCCCCAGGCAGCTCTTTGAGGTCCCACTGCAAAAAGACTGGCTGTTTGAAACTAATGGTTAAAAGTGTTTAAACAAACTACAAACCTCTTACACACAGAAGTGATGGTAACGTTAGTTCAGAACAGCCAAAGCTAGTCAAAACAAGTATGTCCAAAATTAACGAAAGATTATTTTTAGGAAGGAATTCCTTCCTGTATTTTTTTCTGGACAACACACTCTTAAGCGCTGGGGTTGGGGAGGAAAAGGTAGCTTGCAGTAGGTGGGGGCTTTTTCACATTATGTACTTATTTTTTTATTATCTGCTCAACATTATGTTATAGAGCTCCTACAACATTGCAAAAGTCCAAGGAACCAGAAATACAGAAGTCATACACAGTGATTTTGTTGTTTGCTCTTTTGTTGTCGGGGGTTTTGTTTAAATATTTGTTTTTCCTATCATATCACAGCCACAGCTTTTAAGTAAATACACATCCAGGGACAACTGTTATCAGGTGCATTTAGAATACCTTACACATTAGTTGTGACATCAGCTTTTCATTCTATCATTGCAGGGCTCTTTCCTGCACTAGACCGTAACAGCTCCACAGCACATCAAGATATCCTTGGAGATTCTTTAGTTCACGGATCATTGACAAGAAGAGACATTACAGACATTGATGTCAGCATAGCTGCCACACATAGTGTCTTAAGCCCACTTGTTAAAACCCTGCAGCAGCTAGGCTAAAAGGTCACAGGGGATATTAATCTCTATTCTTTGGAGCCTAAGCTGAGCTGATCTCTATCTGGGGTCAGAAAAGAATTTTTCTCCCAGAACTAAAGCAACACACAGCTGAGCAAGATCCAAAAGACAGTCTCTATCTTAACATTCAAGCATCATACACACACAAACATATCCATAGGCAGATACAGTGACTGTGTGAATGGTGGGTAAAGGGGGACAGCTTGTTTAGCACACTATTCCAAACTTCGGTGCAATACCAGGCGGAATGCAGGACAACTGCCTCCTTCAGCCCATCTCCCCCTTAACCTTCACACCACCATGCTATCGGAGGCAATAAATGCTCACCCCTGTAGCTGGGGTCTGAAACAGGGGCTTTGCTATTTGCTTGACATTGAATGTTCACCTCTTCAAGTGCCAAAACGAAAGGCATCTCTAATATCTTTACATGTCTCCTTTATGCCTATGTGTTTTGACACAATCAGTTACACAACTGCATTCCATTTTCTCCACAGGCACCCAACTCATGCACTGGATGGATGACACTTATTAAATAAGCAGTTAACTCATTTTTGCTTTACTCTCACTGCTCCAATAGCCTTTTTCAGAATCAGTCTTTTCTCCAAATTAGTTGTTAACCCCTCACTGTAGGGCTATAACATACCTGTTTTTTTCTGGATGTGTGCCTTTCTCTGACCAAAATTTTACCCAGGCAGACCAAAGAGATTGCTGGGCATATGGTCTCAGCTGGGCTCCACAGCTCCCAGAGACTGCTGGGCATATGGTCTCACGTCATAGCAGCTGTGCAGCATTGCTGACTGGACAGCTGAACATCTGGAAAGGCCTGGACATACACAGATGAAGACTGGTTACTAATTCTGTTTTGCATTTTCTGCAAGTCAGCCACGCAGCACAATGTCAGGCATCCCAAAATGCAGTGTAAGAGACCCAACTAACGTCACAAGACAGAGCTACACTGTTAGACACCATCTTCTGAAATCCAGCACTGAGGTACCTCAGTTTAAGGCCATGTTGGTTTTGTAAGCCAGCTACAACCAGTTCCAAACAGCTTCCACTCCCTTAGTTATCTTTTCACTTAAAATAGCACATCAATCCTATTTCCCATATTCTCTTCAAAGTTAAAACTTGCTAAAATAGAAACATATAACGATATGAAAATACCTTCCCTGTGAAAGCATAAACTGCAACAGCAACTGGAACATTATCAGATGAAGAAAAAAAAACCATTTTTTCCCTGCATTACTTGTGATTACTACTAGGAGCCTACAGAAGTCTATTTCTGAATGAAATATAGACTATTTCTTTTTCACATGCTTGATGTATTTTGTCTGATTTTTAAGAATAAGTTATTCAAAACTACAATTATAAAAAAAAAAAGAAAAAATAGTCTTGCCTGCTTTATTAGAAAGATTATCCCTTCTATTTTGGATTTAGGTGCAGAACAACTGGTCTTCATTCCTGATAATTAACTGTCCCTGCTCAGAAGCAATCGTTGATGCTGCAGACAATTATCAGGCATTACGTTCTCATGACAAAAACAACATTTTAACTGATCACTGTCAGATAAAATAAAAACAAACAAAATGCCTGCCAAGTTCCACAGCCAAATCTCTCTTTCCTGGTTAACTTGGCTTTGTTTTAACTTGCAGCTGTGGTCGCATGGACTGGTGTGGAAGCTAACAATCATTACCTCACAGGATCGCAACTCCTGTTAAATTTATATATATATATATAAATAACGTGGCTCAGTTCCAGCAGATTTGGATTTAAACTACATTTGAATGGCTTCTTGAATCAAAGACAAGAAGTGTGCTATGCCAGTGCTCTTTTCTTTTTCTCCTTCTGCTGAATGCATTAGAACAGCTACAGCCAGAGAATCAGCATTGGGGTTTGCAGCAAGTAATGTCATTGGAGTGTTCAATCCCTGCTCAACATGCCACTTCAAAGCAGCACACACTCCAGATAAAACATACACACACACTGTGTTCCAGGAAACCCAGCACCGAGGGATCTTTCAATTCAGTTAACTGCTCACTTTTAACTGGGTTTTGGCTTCTTTGCACTGAAACTCTGTTTTGAAATAGCAGACGTGGAGTTAATGGGGAAACGTGTGTGGAAGTGGGAAGGAGAATAAGCGTGCACACAGGCCTCAAACTATTTTTGTGTGGAATCTTCTGAGAGCTAACTTGAAGCAGAGAGTTGAATGTTATTTTAAATGCAAGTGTAAAGAAAAGAATCTTCAAATGAAGTAAAGGCATCCACCGCAAGTTACAAATCAACACAAATACATAAGAAACTACTAAACAGTTGGTGTTTTAATTAGAGATAACGTATTATTGCATCAAACAGAAAGCACCTTGGAGAATGAAACCGCCATTTGCAAAGCCTTTAAACTACAATTTTCTGAAGAACTAGAAAGAGGAGAATCAGAAATGGATGTGCTATTCCTAAAACTGACTGCAAATGTATCCTTCTCCAGAGCACCTTGTGTACCAGCTTCAGGCATACCCATTATTCAGGGTAATGAGGTGTCCATCAGCTAGGCTGGGTAACAGAATCTAAAACAGCTAACACTAACACTGCGGGGCACTCTAGGGAGTGCAACTGCATGCACACACAGCTCAGGCAGCAAGAGGCTCACTAGCTCCTTCTCCATCTCAGCCCTGCTGGACCCGGGCTGGCTCCGCACATGTCTCTTCTCTCCAGCACATTCTCAGGGCTCCTGGCATTAGTACCACACCAAACTCAAGCCAGCATTCAGGTGGCACCAGCCCTGAGGTGACCAACACCTCCTCATCTGACAGGATGCAGGACTCTGACAGCTGAAGGATTCTGCAGGGCCTATACATAGCTCAACAAAGTGGAACTCAGCCCAAATCAATAATCCCTCTGGCCACTTTGTGGAGCCACTTGCTTCTCTGCACATCACGTGTGTAAGCACTTCTAGTAGAGCAAACATGCCACCAAAGACTCCCAAGAAGGGTCTGTGCAGAGCCAGCTTGGGTTCAAAGTGTTTATTAGGTCAGGCCCTGCGCCAAGAATGGCAGTTAAACTGCTTCTGCACCTGGCCCTGCATACAGCATACCCATGTTCCCATAGTGCTGCAGCTCATGAGCCCTGCCAGACCATAGGCAGCTCCACAAAGATTCAGTTCTGGTGTTGCTACATTCCTAGAGCAGCCAATCTGCAACCCAGATAAACTTTCCATGAATAATTGCAGGTTTAACGGACTGACACATGTGTTTATAACCCTGACTCATAAGGTCAGAATTTAGGTCTGAATACTTTTCCATCTCCTGAATTCCCCTCTGAATTCCAAGGAATTGGCACTTTAGGGCTATGAATGTGTATTTTTTAACTAGAATTTTGCTTTTTAAAATTGTTCTAAAGTATATATTGTTTAAAATATATGCTTACGTGCATATTGCTGTTAGTGCTACAGACATCACATCTTCACATTTCTCAGGTCTTCCCCAGAGGACTCAGTGTTGTCGGGTTTTGGTTGGGTTTTTTTTTTTGCAATTATTCACACAGAAAATCAGAAAAAGACTACTATTGTTTCCTTGACTTCCATTTACTTTTCTGTCTTGAGATCGTGATTAGCCCAGGAGAGGATCCACTCCTCTCTGTTATCTCCTCAAAAGCCCATGTCTCCAAGACCAAAGCACCCTGGAAGCATGCTGCAGCAGACATTCACTTCCACAGTCTGGCAAGGACCAGAAGCTGCAAGAAGCCTAAGCCTGCCCTAGTATGTATCTGACATGGGGTTAGAAATGTTCAATTGCAATAAAAATCAACATCCACTGCAAAGAAATCCATCTCTGTGACATTTGAAACTGTATTAGGAACAGCCATTCAGTATTCATATGCAAGGGAGTACTAATGCACTTATGCTTTTAAGATACAGTTTTTCAGGAATGAAAAATAAGTTCCTCTAATAAACCAGTCATAAACATGTATTTTATATATGATATGGGAAAGGAACTGTGATTTTATTCCCCCTCATGCCTGTTGGAGAATACAAGATAAAGGATAACACTAGAACTGTCGTCAGAGTAAACGGAAAGGGAAGAGAGACAAATGCAAACACTGTCATCATGGCAGAAATGTGGGCACAATAGAAATGAAGCAGAATTATTTTAAGAAGTAACACTGTGTCACATGTAAAATAAACAACATGTAAAGATGACCTAGTACAGCAATCTCAACAGAGCCGAAGTGTGGTAGGACAACTATAAAGTGAACTGGTTGAGGAAACTTTCCAGGGCCACTAGCTCCTGGCTCTCTTTGGCCGTCGCTTCCTCCCTATCCACTCCCCCAGCCTCCAGCCTACCTTGCCCTCTGTACAGCCCTCCCCTCGCATCTGCTCTGCCACTCCTCCTCCAGCAGATCTGTCCCCTTTCATCCATTCACCCACGTTACTACGTGCCCCTCGAACTCTTCCTTCAACCTCCAGCAGTCCCCACTTGCTGACACAAACCACCCAATAGACCCTCCCCTCAGCGCACCTCCCGACTGCGCCCACCCGCCCGCCTTCTCCCGTCCACCCCTGGATTCCCTCATCCTCCTAAAAACTGATGCTATAGCACCACTAACATCACACCTCTCCCTCTGCAGCCGTCCATACCCCGGCACACCCCTCCCTCCGGCCCGCGTTCCCGAGCCCGGCCTCCCGCACCCCGCTCCCTGGGCGGCACAGCCCACCCTCTCCGGCCGTCCCCCCGAATCTCGCTCCCCCAGGCACCGTGCTCCCTTTCCACACTGCCCTTCCCGGCAGCGCAGAGGGGCCACCCTTGACCCCCGGGACCGTCATTCCCTCAGCACCGGCTCCTAAAAGAAGAGTCACCTCAGCGCTCAGCGCCCTCACTCAGACCGAGCCCCCTGCCTCACCACAGCCTCCTCCGCGGGGGCACACTGCAGCACCCATCTCCCCTCCCCACCCCACCGGCCGAGCACGCTGGGGTTTGTAGTTCCCACCCGCCACGTCACCCCTCAGCCCCCAGCGCCGGCAGGAGGGAGCGGACTACACTTCCCAGCAGGCTCCGCGGCAGGGGGCCGCTGCCCTCTGCCAGCCGGTCCCTCGGCTACCCCCCCATTCTTCCCGCCGCCGCCTCTCTCAGCGCGGCGGGATGGGAGGGTGACTGTAGGGCCGGGGTCCGAGCTGCGCCCGCCCCGGGTAGTGCCGTGAGGGGCTGCCCTGCAGCCGGGCCCTGCCGTTACCTGAGAGAGCCGGGGTGCGTGTCCGCGGACGGGAGCGGCGCGGGGAGGGGGCGCAGCGCTTCTGCTCTGTCAGACCGCGCAGGGGGAAAGAGGCACCAGGGAGAGGGGGGACGAGGACGGGCGGGGAAGGCGGCGGCGGCGACGGGTGGTTGCCATGGCGGCGGCGGGGCGCGGGGAGGGGACGGCATCCCGCTACCGCTACCGCTACCCCGCCCCTGCTGCAGGCCGCCGGGCCCGCAGGCGGTGCTGGGCCCGCTCCGGCCGCTGCCGCGTCCCCGGCCGTGCTCTGGCAGGGGGAAGGGTGGGGCTTTCCCGGAGAGCCAGAAACAAAGGAGCATCCCGCCGCGCCCCGCTAGGGCAGCGTTTTGGCCGTGCTTGGGCGATCCGTGCGTGAACCGCCCCGACTGAGGCCCGCAGAGAGCCTCCATCCCCGGCCGCTGCGGCAGCAGAGCAGCTGAAGCGGCGCTTCAGGAGTGAGGAGGGTGTCGGTGCCATAGCAGAACGACACCGGGTCTGGGTGCTGGGTGTGCATCTGATCCGGTGCTCTGTGTGTTCGGCTTCGTCTGTAGCCAGGTTGCAGGGGATGAACACGCTTCCTCAGCATACAAACCTCGTCTGTTCCCACTTCGGCTGAGAGAGTGGCTAGGAAAGGCGAAACGTGCGTTTGTCCTGCAAGGGTACGCAGAAGGGAACCATGCACCATCTTTGCTAACGGGTTTCATTGCTTTTATAAAAAGGTAAAGGAACAGGCTTGGGGATGTACTTGTTCTTTGGAGCAGTGATAGCTGGTGATCACAGGCAGCCTCACAGGGCGGCACCACCAGCTCTGTGTCTGCTGAGGGTGAATGTAGCATTTCTGAAGCGTGCATCTCAGAGTTAATAGGAACAGCCTGGTCTCCTGCGAGCAGAGCTGTGCGGTTGTAAACCTCTCTGAGAATGTCGTTTCACAGCTAATGCAAGCCAGCCTCTGTATTGCCACCAAAAGGGGCAGCCCTGCCTTCCTCTCTGATCACGGCTATGCTTTCGGGTTGCTATTTACACCGCAGTAACTCTTATGTTGCCATATGGTGGGGCAAGCCTGGGATCTGATCCGGTGGAAAGCCAGTCACGCCTCTCCAGAAAATTACCAGAGTTCAGTTGGATCACGTTCCTGAGCTAGCTGACCCTGCAGAGCTGCTGCAGGAACAAAGGCAGAGGAGGCGCAGAGGCAGGAGCACCTCACTGAGATCATTTGAGCTGTGTTTGTGCACGCAGTAGCTCCACTGCAGTGAGTCCTTGCTGGTGGAACTGCCTTGTGAGAGCTCTCAGTGTCCCGCAGATAATGACCTTGTGATCGCTCCCGATAATGACACGTGATTTCTCCAGAAAATATCAATTGTAGTTACCTTAAGGTAACAGCATGAGGTTGTGTCTCACCGTAAGGTTCTCGGAAATGTTAACTGACTCAAGTGAAAGAGCAGGGATTGTAACTAAAAGCTCAGTGTGCCTGTTAAACAATACAGCATGTGTGAATGTGTCACTCGTGTATGTACAGATCATGCTTCCCTCAAAATCATGTGGAGATTCTTATGCCTTTGTGAGTATTTTAGAACTGGAGCCAAAATCTTGATGAATTCATAACAGCTGTGACTGTGGCTTCCCTGTTTCCAGATTTCTTCGAACTTGCCTGCCTATGACATCAATTCCTGATGGTTTCTCACATACCCAAAAGCATAGATGCACTGCAGACCTTACAGAGCTCAATGCTTCTTGGGGAGAGCACATGATAAGCAGCCTGTTCCCAGCACTGCCATAATATCCCTTCCCACAAGACTATATACCTCCTATCACATTAGGCAACGCATTAACTGCTTTGAGGATTGTAGCTCACAGATAGGAAACTGTGACACAGAGAAGGTTGGTTTAGTCTTAATCCCTGTTTGTTTGGTTAGGGATTATTTTTCCCCATCCGTTTTCTTAGCACTGTTTGATTCAAGCGGGGCTGCTTCCTGGTGACAGAGGGTACCCATACTACCGCTGACCTCCCTTGAAAAGTAGTTCCTCAACACCAGCGCAATACTAGTGTCACCCTGGTTGAACCTCTTAGGGGTAAATTCAGTTAGCATGGTCTACACAATTTGTCAAGATCTGCAAAGTGGGTGTGCAGGAAGAGAGCCACATCTCCAAGTTCCTAGACCTGGCACTAGGATCAGGATAATTCAAGTTGGAGATTTCCAAAGGTCTAGTCCAGACAGACAATCAGAAGTTCATAAACTTTTAATACGGCAAAAGAATGGTGGCCGTGTGACATTTCATAGCCTTTCCTGTTGCCACAAACTCCAGCAAATCTGGCTAGAGTTGTGCAAAAAATACTGCTTCCCTCACCATCTTTTCTGCCTCCTTACTGAAGGGTTCTGCCTCCACAACAGTCCCTGGATTGGAAGACACTAATGTTTCTAATCCATTTTAATACATTAAAGTCATCTTTGTCAGCAGTCTAAGCTAATCTGTAGTGAAGCAGCTGGGACTAGTGCGTGTGTTTTGTTCACCAGCTCTGCTGTGAGGCAGTAATCTCAGGCAAAGAGAAGGTAAGAAATTGCTCGAGGGGATGTGACCCCTTAAGCCACTGAAACTTGTTCTACTATGAGTATATTCTCACAACTTACATCTTTTCTTTTTTTGATAGAGGCTTTAAACCTAGGAGTTCTGGCTAAGACATGATGTTGGTGGGTGTCAGCGGCTGTGGTTAGGCGGGCTCCAGCTGTGTTGGTGGAGAAGAGCATTACTCACAGCCAAACTCCAGAGACTTATGCCCCTTTCCAGCAGTCTGCAAATCTGCCAGCAGAGCTGATTGTGTGCCCTCTCTCTGATTTATTCTAGTCAGTTCAATCAGAAGCTGATATAAATTAATGTAACTCTTCTGCCGTGAACATTTGATTTGGTTCAAAAGTGTCTCTTCATCTAAAGTAATAGCAAACACTGTCAGATAAGTTTAAAGCTATCCACTCTTAGGGTCTGTGTCAGATTAATAAAACTGGTTCTGAATTGATTTGGTTATCATTACATAAATTCTATAGACTGTGTCTAACTCAGATGGCTGGCATGGGCTTTTAGCAGAGCTTCATTTGTAACTTCCTCCCACACACAAAGTTCTGAAGGAGAAGGTTGAAAACATACGAGGTATCTGTGAGTTATGAACTGCCCTTTTCTTTTGTCTTCCCTTCTCCTTGCAATTTTATTTATCTAGACTACAGGAATTATTGTACCTTCATAATAATCTTTAATGTTCACATGCAAACCTAACTTTACCAAAGGTCTTACAGGCTAGGTTCAGAAATGTAACAATGGAAGGTGAAAAACAATAGGGAGGCAATAGGGAAAAGAAGTTGCGCGTTACATATTCATGGGCATTAACCTTCCAAGGGAAGTTATGCACGACTCAGTAAAGGCATCAGTAGACAAACACTGTTAATTTTTGTACACATACAGGAATTGTTCTTCTGCATAGGTATTTTTATGGTATGATACATATCAATATGACGCATCCACTAACTTCTCTCCTAGGAAAGAATCTCAGAGTCTGAACCTTGAGAAACTGTGATGGAATGGCAACACAGGAGGATTTAGTCAACATCTTTCACAAAAGGTACATTTCAAATTGCTGTGAATTGTTCAAGGGAAAGTGACTGATACTCAAATGAGATTTCAGTTAAGCCAGAAAGTGAGAGTAGGAATGGACGCAGGTGTTTGTATTTATCTGGTCAAATGTAGACATCTGTCTTGTAGACCCTTGCCTCTGAGTTAACTTTCCTCTGTGTTTTTTCATGCTAGAGAGAGACAGGTACTTTGGGGATGCATTTCCCACTTTGACCAAGGTTGACTGTGCCGTGAATGTGTTTTAATTTTTTCCAAGCTTATAGCAGATCTAGCTGATAAGCATAAGTGTAAGAGTTGGCACTGCAGGTGCCTAAAGGTAGGCGAGAGGAGTACCAGCTAATGTGTTTGTTGCATTGCTAGAACCAGAGAGAAAACTGTCATGACAGTTATGACTAGATTGATTAAAATAATGATGAACAAGCCAGTGCTGGGTTAATTTAAAATACAGGTAGAAGAGAAGATAGATCTTTGAGTAAGCCCATGGTAGGTTGGAAAAAAGAGCAGTTCTTCTGCTTTTGAGTCTGTGGACACAGATTAGAATAATTAAAGGGAACTATGATATTGTGTTTCTTCTCTGTTTATACTTAACATGCAGAAGCATATTGCGTATGTTGGAGCATTACTCTTTGGAGAAGGAATAAGAAAGTAGCTTATAGCGGTCAAAACAGAGAGAGAGGAAGACTTAGAAACCTCGGGGAAAGGAGTCAGGCCTAGGGAGCTGTGTGTCAGCAAATGGTAAGTGAAAATGGAACAGGGGAAGAAAAGTTTATTCACATCCTCTCAGCCCTGTGGCACACCACTAGATAGTATCAAGTGGCAAAGTTCCCTTTGTCTGCCTGCTAGGGTTGACAACTGAGAGGAAATTTCCTGTAATGCACTATTAAGCATGAAAAGAACATTTTGCAATATAACTCTTTCATTCATGTGAATTTTAGGCTGGTTTGCCAAAGATTTGACAGTTCTGCAGTTATACACTGTCTATCTCACTGCAGTAATTTTGAGCCTCATTGGCCAGTTTCAACTACATTTGCAAAAGAGTGGAAGTCTTAACAGTAACTGAATTCCTTTTACTTTTGTAGTAAGTAGCATTGTAGAAAAGATGGACTCAGCTGGTGCTCCTGCCAAGCACAAAGGTACGCAGAACTTAGCTGGGAAAGATTTCATCTGGCAACAAGCTGCCCAGGCTGGGCATGACTGGCAGTTCCACACTGGGTGCTACGCACAGTTGCAATACCATGTCTGACCTGTAGGCAGCTGTTTTATTGAAGTAATGAGGGTTAACTGGAAATGGATACAAAACCATAGGATACTACACTTTAATAGCTTGAACCAAACAGATGCATCAGCTGAGCCTGTTAACTCAGACACAGCTATTAATTCAGTCATGCTGGTACATATTATTCTGCTTTCCCTGTAGATACTTTTCTGACTTAAAAGTAGCAGTTTCAAATAAGGGAGCTGTTGGGCAACTCTTTGCAAACACTGATTAGATGCCCAAACCACTAGAAAAAGCACAGTCTGATACATAGTAATGGGTTGCCCAGGGGGTTTTATTTTTTAGGCATGTTAGTTCCAGTTCTGTAGTGTGAGATATTAGATGATTAATTGGCTTTAACAGTCTTGTCCTGTAAACACATTCATCCATTCATCCAGGACAGAAGATAGCTACGTTTAAAGAGCATTCTTTAACTTATTGGTAATCCTTTCCAGGACTGTCTCGCACAGTCCTTTGATTAGTGCTGTGATCAATGGCAGTGAAGGTGGTTATGTTGGAGAAAGACGTGCTGAAAACCGGTGTTCTGGTGTGTGCCTAAGTATTAAGTTTCTGCAGGGCAGGAGGTAAGCACACCAGAGGCCATGCATCTACATTGGAAGAACAACTGTTAGTTATCAATAACTGTTTAAACCCCCATCACTGAGTGTGTAAGAAACTCTGAGTAGGTAAAAGCAATGTATGTAAATGTCTGTCCCACTGTAAGTGACAAGATGTAATTATAAATAACAGTTAAGTCAAAGTTCTTAATTGAAAAATTAAAAAAAAGTTTTAGGGAGAGCGAGGAATTTAAATACATGCTGATGATCATTGTGAAGAATCTCTTTTCCCTTTCTGGTCCCCTAATGTGATTACTATAGGGAACATGCAGTGGTTTCCATGTGAACAACTTAATCTGGTTTATATTTTGAGAGTAAAATTGGGAATCTTTTTTTAACTTCAAAATTTGGATTGTATTTAGACAATGTGCATTTTGTTAATGTTGTTCATTTATCTAATAAATGAGAAACATGATTGTGTCAGTGGAGGATCAGTGGCACAAAGAACAGTAACTTATTAAAGCACAGACATTGGTATCACAGCTTCGGTTAAGCATATTTTAAATTATTATAACATCCCATTCACATTCTTGGGGGAATATTCACTGCCTACGTTTAAACATCTAACTTAGATGCCTAAATTAGGAGGCTTGTCTCCCTAGATGCTTTGCATAGTTGAAGGAGTGAGAGAGGCTTCTCCAGAGAGCAATTCAGATTGTTAGTTAGGCTTCTGCTCTGAATTATCATCTGGAGGAGCCTCTTCAACTTTGAATGCTATTCTGTGCTATTCTTTGCATCTTTTCCTTGGCAACAAAACTGACTTAATTGATCTCCACCCCTCAACACTTGTTCTTGCCCTCTGCTTTACATATCTCTGTTGCTTTTGCCAATACAGCTGTTGATATGGTGGCACTGTCAATTAGGCTGGTGAAATCATCTGGGTTAAAAAGAACCTTGCAAAAGAAGGTGTAACTTTTAACCTAGGTCATGTCTCTATCTTGTTTATCACATGATCTTGTAAACAATTAAACCCACATATCTGAGGAAGTGATCAACTTTAGCAAGAGACAGAAATAAGCTGTTGAACTCGGGAACATATTTGCAAAGTGTGTCACCAAGAAAAGCATATATTTTACTTTGGGATATAAGTTAAGGAGACTGAGCCTTGTATCTAAGAATTGTTCTGTTTAAGTACGTGATTTTTTGTACCACTACAGTTTCACAGTATGGAAGTTTACTATCCTTTGCATCACTGTAAGAAAGAGAGAAATCTTATATCTCTGTTATCCATGTAAAAAATGGTCATAAAGCTAAACAAAATAATTTATAGTATTTATAAAAGTACCGTGGAAAGGTATGCTTGACTTAATCAGTAAGCCTATTAATAGGCATGGTGTTGCCACTAACACAGAGCAACTGCAATTGAGTTTGAGTAGCTTAAGAAGTTTACAGTGCAGACGTCTGCACATAAGCTAGTTGCCTTAGATTCTTTTCAAAATCAGTGCAAAATCTGCCCTATTAAATGATGTTTCATATGACCTCTATGTAATACTCATATTAGATATCTACATCTGTCCAGCTGAATCCCACCCACAGGCTTTGTGGCTCCTCCTTGTACAAAGAGCACTGCCAACTGCAGCAAGCTAGGTTCATTGCCTTGTATACTAACCTCTAAAACCACCCAGGCTCAGCTGCACGAATGTGACTAAAGCTTCATTTTCTGGTTATTGGAAGATCCTTCCAGTTAGAAGAGACTTGATGCCACTACTGAGCACCTTTAGGATACTTTCCCGGTCTCTGGCAATTATTTCATGTTGTTACAGAATTAACCATCCTGACTTAATACAGTATTCTTTTAAAACAAGCATGTATTAGGAATGCTGGCCACAAACCCAATGAGATGAGAGAACTGTTAATATAGTTTTTAATAGTTACTAATTCTTGCATGGTATCTTGTGCTGCTTTTTAAAGCTCTAATAACCTATGAAGAGATTGTTTAATTATATTTATCTGTGGCCTTCCATAGCTCGACCTGGCTAACTGCTTTTATTAGCTGAAGTACTCACCTCTTTCTGGTCTTCTCCACGAAAGTGAAAATGAAAATGTTCCTTAAGAGTCAAGTAAGGAAGAAGCTAAAAATCCACAAGGAAGCATAGCTGAAGCTAAGTTTCTGTATGTTTAGCTGAAGCTAAACCTATATATGCTGTTTTCTTCTTGTGTGCATTTTCTCATTCAAATATTTTTTGTATCACCTTAACAGAGGAAAAAAAAGAGTCTGGAAGTGTTGTTTTCATTTTTCATGTACTTTTAAATGTAATAAAATTACAAAATGAAGCTGTTGTGGTTTAACCCCAGTAGGCAGCTCAGCCCCTCATAGCCACTTGCTCAGTCGCTCACTCCCCGCCAAGTGGAATGAGGAGGGGCGGCAGAATTGAAACACTAAAAGTGAGAAAACTCGTGGGTTGGGGTAAAGACAGCTTAATAAGTAAAGCAAAAGCTGCACACAAGTGAAGCAAACCAAGGAATTCATTCACCACTTCTTATCGGCTGGCATGTGTTCAGCCATCTCCAGGACAGCAGGGCTCCATCACACATAATGGTTACTTAGGAGGACAAACGCCAACATTCCAAATGTCCCTCCTTTCCTTCTTCCCCCAGGTTTACATGCTGAGCATGACACCATATAGTCTAGAATATCACTTTGGTCAGTTGGGGTCAGCTCTCCTGGCTGCGTCCCCTCCCAGCTCCTTGTGCACCCCCAGCTCACTCACTGGTCGGGTGGTGTGAGAAGCAGAAAAGGCCTTGGCTCTGTGTAAGAACTGCTCAGCAGTACCTAAAACACCCCTGAATTATGAGCACTGTTTCCAGCACAAACCTAAACCACAGCCCCATACCAGCTACTGTGAAGAAAATTAACTGTCCCAGCCAAAACCAGTATAACTCTTCACATCCTTTTACAATGGAGAAATACACATTTAATGAGGGTACCTGTGCAGAAGAAGATACAAGATTGGGGTTTCCTTAATTACAAGTTATAAAAGAAGAACAAAGGTTATTAAAAAATAGTATTTAAAAAGCTCAGGAGAATAATATTCTACAGTTTTCTCAAGATGGGGAAGGTGATTCTGTGCTGTTTGTATTCGGGGTTCTCTTCTACTGCCATTTGAGGGGGGAATCCCGAGAGTGAACTGCCCAAGATCCATGGCTTATCTTGAATGCATGGAATATACAGAAACAGGTTCGCAAAGAGAAAGCTAGTAGTTAAGCAAAGGGGACAATTGGGTACCCAGGTTTTTTCTTTGACCTCAGTGCAGGACATAGTCCAGACATCTCTTAAGTGCCTGCATTTAGTCCTGTGGTGGGATGAGTACCGTATAAACATAGGATCATACAGATTATCCGGGTGTGTATGTTAACGGTATACAGACTTTGAAAACAGAAGTGGTTAATACCATGTATCAGAAGCACCTTAGTGTTTCATACATACTGCGGAAATAAAGCCGCTTACATTCCTAGTTAGTTGCTGTACCTGCAACTCAGCAGAGCTTTGGCTAGCTCTTAGATCTAAAAATAAGTTTTCCTTCCTGGGATACCATCCACTTCAGTGATATCCTCAGTAGGAATGGAATGCAGAACTGGAATAGATTACATTAGTTGTTGTCCAGAAGCTTTCTGTCCACTGCATAGGAAACCTTCATTACATTTTTCATCACACCATATGGCATCTAAGTATAATGTGAAAAAATTACTAACACAGGACAATAAATAACATTGTGATTATGTATTATGGGTGCCACCTCATACCTACACAACAAGTAATTACAGTTGGAATGAATAATGGAGATTTGAGTGTTATATCTAGGAATATATTGGAAAGGACACAATTTGTCATTAAGGATGGCAATTGTCTCATCTGACTTTACGGATTCAGTAAGTAGGTGTCTGTACCAGGCCAGTCATCTATGACTGCATCTGTAATCAGTGGAGAGGAACAGGCACTTCAGCAGATAAATGGCCCCTCTGGTCTTACACAAGTATTTTCAGAGCAGTGCATCTCAAAATCTCACAGAAACAGAAAATCTTCAATAACATCTTACAAGGGGAGAAAAAGAGAATACATCCAGGAAAACCTGGTCACACGTTGTAACCTTTCTCAAATGAATCTCCAAGTCTATTCTCCACTTCAGTAGACAACCATCAGTCATGAAGCTTTTGATGATGTTTATTTAAGCCATATTTGACATGTTCCAGTGATGAAAGTTTCACCATTTCTCTAGGCAGTCTATACCAATGCTTATTTTTTGCTTAATCCTGAAGAGCTGTCTAGTGGTTTAGTGTAAATCTCCTTTGCTGCCATTTATCCCTATTGCTTGTTGTTCTAAAAGGCACAAACAATTTATTTCATCCTTCTTTGCAACTACTTTTCACATACTTAAAGATTCCTCTCCCAGTTTTCTCTGTTCTTGACACCATTTGTGTCTTGACAGGGAACTAAAGTACTAGTAAAATGATACTAGTAGGATTTAAACCTTCCCTCACCTCCCCTTTCATGACCCCCAGCGACCTCAGTGGTCCACTGACTCTCTGATGGCACTGATGTATCTTGGTGCACTCACAGTTGCAACACCATGATGCTGTTATTCCTAGCTCAGTTCACATGAGCACTCCCAGTTCATTCTGTGCTTGGTAAATGGAGGAGAAGAGGGGGTTAAGTGTTTGGTTGTTTCTGTCACTCGCTTATGGACGCTGGTTCACAACTTTCAAAGGCATGATGCCCACACTCAATAGTGAAAATGTGGGGGCTTGTCAGGCAGTGGGGTTTTGGGGTGGGTTTTTTTCACTTGCTGTTTTCACAGGGCTTCCATGCTTTCTAATTTCTTTACAGTGGTACTTTCATCATTTCCACAATGCATTAAACATAAATCTAGCCATTTTGTTTGTGTGTACTGAAATATGCTTAAAGATCTTGTGAGTTACTCCTAACACAGAGTATTTCACAGCACTCTACGTTATACCATAAAATTATTCTTAACATGTTAATTTAAAACATATTTTTCTTTAGATTAGTTCATAAAGAAAAAGGAAGTAAGATATTTAGCTCCAGACAGCACTTGCAGTAGAAATCAGTTATTTTTGTACGGCATCTTTCCTTTGAAATATCACTAAATGATTTCCAGAGAGAGGAAGAATGTAATTTAATGATCCCTTGCACAGCTCGAACACCTTTCATCAGACCATCTCAAAGCATTTCAGACAAGCCTGAAAGCTTGTCTGGTTTCCCCCAACTATTTCAGCTACCCTAATAAAAGGTACCGTGTCTTCCTACACACCTTGTATTGTTTAGCACTCAAAGCATTATCATACTTGTTTTACAGATAACTAAAAAGGGCACAAAGAATCCACGTAGTTTTATTTCAAACAATGAATCTAAGATGAACTCTGTGGGGTCCCACTTTCACTGAGTCTCCAGCACTTGCAGAATACATGTTCTCAGATTACAGGCAGACATGTGGAGCAAAGTCTTCATCCCACTGACATCAGTGGCAGAATTCCCATTGATCTGAATGAGGCTGAAAATGCGTCCTAGCTTTTCTAACTGCTGCCTGCCAAAATCTACTTCAGACCTGTGCGTCCTTCCTGTCTTGTGCGTCACCATTAGTGATGAAGGTCCTGCAGTCCACAACGTGTCTGCCATTACATTCTCAGGAAGAGATCAAGACAAATCCAAATGAGGAATGAGGAACCCCAGCAACAGGAGGAGTCTCAGCACAGTGAGGGTATGGTGTGTGGTTAACAGTCTCCTTGCAGTTACTGCAGATGGATCCATCTGCCTATTAATGCATGTGCTTTGTGCTGGCAAAAGGGGACATATGAAGAGCCATTTGTATCGACTTGCCCAGACATGAACATGTGCTCTTCTCACCCACGAGTGTCCCAGTTTGCAGGTGTGCTGCCAACACCACCACAAGGGCTATGTCAGGTCTCTGCTATCATGTCTGACCTTTACTAATTAAAGGACACTCTAACCGGTTTGAGAAAATCTGGAAGTTGCTTCCAGCTTCCTTTATGCTTAATTAGGGCAGTGGATTTGGCCACTGAGCACCAAAAGCAAGTGGTATCTTAAAGAATTAGAGTCTCAAATAATTATCAATAAAGCTTTCTACTATAACGTTTGTGGAGTGTGCACTATCATCAGAAGCCGTATTTTACAACAGAAAAGTAAGCACTTTAAAATACAGATTTAAAAAAGGAACACAAAGGGAGAAAATGCCTGTGTGTGTAGTGTATGGATGTCTTCTCCTGCTATTGAGGATGGCTGATCATGGTCCTGGTGAGAAAAAGAGGATTTGTTCATTCTCGCTCTCTGTATTGTCCATTTGTCTCTTGCTGCAGGGGTCTTCTCAAGCCTGATGGATGTGCAACCACTCAATCTTAGTATATTCTTGATGATTTTCTACTAAAATGCTCATCAAGTCCCCTGGCTGTGGAGCTAGACTGAGAATAGAAAGCTCTTGGTCATCTGGCGTTTGTTATCTACAGCTGCCTTTCCTCTTTCATAGGTATTTCAGGTTATGGATAAGCTAGAAGACAAAAGAGAGCTTTTTGTACAGCCAGGTTTAATTTGAATCTGAAGAACACCAAACAGCCGAATTCTGAGAGCAAATCCTAGGCTCACAGAAACATTCTCACGTCTTTTTGGCTGAATTAAATATTGGTCTTTCAATTACATCTTGTATTACGAGCTGCTTGCAAATCTTTGTATCTGATCATTCTCTCATTGTGTTGGAAAACAATATGTGGGAGTTTCTTTCCATGCTCGATCTTTGTGGGTTACTTGCTAGTAAACTAATTTTATATGACTCAGATTTAAATAATAAAAAGGCTTAACTCCAGTCTGAGAAGAGTTTATTGTCCACAACTGTAGCCTAGAGACAAACTCCAGCACCTTTGGGACTCAGCTGAGGCAGCAATTAGGCAAGCATTTTATTGTGATGCAGTGAGTGCGCAAAAGATGAAGCTGGACTACTCTCAAGAACTTCGAAACAAAATTGGCTTCCTGGAGAGAGAACATAAGAAATCTGGCAACCTAAAAATATTTAAAGAGCTTAGGGCTCCCAGGGGAGAATTTCAGGCTATTGAAGTGGAGCATTTGCTAAGATTGGAAAAAAAAAGGGAAGGGGAGGGAGGGTTACATGAAAAACGACAAAGTGTACAGATTTTTTTTTTCTACTGTAGCATATTTCAAAGGGGAAAATATAATAAACCTGAAATCAATCAGTAGCACAGACTTCAATGCAGCGTTCCAAATCAAACAGCCCTGGCTTGAAAACAGGAGTCAAAGAGATCTTTTTTTTTCCTTTCAGAATTATAAGGGATTGAGGCCAAGAAACCATTAAATGAGGTGAAAGGT
Organism: Ara ararauna; assembly: GCA_028858755.1. Classification (NCBI taxonomy): domain Eukaryota; kingdom Metazoa; phylum Chordata; class Aves; order Psittaciformes; family Psittacidae; genus Ara; species Ara ararauna. Next base: position 111,672,008 of record CM054378.1, on the reverse strand, counting down.
CTAGGCTAGAGGGCATCTTGAGCAAGTCTAATGAAGTCATGGTTGCTTCAGCAGCCACGTTCCCAAAGGGATTTGCTGTGTCTGTCACTGCATCTCCGTCCCTCCTTTGAATCTGGCTCGCTGGCCTGTGCGGTTACTTGCCAGAGCGTGCCCCACCACACACCCTATGAAGCCCCCTCCTAGCAGCCCTGTAGCATGTAGCATCCCTGTGTCAAAACAAAGCCATACAGAAAGTGATTTGTCTCACCTGTTATTTGATGTGTCATGCAGACATTTACCTGTGATGTAGTCATGCCTGACTCCCCGTATTGTCAGCAGGGAACAGCAGGAGCTTACAAGGTACAATTTAGCTCAACTGAGCATAAATTTCTATCATATGCCAAAAGCGTCTGTTTCTCTCTGACTTCAAACAGTGTCCTAAGGTGAGTAACTCACAAATGGACACCTACGGTTTAAACATCTACATTTGCTCAGTGAACTCTACCTACACAACTAGCACTATGCCAGTGCAGGCTATATATCAGAGGTTTCTCTGCTGTGTTCTGTCTATGCCTTCATGCACCCTGTATCCAGGACTAAGAGGAATTAGCTAAACAGTTTAGCTTATGTCCCAGCAGTAACGAGAGAGAGAAAGGATGCAGAATATTTGCCTTGTTGAAGTCTCTTCCTTTCTTGCCACCATTCCTCTGGGTGATGCTGACAGCCATGTCCACAGGTCTGGGGGGCTCTTTGTAAGGAAGTAGGGGTGGCGGATACCACAGAACAGGACCAGAGGAGGCTAGTGGAGGGAAGCAAGCATGCAGTGGGATGGAGGTGAGGCCAGGATGCTTTATTTGCTGTGGTAAGTAATAGCAGCCCAGACTGTACCTCAGGCACCTGCAGTGCAGCGCAGCTGGCATTCCTGAGCTCTCTGTGTGTATCTGAGCTCTGTATTCCTCAGCTGAGAGATAGATCACCCTGGTGGGTTCTCCACTTGCGTCCTGGAGAAAGAGCACCTGGGGCTGCTCTGCAAGGAGGGAGCACATCATGTATTACGGCTCTGGCATGAAACCCTGCCACATGCATCCTAACTGCACCTGGTATTACAGCTTTGCTGTAATAAAGTCGTACAGCTCCACTTGTGATTTTGTGTGTCGGAGACAAGCCCATCAAATAGCAAAAGAAACCCCGAAAAGGTCTCTGAAGGATATCTGCATCAAGGGGCAGATATCCTTGTCTTGTTCTGCTCTTTGTACCCAAGTAAGCTTCATCTGCACAAACTTTTGATGTCTCTGTTGACTTTGACAGCTCTACAGTATTAGGCAAAACTTACGATTTTTAAATAGTCCCCTGAGGAGTACCCATTCTGAACGCACTCAATTCGTTCTCATAGTCCCAAGGCTTCCCTTTCATGTATTTAATGTCGTAGGCTTCCCATTCAGTTGTTCCGTTGCTAGTTTGGAGGTTTCTGTGCTGTCTGACTGCTATTTACAGGGCAGACAGGGTTTGCTGTTGTTATCAGCAATGTGGCTGATACACAGCAGCGTAAGGGCCCAGTGTCAGCAAGCTGCGCAGTACTGCAGGCCTCTGTTGAGCTTTACACACATATTGTAAAGCCATCCTGCTCATCCTGCTCTTGACTATTGCTAAATTGCCCAGAATCCATCTCTTTTGTTTGTCAGAAATTAGGCACCTCTGGTAAACAATAAACTGCAGGGAAAAGGACAGCATTATCCTCTCTGAAGCGTACCACCATAGCAGCCAATTTCTGGATACACCATTCATAGACCAGAAAGCAAAACACTGGCTGATGTGCAAATGTAGCAGCAAACACAGTGCTCCCTGGAGAGCCTGAGCTGTAATGTGTGCAGGCAACGTGGAGCAGTTCTGGATGAGCAGAGAACATGCGCATCTCAGTGTGCTGCCGATGACTGTGGCTCTGGTGTTGCATGGTGCAAGGCCAGATATGTACTTAAGGCATTTCCTGCTTCAGCAGTGTCTGCTGGGAACATGATACACGTTTTCGATACGTCCAAAAGACCTAATGTAAATGCAGTCATGTCTGTGGGAGATGGGGGGTCAGACCCTGTGCCCGAGACAGGTGTGGAAGTGCTCTCTGCCACTGCTCTGTCAGTGATGAAGAGCAATGCACACTGCACAGCACCCCGTGATGCTGAAGAGGAGACAGTGCTGAGGACCTGCTCCAATGCACCCATCCTGCACTTGACCAGTTAACCTGCTTTGTGATGGAGATCCTGTCACTTTGCTGAAGTGATGCAGAGGAGAAAGAGGGTGGTGGAGGTTGGCTGGGTTTAGCAGTATGTGGGGATGCACAGCCTGGGCTATGAGGGGAGGTGCTTATAACTTAAACAAGTTTTGTTACTGACAGCAGCAACATGCAGCCTCAGAGTCAGGGCCTTTGGTAGGAATCCAGAGCCATGTACCCGTCTACAGTAGAAGTGCCTTTGTCACTGAAGAGCATCCACAGACAAAGCACATTCTGCAGCACGACTTGAAAGAAGCAGGTATAAATCCATTGTCATATTGCTCAGTGACAAGAAAATAAATGTTTTTATGCCTACCGAGATGTGACTAGCTCGTCAGTTATGTAACCCACTCATTCATGCTGTTGTCATGATCTATGAGTAGGTTTTCTGACAAAAGACCTTACACAGCTTCTTGGCCTTCAGAAGCACTCAGGATCTGGCTATATTGCACTACACATGGTGCATACCAAATAGAAAGCCCAGAGAGTCTTCTATGAGCTCTGCTTATGGCCATACAGATTAGCCCAAATCTGTGATAGCCAGTAATTTAAAACCAAACAGGCTCTTGCAAAAGCCTTAAGCCTTTTCTTTTTTTATTATTGTTTTAAAATTGCATATTTCATAAATCATTCACCCAAAACACAGATTATTTTATAGGACAGATGTGATAGGAGACCAGATGTGCAAAGTGTCAGGTCAGAAAGGGTTAGTTTAGGACATGTATCGCACACTTTAGAAGCACCAGTAGCGCTTGGTACTTTTGCTGGGATGTGCTTTGACAATCTCAAAGTGTTCTATAAACAAGCAACAGTCATGCCTCTGCCATAAGAGATATCAGTATTACTCTCACTAGAGATAGGCAAATTGAAAACAAAGCGGAATGGATTTGTCTCTTGACAGTGGCAGAGCTGGGACTTGTTTCACTTGTCCTGATTTTTTACTCTAAGCACCAGCATTGTTTCCCAGCTAACCCTCAGCTGATGAACAGTGGGGCAGGAAGCAAAGTAAAGCCTAATGAGGCCAACGTTCATCTCAAAGTAGATTGATACCAGTGGAACTCAAGTAGCTGCTTTGAAATTCCTTCAGGTTGACACATTAGTAAAGTCAGGAAGATCAAGACTTGTGCATTTCTGGGAGGAAGGAGGTCCTATGAGAAAAACACAAACTAAAACCAGACCAGCTGGAGGACTAACTTCTGATTATGGTATTTATCTGCTCTTCATTTTATAGCGGAGCTTGATAAATGCTGTTACTTTCCTTGTTTTACAGTTATTTTACTCTGTACATGGAACCCCCTGCTAAAATGAACCTGTTGTTCACTAGGTGCTCTGAAAACACAGGGCAGCGAATGTGATAAACCTAGGCAAGGAGGTGGCAGAGGCAAGGGGCCTTGCTTCAAGCTGCAGAAATTAAGTGGCACCACATGAAACATAGCCCAGGTCTCTGGACCCCCAGACCCCATCTGCCTTTCTGCACACATCTACATGGGCAGACTAACTTTCAGATTCCAGGGCCTGGAGTAGAGGGAGAAGGTAAGGTCCCTTCCCAAGCAGAGGGGAGCTCAGACAAAGCCCTTTCAGTGCCATTCTGGTGGGGAACACTTTTTTAGCTCCTGTCATGCCATCCTCCTGCAGGACTGACTTCTTCAGAGATTCCCCCTCAGTTTCCTCCCTGTCGGGCTCCTCGTCCTCTGCTCCCCCCACTCCTGGGCAGAGGCTGGTGCCATCTGGACATGCCTTATGGAAATAGCTTCTCTCAGAGACGGAGGACTGCACATTCCCTCTGGAGAAAGAGAGGGCTATGATTGTCGCTCCCAGAACTGGAGTAGCTATTTACACACAGCAAGAAAATGTTTTCTGGGGGGCAAAGGGGAGCTGTAATGTTTTCCTGTTACAGTAGTTGGCAGCATTTCTCTATAGCCCAAACAGTTCTTTCTTAATAGGATCTTTCCTCGTTGCTGTAAGTTTACTAGAGGGAGAGAACAGTTTTGGAATTCAAACAAAATACACTGGAATTCAAACAAAATAAGATAGGTTTAAACCCTGGGAGCCCAATAGCAACCGAGCAAAAGCATAGCAGAGCAGGACCCAGAACCAGGAGCCTGAGATGAAGAGACACTGGTGGCTAGGTGCAGAGACTAATGTATTATATGTACAGTGATTTTCAAAACATAGGCTATTGGGATAGATACAGTAAGAACATCACTTGCAGCTTTTTCTGGGTTCATCCAGATGTTTCAACTTACTAAATTTGAGTGATGGCATGGGGAAATGGGAACCAAATGAGTTAGCTAAGACAACTGCACTGGGGGCTGAGGTTGCTGAGGGACCTGATCAAAGACATGGAGGCGCATTTCATGGAAATGCATAATTAGAAAGTTAGGTAGCAACCTGCCTCTCCTACAGAACTGATTATGAGCCATCCAATGACCCTGATTTTCCTTTCCCATTAACATCTTGTCTCTACTCCTCCTTTGCTTCAGGGGAAGGTTAGTGGAGAAGCTGTTGTGGGTTAACCCTGGCAGAACTTGTCCTACCATGTGTAGCTTCATCTTACAGTGGTCACACAAACCTGACACACAAGGAAGGAATGAGCTTCAGGGAATGCGGAGTGGGGGGAGGCTCTTGTTCAGCTGGTTGCCAGTGTTTACCCCTTTTTCCCTTATCAGTATAAGGAAACAGAGAAGCAAGAGCACTAGGTCCTCTTCTCCACAGCTCCCTATGCAGTCGCAGCACTGGCACTTCACCAGATGCTCTTTCCCAAACACAAATACACTCTCCCACCAGTAACAGCCATCAACCGTAAACAACAAAGGTACCCACTTGATTCTGGGCACAATTTTGTTCCTTGGAGAGAGTGTTGCCCATGTTGTGGCACTGGTGGCTGATACAGGCAGGGTATAAACTGCTGTTGTATCTATGACCATGATGTAGCAGGTTACACTACATTAAATCTAGTTAAATCTAGTGCATGTGTTGCACTGAACACATTTGTAAGGTATAGCTGGATGGTAAAATAGTAAACACCTCAGGCCTAAATATCACAGGAAAACCCCTCACTTGCATGTATATCAAATGTGTTTTCCTCATGGCACCATTCTTTACCAGATGGTTGTTAACCCCCTTTTCTCTATGTTCAAAGGAGCAGAGGAATGTTTGCATCCCATCCCAAGGCAGCTGCCTGCCCTGACACCCACCCCCCAGCACTTGGGGAGGTTTGCGGGGCACCGCAGAAGCAGAAAGGCTGCTCCTGCACTTCCCATCTCAGCGCCGTCTCCTTGTGCCAGCCCCAGCATCCCCCGTGCCACTTGGGCAGCCCATTCAGCACACTGAGACGGATGAGAAGTAACCCTACCAAAAGGGAAAGAGAAGGAGGGGAGGGTTGTACCAGGACCAATCAGCCCCCGGTGCCGCCGACCCTACAGCCAAAGCAGCACAAGTGTCAGCAGAAGCGGGGAGCTGCCTTCTGGCAGGAGCTCAGCTCTGAGTCAGCTTAGGCCAGTTGTGAAACTGCACATTGGCTCAGCCCCCGAGCTGCTGAGGGAGCTGGAGTGCTGCAGCCATCCCAACCCATCCAGACCTCACCATGGCAGGCTTCACTGCTGCTGTCTGTGAACCAGGAACACATCCAGGTACTCCTGCAGTTCATGTCTGCAGCCTTTAGGAGTTAATGCCTATTCTCCCAAGCAAGAAAGGAGCAGATTCTTACAGCATGGACACTGCGAAGACCCCATGAGGGTGATTTAATGTTATCCCAGGAGAGTAAGTGCCTCAGGGCAGAGCTGGGCCATGTTCTCCTCCAAAGCAAGAGGCATAAATAGTTAATAGAAGAGCAAGAGAGGACAGCTATGCTTGCGGTTTACACCAGGGAAAGTGAGAACACATATTAACCTTATGGCTTGTCTTACGAAGAACGACACAAAGTTTTGGATGTTGTTTCAGTAGAGTTGCAGCAGCGATGGTGTCTGGCTATAATCAAGGCAGGATTTCTAGGAAGAAATAAGGTCTTTTACCAGACCAGCTGGAAGCGCTGTAGAAAGCAGACACCCTTCAGATACATAAGCCCTTCTTCAGGCCTGTTTCAGGTTTGAAGAACTTAGTGTCTCTGAAAGCATGTTTTGCCTAGAAAATTGGCTGGTATTGCCAGCTGTATCCTGGGCTGCATCAAAAGGAGCGTGACCAGCAGGTCAAAGGAGGTGATCCTGCCCCTCTACTTGATGACTGGAAAAAGGGAAATATAACCCCCATTTTCAAGAAGGGGAAAATGGATAACCCAGGGAACTACAGACCAGTCAGTCTCACCTCTGTGCCTGGCAAAATCTCCGAGCAGATTCTCCTGGAAGGCATGCTAAGGCACATGAAAAACAACAAGGTGCTTGGTGACAGCAAGGGGAAATCCTGCCTGACTGATCTGGTGGCCTTCTATGATGGGGCTACGGAACTGATGGACAGGGGTAGAGCAGTTGATGTCATCTACCTGGACTTGTGCAAAGTGTTTGACACTCACACAACATCCTTGTCTCTAAGTTGGAGAGTCATCAGTTTGATAGGTGGGCCACTCGGTGGATAAAGAACTGGCTGGATGGCTGCACGCAAAGAGATGTGGTCAATGGCTCAATGTCCAGCTGGAGACCAGTAAGGAGTGGTGTCCCTCAGGGATCGGTGTTGGGACCGGTCTTGTTCAACGTCTTTGTCAGTGACATGGACAGTGGGATTGAGTGCGCCCTCAGCAAGTTTGCCGATGACACCAAGCTGTGTGGTTCAGTTGATACACTGGAGGGAAGGAATGCCATCCAGAGGGACCTCGACACGCTTGTGAGGTGGGATGATGCCAACCTGATGAAGTTTAACTATGCCAAGTGCAAGGTCCTCCACCTGGGTTGGAGCAGTCCCAGGCACAGCTTCAGGTTGGGCAGGGAAGAAATTCAGAGCAGCCCAAGGAGAAGGACTTGGGGGTGTTGGTTGATGAGAAAATGAACATGAGCCAGCTTCAGTGTGCGCTCGCAGCTCAGAAAGCCAACCGTATCCTGGGCTGCATCAAAAGGAACGTGACCAGCAGGCTGAGGGAGGTGATCCTGCCCCTGTACTCTGCTCTTGTGAGACCTCACTTGGAGTATTGTGTGCAGTTCTGGTGTCCTCAACGTAAAAGGGACATGGAACTGTTGGAACAAGTCCAAAGGAGGGCCACGAGGATGATCAGGGGACTGGAGCACCTCCCGTATGAAGATAGGCTGAGAAAGTTGGGGCTGTTCAGCCTGGAGAAGGCTGCGTGGAGACCTCATAGCAGCCTTCCAGTATCTGAAGGGGGGCTAAAGGGGTGCTGGGGAGGGACTCTTCATTAAGGGCTGTTGTGGTAGGACAAGGGGTAATGGGTTAGAACTTAAACAAGGAGATTTAGGTCGGTTATAAGGAAGAAGTTATTTGCTGTGAGGGTGGTGAGGCACTGGAATGGGTTGCCCAAAGAAGTGGTGAATGCTCCATCCCTGGCAGTGTTCAAGGCCAAGATGGACAGAGCCTAGAACAGCTTAGTTTAGTGGATGATGTTCCTACCCCTGGCAGGGGGTTTGGAACTGAATGATCTTAAGGTCCTTTCCAACCCAAACCAGTCTGTGATTCTGTGAATAAACCTTTTTTCCACTAATCTTGCTGCACTGCTGGTTTAAGGGTACTCTTCAGGGAAGAGTTTCAGCTTTTCGAAAATGAACGTGTTTTCAGCTGGGAATCCTATTCCTGATTCTGGAAATTCAGTTCTCACCCTTGAAATGTTAATTTGTAGATCCACATTGTTAAAGGCGCAGTAGAGGCAGGAGTGCAGCGCAGCCAGTTACACACTGAATTAATTCTTCTCCCTTCTCCCCCCTACCAGGCACAGCCACACACCACCTAGTGAAGTAACAAAGAACGCTGCCTGACATGTGCAAATGCAGGTTACATTTATCGTGTTAAACCATGAAACGATGCTTACTGGAGAGCAGGCATATGTTTTCAGACTCAAGTTATGTGTTTTAAGGTAGCTACCCTGAGGAAAGGGCCTTTCCCAGTCTTTGTTGTTGTGTAAACTGGGGCGCTTATCAACCACTACTGTGATGGGATAGATACTAGTGAAAAATGAAACTCACAGAAAAATTGCTTAATACACATTCTCAGTAACCTTGAAGGGGCCTGTAAGGTGGCCTAAAATACTTAAGTGGCTAAAGGCTGTTGCTGTTTAAAAGTAACTATCACTGTGCAGCTGTGGTACAGAAGTGGACTCCTTGCACCCAAAAGCCAGGGTCCTCCCATTGGTAATAAGGCTGCCGCTTGCACTGAGGAGCTGAGGAGTCTCTCTGAGTCCTTCCTGCTTCAGGCTGTCGCACTGTAGCTGCAGCCAGTGCTACAGGAAGCAATGCTGAGCACACACCCTCCCTTTGTGCTTTATGAACCTTACAGAGGCAGCAAACACTTGTCTTTTGTCAGCGAATAAAGCACAGAGTGTAAGACACGGAAGATTTATAGGTATAACATCCCCGTACTGCGCGCTTGGTTTTACCCTCACTCAAATCCCATTTACTTTAATGGGGATGTTGCTGCTAAAACCCTGCACGATGTTTAAAATATTTACCCCGTAGGGAGCAGATAATCTGGGAAGTAACAAGGTGCCATTTCCTACCAAATGTGTTCTCTGACTATAACCACATGTTAATGGTACAATTTAGGGCCATGCTAGAGTGAAGCGTCAATTCACCACTTACCAGCACAGTTAAGCTGTGCTGCCATGTGAACTGGGGAGGGTCTGTTTGCTGTCATGCTGACATTTGTCAGATAGGAAAAAGAAAACGAATAGTAAAATACCAGCACTGGAACATCAGGCTTCCTTCTGGCTTCCTGTCTTGTTTTTTCTTTTCAGCCTCAGAACAAAACAATTTTGTTTTGGAGTCCAGCTCCAAAGTTCATTACATTTCTGTGAGCACTGCAGTGGTGGTCCTCACTGGTGACCAACAGAAATGACATGGTGGCTCTAGAGATCACATCAAGCATGGCAGCAGGATGCTTCATGTCACAAATTCTGTCTTCCTCTCCAAGAATGTCAAAATGCTGCCTGCCCCTTTGCTTTGCCAGGATTTTCCCCATTCTGCTATGGACATCAGCAGATTTTATTCTGGCCTTTGCAAAGATAGGAGCTGAGTTACTCACCCCTTCCTTTGCTCTGAACGAAGGCACATCAGCACAGCACAGCTTAAAACCTCCAAAGAAACTATAAACCCAGCAGTCCCCATGAAGCCCATCTCAGAAACCATAGCTCCGCTCCTACCCAGACTAAAGCAGTATTTGCCTTACTCTCTTTGTCAGCGGCCAAGGAGGCAGACGCATTTTGGGATGTATTAATGGGTGTGTTGGGAGGCATTAACCACAGTCGCTCTCCTTGAAATGGCTCAGCTTGATTTCTTATGGAAATGAGGGTCTGTGACTGCATGGGCAGCTGTATACATATGTCTCTGTGGTTTTCTGCCCTTCCCCCAGTAACTTCAGAATTCACTGACCAATTTCAGCAATCCTTAACAGAGGAGTAGCAGTCTTAAAGATAATTAAATTGCTAAATGTTCATTAAAGTCAGCAGTGAACTACAGGAGAACTTACTGTCATTTGAAATAACAATGTGGCTTAACACTTACTTGCACCAGAGAATCCCCACCGGGGAGGATATTATGCAAACCTATTTTTCCTCCCCACACGTGTGTTTTAGCAGAGCAGAATCCAGCCCAAAAAACTGCAGTTTCCTTCTAGATTGTTTCTAAGGTGGGGAATCCCAGATATGTTATTCCACAGATAAAGAACCACCAAGCACTAATGAGTTACTTCAAACATGGTGCAAGACTTAGTGGAGCTTGTGCTGTAACATCCCACCAAAGGAAGCAGTTCATTCAAAACGGCAATGGGATCACAAGCAGTGTTACCCAACCCACTAAAAATAGCCTAGCGGGACTAGAGAAGTTCATTTGGATGTGGTGTACGCAGTAGCATCCAGAGGGTTCTCATCATGTCTTTGCATCAAGCCTAGCCTTCGTGTTGTTGCTCACACATTTTGTACTCTAACCCCATACATTTTGTGTGCGCTTGTGCAGCAGCAGCACAGGAGCAGTTGCGTCACCCAGTTGCTGCTTCACAGGGAGGAATGGTCTCACTTTGCAGCCCTGCCCCACAAACATGAGACAGCATGGTCCCAAAGCACAGCTTCAGCAATTGGGTGACACTGCTTCTTCAGGAGCCCCAAACCCCTTGTGCCACGACACAGAGAAAGGTGGGAGTGACCGGCATTCCCTGCTCATCCCCGAGCCCAGAGCTACCACTTGAAACAGATGTCTGTGTAAAAAGGGCCTCACACCTGCCAAACCACCAGCCTCAAGCTTCCTTCCTTGTTTCTTCAGGCCTCGGAACAACAACAGCATTTGTGCAATGTTCAGTGCACCCCGTGGTTTTTCTTCTCCCTGAAGACATGCTATCTAATCTGTCCTGAGCAAAAGACCAGACAGCAAGCCTTACAAGACGGGAGGAAAGAGGTGAACAGTGAGGCAATGTGCACTTTGCTCAGCTGGCTTCGCCTTTCAACCCCAGCAAAAAAGGAGGAAAAGCACAGGTCAGTGTTGCAGACCTCGCAGGAGGGGCACTCGAGGCTGATAAAAGGTGCCTCATTTACACGTATTCTGCAGTGCGGTGCTGGCAGCACTAAACTAGAGAAAATCTGTTAACTCGAAAGTTGTCTTGGATCGGAAAGTTTCAAGGGTTCAATTTTAAACTGCATTGAGAACTTAGTATTTGATTGCTGCTTTGCTTTTGGTTCCTGTTTTTGCTAGCGTTGAGAAATGAGGTGCCTTAGGAAGCCACATGGTGTGTAACATGCAGTATCAGCCTGTATACAAAGGAAGGAAGATGATGTGGCAGAACATTGTTGAGGAAAGATCCTGTTTGTACAGGGAGCTGGAGAATAGTAAACCAGAGCAGAGCAGGGATGCAGAAAGACCAGAAATTAAAGGAAATTAACCCAAAATGCTCATGAATCCTGTTTGTCTGCAAGAGCCCACTAGAGCTGCTGAAACAATAAAAAATCTGGTTTATTTGTCTTTTCTCAGATTTCCTATCCTGCAGTGGAGGGGAGGAGAGAGGAGAAGAGAGGGGAGTCAGACTTGTTTGCGTTCCCCTGCCCATCTTTCCCCTGGCAGTTCTGCAGCAGCTGGGCACTGACTCCAGCAGCAGTTAGGTTTGCATCAAAACTGCCAGTGCCAACCTAAAGTTTCTTAACAGTAATTCCTAGATGTGCTTTATCCCAGGAACACTCGATGTCAGGAGCTGCTTCTGTAAGTGTCCTGTCTACCTTTGTGAGCTTTATACAAAGCCAGCTCTTGCGTTATTTCCATGAAACAATTAACTAATTTGATGAGCTTCAGTTCCTGATACACATTCGCCTCTTCTGCATATGCAGTGTGTATAACAGAGGGAAATGACTTCCCTACGATACGTGCCCATTTCAGCTCACATACATTTCCGTTACCCTTTTTGAAGCACAGCCACTTTAGGTCATTACAGTCTCTAAATAAGTCTCTGATACGATTTTCGATAAACCAATCTTTTCAAAGTCATATCAAACATCTTGATGATGAAATATCTTGTCTCTGCAACAGGAGGATCAGCCTGTGAGTAATCTGGCTGCTGCTGCAGCAAGTGTTTTGGTTTTTGTCTGAATTGATTCAAGTGGTTTATGGTCAAATTTAGAGACCAATACGTGCACAGTGGCAAAACCCTGCATCCAAATGCAAGCATTTGTAGTTCCTTTTTGCTTGTATATAACCTTCCTGCGTTGGTGTGAGCAACTTTGATCTTTGGTACAGTGACCAGCTTCCTGCAGTAGGCGGAAGAGACATTCCTAATTGTGTCTGCAAGCTGCGTCAAGAATTCATCAAAGTTGCTGACTCCTAAAATTCAGGCAAGCAGTGCCACGGCACATATTATAAATGACCCTTTTCTTCTGGCCCGCTGGCTGTAAACAAGTTTGATGGAAATTTAGGCAAGGAAAGCACCATGCCAAGGTGTTTATTAGTGTCTTTGTTTTGTGACTCTGGTGGTTTGGGTGGACCCCGTTGAAGCCCTCTATAAAAAAGGAGCACATGAAAATGCCTCCCTGTGAAATTAGCAGTAATTTTAATTGTAACAAACCAGAGACATTCCAGTGCACATCAGAGCCTTCCTGGACCTGAGCAAAGAATAACATGATTCTTATCCCAAGGCGTCCGAAATGTGGTCAGGCAGTGCTGAGTAGGGAGTGAATCACAGGCCTGGGAGAGAAGTGACCAGTCCAAGATGTTCTTCTAAGCGTTGAGAGAATGCTGTTTCCTTGGGTGATTTCCACAAGGAACTTGCCTGTTTTGAGCTTTTCTATGGCTTATGAGTGACATCACTGGGTGGTTTTGGTTATTGTAAGGGTAGGTGCAATATAGGAGGGCAAGGGGAAAGCAAAGGGGGTTAAAATCCCTCCCTTGTTAGAGATACCTCATTTCCTGCTCCGCTGTCATGTGGCTGGTACCACTCACTCTCTGTGCTGATGGGGTGCAGTGAGAGGAGTCCCTGGAAACAACTAAAGCTCTTGTACGTAGCTGCAGCAAAGTGGGATTGTGCCGTCAGCTCTTTGAGCTCTCTGCCAGGTATGATTGGGTACCCTATGGCTGGGAGGTCCTCAGGCACAGTTAGGCTCCATATGACTAGGAGATCACAGCCTGTTGGCAGTGAGTCTTCTGCAACATGCAAGTGCTGGAGATGCTGTGAAAGAAGTGGCCTTGCCCTGTCTTCATGTGCCCCAGGAGAGGGGACAGGCTTAGGCCTGAATTTCAGCATTGCTTGGTATGGCTCTGCCTTTTGCCCCCAAGCACACTCTGAGATGCTGTTCCTCCAGCTGGCCACCCTTTTTTGTTTGGAGGTGGCTTTGGGAGAGGAGCTTGCCATGTGTAAGAGCTCTGCTGTGCCACTTGCTAATGGGCAAGAGAATACGCCCTGGTCTGTTTTGCTTACAATATAAATCACAGTGTCAAATTTGTCTTTAGTTTCACTAGAGATGCACCAGAGAGAGGGTTCTGGCCTGTAATGACATTATGAATCTTCAGCTGCCATGAAAGCACACATGAATAGAGCAGGGGAGAAAATCTACGATATGAGAGCTTACTATCTATATTGTCTTTTTTTTCTGTACACCATCACCCCAGTTGAGCTGGTCACCATGAACAGATAGTGCACGGAGGAGCATTGTTACAGAGCATACGCTTGTCTCCAGTTAATTAGTTCTCTCCCAAGGACTGCTGAGTGTATTATCTTGTCCCAGGAAAGAGACACCCCTATCAGCAGTATAACCTAACGAAATTAGGCCTCATTCTCTACCAGGTGTGCTTTTCTGTTGGGCACTTTTGGATTCTTGGATTACCTTGTTAGGCTGAAAGAACTTATGCAATACATGTGTACCTCTAAGTTCCTATAAATGTGTCTGAGATTTGCCTGAATAAAAAGGTTAGCACTGAAAGTGCGCATGATTTGCAAACTTAGTATCCCACACAGATGGTCGTGGTGCTGTGCTGCATTAATACAAGTAAAGGCTTCCTCGGTGCACATGCAAAGAGGAGTGAAAATGTGATTGCTCCATACCACCGCAGTTTGTAAACGTGTTCTAGAGCCGTGAACTCCAGCACTAGACTTGGTGGAAGGGACGGAAAGGATGATTACCCTTGGAAAGGCTGGGTAGCTGAATAGATGTTCTCTTGAATATGCTGAAAGTAAGAGAGCAAGGGGTGATTATTGTCAGAGCACTTCACAGCTGGAAAGAAGAGAGTGAGCAAGTGAGCATTTTCAGTCCTTGAGGAGATGGATGGAGGGAGAGGGCAAGTCCAGCATACGTGAAGGTAGGAACTTCACACAGCCTTGCTGCTGGGCTTGTTTTCTGTGCCAGTGGCCCAGGAAACGGGTAAAACTGGACTGGGACAGTAAAGGCTGCAGTCCCAATTCATCATTTATAGTCTGCTCGTGCCCAGGCTGACACATCTATCCCAGCCTTCTCAGATACAGCGAGCTGCTGCATTTCACAATCATGGGAAGGGCTTCCCAGCTGCATGATCCAAACGTTTTGAAGTGAAACATGGTGCATTATATTAACTTGGTTCAGACAATCAGCTTTAAACATCTGAATCTCATTTCTTGATGCTAATTCCTCTTGCTCAATATTTATTTCAGCTGTGTGGAATTCTCAGACCTTTCTGACCCCGACTTATCGTTTCCTGATGTTTTATTGCTAAGTCATTGAGGTTTCAGGGAGGCTGATGTTTCTAAAATGTGCACACCTTTGATTGTACGCATGGCTGGCATGTCAGAGCGAACTTTTCATATGCTCTGTATATATCACTGTCTCCACTGCTGTGTGTTCTGCGGTTCCCCCATTCGGTGTGCTTATCTGCACGCCCCATTAGTGCAGTCCTCCTTAAAATGTGGTTATTATTTCAGCTTTTCAAAAGCTCAGCCTCTGCACACTACAGAACTCGATCTGAGCCTACGTCCGCTCTTGTCACTCCTGTACAGGTTCCATCTGTTCCCCTTTTCCTCTCCCATTGCTGCTTGCCACATCCAGGCCACATGCTGCTTATACATTGTACAATAGACATTTCTGCACACACACTTTTGAAAATGTGGCTCTTAGTGCTTTATTGTTCACATGTGTCTTGTTGCTTAAGGCGAGTTTTATCGGTAATGATTTTGTTGTTTACTGACACATAGAGTAAAATAGGGTACTGCTAAAATGTGACCGGAGGAGAGGAGGAGGGCCTTTGATGCACCAATTACACCATTTCTGCCAGCTTTCTGATCATTCCCCCTGCCACCACTTCCTCAGATTCTGTAATTGCCCAAGGATAAAGCCAGATCCTAACATCACTTGCGGTAAGGGCTGCTCCGCTCTGCATGAGGCTGCTCCATATTGGTAAGGCTTCCCCAGCACCTCCTGTGCTCCTGTGTCTGGTGAGGAGAGGGGATAGGATCTTCTAGCACCCTGTTCCAGCAAGGCAGCCCCAGATTTCCCTTTAGATCTCCATTACAGATCCCCAGTGCCACCTCTGCATAATAGTTGTATTCTTCCATTGGAGGCCGGGGGGGATCGGGGATAAAAGAGCCTACAGAACCTAGCTCTGCAAGTGAAATCAGTGCTAGGAAGGTCTGTGAAGACACTTCTTTTGCAGGAGCTCCGCTGGCCACCAGTGTGTGGGCTGGAGCAGGCCCAGAGGTATGCAGTGACAAGTGAATTAATGCGCACACATCCCCTAGGAGCTGTCTCAGGTCTTTCCTGTCACACCTTGCTCCATACCTGTGGTGAGACTGGAGTATCTGCAAACAGATCGCATTGGGTGCAACTCCTAGTCACGTTCCTGTGTGTCTGCACAGGGCTGGCTCAGAGCCCATTACACTGGATTACTGACGCCCAGGGATTTCCCACACCGGGAAAATCCCCAGCTGCCCAAAGCCTCTGGTTTCCCACCTGGGAAAGCCCAGGACCTGCCTATGGTGATGGCAATTTCTGCTACTGGGGAAAGCAGAGGCTACAGAAACCTATCACAGTGGCAGGAATAGAACCAGTTCCTGTGAGAGACTTGTTCTGGTTAAAGCTTTCTCTACCAAAGACAGCGTCTGCTTCTGGCAGGGTCTGTTACTCCCTTCCCAAGAAGAGAGGCAAGCAGCCACAGAGCTCAGCTTGCATGCCTAATGTGCCACCAAACCGTGTCTGCTTGAGGGCATGGCAGAGGGCACATCCTGAAGTGCTGTAGAGCTGATGGTGAAAGACTCATTTGGTAGGGCTGCAGAAGAGAAGACATGGGCACAGGAACATAAATACCCTTCTTCTTCTGTCCGTGGAGTACAGCCATGGCTCCTAGGGTGTCTCATGACTTCTATTCCACCCTGTGCCTCCCATCCCATCCGGCCCCTTTTGCAGGTCATTAAAAGTGGTGAGGAGACCTTGGGTCTGTTTCCCTTGAGAAGAGGTAGGCAGGAAGAGCCAGCTTCTGTTTGCACCAAAACACCCATCATTTTCAGACACAGCATACGGAATATGTTGTGTACTGCTCAGTACCAAAGTTTGAGGCCATTGATCAGCCAGAGGGGGGGCACAAAGGATAAGAAGAGAACGGAGCTGAGCTCTTGGCAGGCTGGTATAGATTAGAAAGGAGGCAGGTAGGAACAGAGCTGAAGCAAGTGCTCAAAAGAGTTGTTCAGGAGAAACAAGGGCTTTAAGTGACATTTGAGTATGATAAAGAAATCAGTATCCGTGGTTTCCACTGGTGTTCGCAGAGCTAAAAGAAGTGGTTGCTGGAGTCGGAACAGGAATCTGAGGCTGAGCTCTCAGCTTCCTCCCAGATTGGATGAGAAACTACTCACCTGATTTGGGAGAACAGGTCTTATTTTATAGAATTTTGGGGTTTTTTTAAACAAATTGCTTTGTGAACAGTGGAACTAATGGCTCTTGGTTTCCTGTGGGTCTGTTACCTTTGCTTCATAGTTGTGTCCCTTCTCCACCTCCTCCTGAAAGAAAATAGCTGCACCAAGCCGTTCCCTCCTCATATGCTCTAAGACTCCTCATCGGGCAGCAGTCAGGTCCATCCATACATGTTGGCTGACTATCTAATGCATACACGGTCAGCCAGCATGGGCACACTCACTGGCCAGTTGGCTGCTGGCCACATTTCTCTAATTAAGGTCTTTATGCCTCACAAAAATTGAGAAAGCCATCACAAAATTTAGGAAAGGAATCAGTAGCTTTTGGAACTTCCATAAACCAGGTAAGAATTACTGATGGAGCCATACAGGCAGATAGAATCTGAGCGAAACTGATTCTGTTGTATTGGCTTTGGATGTACACATAGGATGTCAGTCCAGGTTCTGGAATTCATTTTTCTCTCTTTCTTTTTCAGCTATTTTTAGCCTGGATGTGTCCTGCGATTTGTTTCCTGCACAGCATAGACACTGGCACAGCTGAAGGGTGAGTGAGTGGTGGGAGAGGGCAAAGAGAAATCAGGGAATGCTTATGGTGGCACTGCTGCTGAAAGAAGTGCTTCTCAAATGATTGCCTCTCAGATCTGTATAACACGGAGGCCCACACTGCCCCACAGAAAAGCTGTGGAGATCAATCTATTCACAAAGTGCTCATAGACAGGGCAAAAAGAGCTAAAGAAATCAAAGCAACCTGTTAAAAATCACCGCCAGAAACAGTGACCAGTTTTGAAACGTAATGTTTTCTGTCATAGTTCAACATCTCAATACAGCCCGCATTCCTGTATGTGCATCTCAAGGCATCCTTCCGTGTAGGGTCTCCTAAGAAGAATTCCTTTTGTGGCAGCCCAGTCACTGTACAGAGTGCACATCAACTCACAGGATCAGTTCTAGATAGCCTTTATCCAAGTTCCTATCCCTACAAACCTTGGGCTTGGAAGAACAGAGGTTTTATCTGAGAAAACATAGGAAAAAGCTTCTTGAGTGTTACTTTACAAAATGAAACCTCTAATTGCAAGCATTTATTTTCTTCAGTTAACTATAGATGATGATAGTGTGTGAGATCTGCCTTTCCACATATTCTGCTTACACTGTTTGTTAGACATGAAAGAAAAAGAGGATTAAAGGGGAGAGATGGTATTATAAACAGCCCTTCAGGGTAGGTGGGAAAACAACAGTAACTCTCAAACAGAACACAGGGATGCCCTTAGGAGAAGGTTTTGAAAGTGTCCTGCATTTGAAAGTTAATGAGTAAACAGATCTCAAACATTACTTTAGAGACTGACAGTGCCAGCTTTAACATCTCAAGTATGCACCACAACTGAGAAAAGACAAAGGGAATTTTTAATGGGCAATAAATGGACTAATACTTTTGGATGCAAAGCTACAAGCAGGTTAGTTCTGATGGGATGTGGGTTTGTTCTGGACTTCCTGACACAGCAACTTTACTGTATTTGGCTTGTTTGCCTTAAATTATCTTCTGATGAGGCACCACTTTTCCTTTAAAAAGGGAAAAAAAGGTGGTCTTGGTAAATAATCCTCCTTTGAGCTACAGTAAATCCATGGGTAAAGAGTTTGCTGGTTTTGAGGGTTGTGTAGGCATGTGCCAGACCATCTCACCACTATCTTGTGACACCTTACTTCACATCTTGCCCAGGTTGCTTGGTCATCTCTGCCTCTGCAGTGTTGCAGGACCACCTTGCTGAGACATCCCCAAGCTGGTGAGAGGCTGCTGGGCAGGCAGCAGCACCGTGTTCCACCAGCAGATAACAGCACAGGCACTATTAGCCCTGCTGCATGTCCAGTGGGTCCCAGCCAAGGTCCCATTCCTGTCATCACTTTGGAGCAGTACTGTGCTGCTCCATAGTGCTGCACTTCAGATGAACAAACTCTTGGTTACTGTGCTCCTGGATGGCAGGCGTTTTTGAGGAAAGCTGGTATTATCTAGAGCTGTTGTACAGCTTCTGTCATGGCCTCTGGACCCTCAGGGTCCTCTGCAAATGCCACCCATGCACATGCAGCAGCTACAGTGGCTTCCACTGAGATGGCAGACTTCCTATTTCGCTTATGCTCAGAGAGGCAAAACCAGGTATTTCGGCTGTAAACAGCTCATCCATGCCTGCTGCCCTTGGCTAAAGGGAAGACTCATGGTCCCTTGCCTATTTCCAGCTGCCCATGGAGGGCAGAAAGAGCCAGTGCGTGGGGAGGAGGAGAGGGAAAGGGAGTGATCTTGCTGGGGAAGAGGGTTGGGAATAATGTGTGGGTTGGAAAGGAAATCTTGTGTTAAGTGTATTGGCATCAAGCAAGGGTTGGGAGATGTGGGAAAGGAGAGAAACAAACAGAGAATTGCTATTTCCAGCCAAATGCCAGGGCTGTCAAAATCCCTGTACCCCTGGGTATGTCTTTACCTGCCTACAATTATTCAAAACCCCACTGATTACCTCCAGACCCTTTACCCACCCAGAGTCCCCAAAAGCACCTATTCACACTTATCTTCACACCTCAGAAATGCATGGGCCGCTTCACGAACCTTCTCCATGACCCCCATTTCTTCACAAACTGCTCTGCCGTTACCACAACGAGACAGGCCTGCCTATACCAGTGCAAGCTGCCAGACTGAAAAAAGAAGAGAGAATCAGCTCCCCATGCTTTAGACACCCAGACACAAGGCTGCACGTGCCAGGCCTTGACAGAGCACAGTAATAGCACCTCCACCCCCTTATCACAGCTGCTTTCTGGCTCACTTACTCTATTCCTAAGGGTCAGACACCACCTTGCAGTGCTTTCTCAGTTGATAAAAAATACTTAGTTCAACTTTTCTGCTCAGCAATCATGTTCTACCCCTTCCTGAGCAACTAAACCTCCCATCCTTCTCCCTGTGCTCAGCCTCTTGCCATGCAACATCCTGACCTAGTGCAGCGCCTGCCCTCTCTGCAGGAGTGGTGCCTGTCCTCCTGCACACATTACTTGGCTCCCTGGCCCTGCAAGCTTGAATACTTCAGCACTTGAGCAGAGGGACAGGCTTGGCTCCTCCATCATCTTCCTCCCTTCTCAGAGCATTTTTAAGTACATTCACAGCCTCCTTTTCATCAGCTTCTGGGTTAGTCTTCCTTGAGCTTATCCCTAAGTGACAGGCTGCAAACAGGCACATAACCTTTCACTTGACTTCCACCAGGGAATGTAGCTTTGAGCTGATAAGGGTATGACCGAGGCCAGGTCTCCTGCCCCATCAGTGATGACACCCTGTGGGGTCGGTTCTCTTGTGCCTTTTCTTTACCCTCTGGAAGTTATAACCAGCAAAAATGCTAGCTTTATACTACTCAAAAGTGTGAACTGTGTCTAGCCTACCTTTCATACACAGATTCCTACCTATACATATCTATACGGGCATAGATATTTTGGCTCTCCTGTATCCTCTCCAATTTCTGGCATCCTGCTGAGATTCTGGAGCATGAAAGCACGGAAGGAAGAGGACACTGAACTGTTTTATGTGTTCATGAATGAGCGAGACTGCTTGCACCAGTGGCTGTGTTCTTTGATGCAGTCCCAGCCCCAGGCACTCAAGAGGACACAGCCAACTGGTACCAGGCTCTAGCCAAGCTTGTTGTGACCCTCTTTGGGAAGAGTTCAGCTTTCTTCTGGCTGATAAAGTTGGTATTGTGAAGAAACCAGAAATACTAGTCCTGCTCAAGAGCTGTGCTGTGCCCCAGGCGAGAATACAAACACAGGCTTCTCCCTCCAGAGAAAAGTGAAACAATCAGGTATTCTCAGTGCAGGTGGAAGGCCCTGCTCCATGGGAGTACATACGGTGTGTGGCTTCAAGAGTGAGGATGTGAGACTGGGGACAGGTGGAGCAAGGGAACATAAACCCATCCAGATAAAAGGTTTGCTTTGTTGCACTCCCAAAGAGGTGCCTTCTGTAGGTGTAAGTTGGATTGTCTTGATGCCTCATTAGATTTGCCTTACTGAGGACAGCATCCCATTCAGCACAAGGTGAATCAAGGGAGGAAAACTGCATGGGCGGGTGTATGCAGACAAGCAGATGGAAAAGGTGGGTGCTCCAATATTGTTATAGCACACATTGAGGACAGAGGGAGAGTTTAAAGAGGGCTAGGAAAAAAAACCAACCTCAGAATTCTCCTTACCATGCATGAGATGAAATGCAGAGCAAGGGCAGGTCTGGGACTTCTCAGTGGGAGGAGGAAGCCCCCCACACTAAAAACTGTGTTCCTGTTTCCTGACCTTATCCACTGACCAGACATTCATGGCAAGCAGCAGTATCAAGTGTAAAACACCAACATTAGTGGATATCGCTTTGGCAGTCCCCAGATTCAAGCAAACACCAAATCCCATCATGGCCCAGGGGGTGATCATTTTCCCAGCTTGTTTCCTGCTCGCTCTTTGCCTTGTCTCATGCTAAACATGGATTTATTCTTCAGAATAAAGACAGACTAAACAAAACAGTCCTGTTACCACCCCTGAGAAACCACAGTCCAACATCCCTTCCCTTCAGTCCCCTCACTGCAGTGAGGGGCATAATTCATCTGTCCAAGTGCAGATGTCAAACTCACCTAAAAAGCTCCCATAACTCCAATAGTGTCCTGACTGGATCTCCACTGACTGCAGTGGGCAAGGTGCACTCCAGGACTCACTGGCACCTCCCAATAACTGTGTGGATGCGCAGAGACCAAAAGCCAGACCTATAACGTGCTACAGAAAAACAACAGGCATTGCAGTGTCTCATGTCCTGCCATGGCAGGGACTGTTTGGCAGGTATTTTAGAGTGAACGCATCTAGACCTCTAACTCTATTCCTGTCCAAAACTGGTGTGTGTTTTCCCTTGGACAGTGCCCAACCTGCAGAATGTTTTCCACACAGAAATGCCTGGCTGGTAAACCTCCAAAAAGTTCTATTTCTGATTGAATAAAGAATGGCAGCTTTCCATGGAACTTACTTTTCTTTCCTTCTTTTCTCCTTCCCCCCCCCCAAAAAAAAAAAGATTGCTAAAAATATCCATGACTTTTCACTTGGAAATGCTACCCAGGGGCCCCATAGATGCCAGAGTTCAATTGTCCTGTTCTGCAGGAGGTTGGATGGTTTCTTTAGTAGTCCTCTTTACTTCGAACAAATACAGGGGGAAGCATCTTTACTTTTTCATTGAACTGTTTTCCCTCCTCTTGAAGAATGCAGCAGAGGCTTTGCCGTAGGCTTCTGAAAGCTCTCACGTTTGTTAACACTATGCTGTTGCTCCTGTGGCCGTATGGTCACTCACAACCGTGAAGGATGAAGAGCAGAGTCACAGCTGTGGAGAAGCCGCTGGAATCCACCACTGCATGGTCAGAATGAAGATCTGCTGATGTGCAGTTGCCTCAGGGGAGAAGATACATGCAGACCTTACAAGAAGCCTCTTATTCTCCTGCATCCAGGTTCACCTACTGCTGCACGCAATTTGCCCCGCAGCCTGCAGACCATGTCCTAAATAGGTGAAATTTGGAGGAGGCTGCTATCTCCTTACCGGCACCCATGTTCTGATACATTTCTCTACTTTCTGTGTCCCATTTTATGCTTCCAGAGTCGTCAGTGAGCAAGATCTGAGCTTCTTCCAGGTTGTAATGATCCTCACTTGTTCGCTCTCTCACAAACAGAATCGATTTGGCCAGCACTCAGGGCTGCAATAAGGGCCAGGCACATACATGGGCAGCTTAAAAGCATCTCAGCTTTGGGAAATCCTGCTGGGCTGTAAAAGCTGCCCGCAAACCCAAAGCATATCAAACAAGGCCTGTGTGATAATTCTTTGGCACAATCCCCAAACTCGCTGAACTGCTTTTCCATACAAAGTATTTCCAGGTGGGTTATTAGGTCTTGTATCCCTTCCATCTTGTATCCTCTTGCAGTTGAAAACGGCATTCCTTAGAGCAAGCTATTTTTAACAGGAAAACAAATACTCTCCTTTACATTTCTGGTTCCTCTAAACCAAGAGGATACTTTGCAAGACAGAGGCTGCTCCTGCCAAGTAGCGGAGGGGTCTTACCTCCCCGCAGTGCTCATGCCCATACAGGTAAAATAGCCCATATTTTCACAAGGAGATCGATGCTGGTATAACTACCAGTGTGAACAGTTGTGCTAGTGCAAAGCTGCCATACTCTGTTAAATCTAGTTTGCCTTCCTGTATTTTTATAGCAGCATCGCTGCAGCAACATTTGCGTCTGTGCTGCTTTAATTGTACCAGAGGAGTTAAACGAAACGAGCTGAGCCAAGCCATGGGTCGGGATGTGAGGAGGCAGGAGCCTGACCCCATGCTGCTCTTCCAGCTCCAGGTATGCACACCTGTGCTGTTTTACATGTGTGCACACAAGATTCATCAGTAAAGCTTAGCTTTGCCAGGAAAAGCTGCATCTATGCGAGGACCTCATGGTGTAAGACAGCAGAGCTTTGATTTCTTTCTGTCTGGAAAGGATGGTTTGCTGCACTCCCTGTCATGAAAGAAGCTGACCTGTTATTTCAGCTCATTGCAATAATCTATGTCTAATGTGAACAGGATTATTGAAAATGGACCCAAAATATGCAGATCTATAAGTAGATACCGCATGAGAGAAGCGGGTAGAGAAAAGATAGGGTTTTCATTTGAAAATTGTCAAAACAAGAACATGGTTTGTTATTCGATTTGAGTCTTTGGGGTCCCGGACGCCGCAGAAAACGAAGAGAGGTGGAGACAGAGCAGTAAAAACCCTAGGGGTTTCTGTGAGTTAAAACAAACTGTTTCACTTTGAGACACTTTCGGACAAGATGATTTTCACATGTGTCTTTGGAACAAAGATAACCACCTGTGACCAGTAAAACGTGACCAGGCAGTGAGTGGTCTGGTGTTGAGGCGGAGCTGCCAGTGCGGCAGCAGGGATGCTGGCCTCACTGCTGGCTGCAGGGTGCATGCCACAGCCAGGGCAGAGGCAGGTGCTGCAGGGAGCCCTCAGCTGTGTGCCACCCCAGCCAGTCTGCGCCAGCCTGTGCTCCACGCTGCGCTGAGACTAAGAGGGATCACCACTGAGCCAAGCTGCACTGGCATGACTCAGGATCTTGGTCACACAGCCCCTCATTGCATCCCTCCCAGGCCATCATCCTGATATCATTTAGAGCGTGGTGTCCCTGCCCATGGCAGGGGGTTGGAGCTAGATGATCTTAAGGTCCTTTCCAACCCTAACTATTCTATGATTCTATCTCCTCATACCTTCATCATTTTCCCTAAGACACCACTGCCTGCCACTCAGGGCTGTGCCAGGCACTAAGCCAAAGCTCCTGCCTTCAGCTCAGGTCAGTCAGTGAGATGTGGTGAGACAGCATCAAAGCCAGCCTGGGCTGCAGAACAGCCTGGGGTCTGTGAGCCGTGGTAACACGGATGAGCCCTGGTAACACTGCAGCATTCCTGGCCCTGGCAGAACCTAGAGAGCCCTGTTCTCTTGAGGGAAAGCACCAACAAAGCAGGAGCTGTTGCAGACCTTATTTTCCCTCCCAGCGAGTAGTAAAAAGCCTCACCCCAGCTTCACTCCTCACTCCCTCTTTATATTAAAAAACAAGCAAAATGAAACCAAAAATGCACATTTGCTACTGTGTGCTGTCCTTGCTGCCATGTGACCCAGGTGTGTGATTGAGTTGTTGATACTTGTGCTTTTACAGGATCAGATTCGTAGCTGCTGTAGAAGCCTGCGTAACTTGTCAGAGCAATACTCTACTCTGGCAAGTTACACAAGCTGGGGAGCTTCTCCCTGCCACAGGGTATCCTTTCTATCTCTGCCTTCTTCGTGCATGGCTCCTCGTCTCCGTCCTTTTGCAAAGGCATTGGACACACTCATTTTCAAGCTAAACAGGCAGAATTCCTCCTAGCAGCACACTGAAGCTTGGTGAGAGGCCCCCGTGATGAGGCAGTAGTTTCTTCCAGTCTTTCTTCCCATTGGAAATGTTGCTTAAATAAAAGGGAACGATGAGCCTCCACTCAAAGGAAGAAAAGTCTGGGCTTGCCAACCCGCAGCGTGCTGTGCTTGGTTTCCCCTCGCAGCCTGCACGGCACTGCCTGTGCGGATCTGTTTAGTCATGTTGGACTGGATGGGGCTGCTTGCTTCAGGACTGGTGTTTGTTCCCAGCTCTTCTAGAGGATCAAATGTTACTTTGTGCTGGTGATCAGGTCCCTTCCTCCTTGGCAGGCAGGAGGTCCAGAGGATGAAGGGGCTCACACAGCCTCTGTAGGAAAGTGGATCTTAGCAAGGGGACACCCTTGCACTGAAGGAGTAGAAATAACCATGGCCTTACTTGTGGTGTCTTTCTGTGAAGAGTGCACATTGCATTGGGCCATGTCCCAGCTGCTGCTCAGGTCTCAGTAATCCCTGTGAGTAATGGCAGGAGCCCCTGCTCCAGTGTCTGCCCTTGCTGGAAGAGAAGGGGCAAGCCTTCGAGATACCTTCGTAATCCTCTGCTGCCAGGGCTGGCCGGGGACCAGGCCAGCACCTGATCTCAGATAAAGGATTTGGGATGCTGGAGCCCAGCCACAGGTCCATGGTTACACAGAGGCATGAATGGGAACTGGTGCTGCGCTGTTTGTCCTCAGCACACCCGCCCATGAGGAAGCCCAGGAGGTGTGAGATGCCCATGTTTACCTTGGTGGGAATTACCTGTTACCACCTCTGTAGCTTATCAAGGCAGAAGACAAAAGATACTGTGTCAACATCACTGATCTCCCCCGTTAGCCCCAAAGCGTGTGCTTCCAAGTGATGCAACACATGCCCTTCCTGGGATTTGCTGTAATTACAAACGAACTTCTGTTCACAGGGGTAGGTGCCAACCTTTCTTACAGGCTCGCACTGCTCTCCCAGTTGTTCCCAGCAGCCTGGGGTGGCCGCTCCACTCCTTCTCCAGGGCTCACTGCTGTTAGCTTGCTTGGGGGAGCCTGTACCCGCATGCCACCACACTATGGAGACACTACATGGGTTTTGAAGTAGAGACTGGGGGTAACAGTTACAGAGTGATTGCGATCTCTATCTCCCCTGTACGGAAATGACTCTGCCCATCCAAGGCCACTCTGCAGAAAGCCAATGCTCACCTTGGCCATATGACAAGGATACAAACTTGTATTTTCCCACTGCCGTGTGGCTTTAGCTAAGACATTAAGCTGTGTATTTCTCACTGGAAATAAACATACCATTTCCTGTAGGTAGTTTGTTTTGTTTCTGCCAGACATAAAGCCTGGAGGCAACAGTGGACAAAGTGCTTGCTTTTCCTCCTCTGTGTTTCTCCTCTTCTGTGCTTTACCACTATCTTCCCTCTTCCGAGACAGGTAAATCTTTGATCATAGCCATTTATCATCGCCTCTTTTCATACTGCCTGGGTTTGAATAAGGTCATAGACTATAAAGCATTGCAAACTCCTTGCACTGACACATTCTTTGGGAAAAACAAACAAACAAACAAACAAGCAAACCTGGTGTTAGTGCTTTTCTGTTTACAGAAGTTGAATAAAAACTAAACTGAGATGATGCTTGGAAAAGCTGCATTGCTTTTAACAGTAGTTCAAACTGTCAAACCCAGCACATTCCAGGCTTCATATTTCTATGCTTAAGTAGGAAATCAGAGAATCATAGAATTGTTTGGGTTGGAGCAGACCTTCAAAGATCATCTAGTCCACCCCCTCTGCTGTGGGCAGGGACATCTTTCACTGCATCATCCAACCTGACTTTGAACATTTCCAGCAATGGGGAAAATCCACAAATTCCCTGTGCAAGCTGATCCAGTGTTGGAGTGCCAGGAAGCATACATCACACCCCCACAATATGTCTGCTTCTAGCTTGTTTCATTTTGCTGTACTTGGCCCTTTTGCTCATGGCCTGTGAGGACCCAATTACTTCTGTGGGCTCCAGAGCTCTTTTCAATGGCACGTTTGTCTGAAGTTCCTTCTTCTCTTCTGAGGACCTCAGGCAGGTCATGTCTGGTTTGCACTGGAGCTCTTGTGTCCCTGACACAGGTATGGGTCTCTATGCCTTTTTTGCTGAACAGGAACCTATAGGGTTGGTTGATTGGTTGGTTTCCCTTTCTTTTATCCAATTCCCATGATTGGAGCAGGTTCTATTTTGCCAGATCACCACCCCATAGAATGGAGATGCCAATTATCCATATGTCCC
Source organism: Ara ararauna (assembly GCA_028858755.1). Lineage (NCBI taxonomy): Eukaryota > Metazoa > Chordata > Aves > Psittaciformes > Psittacidae > Ara > Ara ararauna. Next base: position 111,645,060 of record CM054378.1, on the reverse strand, counting down.
TAAGTAATTATCTGGATAGGTTTTAGTATGTGGTATTTAGGAGTAGTCAGTATCATTCTTTGGTTTTCTTGTATCAGTACAGCTTGTTGTTGCTTGCTGAAAATGACTTTCTGCTCTTCGCAACCATCTATCTTCTCTAACTCTTCTTTTCCCTTAGTGACACCAGCAGGAAACACATCTATGATGACAGATTTATGTATGAATAATAGACCTTCAGTTTTCCAAATTTCAACTTAAATGTTGTCTACTTTTTACATTTCAACAACAACAACAACAACAAAACCCAAAATATTTTGAGAAAGTGTCACTTTCTGAGAAACTGTATTAAAAACCAGTTTTCAGTTCCTCCCTTTCTCCCTGACAGTATTCTCTGGCAGGCCAATGTCTCTTTCTGGTGGGGGACACACATACATATCTGCTTTCTTCTTAGCCTGCAAGGCTTACAGGCCAGGGATTGCCTCTATGCTTGTGCAGCTACTGAGAGCAGAAGGCTGAATGAACCTCTTCACAAAAACCAGTTCAGCTGATCTCATTCCCCCAAAGCAACATCCACTGACAAAAAGAGAGGAGTGGTTTTGCCACTCTCAGATCTCTCCTGTTTCCCCATGAAAAGTTATACAGACCTCTAAGCTAGCAAAGGGCAAAGCTTCGGAGATGCTCTTCAGTCATCATCACAATTAACCTGAAGCTGCTAACCAGAGCTGTACTTCATGTGCCCAGTTCACCATGCAGGAGGCTTCAGCTGCAGTGCGGGGTGCTGATTTAGAGTTGAGCTTCCAGCCTCTAAACAGCAAGTCTGCTGTTGCAATAGCTCCGTTGATCAAATAAAATTTCTGTTCACAGTGCAGAGCCAAAACAGTTTTTGATTGCAGCCTTGAGGGGTATTTCTTGGCTCGTGGTCGATGTTTTAAGCAATGTGCAGCTCTCCAAGTCATTACCAATGTTTGAAATCTCTTCTTTCTTGTTATCCTTGGAGATGTGGAATGAAGACTATTTACCTTCCCCTCATAGATCATTATGCTTATTAAGCCATAGGAATGAGGACATGTACACGAGAGCTGGATATGGCAGGCCTGTTCTGGCTCCGTCAACATTATTTTCTGAAGAAGAGAGTATATTCAGAAATATGGACAAGTTTTCCTTTTCTCTTCTCCTAACAGTATTAGAGTACAAAGACTTCAAGTTTCGCAGTGGCATGTTATGTATGCACTGTTTGCTGAAGCTGTAACACAATGTTTCTCACTGCCACATTACCAAAACACTTGAACAGGTCTCTTCATTAATAATCTGTTGCCTTCTGCCTTCAGATTCCAGTGTCTGATCCTAGACCTAGGGATAGCCTGGGCTCTGCTGGAGGCAGTGAGGGGTTTATTGTCACACCTGAGGTCTGCAAGTATTTGTTCTTTTAGCCCCTTTTCCAGGGGATGGGGAGATCTCAGTGGTGAAGACACTGCTTTTGATGGCAGTGGGAATAGAGAGCTTAAGCTGCAGTGGGTGCAGAGCCTGAACTGTCCTCTCCCTCCCAGATCCTTCTAAATTTGGGCTTGGCAGATCCCTGTGGAGGAATGTGGCCACCTGATAAATTTGTTTTCTAGATGGAGGGGACTAAAATTTCTTAGGCTATTTATCTATCTCATTTCCTAAACACTGCATCCACCCTTAAATACGAAATGTCTGCGTAGCCCCTGTATACTTTCATGATGCACAGTTTTCCTCTGGAAGAGTAAGATTTTGCCTGCTCTGTAGAATGTTTTTTTTGCTGGAGACATCAGGTTGCACCTTCTTCTCATCGCCTTTATCCTCTATCCTCTATCCTTTATCCTCTGCTTTCAGGTCACTGTGACACTACACAGGAGCAGGGACTGTCTTGTGACTTGTTCATGCAGAACTTGCGAAAATGAGGTCTAAATCTAAACACACATCCCTGCAATCAGTGCAATAAACTGGCGTAATGAAAATGGATAAACTGGGAACGCAGCTCATTGTGGAAATAGTACCTAATATGGGAATAATTCCTAGCTCCTCAGGGTTCCAATTCTCCTTTCTGCTTTGCTGTGAGCATTCACAAGCATGCTCACCACAAGATGGTTTGTGTTAGGAATGATGACATTTTGCTTAATTCAATTTCAAAAATATCTAAGTGGCAGCTCTACTGGGGCAGAGTCAAGAACTTGTCTTTTTCATGTTTTCTGGTGCTTAGACAATGTTGTTGGCTGGTGCAAGTGAGTTTTCAGTTCATACATTTAAGAGCGCATTACTGATTGCAAACATAATTTCAGTTTCCAGTGTGGAAGCTTTATCAATACAAGTCTATCATTATATCCAAGTTACAGTAGCAAAAGAGAGAGCAGCATTAACTAATAATTCTATAGATATGTGGATGGCTTTTAGCAATAATATAACAGGGAATTTTGTCATGGGGATTCTACTAACTTCATTAATGTCACTGCTACGGTCCCTAAGAGCCCATGCTCATAAACAGGATCATGCTTCACTGGGCTCTGAACAAGGAACAAAACACACATGCTAAAGGAAATCGACTGAAAGAACAAATGGATGGATATGGGCAGGATCATGGCACCAGGAGCTGGTAGAGCCAAGTGTAACATACAGTGCTCACTTGAGCTTTATCCTAGTAACACAGACTACTGGAATCACACCCTCCCTCCCTAAGACAGGCCCAACAGGATGCATGATACGGAGGATTCCTGATCCTCTCTCTGCCTGGCTGAACACAGGGATTTAAGGGATAGTGGACAGTGGTGACAAGCTCCTGCCCAGGGCAGCAGGCACTTCTCTTCTGTGACTGCCCCAAACTACCCATGTTCACTCACATGATGGGTGTGAGGCTCTGCAAGTGGAACTGAATGATGGCAAGGATGATGGTTCATGGAGCCTGGAGGTGATACTGAGGTTAAGCTGGCCTCTGCCCTGCATCACAACAGAAAAAAAGATGGGTCACTGCCATAGGAGACTCCCTTCTGAAGGGAACAGAAGGCCCAATATACAGACCAGAACTACTACTTAGGGAAGTCAGCTGCCTCCCTCAGGCCTGGGTTAAAGACATGCAGAGGAAGCTTCCTACCCTGGTACAGCCCTCAGGCTATTATCCATTACTGATTTTTTAGGTAGGCAGCGATGAAGTTGCAACAAGAAGCCTGAGGGCAATTGAGAGAGACTTCAGGAGCTTGGGATGACTGGTTAAGGGATCAGGAGCACAAGTAATGTTCTCTTCTATTCTTCCAGTTGCAGGGAATGATGAGAGAGGAAATAGGAAGAGCCAGCAGATCAATATCTGGCTTCAAGCCTGGTATCACCAGCAGAATTATGGGGTTTTTGATTGTGGGTCGGTTTACATGACACCAGCCCTGCTGGTGACAGAGGGGGTACACCTCTCTCAAAGGGGGAAAGGATCTTTGCGCAACAGCTAGCAGGGCTCATTGAAAGAGCTTTAAACTGGATTGGAGGGGAGAAAGGGATGAAACCAGGCTCGCTAGAGGTAAGCCAGCAGCATGCCAGTGTTTGAGGGATAGTGTACTACTAAGGTCCTTCTGTCTGCCATCTCAGTGGAGGTAGGGGCATTGAGGCATTGAGGGCAGTATTGGGGCTGTGTATGCATGTGCTGCCAATTCAGTACAAATTCAGAAGGCAAAAGTAAAGCTTTTGGTCACGGAAACAGCAATTAGTGGGAAAGTGCTTACAACTGGAGAGAACAGACAGAACAAGCAACCCAGATGCATCCAACCGAGCAAAACAAGTTGTGTATAAACAAGTCACTGAAACTGTTTACGAAGACCAAAAGGAAGAGAAATTACAAAAGATTCTTTTTTGCTGCCTGAAAGCGGAGGACACAGATGCGAGTTCTTTGTCCCTTCCACCAGTGTTGGGCATCTTGCTGCTGGTGGTGAGATGGTCTGTGATGCTTTGAAGTGTGGGGTTGTTCCATTAGTCCTCTACCCATTTCTGCAGCCTTTGCCAGATGCATCAGGAGAAGCACAACAATTACAGGCACCCACTGATTTGGCTTCTTCTTCTTCAGCCCTTCTCCCTGTATCAGGAGCACCAAATCATCCACTGCCCTGGAGCAATCAGTCATTACAACAACCTTGCTATTGCCAGGGTGCTTCCCAAGCCACCCAACGAAGGATACTTCTGGGAAAGACAGAAAGCAAGTTAGATTATTGCTGCAAAAAGGGAAGAATAACCATTTTAAACCCCCATGCTTTTATTTTCACCCGCTACCCACTCAAGGCAGCACTGTAGGGCCACAGCACTGCAGAAGGATGGCTTGCCAGTAGCTGTAGCCAGTGCTGCCGTGATGAGTTTAGTCTGCAAATAGGCTCCCTTTTCCCAAGAGAGGGTAATATGACAGAGGGCATCCAAAGGATGCAAGGAGCTAGCAAACATTACAAAGATTGGCTGGGGAGCAATTGCTTGGGACAGCCAGAAGATGCTTCATGGTCCCTGTTTGTAGACAAGGAGCCTGCTGACATGTGCTGAACTCAGCAGAGCTGCTCTGCCTTTCCTTGCTGCCCCCCATGCTCTAGAACAAGCCTCAGCTTTGGTTTCCCAGGTTGCAAAGGCAGCTTTTTTGAGGTCCCTGGTTTCCCAAGGTACGTGTAGGGCCAGCAGAGTATTCTTTGTACTTACCACTTGTGTCCCAGCGTCCTCCTCAGCATGGAGCTCAGAGATGGGGGATCCCACCACATAACTTGCAAGGAGTCCGTAATGAGGATGGTGTAGTTGATCATCCCCCCCCCCCTCTGATAGCACATTCCATCCTACAGGAGGAACAGAATGTTGGGGAGTATTTGTGCCATGGGACAGTGTAGTGATACAGCTGTCAAAGGTCCCGTGCTTGACTCTGTGCAGCTTGGCCACTTCAGCTTTTATTACAATCTGGTCCTCACAGTCATGTCTCCCCTTGAGGTTAAGAATCCTCTTGCTCTAGGTAGAAGCACGAGGCTTCAGCTTGTGCATGTGCACATCTCCTGTGTAGTTATGTTTGCCTTCCTGGAGCCCAAACTGACCTGGTGGAATTCAAGACTGTGGCAACTGTGGCCCCACACAGGATGTGGGATTGCCCTGAGAACTGGTACTCCCTCAGTGTGAGGTACTGTCCAGTCTTGCTTTCTAACCCTGGGGCACTGAGAGCTTGTATCTGCCAAGGAGAAAGTGGTTCACAGCAGGGAAGAATCCTGTGCTTGCTTTTAATGTTTTATGAAGCCAGATGTTTGAGACAGTTTGCTTCCAGAACTTTATGTAGCAGACCGTGGCTCAATGGTCACGATCCATGAGTGGAAGAAAGGTTTCCACACTAATTTTCTGAAGCGTTTTCTAAGCACTGTTGCAGGATTTTCAGTCTGCAGTACCAGAGCTTTAGTGAGGATAAAGGGACTTGGATCCATGGAGCGGTTCAGCTCCTTCACTACAAAAAGCACAGAAATACAGACATGCTGGTTGGAAGGGTCCTCTGAAGGCCCAGGCTCCTCCAGGCTCCCACTTAGCACAGCACTGTCATGCAAGGTCAGGTCAGCCTTGCTGTAGTCTCGCCAAGTCAGGAAAGCCTCAAAGGATGCAGAGTCCCTCACTCCGGGCAGTGTTTTCACTGATGTCCATTCTCGTCTCCCAGGCTCCAGCCCCTCACTTTTCCATCTGCCGCTCACAGGAGGTGTTTGTCTCTGTCAAGTCGTGTAACTCACATCGAGGGAGGCGTGATTTGCAGTGGGCTCCTGTTAGCTCATCTGCCTCCACCTCCTTATCTCTGGATAAACCCACACAGCTCCTTCAACCTCTGTTCCCAGCTCATGCGTTCTGCCCGGACCATCTCAGTATCTCTCTTCCTGGGCCTGCTCATACTGAGGGGTCCAAGGCAGCACAGTCTATCACCAGTGGCCTCTGGAGAGCTTCCCTTGCCCTGCTGGCTACACACCTCTGCCAGGCACTCTGTCGCATCGGCAATGCCAGCGCACTCTGGGTTCAAACAAGGTGTGACACATAATGCGTAGAAACGTGAATAGGAGCAGAGATTTCATTCGCTGCTCTGGCGATAGTGCAGTAAGCAAGCTGCTTCAAAATCCAATTTCATAGACACAGAGATTACATTAATCTCTTTTAATAGCTAAACAATTCAGTTTTCAAGATAGGACAAAGCATGGGATATTCTTGACAAAACTGGTGCTTCAAAGCTGCCTACATCAGATTCAAAATCCTAACTCCTGAGCTCCTAACTATAGAACTGATTGTATCTTTTCAGACAGTAGCACTGCAAAACTTGCATTTAATCTCTTTTTATAACATGCTGTAGCTGCCTGGGCTTGCCTGTTGGGAAGCAAATGGAGATTAACTTTGCCTTCAAATACTATATGAGGAAACTCACTTCAAGTGATCTTGGGGGCCTGTGGAATGATAAAAGCTCAAGTTATCAAAGTATCAGTAAACTGCCTTCTGATTTCTAGCTGGAGCACCTCCCTGAATCTGGAGCCTTTGATTTAAGGGGGCTGCTTTCTTTCACCAAGTCTTAACAGGCAGAAAAAGGCATAGCTTTAATTCCTGTTGGCTCAGTCGCATTATCTCAGCATGACTGAAAAGCCCTCTTCACCTCCAGACATGCAGAAGTGAATGTGGATCTACACTGGAAGCTTCTGTCCATGTAGTAAGTACCTTGTAATACACAGGGATGTTTCCATACTGCCAAAAACATTGGTGTGGAAGTGGTTTTCTTGTTGACAAGAACCAAAATCAGCTCTCCTGCAGAAGACACCATCTATTGGGCTAGCCTGCATTTTTTTCAGAGGATGTGCAGGTTTTGTAGTCCTGGCATATCCATCTCAGGCTGATTTTTAGTGTTTGCATTGTGATTTATGGCTCTGATAAATGAGCTCTAGCAAATGATGGTGAAGTGGCTGAAGAGGTGACCCACGCAGCTGTTTGTTACTGCTCTGCTGGCAGAGTTTACTGTCCCTGCAGCAGAGGTGGCAGAGTACAGTGTAAGTCCAGGGTATCGCTGCTCCAAATGGCAGTCGAGTTGAAATCCCCAAGGAGGTGGGATTAGACTAGACAAGAGGCTGTGAACTGAGATGCTGTCCATAATGTTTTATGCCCATTAGGAACAGCACAGTTTCAATACCTCAGATCTTTACAGGTTCTCCCCAACCTTTCTGTCCCTCTTTGCACCAAAACTGGCAGCCATCAGATCCTAATAGGAGATGATTCAGGGACTTTAACAAGCCAGATGATCTCCTCATTTACCTATAAGGGAGTGTGAGGACCAAACTACTAACAGCTTCTATCAGCTTAATCATGTTATCTCTCTCTTGGAGGATGGTGTGAGCGTCCTAGTGTCTCAGCTCCACTTTAGCCTTTTGTGGTAGAGTGGTATTAAGCAGGTGATAACGTCTTCATCTGCTCATCTTTTTTCCAACCAAACAGTAAGCTGAGGCCAGAGACGACTCCTAATGCTCCTGTATAGCCAACTAGCAAGCCCCCTGCTGCCAGGGAAGTATCCCTTACCCCTGCATCTGTGTCCTGGCTTCAGCTGGGATAGAGTTAGTTTTCATCCTAGTAGCTGGTGCAGCGCTGTGTTTTGGCTTTAGTCTGAGAACAATGGTGATAACACACTGATGGTTTAGTTGTTGCTAAGCAGCACTTACCCTGACCAAGGACTTTTCAGTCTCATGTTCTGCCAGTGAAAAGGGGCACAATAAGCCAGCAGGGAGCAGAGACAAGACCCAAGCTAGCCAAAGGGACTAGTTACTCCTATTCCAGTAGGAGAAACCTGCTGTAGTAAGTAGCACTGCTGTCAAGGGTGGCTGGCCATAGACTGCCCTTGCACATTGGTGCAGCAGCAAGCAGGACCCGCTGCAGGGGTGAGTCAGGACTGACTCTGACATGAGCAATATTGCCAGTTTTCCAGTCCCTGGCCCATAACTAACAGGGAAAATATCAGTGGCAAAAGGGCTGGGCTTTAAATACACAATAAGCCTTTCCCCACCCATTACCACCTAACTGATAAGCTACTCCAGGCTATCTTGTTTATGTTTATGAGTATTTAATACCTCTTAGCATTTGCGTTTGCCCTGAAGCTACAGGCAGCTCTGTGCTGTAGTATGTTAAATATTTGTGCCATAAGTACAAACAGATGTTTGAAGATCTACTTTGAAGCAAATCTTCACCCTCTAGATTCTCTCCCAAGGCTCTTCAGGAATAGTATACATCACTATATTCAGAGCAAAGCCTTGAAGGGCAGGGAGAGGGGTGATTCCTAGGAACAAGCCGGTAGTGGAACAGAAACACACACTCACATCTCAGTTGCGTAAATCATTCACAGCAGCACTTTGGACGTAAGAGTTTTCCTAAACAAATTTGTGGGGCTTCATTCCTATTCAAGCAGTTTCTGCTGCATGCAGGTCTTTAGGCTCACTAGCCTAAGGACAGGCTCACCAACCAGATTCTTGTCACCCTCAAGAGCTATCACCCACAACCTAAATAATCTCCCTAATATAAAAAATCTCAGAGTGAGCAGAGACAGTGAAACCTGAGTGTTGTGCAGAGATGGCTTTTGGTCACTCATGCTGTTTCTGACAGCTGCTCACAGGGGCGAGCAAGGGCTTCACAAGGCAGACACACGTGGTATTAGATAATTTGATTCTCAACTAAAAAAATCAATTCAGAGCCAAAACCTGCAAGACACCCCATGATACTGCATGCCACATGTAAAGTAATGGGGAAGGTTACACAGCCTCTGCCTCAGGCAGCTCCCAATTCATGCCAAGATGCAAGAGAAAACCTGAGAGGGGAAAGGTAAAAGGGTGGTGGTGGAACCAGCCAGGGTTGTGCGGTGATTGCACTGTGGGAGAGTGCAGCCAGGACTCCTAACTTAAACCACTGTGTTGTGGCTTTAGGTTTGGTTTCTTCTTTTCTCACGTTTTGGGGAAGAAGAGGATGTGCTTGGAAGTTCAGCTGCTAGCCTGGGACTTACATTTTCTATGTCCAAGTTTCTGCCTTGCCAGTGGCTCCCTTGGGTAAGCTGCTCCCATCCCCTCTGCCTTTTTGCCCCTCATTCTCTAACAACTCTTCCATACCCCTGAGGTGCATGAGATTCATACTCTGAAGCTTGTGAGGCATTCAGGTGTGGTATGAGAGAGAGCCATATCAGGCCCTGAAGAGATTCACTTTGGTGCCTTCTGACCGTATGCATTGGACAGCAAAAGGGATCCTTCAGCTGATTTTCAAATGCAAAGCAATGGTTGACCCGAGCTACACAGGGAACTGGTGTTCTCTAAATCTCACTAATTCACTCTGCAGAATGCTTTCCCTTCGCTCTGCTAAGTTTCACCTTGCTTAAACCATGAGAACTATTTGTATCTATTTTGATAATTAATTTCTTTTCCTAGTAATCGCTTTTGTCTTGTCTAATTCCATTTCATCTGAAACGCTCTTCCTCCCTTCTTCTTCATCCTCCTCCTCCTCTGTGAGCTGAGGCGGGAGGCACCCATCTCTGGGATACCTCCTAGGATGTGAAGGCAGGTAAATCCCAGGATTTATAGATCCCTTGCTGTGAGGAGTGGCTGGCTGGGACTGGCCACAAGGGTAAACTGCGAGAGTAGAGAATGCTTCCCAGCTCCTGCATCCTGCTCAGTGCCAGGGGCTGAGGTGAGTGGTTATTCCTTCCATCTGTGCTGTGCTCACTGTGTGCAGCAGAGGCTGGTGCATGCTGAGCATGGAGCTGAGGAGCAGCCTGGCTCCTCAATGGGCTAGACCTCTGAGAAGCACTGCAGTGCAAAACAGGAGCTTGCTGGAGGCATAGCTGGGGAGAGAAAGGAGACAGGGGAAGCAGTATGGGATTGCTGTGGATTCATCTTTACACGTGCTGTCTCTGCCCTCTCTCTTTACCTTTTTATTTCTCCCTCATTCCAAGAAAGATCTAGCAGATAGGGACTATCAGATCTATTAGCCTGGGACTCAGGAGATGTACTTAGTTTAGTTTAATTTCTTTGGTTTAGATCCCTGAGACAGTGTCCTCAAAGGCAGGAGTCAGCGTCCTCAAAGGTAGGAGTCAGCAAAGGCAGGAGTGGGAGCACAGGACCAGGGCCAGAGAGCGACCAATCCATGTCTACATATCTTGAAGCTCGGGATGATGAAGGAGCCTAGTAAGGACTCTGAAGCCATGATCACAGAAGTGCCTGGCAGCTGCCTGCCATGCTTTTCTACTCAACACTCCCCAACGTGGCCTGAGTGGAGACTCCTGTGCCCTCCCATGAGGGTTACACTGCTTACATCAATGCTGTAGGTAACAAATCTCATCAGGGGACCCTGCAAGTCACTTGCAGCAGAGTTCCTTGAGGTAGCAGTGAAATCTGTGATGGTTTTGTTTGCCATCTGCAACCCCAGGGGGCAGAAAACAGAGTGGCTCTTGCCTTGCCTTTGCAGCTGAGGCTTCCTCAGGATTGAAAACAAGAATCAATCATCTCCATTTTTTTTAGTCTTCTTCAGGTGCAAACAGTGGTTTTCTGGTATCAGTTGAGAGGTGTGGGGCTCTGCGGGAGCGATCTGCTTCTAGGACTTCATTTCACACGTCTGTGAGTGGCTTCACAAGAGAGGATGGGGAAAAAGGAACGGGCCCAAACCTACAAATAACTCCGAAAGAGTGAAATTGCCCAGCAAATGAGTCCTCAATGCAATCTCCTGCTCCTCCAAGAGCAAGGAAACCTTTCCAAGGGAGCTGGTACCTACTGTTAAGTGTTTTTAAAGCAAGCCAAGTTACACTAGGAAGTGTCACCTGCCCAGTTTTAAGTCAAAGCAAATAAATAGTCTTGGGGTTTGCTTTTTTCCTGTTCAGTGCCAGCCCTTTGAGAAATGCCGTGAGAATGTGGAGGCCGAGAAGGCATCTCCCTGGCCCTGTCACCTCCACAGCAGCTGATGAAATGCAGAAAAGCTCCACCAGCCAACGAGCCCCCATGTGAACAGTTTGTCTGCGCCTTCTTGCCCTCGCTGCCTGCTCTCAGCACAGGGTTTCCTGCCTTGCCTGTCAAGGAGGGACCGTGTCCAGCTCCCTTTGTGAGCAGACAGTTTTCAGATTGTCCTTGTTTAAAAGCACATCCTGTGCTCAGCAGCAGTGCAGACAGAGGGCTGAGTGCTCTCTGGAGTGTGCTGTGCTGTTTGATGAGGCTGGGCCATCAGTCCAGCAAGCTTTGCTCATTTCTGTACCGTGTAGTGGTAAGCTCTGGAGTTACCCTAGAGCTTCCTCCCAGGACCCTGCCAGTAATCTGGTCCTGCTTTGGTAAAGCACCACGCAGACCTGACATGGAACTGTAGTCCCAATGAGCAGTGTTAACTAAAAATCAAGTGACGCTTTCTCAGGAGAAAGTTCTTTAGTTCCAGCGTTTTCCTATGATGATTACACCAAGCCAGCCTGTTACCCTCCCCTGTAGTTTCATTCATTGCTCACTTGGTCTAACCTCCTGCACGCCATTGCATGCATTATTTTGTCGTGTTCTACCCCATCATTTCAAAATAGGTTCCCTATTTGTTTAAAAGTACAAGAAAATCTTTAAGGCCTTGAGGAGAGAAATGCCATATATTTCCTGTGGTGATGTACACAGTCTGCGGGTTCGATTTCACTGCCTTGTAGCACCAAACCGAGAAACTCTGACTCTTCGTCTTCCCTATCCTCTAAAACAGCAAGAGATAAACAGGAAAAAGTGGAGACACCTTCTATTTAATACTGCTTGACTCTCAAGTCAGTTCAAGCTCTGATATTAATAACTTCCTGTTTTGTCTTCTGACAAGTGAATAGCCTCCATGTGTGTTGCTTTTCAGCCTGAGTTTGGGTAACCACATGGCTTGTGTGTTTCCAGGGTCCGGGCTACAAATTCCAGTTTTCTGCTTACCTTCAGGCCAGAATTTTGGAATTGGAAGTCAAATTGCTGCAAATCAGGTGCCTAAACCCACAGTTAGTTGCCAAAATAGAAATTACTTGACTGAGGCAACAGTTGAACATCTGCAGACCCTATAAGTATCTTGGGTCTGATGCACACTGATATACAAATCAGATTAATTTTATGAAGGAACTCAAGTAAGGATCCTGATTTGAAGCTGGACCACTGTTCATTGCTAGGGATGTGCTCAGAAGCTAGAAACAGAAAAGAGGATCTGAAAAAAATGTAGAGAAAGGTGCATTTGTGTAATGTCCCTTGTGCAAGATGCTTGTGAAATGTGGTGCATGTTGCATTGCATCATTTCTCACATACACTTAAATGAGTAAGACTCTTCCTTTTCCAGCTATCCAGATAACCTTCCCTGTGAACTGAACTACTTCCCCTGGATAATACTGTGTTTTGCTGCCTGATGCAGAGGTGGAGTCCCCCTGAATGCCTAATGCCTGTGCATTGCCCAGAGCTGCTGCCTTGCATAACCAGGAACCATCTCCCCATCATGGTGTGAGACAGGACAGCTCAGACTTAGCAGTTCTGTGAGATTTAGAAATCAAACCAGCTAATCAAGATTTAAAACAGTGCTGGATTGAAGAGACGAGCAAGCGGTCCAGCCATGAGTTAATCCGTTAGCTGCAGTGAATATCACTACAAGAGCTTGTGAAAAGCAAATGCAAAGCAGCTAAAAGAAACATCCTTAAAGTGATTGTCAGAGGCTTTTGCAGCTGTCATCCAGTGGACTAGGAGACTGAGCTCTGGAGGAAAAACAAGGGTGAAAGAAATAAAACTTGAGTACACAGGATAAAGTACCAGTTCCCACTGAGAGATTATAAAGGAAGCAATCTTACCACTACAGGGACCCAATTAGAGACAGAATCTCACAACTGCCTAATGTCTCCTCCAGGACACTGAGAAACCCAAACTAGCTAAAGCAGCCCATTCAGAGCAGGAGGAGGAGGCTCTGGTGCTTCAGGAGCACACTGAAATGCCAGGTGTACATACCTGTGGTCATTTCCGGTATTCTTGAATCCTGAGGTCTGTTCATTGGTTACCTGGGACCAGAGAAGCAACTTCATTTTCATGCCTGGCCAGCACAGCATCATCCTGGTCCTACAGAAGGCAGCAACAGGCTCTCAGTGCTGGGTCCTCAAGTGTCCTGGAGAAAGCACACCAGGACGTGTTTTCCAGGCAAATATAAGGGCTAATTGTCAACAGCAACAAGAGAGAATTTCACGTTTCTGTGACTGAGCTGGTGAATCAGCTTTTGGTGATTCACATCAGGTGTGGGTCCTCTGGCCTTCCTGGAGACACCAGTGCTGTCAGTCAGTGGTTGTGTGCCTTGGTTCGCTTGAGCCTTAGTGCAGGGCTCAGCTCTCCCACCTTGCTCCAGCTATTGCCCCTCTGAGACACTGTCACCCTTCTCTCCCTCCTTTTGGAAATGTGGAAACACTGGCCATAGTCTGAGGCTCACCTTCAGCAGCAATACCCATCCCTGCCGTAGTTGCTCCTCCTACCTCTGAGCTGCAGTGCATCACCTCTTCATCGGTGTGCCCAGCAGGGAATACCTCAGGTTAGGTTCTTTATTTGTTCGGTGTTTTTCTCTAAACAGCAACAGGTTTTTGATGGATTTTATTGAAGACTGGTCAGTTCTGGGCCCGGATCCTCAGCACTGCCCTCCTGCTGCCAGGAAGAGCTGTGCCAGCAGGAACCATGCTCTGGTGTGAATGTGCAGTGGGATCAGCAGGAAGGAATTACTTTAGCTGGTATTGCCATTAAAGGCACTTTCTATGTTGCCCTGCTTCTGCAGGTGAGGCTTCAGGGATCTCTTCAAGTGTAGCACTAATAGCAGCCACGTTTGTCTGTAGTGGGATATTCCAGGCATAGGGAGGGCTGTGCCTTCTGAGGGGAAGGAGCTCAGCGCTCCTGGGAAGTGTGGGGATGACTGCTCAGGATGGGTACTGGGAGCAGTGGTACATCCTCTGGAGCTGGGAGGCAGTAAGTGACCTGACCAAAGAGAGCTCAGCATTCCTAACATCTGTCAAGGACATGTTCATAACTGAGATAAATAAACAGATGCCTTTCTTGCTCCAGGGAGATAATTTCTTCTATGCTACTCACCTAAGACCATTTGCTTGGCTTAGCCTGTATTTTTACCATATGGAACAGGCCTTAACCACTTCATTTGTGGCTGTTATTCATTTGGGGCCAATATGAAACATCTTTTCCATTTTCTGGCCCTTACATGTCGCTAATGTCTCCACTGTATATACGTTTTCTTCTCTAACATTTCAGTAATTCTCTCTTGTAATGTTTTAAATGGTTAATTGCCTGATGCTGCAGATGGGGAGAGTATTAGTTACCTTCCATCACCACTCTGGCCACGATGACTTCCTTTGCTTGACAAGTTGATTGCTTTGTCAAGGTGAACATTAAGTCTGTCTGGAGTATCTCTGTGTGTCTTGTGCCAGACTGCAATTGCCAGCTGGTTTCTTATTGGACATGCTGTTTCTCCAGACACAGGATATCAGGAGTAAAACCAGGATTTTGAGGAGCTCTTTTTCCCCATTTCCCTACTGAGATTGATGTCACTCCAGTTTATACCAATAGGATTTAGATGGCTATATCTCTAAAAGCGACAATCTAATGCATGGCAAGCAAACACAACTGATGAAATTCCAGTGATAGAGAATATTCCCATCTTGGCAACCACCCAGTCCACAAGCAGTGATTAGGGGTTAATAATAACTGCACTGAGTCTGCCCAAGCTGCTGGAGATGTGACTAACAGACACCTCCATGAAGCCAAACAATTGCTGCAGTGCCTGCTCCCTGCTGCACTGCATCAGTGCATCCATAATGGCAGTGTCCTGGTGAGTGGTGGTGCTGACCAGCTATCCACAGTGCCAGGTACAGGCAGCAGGGACCAGAAAGGAGCCTTTGTGAAAGCATTGCAAAACTGGCTCATTAAGGTGGGAAAGAAACTTCCTCTCCGTTGCATAGTAGGATCTCACTGAGGTTGACGTCTCAGGTATTGCCATTAACATGTGAGTCCATCGCTCCTCTTCACAAACCCAGTGCGCAGTGTGGGATCCCGTTATGTCTCTTCTGTGATATTACTTGCTGAATGTCTCAACTTCTTGAGCTCTTCAGAAAAGATAAATGAAAAGGTTGGCCAGCACTATTATCTGGTGGTACAGGAGCATTCCTTTATCCATGTGTGGTAGCATCTGACCGTCTTGGATATCTGAGCAGGCAGGTCACAGGAAAGCAGCGTGTATACTTGGTTTTCAAAGGCACCTATTTCCAGAAAGTGTGAACTTAATTTTGTTTTAGGAATTCATTTTTCCTGGCCTATTGGAACAGAAATAATAAAATAAACAAAAGCATGGTACCCTTTTCAGATGTACCATGGCACCACACCATCTGCAGCCAAACCGGCTCTGGGTGCAGTGTGAGTGCGGGGGGCAGGTGCTGAGCCACTCTTCTCCCTGGCAGATGTGGTCCTGGGGTTGCTCTCCTCACAGGATCTCATAGTGAAACCTTAGTGAAGAGCAGAGACAGAGCTTTTCTTTCATTATACCATACATGACAAGGCAAGGATGCGTTGGGGCACCTATGTATTGACCTACCTCAGATCAGCCTCATGCAAGAATGGAAAAGCAGCATACATCCACTTTATTTTTATTTTCCTGGTGTCTGTGGGAAGGAGGAAAAGCACCTTTTACTGTCTAAGACATCCATGCTCCCCCAGGCAGAAAGGGACCTCTTCTCTTTCTGCCTATGGGGGAAGAACTGACTATGAGCGTGAGTGATGGGTGAGAAGCTCTCTCAGGGCAGACCTTGTTTTCCCGAGGGACCTGCACCACAGCCGCTCCCTGCCCTGAGCTGCCCTCTCCCGGGCCCCCCGCTCTCCTGTGGCTCTGAGCCCTGCCACTTTCTGTCCTTGGAAAGGCAGAGGTGGAGTCGATAGGAGCAGAGAGTCTCCATCAGGGATATCTTCTTGTATGAGATGAAGAAGGTGTCCCAGCCATGGGTGCCGCAGGCAGGAGCAGTCACACACTTCCCAGCAGCGCTCTTGCTCTCCCATCATGTATTCCCTGCCGGCTGTTCCGGTGTGTTTCCCTCCAGGCCGGGAGCCAGGAGGGCTGCTCCTGGGACACCTCCTCCTGGTACTCCGCCAAGGCCGGCGCAGGGTCCTCCCAGGGAGGGCCATGGCCCCGGCTCCGGGCTCACAGCATCTGTCCCAGCCTCCCCTGGAGACCTACCTCTGCTGGGAGGGGCAAGGTAACCCCGCCACTGGGAATGGCTGGGACGGCAGCCAGCGGAGATTAATGGCATCATTAGCGTCCCCGGGTTATTTATAGACTGGAAAATGCCTCCGACCTGCGCACGGAGCAGAGCCACTCTGTGTAACGCAGGGACTCACGGGTCTCCTGCTTCTGCCTTCCCCTTCCTGCCATTTCATCCTGATCGCTGTAAAACCTCTGGAGCAGGGACTGTCTCTCATCATAAACCTACTCTGTAAACCTTCCTAACTAGGGGCATGCACACAGATGTGTTTTTTCCACGAATGCTGTATGTGTCTGGTCTCCTTCCTCCACCCGACTCTTTATGTGCTCACTGTGCTCTGTGGCCCCTCTTTGGGAAAACTCTCTTTGTGGTGAATTCCTAAGGCACAGACTGAGCAGTCATCACAGGAATTAGTAATTTTCCACCTGGGATTTTAAACCATGAGCTCTGTGGGAGGAGGACTGGGAATCTCATAGCAGAGATGCACCTAGGGTATGGGGGGCCCTAGTGATGCAGATGTAATTGACGGCAGGAGGTCTTCCTACGGGAGCCCGCAGATCCAGCCCAGCTCCTCCAGGAACCTCTCTGCACTGGCAAGGAAGGAAAACAACAGCCCGAGTGTCTCAGCCTTAGAAGAGCTCTCAGCACATGAGCTGCGGCCGCACCACCTGGCTGGTTTCCAGCGCTCAGTGAAAGGTAAGAGGAGAGGAAGCTTGTTGTCAGCAGGCACAGATCCAGGGATCGGCTGTGTCACTGGAACGTGGCTCCATGGGTGCAGGAAAAGGAGCCCCTCCTGCGCAGAAACATGGATAACCAGAGAGGCTCCTCAAGGAGGTGAGGTTGCTTCGGACGGCACCTACCCTTCACGTTGCTGTTGTATCGATGTGAGATAAACTCCTGTGTTACCCTCTCCTTGTAGGAACTGAAATAAAGGACCACAGAGAACCGCTGAAACCACTGTTGTCTTTCTTTCTCTGGGCAATGACACTAACTCAGGGAAGACTAAGGGATCCCAAAATGCCAGGAGGATTTCTCTGACATGGCCTCTACGGGTGAAACCACATCCCTGGGATCCCCTCACCCCGCATGTGTGGTGGGTTCAAGGTATCTCAGTGCCTTGCTTTCCCCTTCCCCTCTTTCCTACTTGGGTTCTGGTTTCCAGGTCCCTCCATCTCTTCCTGGCCAAGGCCCAACTCTCTGCAATGATGGGGAGAACAGTGCCTGCTCAGCACCTCACTTTCCATGCTGTTAAATGGGACCATGACACTTAACTGGCTTTATATAGTCCTCTGAAGGGCAAAAGCATATGTGCAGTTATTCATCCATCCAGAGATCATAACTGGGAGAGTATTTCCATGTCTGATACATGTGAGACCCTGTATAATTTAAAAGGCTCCAAGGAAAAGGCAGGTATCTGAGATAAAGGGTGAATAATGTTTTAACTGTACTCTACTTACCCTAGGAAAGAGACACCTCTTCTATAGCTGTCTCCCATCCAAATTCCTGAACATCTAACCAGTAAGCTCAGCACAACTTTCTGTCTATGCTGACGTCAGACTAGAGGAGCGAGTCTTGGACAGAAGAGGCTATCTGCATCCCCAGCTGATTACCTGCTTCGGAAAGTGACTCTAAAATGTGGAAGGTATTTTTCTAACATGACATTTAAAGCCACGTGTTGGCTGTGGGGCACTCCTGTCCTGGGCCTTGGTGCTGCACAGCTTTTGTGGAATTACACAGAGCAAGAGCAGGGATATTTTCCCTGGTTTAGTAGGCTACACCCAGTTGTAACCGTATTTAACCTCCCTTTTTCTGGCTGCCAACACTGGGTGGCACTAAGTAACTCCTGACATTTCAAAATTGACTCTAAAACTTGAATCACACGGACTTGGCTCCACTCTGTCCTGACAGCAAATGGTTTTGCTTGAGAAACTTTTGATCATATGGTTGTTGCAGTAGAAACATCTGACTTACATAGCACGTTTTGTACTTCCTGGCTTTGTTAGGTTGTTAAACCGCTCCTGAAACTCTGGCCTCATGGATTTGGTAAAGGTTCAATGTGCTGTTGGGCTTGAAAGCCAAATTTCCTGTACCGAGGGCAGAATTGATGGAATACTTGAAAATAACGGTGCTTTATGCTGGGGAGCTAAACAAAATGCAGAGACTCACAGCATGGTTGAGGTTGGAAGGGACTCTGGAGGTCTCCCAGGCCAGGGCAGCCAAAGCAGGCTGCACGGGACCACGTGTTGTCAGGGTTTGAGTGTCTCCAAGGACGGAGACTTCACAGCCTCCATGGGTGACCTCCTCTGTTGTTCAGCCGCCCTCACAGTAAAAACGTGTTTCAATCTGTGCTCAGTGCCTCTTGTCAGGTCACTGGGCACCACTGCCTGAGCGCAGAGGAGAGCATAGGCAAGTGCTAACTGGCACAGCAGAGACAATCAAGGATGAGGACCCATGAGTCAGCTGGGGAGCTGTTTGTGACGGTGGAGGCACAGCTGATGGGCATGCCAATGCCACCAGCAAAGAGGGGATGGACTCCTGCCCAGGGCCATTCCACTGGACTCTCCACTGACGCTGAGGCTCGGGTTTGGGTCGCTCCAAGTGCTGTTTCCAAGATGAATTTTCTCCCCAGGAAGCAGGCTCTTGATGCAGTGCCCGTGAGCCCAGCAGTGCCACCCTGCCCTGGCCTGAGTAGCGTAGGCATGGCCAGGCTAAGCCAGTGTCTGGCCTTGCTATGCTCCAGTCCCAGCGTGCCTCTGGTGCTGCTGGCACACTGGGGTGATGCTGCTTCTAGGAAACCTTCTTAAAAACCTTCTTCTGTATGAGAAACAGAAGGGCTTTGAACTCGCATCTTACATGCTTTGAGCCTGCGTTGTAGGCAGTGGATTGTAGCAGACAATAGCTTTTCCTCATAAGCCTTGTGGCTGAAGAGTCTCCTTGGGAATCCGCCCTTCCACTCCTGTGAGGGTTTGGGGCTGACCTATATCATGTTTGTTGAGCTTTTAGTTTGACTACTGAACAGAAAAATCAACTGTTGGCAGAGCTGCCTCCTCAAACAGACAAAGACCCAGGAGAGGCAGAAGCTCTTTGGAGAGAGGCCCTGGCTTTGCAGGGATCACAGGGCTTTGGGCAGAATTCAGGCGGAGGATAAACCTCCATATCCAAAGGGAGTTGCACAGGATTTTCCATTGCTTTCGGAACCTTTGCTGTAACTCAGCTCATGTTGATTAACCCTGAATGCTGGATTCTTAAAAAGTGATTAGTGAGATCATACTGGAAATAGAAACAGATGTACCATCTGTTACACAGTGTATGGGGTTTAGAGGGAGGTTTTGCCGGAACACAGTTGTTCCCGACACTGACATGAGACTTCACTGCTGTCACCTTCCCATTACACCTGCTGGTGTAATTCTGGCCAGCAACAAGGTTGAGCTGAGCTATGGTGGCATCTCAGCCTTTAGGGTAGGCCGTGGTGTATGGGATTTTGCCACAGAGATGATTCCTAAGTGCCTGAAATCCCAGAGTCAGAAATCTGGGCTTCAGCTTGAACCTGTGCTTGTGCCTCAGCACGTCTTCCCTTCAGTGAAATGTACGCACCAAAAGGTTGGAGTGTTGGGGTGTTTTCCAGTCCTTCTGCAGAGTTGTTCATATACTGTTTCCCTGCCCCAAAATACCCTCCCCATTAGTACTGTAGTCACTCACTGCAGGTCTCAAGGATTATCAGAAGCACTAAGCAGCTCTCAAACAGCAATTGCAATTATGCTTCTACAGCTGTGATTGCCCACAGCCGCGCCTTCTGTCTTCATCCAGAGCAACGGAGGATTTGAAGGAATGGTGCAAGGCTGAAGAAGGCAACACATCCATACGTGCTTGCCTAAATCTAATCTGGCATCCTTCTGGCTTTTACAGCATCTGAAGAGCAAAGTGCACATTTGGGCTGTTCATAGCGCTGCTGCCTGAGCACTAGTATCTGGTCTAATAGGCACAGCATCGCGGCACCTGGGGAGAACAGGAGCAGGTTCCCTTTGATCCTCAGGGCACCTTTTTCTGCACAGCTGCACAGCCAGGTAAAAAGCTGCCAGCGTTCTTGTTTGCTTCTTCCTTTTGCAAAGTCCTTTATCACAGCTGATACCCAAAGCCTCTGGTAGGCCTCCATTCACAAATATAACCACTATTCGTTATTTATACACAAAAGAAGGGCAATTGCTTTCTGACCCTGTAATAAATCAGGTCACTGCTCCCCATGTGCTTTGAAGCTCAGGACCTGGGATGGCGGTAGAAGATGGGACTCCAGGTAGGAGAAGGGGATCACTATAGTGGATCCCTTTGCAAAGAGCAGACGTAAAGACACAACACGCTTACAAAGCACAGGTACAGCTTTACAGCCAAGCCACCATCTCCTCCTGACGCCTCCTGTGTGGTGACAGACCTGGGTGCACCCCACCAGCTCCCTTCACTTCAAAAGGCGTCTGGGGACCCAAACACACACAGTAAGCAAGGAGGGCTCCGTTTTGTTCCTTGGTTCCTTAAGGAGGCATTTCTACACCTTGCAGAGGGATGAGGGGACAGGCAGGCACAGGGCAGGGGGAAAGCGAGGTGCAGCGAAGCCTGGCAGCCCAGCCACTAACATTGTGCTCCCCAGCAGTGGTGTCAGGCCCGTGTCCCTCATCCCACATGGGGCTGCCCCACAGCAGCCCGGCTGTCCTGCAGGATGACACAGTTCTCCTGGGCTTGTTCACGCAGGGCTGATTCAAAAAGGCTGTTGGCAGAAGATGTTACAGACCTTTCAGAACCTCTCTTCGTGCTCCAGCACTTCCCTCTCCCCATCCTTAGGCAGGAATCACACTGGTCTGGGCCGCATCCCCCAGCCCCAGCGCCCCAGCAAGCAGGGGCTGGTGCCTTGCAGCAAGACCTCCCAGTTACTTCCTTTAAAGACACTTCCACCAAATAGCTGATTAATCCTGCCAGGTGCTCTCCCCGTGTGCTGTGTGCCATGCACAGGGACCATGCACCCGCCATCTGGGAAGAGGACAGGGTCTGCGCTCCTTACACAGCCCTAATTGCTGAGGGGAGAAGGGGTGGCCTCAGGAAGGACACGTGCAATGTTTACCCTGGGGAGAGAAAGTCCCATAATATGAATCCTCTTCCCTCCAGATTCCTCTGCAAGCCACGGAAGCACAAAAGCATTCTTACTCTTCTTTCCTTTTCCAGGGAATTTTTAACAGAAGAGTGGAAAGTTTGCTAAAAAAAAGTAAGGATGGGGGTGGGGGGAATCTCTCCGGGGTTGTCTGAAGCCTCTTTTTGTGTGTGTTAGCTCTGTTAGCACTGCTGGGCTGCCTGGGGACCCCTCACCCTGCCTGGAGCAAAGCGGTGCTCAGGGGACAAGGTGGCTGCACCAAAGGGGGCTTTTTTTTGTCAGTGCTCGCACAGCCCAAGCAAGGACACCGGAGCAAGTGCTGGTGGTCCTAAAGGCTTTGCACAAGCAGCTGGAAGGGGAGATGTTATCTCACTGTTCGCTGGGGAAAGAGGGGGAGTGGTGCAGCTGCCAACACAAGGTCCCTGCTCAGTGATGGAGGTCAGCACCAAAGGCACATTGGGGCATGCCCCTACAAGGCAGCCCTGCTTCCCTTTGGACAGAAACCACTCGGTGCTGCCCCTGCAACAACACTGATAGATCATAGAATTATAGAATAGTTAGGGCTGGAAAGGACCTTAAGATCATCTAGTTCCAACCCCCCTGCCATGGGCAGGGACACCTCACACTAATCCATGCCACCCAAGGCTCTGTCCAACCCAGCCTTGAACACCGCCAGGGATGGAGCATTCACAACAACCTTGGCTCTGCCCCTGGGGCCTGCCTGCCCAAACAATCCAGTAACAACTTACATCCCCTCCTGCACCCAACTGTAGCCGTGTGTTAGTGTTTCGCAAATGTAACCCCTGTGTTTTGTACCTTTCAGTCATTGATCAAGCTGATGTGTTTCTCTTTTGGACAAATAGTCATTACATCTGAAAGTTTATGGCTGGGCTTTGAAGTTAATGTTCTCTGAGATGAAGGAGAAAGTTCACACTTCTATTGTTTCCAGCCCCTCTGGCTGCAGACCACGTAAGAAAAGATGCCTCAATTTACAAGTGGTGACTCTTTTTGCAGGCAGATAAGCCAAAAACTTCTTAAAATAATAATGGCTTAAATCCTGTTGTGCTCAGCAGAACACTGGGAAAGGAGGGAAATGAATCCAGGAAACCTATGGACGTCTCAGAGCTGTTATTTTTCTGGTTACTGTCTCAGCTTCATCTGGGGCTGCATTTCCCTTCCTCTGTTTTTGCTGTTTTTATGGCCAAATTGCCTTAGGTTGCCCACAAGCTGTTTTCCACCAGCAACCCATGGGGAAAAATGGTTTTCCCTGGGTATTAACATCCCTCAAAGTTTCCTTGATTAGATGAATGAAATGCTAAATCTATGGCATAGTCCTTAACAGCCAGGACTGTTTAAACTGGAGGGTGTTAAGACATCCAGCTCCTTCATGCTGGTTTGGAAACTGCAGCTTCAACATGACCTTTTCAAGCCTCCTTCCTACCACAGCATCAGTGAAGCTGGGGTGGTCCAGCTGCTCCAGGCATTGCTGGGAGAAGCCTTTTAGCATCTCTACTTAAGGGGTCTGAAGAGCATCCCATACATTGAGAGACTGGATGCTTGGAGCCAGATTGGCACTGCCTACAAGCTCCAGGTGGAGTAACCAATCCAGAAAGGGCTTTGGAGAGGGATGTGGCTTTCCAGGTTCTCATCTAGCCAATTCTGGGAGCTCCTGAAGATGGCAGATCCACACCATGGGCAGAGGTGTCTGTTCTCATCCCACTCCTCTGCCCACCTCATCCTGCTGGGCTTCTTCATTCCAAAGTGGCTTTTCCATTTGACCCCACTGGCCATGGGACTGGCCATAAGAGATGCCAAAAAGTTCCATATGTACTCTCTAGCTGGGGTTATCTGAACCCATGCTAGGGAGACGTGAAGTGTAGGAACATCTCAGGAACTCCTGCAGAGCGTACACAGGCACCATTGGCATTCTGATACAGCTACCAAGGGAATGCTTGTGTGAACAAAATACCTTTAAATATGACCTACAAAATGGCAAGATTTCTGGTGCACGCTGTCTAATTTAGAACTGAATTACATTCCTGCTGTAGCACATTAAAGGAAGGATCAGTGTACCACAGCTCACAGGTGGGCGGCATGTCAGCTAAACCCGCTTCTCCCTCTCAATTAACTGTCTTTGCTTTGTTTCCCCCAATATTCAGCTGAAATTCACCTGAAAGGCATCAGCCAAGTTCGGAGCAGGAAGGCAGCATTAGTGCTCCCTGTAAGGTGAACCCGAGCAAACCCCAATTCCCTCCCTGTTGTGGGGACAAGCGCCATTGGGGACTGACAGCCGAACAGCACAAGGGCCTTAAGCCACCGTGGCACAACCACAAGGACCAGTCTAAAAGTCCCTCCTGAGAGGGTCCCTCCATCACAGCATCCTTTGCCAAAGCAGCGGTTCCCTTTTGTTCACACCTGTGCTGCTAATTTAATAACAGGATGGGCTCCGGGGTGTTTCTGCTGATCCTCCTCCACATCTTGGCAATGGGATCTGCCTCAACGAACACCCAGGGAACTCCCCCCTCCTTTATTTTACTCCATTAAATCCTTTCTGCAATGCTAAATAAAATCTAATCATTACCAGCTCCCCCCCAGCAGCACTGGTTATGTTTGCTGCTGGTGTAGCTTCCGAGTAATTTAAATGAGTTACTGAACCATAAGGAGAACCTATTAAACATCCTCTTCCCCTGGACATCAAGATGCACCAGGCCATTAATATTTCTTTATCACTGCAAACTTTGAGGCTTGAAATCCGAGCCTGGGTTTGTCAAATGGGATAATAATTAAATGTTTTGAATTACCCAGCTAATTAGCACTAAACACTGCGTTGCGGTGAACGCGGCATTGCGCGGTGCTTCTCACACTGATTTCTTTGGGAGTCTGGGCCTGTAACATGGCGCAGCCCTGGCAGCAGGGACGTATTCCATCTTCCAGGGTGACATCACCCATTCTTGCCCTGGCTTTAAATCGCAGCCAGTATCTCTTCCTGATTTCCCAGGCAACCAGAAGTCAGAGAATCAGTGTTGCACTTGAGAACAGCAGCATCAGGAGGTGTGAACATGGTTGTCCTGCCACTGGTGTCAGGGGGTCCTTTGGGAACAAGCCCTGCCTCTATTTTGGTGAATGCCCTGTCTTTCCTTCAGGAACACCTATAAGCACTTGGCAGTGTGGTGCCACACAGGGAACATGATGGATCCATCTTCCCCCCATGTAATTGGGGGTTGGAAGCTATTTTGGGGGCTTTGATGCTTTTGTCCTCATTCCCCTGGAGAAGGCAGGGCCAGTGGGAGGGAAGGTTGGGTTCCAATGGCACCAGGGTATCGCTTGGGACATTGGTGGATCATGGGCATTCCTTGGGGTACCAGCAGCACCAGGGCATCCCTTGTTGTGCCTTCTGCTCCCCTTTTCCTGTGCCACTCACTCACTCCCATTTTTGGAGGGTGGCATATATGAAAGCAAAGGTCAGGAGCAGCCCTGAGAGATGCAGGGCTCTGCATCCCATTAGGGCTGCCCAGAGGAAGCCGGACAGAGCTTTTATTAAATCAGGCTTGGAATAAATGCTTAAAGAAGGGCTTTTTGAACTAGGAGCTGAACCTCATGTTTGGTGCCCTGCCAAGCTCAGGATAGTGCGAGGAGGAAAAGGAGATGTATTTTTGGACTGCATGTCTGCGAACAGGCTGTTAGATGAAATTAAAGAGGCTTTTTGTAAAGAATCCTCTGGTG
Organism: Ara ararauna; assembly: GCA_028858755.1. Lineage (NCBI taxonomy): Eukaryota > Metazoa > Chordata > Aves > Psittaciformes > Psittacidae > Ara > Ara ararauna. The sequence goes on along the minus strand of CM054378.1, from coordinate 111,619,981 downwards.
GTGAAGCAGATGTGGGGGCCCGGGTTTATGACAAGATACATTTCTGGTGTTCGCATGAACAATCATTTTCACTCGAGACTTTCCTCATGCTGCAATAATTTGTTGGTTTGGCGTTGTTGGGGTTTCATTACTGTTATTCTATTATTTTAACCAAAACTGGCACTTTACCCTCATCACTTGTGATGAGCTTGTTTGTTTACTTACGTTGCAGTAACCGGAGAGCTGGGCTCGGGCTCCGCTCCTCGGATGCTGGTTGTTTCCTACCAGAGCACTCGGGACCATTTGACACAGGTAGTGAAGCACAAAACCAGTGTTTCCCTATTTCTTGCCATGTTGTTCTGGATGATGAACACTTCAGCTTCTGCAGGCCACTGAGTAGATGCCCATAGGACATCCTCTTCCTCAAACCCTGCGGCACAAGGACCCCCAGACCGGCTTGTGCCTAGCCTAACACAAAAGCAATGTAACTTTGCAGGAGGCTATAGAGTTACTGCATAGAATCACAGATTGTTTGGGTGGGAAGGGACCTTTAAAGACCATCTAGTGCTACCTCCTGCCATAGCAGGGACAGCCCTGGCAAACCCGACCTTGGCTGTTTCCAGGGCTGAGGCACCACAGCCTCTCTGGGCAGATCCCCAGAGCAAAACAGGACCTGAGTTTTCTTCTGAACCAATGTCATTCTTTACTGAGCTATGTTTAGCATCCAAGAAAATACTTTGGTTTATGCTTAATGTTACATAAATACATGGGATGTGTTTAATAGCTACTCCTGCAGCTCTACATGTGTTTTAAACCACACTGCTTTCCCGAGTGTTGCAGGCAGCAAAGGCATTGCTGTGCTTTTACAAGACAAACCAAGAGCGCAAGCGCGCGTTTTTAAGTGGAGACACATTATCATTAATTATACATGGCTTGGGTTTGTGCTGACTTGCCATCCTCCTTGGATCTGCACCGAGCCTTGGCTTTCCTATGGCAGACAATAACTTAAAAGAAAGAAGGCCAACACAATTGCCGTGATCTATATCTACAGCAGAGCATCGCATATGGAAGACATAATCTTTGATGGTAAATTTTTGCTTTGACATTATAGTGGAAGTTAAGCGAAAAGGTGTCATCCTTGGCCTAGACTTTCATGAGTGCCACAGGCAGAACACACTTCTCTGGGCTCTTTTAAACCTTCTCCTCCACTTCCAAAAGCAGAAACTCACAATCTGGACTCAATTGAACCTTAAAGCCATAAAATTCCAGGTTCTAATAAATCTTCGTTCTATAAAAACATATCCAGCATATATCAAAACAGAGACTGTAAAAGAAATCAAACATGTGTGGGTCACCTACACGGCTGGATGCTCCTTCACAGGATTGCAAAACGGGTGGAATAACGAGGTGCAGTTTTGCTGTGAAGTTTCAGTACCTCCCTGTAGCACCATCGGGCAGCCCAGGGAGCAAAACGCATAGGGACTCTGCTCCCACATCCCTTCCGTCCTTCCCGGTATGGGCAAGCCATGTTCCAGCCAGCATCCCCATGGGCCCAATGCTTGCTTGGCTTTGGAGGCTGGAGTGATGGGATGCACCTGCTGCAGGATGCGGCCCACAGACATCCCACACCTCTTCCCTTCAGAATGGGCCTAGCAAAGCAAGGCCTTCTCCCCAGTGAGTGCTGAGGCCATGGTGAGCGAAGGTGCTGTAAATCAAAGGGAGAGCAAAGTAAAGCGGCGTTTGGGGGAGGATTTGCCCATTCCCTTAAAGTCAAAATGCGAGGCAAAACCAAAAGCAGCTGGGACCGCGCTGCAGAGGAACGGCCCTCAACAAGCGCTCCAAAAGAACTCTGCCTGTGATGTAATCCGGACATTTCCTGGCTCACTGGCGGTTTCCTCGGATCAAACACCCGGAATGCCGGGGAGCCGTCACCACCGCACAGCTCCTATTACTCACATGGTCACAGGGGACGCAGGAGAGGAGCGGGGTGCCAGGCAGCTGGGATGTGGGGCAGGAACTCACACCCCTCTGCCTGCGCTCCTCCTCACCCCAGCGGGGTGAGACACTGAGCACGCACCTTCCCTTGAATTACCCTTAGTTTGAGGGCTGAGGTTTAAGGCTCCTGGCTGGGGTCCTGCATCCCGCAGCCTTGGTAGGGAGGCTGAAGCCTGTGAGGACCCTGCAGGGACAGAGCCCAAGCCTTTGTGCCAAGATAGAATCTGTTTTATTATTTAAATAAATAATTTTTATTTAATCTATTGCATCATGGTGATTTTATGAAGTTCTGGTGACTTGCTAGAGCAGTTGTGACTGAGTCCGCAAAGCAGGCAAAGCCCTACAGGCTTCAGGACTCTTCTCATGAAGGTTGGTTGAGTTTCTGCTAACAGTATGCTCAAACTAGAAAGCTGGGAGTTAAAGGGAGAGAAAACCCAGCACACTTTCGATATTAGCATTCTGCAGAAGTACTTCTGATCATATTCAGAGCTCATTTAACATCTCCCATTCCCGTGAATTCAAGTGGCCCCTGGGAAAATGCCTGTGAAAGCACTGGGATATCTGCCTGGGAGGTCGAAACCATGGGACCCAGCAGCACCTATCTGTTGCAGGATGCAAGTTTGCTATAGATGGAATCATAACGCTGGGATCAGCAGCAGGTGGGCAGGAAGCACATCCTGAGTTTCCAAAAGGAGCCCCATGAATGCCAAGAGCACCCATCTGTACCTGCCACCCACAGGGACATGAGGATAATGGAGCTGTGGGGACAATGGCGTCTTAGGGATGGCAGGGGCACAGAGGGCAGAGGCCCAGGGACTGGTTTGTTCCTCATGGTCATCTCTTTGCAATCTCCTCAGTACCCAGCACCATGAACACCCATGGAAAAGGTACAGGTCCTAAATCTTCCTGAAGGAGTGGAGGGGTTTGATTTTTATAGGGATGAACTATTCAGACAACCTCAGTTATTTCCCTGCCTTGAGGAAATGCAGCTTTTGGGAAGAGCATCTTTTGAACTGCATTGACAGCAGCAGGGTTGACAGGGGACCCAGGAGGGCATAGCAGCAACCCCCATTCTGATTTGAGATCAGCCAACCTCCACTGTAGCGGGTGGAAGGAGAAAAAAACCAGACCCTTCCCAAAGTTTATTATCTGGATCTCCAAAGACTGTCCAAATTTGGGTTGCTCAGGAGCTCTCTATTACCAATTACCCTAAGTAAAATCAAAGGCAAGCAATGAAGGACCCATCTGGGCAGCACTCGTACCATGATCAGAGACCCCAGGCGGCTCTTCCTCACCTCTTCCTCCTCACCAGGGAATTACTGACATATCAAGCTTCTGGAGATGAGTTATCTGGAGTGCCAGGGGCTCTGAGTGGTGGGACCCACAGGGGTCTCCCAGCCAGGGGTACCCACCTTTGCTGTGTTTAAACAATACCTCTTAAAAGGTATTTAGAAAAGGCATTTAAAAGGGTATCACTGACTAATTTAATGCAGCACCAGCGTGGCTTTAGAAGTAGTATTAAAAATATATATTCTTATATTAATAAGTATACATATTTGCTCATGATTTCTACGCAAGCAGTGTAAATAATCAATGGAGGCTATTGCAACCCATCTAGCCCTGCAAAGCAGGCAGAGAAAGCAAAGCCGACAGAGAAAGCAAAGCCGTGAAACCCTTGGGCAGGGGGAAGGCAAGGCCAGGAGGAGCCCTCAGCAGGGCTCTGTGGTCCCAGCAGGGCAAAGGCTTGGTAGCAGCGTTATGGCAGGGATGCATTCAGCAGCACCAGAGCTTTGGCGAGCTCGACTTTTATTCACATAATCCTCCAAGTCTTCTATTAACACGCATCGGTTTGGTTTGGGTTTTAGCTCAATTGTACCACATGCTCCAGCTTTTTTTATTCACTTACAGGCACATCCTAGTATTTTCAGGCTTAGGTCACTTCAGTTTGGTCACTGCAGGTGTCCCCAGTAAATCTTCATTAACTTCTTTGCGTCCGTTTTCTACAGAGAGCTGTAAAAGGAGCAGTTCTGAGGTTTGCTTGGATTTTTGAGTGAGAACTGGGAGCAATATCCCTGTCGGTTTTGCTGTGTTCTCTACTTCACCTCAGCCCTCACACGGAATGCCAGAAATGCATTAAAGGCCAGGAAAACCAGCAGCAGCTCCCTGGCAGGTGCAGATATTCAGATAACACAAACCAGCATTTCATTAAGGACATTTCCAGCAGTTGGAGCTGTGTCACCCATCCCTGTTTTCATGTCTCTTCCCTACGTTTTGCTTCACTGAAGACCTTCACTGAGCTGCATGGGGGTAACCCGCCTCACACAAACAGCCTGCTTGAGGCCCAAGGTTAATTTATTACTAATTAACTTGAGGTGCTCAACGCCTTTGCACAGGCTGGTGTGAACGCTCTACGGGTGCAGCTGGCACCAAATACAGGCATGTGTCCGATTAAAAAAAGCCCCAAAACAAATGAGGGATGTGCTCAGAGCTTGGACACCAACCCAAAGGCAAGAGAGAAGGGGAGCAAGCCCAATGCCCACGTCTTGCAGGAGCAAAGCTACACAACCCTGCAGGACAGGAGTTTGTCTTTCAAGCATTTTTGAAAGCTTTCTGTAGAATGGTGGAGTTATCCCGAACTTTCATTGTTTCAAAATTAACACAGAAAAATGGGAGAAAAGGGAGTTTCCTCCGCAGGCCGATGGTCAAGCATCTGGGATACCACCTTGAACTCAAGTCTGGAGAGTGCTGAACAGAGAAAAATCCACACAAAATCCACTTTTCGCATGTTTGCCTTTGAAACTCTGCCAATGGAGTCTCCTCTGCCTTTTGCCTGTCGTCATCGGACCCGGGAGGCCTCGCTGCTGTGGGGTTTCTGCAGGCCACGGGTACGAGCCATTGCTCAGAGCACTGCTCTGGGACTTGCAGTCCCCGTGTTTATATTTCAGCGCTACGCGTGATTAATCCTCCATTTCACTCATTGTCTTTCTACTTCTCTGCTACTGGGAACAGTAAATAAGAGGGAAGTTGTAACAAGAGCCTCCCTCTTATTCAGAGACCTTCTGTTTCCTGCAGGCTGGCGGCTTTGAAACAAATCACAGCTCCATTGTGCTCTAAGTCACGTTAAATGAATCAGATGGAAAGAAAAACCCACGTCAGTAGGAACAAGGGACAAAGCAAAGAGGAGCGTCAAGGCCGGCAGACCAGGGACACCAAACCCAGGCAGCAGCACATCCTGAGGATGCTGCACATTGTGGCAACAGAGTGGTTTTTTACTGCTGTTATGTGGGTCTGTCTCCCAGCGTTCAGGACGGTTTGGTGGGTGTCCCTGGACACCTCTGGCACCACAGGAATGGCGTTGATAGCCTGGGGGTTGTGGGGCTGCAGGACAACCCTCCTGTCCAACCTGGGAACAGGGATCCACCCCCCAGCGGGGAGGCAGACTCATTCCTACCCCCAGAGTGGGGCTGGTAGTAGTGGCTGCAGGGCAAAGGCAGGGAGGCAGAGCCCGGGTGCTCCTGCACAGAGGGCAGAGCTCACAGCACTCGAGATGATGCTGCCGCCACTGAACATTTGGTACAAAGGCTCCCCCAGAATAGATCATTTCCTTCTTCCACCTCAAAGGAAACAGCACTGGAAGAAGGCTCAGTCACGGCCAGGCTGGTGCAAGGAGGGGTCCCTATTACAGGCAGCTTCCTCCTGGGAGCGAGGTGTACATCCCAGAGTGCAACTATGGGACAAGCTGTCAGCACCAGGCAGGACCCAAGGAGTCTGGCCTGTAAAACACTCAAATGCCAACATAGGTGCTGTGCCCCCACCAACAGAAACCCACCAGCATTTTGTCATCAAACCCAAACCCAAACCCTCCCATCCCCAAAACCTGCTGCTGAAGCTGCTTCTGTGCCAAAGGGCTCAGGCTGTGATCAATCCTCACCTGCATTTCCAGCGTTGGATTTACAATGCAGCACTTGTTCACGGCATCTTCCTTGTTGGAAGGCGTCCGTCAGTAGGAAAGTGTGTCAACAAAACTAAAACAAGTGTAAGCGCCAATGCAGACAAGTCTGATAATGAAACATGAGTCACTGTTATTCAATCATTTGCTAATGCACATTTTGCAGGGAAGTTCTCTCCCCTAGGAATCAGCACCAGTTTGGAGTTTTTTAAGAAGAGCACTGTGATTCTGCTTCTGTCTTCCCAGGGCTGGTGCCTGTGATCCCATTCTGCAGCCTGCCGCCCCGTTCCCTTCACACCTCCATTCCAAACTCCAGGCATTAGCCCCTCACCCTGGGACGATCCACCACTTGCACTCTGCATGGCATGGCTGTGACCAGGCGCCTGCCAGCCCTTCAATGCCATCCTTCCTCACAGTGGTTTTCATTCCCAGCGTCTCCCCAGCCCTAGGAGGGAGCTGTCAGGGCCCCTCAGCCGCCATCAGTACCCCAACACTGCTGCAAGCCTGCACCATCCAGAGTGCCACTGACTGGCATTAATTCAGAGATCAGGTGTTTTCCCCTTGGGCTGGGCTGAGGAAGGCTGAGGCTTTTCCCCGTAAAGTTACTATTTGCATTCTTATGTTTTGATTCGGGAAGGAGCAGGAGGTGTCAGGGATGTTGCACCTTGGCTGGAGTTTCTTCCAAGAGATTCCTTTTGACAATGTTATTCTTACTCCTGACAACAAACACGCTCACCAAATATTGGAGCATGTCCTCAGTTTCACCTCGAGCAGCCTAATTTTTTGAGCAGCATCTCGCAGTAAGCATTTAAAGGGTGGCCTCTTGCTGCTATAAGGTGTGTGGGGAGCTGGGTGCCTTCCAGGCATTCCAGCTACAGCGTTTGGCTTTTCCTGCTTTGATTGAAGAACTCTGAGGTCAGAAATCTGTGATCTGAGCTTCTGCCGCTTTAATAAATGAAAGGCTGCTGGAAGCGTTCCTTTATGGAACTTGCTTTATGCCAAATGTCCATCATTTAATTCAAACATGATTTAGTAATATAAGCAAGATTTCAAAAGGAGTAGCTGAACATTCCACTTGCCCATCTTGCTCCTCCAACTTCTCACTGCTCAGGTTGATCTCGAGCACTGCTGCTGCAGGGAAGGCTTCAGCTTCTGACGTAGCAAACAGGTAGACCAAGCTAATTTATACCTTTGGTCTTTTATTCCATCCCAAAGTGGCAAAAGGGAAGGCTTGTCTCTCTTGTGGGTCACCTTTAACAGCAATTGCTTCAGCCAGATTGATTTCAAAATTAGGTGCTCTCAAAGCAGAAGCCGCGCTGTATTTTTCAAGAGCATAAAGCAGCCCTAAGAGCAGTCTGACCTTCATTCTTAATAATAAATTCATTGGGGGAAAAAATCCATCTTTGTTTTTCTGCTTGAAGCACTGTCAAAAGAAAAGCCAAAGCATGACACACAGAGAAATGTAACACATCTTCTGCAAAACGTTACAGACCTCTCAGAGATTTACTTTTCTTGGTTTTTTACTCAAACATTGGAAGAGTCTGACAGCTTGTCCACAAGTACATTATTTTTGAGCAAAGGCTGGTGTGAATTTAAAGTGAACCTATTCTAGACCAAACTAAAACCATCTCAGAGTGGTTTTCAATGTAGGGTGCAATCCAGTAGCAAAGGCTTGTGAGAATTCATCAATAAATACCTACATTCAGGCACTGCATTAGACTGGCACCTTCGTAAAACATCCCTCGAGGTATTCCAGGGGCTAAAAACGCTATTGCACCTTCCAAAGGAAAATGCCACACACCATTATTTTCTTCTATAGCATCCCCCAGATGTTAATCTGTAGCCTCTAATCAAGTCCAGGGATGGTAAGCTGAAAAGTGTAATGAAGGAACATTGTTTGAAGATACTCGGCATTTTACTGCTGTTGACAAAAGAATCAGCACATTTGTGTCCCAAAAGCCTGTAGCTGCTCAGCAGCTATAGGCAGAGCCTGGAAACGGTGAAAGTTAATTGCCTCTTGTATTAATTGTCTTTGTATCTTGCCATGCTGCTGATACACTCGCTATTGAATAATGTATTCTAACCCAACGCTATCCATCCGCTTTATTCCTTTCATCTTCTGTCAGGGGTAGCTGGGAAGGCAGAACAGGACTGTTTAACAGGTTTAACCCTTAGGCTAGCAAGAATTAGGAGAGGCTTTTTTCAAGCCTTGCTTATCACCCATCTAGAGAACCTGAAAGTGTGGCTGCAGCCCGCCCGGCTCTTCTGGCGGCTCCTCAAACCCATCTCCCTGCTTTCCAGCACACCTAAACCAGGTATTATTCAGCCTTTTCTCCTTCACGATGGGCTTGATACACAGATAAAAGGAGCTGTAAAGGAGCTCCAGGCCAGCATCACCCTAATTAGCTGCAGGAATCTTTTCAGCCACTGGTTAGCTGTTCCTTCAGGCTTCTAGCAGCCCATCTGCTAGGACAGAAACACTTTATTAAGTAAGCTCAACTTTTCGCTGGAGCCAGTGTGATCACTGAACACACAGCAGAAGGGATGAACGCCACCTGTACGCTTAGTTAAACCAGTTTAAAACTACAGAGCATACCTAGAAAGCAGGTGGCTGCAACTACAGCTCTGTTCAGAACCAACTTCAGATAAACCACGAAATCATTATAGCTTCATTTGGCACTGAAGGCATAACTGCCTCTTAGTAACATTCAAGTTAACTCCAAGCCAATCTTTGTTTAGAGAAGGAAAAGCCTCCTTTTTTCTGTCCTACATCAAGCATTTATGTGAAGGTTAAAGCTGTAGGAAATGTTTTCATGTTGACAGTGATGCCAGTGCTACCCAGTTCCCTTGTAGGGAATCACTGTAAAACGGTTGCCATTCACCATTCATCGTCCTTCAGCAAGCACCAACTTTTACAAATCCAGGGAGGTAGATTCAAGCAAACATATCACCAATAACTGACCTCAAATCAAGCAATCTTGTAGCGGTCAAGTTGGACCTATGGGTGCTCAGAATGAGGCGGAATTTCAACCAAGAGGAATAACAGCTGGAACTTGCAGAGGACCACAGCTAGGGAAAGGGGAGGTCCCTTCCATCAACTCTGAGAGATCTTAAGAATTAATCTACCTATATTATTTCCCCTCCAGAAATAGTAGCTTCATTGTTTCAAAACAGCTTTCTGGAAGACACAAGACTTCAGTCCAATACACGCGTGCAAGCTCAGCTGATTTAGATACGTGCCAACTGCTCATGAGAAAGCCACAGCTGTTCTGAAGAACGCCAGAGGCTTTGGTACACCTCCCAGCTACCATCCATCCCTGCCAGCATAGCACTGAGGGGTCTCATCCACACAAAGTAGAGTTTACAATGATTGTATTACCTACCCTCTCCAGCCTTGAGCTGTTTGTTATCAACATGCTAAACCCAACGGCCAAGGCAAATGCCGTGCCTGGCTGCTGGGGAAGCACTTGCTACTCATCTTTTAACATCAGCTGAATCCTCTAGGTTACTTCTGTCAGCACCAAGCACCGAGAACAAAGGCACAAGATTACAGGGATCTCATTAAGCATGTTTGTTCCAAGAACAAGAAATGCGTCTACTTTCCTCTGATGACCTGGGGAAACAAAAAAAACCCTTCAGCACAGAAAATTTATTTGCAATTGGTTATGAGCATTTGAACGGTCGATACGCAGTTTAAAGAGAAAAAAATAAACTCTGTCCTAAGCTTTCTATCCCAAGAACTTGCGGACAGCATTGTTCTTCTGCCTTGAACAGAAAGCAGGGATGTACATAGCTGCAACCACCAACACACACACAAAAAAGCCCCTTAGGATATTAAGTGAGCCATTTAACTAAGTATTTAAAACCTCTGCAATTATTAGTTTATTAGTATCATCCAGGATTCAGATGTTCAATATTTCTCCTGAAGTTATACATAAATGCAAATTGAAATAAGAATCTGAAAGTCAAAATTGTATAACAAAACAATACTCCATCACAAAAGCGTGTAAAATTACAAGAATGCTTTCTTTTTTTTTTTTTTTTTTTTTGCCTTTTTTTTTTCTTTTAAACACTGGCACTTAAGAGAACCATAATTTTGTAACCACAAGATTGCCAAATTGTCCCCCAAACTGGTAAGCAGGTATATGTGAAAATAGTTACAGTTGCCAGCACTTGAAGTTTTACTAAATATGCAAAAAACCCCTTAGCTTTGGTTTTGGAAGAGAACTATAGTTGACCAAATTAGACATTGTTGGTATACCATAAACATTTCACTTTTTAATGCAAAATTTAATAAAATGTACTTTTCCATACAGCTATATTTAACTTAAAAATGGGCAAACATCAAGAGTGCGGTATAAAACCTAACAGGAAAAATACATCTTATCTCATTTTCAATTTGAGACAATATACAGCTTTGTTTAAAGGGCTAACACTAGAATTTCAAGAATACAAATATGAATTTACATAGATTTAACAAATAATAATGGTACCATTTATAGAAATCTTAGAAAGAAAATTCATTTCTCGTGGGCCATTTGCTACCAGGAGAGTTTCATGGTATAAAGCCCGTGGCCATCACCAGACCTGTCACCAAAAAATAATATGGTAGTTTCATGCTTTTAACTTTACACATTTTAGGTACGGTCATCGCTCGCAAGTGTCCAGAGATTTACAAATCCAACTTCCATTACATGGTAACGGAATCACACCTGTAAATGTCTCCACACCGGACGGGCATACGCTCTTCCTATGGGTCCTTCTAGGACAAAATTGAACATTCCCTCCCTCCCAGCCCTCCCTCGCCCCCCAAGTATTCCATTCCTGTAAAAGTGAACTCTATACTTCTCAACTCTCCAAGACTGGTAAACTCATGCAACTCAATAGAATATTACATTTCACAAAATTCTGAGCAAGTTTCAGGTTGTTGAGATTGAATTTTTTGTTGGTTTGTTTCCAGTTATGGAAGAATAGTCATTCATCATATGCCTACGTATTTCTTTTCTTACCCTATCCCGATTATGCAGGGTATGCAGATCAAAGCTTTGTTTATCAGCTGGTTATATGAAAGATGAAAACTGTAATATTCCCATGATCCCATACGGGCATTCAATAAAGCAAAAGACGAGTTCCCCTCAAAAAAAAAAAAAAACAAAAACAAAGAGAAAAGAAAAGAAAAGGGATGATTTTCCAAGGGCACCTATTAAAAGGACAACAATACTAATAAAAAAAAAATTGTATTTACTTAGAAGCATTCAGAATGTCAACGAAACAGCTGCAACTTTTCTTGTTTCTCCTTTTTGCAATTACAGAGTGGTATTCAGTTAACAGAACAACAATTATTTTTTATGATGCATCAGAGACAACTGAAGATGAAAAAGGAACTACATCCCCATGTAGAACTAATTTGTGCTGTGCACCAACAAGAACCTGCTTTAAAACTCCCATGCCAATTTACAACCCCCACACTGTACCAGGCAAGGTTAGTGGCCGCTGAAATACCACTAAGGACAGGGCTATCTAAAGACACATTCGGTAGTGTGTTAACTATACAAAAAAAGAGACACTGTACAGTTTAAAAACAAATCTTACACAGCCTTACATTTCAATTTTGTTTTGTTTTTTTTTTTTCTTTAAAAGGAGTGAGTTGTGTACAGGGGGGTTAAATGCTTTATAGACAAGAAAGAAATTGCTCTAAAAGAGACTTATTCATCATCATCATCATCTTCGTCCTCCTCCTCTTCTTCTTCTTCATCATCTTCATCCTCTTCGTCCTCATCCTCATCTTCCTCCTCCTCCTTCTTCTTCTTGCTCTTCTCAGCCTTGGCAACTACTTTTTTGCCTGCATCAACCTTCCCTTTGGCCCGGTATGCAGCAATATCCTTGGAGGAGAAAAGCAGGAAGAATCTCTCAAAGATGTAACCAGCCAAGTGCTGTGACCAACTTCTAAACAAAGTCCCCCCCAGGTATCTGCCCCTTCTCCACATTCACAGGGGTAGGACTGGGCATTGTAGCTGCAGTTACAAAGGGGGCTGAAGCCCAATGCCGGAGAAAGGGGAACCCTCTAACACAGAAATGATACTGCCAAGCTGAAACACACTGAGGAGCCTCTGCTATTAGAATTCTGGGAACAGGTTGGAAAAGCTGCTGCCTCAGATTGTAAAAGCACAGCTGAGCCCACTGTCCCATAAGGAAATTAAGTAGGGAGACCTCTTAAGGTCCCTTTCTAACCCTACCTTCTACAGTGCCTAAGGAAATGCACAGGAAAACCCTTGTTTGAGGCACAGGACTGTAATTAGCCATCAAGAACACCTTGGAATGACATGTCCTAATATTTGCAATGTTACGCCTCAGTGAAGAGTAGATATACAGAATTCTGCCAAACTGAAGTTTACAAAATAAAAGGTATAAGAACTTGATTAAAGGGTAGACAGTGCCACCTTCTGCATGCAATAAATTTATTCCAGTCGTTTATAATGCACAAAATTCAGTTCCTGCTACAGGGAAGTCAAAACTGTACCTGGAAGGCCAAGTCAGAAAAGCAGTGAAGACTTCCCAACTTAGTGCCAAAATAACAAAAACAATTACGTAACAGAATCGATCTACAGGACTGAAACATACCAGCGACAGAGAAACGTCAACACATTTACGCAGATGGCCCAAACCTTCCAGTATTCCCCACCCAGCAAACATTACACCACTAATCTCACAGTTCCTGCAGACTCCCTCAAAGCTCAGCATGGAATTTGCAGAAGATAACAATATCCACCAAGTCAAGCAGTGAAACCCCATTTGTAATTCTAAGAAATAGAGGCAGTACTAATGGAGATCAATACCTGGGAATAAAGATTAATAATTCTACCATTTAAAAAGTCTCTTGTGAGTTGCCTTGGCTGTACGTACAAACAATTACCATGCTGAAGAGTTTAAGCTGTGCAGGAAGGACAATGTGGGAAAGCAACAAGATCTGCAATTCCTCTCCAGCACATAATTAGGACTCAAAGGAGCCACCTTGATCACTAAAAAGCTGTAATTTTAAAGTAGTCTTGTTTGCCAGAAGGAGAAATACCAGAGGAAGGTCACAGCACACAAATGGCTATATATGGTATACATTAGCTACAGATGGCTACTGATCCATTGTAAAGCATCATCAGGGGATGCTAACATGGATCTCCTCCTCCCTTAGTTTCCTTGTGTTGGGATGGGAATCTGCCTCTGGAAATAAAAACACAAGTGCTACCCTGTGTGTGCAATGCAGTTTCACAGCTCCCATCATGATGGGGGGATTTAGCTTTAATAATTAAAGAAATTGTATGATATGCTGCTTCATATATTTATTAACTATGTTTAATTACTAGAAAGGAGCTGGACACAAACCAGGTATTGGAAAAAAACACGTCTAAAACTAGTATCTCCTTAGTGCTTTGACATTATCCCAAGAATAAATTTAAGAAAGCTGTGTATCGGTTATCTTGACATTCCAGGATGCTCATCAATCCCTCCAAAATTAGGGAGAATCGGTTTATTCTTTACTTGCGTTACTTAATACTACCAACTCAACTTGGATACTGCTCTGACCTATGGTTTTAATAACGAGACAGACACCATGGCATCCAGTATACCATCAGTGATGGTCCTGAACTACAGATGAATGCAAACAGCTCAACACAAGGGACTGTGACTTAGTGTTACAGTAACAAATCTCATGCCCCCTTATTTTGAGGGTATTTTCCAATAAATATGATCAAATTTGTCATTGACATATTAGAATTTGCAGCATCAGAGTATATAAGGGAAAAAAGTCTAAATTAAGGCTTGACCTCCCCAAACCATCTCCATAAATGTCAATGTTACCTTTTCATACTTCTCCTTCAGTTTGGCAGCCTTTTTTTCATAAGGCTGTTTATCATCTGCAGCAGTGTTGTTCCACATCTCTCCCAGTTTCTTTGCAACATCCCCAATGGACAGACCAGGATGTTCTCCTTTGATTTTGGGACGAAACTCGGAGCAAAACAAGAAAAAAGCCGAACTAAAGAGGCAAAAAAGAGAAAATAATATTTTAGACTTAAAAGTTTTGTGACCCTAGTTGCTTTTTCTTAAGAGTGTTTTGGAAAAGCACCTACAATTAAGACAAACATTAATGACAATGGAAAGCATTAAAACTGAACAAACTACTTCGAAAACTTAACACATCCTTGTTAAGTAATGCCACACATCTGGTCCCATTTTCAGCAGGATCCCCAGAAGGGCAAATTTTGTATACCATCTGCTGACAACATCTCAAAAACGAGACCAAGTGAATGATGCCAGACGAGAAAATTTTACGTCAGAACTGTTAAAAGATGGAGAAGCTGCATTATTTGTTACCAAACTTAGTATTTCCAGATGACTGGATATGAGGAAGAAATTCTTTACTGTAAGGGCGGTGAGGCACTGGAATGGGTTGCCCAGGGAAGTTGTGAATGCTCCATCGCTGGCAGTGTTCAAGGCTGGACTGGACATAGCCTTGGGTGGCATGGTTTAGTGTGAGGTGTCCCTGCCCCTGGCAGGGGGTTGGAACTAGATGATCTTAAGGTCCTTTCCAACCCTAACTATTCTATGATTCTAGGACAGCATCAGCCCAAGTAAGAACATTCACTTCTACTGGAACTTCCCTGTTCCTTTCAGCATTAGCTCCATTTAATACACACACAGACGAAAACTGTATTGCTACCAAGTACTGATGTTGAGTAGGAGGTGAATCCAAAGTCAGTTGTCTTTATGTAGTGACTGAAGTTTTAATTCTCCAAGCTGGTTTTGTCAAGATCATCCCTCTAACCTGTTCTGTGTAAAAGGCTGTAATTTTAAGTGAGCTGCCAATCAAAAACTTTGCTTAAGCAGGTGATGAGAGCAGGGCTTGAAATATTTCATTGCCATTTTACACCAGAATTTACGCTCTTAACAGGAATTGGAAAAATCTGAACCACACGTCATTGATTTATGTATCTGCTTTCACTGGCTGACATTATTCCAGCGCTGATAATATATGAACCTGGAAATAAAGACCTAGTATTTTAACTGAAATTTCAACCTATCTTTATGCTACTCAGGAAGGAAAAATCAGAAAAAAAAGGTCAGGAAAATCAACGTTGTCTTTGTATTTCTGAAGCTCCTAAACTGGGATAATATGATCATTTTATAGATACACTCCAGTATGATGGTCCTGAACAAAATAAGCTAAAACTAGATATCTACTTACGGAGGCCTCTTCGGTGCATTTGGATCCTTAAACTTCTTTTTTGTTTCCCCCTTAGGTGGTACATAGTTTTTCATTTCTTTTTCATAACGAAGCTTGTCGGCCTTTGCCATATCTTCAAACTTCCCTTTCTCCTTAGAAGACATAGTCTGGAAGGCAATTAGAATCATAGAGTATGTCAAGTTGGAAAGGACCCATAAGGATCAGAACGGTACGTTAAGATTCAGAAGCATATCCAAGCCCATTCAAAAATATGAGTTGTGGGAGCTAAAGGTAAGGCAAGAGCAGCGGACTGTTACCACTCATCTTATAACTGCACTTCATACTTATCTAAAACCTGAACTTCTAAAGACATAATTTACAGTCTTGAGTAGTTTCACAAAAAGCAATCACTTAGGCTTTTGATTAAAAGAAATCATCAGGGAATGCTAACATGGATCCCCAGGGGGACTTTTAAGGGGTTATTCCTACCTTCCACCGTTCTGAGCACTTTTTTGAGAACTCTGAAAAGTTCACTGAAGCATCTGGATGTTTCTTCTTGTGCTCCTCCCGGCAGGTTTGCACAAAGAAGGCGTATGAAGACATTTTACCTCTCGGCTTCTTAGGATCGCCTTTGCCCATTTTGGACGATTTTCTGTAACAAAGTAAAAAAGACACCTTTAAAACCTGTACTTCCTACAAACCAAGGGAGGAAGTATAAGCCACAACGAAGGATGAGGCCAAGCACAACCCACTGGAGCAGTATTCTGACATATGATGGGAAGAAGCTTCCCTTCCGGATAATTTATGAAGATTTCTGCCATCGCTGGTTGAGGTGACCTCAACACAAGAAACCTGACATCTCAAAGGGCCTTCAAAACATGCAATTCTGATCCCCTGCAAACAAAAAATTCCCTTCTAAGCAATCTGAAGGCAACTACTGCAGTGGCAACTGCAGTTGGCGGGGAGCACTGCTAGTGTATCAATCATATGCTTGAAAAGAATAAATTGTAATGAAAGGAGGGAAGAAGTACCAAACTACCCTGTTTCAGCTGGCCCTCTGGGTTACTGAATTCTCTCTTCCTACAGCCCGTGTTTCTATCCCCCTCAGCTGAAGGCTTTGGATGCTCATGTACAAAATACATGTATTTTTTTTTTAAAGGTTGTATGCCATAAATTATCACCCTCCTTAATGTACACTGCAAAAGCCTATCTTCTCTTTGTATGTGTACCCAGAAATACAGGAATGAAACACCACACTCAAACATGTTATAACCAAGGCAGGGATGCTGAAAGTATGACATTTACCTATGAATGGCAGAGCTGCGCTCCCCACAAGGCCTATCTGACTCTTTCAGGGGCTGAGAGGGAATGAAAAACACCTTCCTGGAACTTTCACACCCAAGTCAGACATTCAGAGTATTTCTTCATCCTTCCCTGGAAAAAGCCACTTGCACACAGACAAACTCAGCTCTTCAGCAGGAATTGAAAGAAACGTTTAAGAAAAGGCAGAAACGAGTGGCACGCACCGCCTGCCCGTGTTGCCACAGCAGCAGTATTTCCTATCGGCCTGGCGGATAGACAGAAACAGATTTCTGCTCTGTGACTAAACACGTCCGGTTTGAAGTTTCTATCAAGTAAACAAGAGGGCTGAAGAACAGGAGCGGCTCCTGCGTGCCATGGAGACGTTTCCAGAGCTAGCCGGCACCCCGGGCTCGCCTAGCAGCTCGGGGGGCAGGCAGGAGGGCCGGGGGGACGGAGCAGGGGTGTTCCACAGGCTATGTGAAAGAGTAAGCACCGCAACCCCGGCGCTGCGACAGTGAGTTGGCGTTTAAAAGCCTCCTTCCCGCCATTTTGGACGCTTCCCCTACGAGGGGGGCTGAGAAAACTTCACAAGTCCCTTAAAAGACCTGCTGGGGGTGGGGGAGGAGAGCAAAATGAAGAAAAATAGAAGAATAAGGAAAAAACTGGAGTCCGGGTATGAAGAAGGAGCTGTGGAAGTTTTATTCTGCGTTCACACGAGGGCTCGCAGCCCACGGGGAGCGAGCACATGTCCAGCGCCGGCAGCCGAGGCTGCGGCTGCCCGCAGGCGGCGACCCCCGCTCCCGGCCGCCGCTCGCAGCCCCGGGACAAAGCGCCCTCCCGGCCGCCGCCCCCGTGCCCCCGCGGCGGGGCGCGCCGCCCCAAGCCTGCCCCGCTCTCCGCCGCCATGAGGCCTGCCCGTTCAGGCGAGGCGAGGCGCGGCCTGCGCCGCCGCAGCGGCGGTGGCGGCCGCCATGGCGCAGGCTCCTGGCGGAGGAGGTCACCCGCCGCCGAGCCTCCTTCCATTTTGTGCGCTGAGGAGACAGAGCAGCCCGCCCCCCCCTTTCCCCGACACCACACCCCCTCCGCGGCCCGGCGGGCAGGCCAGGCCACGGGACCCCCGCCGAGGGGCCGTGGCGGGGCCAGGGCGGCGACCCCGTCCCGCGGGGGCGCGGCGGCGGCAGCGGCTGGGCGGTGCGGAATGGCCGCTGCTGGCGTCGCCCGCGCTCGCCGCCGCGCAGAGAACATGGCTCCTTCCTCCCTTCCCTTCCCTTTGTGTGAGCGCGCCCGCTACCCTGGCGCACACGCTCAGCCATTGCAGCCGGGGGAGGGCGGGCGGGAGGGAGACGGGGAGAGAGGTGGGTGGGAGCGGGGAGCTGGGGGGGGGGGGGGGGGGAGGCCGGCGCGCTTCCAGCGCCTGCCCGAGCCCTGGCGGCGCGGGCAGAGCCCCCGCGGGGACCCCCGCTCGTTCCGCTCCCCGCAGAGCCGCGCAACCCCCGGGCCGCGGGCCCCGCGCTCGGGGGAGCGGCGGCGGCTGCAAAAAAAAAAAGTTCCCCCGAACTGCGCCCCCGCCCGCCCGAGCGCCTCTCTGCTCCGCCGCCGCTCGCCTTGTTTTCTCGCTCGCGGCTCCCGTCAGCCATGTTACAGCCGGGCGGCCGAGGGGCCAGCGGCTCACCAGCCCGCGCCCCGCTGTCCCCGCGCTCCCTGCAGCCCCGCCGGCGGCCGGCAGCGCGGTGTGGCCCGCCCGAAGCCTTCCGCCGCCTCGCCGCGCCTGTGCCCACCAGCTGCCCCGCCGCCGCAGCGATGGCTACGGCGAGGTACCGTAAGCGGCTTACGGCGGGGCACGGCGCGGCCCGCGCCCCCCGCGGCGGGCGACCCCTGGTCACCACGGCTCCGCGCCCGGGCGGCTGCCTTCGCTCGTCTCCTTTTCCTCCTTCCCTCCCTCCCGCCGCCCCGCTTCCGAAGTCGCCCGCCGCCCGCGCCCCTGGCGCCCCCGCCCCGCCCCGGCCGGGGGGCTCTCCGCCCGAGAATGGTCTCCCGGGCACAGCTCGGCTCGCCTTTGTGTGCCGGCGCCCGAGCCAGCGCTGCCCCGCGCTCCGCGGCCAGGCAGCGGCGGCGGCACGGCGGCCAGCGCCGGCTCACCGCCCGGCTGCGAGCGAGCGGGCGAGCGCGCCCGGCCGGCCCGGCGGCCCCCGGCGCGTACTCACCCGTGTCAGAGTCGGCACGCAGCCCTCGCTCGGTCCCGAGCCCCAGAGACGCTACCCCGGCCGCCCGCCCGGCCCCAGCGCTGCCTGGGTCCCTGTGTAGCCCGGTGCACCGCAATGGCTGTGAGAGCGGGATCGATACGCAGCCTCCTCACACTCTCAACGCTGGTAACATTACTCTCAACACAGCCCCGTCCCCATTGGCTGCCGCCAAGCCAGCCGCCGCGCCGATTGGCCGAGGCCCTTCCATTGTCCTGACCAGAGAGCTCCGCCGATTGGGCGCGGCGCGGGACACGTCACTGAGGATTGAAAGGGCGCGCAAATATAAAAGTGAGCTGAGGGAGCCGGGCGGCGGCGGGAGCTGGAGTTCTGAGGTAGCGGCTTGATGCCGCGCCGCCGACCGAGAGCAGCGCGGGCCGGCACTGCCCTGCCCGCCGCGCCACGGCCCCCCCGCACCCGGGGCAGCCACCCGCTGCCCCGAGGGGATCCCCGCGCCGCCCCGGGGGTAGCAGAGCACCGGCTCGGTGGGAGCTTCCCGCGCCGCCCCGTTTCACGGACGCGGAAAAGGCGGCGCAGCGGGGCTCGGGGAAGCGAGCCCGCGTTTCCCCGCGCCTCTCGCCCGGCTTTGCAGTCTCACGGCGCGGGCCGGCACACGGACTACTGCTTACGCTGCTCTGCCTGCGCGCACGGCGCTGTGGGGTGGGCCGGGGTTTTTGCCCCCCGCAATGAGTAAGAACGAGTCGGAAGGTGCTTGCTTTCTTCATGACCCCCTGGGTGACAAGGAGCGGGGGAGGGGGCAGGCAGGCAGCACCCCCGGTCCTCAGGGCTTCTGGAGCCATGCCCCAGCAAGAGGCAGGCTGAGCCGAGGGAAAAGGTTGGCAACCTGGGCCACATCTCACCTGTCCTCCACTTGCAGCCTGCTCCTTGCTTTGTTATAGTCACTTGCCTTGCACGAGCCAGATGTAGAGAACTATGAAGCAGAAGGAATAACCCTTCACATCTGCACCACTTCACTGGTGCAAACAGCCTTGCGAGGAGCACTGCCATGACATATCCAAAACCACTGTGCTCCCCTGAAAGGCATTATCAGTGCACTTACTGAAGTAACAAATTTGGATGAAGAGAGGGGTATGTGGCCACAAATGTTCATGTGCAAACAGTCCATTTTTACAATCTACTTAATTAGCAAGTCTTCTCTTATCCATGAAATTTCAAAGGGTTTGTGGTCTGGCACACAAGGATTTGTCCTGTTTTCATGTTTAGGTGGCCTACAAAATTTTTACAGATTGTACAGAGCATCTCTTAATGTGACCTGCTACTGATCTCGCCAGCAAAACAGCTGTTACAAGGGAAGAATGGCTTTTAAGATGCATTCATCTGATTAGAGTCCAGTAATTTCTGTTCTGGATCCAAAGCCCGAGCCAGTTGCTGTTGCTACTTGGTTTATGATTGTTGCCTCCTAACATTTCCCCACCTCAAGCTGGTCCTTCTTTCAAGATCTTTCTCTTGAGAAGACAAATGAATTCCAAATCTTCCTTCACAATTACCAATCATTTGGCAAGGTATCCTAGAGAAGTCAAAGAACCTTCTACATAATGACTCTAAAACTGCCTCATTTGTGAAGAAGTACTGATGGACACATGAAGAGAGCAGTTCTGCTTTGTGAAATCATGTGAAAATTCATGAACAATAGCAAGCACTAATGTTTCTGTCTCAGGGAAAGGTTTCTCTGGCTGGTGTGTTTCAAAGTTGAAACCTTTACACAGAATGGAACAGAGGAAAACTGTAACAAGCACAAGCGGTTACATGGCCTGGGGCGGAGGAGCTGATAGCTTGGCACATACTGAACTTCTTTAAAGTTCCTTCCATCAAAACCAGACCTAAAAGGTAGGCGTTTATCCCTACCTGTTGTCTAGAGCTAAGAATTTAGCAAAATGCAAGTGATGAGGAGGTTCTGATTATATGACGTATTCATGTCATGTTGTGCTGTATCCCTTCTGATACTTTACAAACATTCCTCCTTCTGCAAACCTTACTCAAGTCCAAATCTGTTTTACATTACACTCCACATGACAGGTGCAGTCGCTGAGATCACTTAGATAACATAAGCCACCTTTGACTTCACGCACAGAGGCTTTGCCCACAGATTATTCGTGTCAAAATGTAACAGCCCAGTGTGAGTCATAGAATCATAGAATAGTTAGGGTTGGAAAGGACCCTAAGATCATCTAGTTCCAACCCCCCTGCCAGGGGCAGGGACACCTCACACTAAACCATGTCACCCAAGGCTCTGTCCAATCCAGCCTTGAACACTGCCAGCGATGGAGCATTCACAACTTCCCTGGGCAACCCATTCCAGTGCCTCACCACCCTTACAGTAAAGAATTTCTTCCTCATATCCAATCTAAACTTCCCCTGTTTAAGTTTGAACCCGTTACCCCTTGTTCTATCACTACAGTCCCTCATGATGAGTCCCTCTCCAGCATCCCTATAGGCACCCTTCAGACACTGGAAGGCTGCTATGAGGTCTCCACGCAGCCTTCTCTTCTCCAGGCTGAACAGCCCCAACTTTCTCAGCCTATCTTCATACATGAGGTGCTCCAGTCCCCTGATCATCCTTGTGGCCCTCCTTTGGACTTGTTCCAACAGTTCCATGTCCTTTTAATGTTGAGGACACCAGAACTGCACACAATACTCCAAGTGAGGTCTCACGAGAGCAGTCCTCCAGAAATAATAATAACAAGAAAAAAGTATGTAGCTGCACAGGAAGTTTCAAAACCCCTATTTAGTAAATTTGCTGTTTTGCAAACTGGAGTATACTTTGGGAAAAGTCACAAGGATTGGATGTCTTATTGCAAAGCAAGAGTAAGACTGATTTCTATTAGATAATGTGTTTTCAAATACCTCAATTTTTACAATATCTTTTGTAGCTACTTATAAAAACTAACAGAAATGTTTGTAAGGAGCCTTGTGATTCAATTTCTTTTCCACGCATAGCAAGCTGAACTTGGATGGAAACATCAGCTGTGTATTCTCAACTTCTTTTTAAAGCATCCTTTTGGTCGGCATTTGCTTTAGAAATAACAGAGAAAGGCCTCTCCAAAGACAGACCTGTTCTTC
This sequence comes from Ara ararauna, assembly GCA_028858755.1. NCBI lineage: Eukaryota > Metazoa > Chordata > Aves > Psittaciformes > Psittacidae > Ara > Ara ararauna. Next base: position 111,598,218 of record CM054378.1, on the reverse strand, counting down.
TAAACAGTGTATTGCTGAGTAGCAACAGAGAAGTTCCAACTGAATGATGAAAACAGAGTTTTATTGTTTTTAAAATTATCCTCTGACTTCAGTTCATTCCCTGTGCAGCTCGCAGATGAAGACTTCCAGCAAAACCAAACAAGGATGGAGATCCCAAGAAGTACAAACCACCTGGCTGGCAATGAAGCCTGATGAAGAGAGAGATGCAGCTCCCAAAATAAGCTTGTGAGATGCCTTGGTGACACTCCTTCAGCAGAATTTAAGTCACAGTATATAAGGAGCCAGACCTTAGAGAGTTTCTGCCTACTTCATCTCTGTGGTTGCTGACAGAGGTGAGAAAAGAAGCTTGCATCAATTCCAGGAGACGCAGGAGACACAAGATGTGGGGCAGCACACGTCCCCTGGGCAAGAAGGTTGCTGTTCCACATCACCTCTTCTCTTACAAAATTTTGCTTTCTGTGAAGGACACTGCTTACTTACTCCCAATGGTTTTGGCTAGAAGGCAGAAGATTTCATAGCTTGCTTTGACGGTGAAGAGATTCAGTGCCTCCAGATTTTGTCACTCCATCCTCCCTCCCAAGGACAAGATCGTTGTTTCTTCAGGTCAAAACTGAGGGAATATTACAGTGAAATGGGCACAATGAAAACTAGCTTTATAATCAAATCCAAAGCTACTGTTAGGCTATTTTTATTGAGCTATGAAAACCTTTCTCAATAAAATTGTTACATTTCAAGCTCAAAACGAGAGCAAAACATCTGCAGAGACAGAGCACCTGGGCACATGCTGGAACTGCTGGTGATTCGGGTTGTCACTGCTGTTTTCCAACACTTCCAGCCATACAGCAGCAGGTTGTTCACAGTGCATTTGGAAAAAGCACTGGCTGTATTTGCCCTTTTCCTGAGGCTGTGGTGCCAGCCTCTACACACCCCAGACGAACACAATTCTCAATTGCCCATTAGGCGTAGACTTGTAACCAGTTTTTTTCCTCTGATGTCTTATATAAAATCTTTGGGAGATACTTCAAATATTTCCTTAAAATAATTTCTCAAAGAGAAAGACTCCATTCAAAGAAATGAGACTTAGCATGTCTGCAAATAGTAACAATGCACAGAATGTGCTTTGTTTTACCTTTCTGGCTGGATTTGCTCAGACTGTGTCAAGTAATCTGCATATATTGCTGACTCTCTTCTATTAGCAAGCATTACCTAGCGAACAGGGCTTCAGAAGGCCATTTGTCCATTCAGCATGGATGAGTGGCTGGCTAGGCTATGTTGGTTGAGTGTTAACTGGGGAGACGCAGCAGCCAGAGAAGGTAGCCTCAGCTGACTAAAGGAAGGGGCCTGGGAGAGGCAGACAGGGAACAGGGATAGCACCAGTGCCACTGCAGTAATTTCCTTGCCAAGCTTCATGTGTGAACCAGCTGATTTTTGTTGACATATGAGCCCTGCAGACAATTCCATAATTTCTAGAGCTGATATGTTCTTAAATCAGGCTCAGCACTTACAAAGTGCTTTTATCTGTATAATGGATAACATTAGAATTTGTACTCTTTTTGAGAAACTAGCTGTTATACAGTGAAGTATCCAAGAAAACTTATTTCCATAGCAAAAGTGTATACTGTACATGCTGTTCAGCTCATAAAGTGGGAAAAACTGATGAATATACGTCAGTGTGGACTTTTCTTCTGATGATCAGTATGCCATGAACATTTTCTTACAGTGAAAATGTGTATAGAAAGTAACTGTTTCATGGTAACAGTAATGTAAATTATTTACTATTATGACATTTATGATTCCTTTACCATCTTATTCCTTATCTACAAGTACATAACTTCTTTAAGAGCTTCCAGAGTTTCAGGCAGATGGGAACTGTGTTCAGCTTCAACAGCAAAAAGGAGTTGAAGAAATGTTCCTCCAGAACTGCAGTATTTCTGAAGTCACTGACCTGTTGAGGTGTTTGCTTTGCTGAGAGCACAGCATGCAGTGTAACATCCACTTATCCCTTCAATTTTCTGGAAACATTGATTAGATATTCCATCCCTCTCCAAAATCTCCAGACCATTTATGCAATTGTACACTCAAGTCCACCACCATGATAAGAGTTATCAGCTGCTTCTAATAACCTCACAATGCTGCTGCCCACCTTCATAGACACTCTCCTCTAGAGGCATTAGTACACAGCTTCTCTCACTTCAGCCTAGAGGCAGGTAAGTTTCTGAAGCTGACAGCACTATTAGACTTCTACACCTGGACAGAATCCAACCAGGCCTAAAATGATGAAGAATATCTGAGATTCCATTCTTCCTATTTTATCCAGCCCAGAAGATTCAATAAGTTATGTTGCCTCATATCCAGGGACAGATAGCCCTCAGTGCTATATGTTAAATTGGAAAGATTCCTTGAGCCAGGTATAATGCTGGGATAGAGCTTCTATTCCCAGAAGTTTTCAGAAAATACACAGTATACAAACATCCCTCTGACCTGTACTCTGATCCTTACACAGGATTCCATCTGTACGTGCAACACAGGCTCAACCACTTGCTTCTGAATATGTAGAACACACCTTAACACCAACACAGACCCTGATATTAGAGATCCTAACACAGTATTATCTCCACAAAACAGGAAAATAATGTGGATTTATGGGATGTGGATACCCAGAGAAATAGGGGATGCAGCACGCATCGCTCTATCTGGTAACTACACAGGATTTACCATGACATCTATACTGCATACAAGCAGTTACACAAACTGCTGGAGGAAATAACCATTACCTTACAGCTTCAAAAAGTAACTTGCATAGTTTGACAGGAAAATCTTGCCCTTTGGATGACCACAGCCCAGCGTATATGGTTGTCACTGAGCAGTGTCCGTCTCATCTCTGGCAACACAATGGCAAGACAATGGAGAGTTTCTTATTCGTTCAGGGAATTGTCCACATATTCAGCAACTTCATTAACTTGCTAACTTCCCAATATGATATGGTGCTCAAGGAAGGTTATAAGTACTACAAGTTTTCAGAGTGAATCACTTAAGAAGGGCAAAGAACATATCATGGAAGAGCAGAAGAAGCCTCAAAAAATGTTACCCTTTCTCCATCTGTCTCCTTTCTATCCCCTTTCTCTCCTCCTTTTCCCCATACTCTGATGTGAAGATCAGGTGGAAAATGCACTTGTGGAGGCTGTAGTATTATCTAATGGTAAAGTACCTTTCTAGCCACCACCCCTCTCTCCGGACCCCCAGAATAGTTATCCAGTGTATGTTATACTCCAGTGGGTACTGCATTGGTTAAACACCAATTATATGCAGCCATCCCAGTTCATTACTGGTTCAGGAAAAAGGATCACCTCTTAAATGACCATCTGGAGAATCTAAATCATGCTAATATTCGTACAGAGGCTGTGTCCAGCTTCTATAATAATTAATCATTCTGTTTCTTCTATTGTCTTCTTTCCCAGTGCTGTCATCTCCCTTTATTTAAGGACTCTACTCCAGGACTTGGGAGACTCCAGAGAAGAAACTTAGGCAACCTAGGATGTAAGAAATTACATACTTTATATTGACTAAGCCTGTGATACCAAAAGGCATTCAAGGGAATGTGCACTTCTATCATCTCTTTCCAACAGTAGACAGTTGTTTTGAAAAGAGCTCTGTCAGGTCATCATTGCAGGGAGACAACTTCTACACCAAGTAGAATCTTGGTATTGAACTTTTCATTAACACATGCTTGTAGTCTAAATTTATTTAGATTAGTACTTTCTTAACTAGAGGTCATTTGTCTTTCTATTCTTTCCTTATTCACCTTCAGTCCTTTCTCAGGAGTCTTAGAGGACTTTAAGTCTTTTACATTCTCTTAATTCCCCTCTTTTTCTCATTTACCATGTTTCTATGAACTTTAATTTTGCTGAAGCAAATTTAAGTCCCCTACTGAATATGCCCAAGTTTCACTGCATAAATGCTGCTACAGTGGAAAGGCATCTTCTTTTCAAAGTCAAAAAGCAAGACAGTTCGGATTGAAAGTCAATGTGGTGACCTCAAATTTGTGTCAGATGTAAAGTTAGACAAACTTGCACTAAACAGATCTGCAGCACTGAGAGTTTGTACAGACTGTAGTTCAATGTAATGAAAACCTCATGGTTTCCATGGATCTGGGAGTGTGGATTCCATTCAGACGTTGATATGCATGTTATGCAGAAAAGTCACTGGGTATGCTGAGATGCTTTGACCAGGCAGGCACCTCCTTAGTCTCTTTAGGGTAAATTTAACTCACCCTTGTCCTACAGCATGGATAAAAATCAAAGTGAATAGCCACTCCTTTGGTAAGAAATATTGAAGCAGTAAAACTTTCAAGAGCCTCTTTGAAGCTCTGGATTTTGATTATTTGAACTCATATGACTTAATGATGACAGCTTTTATAACAGAAGATATTCTTGATGCTACATTATTTTTTCTTTTACAGCATAATAGATCACATAACTGTTCCAGGGTTTCAAAACATAAGCAAGTGGCTACTTATGGTATTAAACAGATGTAAGGGATGTGTATATTCACGTCCATTCAGTCTCTCTTTCCAAGACCCACATAGTCTGTTACTAACAAAGGTTTCGCATTCAAACCTACAAAATTTTGGCAAGTACATATTACCGTGTTATCCATAACGCTTTGGGTTTTGATGCATTCTTGCTGCTTTACTATAAAGATTATTAGTTTTATTTTGCTTCTGTCTCCTTCAAAGCTTCAACACAAATACTTTTGCAACCTCTCCTGCACACCCACTGTTGCTGGTCTGATAGCCCTTGTGAAGTTTATGAAGCAATTGAATGTTTTTAAAATGATCCGTCCTTCCCTGTCACTAATAATTACATACTCAGATGTGTTGAAGTCCTAGTAAGTAGTTGTTTATTTTATCTGACCTTGCAAACCCATCAGTTTCTGACCATGCTAGCACAGGCATAACTAGTGAAGAAATTTAGTATGTGACTAGAAAAATACAGGTTTATGTCTCTTTTTTTAATAGAAAAAACAGAGAAGGAATAGAAAAGAGCCACAAAAACTATTTGAGAATGTGAAAAAATAATGAAACTATAAAAAGCTCAATCTGTTTATCTTTAAAAGAGGGGGAAGAGGGAGATTGAGAAGTAACATGATTACAGGATAAAAGCACCTTCCTGGGGAGAAAATAGGGAGTACTAAAGAGCTCTTTAATCCATCAGAGAAAGGCATAACAAGAATCAATGACTGGAAGCTGAAGGCAAACAAATGCAAATGAAAATAAGGTAGAAAATGTTTAGCAGCATGTATGATTACTACTTGTATTATCCTAGTACCTGGAAGCCAAGTCAAAGATCAGGGCTCCCTCACACTAGGTGCTGGGGGAAAAAGAAGCACAACAGTGCAACCCAAAAAACCCCAAACCAAAAACCCTACCCTAAACCAGCAAACAGCAACCAGAAAACAATCCCTGCAAAAGGTTAGAAACAATACATAAGATGAAGTAACATAATAAATAAAGTATAATATATCTGATATGACAGGCAGTAGTTTCAGGCCATGGTTTCAGGATACAAAATGTTGAGATACCAGCTTAAGGTGATTTTGCCTTATACAGACTGATCCTTCCTGCTTCCACAATTTCTCTGCAGCTGTGAAACTTTGAAAACTGATCCTTATTTTAAAAAAGGATTAAAAGGAGGGTTTTCATTTTTTCTTTACATCAAAACACCAGTGGAACTCATGTACTTCTGCAAGTGTTTTGACTTCTATGAATTTCAGTGAATGGCTTGACCAAAATCTTCCTAACTACCCATGTATCTCAGTATCATCTCCAGTGCTGTTTACAGGACATCTGAATTTGCTCTGTTACTTGTGGGAAAAGACTGCATAACCCAGATTAAAAAAATGCAAAAACAAAGCATGAGGTTTCTTTACTTTCCCCATGACAAATTGCTAGCCCCGTCACCAAATCTCAAGTGCCATCCATGGATAAAGTAGAACACTAACGAAAACTGAAACCTAGCCCATGGTCTGGCAAGATTTCTCTGGAAAGAAAAACAAAATACCAAACTATCACCCTAATCAAGTCTAAAGATACAGAGATGAGCTTGAGATTTCCAGCACCACTGCTCTGGTTCTGGTGTCTACTCACCATCCTTGGTAGCTTACAAACAGATCACTACAGTTTGACTGGGAAGAAAATTAAAGGGGTAAGCAGAGTGGTATTTTCTCCTTGAAAACTTTTTGCTACCTATTTTTCAGACCAAGAATCACATGGGTTGCCCCTGAAATTCATCTGGAAGAAAATGGGGAGTCTTGAGGAGTGCTTCCTCTTATCTTCCAACAGAAAAATACATATAGGAGAAAACACCACCTTTGATTTCCATTTCTTTGTTTACACTTTTAGCAGACTATAGCAACACACCACACACCCCCAACATCTAGTGCACTGAGAAACTCCAAAGGAGCTAATTTCTTGGGCTGGGAATGCTGAAGAGAAAACAAAAGCTAGGGCAAACTCTCCCCAAACAGTCCCCGAGACTCGAAATCATACTGGGTATAGCCATGGCATTTACTACCCAGCTTTCTTCCTTCCCTTCCTTCCAGAGCCAGCCTCCTCCTACCGGCTGATGCTCTGTACTTCACCAAGCTGAATATTCACATTCCCATACTAGACAGGGAAATGGTTACAACCAGTTCTAAACCCATTATTTTTTCTTGCTCCTTGTTAAAAGTACTTCAATCTATAGGTACAATAAACTACACTAGAAAAATTCTATTTCATTACAAAATTTAAACGCTTTATAGCCTTAATATTTGCCCTCATCGTCTCCTGAACTGTTCCACATGACTGTGGCCGCCGTGTGTGTGCAGGACACACACTGCTCAGGAAATGAATCAGGGTTGTGCATCGAATTAGATTATTTATAGGTTGGTATATGTGTTTGCTCCAGAAGTTGTGCAGAGAACAAGACAGACAACTACAGGAAGAGAGCGATGGGCATATGGTTAAGGCAGTTGAACACCACATAGCAACACTCAATTCTGCCTCTCTGTTTGCCATCAGCTCCTGTGCACAAGGAGCGAGTCAGACCAAGCACCCTGGCAGATGGCCACCAACTTTGGCTTCCTCATTTTCTGTGAGTCCAAACTGAAACACCTTGGCCCCTTTTTGTAGAAATGCAAAGCAGCTGATTATAATGGAAGCTTTGGCTTTTGAGGGAGAATGGAGCTGGAGGCATAAGGTTAAAAGGCAGGGGAAGCCAATCAGTATCATCAACTTTACACCTGACTGAAGAAGTGGCCTGATTTTCTCCCGGGTCAAACAGGACAATGGTGCTTTTCTGTTGTTCTGGGAATATGCAAAACAACCCATCAAATACTGTGAAGCTCTTAGATATCATTGTCATAAGCCTTCAAAGAAAAAAAAATTAAAGTATTTCTGATTCTTCATATACAGAGAAAGTTTTGGATCTTTTAATATCTTAATTATCCTATATTGCTGCATACTTGCTTTAAAAAGTCTATATAATATAAACACTAATATGCACAGGGATGAAGCATTTCCATTTCCCCCCTCAAACTCTATTTTTAATGTGATTTTGCAAAGTGCTTTCCAGCTTCTATCAGATCTATTTAACTTTAGTACTCAGTGTAACTGCAACATGGTCATATGGAACAGGACAGGGAACAGTGCAAACAAAAGATATTCTCTGGTTCACAAAAATACAAGATGTCCTCACTCTCAGCTGTATAGTATGTCATGTAACCACAGCCACAGAAATAGAAAAGCAACAGGAGAGCTAGTAAAAGTTAATGCCTTTTCCTACTTATTTTACTGGTCTGCATCACAGGATATCGTCATATTGAAAGCTTTCAGTAGTAGTAGGCTACTAAGAAAACAGCATATTGCAAAATAAAATAAAGTAGATCTTATTTGTGTCCAGCAAATAAAACCAAGCCTACTAACACCTTTAAAAGTGACCTGAATAGAGTTCCAACAGTAACTCTGACTTCCGAATCTGAGTTAAGAGAAATACCACAATGACTGAAAACACAGGTGATGATCTCCATTTTAGGTAGGAAGCCACTGAATGTAAAAATATAACATAATAATCACAGCAATCATGAGGTTTTGGTACATGACACAATAGAAATATTTTAATGATCTATGACAACATCCCAAGCACATGGTGTCCGAATGCTATTAAAGTAAGTGTGCAGAAGACTCAAAGACAATACCATTTTGTAGGATAATTTTCATGTATTAGAAGCAAACAGACAAAGGAATGAAACAGAAATTTAGGTTGAGGCCTACAATCAGATCTTCAGAGTAGAAACTTGCAGTTATCCAGAGTCCTACCAGCTCAGCCAGGCCCCATGGCTAACAAGGTCCATTTGAACAAATCCAGTGGCAGGGCCTAAATATGTAAACAGAAAAAGGATGAAATCAGGCAACACAGTGCACAGCTCTAATTAAAGAGACAGCAAACTAGTCCCAGAAAAATAATCTGTTTAGATCATTACAAGACTTACATTTTTACCACAAAACATTGCAGCTACCGTGAAGTCTGTAGTGATACCTTACATCAAGAGGTTTATACAGCATTAACTGATCACAGCATATTCCCCTTCAGGCAAACATGAGTACCTGCAGTGTGTTTGCTCACCTCCTGCATGCTGCTGCTTTTTTTGATATTTATATATTTTTTGGTTTATTATTTTAAATAAAAGAGAGTGTTCTAAAATCAATAAAGGTGACATTTTTATCTTCATCAACTCTTCATTTCTACACATGTATATTTTTAGCCTCTTAGTAACATGGTGACAAACACTAAAATTAGATAATCTTACCATATTTTAAAACACTAAAACTGACAGAAAGTAATATCATTTCTATAAAAACATTCACTGTTTTGCCTATCTGAAAGCTTTGAGAAGTTCTAGCCTGGCACTGTGTTACGTGAAGTAGCTTTTTTTGCTGATGTTTTCTCCTAAAATACTGATAAAACCCATGGTAGTACACACATAGTATCATATACAATTGCCAATAAGAAAATATACCTTTACAAAAACCTGTCTACTTTATAAGGAGGTTTGCCCACTGAAATACACAACAGCAGTGAAGACACTACAGGAGTATCAGGTTTATGGTCAAAAAGCATGCAGAACCACAGGCGACACTGTGGAGTATTGTGTCATCCAAACTTCAGCAGCAGCATCTCTCATCCACCCCAGGAAGGGGTCCAGACAAATTAAAATAAACACACTTTCTGTTAACGAAAAAAATGTTCAGAAGAATCAGCTCTCTCTGATTACTTTCATACCTCCTGTTTGATAGCTTAAGATGCAGCAAGACCCTTTATATAAAATAAATCAATCAGTTTAAAAAATATTCCAAGATACATGAGGACACGAACATCTGAAACTCATTGAAAGAGATACTGATTTGTCTACAGCACTGATGGAGAGGTAAGGACTCAAACTGCTATTATTGCTAGGTGGGGAAAAATACTATATACAAAGTTTTCTATTCACTATGCATTAAATTATGGGCATTAGGATGCCCTTTTTGCTGAGATGAGATGCTGACTTTACTTAGACTGCTTATCTATGAGGAAACTCATAAATATGCAAGGCAGAGGTGACCTCCAAAATTTGTGGGAGAAGGTAATATTTGTCTTCGCAATGCTGGAGTTAGCTCAGGATAGGTATCAAAATCTTGATTTCCATTTTAATGTTGAATTCCCACTTGTACACCCCATGCATGTCAGAAACTAGTACATGGTAAAGAACCAGTAACACCACACTTAGAATATAGTGTCCTATTTTGATTATTTTATCTCAAGAGAGTTACAGACTAAAACCTGGCTGTCACTCAGTTACATATATATGTGGACAGGTAATTTTTAATTTCTCTTCCCAGAGCATGCTACATACTGTAATACTTTAATCTGGACACCTAACTACAAGACACCTCAGACAGTCTTTCTTCTTGCTCTTGCAAAAATGCATTAACAGTTTACATTTCAACAGCAGGCAGAAATGTATCTATTGTAAAAATAACAAGAAAGAAAATAAAAAGCTGTTTTTTTTTTTTCTTTGGGTTATGCCTCCCTGACACTAAAGTTGCCTCATCTCTGGTTTAATTGAGAAAAGCCTAGAAACAATTCTAATTCACTCCTCTTTGCTACCATGCCCATACGACTATGCACCAGTGGAAAACTAGCCAAGAGCAGATGTTATTTCCTCTGCCCTTTCCCCAGTCCCCCTTCTCAGCCTGAGTTCTGGGACACGTTGAAGGGGAAGGAAAGGATGACTGTGGCTGGGTATGGGACCTGGCTACATATGACTTAAGCAAACTGAAGGCTTCCTCCTCCTGGGGTGAATTCTTACATCATAGGGAAGGATCAGAATAAGGAACTGAATCAACTAATTGTATTCCTGAAGTACTATGGAGTATAGTTATTAGAAGACTTCATAATTTAATTGTAAAGAAATTACTGAACTCCATTATTACTGTAAACCAATTCAAGAGGTAACGGGTTCAAACTTAGACAGGGAAGTTTAGATTGGATATGAGGAAGAAATTCTTTCCTGTAAGGGTGGTGAGGCACTGCAATGGGTTGCCCAGGGAAGTTGTGAATGCTCCATCACTGGCAGTGTTCAAGGCCGGGTTGGACACAGCCTTGGCTGGCATGGTTTAGTGGGAGGTGTCCCTGCCCCTGGCAGGGGGGTTGGAACTAGATGATCTTAGGGTCCTTTCCAACCCTAACTATTCTATGATTCTATGATTCTATGATTATTACTGTAAACCAACTGAAAAGATCAGTGCCTTCCCAACAAATGTAAAACACAACTTTTCATGCTAGGCACCCCACTGCAACATTACAAATCAAATGCAACAATTAATGTTCAGTCCTTGGTGGCAGGTGGGGAAATACTCTAAGTAATATTACCTGGGAAGCAATTATAGGAGTGAAGAACTCCAAACAGTAAACAATACAGATATATTTGAGAACAGATCTTTAAGGTTTTCATATGAATAGCTTAATTGCTGGTAACACACACAAAGCTGTGCAGCTACATCACCATCCCCCTGCCTGTTGTTCAGATACAACTCCAGCATCACCTTAGATCCCAAATTTACTCCAAATCCCAAGATTCATAGTCATAATTTTCAGATACTTTCAGTACATTTCCAAGATGGTATTTTTCTTAATTCTTTCAATCAGCTGAAGCATTCAATCAGGTTGTCATCATCATCATTATGTTTTCTTCTCTGCTTTTGCGAAACACAACCTAATCTCACATTTATTCAGAAAACTGCTGCAGAGACCCTTTTCCTGCTTGATCACTTGGAGAACACATCACCGTCTCCACAGCTCTCCCTGACTTCGCTTGTAATACGTTACTTGTCTTCACTTTCAAGGCCCTTCCTTGCTTATCAGCACTGCACCTATTGTTCCTCAATTGTGTCAGGAAGACAGCTGTGGTTTGCTAGCATTTGAAGCTGGGCCAACTTTTGGGAAACATAAAGCTGAAAAGTTCGTTAGATCACACTGTCTGATCCGTTTATTACTTTGTGTTTGGCCAAAACACTTTCAAAACCCCTCACTTTTTACTGAAAAAAAAAAGGAGAAAAAAGGTTTGAATTCTTGTCTCTCTTCCCTTCCTATCTCCCACCTGTCATTCAGTGTCAGCAGTCCAGCTTCTAGCTCCTCTCTCACCCACTTTACATTTTCAAACAAACCTCTTGAGCCTTTTCCTGTTTTACACCTTACACTTTAGGGAAACTTCCTTAAATATTTGAAAACACACTTCACTGCAGTCCTTCAAGGCTGTCTTTGAAATTCACCTTACTAAGATGCCCCTACAGCCCCCATGAGCAAATAAGGTGTATACTCACCACCTATTTTAAAGTGTCTAAAGTAGGCAAGTGTGGGATGTAGGAGATGGATCCTCCTATACAGTAAATAGAGACGTTTCTGTTGAGAGTGATTTTGATCACTCCGGAAATATTCCAAACTGTCCTCTGAAAATCTCCGGATAAGCTGTGGAAATATCTAGGGAGATCAGTCTTTTGATTTAGGTCCTGAGTTGGATACCTGAAGTATGAATATTCTCCCTCAATAACTAGTATTTCCCTTCTCATCTATGCATATTTCCTCTTTTCAACAGTACTATATTTACACTGTAAGTACTTAGGATTGCAGATAATCTTTTCAGCCCATGTTTGAGTGGTGCCTAGAAGCACAGGAACTTCAATACCCAAGTAACACAGTAATATAAAACCAGTCTTACAATGCTATACTATATTTTACTAAACAGTACCCGATCATATAATTATGACAGAATTATGCACACATGCCAAGTAGAAGATGCACAGCTACGCATCAACTTTAACTTTGTTATCTTCTAAATTCCTGAATCCTATAACAAAGTGCTGGAAGGTGTTCATGGCTGGCACCAGTTGTTTTTTTTCCCCAGTCTGAATGACGGGCAAATCCTCAAGACAATTCAACACAGTGAAAGAGAAGGGAGAATAAGAGTGATGGGAAGGTATATGTAGATCCAGGACACATACAGACCTTTTGGCAGAGAAAGTGGGGTAAGGGAAACAAGCCATGGAAATCCTTGTCATGCGTGTGACACATGTCATAAGCTTTTTCCTGAAGTCATCCATGAGCCAATAGTAAAATGTAGGACTGGTAAGGCAAAAGTAAGAAATATTAAGGAACCCCCTCCTATATGCTAAGAGTTCATGCCCCACAACACACACTTCTCCCTGTTAAACTTATTGAACTTTAAATACACCCTACTAAAAAGATTTTAGTAACATGAAGAATATGCCTAAAGACCAAATTAAGGAAGCAAAGACCCCAGCCATATCTTACATGCTAAGAAAATCTCTGAGTCTCTATAAACACGATTATTGCTGGGAAAAAGAGAATAAAACATTATGAAGAAACAATGAGCTTCAAGAAGTTACTTGAATCAAATAGGAGTCTCACACAAATTTGAAAATAGCACAAACAATAAGCAAAAGTCATACTAGGCATCCATGTACAAAAGAAACAGAATATAACAACTACTACTGATGATGATCTAATTCTTGCTCCAGATCTACTCATCCGGGTAACAGAAAAGTTTTCAAAGCCAAAAGAGAAGATTTTCTCCTGAAGCAAGCGAACAAAAAACCTAAGACATAGGCAGAGATCAAAACCAGATGAGAATAAAAAAGCAAAATATTGGATTAATTGATCTATTTCATTATAATAAATTTCATTAACGGCAAAGAGTTAACTGCAAAGTGTCTCAAAAGAATGGATCTGGTTCTATGTTATGACATAGTTGTTAATCATGCAGAAACAGGGGTGAGGACTATGGCATAAAATCTGCAGTCATTTAGGTTACTATGAATCATGGAAAAGTGCTATTAATAAGTGGACCCCAAAAATGCCAAATCAAGTTTAAATTATTATAGTTCTTTCCAAATGGCTAGCCAGGATAACTTCTGTGCAAAACAGAAAACAAGGGCCGCAGCTATTAAGTCCTCACTCCATTTCAGTTGTTCTTAAGTAGCAATAAAAACCTATTTTTTGAGCAGATCTTTTAGGATATCCTTCAGGAATTAGCTGTGATAGCCTTTTGCCTCAGGATCTTGTTTATCTTGCCTCCCATAAATCTTAGGTCATATTGCTGTCCATTGTCTGTTTTTCCTAGTTTGAAATATAGGTCTTAAATGTATGCCTGCAGACTCTTCTCTTGTTTGGCTAACTGGAAAAACAACATTGTGTGTAATATACTACAACCTTGTTGCCATCCTCCTGCTGTTAGGACGCAAGGTCTTCCTCTGGCACGTCCTCTGTGCTGCAGCGCACAGATACTGCTGGAAATGGTGTTCTGGAAACAGTGTCCTACCTTCATTATCAGTACAAGCTATTTCTTTAACCCTTTGTTTTGCTCTTTGACCTTATGCTTATAAATACAATTGCATCCATCCTGTATTTATGCCAAACTCAGTACTTCTGTTACAACTCTTGCACAGTTTTATGCTAGTTAAACTGATCTGAGGCAGATCAGTGCAGAAAGAACATGTTGAATACTTCTACCTCCTCTTTCCTTTGACATGTGCTCCTCTAATCTCCTTGCCGCAATAGCAGCAACCATCATTGGTGAGCCTGCTCAGGGAGAAAACTAGGAGAAAAATCAACCCTTTATGGGTAAGACTAGGATTGCTTTTTAAACAGTGTAGTTCCATGCACTGGATCACTGGGGCAGGTGAATGCTAGTGTCAAGTGCCAGGGAGGTGGTACAACTGCCCCTGTTTAGTGGAAGTTGCTCATCTGAACATGCAGTAATAGGGAAAGAACACCAGACGCTTTGGCCTCAGGAAGGAACCAGGGCACCACTTCAGCTGCTTAGTGAAAATCTCTGCTCAGCATACCACTACAGTCAAAAAAAAAAAACCCAACCAACAATAAACCAGGCTGCTAAAACAATGGAGGAGAATTAGAAGAAAGCCAGTGTAATAGGATTATAAAAATCAATGCTGTGACCGTACCCCAAACAATAAAAACCCACACGAGCTACAGGTCACTCTTTATCCAAAAGGATACTAAAGGCCCAGAAAGTGTTCAAATGTGAGCAATGATAAACATTGAAAATAGCCTATGAAAAGAAATTAGGAAGCTTAAAATCAAGAGTATTATGCATGGGCATATAAAACAACAACTGCTTTACAGAGGTCAGGCCAGACATTTGTATGCTTGCTAACTTATAACACTAGGAAAAAAAAATACAGAGAAACACCCAAAGTGCACAAAATTCAAACCTGATCACGAGAAATGTTTTTTATATCAGATGCCATTTCTTCATATTGATTATCATGGAAATTCAGTTAAAAATACAAAAACAATGTCCTTATTAACAATAGCATAGATCAAATTGGTTATTACATAAAGAAATCAGGAAGAAACTTATTTGGAGTTAACATCAACTGAAGCACTGAGTTGTATTTACTCATGAAACAGGAAACTGCTATGGTTTAAGCCAATATGATAGCTCTTATGTAAAAATATCAATAAAAGAATAACAAGTTGATTTCATCATTGAACTTTTATGCACAATCTCACAGTAACTTTTCCTACAGTTTGCATTAAATGCTATTAATTAGTCATTTTCAACAGGATAGGCATAGAAGATTTTGAAACAACTAAAATTTGCCCGCATTAAACTCTCATGTATGCAATAAAGTCAAATACATGAAAAACTAAAATCAGCATCATCATAAACTCATTTTCTAAATCACAGAAGGTTCTACCTAAAACATGTTTTTCCTCATTTCCAGTCACAGTCAGTTTCCTAGAACTCTATCTATTTTTCAAAGACCTAAAATAGAACATTTTCCCCCTTGCTATTTTTTGTAAAGGATTGTTTTAACAAGAATTCTCATCACAGATCTTGCTAAAAAGCACCCAAAAAGTGACTACTTACTGATCACCCGCAAACAAGGGAGTCAGAAATAGCTTAGGCACTAACTCCTCAGTACACCACCACTATACTGTTTGTTATCTTGATTAGATCATTCTGGTTTAGTTTGAAATGCATTTGCACAGCAAAGGCTAGAAAATACATCACCCCATTGTATTAGTTATGACAAAAACATGGAGAAAATTATCATTTTTTCTTGAAAAGCAAAGAGTCTTAATTTTACTAATAGGCGAGGGAAAAATGAAAGAGAGCATACGGATTGGGGCTTCATATGTTTTGAGGTTTTTCCCCACTGTGTCTGGGAAGGCAAACTATATTGTCTGGGGGTGGAAGATAGTGGGAGAAAAGGAGGGAGAGGCTGCCCACACTGCCAACACAAGGATGGGCCTGGTGACTGGGTCTGGTGAACAGGGCAGAAATAAACGGCTGAAGCATCACCGCAGTATGATAGAAGGTACAAACGAAGGTGCAAAAGGTCAGTAATAGAGACAGCACAAAGATCCAGAAAGACTGCCTGGGAACTCTTTCCTGGAAAGAGACAATGAAGCTAGTACCAGTATGAGAGAAAACAAGACTTTAAAGAGCTACATAAACTTTGTACAGTGACACTTCCATGTAGGAACGGGTACTGGTTCTGCTAGAGAAGGGAATTTCAGTCCATGTACAGCTGTCAGTCTGAGAAGACCTTACTGTCTTGCAGTATTTCTTGCAATGACAGAAAAGCTGTCTGGCATAAAAGCAAGCCAACAGGTTGCAGAAAGGCACAATACAATCTCTGAACCCAAAAGGCAACAGAACTTATAACATTTATGTTCTGAAAGCAGACGACCATTCACCACTGGAAAACTGGAACATAAAATTTACTCTCCTTGTTTAACTTACTCTTTGGGGGATGACACAGGCTGTGAATTTGTGAGTAGAACTGCTGCCTGCCAGATTCACCTTTTACAAGTATAGATTTTGCCTGTGATCATTTTCATTACACGACCCATTGCCAAATGCTGATCACTTTCTAAAACAGACATTTTGCTTTTTTAAAGGTATTTTATCATATGCTTGAAAATATGTACTGAATATACATAACTTGAAATTCACTTCACTGTATACTTACGTGCAAAGTTGCCCCCCACACTTTTTTCCTTGGGCAATTGCAATAAACTTAACTCGTATGGGAGAAGGTATAAATTAACTTCATTTAGATGTGAAGGAACTTCTTGTTAAAGACATTTTTTTGCTCATGCCAATAGTATGAAAGCTATTTATTTGGTAGTAAAAGTTTCTGGTCTGAAACAGACATTTCTGAACTTCTTGTTGGTGATTAATGTACAGTTTAAGAGAGCCATTACTTTGTGACAGGCAGCCATAGAAGCCAAGTGTCAGATAATTTATCAGCTTCTGCTCCACTTTAATTGTAATTTAATGATGAGAACTCTTTTATTCTTAATGTCTCATTTTAAATATTAAACTGCAAAGAGTTCAGCAGGATACACAGTACACAGTAGTTGATGTAAAACACATGTCTTGTGTGAATATCATGAAGGCATTAAACGGAGGCTATTTTAATATTAGCCACAGCATGGTTTTGAACATTTGTCACAATCCACTGTATAGCCTTTAAAGGAAGATCTAATGTTACACTGTGTATGCACAAAACTGACATAAAGTAATAAAACTACAACTCACACGGTAAGCTTTCAGGTTGTATTTATCATTTGATCTGTATGTTGTGCAAATTATTTTCCTGAAATGATTAAAATATTTCTTGCTATTTTAAACACTTCCATCTATAATTATTTACGCATCTTTTCCCAGGGTACACAAAAGCTGCAGGCAGGAACCTGTCCCCATTCTGGAATACAGCCCACAATTGCACAGGAGGGCACATGTAAGTCCCCAGCACCAAGCAACTCAGCGCGCTCCCATCTGCGTTAGAAAAGCGTGCTACGGCATCAGCAGAAATACAGCAGTGGCACAAAGGCATCCCAAGCGCAAGCCCGTTTGTGGCAGCACAGTCCACACCACGGTGAGGGCAGCCCCGGGAGTGTGGAGCCGACAGCCAACCGCGCTGCACGGCAGGAGCAGGCAGGCAGCAGGCAGGCAGCAGGCAGGCAGCGGGAGCCCGCGGCGGCAGCGGGCGGTACCACAGGCAGGCAGCAGCCCCTGGGGCTCCCCGCGGCCGCAGACGCCGCTGCCGCGGGGCGGACCGGGCCCGCTCGGAGGGGCGCGCACCGCGGAGCCCCGCGCGGGCAGCCAATGGGGAGCGCGCAGCAGCCGTAGCGGCGGGAAAAGGCCCTCTCGCCGCCGCGTCCCCTCGCCCGCAGAGGCGGCGGGGAGGAGCCGCCCGGGTCCTGATGCCGCGGGGCCGCCGCGCTGTGGGGCGAAAGGCCTCGGGCGCTGCCGCTGGCCCGAGGCAGCGCGGAGAAGCCCTGCTCGCCCTGACGGGGCCAGCTTCCCCCATCGCGCTGACGGCGGGCCCAGGCAACGCCTGACTCGGGTGCTGATGTCCCAGAGAAGCACCTGAGGCCACCTGAGCGTACTCCTGTGCGGAGCCACGGGTGAAACCACCACCCCAGGAGAAAGCGACGGAAGGACCCGACAGGAACGGGAGCAGGCCAGCACCTTCGGCGCCTGACATCACGCGTGCCTGTGCTCATAGAAACCCCAATTAGACCTCAAAGCCCAGCCTCTCAACTTGCCCTCCGAACTGCACAGCTCCATCGCACAGCACAGGAAAGGAACAGGTGGGCAAGTGAGAGCAAGACTCAAACTGTACCTGCTGCAGCATACACTATGAGATTCCAGGATCTCTCCTGGCAAATGAAGGAAGGATCTTGACAAGCCAAAGACTCAAAACAGAGAAGACATACAGGAAGAACAGGCTGCTGAGGCAGCTTTTACCCCTGTAGAGGTGGAATATACCAATATGCCTCATTTCTGGCCTGCTGCTGCTATTTGGGGTTATTAAAGGTACATATGTACAGGAAGGCAGAGATACTGCCCTCTGCACATACACACACCCCTTTCTCTCCAACATCAGCCTGGCCAGAGCCACAGTTTCTAATGTATTTTCACTTTGCTACCTCCTTCCTCTCCTTGCCTATACTTCAACACCACTTGCAGCTGAAACTGTAGCATGGTCATATTTTTATACCTTTTATACTCTTTCAGTGAGGCATCCTTATGTGACCCAAGATGACTTTGTCTGGGGTGCTAGGAACAAGACTGAAGTGGCTACTTTATTGCCTTCCAGTGTTTCCTGTGGAATTTGTCATCACTTTTGTTAATAGTTACACATAGTTTTCATAGAGTCATAGAATAGTTAGGGTTGGAAAGGACCTTAAGATCATCTAGTTCCAACCTCCCTGCCAGGGGCAGGGACACCTCACACTAAACCCTGCCACCCAAGGCTATGTCCAATCCAGCCTTGAACACCGCCAGCGATGGAGCATTCACAACTTCCCTGGGCAGCCCATTCCAGTGCCTCACCACCCTCACAGTAAAGAATTTCTTCCTCATATCCAATCTAAACTTCCCCTGTTTAAGTTTGAACCCGTTACCCCTTGTCCTGTCACTACAGTTCCTCATGAATAGTCCCTCCCCAACATCCCTATAGGCCCCCTTCAGATCCTGGAAGGATGCTCTGAGGTCTCCACTCAGCCTTCTCTTCTCCAGGCTGAACAGCCCCAACTCTCTCATCCCATCTTCATACGGGAGGTGCTCCAGTCCCCTGATCATCAATGTGTCTACAGTCCTTCAGCCCCAAGCAGACAAGGGATGGACAGACAAACTCCACATCAGTGGAAGCAGAACTAGGTGAGCATCAAGAGCCTCCTGAAAATGAGCTGAGAGACAGAAAACTTTGCACCCAGTGTACAGCCATGAGTAGTGTTAAGTGAAAAATTTATGGGAAGAGCACTCTTTAATATAAATGTATCTGTTCACTTTGGCATAAACTACTCTGCTTCGTATTATGCATGGCAGAACAGGACCATTATTTAAAAGCCAGAGTACCTGACTCATGGTATGTTGTATCTAGTCTGTCACAGCAATCCATCTTACTCCTATCAAAACCACAGGTCTGTCATCCAGAGAACAGAAATTATGGAGCTGTATACATGTTTTCAGCATACAAATCAATGCAGGCTGTGAGTACACATCTGTCTCCGTATTGCAGACACTCAGAAAATGTAGGACTGGAACCCTGGGCCAGTTTAAGACCCACTTCTTGCAGTGTTCTAGTCTGAAGCTTCTTTAGTGCAACTGATAATGTGTGTGATGCTGTCAATAGGTAAATCTGTTTTGTCTTTCACATTTTTATTAAACGAGGAAAAACTAAATTGGTAAGAAAATAAAAATTCAAGGAGAGGTAAGGTAACCAGAGGCTAACTGGTTCACTCTAATTACAGTTTTCACAATATTCATTAGATGTGTGCTATCAACTTCCCAAATAAAAGCATTTCTGAGTCTGTCTAAAAAATACACAGGTGGCAATGCAAAGCAGGTTACTTCTGTAGTCTCTCATCAAATAGTCCAGAAAAGAATACATTGAAACTATGCCACGTTATTAAATAAATCAATGCTTCTCCATTCCAACTTATGCTCACCAGACAGATGTAGCCTACAAACTCATCAGGTCAGCAGCGTGCAAAAGAGCAAACAGACGTGGTAAAACACAGTTTTTTGAAAGCAAGTACCCTGATGGAAAGCAAGTACACTAATTGATAGCACGTGTGTCCAATGTGCACCAAACTTACTGAGGATTCAAATGGGTCTGAGCATCTTCCACATTTTTATATGCAGTGGCATCAAGTTTCACTGTGGGCTGCACTATTGAGGGCATGCCTTTAAGCTGGCGTGTTCATTTTACATATGAGCCATTTGGTGTGGAAACAACATAACAGAAACATCCACAAACTAATGAATTGTGAAAGAACTACAACATTTTCCCCCTCAGGCTTCCACCTACTAAAGTGTCAGAAATAAAGTTAATATCACAAAAATGATTCAGCGAAAGAGGAATTAAACACTAAATGTCACTCAACCCTTTCATAAGTCAATCACTTGTGTTAACTGTTTTTATTTGAAACAATATCAGTCAGTACAGTCACCTTAGAAAAGATGAACAGAAAAAGACACTCCAGCCTTGATTTTTATAACTACTGCAACTGCAGATAAGATACCTTTATGTCATGAAAACTGCAAACAAGGTTTTTCTTGATTGATATTGTCCTTCAGAATTTGAGAGGTTTTAAAACTTAAGAAAGGCTCACCCCTTCCTGTTTTTCCTCCCTAGAAGCTGGTTTAAAATCTAAACAGATCAAAGAACTAAACACTTGCCATGCAGTGAACCAGAATGAAAGATTAGCCTGGCAAAAAATGTTGTAAACAGCCTAACTTCCTCATCCGAAGTTACTATAATAGCCTACAAAATCATAGCAGTTTAAAAAGCTACTTATAAATATATCTAAGTAGATATCTAAGCTTACATTCATATATCTAGCATTCATACTTCTCCAGTGCAGGTACAGGAACCTAGTATGCCCTTACATTACAGTTGCTGATTTCTGGTTTGTGTTTTGGCACTGAAATGAGTGCATAGCACTTTGAGGGTCAGATTTTATCTCCCACCCACCTAGAAAGTAAAAATGAAAAGCTGAGTGTTGCAGAAAGGGATATTAAATAGAAGTCACTATTAGTCACTTCCATAGCAATCTAATTTCAAATAAGGAGACTGCTTACATTAATCTTTTCAGGTCTAACTTGTACACTTATATCAGGCCTTCGGAATCTGGCCACAGACCTCTCTGGAGTTCATCTACCAGGCACACTCTGTACTTTCCTCTCCCAGTATCTCAGTGAGGAGGATACTCTGGTTCAATTACTGCTGCCTTAGATACCTGTTAAGTTATGGTGCATGTATGTACCGTGCAACTGAGTACAGTGCAACTGGGTTCTGTCAGCTAGGCTGGCACTGCTCCTCCCAAGGATACCCCACAGTTCTGCTGCTCTCATCAGGTGCCCATAGGAGGTATTCTGTGCTTGCACAATGATGTGTCTTGAGCTCCTTATCCTTGCCTCTCCACAGGGCTAAGGCCTCCTGACAGGCATGCAGTGTACCAAACACTGTTACCGCTCTCAGACATTAACTACCACCCCTCCAACCAACGTAGTCCACCTGATTAATGCCTAATCCCCCTGTAAATCAGCTTCTGAGCCACCACAGCTTTCAGCATGGCATGAGAAAATTAAGTTCTTGAGGTGTGTCAAAATTCTAATTTCACTGCTGGAACAGCTACCTCAGCTATGAAACGAGTTCATCAGAGGAATGCTCAGTCTCTGTGCTGCTTTTTACTAAGTAGTATATACTCAGAACCTCAAAAATACCCTTAAGAAGCTGCTTTAGGAACTGCCAGCTATTACCTAAACAGTTCTACTGCAGTACTAACCACCAGTGCAGTTCAAGGAGTAGAAAGGACAAATTCTTTGTGAATTTCAAGAAGTCAGTATACACATGGATAAGAACATAATTGGTTTTGGTGAAAACAAGAATTTTTGCTTAAGGATTTGTTGGCCTAAGCTATTTCAAAGACTAAACTAAAAGGAACCACTTACATTATACTGTAGTTACTGTAAAACTTCCACTGGTGTTTCTACTTGTGTTTTTGAATTGCGTACATTATTAAAAGTGTGAAGCTTCTAGCAAGGTAGCACCAGTGTAGTGACTTAGCATTCTGCTGTTTTACTTCTTCTTTTTTAACCTATACAAGGATTAAAAGTTTCCTGCTATGAGTAATTTGTCAATAATGACAGAAGTGTTTCATATCTCCTGCAAAGTTGGATGCAGTGCCTGTTAGAACAGTTACATGCGTAATGGTGAAATATGCCTCCAGAGGCTAGTTGTAACATACTCTGAGTGCAAAAGAAAGCTGTTCTTTTTAAATGACAGTTCAAAATATTAAGTTCTAAATATTCAGAGAAACAGGCTCACGAACAGTGGCCATAAATGGCCACTAACTACTTCTCTAAAACAACTTACTTTTCTAAAGATACTTAACCATTTTTGTATGCAAGAAATCACTGCTAAGTCAACTAAAGTTGTTGTACACTGTTTCAGAATTTAAAACACTGCACGATGCAGAGTCATCCTCCTACTTTTCGTATTTTAGAAGAAATTTTCATTGAACAATCAGGCAAATCTTCAGAGAGATATATAAACACATTTTACTGAGAACTATCATGCACTGTTTAATAAATCGCATGCAAATTCTTACCAGAATGAAACTGCTTTTGAAGATGCTGCATCCATTGTTATCCTGAAGATATCCATTCGTATCCATCATTAGTACCCTGCCTGTCTTGCACGCAAGCTTTGGAACGGATTTCTGACAAGCAGCCCACACCTACCAAAATGGTTTCTAGAAAGCAAATTTAAAAGATGTAAAACATGGGAAACAAACCACCATTTTACAAACCACTGCAAGTGCAATGCAAACAGTCAATATAAAATTAATTCTGAAATGTTTATAATTTTATTCTGGACTGTAATATAACCACAGTTGTAACATTATACTTTTAAATCACTAGTTCACCTATTGAAAAACAACAAAAGCAAAGTTCCTCTTATCCTGTTAAATCTCATCTACCTCATCTCATTAAGGGTAGTCATTTGTTGAGAAATAACTTCTTATAAAAAAGCAGGATAAGGGAGTATTATTCTTAATCATATTTAAGGTCTTCTAAGGACTAATGAAAACTGAAGTTCCAGTTCTGCTGGACAGCGCATAAACATGGAGCAGTAAAAGGTCCCTGGTCATATAAAAACCAGCAGTCTAAACAGATAAGACAGCATGGGGGAAAAGTTCACACACAGCACAAACATTGTGATTGTAGTAAATGTAACCCTAGTTCTATTTTGGGGGTGGCTTTTGCTTCTATTTCCAGGAAATGGAAGGATATACAGAGTAAGGAGGGCAGATTGGATGGGGGGAAGCAAATGAAGTAAGCAGTATTAAAGCAGTAGAGGCAGAATGGACAGAGAGAGAGTGGAACAAACACTCAGTAAGCATAGGACAGAGAACAGCTAATTAAAGCTAGTGAATGTTCTCTGAATGGTCAAAGGTCCCCTTAGGCTTTTGGCTCTTTCTGTTCCTGTTCACTAGTCTCTGACTAGATCCTTTCTTTACTGCTCCCAGCCTTTGAGCAGAAAGGCTACACTGATTTTCAGTCTTTTCTCCATCAGGATCCACTCCCCTCCTTTTAATGTGAGATCAAGATATCTTCCTAACCAGTAGCTTTAAAACAGGAATCATCTGAATCTGCTCAACATTATCTTTACAGAATGAGCAAATGCAAATCATCCTTATTTGCAAGTAATCCTAGTTCTGATATTCTGACTTCAACTTTCTTAATTCATTGTTAGGTAACACATAATGGACAAGATTCATTTACACAGCAGAAGAGCAAGGAAATTCACTCTTACATGAAACAACAGTTGAAACTGTGATTGAAGTATGTAAAACACTGTGTTCCTTGCTGAGTAACAGAGAGTTAAGCTGGGATTCAGGTTAGGGACAGCTGCTCTATAGGCTCTGATGCGTGCAGCCAGATGGACGTATTCTAACCGTTCACAGTATGAACTGTTCCTGTTCTAGTATTAACTGAATAGATTAGGCTTATATTAGAAAGGAAGATGCATTTTTATTGTCAAAACACCCATGGTTTCTAGCCTGTAGCACAGATAAGTCCGTGTAAAGGGCAAGTTTGCTCACAAAGTGAACCTATGAAACTGAAATGGTGTAACTTTTTATGGGGCTCTGTGGATAAAGGCAAATAAACTAGAAAGAAGTCACTTTCTTCTGGTATAAGGTCTCCAATACAAACAGTTTATACAAGCATAGCAACTGCAATACAATCAAAAATTTCTGGAATGGGGCCAGCTCTAGGTTGTTTCCTTCTACGCAGAAATAAACTACCAATATATGCAGTTTTATACTGATACAGCTCTATTCACACTGTGGCGAAAGATGGCTGATACTTTAATTATGCTAGTACAGATAAAGTACCAAAACGGCTGATACAGAACTTAGTGTCTCAGATATAATCCATTTACCTATTGCAAGATAGCAGCAATAGTCCTAGTACAGGCAAAGCTTTAAAGCACTAATTCTTCACTTGAAAAATAATCCCTTCTGTGAAATTCCCAGAACATCACCCACTTTTGAAATGTTAATGGAATTACTAGAGACAAACCAGACTTTGAATTTCTGCCAGATTCTGTCAGGAGTTCAGCTGACGAGTTTTCTGTGTGCCACTCAGGTGTCACTGTTCTTTACAAAATACTTTTTGTTTTAAAAATAACTTTTCTTTTTGTTGTAAGCAACAATGCTGTGATGATTTTGGAGCTTAGTAAAAACAGTGGTGAAAACAAAGTGTGTGTTTTGGCTTGGAACATACACAGAAAAGCAAATACTCCTCCTCAGCCAGACTACAGCTTTGGAAATTATCTCTGACTTGCCAATGACAGTAACAGGCAAGTACTTATCCAGCAAAATCCCTTCAGTTCAGCAGCACAACTGTACTTCCACCACTATCTGTAGTGGTGGCAGTACTATTCTATAACTATCTATCTATCTATATATAGTTCTCTATGTATATAGATATATATAGCCTATAACTATAGATAAAACCCCTATGAATATATATATATATAAAACTTTCTATACTTTATTT
Source organism: Ara ararauna (assembly GCA_028858755.1). Lineage (NCBI taxonomy): Eukaryota > Metazoa > Chordata > Aves > Psittaciformes > Psittacidae > Ara > Ara ararauna. The sequence continues at coordinate 111,573,000 of CM054378.1, read as the reverse complement.
GGTTGTTTCAAACAGCATCTGCAGATTCAGGCTACACTGTTAAAAAAATCCCAATGTTTTTGCTTCTAAAGGAACAAACTTCAGTTACTTCCCCAGGTAGTCCTTAAAGGAGAAAAGAGCTAAAAAATTATAATGTTTTAACCAGTGTGTTCCCATTAGGACACTATGAATGGTATCCTCAAGACAACTGAGTTGAGACACCAGAACCATGTGGTAAAACAAGAATGGATTTTCCTCCTTACTTATGACTTGTTTTACAGTAGCTTCCAAACAAGACTCAAGAAAAATGCATGCATGCATGCTTTTGTCTCCCCATCTGTCTCCCCTGAAAATAAGACTCCAGCTCCCAGAAATCTTTGGATAAAGTAAAATATCTACAAGAATAACTTGCTTATCAAAGGTGAACTGTATGTGCTTCATTAAGAATATGAACCAAAACCAATACGTAAAAGCTATTTTTCCATCTATGTCCACAAGCAATGGTAGATCCATTTTCTTTTGGCTGCCTCGATAAACTGGTTTTAGTTCATTAAGAATATGAACCAAAACCAGGTCTCTAAAGGACTGCTGTATTCACAGTGCTGCATAAAATGAAATTCAGGTCACCGATTCTCCATCTCTGATGTACTGATCGGAGCCCTCATTTGATACCAAGTATAGTATTTGTATCCTCTAAGATGGTATTCCATAACATACACAATTACCCATCTACAGTAGGATAAAAAAGTTGATTTTCAAGGCACCACACAGGCTTTATCGCCTCTTCTTGGTGAGCATGTCAGGAATGAGATCCTCTCTTAGAAGACACTGAAACACCCACAGCCTTACTGCAGATAAGGCAGAAGAGTTTCCCCCTTCAAAAATATAACCAACCAGCTCAATATGACCACATTAAAGTGGTGGGATCCAAGAGGAGCGTATTGAAGCTGGATGTTGATGATCTGGACGACAAACTTCTGGGCCTGCTCTCAAAAGAATGTCATGATGGTGGGAACCAAAACTGGCATAGTTGTTGGGTGGTATCCAGTCTTGCTATCATTGTTAAGCACTAAGATAAGCTATATATCAGTTCTCACAGCCAACGAGCCTTCTCTCAGACAGAGATCTCTTGGATCATGAGTCCCAAGAACAAGGTAAGAGACATCTCTCTGAGACAAAGAAGAGGAAGCTAATTGTGTTCCAAGAGGAATGGAACAAATATATACCATAATACTAATATATCAATGTATTTGGCACAAAAAGAGGTATGTGCACAGCTTCTACATTGCTCAGATACCATGCTTCTACTTTTCAGTGCTAATGGCACATCCTTACCTACAGTGATACAATCTGTCTCTTAAAATACATCACTTCTCTAAGACTGAATGTGCTGTCTTCTATGTGATTTCTTTCAACTATCAAGAACTCTTAGTAACTGTTGGTCAGATTTTATGACTTCACAAATTGAAGAGGTGCAGAAATTCACCCCCAGTTGTTTAGTATACCCATGACAAGAATTACAGGATTACTGAATTGTCAAGGGCAAGAAAAAATATCTGTATTTTTTGTCACCCCTGAAGAAACATGCAATTTACTACAAGAACGTGATATTTCTTCCCTTAATTACTTAAATTAATTAGAGAGCTACTATGAAAATACTTGTATTTTAATAGTTTTGTTTAACCAATTCCTTGGCAGGAATAGTTGCTTGTTTTCTTAAACCAGATAATCTACTTCAGATGCACCTGTTCCTCTCACAGTCTGCATTGTCTATAGAACCAGAAACAGAAACCTCATATCACCTCATTGATGTTAATGGTTCAGTGAAGTAGAATATTTTATAAACATAATACATGTATCTGATTTGTTGTAATCTGTCCTCTTAAAATACTCTCAATTTGTCTTCTTGATCTCAAAAGCCTGATCCTTTATAGTATCTTTCTGTTTTTGAAGAAGGCAAGAAAGTAAGTCTGCAATTGAAATTAGGTAAGCCCTTAAAAGACTATATTAAAAAAAAAATCCCCAAAGCTTTAATGTTTTCTATTTGGAACACTATCATGCAAAGGAAAACTTCTCGTTTTCTAGACAGAAAAAAATTCTTGCTCTTTTTGTACCAATTACAGAACTATTTTCCACCTTTTCCTCCCCCTCTTCCCCAAAACAGAGAGCCAAAGAGGAAACTGGGTGATAAACTAGGACAGATTACTGGAGATGGCCGTAACGGTTCCTGTTCCCATTACATACCCTGTTCTTCTCCAAGTTTCCTGCTTCCACTACTGAGGCAGCAGTACCCACTGCACCACTGTGCTTTCTGAGATCAGAAATAAAGTACAGCAGCACCAGTTCCAGGTGACTGCAAGGCTTAAGGTTACAAACTACATTGAGCTGCCACAAGACGAACTGAGCTACTCTTTCCCTAGAGAAAGTGGGGACCAGCTGGAGCAGGGAACGAACCAAGTTAATCCTATGATCAGAACAGAGCCCCTAACACTTATTCCAATATAGAAGCTGTTACATCTAAATTATGCATGCATTACCAAAAGACATCTCTGTCTTTGCAAAATGGAAATTGCAGTAGCTGAACTAGCTACGCACTCACAGCTACATGTTGGGAAACAAGATAAAAATGTGTCTTGGAATAGAACTAGAGATTCATGCTCTGTGCCAGTAAAAAAGTCCTCTTTAGAAACAGGACTGCTGAAATGTTAGATGACTATATAATGCTTGAACTGTAACTAACAAAACCTCTCACAAATGTAGGCATATCTATTTTAAATGTAAATGTTAAGTGAAAAATATTTATAGTTAAGTTGCACCCTTTGGTACTTAATTATCATAATTTTCAAAAGAAGAAACCTTTAAGTTCCTCCTCCAAAGAAGTTATTTACCTGAACTGTAGCTTGGGAGTCCCCAGTAGTCAGTCTGTTCTGAGATCTCATCCCACTGAATGTCAAAGACCTAGTGTTTCAAGGATGAGATTTCAAAACCACTTAGTGATGACTTAACTTTGTCTCACTAAAGATAAACCAACCTTTATTCCCACTCAGGTCAGCTCATTGATTTCATGGAAAACACATTTAGAAAGCAGAGCTGAATACTTTCAGAAATTCCACCCATGAGATAAAAAAGAAAAAAACAACAAACAGAAACTGATATAAACAATTTGAGACTTCTTGACGCATGATAAATCAAGTATTTTTGTAAATTTGTGGGCATCACTGACATTGCTTTTAACTGTTTGCTGGAATAATATAATCTCAAATACCTTACCTTCTCACTCTTCAGATACAGGACTGTCTTTGAGGAAACCCCAATTTTGTCCACAAACAGGAGGTTCTACTAGGAACAATAATAGTTCTGCTGAAAGATTCAGAAGAAAAATACACTCACCGCTCTCAATATCCATATTATAGACATCATAAGCACTATTACTGAATAATACTATATTTGTTTTATGTTTTACTCTTGTCCTACTTTGGCTTTTATGGAACCATGTTCAGTAAAATTTGACTTCATGTACAGCTAGAATACATTCTCACCAACAGGAAAACCTAATATGCTTAAGAGAATTGTTCTTCAAATATATTAACAAAATCAGATGTATCAAAGCCCTCAGTTTTTATAATTCTATAGCATTTATAAAAAAATATTTTAAAATTGGTATCTGGTGGACACATAGCATTCATACTGCAAAATAAACCCAGAACATTTAAGAATTATCTCCAAAATTAATTCTCGTGTGATGATTTCATTGAAATGCACTTCAAGTTTTATAACTTCGTTGAAGGAACAGCCTCTTTTTCACTAGTGCTGTCCATGTATGGAGGACCCTAACAGTTCAAAAGCTTTTCTTAACTAGTTTCTGAACTTTGTCTGTTATGTTTGTAGAGATTTCAAATGGTATCTTCATGTTTTCTCTAAGTATAAGGGGACTAGAGGCCTACACTAAAATAGTACAGCTCTTTGTGTCACTGAAGTTCTCCAGCATCATTGCTGTATCAGGATCACATTGATAAGAAGTTAGTGGCATTGATAAGAAGCAAAGCAAGTGCACAAAATGAGGCAGAACAGGAGCCTCTGGACCCAAAAGATACAACAGTATTAAATTTGAAAAATCCAGTACTTTTCATTCTGTAGGACTTTAAGCAACACAAATGGTATTGTGAAAGCTTCTCAGATAATATATACATTTATAGAGATATTTTTTTATATATACAAGTGATCTAGTAATTTAACAACAAAGTAGATATCATAAAAAGATTCTAGATCTGTGTGCACCACTGTAAAGGCTGACAAACTCTACTCTGCCTTTCTGATAAGAAGCAATTCGATTGTGGGGTTTTGGAGTTTTTTGCTTTATGGGTTTCTTTTTTTTCTGTATCGTCACTTGTACACTACACACAGTTCTTATGCAGAATATGACTATAAAGCAACTACTGCTGGGAAGTCATTATGTTATAAAAATAATTGGATGTCTAGAAAAAATGAACAAATCAACCCCCACAACTTACAGTAACCATTCATCTGAAATTAAATCCTGATCCAGTGTTAGCATGCCAAGATTTAAGGATCCATTTTAGAAAAAAATTCTGACTGACAGAACATTAAAAACCTGATTTTTTTTTAAGTGGAAAATTTGAAGGTATTTTAGGTTGTGAAAACCTGACTGTGGCTTCCTTTTTATTTCCCTTGAATGATTTGAGACTTAATAATTAACACTTACATTCAAAACAGCAACTCTGACTAGCAGAATATTGAATTCAGAAAATAAACACATAGGAAAACTTAGAAAAAGAACTCGTAGCAAAAGGGAATCGTGGCATTACGATCATCATAATCTCCATCCTGAACAACTACTCCACACATAATAAATTGTGCTAAAATAATTTTTCAGACAATTTCCCTCCGCACATCTTGTAAGTGCGCATGCCACTGCATGTGCCTTTTCATTTCAAGATCCTTTATATGTCAAATGACCAACACAAAGGCTGTCAGGCTCTGACATAACACTGCATGTATGCTAATTTAAATGAAATGCCAGCCTACCAAACCAAGTAAGTATAATAAAAACAAAACAAAACAAAGTACTAACCTGAACTTGACAAAGCACCTCTTAGCTGCATCAGAACTACTTCCCAAATGAAGACTCTTCCTTGCAAATAAGTGAGCTTTCTTCAGATCATTATTCTGTGGCACAGGCTCCTCCAAATGGCAGAATGAATGTATTGCCATTATTGAAAATTTCCAGTTTATCTGAGGAGATTGAACTGAAAGCAAGAAATACAGTGGCTTTGTTTTTGTAAACTTACTGAAAGGAATATACTTAGTTTTCAAGAACTTGTTATGTATCCATAACATTTAGAAACACACAAAGGATATGTATATGCACTGATTGATAAAGTGTGAATGACTTATTTAAACCAGATGGACATTCCAGAAACATAGTTCATTTGAGAAGAAATGCCCAGATAAAGAGCTTCTACATAAATACTACTATAGAGCACAATTTCAACAAATTTTAGGCCTATTTCTTGTAGAGTGGGTGCACAGCAAATAAGCTTTCACTGGGGCATGTATAATCATATGTGTATTTATGTAGATGATTTACTTGTGATTTTGAATTAACTTCAAGTAATTCAAGTTATTCCTTCCAGTGTGAATTATTTTATAACCGCAAATACCAAATGACATCTACCATTATTTACTAATATATCCAGCCCTCAAGTTCCCCACAACTTTCTCTGATTTTATAGAACACATACAGTATTTTACTTTGGATGTTTATTTGCGGACAATCACTTCCAAAACAGATTCTAGAGGCATAATTTGATGAACATCTATTTTGACAAAAGTGCTAATTCAAACAGAGATAACCCTCCTCCTCCTTATTCTCATGTTTGTGCCACAATCTCATTTGTGCAGATGTATCTGCTGATGGAACCACTCACTATTTTTTTGCCATATTAAGGAATTAACTTTGGTTAAAAATTGCTTCTTGCAATACTCTTGAAGTCTGGATCAATTTTCTGATCCAAGTCACTGCATTACAACACAAATGACTATGCTAATACAACGGGACAGAGAATTAGGAAACAAGCACAGCTAATTGCATCTACAAATGTCAGCACTTCAGGAACTACTGTTGTCACCTAAATGTAAATTATGAAATAGATGACAGCTTTGCCCCTGAAAGCAGTATAGGGTGTTCTTGGACTATTTTAACTTTCCTTTCCATCTCTGCATCATAGTACACTATCCCTGCAATTGCACAGGCTTGTAGGGCCATGCCAAAATTGCTTGGGTTACAGAGACAGTTTCCTGCCAGAGGCCATACGTTGGAAATTTAAGAAGGTGGAATGAACTATACATGGCACGCAAGTATATGAATACATATGTGGGTGTGTACCTCTCTTTCACTAACAACAGAAGCGATTTATATCATTGTTTAGACTGCTAAAGACAGAAGAGATTAACGCTTTTTAACGTATCTCCCTAGGTTATGCCTGACCCTAACATTCGAACCCACTACCTGATTTCTGACAGTTTTGTCAGAGATAAGGATTCAAAAGTCATTTACAGTTTAATAAGAATTGAGAGATTTCAGAATTCCAAGTAATGGGCATGTGGATAGAGAAGACAGACCCCCAAACTGAAGTAGAGGCTGCAGCGTATGCCCATATTGAGAACAAATACGTACCTAAGAGACACCTCGTAAGTACCCCAGCTGCAGCAGGTAGTTTTCATTTCCTCTAAGATACTACATAGAAAATGAGGCACTGTTAGACCTTTTGCTCACAGAACTACTTGACTATCCACTTAGTATTCAAACCTACTTATGTGGCATTAAAATACAAGTCCTTGGTCTGCAAATTCCAGATCTGCTCTTCGTGTTCAAAAGTACAGTATGTACACCACCTGATAGCTTCCGGACTTCTGGCACAACACCTCATCCGAACAAGATGCATTCCTATTAGCAGATCAGCCACTTCATCCTTCAGAACAACTGAATGAATGAATCACATCAAGTACTTATGACTTAGGGTTCTTTAGCACCTTATTCTAGCATTCAATCTTTTGATTCTCTAATCCGATAATCAGGTGATGTCCCGTCAATATTATTTAGAGAGAATAAAATGTCCACAACATCTCTGTAGTGAAGAACAGCCTAAAGAAGTAACTCTGCTCTCTCCTGGTGCCTCTTACTCCTTTTAGTTGCTTTCTGTACTCCTTAAAAGTCTGTAAGACCTGTCAAGTCCCTACATATTACTTGCTATGTTACCATCCTCCTTTTCTTTTTATATAAAAGTGTACAAAACCCCCAAGTACTTTCCTGAAACATGCTGCTACCAATAAGACATGACAACAGCTATATCCTGGTACTGTGCTTAATTCACATATTTGGAAGAGTTAAAAAATTATTACACAAAAACATTTCTGGTCACATGCATGTGAAAGTGATTGGCCTTTCACAGCCAGTAATTTTTAGATTTCCTGCCTCATCACCAATTTCTGGCTTAAAAGCAATTAATTAACAATACTAAATGAGAACAGTTGAAGTACCAACAGGTACAACTTTTATCCAAACACAGGAGGAAAATCCATATGAATTCCCTGCACATCTTAATGAGAAGGGTGATACTACTGTTAATCAAAATACAATTTCTTAAATCATGATAAAGACTGTTCATCTTAATAGTCACCTAACATGTCATTTATTAAACTCAACCAGTTGTGTCTCAACATCTACATGTATTCGGAATCTCTGCAGTACATTGTAACATTGTGGGGTTGTGTTGGGGTTATTTTGGGGTGGTGGTGGGTTAGTTTGGTTGTTTTTTTAATGTAAGAATGCCCTCTCATTCCAAGTCCTTGCTTTGGAAAGTTTTTAGGGCTACAAGCCTTTCTTAGACTGCTAACCTGCACTGATGCCTTTGTTACTGTGGTCTCAGTGCTAGAAATACATGAATTAGGCAGAGTAAGCTGAAGTCCATTCACACAGTTCAACTGCACATAAAGCATCAAATATTCAGGCACTCAGCTCTGGACTACTTCCAGATCTGGAACCATGTCAACTGTGTGCTAGGAAGGAATTCATTTACAAGGAATTAAGTCTGATAAAAAAACTGAATACAAGGAATTCAAAGCATTAGACAAAAGGGCATGGGTGTATTTCTTTTACTGTTTTAAATGTTAAACTTGGGTCAAATTTGCAATGCCATGCTACAACATGATGCAATAGGTAAAATAATTGTGATGACTTGCCAGAGCTCAGTTTATTCAATTAATATGTTTTTAATAAATGAAATGTCTATCTGAATAATATAAGTGTGATAATAATGAAATTATTCCAGTTGGAACAGACCTCAGAGGTCATCCAGTTCAACCTCCTCTCGAAGCAGCATTAATATGTGAATACTCATTAATGATACAGGTCATACTCTTAACCTTGCAGACCCCTAATCACTTGTAATCCTCAATCAAATGCACTCAACTGCCTTTGATAGGATTACTTATCTGCAGACGGGCTTATGGGACCAGTTCCTTGTTGAACATTATTCCTAAGCATGGTACATTACAGTATTTCCCAGGTGTACCTGTATCACACTTTCATTTCACTTTCAACATCTTTCGAGCAGGTACTGTTTTGAGAGTGATTTTTGAAGTGGGCCTGCTGTACGAGAGTAGATTCTGATGTACAAGAATAGGATGGAGTGAAGTAGGAGGTGATAAACCAGTAAGCAAAGCAGGAGTGGGGTCCTGGTTTCAGGTGTGTTTAACAGGCTGGTGAATGTAGGCTAGAGGCCTTACTCTGATAGATGCCAATAAAACCAGAGAAATTAACACCACGGGCATTAACAGTCCTTCAGTAATCAATGCCAGTGACTGAACTTCAGCAGAGTAAGCCTGGGAATCTCTGTTTTAGTGCTGTGGTTTTATTTTGTTCCTCCAATTTTGTTCTAATAAGGATCTCCATTTTGGATCTGTATTCAGATGTTTACACCTTTCTTTTGCACACTTAGAAGTGACTTCATATGTACAGCACTGCTAATCAAAAAAACAACCAAACAAAAAAAACCACAAAAAACCCCCAAACCCCACAACAGTGAAAAATCCAAATGTAAAATGAAGAAAAAGCTGAAATGTTTCATAAAACCATGATTACTCAGCACCACAAGTAAAATTACAAAAGAAATTTGAATTTGCTTTATGTTAGTTCAGTAATGTCCCTCTGTTCTGAAGCATGAAATACAGTAAGAGTTTTATTTATGCTGTGGAGATGCATGAACTCTGCAGCCGTAACTAAATAAGAGAAGAAAAACTCATCTTCTAAATAACCATAGAAACATAGAATGGTTTGGGTTGGAAGGGACTTTAAAGATCATCCAGTTCCAACTCCCTGTCGTGGGCAGGGACACCTTCCTCTAGACCAGGTTGCTCCAAGCCTTGTCCAACCTGGCCTCGAACGCTGCCAGGGATGCGGAGGCAGAACTTCTCTGAGCAACCTGTTCCGGTGTCTCACCAACCCCACAATGCATAATTTTTTCCTAATATCTAACCTAAATCTACCTTCTTTCAGCCTGAAGCCATTATTTCTTGTCCTGTCACTACATGCCCTTGTAAATATTCCCTCTCCAGGTTTCTTGTAAGCCCCTTTTATGCACTGGAAGCTCCTCTAAGGTTTCCCCGGAGCCTTCTCTTTCCCAGGCTGAACAAGCCCAACTCACTCAAGCCTGTCTTCATAGGAGACTCTGTTCCAGCCCCCTGATCATCTTCATGGCCTCCTCTGGACTCATTCTAACAATATATATGTGACATATATAACAGTATATATACGAAAGTATATACTTTGGAAAAGGTATATTCCATATATATGGAAAAGTATATTCCATATATATGGAAAAGAATAATAATAATTTAAAAAAGGCCAGTATCACATCCTCTTCAAATATGACTGTGGCAGCCTTTTTATATCTGAATTTCATGCCTGCAGTCATTATCTTACTTCCCACATTACTACTGCTGTCAGTTCGTTCTGCCTTGCTTTCCCAGCTAAGATCTGCTGGTTTTCTCCTTTAAAAGCTTTATTTAGACTTGATACTGACTAAAGCAGTATCTTTGCTTACCTTTCCTTTTGCAGCTACTTGGCAGAAAAGGCAGCCTATCCTGCTCTTAAAAAGCCTTTGATATATGTACTTCACTATTTTCATTCCACTTCCTTTTTTGTGGAAGAATTTAAAACCCTGTTGTACAACCAGTAAATAATTTGTTACCTGCTACTGTAAATAACTTCAGATATTACAACAACTTAATATTAATTAAATCTATTTAATACAACTGAAAGAGAACAGAATACTTTATTTACTTGTTCTTTTATTAGGATTTCATGGTCATTTTTGTTTACTGTGGACACTTCATGTAAACCATAAAAATGTGATTTAAGTGGTAACTACAGCAACAAGAAATAAACAGTAGTAGAATATATAGAAAGGAATTGATTTTAGCAGCTCTGATAATCTTGGTCTTAGGCCTATCTGAAAGGCATTTTTAAACACCAGTATTTTAAAAAATACACTGAAAACCTTTCATATTTTACAGCTCAAGGCATTATTTACATGCCATTCCCAAGCATTCACTAATAGTCACTGCCATACGCTAGGCTGCATAGAGGGCCTGTTCCTATTTGACCTGATATACTAGCTCTTAAAGTACAGGGTATTCCAAGAATGTTACTCTTTATTATCCACAAAAAGAGTTAAATTTAGACCTCTCAGCAGACTTTCCCACCCCTGTATATGTAACAGAAGTTATGTCACACGATGAGGTGTTGTCCACATGCACATGGACCAACCAAATGGTCCTGAAAGGGACATGGCTGAAAGATGCAGGTAGGAAGCAGCAAGAGCCAGGAATCAAGCAAGCAACTCTGAAAGCAAAATGAGAGATCAGACAGCTCCCCAGACTGACAGAATGTTCTCACCAGCAAAAAAATCTACCTTAGATACCTTTCTTTTACAGTTTTATCAAGAAACTTTATTTCTTTTCTGGCTAATAAAGCTGAATAATTGATTCTACTAAACGTTTAAGCTGCCTTTTAACACCAAACTATATTGCTTTTGGGTTTAGAAGTGAATTTTTACTAAAGAATACCTGTTTGCAACAAAACTAACTGCATTTCCATGTTTGTGGTAACTTTGTATAGTAGTATATAGTATTTGGCATTCTAACTGAGACAGGAGGCTGAGCACCTGACCACCACGGTAACAAGTCAGTGTTCTGGCACCTTGTCTGAGGAAAAAGGGAACAAATTGCAAGGAGGTGCTTTCATGATATCTTACCAAGACAGATATACCCAAACCTTGCTAGGTGCTGCTGCCATATAGAAAGGAGATGTTTTTCAGTTTTGGCCAAGGTACAAAACTACTTCTCTGACAACCTGGACTAGAAAACAAACAAATGAAAAAGAAAGAAAAGAAGAGCTGAGTGTCAAGTATACCGTACTGTATATGGAGAACAACATCAGTATACAGATGACATGGCACCAGCACACCTCAAGAACTTCTGCATTAACACACTACAGGTTACATGAAAATTACCAGCTTGGCTAGTTAGAAACATTCCTGATATAAGGAAAAAGCACTAGCAGACTGAAAAAGACAAGTACAGCCATTCCCTTCTGTCCTAAAGACAGAAGTAGAAATTATGCTTTATCTGGAACAATTATTGAACATTATCACAGCTTTGGAACATATTATCCCTAATTTTCAAGAAAAGCTGAGAGATTGACAGGGAAGAGGACATACAATTAGATGCATTTAACAGGCCAGTAAGTTGCAACACACGAGAATGAGAGGTGATAAATTGACTTCAGCAACACAAAGGTATAATAGGTTTCAGCTAGAAGTTGAACTATTAATATTTAGGCTCCAGGGAAAAAACAATAGGTTTTTTTTGTCACCACCATCACCCCCCATGTCAACTCCCCACATCCTATGCCAGCACAGGACCTGAATTAGTGAAAAACACTCTACACACAGTTTGGGGATTTTTCCTCAAACTTTTATTTATTTAGAGAAGGATAATGGTCTCCAGGCCCAAAATGTTTGCTTTTTGAGGGTGAAGAACCACATGTATTCTTACCAACATAACAAAATACAATCATGATGTGGCCTTTCAGCACCACCATGAAATAAAAACTGACATATAAAAATATCTATACGCTACACTTCATAAAGACAAATTCTTTTCTTTGACTAACCCCACCTAAGGAATGAATTCATACCAAGAGATTTACCAGCTGCTTCACAAATACACATTAACTCCAAGCTTGATACCACATTTTTAGACATTAAAAAAAACACCAAAGGATAATTCAAACAGGAAAGATTTTGCAAAGGCTGTAAGTTCGCACAGAAATAGTCCCACCAAGTTGAACAGACTATCTAGACTCCTGCAGTTGTGTGGAAAAATCAGGGAAGCATGCAATACGTTGGCAATTCAAGAAAGAGATGAGACAGGTATTTTCAGAATGAGCATTAGTCTTTCTTTGCATTTATACAGCACTTATTAGAAAGAGATGCCAGCAACTGGAGCCTCTGCTCACATGTGGTGTTTGTGGCTATAGCACTACTAGCACTCTGACACAGGATGTTTCCTAAATGGGACAGTACATGTTATCATTGAGACTTTCCTACTAGAAATATTCCTGAGTATAATTTATTTCTGAAAACACAAAGGCAGTAAGTTTTGGCTATTGTTCTCTACTGGACTGGGGTCAGAAGCCTACAGGCTGTAGGTCAGGGAGGTAAAATAACTCAAATAATAAAAAGAAAATTAAGAAGTATTTTGAAGGCCAGCTGCAATTCCCAACTGGAAATCTTTGCAGCAATTTCTGAGAAGACAGCATCAGGCCTAAGTGTTCGGTTTCTCTCTTTGCTACACAGCAAAGGACATACTCCTCTTAAGGATGAAAAAATACTACTCTTAAGAACCAAGGAAAAAAAAATATGTCTGCCTTTAACTCGGAGTACTGAATGGATTCCTCCTACTCCAGCAAGGCTACAGACTCCACAGTAGGGAAACAATTAGTTCCTTTATTCTTCTTACATTTCCAAAATATTACTTTGTAAGTTTAAATTTTAACGTTCTTTTGTTAGTTCTTGGAAAAAGGAGAAGGAAAGCCACGCAAACAAAAGCTGTGAAACAAAACCTTCAGAGTGAAGGTTTTCAGTCAGTACCTCCCACTCCATGTTCAGTTTCTTAGGGACCTTCATGCAGCGACAATCTGGTTTGAAGGAAACAACCAATGGGTGTGTAATTTGCATGTGAAAATATTTTTAGAAGACACACATGAATAGCATATGTTCTCAGCCTGAGTACAGTCTTATAAATATATGACCTGGATGTTATTTCCCCAACATTCATAATTATTTTCCAGATAATGATTCCTGGTACAGATACATTACTCTTTGGAAACAACACATATACATATATATATATGTGTGTGTGTTGTTGAGATATATGTGTGTGTGTGTTTGTGTACATATATATCTCAAGGCTTAAGCGACACTCATTTTAGAGCTCACCTTGGGGGAAGCCGCTATATGATTAATTCCTCTCCTCTGTACCTGAACATACTAATGAAAAGGGTTTGGTTTTTTTTTCCCTGTTACACTACATGCTCAGTGTACATGCCAAGGGGCTTCAGTCACGGAAAGAGCCCATTCCAGATATGCTTTTTACAAATATTATAATAAAATTAATTCTTAAACTGTTTTGAAGTCCTTACTGCTGATGTAATCACAAAGTTGGCAAATTATGCTTGAAAACAGTGCAACAAGGTTCAGAAAGTTAAATCAGGTATGTATGTTCACTTCACTGAACCTAAGCACCTTCAAAAATGTACCAGAAAACCCTTCTACTCTTCTTATGTTAAGAAAGAGTAAAAAGGTACCTTTTAAAAAGGTAAAGACAGACATCAATAAAAACAGAAATAAGCCACGTGCTCATACACTGTTAGTTAAATATGAACCAAACTGACACAATGTGCCAGAAAAAACAAAGTTTGAGCTAATAGCAGCCTAAGTAGATCCCAGTCATTACAAGTCCACATCTGGAACACTCAAACCAATTCCTGGTGACTCTGGAGTCTGCATCATGTTGTAATTACTACTTTAGGACTGTTTCATTCAGGCCAAATGAAGTTCTATTGTATTGTGAGATGAAAAACCTCAGTTTTCTTTCTTTGCCAACATGCAAACTCTCTTCCTCAAGCACATGTTAAAACCCAGGTCTGGAATTTTTCTTTGGCCCAACCTTTCCTTTATTCAATTTGAATGTCAGGAAGGAAAAAAGGAGGGATACCAGTAAATTATACTGTGGTACTTAACAGTATATAGAAAATACCTGAAATCATAGAATAGTTTAAAGGTCATTTAGTCCAGCCTCCCTACAATGAGCAGGGAATCGTCAAACTTGACCAGGCTGAATGTTTCCAGAGATGAGGCATCTTCAACTTGCCTGGGCAACCAGCATTTCACCACACCCATCATAAGACATTTCTTCTTACATCTAGTCTGAACCTACCCTCTTTTAGTTGAAAACCATTACGCCATGGCCTATTGCTATAGGCCCTACTAAAAAATCTGTCCCCAAAATATGTTAACTTACCAAAAAAAGCAGGGGAGGAAAAGAAGGGGAGGGGACATATTACGTTGGCTTTAAAAATCTTAACAGCATCAAGTCATGAATTCTAACTGATCAGAGAACTGGAATCTATACTGGAACTTTTTTCAACATTAGTCCATACTAACAAGCAGGAAAAATGTCTACTTAATAATTCATAAGCAAACAACTTTAGCCATATCATCAGTTATGTAGTATACACTTGAAACAAAAGCTTATGCTTGGTGGAAGCCCAATCCAAAACAATGGACCCTGGTCATCCCTAGGAAAGGTGAAAACCTAAACTACAAGGAAAACAAGATAAAAATTTCACACAAGCAAACACTGTATTTTAACCATAAATAAGCATTACTAGGGCTAAACCCACATTACTCACGGTTCTAAAATACCACGAGTAAAATCACTGCATACATACAACCGCCTAATGAAACTACTTAACAACATTCTTCAATGGTCTGCATTATTTGACCCATTTTAACAGTTAAACAGAGCAACTGCAAATGAGATGAAATACATCGCATTTGACGCACATGCAGAAACCCCAGTCTCAGTGGCTGCAGAGACAGCCAGTTCCTGCTGCTACTCAACATACCCCAAAGTGCTTTACACTCTTGATGCAAATACACTGAAAAAAAATAGATCCTCCACCATGAAAAGCACTAATGAATAAACCTAAACCCAGGCTTAAAAAAGTACTCCACATAAAATTATTGCCAAGTTTCATTACAGTCTTTCTCCAGTCAGCAAATAATTTCCTCCAATAGAGAAAAGTATCTTCAAACATTAATTCAAACTTCAAAACATTGCTGTACAAATTAAAGGAACAGCTACAGTCAAACGCAAGGTTATGGATGTTACAATGGAGCCATCACACTAACAGAGTATTTCACGAATATAAGTCATACAATGCAAAAGAGTAAGGTGCCAACAAAGCAGAGGCAGGCAATAAGAGAGAAGGCTTTTTCTTGGTGCTATCACTAGAACAATTTCCTGACTCATTCCCTCCTCCAGCTCCGGGGACCCAGCTGGCTTGGACCACACTGACTGACAGCCTTCTTGACGTAACTGAAGCAGAGCACTGACCTAAATGCCGCTGCCGTTTAGGTCCTTGCAGCTCTCGCTCGAGGAAAAGGGGCCAATGTGGATTCAAAAACTGAGAGCTCTTTCAGCCTGAGGCTCTTAACGCAGAAATACTCGCTGAGACCGACAGCTCCACATCACCTCAGCTTCTTGAGGCTGAAGCATCCGAAACCGACTGCAAGGAATGCTCTGGGCTAAGAGATTTTCAACAGGGAGCCTGCGCACCACCACAGCACTCCGACAGAAGCGGGACTGACGGAACCAGCGTCTCAGTGACAGGAGAGAAAGGCAAAAAGCGAGGTCCTGAACCTCGGACAACGTTAAGCCACACCCTGGGCGTGATTTTAAGCAGGTGTTCAATGCATTGCAGATTAATCATCAACTCCCTGCACCGAGCACGCGCAAAGGCACGGCCAGAAGCTATGCGGCTGTAAGGCGGCAGCGCGGTATCTCCCCGGGCCGCAGGCTTACGGCGGGCAGGGCTGCCGCCTCCCGCCACTGAGCTGCAACGGGCGCGGCTGCCGCGCTCGGCCCCTCGGCGGGCGCAGGGAGCCCCTACACAGCCCTTTCTTGTTCGGCCAGCCGGCGGAGGAAAGCGCGGCTGCTCCGGCTCCTCGCAGGGCCCGCCCCCGGGGAGGCGGGCAGGCAGGGGCCTGCACCTTCCCCTCCCACCACTCCGCGAGGGGGAAGGGCAGGGAAGAATACCTCAGGCTCGCTCCCGCCCAACCGCCGCTCAGCGGCTCCGCCTCCGCTGCCTGCCGGGAGTGGGCGGGCCGGGCCGGCATGGCGGTGGGGCGGCGCCGGGAGCTGCGCAGCGGCGCGGCCAGCGGCCATGCGGGCGACGCGTGACCCCGCCGGCCGCCCTGGGGCAACGGCTGCTGAGTAACGGCCGCCGCGTAACGGCCGCGCGGCGAGGGCCGTGCCCGCGGAGCGCGCGTGCAGCGCGGGAAGGCCTCTGAGGGGGAGCTTGGGGCTGGGGCCGCCCGCGCGGCGCGGGGAGCAGAGGCGTGGCGGCGGCCGGGAGGTGAGAGCGGGGCCCGCCGCGGGGCCCGCGGGCCGGTGGGATGTGTGCGGGGCTCTGCGGGGGCGCGGAGCCCTTTGGGAGGCTGCTGGTGCGTGGTCGGGGCTGAGGGCCGGAGGGTGCCTTACGGGTTCCGAAATGCCGACTGAGTATTTCATGTCAGTAGCAGTGCAGTGAGGGGGTGCGGTGCGGCTGAAAGCACTCGCTGGTAAAAGGATGCTCTTGATGAGGTACTGCCGCACGTGTGTATGTTTGTGCGCGTTGGTCAGTGTTGTTACCTTCTGACAATTGACTCCACGAACACTTTTCTTCTGCAGTCTTTCCATAACATATGGGTCACTCTGGATCTGGATTAAGAACTGAGGAGGCTGTTTAACCACAGCTGTACCTGCAGCAGCTGAGCACCTTTAGGTGTTGCAGAAAGGGCAGCGGCCAGCACAGGAGCCAGCACAGCCCTGGCAGCAGGCACCCTACACCCCTCTTCCCTCGTCCTGTGCCATGTCCCTTCTTGCGATCTTGCATCTCTTGGCCACATCTATAATAAACTGCACTAGTTTAGGTTGTGTTTTCCTTGCACCAACTGGCATTTTTTTTGGAAGGACTGAATGATTTGTTAACAAAATGTGTGTAGTCCCTATACCTTATCATGTGGCCTTGTTGAGCCTCATTAGGTTTGCACTGGCCCACCTCTCAGGCCTGTCAAGGTCTTCCTGGATGCCATCCCCTCCCTCCAGGGTATCAACTGCACCACAGCTTGGTATCATCAGCAAGTTGTTGAGGGCATACTCAATCCCACAGTCTGTGTCCATTGACAAAGATATTACACAGTATTGGTCCCAGTATGGACCCCTGAGGGGCAGTGCTCATTACTGGCTTCTACTTGGGACATAGAGCCATTGACTGTAAGTCTTTAAATGCAGCCATCTAGCCAATACCATAGCCATCTAACAGTCCATCCATCAAACTTGTATCTCCAATCCTCTGCCTTTTCGTTGGTTTCAGTCTTCTGCCCTGTCAGCTCTGTACCTCATCAGATCTTTAATTTAACTTACTAGAAGAGCGGAAAAACTTTACTAATTTTTTTGCTGGTTTTTGAGTTCAGTTATCTGTGGAAAGTCTGGCAAAAGTGCTGTTAGAGAAGGTGGGGAGAGGGAAATGAGGATAGAGGAGACCTCCCTTTTCTGCAGCAGTGAGTCATTAGATCAACTCTAATCAATGAAGCATGAGCGTAACCTTAATAATTACACCAGGTCTGAAGCATAGTTTGAATTACATTTTTCAAGTATTCAGGGTAGAAGAAGGAAAGTAGCATAACTGGTTTAAGACATGACCCGGTAAGCTTGAAAGTGCATTCCTGTGTACTTTCCCATCTGTAATGTGGAATTTACTTGAAGCTACAATGGTTTGTTTCAGCCCTTGATACAGCAGTCTTTTAATTGGCTGGTTTTTTTTGGCAGTTGTTGACCTCATGCCCAATTTTTGTACATTGTGCAATGATCGCTAGTAACTTGCTGTAATGTTACAAATATTGAAAAGTGCAGGCAAGCCAACTGGTACCACTCTACATTACTGGCAGACCTGTTTTATTTGCTTGTTGAGTTTATGTCTTTGATATAAAAGGACAATTAAGAATTTATTTTTAAGTTTATTATATTCTTAAGTGCAGTAAAAGTCTTTACTCCAGTACTGAGGTGCTGGGTGATTACAATTGAGGAGGGTGTTGTACATCTCAGAACAGTATTTAAGCTTCAAAAATAAGCGCAGAAATAACAAAATATAACAAAACCCTTGCTTTCTTTTTGAGAGTGATGACAGGCAAAACAGGGACTTACAGAGAAATAAATGTTCTATAAACCCAAGGCAAGCTTAAAAAGGAATAACCTGAAGGTTGTCAGTGTTGCTAATCTTCTTGAGTGTGAGTTATATTTATGTGGTGAGAAATTGCCTGGAGTTCCAGCCATGTAATCTGTGTATTTTATTTGCTCTGGAGAGCTGAGACTGTTGCAGGCCAAGGAATTGACTAAAAGCCCCCTGAACAATAGTTAGAGACATTTTCTTGCTAGCTGTAGCATGGAGAGTAAAGCTGTTACGTGTTTTAGCATGGTTGATCTCTGCACAACTTGTATGACAAAAATCAAGTTCCTGGCTAGACTAAATAACACAATAATAGAGTTGAGTCTCAGTGTGATGGTGATATTGCCACTGTGTGAAAAATTGGAGAGCTTTCCTTTCCTTTATAGTCCAACAAGCATGTATGCTTTCAGCTAATTCATGAATTTTTGGCTTGATTGAGCATGGGACAGTGCTGTTTCTTGTATACCTTCCAAATCTACTTTGAAAACTAAACATGCTCTCTAAAGCACCTGGGTTCATATTTTTATGTGCTTACTGTCCATTAGTTTTAAAAGTCAGGGTATGCTGTGTTCACATGCTGCAGCCTGGTAATTCTGAGAAGTGCTGCTGAAGACACAAAGTGTCAGTAGGATACACCATCATCTGATTTTGACCCGCTCAAGTTGCTATTGGGGACTGATTTGAAATAAGTTATTGCATTTTCTATTGATTTGGTTTTATTTATGCTCTAGTTTTTTTTTGGGTTTTTTTTAAAATATTCTGTCTAGTTCTGTAGGGTCTGTCTTTGACCAGGATTATAAATGGTTTTGGGTTAAACTAGTATTTACACAAGTCTCCAAGAATGCCTTGGGAAATCTGTTTTTTCTGAAATGAACTATAATATGAGTTAGTGCAGTAGTGTAAGAAAGTGTTGAAAGGACATCATGGTGTGGGAGAGGATGTTATTCAGTGGGAATAATGAAAAGGGAACTGTCGTGGCTGAAGGAAAGGTATTATATTGATGACTTTGCAATTTAACTTGCCTTAACTTCTTCCTTAACATCTTAAGGAGATACGTATTTATTCTAGGTTGTTCCATATGAAGTCAACAGGAGCAGAATGGTCCCTATAGGTCTAAACTTCAGTGTTTTTCTGGCTGATTCAAGGTGTAGTTAGCCTCAGTGCCAGTGAATAGACTTAAGGAGCTGCCTTCTGGTGTGCACCTGGTTCATACTGAAGTTACTCGTCACAGATGGAATCATAGAATAGGTAGGGTTGGAAAGGACCCTAAGATCATCAACCCTCCTGCCATGGGCAGGGACGCCTCACACTAAACCATGTCACCCAAGACTCCATCCAGCCTGGCCTTGAACACTGTCAGGGATGGAGCATTCACAGCTTCCTTGGGCAAGCTGTTCCAGTGTCTCATCGCCCTCACAGTAAAGAACTTCTTCCTTACATCTAACCTCAGCTTCTCCTGTTTAAGTTTTAACCCTTTTCCCCTTGTCCTATAACTACAGTCAGTGATGAAGAGTCCCTCTCCAGCATCCTTGTAGAAACCCTTCAGAAAATAAGTTTCTGTGTATGTGTGATATGTGAGAAGAGTAAAATTAGGCCCTGAATATGAGAAATCATTTGAAATAGAATATTCAGTGTCACTTGTAAAATATGCAGTAGAGTTATATAGCGGTGATAACTGTGTAAGAGCTCTAGTTTGCTAGGAAGTCTTTAACAGTGTTAAAATAACATCAGGAGAGGTTTCCAAAAGTGGCAGTAACAGCAGGATGGATGCCCTTCTGTAGTTAAGAATTGTCACATTTGCAGAATAAACTTTTAATAGTTGATTATTCAGTAAATCCCCTAGTTTGAAAGGTGCAACAGTAGCATTTTTTTAAAATGCTCCTCAGCAGCCATCTCTAACTGTATGGGATCTTGTTGTACCAGTGTGTTTTGTTCTCTCTCAGGGTTAGATGCAGTAAGCAGAGATGCTCAGGCACAACATCTACATTTCTGCAAAGTATAGTATACTTGGAAAATGTGAGACCTTGTAGAGTGCAAAGAATAGCTAAGCATGCAAATTCAGGGCCTAAAGCTGTTAAATTTATTACATGACTTAATGGAAAGTTTTAAGTTCATAATCTGCACTAGAAAATAAGTATTTTCAGCTAAGAAAATTCTCTTCCAAATTCATTTACTCAGGATATACAGGCTGCATTATTGTTGGTATCTTTTTTTCTCCAAATTTAATCTATTTTTTTTAATTGTTTTATTCACTTCTTATTTTTCAGGAGTCTTTGAAAAAGCCTTAGTGGTCATGACATTGTTACAAGTGACATAAATTAGCCAGTGGCTCAGGATGATGGATACCCAGAAGACTACAAATGGTTTGCAAGTGATTGGAGAAGGGACTGGTATAGGGAAATCGACACTCCACATGGTGGGGTATTTGGGAAAAGTCAGTTGAAACTTGTTTTACATGTGTGCAAAGTTCATATTTTTCTCTGCTTTGAGAGATTTTTAATTGGTCTTAATTTTGCAAAAAAAACCAAAAATCTCAACATTATTTTCCACGGAAATCTATTACAATGGCGAAAGATTATTTTAAGTAAATCTGTGCCTATGATTTTTTTTTTTTACTGGCACTGTTTTTACTGCTGTTTGCATTCTCATTGAAATTTATTTGTCTTTCAAAGATCTGAGCTTGTGTTCCCTGGCAATAAGAATCTTGTAGTTTAGTTCAAATAGAATGAAATATTGCATTATTGTGTTGTTAAAGATGCCTTATTAAATATTTGAATATTTAAATCAAAAGATGAATTAATTTTAAATACTAACTTATGAATATGTATCTTATAAATATATTTTTTAAAAGTAATAAACTTTTTAATGTTGTGTTAGGTATTACATTGAGAAGTTGCACATTGGTTTTCTATCTTGATATGTATATATGTCTTACCTTGGGATAACATATGGAATACATACATTTATTCTTTTGTTTTTTTCAGAATTGTAATCCTGTGGAAGCAGCTGCACATGAGCATTGTCCAGTCTGCAAAGAGAAAGGCCAGATCCAAGTTTTACGGTCTTACCGCATTAATTTTCAAGAGTCTATTTTTCTTTGTGGAAATCCTCAGGTATTACACTAATTAACAGAGGGTTTTGGTTTGTGTATAGGCCTTTACCTTCAGTATTAATACCTCTTTAAGTTCAGTATTTTGGTGATGGTAAGCAGACTTTTGAAAGAAGAAGCCTTTGTTGTCTCTCACTTCTCAACTGCTTTTTCCCACTGTATGTAGGGAGGGTATAGCAATCCTATATGGACTGGTGCCTTTAAACTAGTACAGACTAGGCTAGATATGGGTCTCTGAGTTGTTTTTGCCATCCCTCCCTGCTTCTAAATAATGCTGAGGAATACAGGAACATTGTGTGGGAAGCTAGGGATCAGGTCAGGAAAGCAAGGCCCAGTTGGAATTGAGTCTGGCCAGGGATGTCAGAGATAACAGTAAAGGATTCCATAGGTATGTCACAAACAAAAGACAGAGTAGGGATAATGTGGGGCGTTTTTGGAAGGGAACTGGCTACCCTGGATTTGGAGAAGGCTGAGGTTCTCAGTGACTTCTTTCCCTCAGTCTTCACCAGCAAGTGCTCTGACCACACCACCCAAGTCTTGACAGGCAAATGCAGGGACTGTGAGAATGGAGACCTTAGACCCACGGTAGGAGAGGATCAGTTTCAAGATTATCTTAGGACCCTGAATGTGTGTAAGTCCATGGGAGCTGATGAAATCCATCCGTGGGTCCTGAAGGAGCTGGCAAATGAAGTTGCTAAGCCACTGTCCATCATATTTGAAAAATCATGGCAGTCAGGTGAAGTTCCCGATGACTGGAAAAAGGGGAATATAACCCCCATTTTCAAAAAAGGAAAAATGGAATACCTGGCTAACTGCAAACCTGTCAGTCCCGCCTCTGTGCCTTGCAGAATGATGGAGCAGATTCTCCTTGAAACCATGTTAGGGCTCATGAAAAACAATGAGGTGGTTGGTGACAGCCAACATGGCTGAATATATCTCATGATTTCACTAAAATACCACTTTACAGAAGTCCTACGTTACATTTTTAAGAGTATGTTTTGTGCTTTTTTTTTTTTTTTTTCAGCTCTTGTTCACCTGAAATTGCTTTGTAGATTTCACTGTAACTTTCTCTCTTTCCTTTAGTGTATCTACCCTCTTGGTTATAAACCATTAAACAGCATAATTACTTCTGCTGATTCAGAAAATCATCAAGTTCCATCTACTGATAAGAAAAGGAAATTGTGTGGTATCAGTGACTTTTCTCCTGTTGAATCACATCCAAAAAAAGCAAGAACTAACAATGTGGCAAATGATGTGCACAGTATTAATACAGACCCTGTTGTCAAAAGCTATCAGAATGGTTTATGTCTTCCCAAGTCAAGCCTGCATGATGTGTTACAAAATGACCACCAAAAACCTAGTATCGGTGTGGAGGTCTCCATGCAGAAGGTGGATTTTGAAACAACCACAAACACCACCAACTCTAAAGAAAGTCTACCTAATGCTTCTAGTCCCGGAGCTCAACTCTTGCCAAATTCTGAACTTTCCTCAACAACATCTGAAATTTTGCTCAAAGGTGATAAAGGTTCCACTAACAACACAGATTTATGTCTTCAGTGGAGAAATGTGCATAACCTTTGTTGGTTAGATTGTATTTTGTCAGCACTGGTACACTTAGAAACATTAAAATTTCCTCTAGCAGAAGAATATAATGATGGAAAATATTTAGTCCAGGAACTCTTAACAAAATATAATCAAGCAACTGTGCTTCTGAATACCTGTAAAAGGAGTAGAGTAAAAGGTGAGTAAATTCAGCTGTTCTTTCTTCATATTCAGACTCATCTGCTACAAATATGTGGAATTTAGTACAGTTCCCTTAAATATGCCTTCATTCTACTTCAAGATCACAAAAGAATGATTTGCAACTCATTATCATGAATTTGCAGAGTAGTGTGCTTTATCTAGCAGAATTCCAGTAACCTCTTTCTTGGTTAAACATGCACACTTTGAAGGAGTTAAACACTAAGTATAACTTGAATTTTTTTATTGTCATATCCTCCATACAGAATTTGTGATTTTTTTTTTTTAATGTAATTCAGCCTGCCTTTATTTCCTTCCTATCTGATGGTTAAATGGGTAAATGGAATTTCTCTGTTATCTTAATCTTAAAGAGGACTGAGCCATTAAACCAGCCTAAATCATAAAGAAACATGTAACACTCCCCATGAAAGTGTTTGCAGCTGTGTTCTTCCACCACGTGTTGCATGAAGATTCTGTTATAGTAAATCGGAGCTATTAATGTCACAATATTGCCATCATTACATGTTCAAAATATGAGTCACATCCGTAGCACTCCTGGATGTTCTAATATCATAAATGTGTGTAGTGTTTTACTTTCAATTCTGGTTTCTAAGCCTTTAGAGGGGAAACTGCCTGTCCCAATAGAGTGTGAAATTTTAAGGGTTACATCCGGCCTGGAGTAGTGATACAGCTACCTTCCTCCTTCCTCTTGGCCACTCCTGGGGACTCCATTTACCTTCTCCTGCCAAGGTGAAGAGTTTTTTCTCTGAGCTCCTGTGTCTCTTAGCCTCATCATTGCTGTCTGCTGCTTTGCACCACTTTGTAATCTTTCTTCGTCTTTTCTCCCATCTCATAATCATTATTTATTTCCTGTGTGCATCTTTTCTGCCTGTGGCCCTTGTTTGATGTGAGAGGTGGCAGTTATCCCGTTTCCTCCTGGTGAACTGTAGAGAATGGCACCTCTTTTTCTGGCTTTAGTTGTTTTAAATAATAAGGTGGTCTTTCTGAGTGAGGAGCAGCTAATGAATTGATAGCCCTTCATAATGGTATGTGGTGTTACTTCTCCCAAGTAACAAGTGCTAGGACAACAGGAAATAGCCTCAAGCTGTGCCAAGGGAGGTTTAGACTGGGTATTAGGGAAAATTTCTTCATTGAGAGGGTTATCAGGCATTGGAACAGGCTGCCCAGGGAAGTGGTGGAGTCACCATTCCTGGAAGTGTTCAAAAAACGTGTAGATGAGGCCCTTAGTGACATGGTTTAGTGGTGGTCTTGGCAGTGCTGGGGTAATGGTTGGACTTGATGATCTTAAAGGTCTTTTCCAACCTGGTTGGTTCTATGACTCAGTATTTTATTTTTCTTTTTTTTCAATAGACATTTCAGGAAAAGTGTGTTTAAATATACAAAATGTAGTCCCAGAACAGCATTAGGTAACTTTAAGAAGGTCATATCTTTCCTGGGAAAAATAATAGGTGTAACATAAATCGTTTCATCTACCTTGTGGCGTAGAAGACATACTCTATTACAGGAAGGGGGGGTGGTGGTCCAGAAATATGCTGAAGTAGTTCATATATTCTGCTTTCCAGAAATCTTCACATTTCCAGGAACAGCTGGAAAACAAAGTAGTTTGGGCAACAGTGGGTAGGGGATTGAATGAAAATTGTTGTGGAGAATAGGTGCAGTATTTATTCTGCTCCTGTGTGCAACTTTTAAGCCTCTTTTACATAAGCTGTTTTTAAAAAGAATGAAAAGCAATAGAACAGCAAGGAACTTTTTTACCTTTTTTATATGTGTAGATTTTGTAAGGAGTAAGTAGTTTTAGCAGCTGCTCTAAATCCTTCAATTTGTACAAGTTATGATCGTGATTGTGTAGTAGAAGTTACATTCTTGCTTGTGCTTAAAGAATGTGTTTATGTAGAAACAGCGTGTTTTATTATGAAGTGTATAACATTCAAAAGCATGTAAGCAAATTTTTGCACTTTTGATCTTAATGTTTAGGTTTTAAAATCATCTTTTAATCTCTGAATCTCCAGGCTTTGTAATGTCTGGTTACACTGTCATCAAATTGTAGAATGGTTTGGGTTGGAAAGAGCCTTAAGATCATCTAGTTCCAACCCCCTGCCATGAGCAGGGACACCCTCTGCTATATCCTTAAATGTTGTTACTATGTAACTGTTGGTACACACTCAGCCATAATTTAAGTTAGGTCAAGTAATTTCTGGTTAGCAGACTGCAGTAAAGTGTGAATAGCTTGTGTAAATTCTTCTATGATTTTCAAATCAGTTAATACCAAACACTGGCTGTTTTACCAACAGTTTTAGGCAAGTATGGGTCAATATGAAAGGCATTAATTGGCAGAGAATGAATGTGTGTTAGGGGTACATATGTGTGTGAAAGGGTGGGGATGTTACACATAAATACATGAAGACATACGTATTTTTTTCCTTAGATGTTCAGCCAAAAGCAGAATCTTATCTCAACGAAATCAGAAACAGAATGTTTGCACAGCTTCAGACTCGGCTTAAATGTGAAGTTGGTAAGTAATTAGTGCAGCATCTCTGTATTTACGTTCCAGAAACTCCATGTAATGCCTTGTATATCAGTACATAAAGATATGTATGTACATATGCATGTAAGGCAGTTTTCACTTACCTAATTCTTACTGGTGACATACACATCTTTACAGTGTGATCAGCTGTTTTGTCTCCACTTTTTGACTTTCAAGAGAGCATAATCTCGTCTTTGTAACTATGCTTTACTCAAGAAATTGTCATTGATAACAACCTAATAACATGGATCAGTCTCTTTGCTGTGAGGATTAGAAATACAACCTTGAAGGGATAACTGGAATAAAACCAATAGTAATAAGCTTATTATCTTCCTTTTTGAAGTACTGAAAGCTGATTTCAACTAGTCAGTGACTGTTTCTTCTGTCCCATCTGTGAAGGTAAGAAGGAGAGTCCAGTGTTTGCATTGCCTCTACTCTTACAACTGGATCAACAAGCTGAGAAACTATTCTTGCATTCATTTTCATGGAAGTTTGAATGTGTATGTTGTGGCTACAAATACCAGAACCGGTGAGATTTTTATTTAAGTAGCTTCTATAGAACTGTTCTGTCTGTTGTTTTAAAATCTGCATATAATAGTTGATTTTCTTCATATCTCCAAATCTCACCAACAGCTTAAGCTTGTTGGTGAAGTTTTAAATGCTTTGAGATCTGCTTTTCTAGGTTAGTGTTTGCAAATGGCTTACTGCTGTGGCATGTCTAGGGAAACCATGTTGTCACTTAAGAAAGAATTAATAGGCAATTGTCACTTAAGAAAGAATTAATAGGCAATTGTGTGAGTCCCTGGCCATACTCTGAGATTTTGCTGAGAATTGTTGTGGTTCTAACAAACATATGCCTAGTACACTTTTGCTGTTGAGGAATGTCTTTAATACTCATTTGGATTACAAAGAATGAGAGCTTCTCTCACATGAATTATCTATTCTAAAATAGTATTACAGGGAATTAATTTCTTGAGAATTTATTTACTTCTACATAGCTGGAGGTACAAGCTAGTAATTCAGGCTCCTTTAAAGTCAGGGGGAAGAAACACACCTGCAGAAGACAGCTCATTACTTGAAAAATACCCATTTCTCTCCACTATCTTAGGTTTAAACTGTAGAATTCTAGATCCACAAGTGAGATGAGATTAATGCTGTTTGTTACACTGCCAGCTAATGTGTGCTCCTGTTTAATAGGATGTGTTCAAAGGCCTTTGTTACATACTCTGGTTGTTTCATTTAAAGTTGAAAAACTAGGTTAGGTTGAACATAAAGGAAGTCCTTTCTGTAGCTAATGAATGAATATACTATGTTATTTCACTTTAATACCCACTACATTGTATTTTTATACAATATAACCTCTGTGTAATCTCTGCTGTCAGTGTGCTTTTTTTTGAAAACAAGACCTTGTATAAGATAGATTGTGAGGTAATTTGTTGCCTCTTCCTTTCTCCTCGAGATTCTGCGTTAGCCAGTAAATTGCGCAGAACCTGGTACAAGGTCTGTCTTCTGTTGGAAAGGAAACAGACATAACATGCTTAGGGGGAAAGAGCAAGGATTGTGAAACTGAAGGCCACAGAGCTCCAGAAAACAAGTGTTAACTTTTGGAATTCACACAAATGGCATGAATATGAATAGAATTTGGCTTTGCCTTAACATTTTTATAACTTTTTTCGCCTAATGTGTGTATTTATTGTGTTCTGATCAGGAACTCCTTATGCATTTTTTTCTTTTTCTGTTTTTACTCTGTCTGTATCCAGATTAAGGAAAACATTAACAACATTCACAAATATAATCCCTGATTGGCACCCACTTAACGCTATTCATGTTGGACCATGTAATAACTGTAGTGATAGATCTCAAAGAAGACAGATGATTTTGGAAATGTAAGTTTGAATACATGGACTTGAAAATAAAATACATAAAATTCTGAGACTTAATTTAGTGAACATGTCACTTTCAAAACCAAACTATTATCTTGGGTTTACAGAGGTTCTAAGCATTAAATTCTGATAAATACTTTTTAAGATTATAGATAATTCTTAAATTGTGAAATGACAAATAGTGTTTAATAACCATGAAACAGAGAGCAGTTTTTAACATGCTGACCAGCACATGTGTTTGAGCCAGGTCATACATACTTACTACCAAGTAGTAAATATAGACAGCTGATATCCAATATCAGCCATTTCACCCCCCCTGCCATTGGTGGATAAAAATGTTTGATCATCCATTTGCTAGGTGGACTGCCAAACAATGTCCTTTCCTACTGTGGTTATGGCACAGTTGTGTCCTGTTTTTTTCACATTTTCCCTACGCCCCAAATCCTTTATGTGGTACTGGTTTTTCTCCCTAATCCATAACAAAATGGAATATCCAGTTGGGGTATTCTTATCCTTTGACTACTGTGCAATCCAAAGAGTCCTGTGCGGGAGTAGAATAGAAAGGGCAGGACTCTTTGAGATACTTTTTCATGAGAAACTTTTGTCGCTATTTTGTTAATATAAACTGATTCTTTATTGTCTCTTTATTAGAGTACCCTCAATATTAATGTTACATTTCGTAGAAGGCTTGCCACATAACAACCTGGAGAACTATTCATTTCAGTTTGAAGAAAACACCTATGAAATAACATCTATTGTTCAGTATCAAACAGATAAGCAACACTTCATAACCTGGTCTTTGAATTCTGATGGTAAGAACCATAAATTCTATTATAATACTTCATGAGTCTACGTCAAATACTGTTTTAGGGGTTACTGCAATACTCTCAACAGTCCATATATAAGAACGAGGATTTCTTTTGTCTGGATTCTAAACTTCATATTAAAATTTGGTGAATAATTGTGGGAACTCTGTTACTCAGGGTGAAGGTTTCAGATTGCTTTAACTGAAAAAGTGTCTTGTCCTACACTGTACTCACTGGCAAAAGTTACTTGGGTAAAGTTGTTTTCCTTGATAACTTTGTAAAAGTTAAAGAATACAGTGTGAGCACAGCTGTGGGACATACAGTATTGGTTCGTTTGAAGTCAGTTATTAATCCATTCTTGGCTGAAAGCAGAGGAACATATGGAACTACCAGAATTAATGAAGTTTCTTTTCATTTCTGAACTTTATTGTGCCTGAGGGGTAGGAGATACAAATCCATGTTAGAAATGTGACTAATGGTGTTATGGTTGTACCATTGACAGGAACTCCATAACCAGAGAAGGTGAAAAGTTGATATTTTGATTCTCGTGCTTCCATAAAGAGAATGGAGTGCAGTCTTATCAAGTGTGATAACATGAAAATTGTCTAAATCACAATGCCGGAATTTAAGAAGTAGAGAGAGGAAGCAGCTGGGAAGTGCCTAGTTAGGAACATCCTATACATCCTATATATCTATTTTTAAGTTCTTAAAGCTGTAAAATATTTGCTCATGATCTATGAACAATTTGCAGAAGATGATGCAGATTATTAGATGAGCAATATATCTTAAACCCCTGTGCCTCCCACCCAGCCAGTGTAAGAGCCTATGAAGAAATGTTGAGAACTGGCTCTTCTCTCAGACCTGTGCAGGTGTTTTCAGACAAGATGTCAGCAACATTAGCTTGGATAAAAACAACCCCTTAGCTTACTTTTTTTGTGTTGACCTGCTCTGACCTGTAATAATATTGCTGCAAATTCTGCTTGTGTTTGATCTTTCTCCAGTGGAAATCTCCCAGTTTTCTCTGATGTAATAAAGAATGGAGAAAACCTTTATTTTCTGCTTGCCAGGGGAATGGGGTAATACAAATACTTGGCAAGTGTCTGAGGATAATGACTTCAATTTTAAGTCTGAGTCTCTACACTGGTTGCTATTTATTTTGCAGGAAGTTGGCTTGAATGTGATGATTTAAAGGGGCCATATTGCAAGAGGCATACAAGTTTTGAAGTTCCTCCTTCAGAAATTCATATTGCTATCTGGGAAAAGAAAACATCACATGTGCCAGAAGAACCGAAGTCACAGTTCGAGAATAGTAATATTGAAGATTTTCCTTTTAATAATGTACAGTCAAATTCCACAGTATTGCACTGTGGTTTTGATAACACTGTAGACACAACACCTGCAGAACATCTCAAAGAGGATTCTGCAAGAAATCCAAATGAGAAACAGCAGCAGGTAGCTAAGGCTGAAAGTATTGTTCCTGGTTTAGAAAATCTGGCACATCATGATCTTGCAACACTGATGCTTGAAGAAATTAAAGTTAACTCAGAAAGTAAATCGCTGCCAAATGGACAAGTGGTGGGAAATACCCTTGTTGAAATGGGCACACCCCAAAAGCCAGAATTAGATTGTTTGCCTAACACTCCATGTACAGGAGGATTTGCTGGGACTAGGCTAGCTATGAGCAATAAATGCATGTTATATGAAGATTCCAGCATCTGCTTACCTCTAGAAAAGTTGAACCCAACAAATATTACTCCTCCTGTGCCCAAAACCCACCACCCTGACCTGTCTGACTCACTTGCTCAAAGAACAGATGGCAGAACTAATTTGCATGGAGGATTAAATTCAGAACTACAGCTAAACAAGAAGTTGTCACCAGTAGAGAATATACAAAAATCACCTGACTTCAAAGATGCAAGCAAAACTGTAGTGAATTCTCAGGTTGCCGGTTCTGCTGCTGCCAATAATTCCTTTCAGCCTTCACACAAAGACCAAAAAAGAGGATTTGTAGGAAGCTGGGTAAAGAAATTATTAAACAAGAATACTTCTTTTATGCCTTCGAGTGCCTCAGCTCTCAAGAATGAGAGAAGTTGCAGAACTCCTTCAATGCAAAAAATAAGTGAGGTGCGGTTGCCAGTTAAGGGAGCAAGTAACTTTGGTGGATTTCAAAGCAGAGGTACAAACAAAACCACTGAGGCCCTGAAGTCAGTGTTTCCTCAGAGCAATAATACTCATCCTTTATCAACTTTCAAAGGATTTTCTCAAAACACTCGTCTTCCAACAGCAAGTCATACCACTACTGAAGGTCCAACTTGGACTAAGTCAGGAAATACTTTAGGTACCTCAGGTAAAGCGACTCAGTTCCATTCGCATAGCCATAACTCTGGGAAGCCAGAGGAGTCAGATACTAACCAAACAAAAAAACTTCGGCTCAAACTGTTAAAAAAACTTAATGCTAAAAAGAAGAAGTTGGCTTCATTAGATAGGCTGGCAGTGGAACAGGTGAAACGTGGAAAACTTGTGAATGGAGATGTAGGCACTGCACCACAGACTGAATCTCACAATGACAGTGAATTATTGCAGAGCTTTTTAAGGGAGCTGCAGTGTCAGATTGATGCTGCAGATAATGAATCCGAATTCAGCACAAACTCTGTATCAGGGTGCACTAGCAATGACGAAATACTGGCGGAGTTACTGTCCCCTGCTTCAACAGTTGCTTCTTTAGAGGCTCCAAAAAGTGAGGATGAATGTATGTATATGGAGATGGTGGATAGCAGTGTTCCAACAACAGTGTCCGATGAGAAGACCAGTGTGACACATGCAGCAGTGACAAGTGAGGACCATAATTATTACAGTCCTGTAAAGGACAGTAATTCAGAACTTCATACAGTAAGCAAATCCAGTGTGAAAAAACTTGCTTTAGAAAGTCCTACAAGGGAGGACATCCTTGAAGACCTGTTCTCCATTTCAGCACCAAGCTCAATGGCAGGTGACATAGACTTACCTCATTTTGATGAAACTTTGTTTGAAACTTGGTGAATATTCTGTTTCTTGGGTTTGACTATTTTTCAATATTATGTATATTTTGAAACAAAGCACTATTAAATTATATTTTCTAACTAGTTTAATTGCACACTGGCTGTACTTGAACAATTTCTATTTGAGGTTGGTTTCTTTTTATTATTTTATTGTATCAGACAATAAGGTTTGAATGCATTTTATTATTCTGATAAATGCATTTTATTATACCTGTCAGATATAGTTACAACTTTTAGCTTAAAAACACCTATGAGTCTTCATTTTTTGCTGGTTTTAATATGGAAAACTTATCCATATTCTACTGAGTTTGAGAAATAATAAATCTCAGTAGTCTTAATGAAGTAATGGTGTAAGAAACACTGTTCAGGTAGTAGTGATCACCCAATTCCTGAAGTTATTTTATCTGACATTTAAGAAAAATCCCAAGAAAACAAAAGTACCTTCTGTAGTCAGAGATGCTTGCATCCTTTGATACGAAGATCATTTGCAACACTAAAGTGGAGCCTGGTATTCTGCTAGGAACTGTGTTCTCAGAATTACTGCTGTGTAAGTTCACTCTGATGTGTACACCCCTTGGATCCAAGGAAGGGCAGATGCATGATAGAAATTTTCCTATTTAAATTTACAGCATGTACTGAATTTTAATCCTGGGGAACTGAAAATATTATTTGGCAGAATATTCTTCTGAGCCAGGTTATTTTTTAAGTAAGATTTAATAAGATTCAGGCCAATGTTTGCAGCACTGAGAAGGAATTTCAGATGTAACTTTTCATTATTCATAGCTACAAGTTCGTTAATAGAAGAAAGGTTTCTAAGAATTAAAATCAACTGTAGTTAACACCCATCACAGTTGTCATTAGGAGATTTTAGAGCAGTGCACCCCATCTATATGTGAGAGTGCCAAGGAGAGGCAAGGCCAATTGGAAGAAAATAATGAACATTGTGTCAAGGCAGCAGAGAGTAAGCAGAGGGATTCATATCTTGGTGTTTCTGGATTTGTATAGCTTCCATTTTGCTAGCTGGGAGTCTTTTATATTCACAGACACAGGCCTCAGGGCATTATATGCTAAATTAGATTAGCTGTGCATTTTTCTTGCACTCGAAAATACCAAGATTTTTCCCAGCAAGTCCTGATTTCAGCCAGTTTTAGAGGTATTCTGCATTTCTTTCATTGATTTAGATCTGAAGTTAAAAAATGAGTTCTCAGTCTTGCCCTTCCAATAGGTGCAGTTGAACATACTTGGTATTACAAGGCACGGCTACAGATTTAAATGGTCTTGGATTGCTTGAACCAGGTTCAAGAAGCATTTGAAAAACTGTCAGTGGCACTGAACACAACTTGCCAAGCTATTTCTATTGCAGTTATGTACATATGTTTGGAACTGGCACTTCAAACAAGGAATGGTTTAATTCTTGAAATGTAAATCTTTGTAAAGAACTTTAGCTCCTTCTTTGTTTTCAGTGTAATCGGTAATGTTACAGTAGAAAACAAATCAACGGATTCTGAATGCGAAGTGCCTGTGTACTGCTGGTGAGATACTGGCCTGTTAGGAATTCCCTTATTAAAAATCCTGAAATGCTGACCAAACGTAGAGTTTGATTTATCTGTGAATAAACCAGGTGCCTCTGCAAGACTTGAGGGGGGTGGTAGGATTTTCCTGTGGAGCTTTGCAGCCAGTGGTTTCTATATATGCAAACCACTAAAAAATGGTGTGTCTTCCAACCATGACTACTTATAGGTTTCCCCAAGCAGTGGGCAGCTGCCTTCAAGTTCAGGTACTGTCTGTGTGTGACTGAGTGGCAGCTACCTGCAGCTGTGGAGTGGGAACTCCCTCACTGCTGGCTCCGAACATGACACAGACCCAGGGGTGAGTGAAGTGCCAGGCCTGGACTTGGTGTGATGCAGAATGCAGGGCACCACAAGGAAGAGGCTTCCTGATGTTGTTAGGGGTCCTCAGTCAGCAGCTGCATGGATACAGCGTGGGTGCACACACATATAGAAGATCCAAGAGCAAATAAATAGCACCTGAGATTAAAATAAGTAAAAAACTAACTTAGTGCTGCAAATTCTTTTCTGCCTTTTATTTTCCTGAAATAGTTCATGAAAGATGATGCTGTGCAGCTTTGTCAGTTTCCATATGTTTTACTACCTCTGAACCTGTGCAAGTGAGAATTCAGCTGAGATTGAATGACAACCCCATGATCAAAGAAGCCGTTTGGCGTCCAGTGGTTGGACTCGTTTTGAGACTAGCCTTAAAATGCAGCTTTTTATTTGCCATAAAAAGAACACAAAGCATTGTATTAATTTTCTGTTAATTAGAAGTACACTAGGTGGGCATATAGCAAATATGATTAGTGAGCAGAAGTTAATCACTGTATTTGGATGATTTTATCAGCATTACAGGGTAAATAGCCCAATAGCTTTGAGCGCTTGATATTTTACATGGGTCTTCACCTCTTGCATCACATAATATTGTCAGTATGTGTCTTCTGATTTGGGAAGGGCACAACTGCTACTTACAGATTTACAGATTTTAGTTCAGAATCAGCTCTGGCACTTTGATTCAGATCTTACTACTTCATGATATATTAAAACGAGTACAGGGGAAAAAAAGGGCTGTCTCTCACATCTTGCCTGCAGTGAACCAGCCCATCTGCAAAGGAGCTGCCTGGATGGGTTTTTAGCTGTGTAGCCACTAGAGCTCTGCTCTAGAAATTTGTTGTGATGCTGATTACAAAACTGATTTTCATTTTTATGTTTTTCATAACAGGGCTATTGCTTTTTATTCTTCCAGCATTGGTTCTTGCTTTAAATAATGATTCCCTTTCTGACAATGTATCAATGACAGCTGCTGCATCCTATCTGTGTTCCTTTTGCAAAGCTAAACAGCTGCTCTTCTCCAGGTAGCACCTTTGTGCTCAGAGCAAAGCACGTTGGATTCTGAGCAGGTAATCCAGCTCTATGTGTGTGCTATGCTTTTAAGTCCACCAGGATGCAGACTCTGAGTGGAAGAGCTTACAGCCTGCTCAGAGATCTAAGCATGCAGACAGCAAGAGGGAGAATAAGGTTAACAGGGTTCCAAGGCTGATGAAGTTTGCATCACTGTGCACAGACAGTGCAGATGTTTACAGGGAGATAGATACCGGAGCTGCACAGCAAAGGAAAGCGTGGTGAAGCCATGGGGCTCATGGAGAAAGCAAATACTGGGAAAGGAGGGGAAAGGTCTGGATGACCTGCTGGGGTCAGAATGCCTCCAGCTCGTGTTTTCTAGAGAAGCCGAAGAAGCCTTTAGGAGGTGTTTCTCCCGGGACATGGGTCTGTATTGCCTTTTTATCTAAATGACTATCAAAAGGGGCTTCTCTGATGCCCACGGCAGGGTTTGGGAGCAGCTGGTGAGGAGGCATCTGCCTGCTCGTGTTTACAGAAATGGGCTGTGCTCCTGGTGACTGGTCCTGTTGCGGAACCTGCCAATGCAAACTCCAGAGGTGGACAGCTGAAGAGTGGGAGAACCCCAAGTTGTTTTATATTCCTTTTTTAGTGGAGTGTGTGTGCTCAGCCTTGTTGGCTTAGAGAGGACGGCCTGTAATTTTTATGTATAAAATACGTACTTGAGCTTTCAAACAGCGTTTCACAGCTCTTCATACCATAACTACCTTTTGTGTAGGTTATCCCTGTTTTCACTGGCTCGCTCTTTCTATTGGTGTAGCAGAAAAAGAGAGGTGACAGAGAAGGCTGTGAGAAAGAAGTTGAGCCCTTGAATTTCCTAATATAGCACTTTATTCCAGTGAATATCCCTCTGCCTTCTACCCTGGCTTTGCCAGGCAGGATAAGATTTTTAAATGCTTTGTGCTGCAGCACCATAAATGTTATCCTTGATGGGCATTATCTCCAGCCCAAACTTAAGCAGTTCCTGGGATCAAGTATCTTCTATACCTGCGGCTGTTCAGGAAAAGCACTGACAATGCTATTATTTGATAGAATCATACTGGTTTTGAAGGTTTTGTCCCATCTCAGTCTTTCCCTTTGGCCTGAAACAGAAACAAGCCGGTCTGTTTTCCTCACCGTCTTCCTTACGTGCCCTGCAGAAACTTTACCCCCTCTGCTGAGACCCGTTTCTCCTCCCTTATGTCATCCTTCCACGGAGATGGGGAAAAAGTCTCCTTGCCGTGGAGGAGCTTGTGCAGGGGAATGAGCCAACTCCCCCTTATGAAGCAGCCAGCCCGGCCCTTGCCTCCCGCGGCACAGGACGCGCTTCGCCTCCCTCCGCGCCGAGACACGTGTGCGCGCGTCGCCGTGTGGAACGTCGTCCGCGCTGTGCGCGTTTTAAAGCAGGAACCGGGAACACTGGCATCCGCCGTGACGCATGAAGAACGAAAAAGCTCAGTGTTTCCGCCCGGTTTCGAACCGGGGACCTTTCGCGTGTTAGGCGAACGTGATAACCACTACACTACGGAAACTCCCGCTCTGCAGCGGCTTTTCTGCGGCCGCCTTTGAGCGAGCACACGGGGCACGGCGAGCATTTCCCTCTGCCGGCAGCGGACAACGGGAGACTCCTCCCGCCGGAGGCAGAGGCCCCGGGCTGTGCGGGGACCTCCGGCAGCTCCCGGCGGTATAAGGGCGGCGCAGGCCGGACCCAGCCGGGAGCAAAAAGGCGTGAACACCATAAAACATCTCCTCCCGTCCCTGGGTGGGCTCGAACCACCAACCTTTCGGTTAACAGCCGAACGCGCTAACCGATTGCGCCACAGAGACACGCTGCGAGGGGGGCCCCCCGAGTGGTTGCTGATGGCCGCGCACCCCGGGTCCCCTCGTCACCCGCGCTAAACCCCTGCAGTTCCGCGCTGCGCTCCTGCAGTTCTTACAGCGCCCTGCGGGTGCGCAGGGGGGGCGTGGTGTCTGCTCCAGCAGTACCAAATAGAGCGGTTGTGACCAGGGAGCGGAGGAGCAGAAGGCAAAATTCATCCCGCGGTGGTCAAAGACCTTTGGTAATTGTTTGCAAGAGCCAATGGAAAGTGGAAGCACTGACAGAAATGAGTCAGTGTGAAAGAAACGTCTCAAAGGGGAGCAGAGCGGAAGACCCAGGAATCTGCTGCCCAGGCAGTCTCATTTCTGCTCTAAAAAGTCTATAATGAATTATTAAGCAATCGGTTTTCAGCCATCTAAAAGGTGTTAAGGTGGTAACAGCAGCTAACTTGAGCTGTGAAAAACAAGTCATGCCAAAGGAGTGTGATTTGCCCTTAGGAATGCCAGGTCTCAGAGACAGAGGAGAAAGGCTGGTGTAACCTGCACCTACATAAATCCATTGGCCATAGTACCTACAAGTGCTAAGGGAGCTGGTAGATGTCATTGCAAGGTCATTCATCATATTTGATCATGGCAACTGAGAGAAGAGCCCCAGGGCTGGAGGAAAGCACATGCCACCCCCACCTTCAAGAATGGCAAGAAGGGTGACCTAGGAAGCTGCAGGCTGGTCAGCTTCACTTTGATCCCTGGGAAGGTGATGGATCAGCTACTCCTGGAAACAGTCTTCAGGCACATCAGGGACAAGGAAATGATGAGTAGTCAGCACGTCTTCACCAAGGCAAGCTGTGCTTGACCAACTTGATAAACTTCCATGATGAAGTGGTTGGCCAGGTAGCTGAGAAGGTGGCAGTGGATATTGTCTACCTGTACTTCAGTAAGGCATTTGGCACTGTCTCCTGTAAGATCCTCACAGAGAAGATGTGGATGTATGGGTTGGATAAGAAGATGGTGAGATGGATTGAAGACTGGCTGAACAGTTGGGCCCAGAGGGTGGTGATCGGTGGCTAGATCTAGTTGGAGGCCAGTAACTAGTGGTGTAGCCAGGGATCAACTCTAGCAGAGGACCATGGAGATGATGAAGGGACTGGAGCATCTCCTGTGAAAGAAGGCTGAGAGAGCTGGGACTGCTCAGCCTGGAGAAGGCTCAGGAAGACCTTATCAATGTGTATAAGTACCTGTGCAGTTTGCTGTAGGTGGCTTTGCTCAAGCAGCAGGGTTAGAGGAGGAGACATCCAGAGGTTGTTTCCAGCCTCAGCTCTCCTGTAACTGTGATTCTCCTCCCGTGACCGGGTGGTTGTTTCCCAGGCTGTCTGGTGGCTGTCACCACGGTGACACATCATGGTATCACAATGGCTGCTGAGAAGTTGCTCCTTGGGAGCAAGGGAGGGAAGGATGACAGGGAGGAATTCCTCACGAGGTGGCTTTGCCGCTCATTGGACACTGCACAAACCCAACTCATCAATAACTACCTGGGAAATTGGGGGGGAGGGGGGTGTGTGCCAAAAAAGCCTCAGTAACGTCTGTCTTGGCCCTACTCAATTCTTCAATCTCCCAGTGGCAGAGAAAACACCAAATGTGCCCATGTGCTTTCCAGCATCCTGGTGGAGGGGCTCAGATTCATATTGGTCTTGCTCCATTGCAGCAGCTCTCCAGGGTCAGCCCACTGAAATATAGTGAAGATAAACCCAAATAACCACTCTGGGGAAGGCAAACACACAAACTCTGTTACGTGAGGCTGCAGAAATGAACCCGAGGGTGAAGTGCAGCCACAGAGATGTCAGCAATAAGGGCAGACTCTACTCAGCAGGGTGGTGGGTGACACATGAAGGATGAGGAGGAGGCTGTGCCGGGGCCCTGAGGGGAGTATGGGCTCTGTCTTCAAGCACTGTGTTTTGAGCTGAATTTATACAAATGTTGGATGTTGTCTCCTACATGGCAAGGAAAGAGTCGAAGTCTGGGCAATGCGGAGGAGGAGGGGTTTCCCAGGCAGCACTCTGACTGCTTCCACAGTGTCTTTCTCCTGGCCATGCAAAATGAAGACAGCATTTAAAACACCGCAGCACTGCCCTTTTCTTTGTGTTGCACTTCACATTTCCAGCTCTGTTTATGCTCTCCTTGGGGTTTTGTCAGGCTCTGGAAGGGATGCCGAAGCAGGCTGATGTGACAGCATGTAGTCACACACACTATGCGTAGAAGTACTGCGTATTTGTTGGTTATGTGGTGCTTTAAGTTTGCAATGCACAGTGCTAATATTAACCAGCCAGGCCAAAGGGCTTGTGTCCTGTTGCGTTTATGATAAAGCACGAGAGCTGTGTGTTGCCTGACAGTTACACGCAGAAACTTCACAGAAGCAGCTTTTATTTTGTTAGGAGACTCCCTTTCACTGGAGTCCTCGCAGCCCAGTGCTGAGCAGAGTGCTGAGGGGAGAGATGAACGTCCCAACACGTATTTATAGATCCGTGTTCCCACTTCCTTCCCCTTCAGTGTGAAAGCAATCCTACAGCAGGATTATTTTGACTGCCTGCTCAAGATTTCCAGAGGAGGGGATTAAATGTGCGGGAAGCCTCGCAGCTCAACTGGAAAAGCTCACTGGCTTTGCACACTCTCATGAGCTTCACGGCTCAGTGTGGCAAGGTTATCTTCCTCAGACAGGAAGATGTGGATGTCAAACAGCAATGCAGTGAGCAGAAGGGCTGGAGTCTGACAGCAGCTGCTGAAGTACCCGTGCCTGGAGAGCACAGACCACACTGGGTGTTACAGCGAACGCAGGCACATCCATCCCTCGCCCCTTTTTTTGCCTGCTTGAGAAAATCCCCTATTTTGAATAGGGATATGATGGAGGTTTCTTGCACTGATCTTTTTCCCGGATGGACAGGGTTTTCCAGTGTGCCAACTTCACTTGACCCAGTGATCCTGTGTGTATCCCACAAAAGGAGACACAAGAGCCATCCAACGAAGGGAACAATTTAATGTGTAGCTGTGGCAGACTGTTTGCGGAATCATTTTGGCCTCACCTTATCCCTCCCTTGCCAAGGCAATTCCCCAATTTGCAAAAACATTACCAGAGCCTCCTTTCATCCTGCAGCTACTCCAGTGCCGAAGAGTATGAAAAGGCAAATATTCCCCCTTCAAGGGGGTTCTGCTCTGTCGGACTGTATTTACAAGTGTTGCTCTGCCATGGTAAAGGGACGGGACGTTTCCTTCCATGTCCCTCATACCTTTCTGATTTGGAAAGGACCTTAAGATCATCTAGTTCCAACCCCCCTGCCAGGGGCAGGGACACCTCACACTAAACCATGCCACCCAAGGCTATGTCCAATCCTGCCTTGAACACCGCCAGCGATGGAGCATTCACAACTTCCCTGGGCAACCCATTCCAGTCTGCTTTTCCTCAAGCAGAGCTCTCAGAGCGATGTTACACTTACAAAAACACAAAACCCTGCAGTTCTTACTTTCAGGCAGCCATACCAAACAGATTCTCTCTGGCAAAGTTGTCTTCCCCCTGCACACCCCCAAAGCAGCTTATCAAGCCCTGGAGTTGATGCCATGTGTTTCTTTTTGCAAGGAGAAAGGTGAAGCCCTGTTCTTCTCCTCTCGTATGTGAGGGATGACTTTGGAGTGAGCTTTGGCAGGAGGAAGTGGTGAGCTGGCTTTCCAGTGGTGCCACCAGTGGGTCCTGCGGTACCAAGAGGTGACAGGGACAGGCAAGATCAGAAGGGGCAGAGCAGGAGAGCAAAGCAGGGGTGAGGATATGGTGAGAAGTGCTGAGCAGCAGCAAAGCAAAGAGGTGGAAAGCAAAGAGCAGGATGAGGAGGAAGTGAAGGCATTGGCAGCTCAGCCCTTGACCTGGCCAGCACACGGGCATGGGCTGGGAGCTTGGGTCAGCCAGCTTGGAAACCTGCTGTAATGAACTCCTCCTATGGGGGGTTTTAGCATTATGGTGACTTCAGACCTTAGCAGCCTGATTCCTACCCCCTTTAACATGAGAGTCCTGCTGAACTGAAGCCACCTTTGGGAAGTCTTTGGAAGCAGGGAAGTGTGTGTGTGTGAGTCGGAGCACATCTCAGAGCGGGCTCACCTGCTTTTACTCTCCGTTGTAAATCAAAAGCAAGCTGCAGGCTATAAAACAGGTAGAAGAAAGAGAAGGATCAGTGCCTGCTGTGGGAGGATGACTGGGGGTCCTGCCACCATATGTCCATGCACAAGCCCTTTCTTCACAGTCACAGTGCTGAAATCTGCTTGGACAATATTCCTCTTTTGATTTAATTCTGTAACCACTTTTAGGTGATGGATTTTCTTCCTCAGAAGATTAGTGGAAGCTTAGCATTAAATACCATCCTTAAATACCAGCTATGATCCTGTGCTCAGTAGACCTCAAAACATGAGCTTTGATGCTCAAGTAAGAAAAGACCATTTTGTGGGAAAAAGAGAATAAAAACATTCTCGAAGTGCTGTTGGTTTTCTCTCTTTGCTCTTGCGTTTGTTCTTTTGTTGGTTGGTTTGTGTTTTCTTTTCCTAGAGCAAATTTGCCAAGTGTTAAAACCAGACCAAATCTAAACCTTGATACATTTATGGCCTCGCTCCTCCCACTGCTGCGTCTGGATGGACTGTATGGAAGGTTCTCCCGGGACAGCCTTTTCCTATTAAGTTAACAGTAAGTCAGAACTAGCAGTGTTAATCACCTGCCTCTCAGACAGCATGTTTCTTTGTATTTGCTTGTGCCCGAAGTACCTCAGTGGTTTCCATATCTAATAACGCAGATGATAATAATTTGCATGATAGAGAGACCAGATAAGAGCTGTAGATTAATGTGTCCCTGCTGAACAAGGTGGATTTTGCAGCTTGGCTCCTGCTGGGAACTCCTGCCAGGCTGTGTCCCATCCAGAGGGAGGTCACCAGTTATACTGTCATGGTCTGGATGCTAGTGGTACTCAGACCTTACGGGTACCATGTGGTGGAGTAGAAACAGAAAGATGGGGCAGAAGTTGTCCAGGGCTCAGTCTGGTGAAATTACTACTTGAATTAGTGTTAAATCCCTACTAAAGCAAGCATTTCTTTTAAGGCTTTTCCCTGTCAGAATATGGGCAAAAGGGAGCAGAGCAGTTAGGGGCAGCGAGTGATGTGCACTTTGGATGAGGATGCTTTCTATTCATCTGACAGAAGCTCTGAGACTTTCTGCAGATGCCCAGCACTGCAGCCTGTGCTTCTCTGCTGTCACGGGGTCAAAGCCAAGGCGTGAACATTATGTAGCAGTTATGTTCAGCCGTATTGGGGGTTGACTACTATAACTGGGGTACAACTGTGAAGCCTGAGCCTGCGGAATGCTGGCAGCTGTCATAGTCTTCCAAGGGATTATTGATATAGATATATTCTTACATTATATATCCTCTCAGATCACAGACACCCAACCTCTTGCTTCTCTGGGCTTCATCTGTATATGATGAGTGAGTGAGCCTGTGGCTCTGCTTCTCTGACAGGCTCCTGAGTGCAGGGTGAAGTGCTGCCACTCTCCTGTGAAGCCACAGGAAGAGTTAATGATTCAAGTTAAGAAAGACCTTCACTTCCTCCTGTGCTTGTAGGGCTGAGCTGCCACAGAGGCTGCAGTGTCCACCCTGGCAGCCACAGGCAAAATGGACCAGGAAACCCTGGGAAGCGTTGTCCTCCTCGCCATTGTCACCTTGATAAGTGTTGTCCAGAACGGTAAGACAAAAATAAGCATTTGCTTAAGGGCTAAAGGGG
Organism: Ara ararauna; assembly: GCA_028858755.1. NCBI lineage: Eukaryota > Metazoa > Chordata > Aves > Psittaciformes > Psittacidae > Ara > Ara ararauna. Next base: position 111,530,719 of record CM054378.1, on the reverse strand, counting down.
ACATGGGAAAAGCTCAGGATGATGTATGCTGATCTGAAATTTGGATAGATAATCTCTGGTTATAACTGTGTGTGTGCTTAGACATGACTTTGGCTTTAGAAATGAAATGATTTTCTAAACATACAATTTTCCATGCTGTTGTTGCAGTACCTTGGCAGTAGCATAGTCCTAGTCCGTGATATTCTGGAGTGAGTTTGTTATACAGATGTCAGCTAATGAAAGGGCTAACATGCTGGGGTACCCTGTAACAACATCCATTTCAATTTCATGACTGAGACCTCCTTCCCTGGCTGAAGTCCCTAATGTGGGCAGGCAGAGCTGCCCTCCAGCTGGAGCCTTGCCACCATGGTGAGGGGCTGGGGCTCCAGTGGGCTCTGTTGGGTCAGACCTTCACACAGAGCTGGGCAAAGGGGGCAAAATTGCACCAGCTCATCAGAGGAGTGTTTGGGTTATTTGTGGGAAGGCAGCTCTCCTGCTTTCCTGCATCTCCAGGTCCTGCAGTCCAGCTAATCTCAATTAACTGCAGTCCCAAGAACACTGCGTATTTCCTGTAATGGAGAAGTTTCTTTTTTTCAGCTCTTATTCAGACCTCTGTAGTCCCTACGATTCTTCAGGGTCTTTTAAATAAAACAACAAGTTTCTCTTCTCATTTTAATGAGAATCATCTCTTGCATCATCTCTTGCAAGTCCTTAACCAATTTAGCAGGAAATTCTGCCCAGAATACAGAGAAGGGAGTGTGTTTTACCCCAGCTACTCTGAGATGGCCCAGGTTCAAGCAGAGCCAGCAGTGGGATGAGGGGTTGATGCACATGCAAGCAATCTTCTGTAAAGGCTTCTTGGTAGGAATAGGAGATTCCCAACAAGTGCAAACTCAACATTGTTCAGTCCTACTAAATGGGCTGTTCTAGGGCTGCTGCAGAGAGGGGAAGTGGTGTGAGCCTCAACTTAAGCATGGCTGCTAGAAAGCAAAAACAAAAAAGCAATGTGGACTGGTTGGGTTTCAACATAGGCACTAAATACCACATGGTTTAACCCAGTGCTGGTTTCTGGTAAATGCACAGTGTGTGACATCGCCTGAATACAGTATGGTGGGATCAGAGCGTGTACCGCAGTAAGTGCCAAATACGCATTTCTTGCTATTTAACCAAATGACTTTATATACCAGGTTTTTCCCCTCTCACTCTGAAGCATGGGCATTCGCCTTCCAGGCTGCCACACACTTTCATCTAATGAAATCTGCCTGTGAGATTATTGACCCCACTGCTGTGAGCAGGCAGCACAACACTTGGCAGCGGACTTAGCATGCCAAGTACGAGTGGCACAAAGCTCTGAACCATGATTTCAGACCTTGCATCATCTGATTTCCTCCTCCCAGGCTTTCTGTCTAGAAAGACTGGACTGATAGGAAGTCCTGCAACAAATGTAATAACTAAGGTGGCATACATGCTTGTCAAAAGATATCAGTTGTACTGAACTCTTGCTGTGGCTTTGGTTCAGCAAAGAGCTTGGCAGCTGCTTGGCTGTCTTTAAGTATACAAATTCAGCACCATGTAAATTCAGGTTTATATGCTTTTCTGCATCTGATGCATGATTAGAAAACAGTTTGGGTGAAAGCTAGAAGTGGGTTGTGGTGCTGCCCCAGTCTGACATCCATTTACTGTCATCTTATTCATACTGGGAATCTCCAGATCCTACAGAATGACTTGTGAGGCTGGATGCTGCTGATTCTCACACGTAGCTTTCGGTTTTGTTCTTGTATCAGAGGGATGTTGCAATGCAGAAGCTTTTTGGGTAAATCAATGGTCATCACTGAGCAGATCAGGCACTCACTAGGTTGAAGCATCAGTGCATGGTTTCTATTGGCATGAACTTGTGAAACAGGCAGGCTTGGACTGAACTCTTGAACATTAACTTCACCGGAGTGGGACTGCAGTGGCTCAGGCTCAGGGCAGCCTGAGCAGCTTTGGAGCTTGAGGGCATCATCTCCTGGTGTAGCTGAGCTGACTTAAACTCCTCAGCTCCAGCCCTCCCTGTTTTCTCATGTCATTTCATTTCACCTAGGAAATCACCCTCTTGTCTTGAGGTTCAGAGTAAAGAGTAGGAAATATAACCATGGGGTTGCAAGCTGCTTCAAGCTGTAGTCTCCCATTTCCCCAATGCCAGGTTAACAGGAGCCCAACATTGCTGAGATGGGAGCACAGCCCTGCAGCAAGGAACGCCTCTGGATGTGATCTGTCAGCTCTGCTCTGGCCCTTTGCAGTGCTTCAGCCCTGAAGGCAGGTTAATAACCCCATGCCAAAGGCTTAGGTCATGGGTGGATGGAGGTGCTGAGAGCTCTCAGTGACTGTGCCACTGGACGGTGTCTGCTCTGGGTCCTCCAGGGCCAGGTACTCCAGGCACCAACCAGTGCACTGTGCTGGTGGCAGTGGGAGGGTCTGCAGCCTGAATCAGATGGGGACACTGGCTTAAACCACTGCAGGTCTTCCTGGAGAAGACTGTGCATACTCAGGGAATCACTCAATCTTGGAAGGCAAAGTACTCAGTCACTTTTAGTGAAGGCAATGAGCATACAAAATACCTACCTACAGCATCAGTAAGGGGAAAAGTGAGTTAAATCTTCAGATTCCAGGGATGAAATCCTGCAGCATATCAGTATACACTTCTATTGTTATAATAATGTCTTTCCTGGCATGTTATGTTTATATATATATATATGGCTAATATTCTAAGTCATGAAGTGCTTTGGGTACACTGTGATGGGATGCACAACAATACAAAGCTTGCAGCTGGTAGCCTGCCAGGGCTCTTTCTCTGGTGTATTTAGACACATGATGGATGGTCTCTGGTTTAGTGTCATCAGATAAAATGTGTTAGTCAAGCACATGATACATTATCTTGAAGTGCTGCAGTTTTGCAGCAGCTAACACGCTGACACAACACTGTTGCTTAAAAGGGGGATGCACACAGGATGCTCACATAGAGATCAGGCATGAGGACCAGGTTCTCAATGGGCTTTTCTGGAAAATGAACCAGAGCTGCAGGACATCCCTGGTTCAGCAAATGGGTATTGTTAAGAGAGTAGATTCCCTTGTCTCTTTGATTTGTTATAGAGTGAGAGTTGGGGTTGGCAGCTCTGGCTGGAAAGCTTTTTTCCCATAGGGGCCCAAAGGGCTGAGCCAGGGCTGTAATTCTGCAGCAAAGGTGCAGGCTTCCAGAAGTGCAGTGCAGGGGTAAAGCAGGGCTCAAGGTTAAGACCCTGCTACCAGTCACATGCAGACTTGTGGGGATGTCTGAGGTCGCACTGCACTGTACTCTTGCACAGAGGGTTTGGTTATACCTTGGTGAGAGAGTGAGGATGCTGGCCACATCCTGCACCTCCACACACCCATGTCCTCTCCTGCCATTCAGCCTGGGTGTTCTTGAGACCACAAAGACCAGCTTCTGCAACATCTCCAAATAACATCTCAGAATACTCTGTGGTTCTTTAACAGCTTTTTTTGCGAGCAAAGTGGAGCATGAAAGCAGATACTGCAATAGCAAGGGGTTCCAGCGATCAGGATCCTCCACCTTCGATCGCGTCTACACTGCCAAGTGAGTAGGCAAGCCCTGAGGAGCCGGTGGGGGAAGAGAGGGGTCCGTCTCTCTCTTCATTAGGGTTTAAAACAAACCCTTTTGGAGTCAAAAGGTGGGCTCCCAATGCCCTCAAATGAAGGTTTTATCTGCAATCCCTTGCTGTGTGCATTGCAGCAGTGTTCAGACCTGTAGTTCTCTAATATGTTTGCTGGTGAACCCATCTCCCTCCTGGACGCTGTGCTGTGTTTATGTTGGACTTTCAGCCCTTTGAGTACAATGTCCCTCATTTGGGAACCATCTCACCCAGCAGTAGCTAATGCTGGAATTGTGATGATACAAACACAAACAGTGTCCTGAGGCGCTGTGGCTCTGAAGGAAAGAGCTGGTGGAGAGACACTGCTCACTGAGGAGCAGGTCAGTGGCAGAGCTCATACAAACCCCTTGGTCCACAGCAGCTCCCTTGGCACGTGGCTCTCCACTTTGTACCTCTTGTCTTTGACATCCCTTCAGGGAGAGAAGAGGAAAAATAATTCCAACCCAGAAGAGAAAACATGAAACACTTTTTATTACCCGTGAAGTCCCGGCGATGTGTTTGAAACTGGATGGGATGTCCAAGTCCTGCCCTTCACAGGTGTCCAACCTCTGCCAAGGGCAAAGTGCTTCCCTCTCAGAAAGCATTCCCAGCCAAAGGAGGCAGCTGGAAATCATTCCTGTTCCCCTGCAAAGACACGTGTTAACTCTGTGAGACACTCCTATTTGCAGTGCGATTTTCCTTTTGTTGGTTCCATGCAGCTTTCAATGCCAGTACCATGATTAATATGACTTAATTACAAGGATTTTCCAGGCCAGTAAAGCACACAGCATCTATTATACACTTGCCTTGATCAAACAGGTTAGAGGAGGAAAGCTTTCCCAGGTGCCAGGCATGTGCGCGGGGCGGTTTGTTTTCCTCACCAGGCAGGACAAAGGCATCCATTATCCGAGTGAGGGAACAGGGGAGCAGAGGTGCGGGTGAGGCAGCGTGTTCAGGCATGGCAGGCGGTAAAAGCCCACCCGCAGTAGTTACTGCAGCCCAAATCCACAGTTTGCTGGTGAAACACGTTGGGTTTGTTTCTGTTTCCCCGTGTTCTGATTTCTCTTGTGCAAATCCCTCCCTAGCCAGAACTGCGGACATGCGTACCCCACGTTCCTCGCTGTGCTCTGGTGCGCCGGACTTCTCTGCAGCCCAGGTAACACTCATTGATGGTTTTTCCCTTCCACCTTGCACCGCTTGCAGCAAGGGATGGTGAGTGCTTTGGAGGTGATTCCCCTCCTGCACGCTTCTGGCACGGTTTATGCCAACAGACATGTTCCCAGACATGTTTCAGGCCAGTTTGGCCAAGGGGCATTTCCCATATAGGCATTACAGATGAGATCCCTCCGTTCTGGGTGAACAGTTTAGTACTTGGATGCTGGATGCCACATTAGTCACCCTCAGGACTAGAAATGGGCTCATTTGATTACATTGCCAGAGCTGCAGGCCTTCCCAGTGCTGAGGGCAGCCCTGGAATATTTACCTGCATTTCTATGATCCCCTTCAGTGCCATTTGAGTTCGCCTGAGGTTAAGATGAGTACTCTTCTGAGGTCTGTGACTTTCATTTTTGGAAAACAGACGTTCCTGATAGGAAGAAGAAAGGGTTTTGCCTGCAAGTGTGTGGAAAGCTAGAACTGAGGAGAAAGCCCTTATTTATGTCCTCAGAAATGAGTACTGAACCAAAGTAAGTCCTCCACCTGCTCCTAGAGAAATGCATCTGTCAGCTGCGTTTTACTTCTGGTAAAGACAGTGCCTGAGCCAACACCCTCCTTCCTGAGCCTGATATGGCAACACTGTGTTCCCCATGGGGATGAGTGTGTGCTGTGTAGTGGGCATAGCTGTGAGCAGGATTATACCCGCACAGTCTTTAGGAAAGCCGGAGCAAGGGCCAGGCAAGTGCTCTGTTTCCCATGCGCAGGTCTCCGTTCTGGTTCCAACACTCATCCCATAGCCCAGGGCTGCAGGTTCCAGTTTCCCGGTCCAGCGCAGGCAGCGGATGGGAACAGTACGTGCGGTGAGACCTGAGCTGGTGTTTGTAACATCTTGTCTTACCCTTTACCCAGCTCCTGCCGCCTTTGCTGGCCTGATGTACCTGTTTGTGAGGCAGAAGTACTTTGTGGGCTACCTGGGGGAGAGGACTCAGAGGTAAGGTCTTGCAGATGCTCTTCCTGAGATCAGGGATGTAGCAGCAGTGCAGCTGGATGCTGCCACTTCCACAGGCACAGCTGCCAGCTCACGGTGCTGCCTGCAATGGCTGCTTGCATGGGATGGCACAGAAAAGCCCACATCCTCTGGGAGAAGCTGTGGGAGGCATGGGAGGTGCAGTGGCTCGGGGATGAGGGGAGCTGCGGGAACAGAGCAGCTACTTCAGCGGCTCCTGCTCACACCTCTGTGAGCACACGTGTTTGTGTGTTTGTGCTATTTGCACAAAATCATCCTTTTATATTACAAAAGCTCATTACACACATGCAGAGCAAGATTGTCCCACAGGCTGTGATGGCAGAGAAGACATACAAGTCCCTCTGAATGGCCACTTTCATAAGCAGTAGCCTATGCTGAGCACAGGAGGCCAGATCCAGACCCAAATGGATGCTGAAAATGGCATCAAAGACCTTGCAACTGCCTTGAAATAATAGAGTGGAAATTAGCCCAATCCATCTCAGCCACAAGGTCTTTCTGCAGGTCTCAAAAACAGAGTCCAAAGTCTGAGGACTTCTTTCATGAGGTAATATGCATTAATGTTAAATGGCTTTTTCCCCTTTCTATCTCCTCAGCACTCCTGGTCACTTGTTTGGAAAGCGCATCATTTTGTTCCTGTTCCTCATGTCTGTGGCTGGAATACTCAACTACTATCTCATCTTCTTTTTCGGAAGTGACTTTGAAGTGCACATAAAAACCATAACCAGCGCGATCTCTCCATTGTTGCTCATACCCTAGCTCCCCACAGCACTGAGGGGGTCAGCATGCTTAATGTATCAATACCCAGAAGCAGCCATAATTCAACTGTTTAAGAAATGAACCCATAACCCTTTTAGATTGCTGTAAATCTCATGCTTGATGGGCTTTGTAGCTTGATTTAACCTTGCTTTTTCCTTCAGGAAAAAGATTTATCATGGGCACTTGTCATGCCCACAGAATGGTAACATCTTCCAGTTAATTCTTTAGAGTTTTTTTCTCTAAACTGCAGTTTGTGAGCTGATTGCATGACTGGAAGGGACATTGTATGCTTGCTTCGTAACTGTGTTGTACTTGGCTTTTATTCCAAGACCCAGGAGCCCCTCAGTATTGTTCCTGACCAATGGCTTCTGCAGTTATCTTCATGCACAGTCAGAGCCTTGCGCCAGCATCCACACACCTTGGCCCAGCAAAAGCAGGGACCAGCTTCTTCACCTACCCTTCCCCTCCCACTTGTTGGTGATGGAGCTCCTGCTGCTGCAGGGCAGCAAATTGGCCTCTGTCTGGTCTTCCTCTATAAATATTCATGTGTGTAATGCTCTTGACACTGATCTCATCTACTCTTCAGCATTTTTGTTCTTCCAGAGATGTGGAAAGGGGTCTTGAGTAAATGAGGAGCTGGAGTATCAACAGAGGGGTTGGATTTGATTTCCTTGGCTTTGTTTAATAAAACAGTATAAAAGGAAGAAATCTGTTTGCTCCCATCTTCTGTGCCTGGTGCACGATCCTTGTGCTTCACAGCCCAGCAGCTGGCTGGTAAGGGGAGCGAGAGCAGCAGCACTGGCCTCACTGCAGCCCTGCTTAGACACGAGTTTGACAGCTCCCTCTCTATTAGTAAGTTCAGTGTTCTGCCTCTGTCTCTAACAATGTGCCCCTGCAAGTCCATACTGAGGAGCGACTGGATTAGAGAAGCGAACTGAGGTAGGCAAACAGGCCGGTGCAATCTTTCTAAGCATTGCTACCCTATGAGTGCTTAAGCTTTTAAGCCTGTCTGATTGCTGCATGCGGGATGGGTAAAGCTGTATTTTATGACTCCTTTGGGAGGGACAGAGACAGAGACTCCTCACTCTATGAAAAGAGGGTTTGCAGAGCTGTTGGCAAAAGCAGGCACTGAAATCTGCCTGCCTTTGTCCCACTGCAAGACTGGTGGGTTTTGTTGCTGCCTGATGGGGCAGAGGCGCTGGTGCATGGCCGCTCTCCTCTGCACACATTCACATTGCCAAAATAACATACATGGGTTTTTTCAGTCTTCTACAGGAATTTTAGATGTGAAAGATTAATAATAAACATTTATTACATGATGATTAGTTAATAAATGTTCTCACTGGTTAGAACAGCTAATTTAAAAAATACACTCTAACCTCCTAACCTTATAGCTGCAGAGACACCTTATTCCTGGGTACAGCGCCTAGGTTCCTTCCCTCCCCTCCTTCTCAAATGACTGTAACACACTCCAAACCCTGCTTCCCATCATGTCTCTCTGCCACCCTTTCTCTCCATAGCTCATCGGCAGCCTCCCATCCTTGGCAGTGACCCATGACCCTTCTGCCCCATGGGGTCACCCCACTGAGGGAAGGCAGCACCTCAGGAGGAGAGGGGTAGCCCCTGCATCCTGGAGTTACAGAGCTCTTCCCCATCGCTGGTATCAGCAATGTCACACTGTCACCGCTGTTAGCTGGTTCAGAGGAGGAGATGGTTCCTTCACAGCACCACAGTCCCTGATTTCCAGCCAGCCTCGTCTCCCTGAGATCTGAAACTTGGTTATGGAGACCATCAGTTGTGGATCTGACTGTCCCAACCCTTGGTGTCCACCTTGTAGGTCTCCCCAGCTGGATGAGTCTCCCTGGTGCCTTTTTGTCCTCTATAGTAAGAAGTAGCTCACTTGACTTCTCTCTGATGTCTCCTGCTAGCATGAGAAAGGGTTCTTCACCAGCCAGCTATAAAGGGCAGATGATTCAAATGTTTATTTTGGGTCAGACAGTCTATTGCAGCACTCTCAGGCCTCCCTGCTGACTCAACGGTTGGTTTCTACACAGATGTATTTAGGGAGTACCAAGTCATCTTCTGAAGGAACTAAGGTCCATTTTGTGCTGTAATATTTTATTGTGCAAGAGTATCTCCTACTTATTTCCTCAAAGCCTTTCTAATAACAAAAGAGAAGAAAATGTAGGAAAAAACTATTTTCCATCTAGCTATATATCAAAAAGGTGATAGTATCAGACAAACAGGTGGTACACTATATAAATTCTCTGTGAACGTCACACTGTGTTGGTTTAAGCCCAGCCTGCAACTAAGTACCACGCAGCTACTGGCTTGCTCACCTCTACTCCCCAATGGGATGGGAGGGAGAATCAAAAAAATGTAAAAACATGTGGGTTGAGCTAAGAACAGTTTAATAATTGAAATAAAAGTAAAATATTAGAATTATAGAATAAGATTTACTTCTATTCTATTCTATATTATAATATATATTATTATTATTGAAAGAATAGAAAAAAACACAAGTGATGCGCAGTGCAACTGCTCACCACCCACTGACCAATACCCAGCCTGACCCAAGCAGTAATCTGCCCTTCTGAGTAACTCCTCTCAGTTTATATACTGGGCATGACGTGCTGTGGTATGGAACTTTTACGGCCAGTTTGGGTCAAGTGTCCTCTGCTTCCTCCCAGCTTCCTGTGCCCCTCCTCACTGGCTGAGCATGACGCTGAAAAGTGTTTGATCAGGATAAGCACTACTGAGCAACAACTAAAACATCTGTGTGTTATCAGTCAGCACTGTTCTCAGATTGAAGCCAAAACACAGCCCTGCGCCAGCTACTAGGAAGAAAATCAACTCTATCCCAGCCAGAACCAGGACGCCATGTTGCAGGCAAGTCCTGTGGTTGCATTTGCCTTCCTGCTCTTCCTGCGAAAGGCAGTCACTGTCAGAGGTTTTGGGGCTTTCCCTGCTGTGTTAGGCAGCTTCAGTTTTTGGTTTTGGCAGTAAACCCACCCTGATCTTGTCAGTAGTTACCAGAACTTTGCACACCAGCTACTCAGCTGCAAACATGGACTCCTTGCAGGGGTTTGGAACCAGATGGTCTTTAAAGGTCCTTTCAAACCCAAACCATTCTATGATTCTATGACTTTATAGATCCGTATGCAGAAATACACAGCCACTGTAAAAGTTGTGCAGGTGCATACTGGGGTCACATATGCATAAACCTACTAGGACCTACTCAGCTGTGATGGATGTGAGGACATGGCTTGTGGCAGAAGTGCCAGTCCTCTCTGACATCTCCTGTTCAAGGCTGGTTTGCAAGCTCCAGGGTCAGCACCCATGTTTGATGCAGCGCATGGCACAGCAGCTCCTGGCCTGGTATGGGGGCTGTATGTGAACAGCTATTGCTTTCCCATCCTGCAGATTGATTGCACCAATACTGCTAATTGTCCTGTTTGCTGTGTTGCCAGGCAGTGGACTTGGCTCATGCATAAAACCCCATGTACATGCATAGACATATTGTCTGTGTATATATCACACAGATACAGTGTGTTTACTTACTATATCTGTGTGTGTATATATATGTATGTACAGCAGGTGCTGAGTCATGAGAATGCTAGAGGCTTTCCAGGGAAGGCAGGGAAGCAGGCTGCTCAGGCACCAGCCCTCTCAGAAAGTGCAGGCTGTGTACATCAGAGACTGCGGGGGCTGCTGGAAGCTGGGCTGTCGCAGGATGCTTTTGATCTGCTGACAAAGGCCTGAAGTACATACGATGTGCCTGCCACAGTAACCGCATCTGCTTCCGTACAGCACTACAACCCCCTACTGGAAAGTCGGTCCTATCGGCACGCCAGTGCCTGGCGGTGGGATAAGTGGTTCCCTTGAGGTTTGAAGCCTGATGGTGATGCAACAGAATCCACATTTCTGAACAGATGCATTGTTGCTCTCAAATGCTGCTTTTTATTATTCTGGCACATAGGAGGCCCAGTCCTGAAGCTGGACCCCTATCCTACCCATCCCAAAGAGCAACCCTGCTTAGTGCAGGATCTGAGCAAGCAAGTAACATCCCAGTGGGATAAGAAAACTATGCACACCACCCACAAAGGATTCCTGCAGTATTTTCCAAATTCCCAGATTCCTAGAACTTGCAAAACCAGCCTGTGCAATATCAGCTTCATCTGAGTCACATTTGTGCTAAGTCAAGTTTCCAAATGGGTCTCTGACTATTGGAAGAACAGTTCTTCTGGCATGGAGGAAAGACTGGCCCTAGGCAGCTTCTTCAGCTCCCACCTGCTCTGAGATGCTTTCTTCCAGGCAAGGAGCTGGTTTAACGCTCACAGGAACCTTCCAAATGCCCCCTCTGGATGGGATGCTGAAAATCACCAACTACTGGCTCAACTCAGTGGTTGCTTTTTTCCCATGAAGGGAATGCTTGGAAATAGTCCACCCTTAATAAGTGAATAAGTGAAAGGGCAGTACAGAATGAGAAGAGTGTTAAAAGTATTCCCTGGTTGATTGTGAATTGGTCTCATGTCTCAGCTGGAATGAGCAGGATGAGCATTTCCACGGAAAAGCCCCTTGGTGAGCTGCAGAGCCTGGCTGAGCCCAGCAGCACCCTTGCAGGAGGCATGGCGACTCCAGCAGGGGGAAGTCCCATCAGAGCACCCAAGGGACAAGTACAAACTTCACAATCCCTTTGGGTAATGAAGTCTGATGTCCCTGGCTGTCCGGGAGGGTGCAGGACATCTCAAACTGTGGCTCCTCTCAAGGAAGCTCAGTGCCTCAGGGCATTAGGATGCAGAAGCAGGCTCTGCATTGCTAACTGGCTGCAGCAGAGGAAGAGCTGCTTTCAACAGCGCTGTAGCAAACCTCAGGAAAACACGTCCTGTGGAGGGGAACAGCTCTAGCTGCTGCCTGTTCACTGCCCCTTGGTGTACCTGCCCTGGCAGAGGGAGGCTGTGGGAGGAGAGCATCAGCACTGCTCCATCCATCCTGCCTGCCAGAGACAGCATCTCACTGCTCCCAAGCAGCACACAGAGACATGAAATCTGGCAAGAGCGAGATTCCTACCCCAAAGGACAAACAGCCTCCACAGTGAGCTGGTTTTCCCTTTAGAGGAGAAATAAATAGCTTCTCAATTTCAGCTGCAGGGATCTTCACACTGTGAGATGATTTCATCAGACACACAAGCTCCTGGGGCTTCGTGCTGGCTGCCTACTGTGCTGCTTGGGTGCCATCCGCTGGGTGCTTCCTGCTCATCTCCAGGGGAAGGGGATCAGGCACCAAAAGGCCAGCAGTGATGTGGGGCAGGAGAGCAAATGGGATGTGCTTTTCATCTAAAAAAATTAAGGTATGGTGCTGCTGCAGTGGAATTCAACTCGTGGTTACGGCAGTGCTGTTTCTGCTGCGTGGGAACTGGCAGGGATTACTTGTGTACCATGATCTCTTGCTAGGCCAGAGATGATCTGGGAGGCTTAGGGGAAGGGCTGCTGCCTCCTGCACTGCTATTTGCCACCACTCATACAAGTATATGGTTGATTTATTGTTCCTGCATTTTCCCAGGGGGGTACCCCCTGCAGTGAGCAGGGACATCTTCACTAGAGGGGACAGGCTGGCCCAACAAGAGCAAGAGCCCCTGCAGTGCTCTGGGATTAAGCAGAGCAGCACGATGTCCCCTGGCCAGCTGCTTCACGCTTTTTGGTTTGTGTTTTGTGCTGCAGCAAAGGAGTTTCTCTTCAAAGGGCAGCACCAGCCTTCCCACTGCCCTCAGCGGACAGGAGGGGATGGTGCACATCCCCACCAGCAGCCATGGCTGCGGTCCTTCTGCCTGCCCTGTCCCTGTGCTCTCCCACATCTGTGGGAACCATGTACCCTTGCTGGTGGACAGATGCTGGTGGGCAGAATTCCTTCCTTCTCTCATACTAGGCAGCTTCAGCCAGAAATCAAAGCCAGCAGTCATTTATCAGCATTTAAGTTACGGCTTAGCCCTGACCTATGTTTAACAATACTGTGGCTTAGAATCATAGAATCACAGAATAGTTTGGGTTGGAAAAGGACCTTAAGATCATCTCCAACCCCCTGTCATGGAACATCTTTCACTAGACCAGGTTGCGCCAAGCCCCATCCAGCCTGACCTTGAACACTGCCAGGGATGGAGCTTTCACAGCTTCTTTGAGCAGCCTGCTCCAATGCATCACCACTCCTTCCTTATATCCAATCTGAACTTCCCCTGTTTAAGTTTTAAACCCATTGCCCCTTGTCCTATCGCTACAGCCCCTGACGAAGAGGAATTTTTTCCCCATTTTATTGTCTTCTTTTTAACCCATCTCAGCAACTTGATCACCACTGCCACAAGTGGGGACCCAACAGAAACACCTGTGGAGCACACAGGGTTTCCTCTCTGCAGGGTGTCAATGCTGTGCTGATGTCTTAGTCCTGATGCACTCACACGTGGATGATGTTTCCTTCCCTTAGTTCACACTGAGTTATTGCAGAGTCACGCAGAGGCCAACTCCTGCTTCTCTCACCTCCCACTGTCTGTAGGATTGAAGCAGCATCCCATAAGTGCACAAAACACGACCGTACCTGGGTCCTGCCAAGCTTGCAACCTCTGCTGCAGATCTGACAGCACAGACTTTACCCATGACATACTAATGACAGCTCACAAATGGAAAACAGCAGCAGGAAAATCCACCCAGGCAAGTCATGGGGACCAAAATCCTTGCCAATCATTGCTTCTCTCACTCACTGTTGGTTTAACGGCTCCTGTGCTGCTGTATTCCAGAAAAGTACTTTTATTTCCCAAACAGGGGCTGAAGTTTGTATTTAATTTGTTTTTGGCTGGGGCAGGAGGATGTAACCCTTCTGACAGGGCTTCACTGCGGGCAGCGCAGTTTTGGCTAAACAGAGGTTGCTCATAAAACATCAGTTCCAGCTCTCTGACAAAAGTCAGCTGAACTTCTGCTGTTCACACACAAGTGACACTGCCTCGGAAACAGCCTTTTGTAAAAGGGAGAAATGGAGAATGGAAAGGTAAGTTAACAGTGACACCCCCTACCCTTTCACAGCCCAGTCTCCCCAGTAAGGTGCCCTGGGCCTGTGGGCTGTTTACTCCCGTGAGATGCTGGTGGGTCCCCATCCCACTGGAGCCACTGCTTCCCTCTGGGACTGCACACATCCCGCTGAGCCTAGCGTGTCTCAGATGCTGCAAGCCCTGAGCTCGAGACTTACTACATTTGCACTGCAGTGGTACCTAACTCCAGTATTGCACTGTACAATATGTGCAAGAGGCTGCCCTGAACTCCGGGGTGTTGAGTGTCCCGCGTCACCTCTTGCTCTGTGGTGGGGTGCTCCTACCTTCCCTCTGCACCCCCCAATCCCCTGCAACATGTTTTGGTTTCTCCCCCTGCTGTGTGGTCTGAGGCGCTGCCAGCTGGCAGCATGTTCAACAACCTGATTTGGAGCAGTGGGACCTCACCAGGGTCACATTCCCGGTATTCATCAGGCACAGGGTGTGAGACCTGCTGGGCATTCGTTCCCTGTGGGGTGCAGAGATCCTCATCCATACAACCACGGGCATTCTGGACCTCCTGACAGCTGCAGGACACACAGGGCTGCCCAGGTTAACCTTTCATGCTGCCAAGCAGGCACCTGGCCAGGTCTCCCACTTGCTGCCCCCATGCAAATGGTGAGCGGTGAGTGAAGGTCAAGACATGAGGTTGCACATGGCGAGGCTGGGGTTTCACACACTGCTGAGCACACTTGACAGCTTGCAGGCACTGGAAGGAGATGGTCCATAACTGCTTTTCCCAACCCTTGCTTTCCCAGTCCTGACCCCGGTGTCTCATCCCCACCTTTGCTTTAGCTGCAGCACCCAGCAGATCTGTCCCTGCTCCACCCCACCACCTCAAATGGCAGAAGACCACCCATTCCTTCAGGTTACAGCAGTCTGCAGAAAGCGTCTGAGAGGCCAGAGCTGCTGCAAGATTAATGCAAGGTGGGGAGCAAAGGGCGCAGCCTCTGTCCGTGGCTGTGAGTTGTGTTCGGCTTGGTATAGCTAAGGTTGAGCACAGAAGGTGCCTGGGTAGTTATGGTGTTAAGACTGGAGATCAGCGGTGTCACCCTGTGCAGGTTCCACTGCTGCTTTTAAACACGGCCAGAAATCATGGGAGGCTTGGAGAGTACCGCTGTGTTTGCCCTGTGCTTACACCCGTGCACAGGGATGTGCTCTCAGCCACCATCAGAGGCAGGATCATGTTGACAAGAATTTTGACTAGCACAGCTGATGTGTTGATGAATTTCTGCTCCCAGCTACTTTTGCAACACACACCATGGCTCTCCACCAAGGTGAGGGGAGCAGAGTGGTGATGCATGCTACAAATCAATTAGGAGACACCTTGGCAAATCTGTTCCTTTGTTAAATGGTTCAGCAAACGATTACAGGATGGTACAAGAGGGGTTTATTTGTGCAGCATGAAAAATTCAGCGCTGTAAATGAAAGGAAGATCAGTCAAAAGGCCCTCAAGACCGTAGCTGAGCAGGGCTTGCTCTCTCCCTCCACCAGCAGATGACCATCAGTAACATGCAAACCTCAAGCCTGAATGGTGTCAACCTATGCTGGGGCTTGCGGTGGGGAAGGAGCCTTTTCCTAACATTCCCCAGGGGAGGAGACTCCTCTGCCAGCCCAGGGCACAATGCAGTCCTTGTGCTGGAGCTCTGCACAGCCACCCAACCACTTCACGGGGTGGTGTGAAGAGTCTCCTTGTGGCTTGGGTGATCAGACAGGTCCTGGGTCCTATGGTGATGCTGAGCAGCACCCCACTGAGTGAGCATCCCACTGGCATCCACAGTCCACCTGAGGAAGCTCACATAAGCAAAATGTGCCCTGACCTCCTGTATTGCTGTCACTTGAAAGCAATATGAGGCAAGACCTCGGCGATGTAGCTTGTCCTAAGTCACCCTGAGGGCTGTGGGCTGAGGTTACCATCTCCCATGTGCCTGTCCTCTCATCACTGCATCCTCCAAGCCATGGAAAGTTGATCCCACACCAGCAAACCACCTCTCCCACCACTCCATCCTGACGCCCCTCCACTGCTGCTGAATGTCTCTGCTGGCGCTCAGCACCCTTTCCCTGGACCCAGACCCCATGAAGCATGGTGCTTCCCCCCCCCCGAACCTTTGTTATCAGTGAGAAGTCCAGCAATGCAGCCAGTGGCAGCAGCTCTGCTCTGAGTCTGGTGTGTTACATGGGAAGCCAAGCTGTGTCTGAACTGCCATTTGCAGGACTGGTGACACACACCAACCCTCACCACCAGACCCACTGCAGCTTGCACAAGACACTCAACAGGTGGTGGGGCAGCAGGCTGAAGCCCTCATTTATGGAAGAATTGGCATCCTGGGAATGATGTGCTGTATTCATCCAGGAGGTTTGTCATCCAGGTGTGGCAGGCGCAGTCCTGGAGGGAGCCATGCAGAAAGCATGGAAGACAAGGCAAATGCACCCTGCAGTGCTACCCAGAGCGCCTGAAGCCTGCACTGCTGCACCCATTGCATGCCACTGACTGCAGGCTTGAGGCAGACCTAGATCAGATGTATGCCTCCAGAAAAGCCAGCATGAATACAGTGACAGCAGCCGTGGAAGTGTGGCTTAGGGCAACATTTGGCAGCATCCTCAATGCTTCCCTCCCTCCCTTCTGGGCTGATAAAGCACAGTGTGATGCAGCAGTCATTTCTTCAGAGCAGCCTGTGTTGCAGCTCTTCAGTTTTTAGCGGAGGTGTAGCACACCTAGGAAGGCTGCCCATCCCATGAAGCGCCTCTGTGTGGACAGCTCCTGAAACCTAGCTCAAACAAGTCTGTAACGGGCCTTGGCAAGTGTCAGTTGCACAAGGTTTCACCAAAGTTTCATCCTCAGCATGGCAATGTTCTTTACTGCGGCTGCCTGGGGTTTTCTGACCCAGATGGCAAATGCTAATTGGCTTTTTCCTGTGCTTGACTACTGTAATATGTTTTACACTAATGAGGAATCTATAGTTCGTTACTGGTCCAGTTTCTGGGTCTTTCATTATAAACCACAGTAGAAATCTGTGGGAGGTATGTGCAAGATATCCCTACCATAAAAGCACAGTCATGGAATAGCCCTGTGGAAACTATACTAGGGTACATAACTCATTCTTTATATTTACCATCTAGGTGGGTAAGGCTAGAATCATGGCATATATCCAAACTTCTTGCACTGGTACCCTTCTTGTTATGCTAGGAGACCCTACTGATTATGTTATGGAGCTTATTATTTTACCATTGGCAAATGTCTAGTGACACTGAGATTTTGGGTACAGGAGCCCTCCAGGGTTAGGTGTGCCTTGGATGGAAGGTGCAGAGAGCACTGAAACAGAACCAGTGCCAGCTTCTAGGAAAAAATCCCTCTGTGCAGTGGCTGGGAGGGAAGCAGAGCTGTGTCCCTGAGTTGTGCTCCTGAGGACCTGTCAGCATCCTGTGTCTCAAACACTGTAACCTTCAGGATGCGAATGGCTAAGCTGACCCTGGCTAACTCACATGCTCCTCTTCTGCCTCAGCACATATTATATCACTTTGAGCAATGCTCTTCCAACAGGTCTCAGAATTTAGTGCAGTTCATATTTGATCAGGTACATCCCCAAGGAACAATTTGAATAGCAGAGGATATGAGTATAGAATTAAACTCAGTCCCTGTTGTCCCTGGCAACCATATAATAGACATTTAATCCAGAAAGGCCCAACTACCTCCATTCCTCCTCCCCTGTGTGGCCAGAGTCTGTAATGTGATATTAAAGCCATTACTGAAAGCACATTTCTTGCTGCAAAAAGGCAGAGCTCCCAGAAAATGGAAAGTCTCTGGTGTCTTTGGCCATAATATATCAGTAGGAATAACACAGTTCCTAGCAATAGCATTTCACAGAGCCAGACTTGGCATTCCCCCAAACATTTTCTCAGCCATTTTAGAGATTTATAACTAGTAATTGCGTAGCTGGATAAATAATTAGACCCTGAGGTTTTGACTTAGCTTTTTTTCTTATAAATAAATCCCTTATTCACAAGCTGTATTAAAACACCTGTCAGCAGTGTAATGTGCATTTCATATCGGTGACTCTCTTATTTCCTGCCTGGGTACATTGATTTTATTTCCATTATCTGTACTCCTTTATTTTTGCAATTATCAGGCCTCTCTTTCATCAGAAATACATCTATTCTATGTGTATAGGTGTATATCACTATACTGGAGATGATTCACGTGCACAAAGGGTTACAGAGAAGTCGGTCATCACAAGGCAGAAACCCATCACAAAATGAAGAAGCTGTCCTAAATTGCATCTGATGGCCCAGAGTGAATGTTGAGATATAGCAGAGCTATGGTACAGCTGTAGCAGACCACGTTGTCCCACTGGAGAAGCGCTCTGATGGAAGAGCAGTGACTCTCAACAGCAAACTTGAACCCTGCACAGAAACTGTTGGTTAATGTCCAGAAATACCTTCAGAAGGTCCTTCTATGAAGGGGAAGATTAGGAGAAGAGAGAGTCATTGCAGTGCTGAGCTCTCAAGGGAGCTGGTGTTAGCAGGTATGCTTGAAGTGTTTACAAAAGTGAGGGATAAAGAAAACGGAAGGAGCAGCATTAGCAATACATTGACCTCTTGGAAATGCATACTGCTCCCTTCTCATTCTTCGTGTGCCCAAAAGTTGCACAACTACTTAGAGTCAAGGATAGGAAAGTAGCTATCAGGTTAGATTTATAAAGGGACAAGCATACTTACGACTGGGAATAGATGAGCACATCGCCTGCTGTCAGCTGGAGGCAGATTTATGAGAGGGAGGAGGAGGAAGGCTAACAGGGCTGTTGCTCCCCCCTATTACTGCTGGTGTGGCACATGCTGTGTATCATGTCAGCAGGGCTCTGCTGCCCCTCATCACCACCGCAGCCATAGCTGGCCCTGTTTTATTTCCCCCCACTGCTATGGGGACATGCAGCTTTGTCCCCTCTCGCTGTGTTCACTCTTCTCCCGAGTTTGATGAAATCTCTCTTCCAATTTAGAGAATGCCATTTGCAGCCCACAGGAATTAGCATCCTCCCGGGGGATGTATGGCACAAGCTGTCCAGGAGCAGACTGGCTTATGTAAGCAGAAATGTAAGCTCAGAAGACCCAGAAGATTCAAGAGTCTGTGTTTTCTCTGCACTTGTTTCTCTTTCCATTTTATGCCAGAGGGGTTCTGTTGTGAGCTACAGCCCACGGAGCTGCAGCAAGTGGGACAGGAAAGACCCGCGATCATTACTGAATCCCATAAAACAGGGTATAGCCGGCATGGACCTGAGATCACTTGACCTCTTAGTGAAAACGGGGCTCAGTTTTGTGTCAATCAATCAACTTGATTTCATGATTGTGTTTGAACACAAGAGCAAGTAAAGGCGCTGGCTTTTGGGCCCGTCATCTCTTGCCTCAGCTCTGACCCTGGACAAGGGTGACAGATTATGTGCATTCTTACTGTCACTAATTTCTTTTTGTCCACCTGAAGACCTTAGGAACAGCACCAGCAAATACCAGTTGTGAAGCAAGAGATAAACATTGTTTTCTCTAGGTTTATTCTAAGGATGGGCATATTTTGCATCACACAACTGTAAAACCCAAACTCTAATGCATTGAGGCAGACAAAAACAATCTGTAAGAGCTCAGTGCTATTCCCTCATAACCAGTTTTCTTTTCTCCCTCAGGTCCAAGCCTTGCAGCAAGAGCCATAGGAGCACTTCTACAAACACACAGGATGCGATTATGCTGGAATTCCACCCAAAGTGCAAGGGCTGGAAGGCAGCAAGCCAGCCTTGGCTGCACACCTTCTCCTTCCCAGCTTCCCAACCGCACACTGTGTTTTATCTGCAGACCTCGGGAGACCTCCTTCATGTGTGTGTTTCACCCGTGCCCCACATCGGGGTTGGTCCAGCAGAGCACTAAGGACTCGGCAAAATTTAACATCTCGATTTTGCTGTCTGGTGGGAGGCTCGCTTGCCCCTGGCTTTCAGTGAGGGGTGTTGGGGTGCAGCTGCTGCCAAGTGCTGATGGTAGGTGGCTGGCTGCTGGAAGGGGGTCAGGACTTTCAGGAAAGGCATTAGTCCTGCCATTTACCAGAAACATTTACCAGTCGTTGGTAACTACCATGTGCCCTCCTGGCTCCAGGGGTTTTGTTTTGTTTGGGCTTTTTTTAATGTTTTTGGCCTGTTGGGTTTTATTTCTGCTATCACCTCATGAAATGCCCTGGAGAATCTCTGCCCTTAGCAGCCTAATATGTCATTTGCCTCATGAACTGGGTGGCTGTCCCCAGCATCCTGCAGCTGCAGCACCCAGGCACTGCAGCCACTGCCGTTTGGTCATCTGTCCTCTTGGGAGGGTAGTGGTATCATGGAAAAGTCAACCCAGTCTTTATGCAATTAGGTGCCTCTGTGATCACTTTACACTGTAAGTATAAGGGAATGAGGGGTCAACTTACTTACACTTATCACACATTTTCACTTAATTAGAAGGGATTTCAAGGCTGGGTTGGACAGAGCGTTGGGTGGCATGGTTTAGTATGAGGTGTCCCTGCCCATGGCAGAGGGTTGGAACTAGATGATCTTAAGGTCCTTTCCAACCCTAACTATTCTATGATTCTATGATTTCTGTCCAAGGCCCATGGTGGCCCACAGAGACCTGCACAGTAAGACGCAGTCAGAGCAGCGCAGTGAGTACAGCCAAGCTCTCGCTCTGCTAAAGTGACCTGTGGTTCTGAGAGGCCGGAGTATACTTCATGCAGGGCTGCTGTGTCTGGAGTTAGCAAACTGCACTGCATAACCCACGTGGAAGATGGTCCCACTTATGCTTAGCTGTGTCCTCTCCTGGATGTGATGTAACTCCAGGAATTAGAGAAAGGGCAGAGAGGGACAACTAGAGCAATCAAGGTAATGAAACGATTTGCAAGGAGAGACTGAAAAGGCTTTGGAGAGAAGGAGGCTGAGGATTATGACTGACACTTGCAAAATCATGAAGGCAGTGGATGAAGTGAATGCAGAACAGTTATTATATCCCACACACTGGAACTAAGGGACTATGATCAAACTAGTATTAGATTAAAGATAGATAAAAGTGCTTCTTCATATAATGGGTAGCAAGCTCTCCTCAAAACCCTATCTGGGCTTCATCTTGGAAAGAGCTAAATGGACTACACGCAAAACTGAATGAAGGAATGAGACAGAACCTGAACAGTGGACTGGCCAAGGATGATCAGGGTCCAACATCTCCCCTTTCATTTATCACTGTCATCATAACCATTGTGTACCTGTGTCTAGCCTATATTCATTGACAATTTTGTAATAAAATTGCCAGTATAGGTATTCATCTATTTGGCTCATTACACAACACATCCTCAGACTGTAATTCTTGCACAAAAAACAAAAAAAGAATGAAGTATTAAGAGCTGTGATTTACAAGAATGAGTGAGGCGGTGTTTAACCTAGCCAGCTAATTCTGCTTTAAACCTTTGCTGAAAGCCACAGGCAGGCTTCCAGCATGTGAGTCTTTCTTCAGTATTTCCTACGATTTGAACAAGTGTTAAGCTGGAGCTCCAGACTACTGGGGAATTGGCTGTTCTCCATCTGGTTTCCACCAGTTCTGCAAAGATCACGCAAAATTGAAGTGAACTTCCTAAAATTTCGAAATATGCTGCAGCCATTGGAAGTTATTGGGAAATACCCACGCAAAACCTACCAGCGAGGTCAGACTGCTAAAGAACTTGCCCTCTGGCTGCAATGTGACTGGAGTGTGTGAGGAGCAAGAACTGCTAGATCATGTATGAGAAGGAGTTCCTCATCCGCCCAAGGTCAGTGCAAGACACAAGAAGTTTGCAGACTGTACTTTTCATTCGTCCCACATGGAAATTACCTGGAGAAGAGAAGGCTGCGCGGAGACCTCATAGCAGCCTTCCAGTACCTGAAGGGGGCCTACAACGATGCTGGAGAGGGACTCTTCATCAGGGACTGTAGTGATAGGAGAAGGGGTAACAGATTCAAACTTAAAAAGGGGCAGTTCAGGTTTGATATAAGAGGAAGTTCTTTACTGTGAGGGTGGTGAGACACTGGAATGGGTTGCCCAAAGAAATGGTAAATGCTCCATCCCTGGAAGTGTTCAAGGCCAGGCTGGATAGGGCTTGGAGCAACCTGGTCTAGTGGAAGGCATTCCATGGCAGGGGGGTCGGAACTGCATGAACTTAAGGTCCCTTCCAGCCCAAACCATTCTGGCTTCTATGATTCTATAAATAAATAGAAATAAATCTGGAAACTATCACTATCCTCCCCCTCTCTCCCCCCCCTCCAAATCAAACCCAAACTTTGGCAGCCCTAGAAGAGACATGGGGTTTAGCTAGAAATTTTGGTGCATCTGTCCATGCACATTTCCGTGAAAGGGCCCAGAAACATCCCAAAGTACGTACCATGCCTTTTCAATATACTCAGTACCTATTTCTGAACCTTGTAAGAAGTTGTGTTGGAACTGAGCTGCCAGGAAGGTAATGTTGCTGCAAGTGGAGCCTGACAGTGCAGAGAGGAGAAGGTGAGCTTGGAGAGAGCCTGTTGAAACAACAAGGTATTGCTGTACAGCTGGGGAAGTTTAATGCAAGTGTTAACACCTAATACCCAGTTTGTTTGTGACACAGGAGACTGAAGATTCAATTTTACCTCCTGTGGAAACCCTTCACTTTGGAAACATTAGTGCATGTAGACTGGTTGAGCAGACTCGTGGTGAATCATAGAATCATAGAATAGTTAGGGTTGGAAAGGACCTTCACATCATCTCGTTCCAACCCCCCTGCCAGGGGCAGGGTCACCTCACACTAAACCATGCCACCCAAGGCTATGTCCACCCCGGCCTTGAACACCACCAGCGATGGAGCATTCACAGCTTCCCTGGGCAACCCATTCCAGTGCCTCACCACCCTTACAGGAAAGAATTTCTTCCTCATATCCAATCTAAACTTCCCCTCTTTAAGTTTGAACCTGTTACCCCTTGTCCGCTCACTACAGTCCCTCCTGAAGAGTCCCTCCCCAGCATCCCGATAGGCCCCTTTCAGATACTGGAAGGCTGCTCTGAGGTCTCCACGCAGCCTTCTCTTCTCCAGGCTGAACAGCCCCAACTTTCTCAGCCTATCTTCATATGGGAGGTGCTCCAGTCCCCTGATCATCCTCATGGCGCTCCTCTGCACTTGTTCCAACAGCTCCATGTCCTCCTTATGTTGAGGACACCAGAACTGCACACAATACCAAGCCGGGTCTCTCTCAGGGCTGCTCAGTCTTCAGGATTTACTTTGAACTGTTTGCATCTGTAACTCTCAGCCAGAGAATAGGGCAGATCTTTGGGCAGTGAATGTCAATTCTGAGCTGCTCTGGGCTTGGGAGGAAGAGTCAGAAATCATGGTAGTTACAGCCTTTGGAGGGATGTATGGAGCAGCTGTTTTACTGTCTGGTCCCAAACTTTCACAGATTCAGGTGGTGGCTCCAGATTTGTGTTCTGCTGAAAGCCCCGATGACACAGTCAGGAGTTTCTCACAGCATCAGGGCAGGTTTCAGCAGCTCCTAAGGGTGCCCCCCTCCCTCAGCCATGCTGTGCTTGTGGGAGGACACACAGATGGGTCCTGGAACTTACGCAACTTTTGAGTGATCTTGAAAAAGAAGAGGGGAGAGGTTATTCCCAGGCCATGTCAGTTTGCTTGTTTGGTCTGTGGTGCTGTCGCACAAATAGTATTTAATAATGTTCGGCTGTGGAGTGGCCATGAGCAATTGCAGCAGCACAAGCTGCTGAATCTGGCACTGCTGCCAAGAAAAATGTTTGTAGAGCAACAGCTTGAAAAGCTGAAACTTCAGCCAGTTCCTCAGCAAAGGACTTAAACTGATATGCAGGGCAGTGAGTATGTAATATAATAATGCAGACAAATCATTTTGTCCCCCTCTTCCAATGTCTAAAACATGATCACATCACACTTGTCATGAGAAACAAAATATCCTTTCTTAGTAGATCTACATCTTAGATGGCATCATCAATTCAAGGATTCTTTCAGCTCCCCATGGTATTTCAACCAACAGATGGCAGCAGCCCTATTCCTAATGGATTTTTGTTCTTACCAAGGCACATGGTTGCCGGGTTCCCTGGAATGCTTCAGACCTGACTGATGAGCCTATTATCAGAAGAGCGCCAGAAATGTCCCTGTCACAGAGCAAGCAGCTGTGAAACACAAAGAGCCTCCACTGGCTGCACTCTCCATTGCATTCCTAAGGACAGAGTGGTTAATGTGAGACTTCAAATGCCCCAGAAAGCATGGCTGAGTCCTACCAGGGACATCAAACACTGCTGCTCCACGAGCTGCGTGGCAGCTGACATTCAGCATCACCAGTTTTTCATACGAACCCTGCGAGTTTTGTGTTTTATTCACACACTGCCTCCACCCTGTTTGTGAAACAGCACTTGGCACAAAGCACAAGTGTAGGTGGTGCTTTGGGTCAAACACCACAGGCACTTTTCGCTTCTCCTGGCTCTTCGCCACTTGTCTTGTAAAGGCATTTGGCCATTCACAAACAGTCACAGGCTTTTCCCTCCAACAAACCACTTGAAACTCCATCTCTTCTTTCTCAGCCAGCACTCACATTTTACATCGTTCTTTGTTTTAAATGTAAAGTTAAGTTGGCCATGTGCATCAGTGGTACAAAATTCATTTTTGTGTGGACGTCCAAGCCAACAATGTACCTTTGTGGTAAGGATGGCAAGGCACCTCCTGGACTGCATTAGGGTTTTGCAGCAGGTCAAAGGAGGTGATCATTTCTGCCTGTTCAGCCCTGGTGAGACACATCTGAGATGCTGTGGCCAGGTCTGGGCTCCCCAGTACAGAGGATGCATGGATATACTGGAGACACTGCAAAGATAATAATGGGATTGAAGCACCTGACGTGTGAGGAAAGGCTGAGGGAGCCAGGACTATTCAACCCAGAGAAAGGAAGGCTCGGGGGGATCTTATCAATATATATAACTACCTGATGTTGGGAGACAGTGAAGACAACAGAGCCAGACTCTTCTTATTGGTGCCCAATGGAAAGTAAGGAGGCAATGGGCACAAATGAAATCTAAACACAAGAAATATATTTTTTCACTCTATGAGTGATTGAACACTGGAACAGGTTGCTCAGAGATCCATCCCTGGAGATATTTAAAACCCAGATAGACATGGGCAGCCAGCTTTAGGGGGCCTTTCTTGAGCAAGGATTTGGACTTCATAATGTCCAGGTGCCTTCTAACCTCAAACCTCAACCATTCTGTGACTGTTGAATTGTTTAAATAACCTTGTTTTCAATATAAGTCAAATGCGTATTTTTCCTTAAGTGAGAGCTGAGGCCAAGAAAGACAAAGAAAGATGAATCAGTGGAATCTTGTCATTTTAGAAAATCTTTTCAGTGACTTGACTGTTCCTTACAGTAATTGTGTGACTAAGCCTTGTTTGTAACTTTATTCCTTGGAAACTGGAAGCCTGCTGAATTCCAATCCACATAAAAACTTGCCCTGCCAATACCCCAGATACCAGATGAATAACCGTCCTCCATCACCAGTTGTGCTAAACAAATACATTAGGCACCTTAATTAGGTGTATGCAGTCATCTTGGAAGGCACATAGAAAATGACCTAATCCACAATTAGCTCACTGAGTCGTGGTTCTGTGGGGATATTCTTATGCATAATCAGCTGCATATGTTAGTGTACCTCTGCAATATACCTTGGAGGCTGACAAAACACCTCCACACAACTGCACTGTCCTTGTTCCTCTGGTTTTGGTGTGGTCTGTGTTTTGTCTTTGGTGCCCCATAGCAGGAGCTCTCTGAAGCTCTGCTTGCGCATATCCCAAGCACAGTGAGGCCCTCTTGATTCTGCTGTGCATAAATACATCAGATTGCTGCTCTCCATCTCATTTATGCAATCCCCAGGGAAGCATTAGTGGTGCTTGCCTCGGAAGAAGATGGATAAGAGAAAGCTTACCTTATCGGCCCTCACTCAAGGGTCAGATACAGCTGGGGTCTCTGCACTGAGAGGAGGACAACACTCAATGCCCATTTGTAGTGGTTTAAGCACAGGCGGCAACCCAGAATCACACAGCTGAACACTCACTCCTGCCCTTTCCTCCCCCCCACTCCCGAAGAGATGGGGAGGAGAATTGAAATAATGTAACTCCATGGGCTAAGAGCAGTCCAGTAACTAAGGTATAACACAAACCACTGCTGCTACCACCAATAATAATAATGATAAGGGAAATAACAAGGGAAGAGGATACAATCGCTCACCACCTGCCAACCAATACCCAGCCCGACCAGCAGTGATCTAACCCTTCCGGGTAACTGCCCCCAGTTTATATAGTGGGCATGATGTGCTGTGATATGGAATACCTCTTTGGTCAGTTTGTGTCAGGTGTCCTGTCTCTGCTTCCTCCCGGCTTCCCCTCCTCCCTGGCAGAACATGAGACTCAGAAAGACCTTGGTCAGAGTAAACATTACTGAGCAGCAACTAAAAACATCGGTGTTATCAGTGCTGTTCCCAGCCTGAAAGTCAAAACCACTGCACCAGCTACTAAGAAGGAGAAAAAATGACTGCAACTGCTGAACCCAGGACACCATTGCAGAGCTTCTCTGCGCATGAAAGGAGGGAGACAGGGACACGCATGGCTGTGCTGTTCACAGAGATTAAGGATGTGAGAGTGGGGGTTGCAGTCACAGTACTCTAAAAGAAATGGGTACACATGTGTAGCCTTAGAAGTTGTTTCATTTGGTTTTGCTCTTTTGAGCAAAGCCAAAGCAAAAATAAATCAAAATAAACATTGTAGCTTCTACAGGTTCACTGCAAAACAACCCAGCTGTAATAACAACAAATCATACACAGCGCATAGCTCTTTTTCTCTCCTGTAGGTTAACAAGGGAAGGTCACAGCAATCATGTTTAATTAAAAAAAGGTTTCCCTTAATTTCCTGGCACTGGCTTTGAGCAATTGGCCAGTAAGAGCTGCTTTCAAAATCACTCCCCAGTAATCCTGTCTCTTTTCTGCTCAATATTCCTTGAGGAGCTTGCAACCAAGCAGATTATTTCTCTTTTTTTTAAGAACATGAAACTATTATATTAATTTATCTCAGATTCCGACCAGCACACATTATAAGCCTCTGCAGATTGTATATTGGCATGGGAATTATGAATACACAGTAAATGAAATATATTACATTCAAATAAAGTCTCAAGAGGGCAGCTTCAAATGTTGATTTAATTCCCCTGCTTTTTTAAAGTATGTGCATGGTATGAAAATAATTCACTGGGAGACATTCTGCCTACACTGATGAACTAATTCACTGCTTTATCCAAATGGTACCTTGTATTTTCCCTTCGACAGCTACCCCCAAGCTTTGATTATCAGCAGATCATAAGAATCTGTAATCCTGGCTGTAAGCCGTCTGCGTGGTGAAAGCAGTCCATATTTTTTATGCCTTGCCCATCACCTAGCACACAGCCACTTCTTGGTACCCATTGAGCTGCATTACCTGCGACTGCATACATCCTACCCAAGAGCAGCCACACTGAACGCAGCCTAGCCACATGCTGTCCTATAGCTCTGCTTGCAGGATGCCCCTGATATCTTAGGATGGCAGCAGGCTCTGCAGACACATTAATGTATCTGGAAACCTCACCCTTGGGGTCTTCTTCACCAGGACTGCTGCTCTGAGAG
This sequence comes from Ara ararauna, assembly GCA_028858755.1. Taxonomy (NCBI): domain Eukaryota; kingdom Metazoa; phylum Chordata; class Aves; order Psittaciformes; family Psittacidae; genus Ara; species Ara ararauna. The sequence goes on along the minus strand of CM054378.1, from coordinate 111,503,346 downwards.
TGCTTGGCTGCTAGCAATTGCCACCAGGCCTGAGGAGACTTGTTAATGCCTGACTCACACGGCGTGGCTGTCACTGCTGCCTACCCAAGGAACAGAGAGCCATGGTGGTGCAAAGCGAGCCTGCAGCTCGTCCTAAGACCAGTGCTCACATAGAAAGCCATCACCATAGGGAGACTGGCCATGTATGAGCCTCAGCTGTAAGTGCCACTACGCTTGGGGCAGTGTGGTTGTCGCTCGGTTGAGATGCTGGATACAGAGACTGCATCTGGAAAAGGAAGGGAGCCAGGCAGGCATTTCCCAAGCCAGTGCTGCCGTGCTCACAGATGCCCTGCTGGGAAACACCCAGCTCAGGCTTCCCGGCAGCTGAAGGGCAGAAGGGCAGAAGGGCTGAAGGGCAGAAACATCTTGTTACCCCAGACCCAGCTACCAGGCCAGGTCCTGCAAAGAGCCAGGGCTCTCCTAGCTGTCAGAGCTCTATCCCCCATGGCACTTCTCCACCCCAAAGCAACCCATGTTGTGCTGCCTCTCTGTCAGCCCCATTTGCCTGTGTAGTAATACACAACCCTCTCAGACTGTTGGTCTGTCAAGTCAGATGGGTGCTGATGAGCTGTGGGAAATGGAACCCTCTGTGAGAGCATGGTGTGAGAAGAAGAATTCAACCTCTAATGTGTCTGTGCCTGCATTTCCCCATCCTAAGGCTATCTAGATCCCTTGGACACTCTTCTTGCTTGAAAGGTTTCAGTGGGAACTGCGTTCAAGCAGTCTCGATCCACTGAAATCAGCCTTCCTCTACTGCCAATCTGCATTTTTCACCTCTGCTGCCTTTGCCCCAGAAGCTGAAGTTTCCACCTCAGCCTGCCCATGTGTGGACCTCACTGCTTCTGAGCCCAAGCCAGCCCTTCCTGCCCGCACTCTGATCACTTATCTTGCTTGTACACCAAGCTGCTCCAGCTCCTGTGGTTCATGTGCTATAGCGTATAAATGAACATCATCTGCGTCAGGAATTTTAACAGAAATTAGCCAGCAGAAGAGATTGAAGGTCACTTCATACTCTTCAGGCCCTAAAGAACTCTATGGAAACAAAATATTTCAGGAATTAATAAAATGCTTGTACAGTACTCTTATCCCTAACATCAAGCTCAGCAAAGATAGATAGATCGCCAGGCTGTGTGCTTGTATTGATAAGCCCCAGACAGAGATGGGAAATTGGGAAATGGCATGGCTACAGCACAAGGGAAGTACTGGGGATCATAGTACCCTACAAACAGGAAGACAGGGTAGGGAGAAGTCAGCAAGAAAAGCACTTCCCTTGCCAAAGTCAGTTAGAAACAGGTTCCAGACACCATTAGGATGTTTCCAAGAAGAAAGTATGGTTTACCAGAAAAGGCCGGGAATGCCATGGATTACACAGAGGGCAGTTATGGTTACTTACAGAGCTGGTGAAGAAAGCTTGCTGTTATGAAAACAAAGGCACCAAACTCACCTCTGCAGAAAGCATAGAGGGAGACGAGGGACTGTCGTGATCAGGCAGACACAACAGCACTGACAGCTGATGTGTACTGATAGCTGATAAGTGGGGAGGTTGGCAGCCCTGGGAACACATGCAGGCGGCACAGAGCAGAACACAACCTGATGAGCTACAGACTGCAAAGACCTGACAGAGCCCATATGCCTGAAGGCCGTGGAGAGGCCACACCAGAGCCTCAGAACAGACCCTTGCTTTGTACGGTCATTTCTGACTGCCCTGAGGTGGGGACCCCTGCAAACAAGTCAATAGATGTCAGTGCAATGCCTTCAACCTCAACAGCAGCAGCATGGCAACAAAGATGCAAAATGCCAAGCAAAGCAATAGCCTTCAAAGTGCTTCAGGTTTCTGAGGAAGAGTTGAAATATTCAAAGAGACAATAACACCAGGGTTTAGAAGAGAACAGGATATTATGGCTAATTAATTGTTGATGCTACAAAGCACTGTTGGGGAGAACACAAAAAAATCCTGGATTCATGAAAGAGGTGTAAGTGGGATCATTCACCATGCCCAGTACAACTTGATTACAGACTACCAGAAAGGTGACCTCTTGAATCTACGGAAATCATTGCTTTAGTCTAATGAATTTCATAGTGTAGCTCTTAACCACAGTGACTTTTTAGTCCATATTTTTCCATGATCCATGTATGCTAAGTACAAATGTTGCTAAATTTTCAGCTCATTTCCTACATTGTCCTCAACAGGGTCTTTGCAACTGTGAAGCTGAAGTAATTTGATTTCTCCAAATAGTTATTTCATTCATGGATAATAGAAATAGCTTGGACTTTCCTTTGCATTACTTTTTATCAGGATAACTGTGGAAGGAAGAAGTTAAAAACACAAGCAGTGCCCCATCTGCACACCTAGGCTGCCTCCTGGATATTCCTAGGGGAAAGGCATTGCAGCAAAGCCTGGGCTACTTGAAAAGTGCCCTGCGCTTTCTACACTTTCCTGTTCCCACGAGGCTGCCTGGCTCCATGCTCCATGAACTTGCCCAAGCTTCTCCTGGGACTGGGACAGCAGCTCTCACTGCCATCCTTGCCAAATGCAGCTCCACACAGATTAGAGCCACGTGGTCCAGCAGGACAAATCTGATCCTGATTAAGAGCAAATACCTAATTTCTCTTCTATTAGATTAGCCTGAGTGCATTGGGGTATTTACTCTGACTTCATGCTTCATCTGATCTTCTGACATGTTTTGGAAGGACAAGCAATGCCTTTTCTGGTGTGGAATTACAATGGCTGGCAGCAAACCCCATCGTGTGTGAAGTGTGTAAGCCCAAAGGGTGGGTGGTCACTGCTTCTATACCTTGTGTCATATGGCTGCAGGAGTTTTGATTCATTACTGGGCCATTTAAAACCAGATTTACGTCTCTTAGAGGTGCACTGCTGCTCTAATTAACTCCATGCGGGACTGCGTTTTCTCTCCCTCTCCACCAACACACAGTGGTGTTTGACAGGAAGGATATTCCTCCCTCTCAGGAGTCTGATTAAGGAGTAATGGACCTGGGAGGCACAGCAGGTTCTTCTCTGCCCTGAATTGTGCAACACTTCCCCTGCCCTCACTTCATTGCCCCCTGGTACTACTGGCAGTAGCAAAGCCAAGCCCCAGGCTGGCATTGCAGCAATACTGGTGGCGGAATAACGAAGGGGAGATCTCAGATCTCCCTCTGTCACAGACCAGAAAGCCAGGTGGGTGGCGCAGCAGAAAGGCAGGCTTGGAGAAAGCCTGTCGTGCGTTTTCAGTCTAATTCGGTTTGGTCTCCTTGGCAGTCACTGCAGTACTTTCCACACTCAGTTAAAAATACATTTACACAGGCTAAGCAGTGACTACGGTGGAGTGGGGCAGTCTGATATGCCGTATGAGGTACACCAGTAGCAGCATGCCATGGCTTGCTCCTTTCCCAGAGGTGAAGTTTGCTGTTGGCTGTCAGGACATGACTCCAGAGGTGCTGGTGCTTCTGAGCTTCCCCATGCTTGGTGCATCCATAAGCTGGAGCGCAGCTGGGAGCTTGCTGGCAAACCATGTTGTACTGCTCTTGGCTCCATCTCATGTACAATTTGGTTGTCTTCAGTTAAAAACTGTACTTACATAAGTAATAATGAAAACAAGCTTTTCAAGTGTTGTTTGCTTCATTGTGTCCTTAAATACTTACATAAGTAATAATGAAAACAAGCTTTTCAAGTGTTGTTAGCTTCATTATGTCCTTAAAACCAAGATACTTTAGCTCTTAGAGTACTTTGTGTAAAACCACAACGTAACAGTGACGTCCTCCAGCCTTCAGCTTCATGTATCACAAGTTCCTTAAAATCCAGCTAGCTTTAGAATTAAAACCTTCTATTGCTTTACATTAGAAAGAATAAAGCTTGAGAACAAAAGTGGAAGCATATTTTTGGTGCATGAGCAGTCTGCGAACGTTGGTTGGTGCTCAAAAGCCTCTTTCTGAAATGTTTAATGTGAATTCCCGGTTATAATGTTTTGCTTCTATCACATATGCTCCATCTGTAAGATTTGAGTCATTCTTGAAGAAAACAGGAGGGTCTCCATGGTGACAAACTCCTGTGGTCTGAAAAAAATGTGACAATATTTTCTCCATATCCTAACATTTTTATTTTGGGGGGGTTTCTTTTCCCCCCAAAGCTGAGTTTACAATGATAAACATGCAAGAGCATGGTTTTTAATATTCAGTATAAACAGAATCTTCCTGCATGTGCAAAGAAACTGTTCTCTCTTAGGTACACCTGCAAAGGATTATCAGCATGCTCTTATGTAGTGAAAACTCTGCAGGAGGGACGCGTTAACACAAACTGCTGCAGACTCACCCACACAAGAGCTACCAGAGCTGGGGATTGCTGTTTCCTTAGCCTTCCCTTATGAAAAATTAACATAGAAAATATCTCCCTCATAGGTCCTGCCAAGATGGAGATCGCAGTGGTTTATGCGTTTATATACGCAGTGAGAGATGCCTGTAAGGCTGCTTTGTTCAAGCAGAGTATTGGGAAGGCTCTTGAAGAGAGCAGGGCTTTGCCCGCCACTATGATGACAGCCGCACTGAGGTCCTTCTTGCACCAAGGACCCACTGTGCAAGCATCTGTAAAAGCCACCAGAGAAAATGGATGATTTCCCCCAAAGGCCTCACATTCCTAGTAATGAAATTTGAGCTGTTTTTTCCCAAATCACTGGAAATTGTAAAGGACAGAATATCCATCCAAATTAGGGAAATAAACCCATTCAATTTCTGGGGGAACAAATAAACAATTTTAAGCATGAAAATGAGTAACAGATAAAATGCATTTGTCAAGGAGGATCTAACTGTCAAATTAACCCACAGCTCTTCTGGGCGACAGGGTTCTTCTCTTGTAAGAGAAAAGAAACAGAAGTTACACATGTGGAATTCAGCAAGTTTTCTGCTGTCTTTCATGATGTTTTCACTGGCAGAACAGGGAAACACGGCTTGGTGAAGCTATGACTGAAGTGGGCAAAAATAATTATACCCTGTACCAGACTGAAATTATCAAACAAGAGGATATATTGACTGGAGTACATCTGCTGCCTGTCCTGCACTTAAGTCCATTGCTAGTAACCCGACAGCAGCACTGAGCACTCACCCAGCAAACCTGCCTGCAGGAAAAGGCAACTTGTAGTTGTTTGGTGCCTATCTGGTACTGCTGATCCCGCCATTCCTGAGCAAGTCTTGGGCACGACTTTCCTTCATTGGGTTCATTTTATGGTCTGCTACTGAAAAATTGAAAATATGAACTTCTATTAACTGTTTTCTGCCTATTGTCACCAAGCACTTTACAGACAGGGATAAGTAATCCTGGTTTTCTCCAGACATAGAAATAGAGACACAAGTCTTGCTCCCAGATACATGGGAAATCAGTGCAAAACTGAGAGTGAGGCCATGTGATTCTCAGCATATCCACCCCATAAGTCTTCCTGACCTGTGACAAATTCTAATTTCAAATTAAATTTTTGCTGATCTAATAGAAACCTGCATTGAATTTCTATGCGGCAAACTCCAGAGGCAATAAAGAAAAAAAAGGTGGAGGAAAAGGAGAAGTTTTAATCTACTGCGTATGTATTCAAAGTATCATTCTGTCTTTCACTTCTCATCAGGAATTCCAGCTCTGGACACTCCACTCACACTGTGTGGATGTTTGACCCACAGGAGGAGCAGAATCAGGCAAGAAGAGACCAGTCCTTCTGCCATGCTTAAAGCATTCATACTCATTAAGATCATGGTGGGATAAAAGTACAAAAATTGAGGTTTCCAGCCAAACAAATATATTATAGAATATTGAGAAACTGGGAGTAATGAGATATATGATCCAGCACCACTCAGTTTTCTCATTTCCAAATAGCAATGAGATTTGAAATTGCCCACTTTCACGTCATTTACAGAGTTTGCAGAAAGAACCATTCTTTCTCACACTGTGCTCCCTAAAGAATTTCTAAATCGCATGATTTTGCCATTGTGCTCCTTTTCTGCTTTCTGAAGTATCTCTGGAAAAATGTCTATTGTCCCCAAATGCCTGTTAATTGTGCTCAGCTTACTATGAAATGATTGTTTTTCCTTCTAATGGCTCATCCTGCAAATCAAACAGAAAGCAGCTCATCCATCTGAGCTCATGCTTTCTTGCACATTAACAACAGTGCAGAAGAAAGCTAAATTATGCCCATGGTTATTGCAGGCACTCATGGTCTTCCAGCTAATCTGAGTAATGTCACTGGAATCCCATTATCTTCAACAGTAGAGATTAGGCTGAATTAAGCAGTTATTTTCCACCAATTTTCTCCTCTGCCATTTACTGAATTTGCAGGGCTAATGTACAGTATTAACCACTTTCCAACACAGCCTGGATTTGGCTGCATTTATACATTTATAGTGTACCTGTGTATTCAAAAAGTGGGGTGTTGAGCTTAATACAAGACAGAATTCATCTGCATTTAACTTCAGCAGTACAGTATTGGGTTGAAGATGGCAAACTTAAGACATCACCAAACAGATCAAAACTGATCATGAACAGGGCCAGAAACTGGAGCTCTTACTATCAGGATGATGAGGTCCTAGAACAGCTTTCTTCTTCCTTTTTTGATTAAACTGCTGTTTCATCTGGGCAGGTAATTTTCACTCCTGGAATATAGTTTCCAATTAAATTGAAAACTAAGGTAACTACAAATTGATTTTGAAACAGAAAGAGTCTGATCAGCAAAACCTTAAACAAGTGATACATTTCTAACAGTTCAGCATGCACACAAAAGGTATAAAGGTACCTCTGAAAAACTAAAACTCCTGCTGTAGCAGAAACATGTTCTTAAATGATCAAGAAAGCTGTAATGGGGTATTTAGGCTTTTGCAGACTAAATTGCCCCCAGAGCACTCAATTTCCTCTCCTTCTCCCATAATTTTCTTTACTGTAATTCCATTTCAACTCTACTCGTTGTAGGACCCACCAGGTTGTACGGCATTAGCTACAGTCGTACTCAAGCTGCGCTGCAGTTTGCCAAAGGCTCTTCTGGAGTTAGTTACAATGGACTTTGTGCTAAGACATGTTCAGTAGCTCAATTAATCTGTCAGCCATATTAAATTGAAGTATCTGAGCATGAACAGTTGGATGTTTCAAGAACAGCACTGGCACTTGTGTTTCTGAGTAAATAGAGCCTTAACATAGTTCTCCTGGAGTTAAAATTCTCTGTTTGTTCTTATTACATGTGGAAAAAACCTCAAATGTATCCTGAGTTTAGAGCACCAGCCCTGCCACTGCTACCACAGATCAGAATTCCACTTGTTTAGGTAGAATATGGGAAACCTCCGACATCTCCCTTGGAGGGAGAAAAAGCCTGAAAGGCTCCAAGAGGGCAGAAGTTTGTGAGCTGGAAAACCCATGTCTCTTTCAGATGCTGCCTGTGAAAGCTCAGAAAGCTCCTTCTTAAATTAATTTTGTATACTTCTAGAGGCCACTAATGGCTGTGAGCACTGATGTTTTCTCTGGCAACTGAAAACAGAGGATCATGCATGAAGGCTTACTGGAGCTGGCTGTGGGCCATGTGGTCTAGCTGAGCAATTGAAATACATGTATAGTGCACTCAGTGTGATGTGTACAATTATTGCACCTTCTTACCAGTTCATAATCTTGAGACTTTCCAACAACAGAATCTTTGTCCTGGCTTTTGAACACAACCAAATAGCAGCAATTCATTAGAAGACTTGTTAAATTGCTTAGAACAGCTTCAGTGTTGTGGTATTGCTTTCACACTGGGAAATCAATGAAGCCTTTCCAAATACCCATAAATCACCTTGAAATATTTCTTAATAATTTTAATTCCTGCCCAACCCTGATGAAGTCAACAGCATTAAACAGGCATTGCTCTATGACAATGCTTAGCACAGGAGGACTCAGCTGAAGGGGAGATCTGGGGGGAGGTCCAAAGTAGGGCTCCTAAGCAAAGCGGCACACGATGGCCCTGGGACACCTCCAGCAGAAAAGACACAGTTTAAAAAATCATTGAAATTTTACCAGTAGAGGGAAACAGAGCACCTCGGCTGCAACCTGCTCAGAGACGCAGGGCTCAGAGATGAAGGGCTGTTGTGGTTTAAGCCCAGCTGTAACTCAGAAAACCACACAGTGTTTTGCTCACTCCCCCCTCCTTTCTCCCCCCTCTCCCAGAGGGATGGGGAGGAGAATCAAAAGAATGTAACTCCACGGGTTGAGGCAAGAAACAGTCCAGTAACTAGGGTATAACACAAGTCACTGCTGCAGCCACCAGCAATAATAATGATAAGAGAAATAGCAAGGGAAGAGAATACAACCGCTCACCACCTGCCAACCGATACCCAGCCTAACCGAGCAGTGATCTAACCTTCTGGTAACTGCCCCCAGTTTATATAGTGGGCATGATGTGCTGTGGTATGGAATACCTCTTTGGTCAGTTTGTGTCAGGTGTCTTGTCTCTGCTTCATCACGGCTTCCCTTCCTCCCTGGCAGAGCATGAGACTCAGAAAGTCCTTGGTCAGAGTAAACATTACTGAGCAGCAACTGAAAACATCGGTGTTATCAGCGCTGTTCCCAGCCTGAAAGTTAAAACCACAGCACTGCACCAGCTACTAAGAAGGAGAAAAATGGCTGCTGCTGAACCCAGGACAAAGGCTGTCGCTGGTATCTTGAGCATCCCTCTTCTCCGAGGATGATGAGCTAACCTCCTGTCTCCTCTCCCAGTCAGCGCCTGGTTTGACCCCTTACTTCCCACATCTGTACACTTGCATGTGTACATATCTACATGCCTGCAGCAGGCAAGAATCCTGCATGGCCCCCCCATCCACCTAACTCAGGGGATGTGCAATATTCAGTATCTCCCTCTCTGGGCTTATCTCTGCTGATAATGGGATAGTGTTTGCCCTTGGTATGTAAATGAAATCTTCAAAGTTGGTTTCATGAAGTTAGGTTGCTAAATATCCATGAAAGCACTTACATTCTAGCAGCTTAATCTTCAAAGCTGTTACGTACCTCTGACTTCATGGAATTTGTGGCTTCTCAGCACTTCCAAAAATCAGGCCCCTGAAGATGTGTTTCAGCACACACCTTGGCATTGGGATATTGGCTAAAGGGGCAGAGCCATGTGTGGGGTGTGTGATTTATTTTCCTCAATCTGTTAAGAAATATCTAACCACTTTCATATGCAATGTGCAATTGGCATTTTTGTTTGCTCTTTGGACTCTGCCTTTCTCAGAGATGACACTGTGGTATGCAAGTTTAGATAAAAAATGGTTTCTCTGTCTCTTGCATGGTACAAATACAGCAGCAGCTGCTTGAAAGCAATAGGATCAAAAATTTTCAAAGGAAGAAAATCCTTTGCTTTCCCTGGGATGGATCCTATCTTTGAGAGCTGGAGAGCAATAATATGTTCAGAAAGATTTTCAGCTCATGTAGACGTGTGTGCAACTTGTGCTTCACCACCCATCCCAGCTTTCTATTTTCTGTCCCACATCCTGCAGTGACACCTCCGTGTTCCCGAAAATGACTCCTGTTAGCAGTGGTAAAGGTGGGAAGCTACATTTTATATCTGCCATTATTACTTCAGCAGATACTCAGAGTGGTACCAAGCCTGTGGTGGTAACCTACAACAAGGAGGTTTAGGTAACTTTTAACATGGACTTCATTTCCTGGAGTCATACTATGGGAAGGAAGAGTGCTCTGAGGTCTGGATCTCCCATCACCAAAGTCAGGGGCTTGTGGTGAGGTGCTGTGGTGCCTTTAGCCAGGACTTGTTGGCAGGCAATGGGGCTCACTCCAGCCAGGATGGAGCCAGGATGTGATTGCAATGGGCCCCTGGGTCTGAGAGGCACTCCTGGATCCCACAGCTGAGAGCATCCCTTGAACAGACTAAACTTGCAACCCATTATCTGCACTTACAAATGCTACAGCATAAATTGATATTTTAATTCTGGAAAACCATAGTTTCACAGCAAAGTAGTTGAGAAGTGTGACTTACAGTAACAGGAGTTTTTGCAGGTTCATTTTCCGTGTTGAGTAACCCCATTAAAACACACTCTTCTTCTTAAAGTAGTCAACGTTCTGCAATCACTCAAGTAATTTAAAAAGAAAAGAAAATGTGTGTCTCATGAAGAGTGTTATCATTCCCTAAATCAGATCAATAGGCAAGGCTGATTTTTCCAAGAATCGAGGTTATTTTGGGGTTAGTCTTGCCATTGAAAAATTTTCTTGCATTGAAAAATTGGCCTTACAGAGAAACAATGAGGAATTACTGAAATTCAGACAGTCTGAAAGGACTGCACAGGAATTATTTCAGTTCCACTTTTACAGGTTTGTCAGTGAAAGGTGTAGATGTAACAACACGTCTGTATTTTACAGGCTAGAACCTTTATTTCTCCACTTCCATATGAACCATGTCACTATAATAATCACTGCTGATTATTAAAAGTTTGCACATGGCTGGAAAAATGTTATGCAAATTACACAGGACATTAAATTAGCAATATTGGGGTTTTTTTGAAGTGATTATACAGAAGATTATTTTAGAACTGACATCTTTACAAGCTTTTTCTGTGGCTTTATTCCATTTGGTTTCAATACCAGTCTGTGCAGACATGACAGAGAGAAATTGTTACAAGGCTTTTTTGTTTTGGACTATGAGCTACAAGTAAAATGCAACAGATACCAAATTGCCTCAGTCATCAAGTGCTTTCTTCTCCCCGTTGTCTTTTACAGTAACAGCATTGCTTACTTGACTCATTTTTGCATCTTGTTTGTTGGTGAAATAGAAAGTTTTCTTGCGCTTTACTCATTTCAGCTGATTTTCCTGTTTGCAAAGGATGATGGGAGTAGCTAAAAATAAATCTGGTATTGACAATGTCAGCTGTTCTACGACATAAATTGGCTTCCAAAATCATTGGATCAAAACCAATTTATTCCAATCATTCAACTGAAAATTTATTTCCTCCTTAAGTAACTTGGATTGTGCTTTTGGGTTTTTCCTTATAAGTTCAAGGACAAGGAACTTGCTTTCTAATGGAAGAAGTGTTTTTTCCATTTCCCTTTGAGACTGAAGGATAAATAACTAATACATTACATCTCAATAAGATCCTGAGAGGTAGGAACAGAAATTAACAGTATTGTCAGATTCTCAAAGGCTCCTGGATAAAGCTGGAAACAGCTTCATCAAATGCCTTTATTCCGCTACCTAGCTCTTGTAATGGTAACGGGAAAGAACGTGCTGTATCTTTGAATGATTTATTAGGCCTTTTCTGTGTGTCTTTAGCCGAGGGATGTCTTGGGTAACAAACCCAATTATATGTTAATTTTAATTTTCTTTTCATAAAATATGCCCCCCTTGTTTAAAAAAACACACTCAAAACCAGAAAAAAAATTATGTTCTTTTCCAAAAGAGCAGCTGATAGCAACTAGCAATGTTTTGTTTAATAAGGCTGTTATTAATACTCACTACCCATGGTGAGTATGAAGTCTACATAGAAATCATCTTAAGCAGACCATTAGTATTCTTTACAGATGTCAAAATGAAAAATGTCCCCTTAAACAGGGGGTATTTTCTATTCTGTCATTTTTATCTCCTTGTATTTAAAATTCTTTCAGTTAAAATTGAGGAGCTCAGCTGGTGCTCACTGTCCCGGTAATGTTGTGTTCATCATTTGGACTGCAGTAATGTGTTTCCCTCTAATGCAGTTGCCATTTGCTGGTAGTCGCGAATGCCGATTGCTTGACCTGAAGTTATATTGCACACATTTTGCCATCTATTTTCCCCATGTTCTTAAGATTTAAGCCAATAGTAACTCAGTTTTTGAGATCCAAATAAAGCTTAAAAACACATTTTATATTTCACCAAACTGATTCACATTTGAAGTAGCAATTCAGTGGAGGATGTACTTTCCTATGGAAATAAGGTTCAACAAAAAAGTACCTTGCAATGGCCTAGTGAAAACCGTCTTTGCATCTGTACCTTTGTAAATGTTGTCATATCCTTCTTAAGTGCTTTTAGCTTGTAAATTATTCAGATGGAAACATTCTGCATATGATCGTGCTGAAGAGCTGTGCAATGAAGAGTGGTGCACAGGGACTGAAGAGAAGTGTAAGTGGCCTTCTCTAATTCCTCAAAATCATAAATCTGTGAGGGCTTTGGTGCCTACGGGAGAAGAAATTGCTTTTGGGTGCTTTAGTGGACAGGGAGCACTCTCCTGACACTGCCATGCCAGCCATTGCTTCCACTAAAGCACTGCTGCAACAGACAAATACAGTTTATAGCAGATGCTTCTGGGATTTTATGCTATTTGATTACCTGCATGGCACTAAGAACTTTAATATTAGACCAGCTTTCTGCTCTCTTACTTTGATATTAGTTTGAAGTGATTCCATGTGTACTTTTGTGCACATATAGATATTTCAATCTAGTAGCTGAGATGACAATTCAACTCCAAGATCAGAGTGACTTTTTTTTTAACATGCCATTAAGAAATGATGTAATTTTTTGCACCTCTTGCCCCTGAAATTAATCCATCTATTCTGAAGCAGGGATTATGCTTTAGTACCAAAATTCAGCTAGCAGGTATATTGGTTTTTAGCAAGATACATGGACTTTCAGATCTGCAGATAAAGACTTGTGATAAGGATTATTCTTCTTGTCCAAAAAGGTAAGCAGAAATGTAATAGTTGGCCATTACATCATAAAGACATTGAAGAAGCATCAGCTTTGAACAAATAAGCTGCTATGTCCAGCTGGAATCAGGTAGGTCCCTCAGCATGTGTAGTCATTGATCTGATTAAATGCTTTACATACAGGAGATCCAATTACATGCTCTGTAATATAAATCAGAAGTCAGAATGCTGTTACAAATTGTGACACTTTGAATTTCAGCTTACAAAACAAAGAACAAATTACAAGTGAAAACTTTATTATCACTACAATAGCTTCCTATTGGCTACCATTTTGTAAAGCAAGTCTCATTTCCTTCAGAACACTGCAGTTTCAGAAAAGGGGAGTTTCTTTATGATGAACTGAGAAATGTGTGAGCATCTATTGTTACAGAGGGCTGGAGCACCTCTTCTATGAATTAAAACTGAGAGAGCTGGGCTTGTTCAGCCTGGAGAAGAGAAGGCTCCAGAGAGACTTTAGAGCAGCTTCCAGAATCTAAAGGGGGCTGACAAGAAATCTGGAGAGGGACTTTTTACAAGGGCCTGTAGTGACAGGACAAGGGGTAATGGCTTTAAACCGACAGAGAGTAGATTTAGAACAGATATTAGGAAGAAAAACAGTTCCAGACAGTTTGAGGCTAGCATCTTTACAAGTACTGCCTAACACGTGATTGCTCTTGGGCCCCATTTCTAGCTCTTTTTCCAGTAACCTTTTCTTTGTCAGTAGTCAAGTTTGTTCCAGGTGAAACGTGAATCCCAGGTCTGATCCTGCAGATTTCAGTGAATGAGCATTTAGAGGTAATGTCCACCATGCTGTAGGATGGCTCCTAAGAAGAAAACTTTTCATAAGGAGTGCGGGAATTTAGGAAGTAGGTTTGTTCATCAACTAAACCAAGCTAACTGGCTTTTTGGAAGCTCATCAAAGTTTGTCTATTCATAGCTTGAATTTTTTGCTGAGACTTCTGGCAAGGGATACTATCCTGTGCATGTTTCAATTAAACAAGCCATCGTCGTTAAGGATTGTAAGGAAATTATCTGCACTATACTTGGGTCTCATATGGGGTAATCTGTCTAAGGCAGCCAAAAGCTCTCTTGTAAGCAAGAGGAAGGCTTAGGTTTGGATGATGGAGTTGTATACTGATGACAGTATATAGTAGAATAAATGTTAAGTAAAAGGTAACAAATCTGTTTTGAAGATTTTTTGTAGTTATTTTATTAACAAAGAAAATAGTTCTTGCCACTTTAGGGCAAGTTGAATTGTTCCTTGGATTCCTGCCTGTATAGATGGGATCTTGACTCAGGACTGCTATTGTACCTACCATCCCAAACAAACATCTGGGATACCCAGAGGATCTCAGGCAGCAGTGGGAACCTGTAGCTGGGCACAAAATAAGCCCTACAGGCAGTGGAGTGGTGTGCCAGGTGCATGGGTGCATTGACTAGTCTGTAGGAGGAGGTCACACACCAAGCTTGTATAGTATATCCACAAAACCAAGCTGTCCAAATCTGGAGCTGAATTTGTCCCTTTCCAACTGTTTCTGTAACTTGAGGGAATTACTAAGCCATAGTAATAATAATGTCCTTGTTGCTGCCAGCAGTCATTCTCCCTGTTCTGCTTTTTGTTTTTATCTTTCCCACCCACAGCAGGGCACTTGTCCCTGCTCTCTTGCCTTGTTTTCATCTTGTAAACTCTTTGTAGTACTAAAGGCAGTGGAGTTAATACAGACTATAAAGATAAAATACAAATACCTGGTACTGCTCAGTCATTGGTAACTGGTTTCTGTGCAGACGTGACACAAATTATAGCCTGATGTGAAAAGAGCTTAGGGCTCGAGAATTTCTGACTTGCCTGTAGCTTTCTGTATGCATTTTGTGCTAACAGCTCAATGTGGCAGTCACGTACAGCCTTCCCTCACCTCCTTCCCTTTGCTGCTGTGTTAGGAGAAATAGTTGTCATTCCATGGCTGCAAAAGATAATAAAAAAGTCTCAGTAATGCACAAACCAGGCACCCTCTCACTGTTTCAAGCTCAGCTATGCTGACAAGCCATGACATTGTGCTGCAGGATGGTCTCATGGGTGACCTGGAACACCATCTGCCATATGGACCACTGCTCCATCACGCAATTTCATTAGGATGTTTACAGGCACGATTTGCAGGAGGCATGGATTGTTAAGTGTTCTGCCAGTTGTAATACCTGCTCACGTGCGCATCAGTGATGTTTGGGGTTTCTTCTGCATACTGGAGCCTGGAGGAAACAAGCTGTTTGCTGATTACAGGGATCTGAGCTACATGGATATTGTTCTCAGTTATGCAGTATGCATGATTACTAACATTATGGAAATCTCACACTATTCTTCTGTCAAAACAGATTCTTTTCTGCAGTCTCAAAGCATGAGCATTGTTGTCACTTGAAAATGACTTTTTCAAGATTGTATTTTATACCATGGCTTTCTTCTTCCCTTAAATTAGCTTTCATCTGTGTTTTTCACAAATGCAGCTAGAGCACATGCCGGAAAGCACCAACCAGGGCATCATTCTGCTGCTTTCAGTGTTAAGCATGTTCCTGTTAATTGTAGCTGCTGTGATAGGCAGGAGCCCTGACTCTGGAGCAGGTTTACATGGAGTTTGTGACCACACAAACCCAGAAAGTGATGAGCTGCACCATGGGAGTTTACAGCTGAAGTGTATGTAATAGGTCTATATGAAGTACATGGGTACAAGGAAGTTTATGTAATATAGTAAAGGAGGAAGTAAGACAAGCTTAGTAAACATGGCAAAGTGTTCTTGGCACATAAGCAGCCTAACGTTTTTGGTCAAGCATTTTAAGTGGTTCAAGGTTGTAGCAGGAAGGTAATATTGATTTGTAAAGCTGTGCAAAAAGCAAAAAGATGTGAGCTCTTTGGACATACTGACCTTTTTTTGTCCCTGTGTTGGGTAGCCACGGTAGCTAACAAGTGGAAAGAAGAGCATGGAAGCAGCTCCATAGGTGGAAACAGGGAACTTTTTTTCCCATGGGAATGGCAGCAAAGAGGAGGTAGGTGGGTGAAGAGAGCTGGAATATGAGTAATAGCTGTGGGATAATATTCAATATTATCTAGTTTTGGGGCTTCAGTTCAGAAGAGCTATGGAACAACTGGAGAAGGTCCAGCATAAGGTTACCAGGACAGTCAGGACCTAAAGCATGAAGCCCAGGAGGAGAGGTTGAAGTACCTGAGCTGGTTTACTCTAGAGAACATGAGGCTAATTTAACAGCTACCTCATACTGCCTACAACTGCCCAAAGGGCTACTGTGATGACCTTGGAGTCAAGTTCTTCCTTAGTAATGCCAGACAATGAAAGCAGAGGCAACAGCCATGAGTTGTGGCCTGGGAGCTTTAGGTAGGACATAAGAGTTTAACAGGAGCAGTTATCCAGAAAGGGGAATATCCATCCCTGGAGATTTTCAAGACTTTGTTTGACGATACAAGGCCTGATCCAGCTTTGGTGACAGTTCTACTCTGAGCAGGACATTGGACCAGAGTCCTCCGCAGCTGCCTTCCAGCTAACATGTCTATAACTGCAGCCATGTTCTGCTTGCGTCCAGCACTCCAACATAACTTTGCTGACAAAACATAACCAATATACAGCAGCATCTACTGCTCATGTAAGGTGTGATGAATGTATACAAGACCATGGGACCTGATGAAAACCATCGGCGGGTCCTGAAGGAGCTGGCAAATGAAGTTGCTAAGCCGCTGTCCATCATATTTGAAAAATCATGGCAGTCAAGTGAAGTTCCCAATGACTGGAAAAAGGGAAATATAACCCCCATTTTCAAGAAGGGGAAAATGGATGAGCCGGGGAACTACAGACCAGTCAGTCTCACCTCTGTGCCTGGCAAAATCTTGGAGCGGATTCTCCTGGAAGGCATGCTGAGGCACATGAAAAACAACAAGGTGCTGGGTGACAGCCAGCATGGCTTCACTAAGGGGAAATCCTGCATGACCAATCTGGTGGCCTTCTAGGATGGGGCTACAGAACTGATGGACAGGGGTAGAGTAGTTGATGTCATCTACCTGGACTTGTGCAAAGCGTTTGACACTGTCTCACATGACATCCTTGTCTCTAAGTTGGAGAGACATCAATTTGATAGGTGGACCACTCGGTGGATAAAGAACTGGCTGGATGGCTGCACGCAAAGAGTTGTGGTCAATGGCTCAATGTCCAGCTGGAGACCAGTAACGAGTGGTGTCCCTCAGGGATGGGTGTTAGGACCGGTCTTGTTCAACATCTTTGTCAGTGACATGGACAGTGGGATTGAGTGTGCCCTCAGCAAGTTTGCCGATGACACCAAGCTGTGTGGTTCGGTTGATATGTTGGAGGGAAGGAATGCCATCCAGAGGGACCTTGACACGCTTGTGAGGTGGGTTGATGCCAACCTGATGAAGTTTAACCATGCCAAGTGCAAGGTCCTGCAGCTGGGTCGGAGCAATCCCAGGCACAGATCCAGGTTGGGCAGAGAAGAGATTGAGAGCAGCCCTGGGAAGAAGGACTTGGGGGTGTTGGTTGATGAAAAAATGAGCATGAGTCGGCTTCAGTGTGTGCTTGCAGCCCAGAAAGCCAACTGTATCCTGTGCTGCATCAAAAGGAGCATGACCAGCGGGTCAAGGGAGGTGATCCTGCCCCTCTGCTCTGCTCTTGTGAGACCTCACTTGGAGTATTGTGTGCAGTTCTGGTGTCCTCAACATAAAAAGGACATGGAACTGTTGGAACAAGTCCAAAGGAGGGCCACGAGGATGATCAGGGGACCGGAGCACCTCCCGTATGAAGATAGGATGAGAAAGTTGGGGCTGTTCAGCCTGGAGAAGAGAAGGCTGCGTGGAGACCTCATAGCAGCCTTCCAATATCTGAAGGAGGCCTATAGGGGTGCTGGGGAGGGACTCTTCATGAGGAACTGTAGTGAGAGGACAAGGGGTAATGGGTTCAAACTTAAACAGGGGAAGTTTAGATTGGATAATGAGGAAGAAATTCTTTCCTGTAAGGATGGTGAGGCACTGGAATGGGTTTCCCAGGGAAGTTGTGAATGCTCCATTGTGGCGGTGCTCAAGGCTGGATTGGACAGAGCCTTGGGTGGCATGGTTTAGTGTGAGGTGTCCCTGCACATGGCAGGGGGGTTGGAACTAGATGATCTTCAGGTCCTTTCCAACCCTAACTATTCTATGATTCTATGATTCTATGATCTACCTCATCATCCCTTCCCAAAGGTTCGGGTGTTTTATCTCTTCTCTCAGATTATCTCCTACTGCTAAATAAATGAAGGTAGGGAGTAAGCCACTTTCGCCACCCCCTGCCCATCACGCTTTCCTGCAGCTGATTCTGGCAGGGTGCTGAACAAGCTCCACAGCCCACCAGTGACAGGACACCCTGCACTTTGAGTGCCTCAGCTTGTCCAGGAGTCCTCAAGTTGCGAGCTGCATCTCCTGCCCACAGCTTCATGGCAGTAGCCCAGGAGGACGGCTCTCCCCTCCCCAAATGGCTGGTGAAGGAGGCATAGGAAGGGCAGCAAAAGGGTAACTCCTTTGGGTTCATGGTAACAGTAACAGAGTGCAAGCGATCAGTATCGCTTCAATTCTGCAAAGAGCCTTTGGGAGGGAAGGATGTGACGAACACTGCCGTGTGCATCCCTCAAACACGACAGTGTGCATCCCTCAAACACTACAGTGTGCATCCATCAACTCCTAAATGTTTCTGCTGTGAATACGACTTGGCAAAAAGGAGTCAGGCAGCCAGCAGCAGAGCTGTCACTGGTGGTTTGGGAGAACCTAATTACTGAGTAACAAGGAAAAAACCACTGTTTATGGCATGCTGAATTACATGGGAAGCTGTTCAGGTTGATGGTAGAGCCAGCCAAAAACACATCCAAGTGGCAATTCAAACTCCAAATAGTGCTAGCTACTGCCTCTGCAGGAGGCAGCTCTGATCTGACAGAGAAATCAAGCCTTTCATCCTCATAGCATGAGCTGCCCAAACTGAAGTTTGCTGCTCAGGCAAGCTGTTCCCAGACACTTGCCTGCATCAGCACAAGCCAGCAGTGAACCCCACCAAGTATGGAGCTGAGGTGAAGCTCTGTTTTTAATGTCTTAGCTCAGCCTCCAAGTGATGAAAGAGAAACTACAAGAATGTGTGGGTAGGAGGTAACACTGGTGAAGAGATGTTGGGAAGCTGAAGCCTACAGGACTGCATGAAGAAAAGCTAACGGGATACAAAGCCTCTGCAGCAGATGCAGATAGACAGGCGTAGGATAAACAATTAAGCAGAGGAAATTTCTGCCCCTGAGTGTTGGCTGATTTGTCTTCTGAGTAGGGCTGGGTCTTTGAGAGTACACAGCAGCATGTACTGCTTATTGGGGAATGACAGAGCTTAGGCTGTGTGCAGGACCTAAGCGTGCATGGCATGAATAACAGATTTCCACCAGCCCCATCACCCTGAATAAAGAAACGCCATCTCTCACATCAGCCAATTACGTTTTGACTTTCGGGAAAGCAGAAGGGGGTGGGCGGGAGGCCAGCAGCAGATATTGGTATTCAGGAGCAGAATTAGAATTTTAATCTATGTCTGCTACTCAGGAGGCAAAATTCTCAATATAAATGCTAAGTATTGCACGCTTTTATTATGATGGCTGCATGAATATGCATTGTCGCTGCTGGCATGGGGAGTCTGTCTGGTCGTCCTTTGGCTTTGACACAGTATGGGGGTGCCAAAAAGAGCAGTAAGGAAGCCAGCCACAGACTCCACATGAGAGGTTCAGCAAGAGAAGGAGCCAGGGCTGGGATGGGGTTAAAATAGAACTAAAGTCATGTCTGGCTGAGATCTCCCAATGCTGGAGAGATTCTTGTGCTTCCCCTGCTCTGGAAAACATGAACCCAGGGCTCGCCACCTTCCTCTCCCCTCCCGTGTGGCAGTGGGAACAAAAAGTACAAGCTGCTGGGGAAGCCAGATAGAGATGCCCCCTACCAGGAGCAGGGGGACTGGGCTCTCCAATCACTCGGAGATGTCTGTTCAACCCTGCGGGATTGCCCCTGGAAGGTGGGGAAGCTGAGCAGACTTGCATCATTTCCAGTATTGCCCCTCTTACCTCTCCTCAACTCCCTTTACAAAGTTTTCTTGTGCCTAACGCAAACATGTCTGCTGTGGCTGATCCACTCACTGCTCTCACACTACCATCCCTCTTGTAGGACCTGCCCAGTGCCCCGTTCCACACTGGACCCTGCTTCTAGGCTGAACAGGGCCAATAGTATGACAGCATGACTCTGGATCAATCTCTGGCTGATGCCACCAGGAGTACGTGTACTGGTAATGAAGTGAAGTGCTGCTCTATCCCATCACTTACCATCTCAGGATCCTGTTATTACTTCTGCTCAAGAAGCATCATTTATGCAGTAAATTATTGATGAAGGCAGCTCTGTGAAAATCTGAAACTGTTGCCTGTCATTCTGCTGAATGAATAATAGTATGTGGAGCACTTGCAGCAAACACTGTCTCTCCCTGGTCTGAAGAAATGGAGGGGGAAAATAGACAAAACCACTTTCCTTGGACAGCTGCAAATATTTTGGTTGTCCATAACATGTTTGATTTTAGTGGGAACTATACACAGGTTAAGGAGCGTAGTGAGCTCCCAGCAGCTATCACACTTAGCTTGCAATGAGGAGACAGTCATGGATTAAAAATAGGATGATCCCTTCAAAGGTAGTGTTGAATCCCCATTGTCTTCAGTAGGTACAGGGGAGATTTTTATTTAAGAAATATGTATTAATGGCATCTTGTTTGCATAGATACAAGAAAATAATCTGAGAGGGAAAGAAGTGTCTGCTAATTAATTCAGCCCTGTCCCTTCTGTAATCACGTACTCCAGGCTCCGAGGCAATTCACTGCACAGCGTTACTGTGAGTATGACTAATAGCACTGTGGGTGACTTCTTTCTTTAACATCTGCTTTCTTTTGTTCATTTGCAACACTGAACAACAAAGACTCTTGAAGAACTTCAGAGGCTGAACTCTGTATTTTAGGTATGGGTTTGCTAGCAAAATCGTTCTCTCTACACAAGCATGCAAACAAATGCCCAGTGCGGACCAAAAGTGATGTTCCCAGTGACTGAATCTACTGAGGCCACCAAGATGGAGCTAAGTGGTTGTGAGAGGTGCAGTCTCTTGGCAGGAGGGATCTCCTTAACTGGCATGAGGTTTAGGTGGAGGAAGAAAAGGCTTCCCAGCACAGAGCAGTTGTTCAGCCTGTGGTTGGTGGCAGCACGTGCACTTTGATGGGGATAATTTACTCTCCTTCAGCCTCATTTCCTGCTGTCCGGCTCTGGAGGAGGAAACAACTCCGGAAAAGGTAGGGAAACGGAAGCTGTGCTCCAGGATTAGCCTCCAGCTCCAGCTCAGGGGCTTGTAACAGGGAAGGAGCCAAGATCTGTCAGAAGGGAAAGATCTATTCTGCTAGAGGAGGAGACCTGGCACCCACTTAGAAAGGCAGCTGTGGGCTGGGCAGCCTACACAAAGCGAAAGAGGCAGTGCTGCTCCTTTACTCACACTCCAAAATGTTTGTAACCAGGCAGCTGAATACATCCCTTCTGCTGCTGTTTTTCGTGAAATGAAAGGCTGGAGTCGTGCCGGGAGGTGCTCAGCATGGCCATGAGCAGTGGGAGCAGGGGTGATTGAGGTCTCTGCCTGTGGTCCCACCTGTGCTCCAGCTCAGGATGCTGATCCAGCATGGGAATTTTGGCAGTGTTGAAAAGAGCAGGGTTTTAGGTTAGCAGATTGCTGGCTGTGGAGTCAGGGGTCCAGCTGCAGAAGGAGGTGGGCTCTGCAGATGAAGCACCCTGCCAGCAGTACAAAACATCCTGGCTGGCTGGGTTCAAGTCCTGGGAATAGTGCTACGACCCTTTAAATGATAAATAGACCCCCCTGGTTTCTGGATGACCTGGTGCGAACACACCTCCCAAAACTGGCCCGCTGGAGTCATGGCTCAGGCTGCCCTGACGACCAGCAGGGGCAGCAAAGAAAGGAGACCATGACTGTGCGAGGATGCGACGCGGCTCAGGGAGCGGGCGCAGCTGTGGGATGGGGATGGCCCAGCGCTCACCTGGCTTCTCTACTTTTTCCATGGGAATTCATCTGTGAGATGGACTCTGCAACAGGATGAGCCTTGGGAAGGAGAAAAGGGAAGTGAGCACCTGAACTGGGAAAATGTAGAACAGAAGGATCAGGGAAAGGAGCAAGCCAGACAGATGGGGAAAGGAAGTGTCAGAAGCAGGGGAAGATGCGCCAGAAGAAAATCAGCCCAAATCAGGCAGCAAGGTTCAGAGATAGCAGAAGAGAGGAAAAATGTGAATGAGATGACCACTTGCAGATTAGAGCTTCCTGACAAGCATGTATTCATATTGCCAAAGGGTTGAGGAGACTGCAGTGGAGCCAGGGCTGCAGTGGTGACACTGGTTTGCACCCCCAGGTACCTGGGGACACGGCTGACCTGCAGCCACTGCATGAAAGCTGCTCTCCGCCTTCACCTCACAAGCCCCTGGAGGCCAAAGGGGATATCCATCTCTGCAGAGGCTTCAGAGGAATTTCTGTCTTGCCACCCTATCCACTGCCCAGGAAGGTAGGAAACAGCATCAGCCACCTCCGTCCCAGTTCACTTTGCCATCCTCTGCTGTTCAGGCAGGCCACACAAGCACATTATACCTTTCTCAAGACCAGGGAATGGACAATCAGGATGTCTCAGTCCAACTTGATAGCAATAATCTTGATCCTCCAGGCCTAAGTGCTGTTCAGATAGATCCTCTCTGGCCTGTAAGAAAGGAGTGAAGTGATGGAGGTCTCCATTCTGGAGGTGGCAAGAGGACCACTTTTGTATATCCAGGAAAAAATGTCCCACGTTGTACTTGGTGCACCCAGGACCCGTAGTTTAACCTGATCCATAACTTTTTAAAAACCTTTTTCCAAATTTACATGGACTTTTCACACTCTGCAAACCATGCTTTTCTCAACAATGTGTTTCTAAGGAGCCTGAAATTACCATGATTTGTTTTGTAGCACAGAGGCAGCCCTGGGCTTATTTCCTGGCTTTTGTTTTCCTTCATTATTTAGCAATAATTGTATCACTGTATACAGATGACTAAAGAGTAGCCAAATGGATTTTCATTTTATTAAATAATACAGCCAGGCTGAAAAAAAGCGCAAGAGATTTAAGCCCGGTCGCCGTGATTTGCTGGAGTCAGGTGACGGGATCCACCCCAAGGTGCTAAGCTAATGCAAAGCTAAATTTTCTCAACTACTGGAATCATGAACTTGTGCTGGATTTAAGAAACTTGTTATGTTTTTGTACAAAACTGTCCAGAAGTGTGGGCTCACATTAACACACTTGGTAATGAATGAACTTAAAGCAAACGAAATAAAATCTTTCTCAGCAAGGTTAATGTTGTTTCTTCTACTGCCAGGGGTTGGAAGAGACGGGTTATAAATCAATGCATGTAGAGAAGTTCAAGCAGATAGCGAGGAAGTGTGTGAGTCCACATAACACAGTACAAAGCCTGAAAAGCAAGAGTGCATTTTGTTAAAGTGTAGCTTGGCTTTATGGACCTAATCCTGCAGACACGGGGTCCTTCAACAGCCTCTGTGCTGCGGGAGCCGCTGAATTTCCCAGAATATTCTGAAGCCCATATACTAGAAATTGAAAAATAAGGAAAAGCTATGTTCTAAACATACAGTTTGTCCCTGTGTCCAGGGTGGTCACTTGTTTATGGCTATGGAAAGAGGAAGGGTAGGCTCTTTGCCTGAAGTAAAGCCAGTAGGAGAGTAGGATAACGCTGCAAACAGAACTGAGCTGTATTTGGGCCACATTCATTTTTGCTCAGTCATGACAGATTTGGCATTTTTGTATAAAACGTATCTGTAATGGATTAATCTGATCCATATTTGGAAAAAAAATATTCCTGAAATTCTAATACTTGTCCAGAAATCAGTGTGGAAGCCAAGACTGTAAAACCCTGTTATTTCCAGCTGAGTAATAATCTGTTGAGGAAATAAAGCCGCCTGATTCAGTTACTCTTCACATCATAAGTTTGTCCCAGAGTTGTATCTTACACAGTTCCCAGAGTCATGAGCAAGTTGCAGACTTTTCATGGAAAAAGTCTGCGTTGCAACAGGAAGAATTCAGCGGGTGCGTGTGCATGGGGGACACCTCCATTGCTTTTCATTTGTTTTCTCTCACTTGGAGAACAAGCCTTTCAGCCAAAAACAGGAGTAAGAACTGCAGCCTCAGAAGTTCGTTAATCAGATTTAAGTCATGGTTTACAGTACATTAAAGAGAGGAAGTATTAAATGAGATTCAAATTCTCACATTAAAATTCTTCTGTAAATTGCACTTTATTGTTCTATTTTAGGTGACACTTTGCATGGTACAGGATCCAAGCTTCCTTCTTGGGTTTTATTACTAATTGAGCAAGAAGCTGTGGAAACAATCCTAATATCCTAATCCTGCTCCAACTGACACAAAGGCAGGCTCCACACTGCTCTCCCTGCTCCTCTCCCTGTGCAGCAATAAGCGTGTGCTGGACACTCCTCCAAAACCCACCCAAGCCTCACCACAGCACTCCCAAATGTGGCCATACGTTATGAAGACCTGAGGCAAGGGTCAGCCCCACCGACAGAAAAGGATGTTGTGGAATAATTGAGTTTTCAGTGCTACAGATGATGAGCAAGAGGCTCATCCTGGGTGGGATTTGACGGTTCATTCTTCACTAATATAGAGAACATAACAGGATGCACTCGACACCACAGTCAGTCTGGTGGAGGTCACATAATACTTGATATCTGCAAGGTGTCTGAGGTCCTTAGAGGCATCAAGAGCAGCCAAGCAGAGAGACCAGACCTGGCAGCAGCATTTTATCTTCTTATGGAGCATGGGAATGGCAATATCCTTGCACGCTTTTTGCAAGGAGAAAAATGGCATCTCCTTGCATGCACCAAGGAGAAGCCTAAGTGGGTGTTGAATTTTACTGTCACGACACAGTACAACAAACTCCTCCTGGGAAGAGCGTAAGTGGCTACTGCTTATGGTATTGGATCCCTCTGGCCTTAACAGTAATTAGTCGCATGTGATGTTTCTCCACAATATCCCTTTGGATGTACAAAGCTATATCATTAAATATGTCACTTTGTTGCTGTTCATTATAATCTTAATTTCATTACTTTACCCACATTATGTGCTTGGGTGTTTATTCAGCTTGAAGTCAGACATAAAAGGTAATGTATGGGGACACCCTGCCCTTGATGGTGAGTGAACATGAAATACAGCTAATGCCTGTTGAGGACCTGCCTCCAAAATACTTGGCACTAAGAAATATTCTGTACAAATGGGAGGTGACATGATTGACAATGTCATGTGAATGACCCCAAAGCCTCCTCATTTCCTTTAGCTTTACGCTGGGGATGGGGGACAGACAATGTATTACATCTGCCAGAGGAAGGCATAGAATCATTGAATGGTTAGGGCTGGTAAGGACCTTAAGATCACCTAGTTTCAACCCCCCTGCTGTGGGCAGGGATGCCTCACACTGAACCAGGTTGCTCAAGGCCCTGTCCAGGCATTTTGCCTTCTGACGCAGGAGTTTGGGGCTATTCACCTGAGGAGACCGCTGAGTAAAGGGGTTTAATCTTGCTTCCTACAAAGTGAGAAAAAGCAGGGTTGGACCCAGTACAACACAACGTCCCTGTTAACTACTGTGTGGTGTACCAATCAGCCTGCAATAAAATATTTATAACTAATCATTTTGTTAAATAAAACATGTACTTTACAGCACCTTTTATAATTAACAAGCCATGTTCCAGTTAATTTTGCACATGATGTTTCACAGTTTATTACTAGGTTCTACAAGGATGCATAATAAGTACTTACAAATAACCATCCACATTAAGGTGTAGTACTGCAAACAAAAGCAATTAAGCTCCTGGGAAGCTTAGCATTATTTGTTTGTACACACGTATAAGGGTAGGACCTTTGCCAAAGAAAGGTTGGGTTAGTGGGATGTAAAGCAATAAACCTTGCAATGCATGAACATGTTATTGTGAAGCTACAGTGATGGAGTAATAAGGATGTTTTAGTGAGGACTTTAATGAAGCGGATTTTGCTGACAGATGATGTTTAAAGATACTGGTAGTGTCAAGCTGTACTTAATGATGCACTAGATGACCTGCGTGATGGCATTAGCATTGAAATAATGGCTTATGATCCAAATAAGGCATTCTCAGTGGATTATGGCCACATGAACATATCAGCACTTACCATTAAGTTGTCTATTTTGCAAATTAGAGACAAAAAGAAGATATTTGAGAGGTTTGTGCTGAAGTGAAACCTATAATACCAGCCATTCATCTTGCTCTCAAAAAGCCAGAGGCTGTGGATGTAATGAACTCTTAGAGATTTGTTCTAATCTAATCAGAGAGCAGAGATGTTGTGTTCTTACTTCACTGACTTGATCACAGCAATGCACAGTTCTAAGCCACCTCCGATTTGTTTCTGCTTTGCAAGCACAGAACAGCCACTGCAACCATTTCCCACAGATGTCTGGCAGGACAAACCTAGTCAGGACGAGGTTACTCATCCTGCAATCAAAAGCAAGATCAAACAGCTAAGCATCAACATTTTCATATTTTAAACACAGTCTGAGGACATAACTCCAAATGGTTATTGAAGCATCTTCTGAGGAAGAAGTATCCCCTGGTGAGAGCTAGCAAAATGGGCATCTTGCCTCTTTCATGGCTGCCTGACAGAACGAGCAGGGTGCACAGTGCTCAGGCTGAGCAAGGGAGGAGGAAGCCTGGTCTGGTGTACCTGAGCAAGCCTTCCTTCCCAGCACAAACCCCAGTGATCCCTATGGAGCAACCATGTTGGAAATTCCTCTCTGATACACGCAGGCACCCTTTGTCTCTCCCAAGCTGCTGCATGCTGGCCTGGCCGGTCCATGCAAACCCCATGGCATGGGAGCAGACACCTTGCCCCAGGGAGGCACCACTGCCACTTGGGTCAAGCCAAGGAAAGGCTGGGATCTCCAGACCACCACCATTGGGGACATAACATAGTCTTGGGCCCCAGCGCTGCAGGATGAGTCCTTCCTATGAATTAACTGTGAACATGGCATTTTCTGTCTCACTCAATGCAGAAAGCTGGTGCTGGCTCTACTGGTTATTTGGAAACTGGCAAATCTCATGTATCTGTAACCTTTATTGGTGCTCTGGGTTCAATTATGGCAGATTGCTGAGCAGCTTTGCAAAGCCAATGTGTGCCTTCAGCTCTCATTGGCTTAATCACTGGTCCTTTGGTAAGCAATATCTACAACACGAATTAGCCATCCGCAAAATGCTGCTCTGCTCTTTGCGCCAAATCCCCACATCCTTATTTGAGATCAGGGACTGAGGGGAGAAAATGAGCCTGTGCATACAATTCTCTTGCAAAACACTTCTTGGCTGTTTCATTTTTTAAGGCTGTGTCAATATTTGGCTCAAGTAAGCATTTATGTTTCTGATATAATGCAAACCAGGTGAGAAATTAAGGTCTTTAATGATGCCCAGTTTGAACACTGGCAAATTTATTGTGAACTGCCACTGCATTTAACTTTCTTCTTTTTGTCCTATATTATCTTGGTCTGTCTGAAGGACAACTGATGTTGCCCAGGCAGTCTAACTCGAGCTAGGAATACCCATCCTGGTTGTTCCATTTTGATGTTGTTGCACTAGTTTCTTTGAGTTTGCCCTAAAACAGGAGGCAGAACAGCCAAAGATGCATGCAACCAAGTGAAAAATTCCTGGTTTCCTTTTCCATGCTGAAGCCAGCAGATGGTGCTTACTGCCTTTTGCTTCTCGGAGAAACCCTTTGCCACCCACTAGTGTATTCATGGTATTTACCAGGGAACAGCTGTAAGGCTGACAGCCACTCAGCGCTTTTCACAGAGCTGAAGGACTGGGCTCTGAAAGCAAAACACATCCCGCAGTGTTGGGAGCTTTAGGATTTCAAACCCCTATGAGTCTGGTTGTTTTCATGGACTGTTTTCTCAAAATGCTGCTTTGCTACCATCATAATAATTTGGGGGTTTCGTCTTTAAAACTGGGAGGTGGGAGGAGGAGAGCAAGTTGTACCATCTCCTGGGACAGGTTTCAAAGTGGAGATTGCAGAAGCAGGCTGTAAGCGGCAGCTTATGCCTGTGTCGCACGGTTTCTGAGGCCCAGGGAGCCTGTTTGAGTCAGGATGATTTGCAGGGAATACTGAGTAGCGTGTGCTTCCAGGAGGGATGCTCTCAGACCACTGCAGCCTGGAGGAAAAGGATGATAAGCCCTCAGAAAAGCATCTTCCCAATCCATTCCCAGCACTGGTAAAGTAGTGCTGTTGATCCTCACTGCTAAGGAGAAAAAGCTGTTGGGTTCACACATGTGCTTTGGGGTACCTTTACACTTCGGACAGCTACAGCTGTTCTTTCTCCCAGTGAGATTTACTTGTGCTGGGAGGTGCGCAGAGACTGGGTTACAATGCTCGTGATGAGCATTTGGTGGTGGAGAGCGTGAGCCGCAGTGTGCTGAGAATAAAAGGCTCAGCTATACATTTACACCATCCATTCCTGTGCAAAGAGCTTAATTTGTTCTTATTTATTTGCCTATGTATTTCCTTTCTACAGACTCAAAACCAGAACAGAAACACACTGGGCGGACTGCACCTTCGTGTGAGCACATGTTTTACTCAGTATTATTCTCTTTCTTTTGCTCTTTGTAACTGAATTATTATGACTCCATTAAAACAGTGATTTCTACCTCCAGCCATGAGCTGAAGCTTTAGTAATACGTTAACAATTTTGCTTATCTTCCAAAGCAGTAGGAGTTTCTTTCAGGATAATGTGTGCCTGACCAGCACTCCCTGCTTCCCCACCACAGTGTCAGCGCTACCTGCATTGCTAGCAGTAGCCTGAGGGTTAAGCTTTTCCTTTGATGCTGGAAGCAGAAGCAGTATTCTCTTTTGGGGGTTCTTATTTTAGTTTTGGTTTTTGCTTGTTTGTTTAGATGTGCGTTTTATGGCTTACCTGCTGCAGAAGCACAGCTAGGTTTCCTACATGGGAGGGCAAGTTCTAAACCCACCAAGGCTGGTCAGAAAAGGCACAGCCGTGCTACTGAGCTGGACTAATTTCATGGCCACTCTTACCAGCTTTGGCAGCTAACATAGGGGACAAACATTGGGAAGGATCCTGTGCTGCTTGGTACCCTACTCCTGCAGCCTGGACCTGTATCCTCAGGTTTTTTCCAAACAACATTTTTTGCCTCCTATCTGTGCATTTACACTGGGAACTTGGTGAGATCTCAGGAATATTAGTGTTTTCCTGAGACTGCCAGCTAGTTCTTTGTAGCTCACTGAAAATAATGCAGAATAAAAATTCTGATGATTAATATCTGTACCATTTGATCATACGTGGGTAGTGTGAATCAAAGATTTTCTAAGTTACATGGGAGAGGCATGTGCCTGGGCTTGGGCAGAGGAACCAGGAGGGGTCTGGCCTAGTCTGAAACTTTGTAGGGGGAATTAGTGTGTTTCAAATACTTGGGGCTGACATCCATGACATCAACACTGCATTAATCAAGATAATAACATAAAAGTAAACATATGGAGTAACTTTTTAGCTTTCGATTGCATCCAGTGGTTCCGAGCACATTCCCTCTAATCTAACTTTCGATTAACAACTTAAAAAATGGATACTGAAAACAAATGCTAACTGGTTACTGAGGTACTATCAGGCTTCTTAATTTTTGGTTTATGTCGTGTGCAGGCTGACCAGTTGAGGCCTTTTGTCCTTAAATAACCAGTCTACAAGAAAAAGGCTTGCACACTGAGTTCACTTTCTGTCCTGTTTCTAGGAGCAGGGTGCAAGCACAGGTCTTGTTAGTGAAGGCAAAAAGCACTCAGCAGCTCCATGGCCCCACTTCAGGCATGTGCAGGCAGCTGCCAGACACTGAACTTGATGGGAGACGTGCAAATGTGCTTCTTTGCTTTGATGGATTGAAGACACAGGAAGGTCTCTAAAATCTGCTTTGCTCCGAAAGAAGTCAATTGCAGAGCTCCTATTGATTTCAGGAAGAGAAACCCTCTTTCAAGGGTACGTAAATGTATTTCATCAGTACAGAGACCAGCACTCACACAGCTTTGTGATGTGAAACACTGAGCATCTCTAGCATCACAGAGAGCACCGTGCAGCCTTGCTGCAGTGTGCTTTATCACCCAGCCCACACCTGCCCCCATCCAGGCTGACTTCATCTGCCCACAGGAGCAGCGCGAGAGGAGTCACGTCTCCTCCAGGTCACCTTGGGTTTCCATAGTGACTATTTGAATGTGATTGTCTTATCAATCAGAACCTCCTTTACTCTCATAAGCAAGCATAAAATCTCTTCTGGTTTCTATAGCAACCATCTTTAAACTCATATATTTGTTTTCCTTAGGCTTAGCGGTATTGATGGAAATAGTGCAAATTAACTGCTGGTGCAATATTTCTTATATTTTTTCCCTTAAGCTGTCCTTTACTGTCATCCAGAACAACAGTTATGATGAGGCTGCTGTCCCTCTGTATCAGTTACTTAGAGATCCTCTCTGCTGCCTACCCACATGAGCAATGCCTCTTAAAAGTCATCATTTTCGTGAGGAGCGCTGAAAACCTGAAACCTCTGGAGTTCCATCTTTCCCTTTCCAGCTCAGGCCCCTGTGTCATTCTGTCCCCAGGCACCTAGAAGAAAAAATAGTGTTGTTTTGTCAGCCCAAGTCACTTCTTGTAATAATAAGCAAGAACAGCACCTTCCCTCCAGTAACCCCAACACAAAGTACAGTCATTACTTTAACAGCAACACTGTGAGGTAGTCAAATGTTATTATCAGTGTAGTATGAAGAATGTGCACAAGGATAATTGCCCATCTACACTGCAGACCCAATAAATGTCAAGAAGGCTGGGGGTTTTTTGAACCTAAATGTGGTAACTGCAGACAAGGCTGCTATCACATCGTCTATGGCTTCCTTTCACCTAGACAAAAAGTTACCTAAAAACGCTGGTGCTGGCACAATGGCAACTGTGCTCTTACTGCGTGATCTGACTATAAACACGAGTTGCTTTTCACTCTCAAAGTCCAGTTTTTCTGCTGCCTTGGTTTAACCTGGTAAGGAAGGGACAAACTTAGCTCCCTCTGTGGCTCTGGTTTCTATATGTCCTGGGTTTTTCTTATTCCTCTTCCTCTGTATCAGGAAAACAATTTCGGTTTTGGAGCAAGTTGACAGAATTGATCAATTTTCTCTTAACATCTAATTTTTCTTAGAAACCTCTGGTCCGTCCAATGTTTTCTCCCCGTTTCCCAGAGCTGCTGGGTGCTGGCACAAGGAGTGTTTGTGCATGGCAATGGGACGAGCAGCACATGCAGACACACCAGCAAAGTTGCAGTGAGTCCAGCTTGCTCCTTAGGAAGAGGGTTGCTGACAGACTGAAAGAAGGAAAGGTGAAATAATAGCCAGGGGGCTGGGTTGTGGTCACAGAGTAGGGAAGAGCAAAAGAGCTCTGCATCAGTTATTGGGAAACTCAGTAAGTTTCACAGGGAGTTAGGAAATTCTACAGGTATGGGAGGAGGAATAAATTGAGATGATGAAGAGGAGATGAGCTAGCTACTTCTAAAATTAAAAGGAGGAAAATGTAGTGACTCAGGATCATAATGCTGAATCACAAAAGGTGTTTGGTGCTTCAGGGGCTTGGACCCCCACAGCCGCCCTGCTGTGCTGAGGGAGGTTTAGGTGTTTCTCCAGGGGGTACTGCTGAATCATAGCTGAATCATAGAATTGGGGAACAGTTGTGTTGGAAAGGACTTTAAAGCTCATCCAGTTCCAATCCCCTGCCATGGCCAGGGACACCTTCCACTAGACCAGGTTGCTCCAAGCCCTGTCCAGCCCAGCCTTGAACACTGTCAGGGACGGGGCAGCCACAGCTTCTCTGGGCAACCTGTGCCAGTGCCTCAGCACCCTAACAGTAAAGAATTTCTTCCTGATGTCTAATCTGAATCTCCCTTCTGTCACTTTAAAGCCATTCCCCATTTTTCTGTCACTCCATGTGCTTCTGAAAAGTTCTTCTTCAGGTTTCTCATAGGCACTGGAAGCTGCTCTAAGATCTCCCCAGGGCCTGGTCTTCTCCAGGCTGAACAAGCCCAGCTCTCTCAGTGTCTCTTCACAGGAGAGATGTTACAACCCCCTGATCACTTCTATAGAGAAATCCTTTGCAGAAACAGAAATAGTTTCCAAGGGAACCTTGGCTGCAACTCTTTCTCATCCCTAAACTTTGAATCTCACACTGGTTTCTGCCCAGACACCCCCCAGGTGAGCAGGGCTTTGGGCTCTGTACAGGGTCTTGCCACATCACTGTATGCTAACAATGCTCCTTCAGACCTGCTTCCAAACCTGCTGGGTACTGCTCAGAGAGGGTACTGCTGTGGAGCCCAGAGCTGACCCAGAGTCTGTAGGACACATAGCAGCAGGCAGAGATGAAGCCATGAAGGAAGATGCAGAACAACACCAACCAGCAGGAAAAGCTGCTTTCTTCAGGCTAACGCTCACAGCAAAGGGTTGCTACTGCTGGCTAAACCTTCCTGAGGAAACTCGTGTTAATAGATCTGGGCCCATTACATTTGACTTGGCATAACAAGAAGCTCACACATGGAAACTGCTTAACATGAAGCTGTTCTTATCTAAATTTCAGTGAATGAACAGACATGCTCAGAAGCCATACAGCACCAGTCTTTTACCTTCACATATCTGAAGAAGGTGCTAAAATATTTTCTGGGTCCCTGTTGAGGTCTACAGAAGCTGCTGATAAAATACTCTGATTCTTTCTGCGCAAAGTTGCTGAAGTTGTGTCATTTCCTAATGTGCAGCTCATACATAATCCGTGCAAAATAAACACATGCCTTTTGCTGGCATTAGAACATTTACAAATCTGAAGTCAAATACTCAGGAACTGGGAAAAGCCAGAGTTGAAGCGATCTCTGTAACTGTACCTCAGCTACATTCAGTGGAACACCCCAAAAAAGCAGAGCATTTCCTTCTAAACTTCTTCTTAGGCAGACCAAGCTTTTCTTTCTTCTATTTTCCCCATGGATTAGGGATGCTGAGAACCAGAGATGCTGGTTTT
Organism: Ara ararauna; assembly: GCA_028858755.1. Taxonomy (NCBI): domain Eukaryota; kingdom Metazoa; phylum Chordata; class Aves; order Psittaciformes; family Psittacidae; genus Ara; species Ara ararauna. Next base: position 111,470,432 of record CM054378.1, on the reverse strand, counting down.
CAACTTGCCTAAAGACAACCATGGCAAACTCTCTGCTTGCCTCTATGTACCCAGCTTATGTTACTGTAGATACACTTGCTCTTCTTGACCTAAAATTCAGGAGAAGGGCAGCTAGGGAGAAGGGCTGAGAGGGTGTTTTGCAGTGTGATTTTCTTTCTGAAGCCAGTGGTCAGGCGGGTGCAAGACCCACAACAGCACAGTTCCATAAGGATCGCCAGCTCCCTAATTGGGGCAAATAAGGAGTGCATTGCTTGTAAAGACTAAAAACTTCATTCTCCTTACCTCAGTTTTCAGACCCACTTCAGTCTTTCTTTACCTCTTTCCCCTGCGTGGCTGATGCAGAGCAACTCCACATGTTCCTGGCTTCCCTGGGGCTTGCTCAGCATGGCTGCAGTCCTCCCCTCCCTCGGAAGCAAGAGGAACGTGGGCTGTGCGTATTTAACACCCCACTCTTTACATGGCATGAAGCTGCACATCTCTGTTGTCTCCTCAGCATCTGCCCCAGGAACATGACTCTCTTATGTATGCTGCTCCCACTCCCATTGCACTGTGTGGGACCAGAGCCTGCGGTGGGTGCTCCCTTGGGTGGGTGACTCAAGAGGCAATAAGACCCAGCAGAGGGATATTCCTACAGCAGTTTCCACTAGATGAACTCTGGAGGACAGCCAGGAAGGCAGACAAGTACAGGGGTTTGGAATGCTGCTCACTGGGCTCCCGTGTCCCTGCTGGTTGGTTTCAGACCCTTGCCCTGGGACCCCTTGTCTTCCAGGCCTCCTCTGAAGCATCTGAGCATCTCACAACCAGGAGCAGCTTCTGTAGGAGGGACTGTAGTAATCACTGCATAGTGGGTTGTAACATAGCTGTCAACATTACTGTCTCCATCCCTCATCTGACAGGGGTGGGATGTGCTCTGACTACAGACAGGTCCTGGAAATGAGGTGGTGATGCTTCTCCTCTCCTGTGACTCCTGGTAGAGCAGAGTGAAGCAGACCAGACTGTGCAATTATTTGTCCACCCAGCAGTGGCTGCTTAGATGCAGCCTATAGACACCCCAATCCAAGTTCATTCAAAGGGACTTTAACTACTAAAACCCACCCCAGCATCCCCTGATCCCCATTGCACTATTGGTGAGATACCTAAGATCTCAGTAAAGGTGAGGTAAGGACATGCCTTTTCCATGCTGTTAAACAGAAAAGGAAGTTGAGGCACAAAGGTGGGGATGAGGGGTCAGAATTTAAGTTGAAAGTTTGAGCTACTTTTCAGAGCCCAAACTTTGTATTCTTGTTGTTGGTTTGGTTTGGGTTTATTTTGTTTGTTTGTGGGGTTTTTTTGTTGGTGGTGTTAGTGGGTTTTTTTTGTTTTGTTTGGTTTGGTTTTAAAGGCAGCTGAAATGTGGGATTTTGAAATAGAAAAGCAGTTACATGAATTCACAAACACTCATGGAGAGGCAGCATCACATAGAATCACAGAATCATAGACTGGTTTCAGTTGGAAGGGACCTTAAAGATCATCCAGTTCCAACCCCCCTGCCACAGGCAGGAGCACCTCACACTAGACCAGGTTGCTCCAAGCCCCATCCAGCCTTGCCTTGAACGCTGCCAGGGATGGGGCAGCCACAGCTTCTCTGGGCAGCCTGTGCCAGTGCCTCACTGCCCTCACAGGAAAGAATTTCTTCCTATTGCCTAATCTAAATCATAGAATAATAGAATCATAGAATAGTTAGGGTTGGAAAGGACCTTCACATCATCTCATTCCAACCACCCTGCCAGGGGCAGGGACACCTCCCACTAAACCATGCCACCCAAGGCTCTGTCCAATCCAGCCTTGAGCACCGCCAGCGATGAAGCATTCACAACTTCCCTCGCCAACCCATTCCAGTGCCTCACCACCCTTACAGGAAAGAATTTCTTCCTCATATCCAATCTAAACTTCCCCTGCTTAAGTCATTACCCCTTGTCCTATCACTACAGTCCCTCCTGAAGAGTCCCTCCCCAGCATCCCGATAAGCCCCCTTCAGATACTGGAAGGCTGCTATGAGGTCTCCATGCAGCCTTCTCTTCTCCAGGCTGAACAGCCCCAACTTTCTCATCCTATCTTCATACGGGAGGTGCTCCAGGCCCCTGATCATCCTCGTGGCCCTCCTCTGCACTTGTTCCAACAGTTCCATGTCCTTTTTATGTTGAGGACACCAGAACTGCACACAATACTCCAAGTGAGGTCTCACAGGAGCAGAGTAGAGAGTCAGGATCACCTTCCTTGACCTGCTGGCCACGCTCCTTTTGATGCAGCACAGGATACAGTTGGCTTTCTGGGCTGCGAGTGCACACTGAAGCCGGCTCATGTTCATTTTCTCATCAACCAACACCCCCAACTCCTTCTCTGTAGGGCTGCTCTGAATCTCTTCTCTGCCCAAGCTGGATCTGTGCCTGGGATTGCTCCGACTCTGGTGTAAACCTCCCCTCTGTCAGATTAAAGCCCTGTAGATGCAGATTACTGATTTTCAGCATCTTAAACGAAACCCGTCAAATTGGTGCTGGTACAACACACCTCCCCTGTGGGGTAAAATCTGCAGGACCTCTGGTCCTGATGTGGCCTAGTGATCTGTCCTGTGGGAGAGCTCTGAGTTTCCCTCATAATAGGACTTGCTCTAATAATTTTAAACTGTTTTGGGGTTGGCTTTTTTCATTAAATGTGGATATCTCATTAATCCCTCCCTTTGAGTTAAAGTTTTGAATGTATGTAAACATTTCTCTGAAGACAAACACCCAGGGAATACTGGAGGTGAATGATAAAAATGACAAAGCCAGCATGTTACAGAGACCTAGTAAATAAACACCTTGTAAGCGTGATGATCAGATTGGGATTGCTGCTTCTAACTCTAATGTCAACCCCTGTGTGTTCCTCTCCCAACAGACTCACATTCCACCATTACTGAGAAATGGTTTTGCCATCATCATTTTTCTGCAGGCTCCTTCTACTCCTGGAGCCTGTTGGCTTCACAGCTATAAGCTTGCCCACCAGCATGTGCACATCATGCAGAGCCGAGCTCAGCATCGTTTGTGCAGCTCCAGACAAACCATGTGTGGAAGGAAGGAGGTAAAGCATGTTCTCCCTGATGAGCTGCTGCGGCCATGCAGCCCCTCTCTGGATTCGCTAGACCCCCGCATGATGCAGTGGGTGCCCATTAAAACAGCCCACTCTGTGTTATCGCAGACAGTGAATTGCTGGTTAATCACACAGCCTGGATATCCGTCTCAGTCTGGAGCACAATGACAGCTCAGCTCAGCCCTCACTCCCCACGAGCCAATGGTGATGGATGTGAGCATGCTGACAGCACCAAGGGAATCCAGACCAGGACCCACCACAGTGTAATACAGATTGTTCCTACCTAGATAAACTGTTTGAGAGGCTGTATGTATGCATGTATCTGAGCAAGCACGATAAGAGAAATTAAGGATTTAAATGAGCAAGCTCCTGCCTGTGAGTTGTAGCTGTATTAAAATAAAAAGGCAAACCAAACAAAACAAAATCCCCTCTCCTCCCCCATGTTAAGCTCTTTTCTCCTCTTGCAAGTTCTCATAAATCTGTCCTTGCTATTGCAGCAGCTTGTTTTCAGCACTGCTAAGTTTGCCCCTGTGTAGCATTTCAAGTAAAGCAATTTAATGGGCCATTGGCTAAACGCTAACAAACCTACTTTGAATTCAGTAGGAGGTAATGGCTGAGCAAAATCTCAGCAAGGACTTTGGCATAGCATCCTGCAGCACTCACATTCGTGCAGTTTTGTAGGAACTATTTACCCACATGGGTCTGTTTCACGCTCTGCATGAGAACTATTTTAACATTTTGTTGCATTGAAACAGCATTACTGAGGAACTTAGTTTTCATTTGTTCTGCTTTCCGCTTGGCCCTGAATGAAGTGTAGCCTCTTTGCAATGTGGTTCAGTGACATGTTCATCTCTATGGACCTCTGTCTGTGTATTATCGTGGATGTTATGGGATGTTACAGACTCATTCTTTATTTTGCTGCAGACACGTACAAATAACACAGTTGGAGTGTAAGTATGATCTTACTTGGCTCTGTTTGGGCTGTGGAAACATCCACAAAGTACACAGGCCTACAACTAGCTGCTTTTCATTATGTGAAAACCAATGTGATTAGGCTACTAAATTACCATCCCCCTGGCAGCACAGTAAACCTCAGCTCTGCCCTCCACATAGTCCAGAGGTCACTAGCAGTGATCCCTTCTCGAATCACAGGAAGTGTTATTCTATGGTGCCATTTCTAGTTCAGCATCCCTTGGATGTGTCTGATCCTCCCTGCAGCCTCAGTTCCTTGAAACAAGCATCAGCACTGCGCACAGGTACCATACGTGCAGTCACAGCTTCTTGGTCAGAGAATATTATTACCTCTGCCCCCTCTGTAGTCTGATCTCTCAATTCCCTTCCTAAATCTTTCTTTGGTGGATCCCTCTCCTCCCCATTCTCTCAAGCAGGATCCATATAGGTGTCAATGGCAGCCCAGTATCTTCATCCATAGAATGAGGGCTACTGGCTCTCTTCATCCACATGAATGAAGAACCAGGAGCCAAAGAGCACTCAGCAATGCTTCAGAAGTCCCTCTTTCCTCTATAGCTTGTTTACAACAGCAATGCTTTTCTTAGCTTGAGCTTTCTGTTACGTGTATATTGTAATCCCACTTTCTGTTCTTCCTCAGCCTAGTAGCTAATGGAAGACATCCTACCAGCTTACCCTGAGCTTTGAGGCAAGTGCTCCTTGTGCACCTCTTCACACAGTCACCTTCCCCCAGGACCATTGGCCAGGCTGAGCCTTGGGATGTTTCCCCTTGTGCCTTCTGGACACATTTTTGGGCTCCCTAGGAAGTACTGACAGACGCACAGAGCCTGCCCATTCACCTAGCGTTAGGAAAATGGACTTCTGTCCTGAAAGCCACAAACTCAAGCAACCCAAAGCTTGGGGGAAGCCCACGCCTGAGGTCTGTGAACACATAGCAGCTTTTCTTGTGTAATAGGCAAGGACTCCCGTGCCTCTACTTTGCCTTCTCCAGCAAAACAAGCAATGGAAACAAGATAGATGGTGCACTTTGGGCAAGTCTTTGCCTTTCCTACAACAGGCTGAGGAGCCAAAGGATGAAATTCAGCATGAGATACATTATCATCGAATGGTTTGGATTGGAAGGGACCTTAAGATCATCTAGTTTCAATCCCTTGCCATGGGCAGGGACTCCTCACTCTATTAAGACTACAGTCTAATAAATTCATTTATCAGACTGTATATTATATACAGCAAGTGTATCTGGTATTCCAGAGAGATTATGTTATTTTGGCTCCAGCATTTTCATCACAGACATTGATGAAGGTAAAACCTACTGCAAAAATGGGAGAAGCAGTAAATAAAGTAAAATTTCACTGAGGGGCAAGATGCCCAAGTGTTTAAATGCATAATTTGAACTTTAATCGTAGTCAGTTTATGCACCGATAGGCCACTGAAACATTTTAGATCAAACCTTTATGAGAGGTTATACAGTAGATAAGTTTAAGATATGACCTTTTAGATTATTTTGTCCTTATCCTTTTGTAGCTCTAAACATTCAGTGGTTTAAAATACTTAAAAATTCGATTTAAAAAGTAATTTCTCAGACTGAACATCATTTCAATGTTTAGTTCCACTGAACTGTTAAAAAAAAAGCCCATAATGGCAAAGTAACGTACAACAGTTCTGGTGAGTCTTAGGTATTCTAGGTAACGTAAAATCATCCAAGATTCAGAATTACAGGGGAAAAAAAATGAATTTCAGGCAATTTTCTATGTGTTGTGAGCTTATAAGCTTTATTTTAAAGCCAGAGTTAATTCACAAGTCTTATGGTGGGAAGATATGGCAGTTAAGGAATATTTATATATGTAACTATGATTAATCATGACCCAACAAGGCAGTCTGAGTGAGTGCCTTTTGAGCCTTTTCCTCTCACATGATCATAAGCATTTTTAGTAGAGATTTGACTGCCTTGTATCTGAATAAGAGAAAAACATTTGTATTTATTAGACATTTTTATGGGATCTTTGAAAGAAGCGGAGTCCAAAGAACCTTGGAACACAGCTCAAGAAAGCCATGCCTCAGAAACAAAAATACATTGAATACTGATGAGATTCTCCCTATTAGTAATGTCACTGTAGAAATCAAGTTGTAAAGAATTAAGTGAGATTGGGAATTTAAGAGAAACACATTGCAAGACAACTTAAACAGGGGAAGTTTAGATTGGGTATGAGGAAGAAATTCTTTACTGTAAGGGTGGTGAGGCACCGGAATGTGTTGCCCAGGGAAGTTGGGAATGCTCCATGTCTGGTGGAGTTCAAGGCCGGGTTTGACAGAGCCTTGGGTGGCATGGTTTAGTGCGAGGCGCCCCTGCCCATGTCAGGGTGGGTGGAACTAGATGATGTGAAGGTCCTTTCCAACCCTAACTGTTCTATGATTCTATGACTTACAAAACACTATCCAAAACACTCCATCAGAGTAATTTTAAAAGGTTGTTTTAAAGTGAAGATTCAAACCTTGGTACACTGCTTAGTCAGTAGCACAGTAAGGCCACTACACACCCATGACAGTGAGGTTAAACAGGCCAGCAATCTATGTCTTGCACTGCTGAGTGTTCTGGTCTGAGGCAGCATGAAGGAAGCTGCTACCCTGAACATACTCACCTCCCTGTGCTGATGCTGGCATCAAAGTGAAAACACATGTGACTTTCACATGTGTGGGATAAAAGGTAAATTAGAAAGCCAAAAATTCATTACACTGGGGGAGGACAGAGGAGGAAAAGCTGAATCCCTGATCTCTGCTTTCATTCCCTCCCCCTAGATACAAGCACTATAAGAATTTAAGTAAGCCACTTAATCATAAGGGATCAATCATTTACCACACCATTAGCTGCCATGAAAATAGTTAATGTTCCAAAACCTGAGAAAGGCAAAAGAAAGAACAGACAAAAAGAAAATCTGTCTGCTCTCAGTATAGACTTCTTTTATGCAGTTCATTAGAGGAAAATTAGAGCAGTATGTTCTAGGGAGGTAACTGAACACAACAATTCATCACTCCAGGGCCAGCAAAGCTTCCTTTTGTAGATCCAGAACTAGATGTTCTGATAAGAGTTCTACTTTAAATGTCTGTACAAAGTTTCCCTCTGATCAGGCTAAGTTTCCTGCTATGGCATCCCACTGATTTCACAATGCAAGTTCAGATCTTTTATGGTGCTAGAACCGTAATTTCCATTTCAGCAATCATCTAAGCAAGTAGTAGATTCTCAAAAAACTTAAACTTTGATGCAACTGCTCGTTCAGGACTAAAATGGAAGTACTTTTCTACACAGCAAACATGGTTTTTAAGTCTGGTTTGACTTCCTATGCCTTAGCTCTAGGAAAAGGATGCGGAACCATCAAAGCATTCTTGGTGTTGCTGACTGTACACAACTCTGACAGATCAGCAGAGGTAAAGAACAAGCAGCAGTAGCAGGATCTACATTTTGACAATCCAGCTGTTCATACCAATACAGAAAATTTGGCACTACTGTGGGAAGCCGCAAGCACTGCAGTATTGCTCCTGCCCTGGCTGTGAGAAGACTTAACATGCTGCTAAAAACACTGATTAGAAGAAAAATACTTGTTACAAGTAAGATTAGCTGCCCCTAGAAAGCACCAGTCCCCCCACCTGTACTCCCCTCTTCAATAGCTCAAGTAGCACTAATTTCTCTTTTCTCCTTTTGGTTTTGCTGTTGCAGACAATATACTGCTGGTGCCACACTAATAGTTTAAAATAAACAAACCAGCCAACCATAAACCTTTGCCTTTAGTGACACTGATCTTCCAGCATCTGGTGTTACATGCTTATTATACATGGGGTCTATGCTCCGGCGTTACCAGTACACCCCCTTTGGAATATGCTTCCCAAGAAAAAATCCTGCCCCTCAGTACTTCAGGCGTCCAATCCCCTAGCGTTAATTTGGTATCTAAAGCAGAGGATACAAGCAATCTGTTAGCATCCTCCCCTACTCCAAGTAACTAAAAATAAGCTTCTCTCGCAGACATTTAGTTGAAAGGAATTCCTGATTTTTAGAACTTTAACCAAGGTCTAACCGGAGCCACTCCCTCGGAAGAATGGGCTGAAATCCCATTTACCATTTCAGTTCAGCCTGTAATAACAAAAGGCAGCAGAGCATGGCCTAAGTATTCTATCAGGTTTTAACATCTTATTCTGAACAGCAGAGATTATTGTCTCCAAGATAAATGGTTGTGTGTTACAAATTTCATCCTATGCCTTAACATCTGTGAAGCTTCCAGATTCTTTCAGGTTTGTACAACCCTTGGGGCAAAGAAAGGGAAGAGGCATAACTTGTTAAACAGCTGAGTTACTTTCAATTCACTGCACAACTGTTTTGTACTAAGTGAGATAGTTTTAAGCCTTTTTATAACTCTCATGCATAGAACAAAAACCCCATAGAAAGCTGCAAGAAGGGCAACACTTCCACCAAAAGCCTGAAAATTAATAACCCCAACAAGTCAGGAGGTACCAGTAAAATGAACTTTATTTTAAAGCTCATTAAAAAGCTTCACAATAACACTAACAGAATTAGCATTTCCTTCATTTTACGTACCCCACATGAAAAATGTATTTTTTAGCAAGAGATGAAACGTAAGCGTTTCTGCATGCTACTAACACATTTCACCATCTTATTATCTTGTAAGTGCTTTGAACTGCAACGATCAAAAACCTTAGAACACAGGATTTCTTCTGGGAAGTCCTTATGAACGGGATAGACACTGGCTTTTTATTGACGTACCCAATTAGATGTCCAGATGAAAGAAAAACTACCTTGGCATCTACAAATGCCTACAAAGGTTTTGATTACAACCTTTTGAAGGAACAGTGTGTGTCAGAGCAAGGGCTTCTTTTCATCTTTAGTGATGCAAATGGTTAAATACTGCACAGAAGCTTAGTATGAACTCACAATTCCACAGGAATCTGAAAGTTACCAAGGCAATTTTCCTTTTAGGATAGTCATGACCAACACTATTATTCTTCCTCCCTTAACACAACATATCCCAGACAAGTCTTAAGAAAAAAAAAATATAAATAGTCCCCCAAATGATGCATTCCACCCCCCCATCACATACGACAGCAAAAATATCTTCTGTCATGGGATGAAATAACTTGCTGCAAGTGCAGTGGTTTAGTCCAAGTCCATGCTAATGGTGTTTTGATCACTCGGGTGACATTCACCATTTTGTTGAGGCATTTCAGAACTTTTGTCATCTTCTCCCATGTCTTCAGTTTTATAATCACCCCTGTCATTTAATGGGTTTTCTTCCTTAGGAGAGTCAACTTTTGGTTTTGGTTGTGTCACAATAGTCTCACAGACATTGTTTAACTCCTAAAAGAAAGGGAAAAGATGTGGTCAGAATACACGTCAAAGAACTCATCAGCTTCACTGCTATGAAGAGTCCTGTGCCCAAAAGACTTTGAAATTTGCTTCTGTATGTTTCCCAAGTCCAAACTGTTAAGTACTTATTGCACCCTGAAATAACTGGGTATGAGGAAGAAATTCTTTACTGTAAGGGTGGTGAGGCACTGGAATAGGTTACCCAGGGAAGCTGTGAATGCTCCATCGCTGGCGGTGTTCAAGGCTGGACTGGACATAGCCTTGGGTGGCATGGTTTAGGTGTGAGGTGTCCCTGCCCCTGGCAGGGGGGTTGGAACTAGATGATGTGAAGGTCCTTTCCAACCCTAACTATTCTATGATTCTATGATCTACTTCATGAAGATCTGTGGGCAAAGTTCTTCAACCCACTATTTTGGGTTCCACATGTGGTTTTTTCAAGACTATTTGTGCCTACCAGTAACACTGAAAACAACCCAAGTTTTTAAGGTGACTGAAAGACACAAAATGTCAATGAAGCTCTATAGATTTGTGTACTTTACAGAACAGCTCCTCTGCTTTCTACCAGATCTTTCTGCCCACACTAACCGCCTCTTAGGAACACTAGAGCAGTTAAGATGAAACTGGGGGAGAGGTACAGCTATTAGTCTAGCTTTTGCACTAGCCTCTAAAACTGGTCTACAGTACTTACCTGTAGCTTTGCCTTAATTTCACTTGAATGCACAGCTGGATCCTGATCTAAGCTCTTCTTAGCCTGTGCACTAACAGCATTATTCATCCACTCTACCACTTCGCTAACACACTTCTCCACTTTCATCATTTCCATTTCATCGATGTGGATGTATTTCTCATCCTGCCCAAACACAAATGTTCTGTATTAGTTAAGTGAAATTTTCTGTCATCCAATTATGCCAACAAGACTATCTCAGTTATTTACAACTTATAATTGTTACTTATTTTTAAAATAAACAGAAGTTGTCAACAAGCTGGATCTGTTACAGCCGACAAGAAATACAGATGTCAAAATAAAGCTTCCTTTGCCCAGTAACCAAGCAAGAAACCTAGTTCACACAGGGAACTGAAGATAAAATTCTTAGCTAATATAAAAACATCCCTCCCCTCCTAGAGTCTTACATGGGCTGAGGATAGCCTGCTGGATACAGAAGAGAAACAGAGTTGTTCATCTGTAGGAGCATTCCCTACAATTCCAGTTACATAATTAGCTGGTATCAAGAGAAGAACCTACCCAGCAACACAGCCTGTAATTTCAGTTTAGAATGCTAAATATAGATTCAAGTCTTAAATATACTATTTTCCATGATGCTAGTTATTTAAAGACTACGTAATAGCAGATTTCAGGACTTCAATACTGAATGCCTTCACTTAATTTTGTGACCTGAAACTGTGAGGACATACTTGTTTCTGATGCAAGTCTCAATCTTGAACTGAACTGCCCAGAATTTTTTGAGCTGCCTTATTAAAATTCATTAAATTGAAACCTACGGGGTAAATTTTTAAAGGCAGGAATCCTATCCAGAAAATGATCTTCGAATACCAATTGCAAAAAACCCCCCAAACAACCCAAAACAAAACCAGACAAACCCCACATATAATAAAGTTGGATATTTTAGTTTATTCTGAGCAGCTGTTACACTAATGCTTCTCACCATGGCACAAATCTTGTTCCTGAAACAAATGGGAAGAGGAGCACACTTATAAAAAAGTCAATTAGCTTTTAATAGGCCAAGAATCACAGTCTAACCCTTGCTCTTTATAAGAACGTCCTTTTTAGAATGAAAACATCCAGAAGTATCAGGCAACTGAAGATATGACACACTGTGCAAGATTTTTGAGTACTGGGAAGCATTTGCCATGTTAAATTTGTGACCTATATAACAGTAGATTGCAGCTCATTTGAGAGGAGTACTCTGCCAGTTGGTGAACCTCAGTGAAACTATGTGGTAAAAAGAAAGACACTTTAAGGCCACTTACTTTTTTCCTGAATTCCCCAGCTATTGTAGCATAATACTGGAGCCTGTGTCCCAGTTCTTCTAACAGCTTCGGTCGTTCTTCTGCTTCCTGATAGCGCATTTCAATTGGAGTACCTAATTTCTAGAAAAGGCAATTCCTGTGTGTTATGTGATTCATTAACAGCCACTAATGCTGTTTTGGGCAATGTTTTGGAAATTTTTGCATTTTTGACACACTAATGACCTACCTTTAAATCCTCTAATTTGTCCACGTACACCTGCTTAGCTTCATCCTCACCCTCTTCATACAGCCAGCCTTCTGTCTCTGTTAGGAGTGCAGAAAATCCCTGCAGATCCTAGGCATCAAAATAATTTAACAAGTCAAGCATCAGAATATGTACCAATTGACTGTGTTTGTCCTGCAGTAACAGGACATTGGTAAAAACACATTAACTCTTAACCTCCTACATAAAAACTACATTTTGATTGCACCTTTTGCATAATTAAGTCACTTCAACCACACCAGCTTCTGAACTGAGAAACTCTTCTACAACACAGGTAGCATTTACAGCTGTTAGTCCTTGATTAGGCCAGTGCTTGGAGTGCAGTTCTAATTCATGGTTTTGGTTACAGCAACACAGCATGTATCTCCTTCTAGCCACCAACTTCATTTGGAAACAAAATTTTACTCTGTTTGTGACAAGATTTATTTTCAGGGCTCTGCACTACCTGCTAAGGCTGAAACTAATTCTGGATCAGTCCCAGCCATCATTCGAATGAGTTATGATTTTCAGCTATTTCCAGGGTGGTTATAAGAAAGCTGGACCAAGGAATACAAACCAGATATTTGGTATCAGTATTTTCAGAGAAGCTCCTGAAATCATAACCTACCTTTTCACAAACAAACTTTTCATATGGTCCAGACAACTTGTCCCTGAACTCATACACATATTCCTCCACTGCATTCTTTGCATCATTTCTTTCTTTCTCCAGTTTATCTTGCATAATCATCTTCCCCTGTATAACCACAGAAAATAACTTAATTAAAAATAAACACTACATCCAAACAGCACTCTTCAGTGCACAGCTCCTGTAAAAACAGTAATCTCCCAAAGGCCTTGGCTAACAGAACTATTGGAATTCTCATTACTGTGCAGTGGACTCATCTGAAGAAACAGGTTGCACTTCTCTGGATCACAACAGTTTGAACCAATTTGTGATGCCATGCCATGGATCAGTGCTCTGATACTACTGCTATAAACCACACTTCAATCTTTTGATTAACATACCAGTTTTGCGTTAGACTGTATATTAGCTCACTGTAAATTATATGTGTTAACTCTCAAAGGTTACAGTAAAAGATCAGAGCTTGCCTTCAGAAGCAGATGAATGGTTAATAGCTGCAACCAAGAAAGCAGTCTAAACCACACTCTAACTCACCTCCGTTTCAATATACATATTGAGGAGATCTTTTCCTAACTGCCAAACCAAGTTAGCTTCAATAGGCAATTCCACATTCTTCACTTTTATCTTGGGTTTTTTAGCTTCTGGGGGCTGATCACCTTTCTTCTCATTTGTCTGAGTTGGAGAGAAGAAAAATAAGATAATTTCCCTGACTTCTTTCTGATGTAGCAGCACTGATGGAAGAAACATTCACAGGAAGAACATGCAAAGATTTTCTGTGTTCCTTCAGAATCTTCAAAACACACTTGCAAGGCACTTCCAAAGAATTCCACTTCCTATCCTACTCTCCTTACAGTCTATTTCATAGGCAGTAAATACTGAGCTACAGGAAGGATGTTTCTCAGCTATACAGTGTACCTGCAGGTTTTCCAGAAGTGTGCTTCAATAGCTTAGCACTATGCTAGTGATGCTGACAGTGGTAAAATTTTAACCTAAAACATTTTTCATCTTCTACAGATGAAAAGAGCAAACTACTAACAATATCATGCAGGTTTTTGGTTTTCACATATATCATTTCTTCTTAGGTTCATGAATTCCTGATCCCAACTTCCTTCAGCAGGCCTAATAACCCTGGCCTTTAACAGCCATTAAACAAATTGAAATGTTTGCAACCCAAATTAGTTGCATGAAGACAGGGAAGTGGGAGAGAAAGACTTCTTGCAGGAATTCTTTCACAAACTGTACAAAAATCATTATGAGATGTATGTATTATTTTTTCACAATAGAAAAGGTATAGAAATGAAAAAGGTTCCAAGCACCAGGTTGCTTACTTTTTCCTGGAATATGTTACTATTTTAAAAGCCACCATTATAGAGCATAACATTTTCAACAGAGTTAAAGGGTCACTCACTTTCTTGACATCTGGGATTTTGTTTTCTTCAGAGGGAAGTTCTGATGAAGGGGGAGACTGTGACGTTTGCTGACCATCAGTTTGTACCTGGGACTGTGTTCCAGCCTCACTGTTCTCTTGCTGGATATTTTTCTGAAATGAAAGCCCAGGCACAAAGGATGTAGAAGGCATGTGCACTTGTATTTAATAAAGATTATAGGGCGCTCCACTCTGATGCGCATACTGTACAAAGTGCCCTACAAAGCATTCTGTGCACACGCAGTAACACACACGCTTTAACTAACGGAGATAAGGACTAGGTGCAAGTTCAGAAGGACTTGTTAAAAATGCTATGAATGCCAGGCTTGGCAGCATAATACCTATGTGCGTGTGTGCGCATGCTACCGCTTTCTCTTACAAAAAGTAGCTTGTAGTTTACTGAGTCATAGCTTTTTAGGTTCCCCCCCTCAGAAAACTATTAAAACATCAAGTACACAACAATGCTGCATTATTTCCCAGCGTTCTCCTCCCCTTCAATGCTGTAAAGAGCAATCATAGAACACCACGTTGGAAAGGACCTCAAGAATCATCTGGTCCAACCTTTCTAGGCAATGCATGACCTAGACTAGATGTCCCAGCACCCTGTTTACCTGAACCTTGAAGTGTCCAATGTTGGGGCAATCCAGCTCTCCCTTTCACAAGAAGTTTCAAAAAACTTACAAAGGATTGCACGCAAATCCTTTTAACACAGAGCATGGATAACTAATAATCCAAACCAAGCTCCCCTACTTGGAACAGTCTTGATAGCTACAGCAGCTATAAGTAACCCCACCCTCAAGCAACCCATCTGCTGCTATTTAGCACTTTGCCCAGTAGTTGATTTTGAAATTCACCGTTTCAAGATAGCACAAGTTTTCTCCTGTTCTTATAAAGACACTGTATTTCCTGAAAACTACACACAGCTCAAAGTTAACCTAATTTAGAGGCTAACTTCTCCTTAGAAGATGGTTTTCTTCCAAACTACATAACAGCAGAACACGCTTTCATCAGGAAGAACATTCACACACAAGTCAGGTCAACTTACATCACTTAGGCTTTCAATAGGCCTCTGGTCCTGAGATTCCACTTCAGTTTCAACACTGACATCTTCACTGTCTTCGCTTTTAACTGGTTCTACCATGGATGCAGTGGACACACTGAAAATGCCATGAGTATTGACACGGACTTTCACTTTGACTTTAGACTTCTCTCCATCTTTCTGGGCTGCCACGTTCTGGATAACATACCTACCTAAATATAAAGGAATTAATACTCACACAGTGGAATTACATACTAATATTACAGAGCCAGGAAATTACATCCTTTTTCATAGGGGACACTTCCTAAGTATTTGATGAAGCCTCTGTGCCAATCTCATGGTCCCCAAAAGGAGGACAGCAGAGAAGGGCAACCAAAACTATGCTACTTTTCATCCAACTTTACCTTACAAAAGGCAAAATGTTAATTTCATTACAGGGTAGCTTCTCCCAACACTAGTAATACAGAGTAAAGAAAAAAAGCTCACTCCCCCTTACTTGTGTTGTCTATGATGCTATTGCAGGATGAAAGAAAATTACGCAAAGATTTAGTCCAATGACAATGTTAAGCGTCAAGTCTTTTTACTACAAGTTACTGCCCAACACAGATTATTTCTAGAAGTGCTCTTCACAGCTTCTAACATCCATGCAAGTCTGCCATTACTTTTTACTCTAGGGCAGAATGTAATTGTTTTGTAATTCTTATAATACTTGAAAGTATTATGAAACTAAGAAACAGACTGACAGCTATTTTAACAGTAAAAGAAGAATCAGATCTTCACATTAAAAGCAGACATTTTTCCTGCCTACTACATGGTTGTATGTCAACAACCAAAACAATGACCTGGAGATTATGATGCCTGTGTCCATGTCCACTGATCTCGTGACAAGCTGGAATTACACAGGCTCACACACATTCCTTCAATAGATCTAAACCACAAGTAGACAAGCTTTTACCTGCTTACTTTATAGGCTGAAGAATGTAATCTCCCCTTTCTTTTGTAAATCCAACAATACTGGAGTTATGACCTGTCCTTCTTGGCATTCTCATCAGAACTACTGACTCATTCATTAGAACTACTAACAGTTCTGTTCTGTGCAAAAAGTTAATGGGCAAGGAAACCAAAACTGATCTGATTTCTAGTTCTGTTCTTACCAGTTTGCAGAACAATTTTGTTTGTTAAAACCATATAAATTGAACACTCACAAATCTCACCATCAGTTTTTATGGCAAGAGTTAACATGAGAGGAAGTCTTTTCCTGTAACTACAAAATACTCAGGTGGTTTCTAAAGACATGATTTTTGAACTTTGTGACTCTCAGCAAGACAACCACATCATTTGCTTTGAAATAGAGAAAGTAACTGATGCCTCCTGTTAGGATAATATCTTTTAACTTTGCAGTGCATTACGCATTTGCCGGAATATTGGTAAATCAGATGTGAGAGGTTTTTCTCATATATATCCTCCCAAGTGTTTTAAGAATATTTATAAAGCTTAACACCACAACTCTGCTGATGCTGTATTTTAAGTGCATTGTTAACCAACAGGACAGCCATATTGTCAAATACTTAACCAAGATTTGTCATTTCTTTCTACAACTCTGAAAAATAAAAAGTTGAGCTTTTTAATTGCTGAGCTTCCTAACAGAACCTAATAATCACTTAACAATTAATAATAGCTTTATCTTAATTTTACATGAAAACATGTAACATTTAATTGCACGCTTAGAACTTAATAGCAATTATTTAATTGGCCTGTCCTTACAATCATAACCTTTTTCTAACTAACCACAATGTAAACTCTTTGTAAGATGGTCAATATTGTAATTTGTTGAAAAGGATGAAAGAGCTGCTTATAAATGTTACCTATACAATTCACATCAATACTGCAGCCTTGTAGCAGCCACTATTTAGGCTGTCTTGATTAAAACTTATTCAGCATTAAGTCAAACCCAGAAAGTGTAAGAGAAAAACATCCAAGTTACTCCAGACATGTTCAAATTTTTTACATGCAGGAGATTTTTCAAGCATTCCTAGCTTGCTTTAGTGATAAGCAGAAAAGTTTAAAAGTTATCTTTTATAGTGATAGCCCCATTCTAGCACTGTGCATTCAGCTGCAGCTCCCCCTCATTTCTTCACTGGACTGAAGCAACATATGAAGTCCAAATTCAGGTATCTATTGAGTGGGGAAGTTGAAAATCGAGTCCTTAAGACACAAGAAAAATAAATATATAAATCATACAACCATACTGTAACACACAATTAGAGGACTGATTTAAGACCAAACAATGTGAGACAACGCTATTTCCAGGACAATTACTTACCAATTTTTGACTCAGGATATGGCACTCCATTAGGATCAGAATAAAAAGCTTCTAACTCAAATGGACCTTTTCTATAGAATGTAAGAACCTTGGAGAAAGGTGCAGCATGATTTCTGCTGAAGACCTCATGAACCCTATAATTAAGAGAAATACCACTTTTAGCAGAATATTTGATCTGAAAAACTTCACTGTAGGGTCAAAACTCTTCAGAGAAACATTATGTTTTGGTACATTTATCTGTCTGAACAATTCCAAGGATACTTCACTGCTGTACTAGAAGGAAAAAAATACTGTTGTGTACTGTACTGGGAAATTGTCCTATTCCACTAATTTTGAGTCTCAAAACCAAGTTTAGGTGTAGATGGCAATTCAGTGACAGACTATCAGGAGACCTCCGAAAACTTTTTCCTGCAAAGACACTACTCTGAGCTTGGAATAGCAGAATTTCAATCATAATTTGCACCCTTCCTCAATTCATCTCAGAAGACTAATTATAGCACTGTTAATTCCATACTCATTTACTTCCAGTGGCTCAGATAAGAACCCTGACACCAGATTATTATCCATTCCTTGATTTGACAGAAAGACAAGCAGCTTTATTGTGTTCTTCCTCTAGGGTCTGTCTGTTACTATACCAGTCTGATTCTAATTTCCAACAAAGTTTTGTCTCTTAACTATGGAAGGATCTCATTTAATAGCCAAAATGTGACAAAATAAGGTTCACCTAGAATGTGATCTCCAGGTTAGTCTCAGAAGCATGTGACAGAACAATTAGGTTCTGCATCTACACAGACGACAGATAAAAGGGCCTAATTACAAAGATGGGTATGAACAGGTCCCTCTAGAACTCAGACCTCTTTACATCCTAGACAACAGTTGCATTTCCCACAGGCATGGCACAGTTAATAGCCCAGAGACCTGAGTCTTAAGATGCTGCAATTGCAAGAAATTTCTCTCATGAAACCTTAAGAGTCAAATCCTTGAGTCTGTTTTCAGCCAGCCCAACAACAGCCATGCAAGCTCACAATACTTCCACAGTGTACTATGTTCCTACTGAAACATAAAACCACATAGGTGTTAGAAACACCCTGAGTAAAAAAGCCAGAAAGTAAAGTGGGATCAGGAGCCAGTAGCTGCTCTAGGTCATTTCATATTCCAAAACCTGATAACCAAGTATGGGCAATGCAAGACAAAATACTGGTTGGCAGCTCATTCAATCACTTGGGTTTTTTAACATATAAAGAGTTATGGCTAAAATTTCAGTGCATGCCTTTACGCACGCCTGTTGACTGTCAGCACTCTCTAGTACACAGTCTATGGACTTTCATCATCAGAATGCCAAGATCCTAATTTACATGCCACCAAGAACTTTATCCTTGAATGAGGCCAAAAGCTTCATAGAATCGTAGTTTGAGCTACCTACCCTTCAGTGTCCTCTGCTTCCGTGTTCCACAACAAAGATATAGGGAATGGTGTAGCATCTGTCACTGAGAATTCTCTCACTTTAAAAGCTGGAGAAAGAATTGCACACTAAACAAAAAACAGACATGCATTAAAGTTGGTTAACTGCTTTACACCACCCACCCCCCAAGATTGCTAGGTAACTTCAAACAAGAGGACTCTGCTGACTTTACTAAAACAGAGCTGGGTAAATTGCTTGACTTCAATGGAGTATGATAAGAAAACAGAAATCTCATGTAGAACTGTTTATGTTCTTCAGGTTATTGTGACTTTTGGCCTTATTCTTACCTTAACTTGTCAAAAAAAAGGGTAGCATCCTAAATGAATACCAGGACTGGAAAGAACAGAAGTGCTGCATTAGTTAGTCCTAAAAGAAGTGGTGTTTACCTTACAACTCCTGCTTCTTTCCCTAGAGACAACTAGCTGATAGTGATGGAAAGCAATTAGTGACATGGAGTAAAGAAACAAGTCAAAGAAGAGCAGGAAGTAAATGAGTAAGTAAAGGAGAAAACGAAGAAGGCAGAATGAGTGGTTTGCTTTTAAAATATAGCTCACCAGTTGCAGACTGTAAAAATGAGGGGGAAATAGAATAAAAGTCTATTTCACATAGATGGAAAGTTGGATACCAAAAACGCTAACTTGCAGCATCTTGGACTCCCCATAGATAATTCTCATACATTTTGTTGATTAAAAATATCTTCCCACAGCTTAACAGCAACTTAAAATTTTTCTCATTAAAGATCCCAAGATTCTGTTCTTTTAAAGAGTGGACTGCTTATAGAATACACCCAGCATCAGCACTTTCAGTAAAGTATTGCACCACAGAGGAGTACTCTGAATGTTTTAATCAGCATAGTCCCAAAAAAGACCCAGCACGTCTGTTCCCTTGAGTACTTTAAAAGGGACCACTTCTGCCATTTCTCATAACTGTCTGGCTAAGTCTTCACGTAAGTGCTCTCAATAAACCTAACTCTTATCAAGCGTTGCCGGTACTATACCTGCAGAGCACAGCCCCTAGCTATGGCCTCATCTGCATTCAGTGTTGTGCTGACATCCTTGCCAAAGAATTTAGCAATCCTCTCCTTGACAGCAGGAATGCGGGTTGCTCCTCCCACAATCTCTACAGCAGTTACATCTTCCACTTTCAGTTGTGTTTGCTCCATTAATGAAAGCAGAGGTATCTCTATCCTTTGCAGCAGGTCAGCACACAATTCTTCAAACTGTGACCTTAGGAAAGAATCAGAGTTAACCAAAGAATGCCTGTCCCACCACTAAGATTTCCCGGCATGTTTCCAAACTGATGCTGACCAGGATTATTAACTACACTGCATAGAGACTTAAAGCTAAGCCCCTAGGAGTAGACTGAAGTGACAACCATACACAAGGTAGTACATGAACAGCTGCTTACAGATGTTCCTACGCTGCTATCAATGTACTTATGTAAGACAAAGGTATTTTCTGAAAAGGTGCTATATATTTGCCTCTCAGCAGAGATTACAGGTTAAGAAATCAGAAAACACTGATACTTCCTTTACCATGAAAAACTGTTCCCTAAATCCTGGAAGAAAAACCCCTTCACTACTCTCTTGGCAGTAAAAGGCTAACAGTGACTACAAATTAAGTTGTGCCTGTAACTGCGTGCAGTAAAGAGAGACGCATATGCACACACAGACTTAATTTACACTCAGACCACAATCAAGTCAGCCCCACTGTCCTGTATTTCTCTGCCAGTATCTGCAGTACAGTAACAACAGAAAAAAGTAGCAAAGCTTCAAATTTTCCTATCTTAAGAGCACTATGGGATTTAGGTTACTTAAAACACGCAGGAGGCATAAATATGCAGCCAGTCGCCCGGGGTCTGGTTTGCATGCATCTATCCATTGTTTTAAGAATGTGAAAGCCTATAGAAAGAATCCAAGCCTCTTATACATGTATTATTACACTGAAACATTGCTCAGGTAGCTTTACACTACATTTCACAGCCTTAGTTATTCTAGCATTACAAAAATGCCACAGTTATTCAGCACTTGCACTTTTTTTTTAGCACAGTGAGCTTCTTCCAAACATGGAAAGAAACACTTGTTTAAGAAATACAGCCACCAAAGCAACTGCCTGTCTTGTACAGAACTCACCTGTTCATTTTTCCAGATACATCAGTATCATTCATGAAACACTCAATATTTAGGGGAATGTCTGTGCTATTTGAACTCATTAGTTTCTTCAGCTTCTCACATTCCTGATACAGACGAAGAAGAGCTCGAACTTTTGCTTTTGGATCCAGTTTGTACTTCGATTTTATTTCTGCACAGAAGTAATCTACCAGCTTTCCATCAAAGTTTCTTCCACCTAGGAAAGGGTCAAATGCTGTGCCAAGCACCTGGTTTCAAAGAACACAATTATTTAGCCTTATACTCAGTAAAAATCAAATGCAGTCTTCCAACACCTGCAAGTCTTTGCTTCGCAAAAGGTTGGGCAAAACCTTTTATCTCCCAGTGCATGGGCTTAAGTACTTCAATCAACCACAGCAGCCAATAACTGCTCTTCACTTCTACAGTGGAGTAAGCAACTAGGTGACAATCCTAACCATGCAGTTTTAATCCATACATACATTCATTTAGAGAAAACTAAATTATAGCAGTTATACTGTAGATCTTACATTGGTGTGTTGCAAAAAATTTACAGCCTCTATTTGAAGCCATCTTAATGAAATGAAGGACACTGATAAAAATCTTCACCTTTTTGACTTGTTACCACTCCCCATGCATTAAATAATTTCTGAATTTTACAAGCAAGGCAGTTTTACAGGCTATTTTATGGTAATGTCTGATAAACCCTTTCATTTTCATTTAATCTTACTACCTTTAGTTTACTCTTGTTGAATGCACAGGCTGATACTTGAAATGCAGAATGCCCCATATCAACAAACACAATTATCCGTGGCTTCTCTTCAGGAGCTGGAAGGTCTTGTTTATAAATTCCATAATTCAGAGCCACTGCAAGAAAAATGCCGTATTACCCATGTAATCTCTAGCAAGTCTCCAATTGCAAGCCACCACAACCCTGTGAATATTAAGCTATAGGATCAAGAGCAGCAAGACAAATCCAGGCATACACCTACACAAGGTCTTACCTACATGGAACCTTTATTCCATTAATATGTTTCAGGATCTAAGAAGTGTAACATACTTCCTCAGTCACGTTTGCTCTCCAAGTGTTTAAGCACACAAAAATAAGCAACACACCTGATCTGTTTATTAACTGATTTTTTTTTTGCTTTGCATAATAATCAAAACCAAAGCATCTGTACAACAAACCCCAAATTCAGTTTTGTATTTACAAGGGGTACCTCCCAGACATGAAGGTTTTGTTTGAGAGCAGTACAAATGGTCAGCAGAGGTTACAAAAGGCAAGAACATTAGCCTATACAGAATTAGCAGGGACAGACAGTTCATTACGTGCATCAAAAGCATTAAAACAGAAGCCAGTGGGGCATGAAAACACAGGATGAAGAAGCCGTAAGACAGAACACAGCTTTGTAGCAGCATTCATTCTGAATGGATAGCAGTGTCAAAGCTAGGCAAGAAACTGATGCAGTAACTGAAGATAAATAAAACCAGAGAGTCTTGGCTACAACGTTACGTAGGAAAGGCTGAGATTTTGGCATGAGATAGAATGTGCAAGAATGTACATTTGTGTATGACCAAAAGAATCCCAAGAAGAAGATATCAGCCAGGATACCAAGATTATCAGGCAAGAGAACTAGAGCCTTACAGTCAAAAGGAAGGCTGGGAATATGTGCTCTGAAAACCCAACATTTTATGGTCAACACTGACAATCTCTCACTTCAGTGACACCAACTCTCCCTCTCACATCAAATGCACTAGTTCCAAACCATGTGGAACAAGGACAGTCAAGTTTCCCACTGATCAGACACTTATGATTTACGGATTCTGGTGTATAACAAAGTTACCCTGCAGTAGGTGCACTCATTCTGCGTGGATGCTTTGGGGTCTGTAAAACCCCAGTACCAGCACACATTAATCCCTCCCACAAGCAGTCATTAAAAGGTGGTTAATTCAAAACAAACTATTTCAGAAAATATATCCCTTATATCCTTGAGATCTAGATTTGACTAAAATTGTGTATTGGTCTGTTTCACATAACATTTTTATCTCTGAGCAAACTGAACACACTGCCTTTGTTTCCAAGCTAAAAAATAAATTCATGAACTTCGTAAGTCTCAGCGGAATTTGCCTTTCATTAAAAACAAACAAACAAACAACTAAGTATTTTTCTTTTATGCCTTACTGTACTTTTGGACCCCTTCCCCAGAGATATAATCAAAGATTCTTACATTTAAAATATCAGAGAAACTTGGATGGCACTCATTAGCCTTGCAAGGTAAACAAAAAAGATAATCAGAAATGCTACAGGCTACACAGTAAAGAAAAGCTGCTGGTGCTAAGTACGGAAGAGCTACATGCTTTTCTGATGGCCTGATATGTTCTGACAAACAAAAAGGAAGTGAAAAATGCCCTTTTTTGCAAGGCCTAGGCCTTTAATTGGCTTGTATTGGGTGTGAAGGGTTACTTTTGTTTCAGTACAGAAAGAGGTTGGAAAGGTACTCTTTCGGGACTGCTAAGGTCATAAACACTTTTTTTTTTCCTGTAAATTAACAGAAGAGCAACAAGCTTTTAGAATGTTCATCTCATGTCTGATCTTTGAAGTCAGTCCTGTTTCTTGAAGTAGCCAAATGCACCCTCCATCACACCTTTCATTTGCAGAAAACTGCCATTTCACCCTACTTACCTGCTGTCATGTCATTCATTAATCTAAGACAATTTAATCCAACAATCTGAGCTGCATCTAGAAGAGACCTCCTTTCAGCATCTGTGAAAAATGATGGAACCTGAAGAAAGGAAGAACAGGAAGTTATTTCCAGAAAATGAGACACCACACTGCTTATTTGAAAGTATTCATTTAAAAATCGTATCTATCCCACCTCTTCAAGGAAGACACTTGATCACTGCAAGTCTTTTGACATGCAACTACTACTGTACTGAATTGAGCCTTCAAATATTCTATTCAACCAAGCTGAAATGGAATTAAACAAGAGGAATACAGTGCTGAAAATGTGCTACAGATCTCTAGCACTGGCATTGGAAAGTGACCTTTGATGTCCTCAGGGACAGAATCTACATCACTAGAAGACACTTCTCAGGTACTGACCAGAGAACAATCTTTTAATAAACAGAACTAAACATTCTAGATGCAACATGTGACAGTCTCATTCAAAGACCCATTGAGAATCCAGAGACAGATGTTATTTTATACTCAGCCTTTGCAATGGAATGACTGTTCTGTATCTGAAGTAATCTTCTGTGCAGTCATAAATTGAAAAACAAATTAACTTACTGAGAGGATGAACAGAAACTAAGAGCAGGACAGAAACCAAGGCTTTCAGCTGTCAGAGGGCAAACTTCAATAAGCGAAGCTGTCTTTAATGAGTAATTAGTGTGCTTAGTCCTGGAAACAAACTGCAGCAGAAGGATATGTACCTGGATCCCAGAAATATTCTGGGTCTGAAAATACAAAAGTCTCCGAGAGAGTAAGTTAATGAAGTGGGTCAGTGTCTGGAATACAGAAGTGGCCCTGGGATTTCTTTAAGCCAAAAGCTCTAAAGCTAGTTAGGATTAATCCCTTTCTAAGTGCTTATGCAGTGTTCTTTTTCACTCTACACGAATAGAAACAAAATGTGCTCAATAGCTGAAGTTAAAAGACAATGTCCCTGTGCACTACAATTACTTACAGAAATAACACAGTCTGTTACTGGCTTTTTCAGGTTACTCTCTGCTGTCTCCTTTAATTTAGTCAATAACATAGCTGAAATCTGTTCCACACTAAAGATGTGCTCTTCATCCATGTACATGACCTGGATAGAAGAAATAGGTAAAATAATTACATTATTTCAACTGGAGGAAAACTTACTTATGTTTAATGTTGTTTGATACACTGCTAATACTCTATCAACCATGACATGCTTAATTATTTCATTACAGAACTTCAGTTTCCAATTTAATTTCCCAGTTGAGTGTCTACAGAAGCAATAATTCCACGTTCAGACTTACAGCATTAAGAACTGTATCAAGCCTATAGACAAAGGAAATGGCTACGAAGTAATTTAAAAGGTGGCACAAGTCTAAATTGTGACTAAAGCTAGACATGGTTATACAGCATTATTCCAAAGTAAAAATAGCTATCAATTTTCAAACTACTGCCAACTGCACAAAATTCAAGAATTTCTTGCTATTTTCCTGACATGTTAATGCTTCTGCTCAAATATGAGAAGAATCTCTGAAAGGAAGAACTGCACCACAACAGTTCACCTATGCATGTAAAACTACTAAAAGCTTAAGGTGAAGCTCAGCAAAAATATCATTTGTTGCTCCCTTACCAAGAACTCTGAATCACCATTTTAGTGTGTAACAGAATAAACAGCAATGATGAAGTGAAGGTATGTTACAAATGATTCTTGAAAATAGCACTTGCCTTTGATTTACAACAGTCCAACTTGGGGAAAAAAACCCCAAGCATTTCAGTTTTAATAGAAAAATTGTTCTCTAAACATCCCAGTAATACTGAATGTTACTTAAAACTTTTTACCAGTTAAATAGAAAAACACTAATTTGTTCTCCAAATAGCCAGAGAACAAAGAAATACCAACTAGCACTGCCTCCCAATATTTGACTCTCATATAGTAAGACTCCTACACACACTGTAATTAAAAGAAAACATTCATTTCTGTCTGAATTTACCTGTTAATTTCACAAGAGTACAGACAGCATTAAGAAAAAGCATCTCCTCTTTTGTAAAGCTTGACTACTCTTCCAGTCAATGGAATAACTGTATCATCTCCTCTGTTATCTATTTGTTACCTAGGCCTGACCTATACTGAAGTTTTGGGGCATCAGTTCAAGGTATGGAGAAAAGCAGCAAACTAAATTCACATCCCTAAGCTAGGGTCTTCATTAGTGAAACAGCACTACCTGTTATGCCAGCAAGCAAACTAAATTCACAGCCCTAAGCCAGGGTCTTCATTAGTGAAACAGCACTGCCTGTTATGCCAGCAAGACTTCATTATCAATATTTTCCTATACTCCTGTAAGCGAATATGCTGTTATTTAATTGTACCTGTTCCAAGAAAAGCTGATATTGTATGAGCAAACTCCCTGAAACGTTAAGCAGTTTGTACCTGTAATATGGCACAAACTGGTTTTGAACATCTGTTGCAAGTAACTTATACCAGGCAGTTCACTAAAGACAGACATGTTGCTCAATTATAGCAATTATTCTAAAGAAGAGTTCCTGCTACTTTACAAGGAATTTGTAACCATGTAATTAGATTGTTGCAATGCATTCCACATAAGAGTGACAGAAAGGTTAATAGTCTGAAGTAAAACCATACGACCTCATAATTATCTTAGCAGTGTTCTTTCTGGGATGTTTTGAGATGGATGTGCAATTTGCCAACAAGGAAGCTTACATTTCAGCAATTACTTGCAAATGAACCTTAATTTGATAGTTAACATCTGCTATTTCAAGATGAAGCTGTCTATTCATACAAAAGCTCTTCTTTAACAGAAAGGTTAAAGAAAACCTTTAGGGTAATTAAAGGAAACCTATATTTTCATGACTAGGTGCTGAAGTGTAAACTTTTAAATTTAGCTATAAAACCCCAAAATATAGACTGCAAATTTACCTTTACTCCAACTCCACCATTCTTCATAGGAACCAAATCATAGCTCAACTTCTCTTTTTCCTTTTGAACAAAAGGATCATTGAATGCACGGCCATGGAATCTCTTGAAGTTAGAAACTGTGTTATGTGCATGAGTAATTTGCTGAAAGAAAAACAAGAAATTTAGAAATCCACTGTTAATCATGCCTGCAGAGTTCAGTGCTGGTCTGTATGACCCCAAGCACCAGTCAAGTTTTAAGCCAACTGCTTGTTCACTTGTCATATGTTTATGTAACACCTGTAATTACTATCTGGTCCTTTATATGAGCTCATTACTACAGAAGATTATACAAGTCACAGGCACAGATACTTACAGACCATTATACATTAATGATTATAAGGATTACAAAAGTATCTCTAAAACCTTGAAGCAATCAGGCGAGCAATAAGAGGATCTTCAGCATCTAGTACTATAGCCATCTAATTTAAAATCATAGATCTGTTAAGGTTGGAAAAGACCTTTATGATCATTAAGTCCACCACTAAACCATGTCCCTAAGCACCACATCTACATGTCTTTTAAATACACCAGGGATGGCAATGCCACCACTCCCCTGGGCAGCCTGTTCCAATGCTTGACAACCCTTTTGGGGAAGAAATTTTTACTAATATCCAATCTAAATCTCCCCTGGAGCAACTTGAAGCAACTTCCTCTTGTCCTATCACTCACTGCTTGGGAGAAGAGACTGATATCCATCTCGACACAACCTCCTGTCAGGCAGAGAACCAGAAGGTCCCCCTGAACCTTCTTTTCTCTATGGAAACAATATCAGGTCCCTCAGCTGCTCCTCACAGGACTTACTCCCTAGACCCATCACCACCTTCGTTGCCCATCTCTGAACCCGCTCCAGCACCTCTATGTCTGTCTTGTAGTGAGGGCCCAGAACTGAACACAGGATTTGAGGTGCAGCCTGACCAATGCTGAGTATAGGGGGAAGATTACTGCCCTGAGCCTGCTGGACACACTATGTCTGATACAAGCCAGGATGCCATTGCCCTTCTTGGCCACCTGGGCACGAGCTGGTTCATGTTCAGCAGACGTCAATCATAACCCTCAGGTCCTTTTGCATAGAGCAGCTTTCTGGTCATTCTTCCCCAAACCTGTAGTGTTGCATGGGGTTGTGTAACCCAAGTGCAGGACCAAGGACTGAGCCTCGTTAAACCTCACACAGCTGGCCTTGGCCCACTGATTCAACCTGTACAAATCCCTCAGCAGAGCCTTCCTATCCTCCAGCAGATCAACACTCTCAGCCAACTTGGTGTTGTCTGCAAACTTACTGAGGGTGCACTCAATCTCCTTGATCCATCACTGATAAAGTTACTAAACAGAAATGGCCCCAGTACTGATCACTGGAGAGCACCAATGTGACAGGCTGCCAACTAGAATTACCTCCTTTCCCCATCGCTCTTCAGGCTTGTCCATTCAGCCAGTTTTTTACCCAGCAAAGACTACACCCATCCAAGCCATCAGTAGCCAGTTTCTCCAGGAGAATGCTCTTGGAAACGATACAAAAGGCTTTACACTAAAGTTGAGTTAGACAGCATCTACAGTCTCCCTCACTCACCAAATGGGTCACCTTCACATAGAAGATGAGGTTCGCCAAGCAGAACCTGTCTTTCATAAACGCATGCTGGCTGAGCCTGATCATCTAATGTGCCATGTGATGGCACTCAAGGTGATCTGCTCTATAATCTTCCCCAGCACTGAGGTCAGGCTGACAGGCCTGTAGCTCCCCAGATCCCCATTCCACCCCTTCTTGTGGATGGGCATAATATTTGATACCTCCAGTCCACTGGGTCCTAACTGGTTACCCAGGACTGCTGATAAATGATAGGAAGTGGCTCAGTGAGCACTTCCTCCAGCTCCCTCAGCACCCCTGGGTGGATCCCATCTGGCCCTAATAGACTTGTGTGTGCCAAAGTGGTATATCAGGTCACTGACCATTTCCCCTTGGACATGTGGGCTTCATTCTGCTCCCTGTCCCTGTCTTCCAGCTCAGCAGCTGGGTACTCAGAGAACAACTGGTATTACTATTAATAGTAATTATTACTGCCACATCACACCCTTTTCACCCACTCTGGTCACCAGCTCCCCCCAACAGCTTTTTCCTTGAGGGAGCAGGGGGACAGACACATGGGACAGCAGGGCTTGGCCATGGTTGCTCCAGGACTGATCCCATCTGCTGCTCTAGCCTGAGTCACAGGCTCCTGGTGTCTCTCCTAGATCCCCAGTTCAGGAAACCCCTGTGCACCACACCAGAGTGCTCTGCTGCCAACTGTACTGGCACCAGAGCTGCTCGACCCAGCATCTGCATGACAGAATTCAAACAGTTGAAGACAACAGCCAGCTTCACAAGTAGTTGCAATGCTTGTAAACTGGCACTCCAAACCCAGCCACCCCATCCCACTAACAGCAAACAGTTGCTTTCATAGTTACTAAGTTCCTAACTAAGTCTCCCCATACATTTCACTATGTACTTTTTTCCCCTTGAGCTACTTTTAAACCATGTCATTCCCCTGTTCATGTTTACCTAGCAGCTATTCAAATTCTTGCACCAGACTGAAGGATTCAGTGCACAAACAGCAACAAACGTGAGAATCTCTTTTGGCAACAACGACTGCTCAAAGTATATACTTAAAGTATATCCACAGAACCAACTGACCTAGAAAAGCATTCTTTATCAGGAATACAATGCAAAACAAATTAGACAACTAGTCTGGCCCTAAAGAGATATTGCAAGTATCTCAGAGCAGAATAAATCCTATTCTATTGGAGAGAAACTACAAAAGTGCATTGTTCTCTCCAGAATAGGCAGGCACCAAGAGAATGCATGATAACAACTCAAATGATGAGCATCCATCCAGAGGAAGATTTCTAGCACGCACTACCCTCAAAGGAAAACATGAGTTTCTTATTGCACACAATTTTCCATCATGGAATTGAAAAACTCAAGCTACACCTGATATTAGAAAACTATGTAAGCATGACAGTTCTCCAACAGAAAAGCTCCCTGACAAAAGAGCACATCATAACCCATGCTATTCAACATATTTTCAGAAGGGTCTGCGTGTGGAGAGGAAGATGTCACACCTGCATTCGCTACCAGGAATAATCCTTGGTCTAACTGACAAACAGTACTCGGCAATTATTAGTAAGAGCATGAGGTAGTACAGGCCAAAAATCATGCCAGGAGCTATTCCAGTAGTTTAATGCAACAGAGTATTTAAGTTCCCAACATGGTTTCATTTATTTTTATAGCCATAACTTCAGAGTACTTCAATGCTACGTAATTCACAGCTGTATTGCTGAAGAACATAGAAACAAAAATTATTACCACACAGTGGTCAGAGAAGCACAAACACTCTAGTACCTTTTATAGCCTAATTTAGAATTAACCTCAGAGCTTTTTCTAAGAGAACAACCCTCAGATATTTTTAGCTTAACTGTATGTCATTAGGTCTGCAGCATGCTTTGCTATCTTCCTACTTAGTCACAATTAAAAAAGCTGAGCAGTATGGTCTGTTAACTAACATCCTGTTCTTAAATCCACTGATACAGACTTACCTGAAGGAAACAAATTCTCTGAAAATTCACTCCACCAGCAGCTCAAGTGATAAAGCAAGAGAGCACCTCTGAGCATCACGAGCTCTCTCACACAATCACATCATTGAAGTCACTAGTCAGAATATTTTTGCTTTTTTCTTTTGTTATGGGGAGGTGGTGTGCCAGGGTTTGGTTGTTCATTGTTATTAGTTCTGTTTGTTTGTTGGGGTTTTTGCCTTTTAATTAACCAAGAAACTTGCTCAAATAAAAACCTGTGATCATTTTACTCCTTGATTTTAGTAGCTATTACACCCTAGGACACTGAAAATATAACTCACAGTTGTGCATGTCAAGAAATTTCTACCTTTAGAAATCAAAGAAACAGCATTTACATCTCAAGTGATCAGCCAAACCAGACCAATTACAGCACAGAAATAAATGTTCTGATGTCTTTTATAATTTTAAGTATCACATATCTTTCTTCTAGTAGAAATACCTGGTTTCAATGGCTAGGACAACCAAGCATGGAAGAGACAATATCGTAACATATTATAAAGGTTAGTCTGAAGAACTGGAGTCACAGGTGTTCACCCCTGCAAATGCATGCTTTTAAATGCAATTCAAGAGATAAACTCTACTTCACTTTCAGTTTACTTCATATTTTCAATGGCACTTACTAGAATAATCTAACATTACTGGAACACACCCAAGAGTACATAGGATTCAGATCACTTGCTGTTTTGAGTAACAACTCATTTCTGCACACTGATGAATCATACTAGTTTCCAACTTGAAACTGGAAGCAGTCTAATAAACAAAAGCAATGCTAAACTTAAATTTCAGGAACAAATATAAACACATGCATTGACTTTATTACTCCAAATGCTAACCTGTGACCAAGTGTATGTGTGCTTGTGAAGACATAACCTATTCGAATTGCCTTGTCCGATTAAAATTAAGAGTGGAGCTATTGGGGGGGGGTGTGTGTGAAGTCTTTTAGTGCTCTCTCCATGGAAACCCACTGCAGTCCTTTTACTACAGAGATCTGCACAGGCCAGCGGGGGCTGCACGCTCGGCCTCCACCGGCAGCAGTTATGTAACAATCTACCACACAATACCGACGGGTTTATTTAACCATTACACTTAGTTATTCCAAGACTTGTCAGAATTAAGCTGTCCTTGTAAGCTGAAAATGCTACTTTAATGAAAAAAGATTCTATCTTTCATAACACTTTAATCAGAGGAAAACAAAAATCAAACCCACCACAAAAAGCAGAACTGAGGACTTACACCTTCAAAACCACAGGCATTTACCTTCCAGTGAAACCGAAGGCTGTAAGGTACCCAAGCAGCTTTAACAATCTGAGCCAAGACTCTCCCTTTGCATCTAGTTTTAAGAAATTATACACAGCATTTATTTTTTTTTCCTTCAAGTGCAAGGAAAATCCTACATACAAATATTAGGAAAAGAAACCTGATGACCTAAAGCTATCAGGAAAACAATGTGCTCAACTGGAAAATATTACCATAAATGAAATAAAGCAGTAATGGTCTAGTAAAATCATCCTGCATCTCCCTGGAAGACACATGGCAGCATAGTGCAGCATTTCTCAAGTAAAAGGCTTGACAAGGAAAACTAAGTTTTTTGTTTTAACTAGAGCGAGCCAACTCTCTTTACACGCACTGGCACTTCAACAGTTTGCACTGGCCAATTCACTGTTGCAAACAAATGGCAGAAAACGACCTACCTGGTTTTTAGCCGAGACACCAATAGCTCTGTTTTTGGATCCAAACGAAACCACCGATCTGAAAAGAACAACAGGCTAATTAACTCAGTACTGACAATAAACGGGGCTGAGGGCTATCATGAATACATTTTCTCAATTGCAAAGTCTTTCTGCTTAAGTGCCGTTCTTCCAGCTTGTGCCAAAACGACATAAGGATCTGTTATCCACCTTCAAGCCTTGGCTCAAACCCAAGGCTCCTCACAAAGATTTGTGCAAGCAGTTAAACGTAAAAATAACAATTAAGAGCTCGTACCCCCGACTACGTCCTGTTCATCTGTGCTTGGCTGCTCATAACTTCACAATCAACTCCTGCTTTGAGACAGAGACTTTCTCTACCCGACCTGAGACTGCAGAACTGCTCCGGGGCAGTTAGAGCCCACCCGAACGCGGAGAGACAGAGCCGCGTGTGTGCTGTGCCCGTGCCCCATTT